>OY987331.1:34921322-37321322 GCA_963920685.1 Polydrusus tereticollis
TTACTCTATTTCGCTCTGAGTGAGAAAAAAATTTTTTTTAAGAACACGATAACACAGGAACACTAAAAAATTGACAAAAATTTCATCAATATCATATTATTTACTGACGACAATGCTACTTTCACAAGAGATGGTGTTATATATAAACTTGCACAATACGCATCAATGGGCGATTGAAAAGCAACATGCTTAGGTAGAATTAGGTCATCAGCGATGATTTATATTAAATGTTTGGATGGGAATTATAGGCGATTAACTCGCAGGACCACACTTCTTTAATGGCCCAGCAGTAAATATTTGCTGAATGCTGGATAAGAAGAGGCGAGCCACTCCCTTGTGCACCACGGTCCAGATCTGAACCCAATGAATTGTTTTCTCTGGGGTCATTTAAAAACTAATGTATAGAACTCCGGTGAATGATATTGACGATTTACGAAACAGAATAATTAATAATTGTGCGATGAATGGTGGACTGTTTCATATTTTATTATAGGTTATGATTACTGATTTATTGCATGTAATTGTTCCTGTGGTTATGGTATTAAAATAGTATATTAAAGGACAAGTTTTATAAAGCTCATTTTAGCGCACGCGTCCATGTTAGACAACGAGCCGCTTGCGGCGAGTTTTTTAACGGACAGGTGCGCTAATAACCTTTTTCGTGCCTTTAAAATGACACCACTTTGATAGCATCTGCCGGAATAAAAAAGTTAAGAGGAAAGGAGAATTAAAATTTTAGTAAAGTTCCATCTGGTGGCAATTTTGGAAGACATTTTTACATTCAGATGATACGGTTCATTGAGCTTATCTTAATTTGAACTGTCAGGGAATAAATAAGATATCGAATTAATAAGAAATAGATTTTAAAACTTTAATTAGCTGTCATTGGGAAACCATGGAGGTTTTGACATTTTTCTAAATGACTTACTGCTACTATTTTATCGCCTAAAATCACCTCCTTAAGTTTTCTGACGTTGTTTCCGGACACCCTCTATATCGTTTCAGAAATTCTACCAGCTGGTTCCATTTTTCAAAAATTTTATCTTAAGAGTCTGTAATTTCCTCTGTGCGTTTTATTCCCACTCTTAAATATTTTTCTTTGTCAGATTCTTTAGAAGTATCGAGTACATGCACTCCCTGTAATAAAAGTTTGTTTAATGATATGCATAAGACGTTTTAAAATTACATGATAAATATTTTTTTATTAAAATTCAGGATATTGAGGTATGCCTAAATATTTCTTTTGTCATTTATACGCCCAATTTGTGCTTCGATCCGGGGACACTCTGTATATGAATAAATGTTTACGAAACTGCTAATCAGTAACTGAAGAGCAGAGTAGGTAGTAACGATGCGATGTTAATTATTGACTGTATCTGTAAACAACATCTACTTGGGCCTTTGAATTTAACGGATGCACTTCAGTATAATGGGTTTATAAATATTAAAGTTCACAGCAAACTACTACCACAGCAAATATAACTACGTAGCTATATTTTCTGTGTCACTACTTTTATTTTTATTGTTGATGTGCTAGAACAAAGATATTTTCCCTGCTATTATACGTCTGCAAATATAAAACGAAGAAAACCGTTTTACTATTATTAAGTTTTAGTATTCCATTCGGGGGTAAAAAAGCAACATCAACCAGCGGTATAATATCCAGCTCAGCTTTTAGCTGAGATAGCTAAGACTCTATTTTTAATGAAGTCATAAAGTAAATGCGTTTCTTTTCTTACTTTTACACTCTGTTTTGTTTTCTCGGAATGAGCAAATATTCCTGTGCAGGTAATATAAGTTTTATATGAAATTTTGCTGCTTTTCCTTAATTAGAACATAACAAGAGGTTTTTGGTGTGGCATAAAATGCAATTTATAGCTAGAATATAGTTACCGTATACTGGGTTGTTCAAAAGTCCTGCATAATTCATACTTTTTCTAAAAGTTATTAATAAAAAA
Organism: Polydrusus tereticollis; assembly: GCA_963920685.1. Classification (NCBI taxonomy): domain Eukaryota; kingdom Metazoa; phylum Arthropoda; class Insecta; order Coleoptera; family Curculionidae; genus Polydrusus; species Polydrusus tereticollis. The sequence continues at coordinate 34,923,281 of OY987331.1, forward strand.
ACTGTTGGCCATCTTTCTGTAATATTTTCAGCCCCCTCTCTTCAACCCCTTAACCTGCAGTTACCTCAACTTTTTTTTAATGGCAACCTAGGTAACAAGGGGCTCTATAAAAAGACCTTTAAAAACTAAATCCCATGGTACTAAAAAGTAGAGATTGGCTTATTTCGCACCTGGAAAACAAGCGCCAGTGTAAATTTAGTATTCACCTAATTCGACCTATTTTATCAAATCCTAAAAGTGGTCCCCACCTTCCACTTCACATGCACCAAAGCTATGATAAATACTATCTACAGCATGACGAATATTTTCGGCTCGTAAAATATTTATCTCCATCCTTATTTAATCTTTTAGGTCCTCAATGTTTTCTGATCTATTCTAAAACACTTTCTCCTTCAAATAGAAAGACATTCAATGGCGTAAGATCCCGAGGCCTCGGTGGCCATTTAATTGGATCTATTTATTAATTTATACAGGGTGGTCCAACGAAAATTTAACACCTCGATTTTCCCTTTAAAATGAAAATGTGGAAAATCGCTCGGACCCGTCGATTTCTGATTCGAGGGGGAATAACTTTTACGCTTTCTTCGTCTCCGTAACTTCAACCCCCTAACGGGGGTGAGCACAACCCCCTGATTTTGAATAGGGATGAGGGGTGTTGCGATACCTCATTTTGAAGATCTTATCGAGTACTATCTGACCCTAAGAGTTTGCTTCAAAATTTTCATCTTTAACGAAATGACAGCTAAAATAGTGGAAGACTACTTACTTTGTGATTAGTTTATGAAATGCTGAAAATGGCCACCATTCACTTTCATGCAAAAAAATAAATTTTGCTCAAAACTTTCACGTACATTACTCAACATTTCTGGTGTAATTTGACGGCATTCATTAATGATCCGAATTCGCAAATCATCCAGTGACTCAGGCTGGGTAGCGTAAATCTTAGATTTCAGGTGACCCCATAGAAAAGGTCCAGTGGAGCCAGATCAGGCGATCTAGGTGGCCACTCAATATGTCCCCTTCTTCCAATCTAGGCCTGAGGAAAATTTTCATCTAAGAACTGACGCACAGGTTGAGCGAAATGAGGTGGTGCGCCATCTTGTTGAAAAATGATCGTTACATGGTCTTCTTTATTCTCCAATACTTGAACGAGGGCTGGATAAATAGCGTTCTCTAATAGTTCTAAATAAATTTTGCCAGTGAGATGACCGGGTATAAAAAAAGGGCCGATTATGTGATTTCCATAAATACCCGCCCAAACATTTAACTTTTGCGGATGCTGAGTATGCACTTCACGAAATAATCTTAGATTTTCATCTGACCAATACCGACAGTTATGCCTGTTTACAATGCCATTAAGGAAAAATGAACACTCATCCGAGAAACAGATATTGAACATGTAGTTAGGATTATTGTTAATAATTCCACTGACCACTTCACAGAACTGGAGTCGGCGATCGAAATCATCCTCATTCAGTTCCTGAACCAGTCGTATCTTAAACGGATGGAACTTATGTTGTTTAAGAATTCTCATGATTGTTGTGCGTGAAACACCAGATACATCGGACAATTTCCTAGTACTAAGGGTCGGATCCATTGCTAGTTGACCTAAGACAGCCACTTTTCTCGCTTCGTCTCTTTCATACACCCTCTTTTTGTTTTCTTCTACGGAATACACCATTTTAATTCTACTACAAAGTTACAATCGCTTTGACACAGTTTTAACGTTCTTAAAAATTCACGATAGACTAAGGTAAATTAAAAACATGGTCCGTCTACTTTTTTGGACAAAAAAATTAACAAATAAATAAATAATTCAAATGCGTCTGATAAGAGTAATATCCTCGAGGTAAATTCCACATTCTCTACTCATACACCAGCGTTCTTTACTGCATGCAAGTGAATGATGGCCATTTTCAGCATTTAATAAACTAATCACAAAAGTAAGTAGTCTTCCACTATTTTAGCTGTCATTTCGTTAAAGAAGAAAATTTTGAAGCGAAATTTTAGGGTCAGATAGCACTCGATAAGATCTTCAAAATGAGGTATCGCAACACCCCTCATCCCTATTCAAAATCAAGGGGTTGTGCTCACCCCCGTTATGGGGTTGAAGTTACGATGATGAAAAAAGCGGGAAAGTTATTCCCCCTCGAATCAGAAATCGACGGGTCCGAGACGAGTTCTGCTATAACTGTGTGGTTTCGCACAAGTAAGTTTTTATTTTACTTGGTACCTATATCTTATTATATCAGTATGGCTTTTTGGTGACAATTTGAAACATAAGGTCAAGGCGAATCGTAACAGGAATATAATGAGTTGGTGCCAGAGTCGACAATCGAAAGCGAAATAAGTCGGGACTTAAAAAAGAAAGATTTACATGTTCAATGTCAACGCATTATTTGAAATATGTACGCGTGTTTAAAAAAAGAAAATCCGGGATAACCTGAAAATGCGCTTTGTACAAGAATGTACAATGCGTGCAATGAATTAACACAACTTGGATTTTATAAGAATTTATAACGTAATTAATTTGGGGACTGTAATCGGTCATTCCATAAAGCGTAAACCAATAAATCAAAAACCAAATCAAAAATTCAAAACGGCTGACAATAGTACAAGGGATTTTATTCTGCGAACTATTTACAACTTTTACGAGGATAATATAGTGCCAAGTTTGGAACTGGTTCGTAATAAATTGCGAGGTTACCCTAATTATAAGTACCAATCTTTAGAAACCTTGCGTGGTGTTTTATAAAAATGTGGCTTTAAACATACAAAATTAGATAATCTAATGGTTATAATGGAATCCCCGCATATCATTGAACTACGACAGGGCTATTTGCGCAAAATAAAGGAGTAACATTAATCCGATAAAATTATAATTTATTTAGATGAAATTTGGTTCGATACTTATGATGTTGTTAAGTATGGTTGGGTAGAAAGTACAAATTGTACTTTTGGTATACCGTGTTCGAGTGGAAAACGCGTTATCATGCCGGAAGTAAAGATGGCTTTGTACCTAATGTGTTGCTCTTGTCAGCACAGAATATCACTTAATAATCAATCTCCAACTTCAAGCGCAGTTGTCCTTGATAATATTCGGCAGGTAATAACGAAATGAGTAGCAATGTATGAAAAAATTGCGTAGGTCATGTTATAAAAAAAATGGATATTCTGTTTCACCGCCTATAGCGCCAGTAGTAATCCAGCCTGGAAACGATTCTACTTCTGAAAGTTCTGACGACTCTAGTCATTAATTTGTTTATTAATTTTAAATTAATTATGTTCCTTCAACATGTATCTTAAAAATTTGTTATATTACAGAACGTTTACTGTGATTCTGCTGATGCGATCCGCAATTTGTTGTTAAAATAACTGTATATTCCAATTAACATAGTACCTGCCCCAATCCTTCCTTGGCAAGGAAAACTCATACCTCTTGGCGGTCCTGGCTGGGCAAAGACAATTTGTTTAAATGGTTTTCGCCAAAATAAGCATTTTTTTTTACCGAAAGACCATTTTAAAAATATTAAATTCATGTGTCCTTTGCAGGCGAAATCACGGGTACAAACCTCTTATAGATATTAACTATATTTTTAGATTGTTTTTGGCAAAATTAGCATTTTTTTACAGAAATACCATTTTAAAAATATTCTCTGCAGGCAAAGTTACGGGTTTGTTAAAGGTTTGTACCATTTATCGATATTATCTATAATGAACAAGCTGTAATATACACTATTTAATCATATTAAAAATTTTCAACAATCCACATTTTAATTATTTGGTAGAAGCGACGCCTATGATCACCGGTTTAATGCTTTTTTATGTCATCAAATTAAGCTTGGAACAACTATCTATACACGTGATGGCCGCTGTATTGTATTGGATTTTACCGCTGACCACAAGCCGTCTCCTCCGACTTAACTAATAAGGACCGCGCTGTACAGGGTGTCATAAATTCGAGCCTCATCATTTTGATCTCGGAACCTAGAAGAGATACGAGGTCGGTTAAATGGAGGCAAAGTTGCGCGATTTGCTGCTGATCAAAATGCCACCTTAAAAGTTTAAAAATTTCGAGTGCTTCCGAAGATTTTTGGTAAAAACCCAATATTCGCGATTTCATTTTTATTTGTTTATGACTCTATTTGAATAGATATAACAAAACAAATTTCACATTCTCATTGCTACTTTTTCTGTTCTACAAGATGGTGTTATAAGATTTTCAAACCGACGTTTTGTCTTTGAGCTGCCATCATCAACTTTTTTTTTTTAAATACGACCCTGGATTTTTTATTACGGATTTTAAGAGCTTCTAAGGTCTCAAAACCATTGATGTATCGCACTTATTCGAAAAATTTATAATAATGTCATTTTCCATAAGAACTCACTTGTATTAATTTTTAATAAATAATATAATTAAAGTGTCAACCCTCAAACCCTGGACTCTAGGTTATATTTACAGAAATTTTAGCAATTTATCAAGGTGGCGGTGCACCGTGTGCGCCGGCCATCTTAGTTCATTTGTTTATGTTTAAATTATCTAATATTTTGACAGTTCACTGTTCACTAATCGCTAACGCGTATTAAACATAAATGCCTTTTTGTTCTGGAGAAAAACGAGACATGATAAGGATTTATTATATTTCGAATCGAAATTCAAAAACGGCTTGTGAGCGCCATTTGTTGGAATATCCGGAAAGACGGCAGCGGCATTATAATTATTTTGCTAATATTGATAATGATTTAGCTCAATACGGAAGTTTTGTTTAACCAAGGGTTGAATATGGAAGACGAATCGATCCAGAAGAGGAACAAATTATCTTAAACACTGTAAGTTTGAAAACTATTACCTGTAGTAGGAAGTAAAATGAGTAATTTTAAATTATTTTTTAAGGCAAATAATAATCCTCGAGCTTCATTCAGACGAAGTAGTATCACCGCGAATGAGAGTTTGGAGAATTTTAAATAATCGTGGATATAAACCTTACAAAATTCATATTAGTCAAACACTAAGACCTGCCGATGCTGAGAGACGATTAGAATTTTGTAACTGGTTGCAAAATAGAATTAATGAAAATGACGACTTCCTAAATAAAACTATATGAACAGATGAATGCAGGTTTTCAACTACTATTTAATAGACATAACAAACACTATTGGTCAATAGAAAACCCAAGGCAGAATCGAGAAGTAAGACCTCAGGGACGGCAATCATTTGATGTATGGGTCGGTATGTGGCACAACAAAATTATCGGCCCGTTTTTTCTTGAAGGAAATTTAACTTCTGAAAGATATGCTGAATTAATAAGGACCAATATATTGGATTCCATAATGGAAGAACCGTTGGACGTATTACGTCAACTATGGTGGCAACAAGATGGTGCTCCACCTCATAATGGGAGACTCGTTACAAATTTATTAAATGCACTGTGCCCCAATAAATGGATTGGAAACCAAGGACCCGTACGTTGGCCAGCTAGGAGCCCAGACCTAAGCCCTCTAGATTACTTTCTTTGGGGATTTCTCCAAAACCGTCTTTATCGAAACACACCACAAATCCTTGGAAGTTTTACGTCAAGACCTAATAAGGGAGATCAGGGCTATCCCCGCAAGGACTATTCAGCGTGCCATCCATAAAATTCGCAGACTGACACGAAAATGCATCCAAGCGGGCGGATTACAATTTGAATATTTGCTTTAACTTTCATTATTCAGTTTTATAAAGTTTTTGTTTCTGTCTCTCTCTTAACAAATGAGTTCTTATGGAAAATGCCATTAATATAAATTTTTCGAATAAGTGCGATACATCATTGGTTTTGAAACCTTAGAAGCTCTTAAAATCCGTAATAAAAAATCCAGGGCCGTATTTAATAAAACAAAGTTGATGATGGCAGCTCAAAGACGAAACGTCGGTTTGAAAATCTTATAACACCATCTTGTAGAACGGAAAAAGTAGCAATAAGAATGTGAAATTTATTTTGTTATATCTATTCAAATAGACTCATAAACAAGTAAAAATGAAATCGCGAATATTCCGTTTTTTTCAAAAATCTTTGGAAGCACTCGGAATCTTTTAACTTTTAAGGTAGCATTTTGATCAGCATCAAATGGCACAACTTTGCCTCCATTTAACCGACCTCGTATCTCTTCTAGTTTCCGAGATCCCAATGACGAGGCTCGAATTTGGGACACCCTGTACAGCTGCAGATCCACAATTACGCCTTGAGCGTTGTTTTGGTTAAGTTATTTTAGTCTATATTTGAAATAATTAGACTTTAGATCTTAGTATTTCGGAGAGATCTTGGGGAATCTCTTACTAAATCATTGAGCTCTTCTTGTTGAAACAGCTGAAGTATATTTTAATTTAATGATTATGGTTGAAACACATCAATCTTTGCAATAGCTAAAATAACATTCATTATCATCACTACCACTTTGTGACACTTTTGGTGCAATAGGTATATGAATATCAACACCATGAATATTTGGAAACGAAATTTATTTTAAAGTGCTTGTAATGTGACCTTTATTTCTTGGCCATCTGGATTTCACCAAATAGGAAAGTGCAAAACAATCGTTATAATAAGGCGTTCATAATGGAAATAATATCTTTCGGCAACCGTTCGGAAAGTACCCACTTCCAGGACGCTTTTTCATTGAGAAAACAGTACTTTTTCGGCCTAGTCCGAGATGTACTTATTTCCGGAGATTTTTGATGCAGCAGCTCCTACTATAGCACAATCATTATCTAAAAAATCGATGTTGAGTTACTAAAATCTTTATAATTTGTTCACGAAACGGATGGATATAAAGAAATGCAAAACTGTTACAGAGGACGTAATTTTGGCTTATTTGGAACAAGAATCAGGAATTCTTAAATCTTCTACCCCTGTGGTGGAGCATGTACTCTATGCTAAAAATTATCATTCTAGCGAAGAATAATGTATACATAGCCACGTTGTCGAAGTTTATCGCATTTCTTAAAAGGAAGAACGTTGGTTATAAAGCAAATAAATCAGAAATCTTCAGCAGCGAGCAGATCTGCAAATTTACTAGGGCAGCAGACAATGGAATCTACTGCTATATGCTTAACGTATTTTTAACAAAAAAATTACAATTGCAGGAAGAAAGTACCAACTTGTTTGTTTTTACTTTTAGATGGCAACAATTATTGGGTTAGCTGGTGTGTGTAGTTGGGAAGAACTAACAAAAATGTTAATTGGTCATATAAACGACAAGGAAGGCTACATGCTGCTTGTGAAAATACCGGGTTCGACAACAAACATTGAGAGAACATTATTTGCTGTAATTGGGCAAGAAAATTTAGTATTGTATAAGCAATATTTATCTTTACGGCTATCCCCTATTTCACCCAACAAAAAAGGAAAATGTTCGATATTGGTATCCCCAGTTGGAAATCCAGGACTAAGTATTGCAGAATTTCTAAAGCTACCCAATCCCTAAAATTGCACCGGCCTGATAGTGGTGGGAATATCACAAATTTGTGGCTGGAAGTTTACCAATGTGGCTGTAAGATATACAAACAATTTACTTACAAACAAAATTAAACATTGTCACACGAAAACAATAACCGGATACCTTACATTCCTGTTTCAACTTCAACAACAGGCATTTAAAAATACCAAGCATTGAAAACAAACTGAATCTCTTTACTATTAGCAATTGTTTGAGTTTAAATATAATAAATAATATTAACAGTAATTAGAATGTTCCTAATTTTGTTCTATAAATAAATATTATAAAGAAACGCGCCTTATTTATTTGTTATTCCACACGACCGCAAACTGTATTTTGCGTAATTGTTATGTAAATTACTATTATTTTGAAGAAAACGATTCGTTAAGAATATAAAAAGACACGGACGCCATAGGTAGAAGTAGACCAAATCCATTTTAAGATAAAAAGTGTGTTTTTATGCCTAGTTAGTAGGCCTACTAAAATTGAAAATAATAATGTAAATCGGCCTCAAACATATTTCTTTCAAGTTTTCGACACCTTGTGCTTCAAAAATAGAACAGTTAGAAACCTGATATAATTCTTCTTTCTCAAAATAATCCAAGGATTAACACTCCTTAAAACCGCCATACAATTTAGAAACACCCTGTATTGAGCGAAGAAGGAAACAATAACAAATAATACATCTCGCTAGACATGCGAACTAACGATTTTTTTGCAGGAATACTAAAATATTTGGATGGTCTAGAATTAGATAAAACAACTTTGCTCTGATGTCTTATTGATTTTCTGAAAAATTCAACATTTACATTCGCCCCAATACTGTGAAGATTTGTCGAAAGTGCTTTTTGTTTAAAATAGATGTAACCTGTTTTGTTTTAGATTCTGTGTTAACCTTCTTTCCTGTCGAGCCCCCAATAAGTCAGATATAGCTTTTCATTTCAACCCTAGATTAGCATGCAGGTAATCTTTATTGCCAGGTAATTTGTCAAATAAGTATAACATCACCTTTTTTTTTTAAATATCTTTTTAACGACAACAAACATCAAAGTTGCAGTTAATCCAATATTTTAATTGGTTGACCCTCATTGTAGGTATATTGTTAGGAATTCACGAATCAATAACTCATGGGGTGAGGAGGAGACAACGTCAATCGAAAAGTTTAAGTTGGATAGAAATAAGATTTTTGAGATTCAAATTGTGGCTGCAGAGCGTGAATTTTACGTTGCTCTAGATGGACGACATGTATGTGCCTATATCTATAGAGTAGCTCTGGAAAAAGTTAATAAAGTACAAGGTTAGTATGGAGTTTCAGAAATGTAGGTATGTTATTACAGATATTGGTGATACTTTTGTTGCAGTTGACGGTATTGATGTGAAAGTGGTGGAAATAGTTAGGAAAATTAAGACCTATCCATCAGGTTTGAAAATATGTGATTGTGTTTTAAGTATTCTTTGTCTTGTGGCTAGCGGCAGAAAATAATAACGTGCAAACCCTGCAGTTTGTGATTTATGACCTATTAACGACTAGTTTTTAATATGCCCACACCGTGCTATTTCCAATCAATAATTTTTTAAAACTTTTCAGTTGAAGGACTGCTTGATATTAAAGATGTCAATTTTAAGCAGGTCGAAGCGTATCCTGCAACGTCATTAGAAAGTATTGCATTTTCTGTTCCCATGGGAGATGGTTATGGAGCAGATAAGATTTCAGATCAACAACTGGTATAGTTTGACTATTTGAATTAAAACAACAAGAAACAGTCTGCGAGTGATGAAAGCGTGAAATAGTAGACGGATAGCAAGACGGATTGGCTGATTGTTTCTTGTTGTTTTATTTGATTTCATACAGGATGATTCTTAGGTGATGGAACATTAAACGTTTCTGGCAGTTAACGGGTCAATCTCATCGAATTTTTGAAATGTGTGGTTAAGTAATTCCCTTATACATAAAGGGTGATAGTATGCTACTAACCTCGAGCTCAATTTCAAGATGTTTGGGAATTCCCGCAGTTGTTGCAATTGTTGAATTTTATTGTTTGTTCCGTGTTTTCTACTTCAGGGGGTAAAATAATATACAATATACATACCTTAAAAAAACTGATATTAAAATTCAAATATTTCGGTTTATATTTAAAATTTTTTTTTTACGTTTTTTTCGGTCGGGCGTCGACCGATACGTACAAGTTTTGATAGTCCAAAAAAAGGGTGTAGCACCAAAGAATTTTTGCCTGCGGCGCATTTCAACCAGATAACAACACGTACATATAATTTGAGGAGGGGGCTATTGCTGAGTTTATTCATTTCATTAAACCTAAAACAACTGTCTTGATTAATATTATGCCAAGAATATCTCCAGTTAGTAAAAGCTATTTGGTTAGGATAGATATGGGTGGACCCTCAATTGCCCAGGTGTTTGAAACAAAGCTCTTAGGTGTTTATATTGATAATTCTATGATGAACTCTGCAAAATGTTGTTCACAATTTGTTTCACCTTAGGAATATTGTTAACTTGAAGACTTTACTTTCCTACTATTTTGTACAGTTTGTATTCCGTTTAAACTAGGGCCTAATTTCTAGGGTGCATCCTCAGGCATACTTAGGGTTTTCAAAATGCAAAAGAGAGCTGTACGAAATATTGCTGGTGTTAGGTGTAGACATTCCTGCCGTGACCTTTTTAGAAATTATGAACTTCTTACTTTGCCAGCTATGTATGTAGGGGACCCTGGCCTAAAATGACATACTAGGGTAAAATGACATATTGAAATTTTTTCTAATTTGGCAAGGCTGGCATCCAAAGCGACATTGAATTATTACGAGTCACCTAATGCGCAGTGATTGTTTCCAAGTCAGTAGCCATTAGTATAGCGACAAACTTTATGGGAGCTTGTTAGTATGTTATGGAAATTCCAAATATTGCCGCGTAAAAATATTTGGCAGTAAAACTTTTAACGCTAACGAATTTGATATTACAATACATTGCAGGTATTTATTATCTATTATATTTTATAAAAAATTCTTTGTTGGATGTTTTTCAAATAGGAGGCGTGTTTAAAAATGTGTTATTGTTGATATGGTATGCCATTGTACCTCATGTGTTTCAATGGTGGTAGAGTGGGAGTGGGTACATAGGCGAGATTTTCTTTCAACAAGGCCGGAAACTATAAAATAATAAGCATCGGTCAGTCAGGGAATCCACAATAAATGCAAAGAGTTATTGAAGAAGTTTATAATGGAGAAATGGGATAGTTATAAGTATCTAGAACCTTCAATGTGTACTTGAGTACTTTACGAAGAAGGGAAACGATAAAAATAAGCAAGTTGTGTCTATTAATTTGAGCCTTGGTCGCTTTAAGACAACTTTCTCGGTAGAACTAGAAATAGATCTGGTGGAGGACATAAAAATATTAGAATCCAGTTTGTTTGGCTTACCTTGTAAGGAAGTTCGTTCCTTGGCTTACCAGTTGGAAGGATGCAACGCAACAGCGATTCATAACAACCACTAAGTTGACTGGTTGGCATTGGTTACGTGGATTTAGATCTCGACACCCAGATATCTCGCAGAAAACCCGAGACCACGTCAGCAGCAAGGGCTCAGTCGTTTAACAAGCCACAAGTTGCCAATTTTTTAAAAATATTGCTGGAGGCACTTCAAAAACACCAAATTAATCCCACATGTATATGGAACGTTGACGAATCAGGCCAATCGACAGTTCAAAAACCTGGCAGAATATTAGCAACCAAGGGTCGGAAGCAAGTTGGACTGATTTCAAATGCTCAAATATCATATTGCCGCGGAAAAGCTGGAAAAATGAATTAGCTGACGAAGCAACTTTGGGAACCCCAGGCATAGCACAGAAGATATGTTGGATGTCAGAAGAGGTGTTTCTCAAATAAAGGAAGCATTTTAGAGAAAATAAAGTTCTACTTTTGTTGGATGGACATGCAAGTTTTAACGTATCGTATAGATTGTGGAATAGTAATGCTCTGTCTTCCACCACCCTATACCCATCGACTACAGCTGCTAGATGCATGCTTTTTTGGTCCCTAACAACGTACTATGATCAGGAGGTTACAAAATGGTCGACGTGTTACCCAGGCAGAACTGTAGCTTCATACAAAATTGGCGGATTATTTGTTGCAACATATGAAAAAGCAGCAACAAATCAGAATGCTGTTAGTAAATTTTTAAGTACAGGAATTTGCACTCTTAACCCGGATATATTCCCCGATCACCTATTTAACTCTACAAGAGTGACAGGTGCAGGACAAGAAGCAGATGCGGCAGCTAAATCGAAGGAAGTCTTAACTAGTTTTGCAGAGTCAAAATTCCTTGGATAAGAAAGGAATTCATTTATCTGGCGTAAAAATATTAAAAAGTAACTTGTTAATCGTTAGGAATTCCCCTATCGTCCGCATTGATAATATTTCTACTATTCCCTCATCTTCAGGTGTTCAATCGAAAACTAGAAAATAAATTTTGGCAGATATCAGCAGTGCTTCAAATGGGCCCATTGTGATCGTGCTGATACTCTCAGATCATGCAAGCAATACACTTGTGATTTGTGCTGATGAAGCATATAAGTGTATGCCATTTTACTCAAGCGTACTTGATTACAAAGTTTTCGTTTTATTTCTTTAAAGAAAAACTGTTTAATTTTTAAAACTTTTTTAAGAATTATTTGTTTTGTTACGTTTATTCACGTTCCTGGAGATTTAACATTTTGATACTATGATTTATGTTAGGCGAAATTTGGGTAACTTTGTGTTCATGGGTGATATCCTAGCTAGGTAAAACATGTTGTTAACTAGTTTGCCATAAAAGTCTAATATTCCATCTACCATGATGTATGTATGTTTTTATTGGGCTTAAGTGTTCACTAACAATATCAACAATACAAATGAGGTTAGAGAATTCAGGTTTCAATTTTCTCCGTTCTAAATAGCTTTGAAGGTGCAAAATACATATTTTATCTATAACTTCTTATCTAATTCCCAAAGTAATGTCTCATAAACTTCCATAAAATAATTTAGCTTTTCCCAAACCAGATTAAAATTTCCCTAGATATTGGTAAGAGTAAAAAAGTTGAAAACTTTCTGAATATAATAATATACGATCACCGAAGTTGGTGCAAGATACGGATATGGTTTTTGGAGTTTATATAGCCAATAAAATCGGCTTTCGAAAAGTTTAAAAACTTAAATGGCTATTACTACCCGGTGATGGTAGACAGTCAATTTTCGGCAATCCTGTGGGAACTATAACGAAAATTTAAACCACCTATTATTGCAGATACTTTGACTCAATCTTGTTTTAGTTTTTATATAATGGAGGAAAGTTTTTCACCGGCTTCTTTCAGCTTGTTTTTTTTTCATTCGATACCTGAGATTTTGTTTTCTCTATAGGTTGTTCCTGTAACCGCAACTTTGCCAGATGGCTTCAAGCAAGGATGGCAGCTCCAAATATCTGGAAGAGTGAAAATATTACCTTCGTCATTTTACATCAATCTACAGCAGGGTACAAGTCTTTGGCCGCATCCAATAATACCGCTGCATCTAAATCCAAGATTTTGTAAGTAATATCAAAGAAAATTATCGGTACGCAATAGAAGTGTAATCCTTAGAGGCGCTGTACCAGGTTAATAAATAGGCGATTTTGCAGCAAATTTGAATTCGCGTGTTCAGCTTGATGGAGAGCAACGTTGCCAATAGTTGTATACTTTCTTAAGTGAGAGCATTGAAGTTAGAAAAGTTGAAATTGAAGGATAGAAGTGAAAGTTATCGCATCTTTTATTATGTTAATCTTAACATTAAGAGCTAAAGTTGGCTACAATCAGTGATACAGCTTACACTTAGTACAACCACACGGAACTAGGTTTTAAATTTCTCATCGGATCTGGGGGCGAAAAAGATCACTAACATATTTTATGTCTCTAAAATACTGACATTACTAATATTATTGAAGATTGGCAAGCCTCCTATTACATACCTTTATCCCCGCCCTCAGTTCCCACTCTCATTTCTAAAGATATTCATGGTTTTACCCTTAAATGCAAACAAATCTGTACTAAACCGACATTTTTTATTTCAAACAAGCTTTGTTTTTCTCCATAGCAACCATCGTATAACTTGAAAAATATAGGTACCAACTTGAACTGAATTTAGTTGATATTTTTAAAACTTCTGTGATGCTGTCAGTCGGGATGTTATATTTATTTGACAACCTAATTTTTTTCTTCATAAGAAAAAAATAAATCTTCTTTTATATTCTGGTTGTATACCAACCTCAGTGAAAAGTTTCATTATATAATTTATAGGTAGCTATTTTAAATTTTTAAAAGTTAAGTTTGGATTCTGTTTGCTAATCTAACTTTTAACCACTGAAATTTTTAATATACGGCAGGAAAATACTGACCCGAATTTATTATCCAACGTTTACGCAATTCGATATACTTATACGGACATTTAAACATTCTTTCTTTCTCATTTCTTCAGCTAAGCCGACAATTAAACTATTGATATAACGTTTCTCTACATTTCCTTTCGAAAATAAATGCGATGATAAACATACTATTTTTTCTTCAAACGTCGCGTCGTTAAAATATAGAAAGATAAAAATACAAATTTTAAATTTTTTTCATAAACAGGGTGTTCACTTGAAAACTTCCCACTACGGATTTATCGAAAACCACTGATTAAAAGAAAAAACGCCGAGACACGCAAAAGATCTGCCAAAGGGGACAACTTTTTAACCATAAACTACTTCACCCCCTTTTACCCACTGCTCCCCGGGGTCATCCCCTTAAAAATTTTAAATGACAAGGGGTATTAAGTAATAGCTTGTTTGAAAGGTCTTTCAAAGTGCTTTATTTTGACGTTTGATTTTTTAAAATCGGTCTATTCGTTTTTGAGAAAAGTAGAAAAATCTTTATTTATCTTAATTTGTTCAGATAGAAAAAAGAACACACGAAAATATCACTTTTTATTTCAATAAGTGTTCAAAATGTTGCCCGTTATTGGCCAAACAATGATATAGGCGATGTTCAAATTCCTGACGGACATTTTCAAAAACATGTTGTGGGAGATCATGGCAGCTTTCGATGATGCGTTGACGAAGTTCATCCAAACTTTCAGGTTGGGGAGTGAACACAATAGATTTCAAATGGCCCCATAGAAAAAAGTCTAATGACGTCAAGTCAGGAGACCTAGCAGGCCATTCTATAGGCCCTCTTCGCCTTATCCATTTTTCTGGAAATTTGTCGTCTAGCCATTGCCGAACCGGAAGAACATAGTGAGGAGGAGCGCCGTCTTGCTGGAAATATATTTCAGCCTCATCAAGTATAGGGTTTCCATCGTCTTCGATTTGGTTTTCAATGGTTTCAGTGATAAGCGGATTGAAGGTATTTTCCAACATATCTAAATAAATGCCTCCATTTAAATTCCCATTAATAAACAATGGCCCAATCACTTTGTTTCCTAAAATGCCTGCTCCTACATTAATTTTTTGGGGGTACTGAGTATGCCCTTCTACAAAAGCATGAGGATTTTCATTGCTCCAATACCTGCAGTTATGCTTATTAACAAATCCATTTAGATAAAATGTGCATTCATCACTGAAGCAGATATTTTTTACATGAATGGTATTATCATTAATCGCTGTAGTAATTTGTTCACAAAACTCAACTCGCCTATCGAAATCATGTTCGGTTAACTCTTGCAATATTTTCATTTTGAATGGATAAAATTTATGTAATTTAGTATCTGTGTGTACAGAGCCTAATGAAATACCAGTCGCATCAACAATTTTGCGTAACGAAGTATTAGGATTTATGCCAAAATGACCCAAAACTTCAACTTGAGCGGCTTCATCCATAACTCTACGATGATTACGTTTTTTATTTGCAACAGATCCAGTTTGAGTAAATTTAGTAACAAGGTCCAAAACATACCTATGCGAAGTTATCTTTTCCGGATGTCTGGCGTTAAATGTGACGGCAGTTTGCCGAGCACATTGATTTTGGGCACCATAAATTAGAATCATTTCCACTCTTTCGGCTAGTGTGTAAACCATTTTGAAAGTAAAATCTGAATCATTAAATTAATTTTCACTATCCCAAGATTGTCACAAAGGTAACTGACAGCAAATTAAATTCTTTCTTTTCCTTAGCAACTATAAAAAACTAAACAGGTATAAGAATAAATACAGTTCGCCCATGTTATCTGTGTTTATAAATAGATGGCTGAAAAAAAGTCGAGTTGTTATTTGGTTGCTGCCACGTCTAATCTTCCGAATTGCTGTTTATGTTGGTTTTTGAACACTTATTGAAATAAAAAGTGATATTTTCGTGTGTTTTTTTTTCTATCTGAACAAATTAAGATAAATAAAGATTTTTCTACTTTTCTCGAAAACGAATAGACCGATTTTAAAAAATCAAACGTCAAAATAAAGCACTTTGAAAGACCTTTCAAACAAGCTGTTACTTGATACCCCTTGTCATTTAAAATTTTTAAGGGGATGACCCCGGGGGGCAGAGGGTAAAAGGGGGTGAAGTAGTTTTTGGTTAAAAATTTGTCCCCTTTGGCAAATCTTTTGACGTGTCTCGGCGTTTTTTCTTTTAATCAGTGGTTTTCGATAAATCCGTGGTGGGAAGTTTTCAAATGAACACACTGTATAATATCACAAGAGAAAAAAATTTGTCGGCAAAATTTTCGAAAGGTATGAAAGTTTGTTGCTTGGCAATTTCGCGAATGACATTTTTGACAAAATCACGAGCCGTGCACAGCTTGTAGATGCAGGTGCAGACATTACGTGTTTAAAGAGCCACGGGGAATGGAAATCCAGTAGTGTAGCTGAAGGGTACATTGAGGAATTGATGACCAACAAGAAAGATATTGCAAAAAAATTATTCAACCTCATTTTACTGAACCAATCCCTATTAACATTGACATAAATTTAACAGCAAGTGGTTCCACGGAGGGTTTACCGCTAGAAAATGCAAAAACAAGTCAGGATTGCAACATCGCAACATCTTGTGTTAATTTTTCTCGGGCCACAATAAATAACTGTACTTTTAATCTGATATTTAATAAATAGTTCATTGTTGTGTTTTTTAAAAATAAATAAAGTATACAAATATCCAATATTTCTTGTATTTTTCAACATTATTTATGACATACACAATTTTTCTTCCGCTCTCAGCGCAAGAAAAAGTACTTTTACTTTCGCTGCCTATAGCAACCGTCTACTGTAAAAAAAGCAAAAGTTTAACGTCAAAAAATTAGTAGAAAAATGTCAAGTTTATTCATATTGAAGAAAAACAAATTTTTTGAATGTTAGGTCATTTTGTTGGAAATTGTTTTGTTATACAGTAAAACTTCTCATTTCGGCCACCCGTTAAAAACGGTCACTTCTCTGAACGGTCAGTTTTGGCTTCTTAAAATAAATCTTATAGCATTTTTAATAATAAAAGACCCCTCGAATACCGAAACACTTCTAAAACGGCCACGGTCACATGAATCCGTAACTTTTAAGAAAATTACCTTGAATTTTTACCCTTAATTGCGGTCGTCTCGACCCTTCTGGGAATGTTTGCACCCAGCCGGGACTTTATTACTGGTACTATTGGAAATACCGGAGAATGATAAAACCTAATTATGTAAATGGGTTTTTAAGTACGTACAAATATAATTTGTTAAATCTTAAGATGTTTTCATAAAAGGTAAAATTTTATTCAGTTGCATTTTAACAGCACAATAGTCGATCATGTCTCTGAAACGTAAACGTTTATCTTTTAAACAAAAGTTCGAAATCATCGCGGATAGTGAAAAATATGGTATCAGTGCTCGAAAGATAGCGGAAAAGTTTGGTGTTGGAAGAACGCAAGTAAATGATATTCTAAAAAGTAAAATTGAACTGAAAAAACTTTATGAAGAAGGAGGAGTTAATGCAGATCAAAAACGGAAGTTTTCAAAAACAGACGGACTTGCGATTGACCAAATGGTTTATGAATGGTTTTGCAAAGCAAGAAACAAAAACATTCCAATATCCGGACCACTACTAAAGGAAAAAGCTCTGGAAGTGTCAGAAAATTTGAAAAATTGTGATTTTAAGGCATCAAATGGCTGGTTAGATAGATTCTGCAAAAGACATGACATCAATTTTAAAACAATTTCTGGTGAGTCTGCTGATGTGGATGAAGTGAGTGTTCAAGAGTGGTTCACTAAGTTAAAATTAATTATCAAGGATTATGATGATAAAGATATTTTTAATGCAGACGAAACAGGCCTTTATTATCTCGCAATGCCAAACAAAACTTTTGCCTTAAAGAGTGACAAATGTGCTGGAAGAAAATAAGCTAAGCAACGAGTGACAATTATTTTTTGCAGTAGCATGGATGGTGAGAAGGAGACCCCATTAGTTATAGGAAAAAGCAAAAATCCGCCATTTCAACTGAAAATCCCAGTATGGAGATGCAGGAAATAATTCAAGAGTTTACCAGCCAATCTGAAACTACCGAAAATGAAGACTGTGAAAGTAAAGAAAACCAGGAGGTTTTTAGTTCGTCTTTAAAAAGCATGACTGAAGTTTGTGAAAAAATAAGAGACGTACAAAATTTTTTATTAGGCAAAGAAAATGGCAATTTGGCCATTGATATTTCAAATATCCTAATGAAATGTGAAAATGAAGCAGCAAAAATTAAAATTAAAAATATGAAACAGACTTCCATTGAATCTTTTTTTCACAAAGCATAATTTTTTTTCGTATGTAGTGCACATTTTTAAACATTATTATGTATACATATTATGTAGGAGTTATGAAATAAATAGTTATGTCTATATATTTACAGTTCATATTACATAATAACGTATGTGTTTGTAATTAGCCTTTTATTAATTAATGAAGTTGAATTTTATTCACATGACACATATGTTATAAGTAGATATGTAATTTATTTTTTTCCTTCCCCTCAAAAACGGTCACCCCCTCAAACGGTCAATTTGTAATGAAATTTTTAGTGGCCGCTATTGAGAAGTTTTACTGTAGTCGTTTTAGACCTATGTCCAAAAACGTTTATTACTCATGTCTATGTGCTGTAAAATAAAGTAATATATATAAATATAAATGAAAAATAAATAAATATAATTTAAAATTATAAAGCTTCTTTGATATGTAAAAGGATATTTTTTAAATTAATAATTAAATATTGAATGAAGATGTATTTTAAAATCTTATTTTAAAGATTTTACTTCCAGTTGTCTTCTACCTACCTACTAGTAATGGGCAAGGTATTGCATGTAGCAATGAAACTAATTTAGTATTTCATCAAAACATTTGTTTTTTCCAGACACTTCCTACGGGAAACACCTATTTGTCCGCAATTCCTGGATGAACGGACAATGGGGCGCTGAAGAACGAACACAGGGTTTTCAGTTTACACCAGGTCAAAATTTCAACCTAGCCATAAGAAAAAATGTCGACCATTTTTCTGTATGGGTGGATGGCATACTGGCAGGTGAATTCCTCTTCAGAACTCCTGTAGATGATATTGACACTGTATACATACACGGTGACGTGCAGATTCATAGTGTTTTGATGAAAGACCATATTGACGACAAGTATTTTAGTAAAAGTAGGGAAAAAATCAATACCAGCTTATAAATAATTCTACTATAATTGTTTCTCATACGTATTATGTAAGATTGTTTGTCCATGCTCTTGTTTGTTACCTATTATATCAAAAATATGTTTTAAAATGTTGGATACGATTGAAAAAATAATAAAATTATACCTTTAATTAAAAATTTCTGCTTTTGTTGACTTACTGGAAATATTATTCTACGTTTTCTTAATAAAGCAGTCAAGAAAAATATTTTATTTATAATTAGAATTTTCTCTAAGCCTTTTTTTTATTTATTTCACAATAATTTTAGCAGTTGCTACTAGTCCATTTGTTTTTAATTTATAAAATTGTATTGCGTTAAAAATATTGTGTAAAAACTGCGGCTGCTTTTAATATATTGATTATTATAAAATATAACATTAGTACCTACATAACGTTGTTATTAATAAATTATAGATTATTGACATTTTTTTTTACTTTAAATACGTCGGAAAATAAAAGAAAGGAGCATTTTAATTAATATAGGTCAGATGCTTTATTTTTTCCCTTATTATGATTCTACTTCCTTAATTGCCAAATTAATGAAGTTAAATAAATATATAGCTAATAAATATATATTTTATATTCCTAGGCGGTGTTCACGTGTTCATCATAATGTCCACCCTTTTAACATGTTTATTTTTCATGCTAGGAAAATATAAAAAATATTAGCAGGTAAAATAATTTTTGCAGAGGTGTCCACAAATTTCCTTAGTCAATTCATACCGTGCGAACAAAAATTATTATCATCAACGTGTGCTTTGCATCAAAGGCCGTACTGCTTGGCGATAGAGCTTAATACCTGTGGGGTGTCAGTGAATACCATCATTATCAATCAATCACTTATTCCGTCATCTTTAACAGTCGTTACACGTAATTTGATTCATGGGCTTTACGGAATAGCACAAAAAATTCATGGTTGAAGCGTACTTTCGAAACAGGGTTGGAGTAACTGGTGAGTGGCAGTTGTTTCCCCAAAACTTATTGGAAAGAAATGATTTATTAGACCCGATATTTTTTGTGATTAACCTGATTTTACCTCTCCGGTTATGTGAATTTTCAGAATACACGCAAGTAGGTATTCCCTTACTTGAGACCGTATCTCCTAAAACACATGTATTTTCTTATGGAGAAATTTCCATTATTCAGCCATGCGCATTCCGTTATGATGGCATCCATTTCAACACAAACATTATAATGTACTTTTTTCCTTTTTGTGACATGCGTAATTGATATAGTAATTGTAGATATGCTTTAAAGTTCCTGTACAAACCTGTTTAGGACTCTGTTGACTGATGCAGTGTAGATTAAAAATATTATTATTTTAAAATTATTTATTAAATTTAAGGCACAAAACTTTGTTTATAAGTAATTGGTATAATTAATCGGTGTTATAATCATAAGCCTCTTGATTAAGAACGACCATTTTAATTTAATTGTATATTATGTTGTTAATGTTACATGGTATATTTTACGTAGAATAATAGTTTTAGATTTAGGATTAGACAATCTCCTTGTATTTACATTAAATCATTAAACAAGTTACATAAAAAGGGGGGGTTTTACGTTTTAATATTTAAGTTAAACATACGTGTATGTCAAGGATAAAGCTAGATAAAAGGATGGAACGAAATCGAGAAAAGTATTCAAGTAGTTGGGATAATTTTAGGGTTTTTCACAGGGAACCGACCTAGATGTCTAGGTAGATTAAATAGCAGTTGCTTGTACCTGATCGCAAAATGTGTTTACCAATCAAGTTGTAGTTAGTTAAAAAAAGGCATTGGTTTTATCTGGATTAAACCGTTCTGATTTAAAAATAATTATTATATCAATGAAATATTCTTATGAAATATATAGTGTAACATACACAAACCTTTATATTATATTCATCGAATTGAATGATTTTCACACTTACCTAGAGTGGACCTTCTATTGGATGGCCGAAGGCAACATAGATTTTTTTCTCTTCAATAAATAAAAAAAAAGAACCACATGCGGACGCTGAACTCTAATCAGCATATTTTACTAGTAAATGGACCTATTATTGTTGTGTACAATGATTCGATGATTTATCATAGTTTTGTATGCGATCTACGAGGGTTCCACCCATATGCTATTAACGACTCACTTTTTTCAAATATCACTCGATGTCAGTGTTGTAGTTCTGGTTGCGATAACACAGAGTAATTGGCTGTTGACAGTGTTTATAAAATAAAAATAGACTAACCTTTTCTGCAAACGTTCTTAGGGACCGTTGTCTTCTTTTTTTTTTATAACGGATATTGACACAAAAACGGCAGTATAGTGGTCTTTTGTTAATTTCGGATTTATTTGATGTGTTGATTGACGAGGCAAATATCATTGATGATCAGTGGTGATGATTGATATTTACGTTTTACCTGTTAGCCTGACTTTGTAATCGTTTTCAAAATTTCTTCACATTACGACCCTGATGATGAGCTCGCAAACGCATAGACAAAAAGTTTTTTAAATATAAAAGGTTTAAGGAGAACGTTTGCCCTTAAACATTATACGCTTATTTAAGACAATATTAATTTAAACTACAAAAAAGTATATTGTTTTTATTAAAATTGTACTATTTATACTTTAAGTATGTATAGATATTTTTATTATTTTGTAACTATGGTGAGTTCTTTGTATTCCAAAAAAGTGGATTTTCTGAATTATTTTATTTTACTATTATTATACAGTATTAGTATTTGTCTATCATTAGTTTGCTATAGCGTTAAATAAGGCCACTGCATTTTATGCATTTTTAATTATGAATTCAAGACATATTTCAATTCAACTAACAATTTGCATGTTTAAACATGTGACTGTTTAAAATAACCACCTGAAAAGTAATAACATGTAAGAACTAGGTCCAGTAAAAAAATACTACAAAAACTAAGATTAGGGTAAAAATCACCTTCTAACCAAGTATGGCTGATTCCAAGAAGATATCACTTCAATGACCCTACACTCCCAGTATAATTTACTTTTAGTTCATTACCTCATTAATTCAATCTCGCGAATTAATTATCCCCTCCCGCTTCATTTTTGAGTAACCCAATAAGTTCTTTTCCCCCACCCCTACAATTCACTACCCCCACTCCAATCTCGACAGATCCTACATTATAACTAGGCGTCTGCAGAAAGACCTTGTCATATCTACTTTAGACAGGCAACCGGACAGACACATCTTGTAGAAATTTACAGAAAGATGGAGAAGTTTATTATTGTTAAAGACGTTGTTAAAAAGTTACGAGAATTTAACCTTACAGGACGCACTCTAGAGTTTAAGTTAAAACCTGTTCCACAGGGAGTTGAACCAGTTGGTTGGGTGGAAAAAGGAATTAATCAAATTATTCAAAACGCTACAGTAGGCCTACAACCCTTAGATCGTGTGGGTTTTAGTTTTTGCTCTAAAGACTTCAACCGAGGAGAAGGTTGGATTCGCTTCAAAGCAGCTAAAGACATAACCTTTCAAGATGTTTGGAGTGTTATAAGTGGCATTTATCAGTCAAACTCAGCAGGTCTTAATACAGAATCATTTTGTCTTAGTGTGACAACTGTTAGATTACCTGTTGGTGGGGGCAGAGGAAAAAATTATAACAGCTTTCACGAGGAATGTGACAAGCGACGAGGTATTATAAGTATTAAAAATACCGATAACCTGTGTTTACCACGTGCTTTGGTAGTCGCCATTGCCCATAATAAAAGAGATCCCGAATTCAGTAAGGTTAGAAGAGATATTAGTAAAATTCAAACCGAAAGAACAAGATCATTGTTGGAGAGAGCTAAAATTAGCATTCCTGAGGCAGGAGGTGGAATTCCCGAGTTAATACAATTTCAAAATCATCTAAAAGAATATAAATTAGTTGTTTATAGCTATGGATCAAAAGGACGAAATATTATATTTGAAGGTTCAACTGAAAGCAATAAACGGCTGAACTTATTACATTACAAAAGCCATTTTAATGTAATTACATCGCTGACAGCAGCTTTTTGTTCTAACTATTTTTGTGAAAAGTGTTACGTCCCATATGATCACAAAAATGAGCACAGATGTGGTGGAACCTGTCAGGCATGTCAGCAAGCCCCTGCTTGTGAAATAGCAATAAAAATTAAATGCCAGGACTGTCTACGATTTTTTAGAAGTCAAAACTGTTACGAAAATCATAAAAAGGATTATTCGTCAGGCAAATTTACAGTATGCGAACAAATTAAACTATGTTCTATTTGTTTAAAAACCATTAAAGCCAAAAGAGCACATGTATGTGGTGAAATTTATTGTAAAATTTGTAATAAACATGCACCCGAGGATCATCTATGTTATATTCGGCCTGATAAGGGGAAACCTAAGATTAAAGATGTTCTTTTTGTATTCTACGATTTAGAGACGAGCCAAGACAAACTATTGGAAAATTCAACGTTTTTACATGAAGTCAATCTCTGTGTTTTCAAACAATACTGCGATGAGTACATGGATTCTGAAGCAGATACTTGTAAAAAATGCGGTCTAAAGTTACAAAAAGTCAGAGGTATAGACCCAGCGGGGACATTTGCTAACCATTTGTTACAAATGAGGAAAAACTTTAAAGAAATTATTGTAATAGCCCATAATGGTCAGGCTTTTGATCACCAGTTTATATTAAACTACATTATGACAAAGACAGATTTTACACCTGAGTTAATCATGAGAGGTACCAAAATAATTACGATGCAACTTGAAAATGTAAAATTTATCGACTCACTTAACTATTTCCCTATGCCTTTAGCCAAACTACCAAAGGCATTTGGACTTGATGATATTTTTAAAAAAGGCTACTTCCCACACCTATTTAATACAAAGGCAAATGAAAACTATATAGGACCTCTACCATCAATTGAATATTACTCCCCAGATAGTATGAAAGAAGAAGACAGAGCCAAATTTCTTAAATGGTTTGTAGAGCATGAAAATGATGGTTTCGATATGCAAAGAGATCTGGTAGACTACTGCGTATCGGATGTCGAAATTCTTGCGCAATCATGTTTAAAGTTTAGAGAACAACTTATACAAACTACCAATGTATGTCCATTTACTGAAGCCACAACTATTGCTTCAGCATGCAATAAAATTTTTAGAAGAAATTTTTTGAAGCCTAATACTATAGGAATCATACCAAAAAATGGATACCGATGGAGAAACAGGCAGAGCAAAATTGCCATAGACTGGTTACTTTGGACCGAGAATCACAGAAAAATCAACATCTTACATGCTGCTAATGGTAAAGAAGCTGTTTTAAATGGTGTAAAAGTCGATGGTTACTGCTCCGAAACAAATGAGGTATTTGAATTTCAAGAATGTTATTTCCATGGATGTACTGTATGCTACAAGTTCGGCAGGAACGATCCTCTTTCCGAGGACCCCTCAGAAACGCTAAATTTAAGATATGAAACCACAAAGGCAAAAATTATGAGACTAAAAGATTTCGGTTTTTTAGTTAATGAAATGTGGGAGTGTGATTTTAGAAATTTATTAAAAAATAATCCAGAGATAAAATCCTATACTAATACCCATTACAATAAAATTTTGACAAAACTAAATCCAAGAGATGCTTTTTATGGAGGACGAACAGGAAATACATGCGAATACTATGAAATAAAAGATACGGAAAAAATTAAATACGCCGATGTTTGTTCCCTCTATCCGTACATCTGTAAGAGTTCTAAATTTCCACTATCACATCCAGAAGTGTATGTAGGAGATGCGTGTAACAAATTAAACCTTAATAATATAGATGGTTTAATTAAATGCACAATTCTCCCACCAGAAGAGTTGTACCATCCAGTACTCCCTCAAAAAATAAACAATAAATTGATGTTTATTCTTTGTCGAACATGTGGTCAAGACATGAATTACAACGAATGTAAGCATACCAGCGAAGAAAAGGGTACTTGAAGGAACATGGGTTCTGGACGAGGTACTTAAAGCCCTAGAAAAAGGATATAAAATACAAAAAATACATGAAATCTGGAAATATAACGTACGAAAGTTTAATAAAGAAAACGGTGAGGAAGGATTATTCACATCCATGATGAATAAATTCATTAAAATCAAACAGGAAGCATCAGGCTGGCCTAAAGATTGTGAAATAGAGGAAGACAAAGTTAAATACATTGATCAGTTCTTTGAAAAGGAAGATGTTAAACTAGAGTATACCAAAATTATTGAAAATCCAGGGCTAAGATCACTGGCGAAATTAATACTTAACTCGTTTTGGGGAAAATTCGGTCAAAGAGAGAATCAACCAAAGACGAAAATTGTAAATAAACCAGCAGATTTATTTGCAATGTTTATTAACCCTGCAATTTATATCAATGGGGTTATACCCGTCAACGATAAAACATTACTTGGCAATTATGAATATATAGAAGAAGCCAGCGATCCGTTGCCGACTGTTAATGTTGTTATAGCGGCTTACGTAACAGCGCAAGCGCGCCTTAAATTATACTCCTATCTTGAAGCTCTTGATAAAAGAGTCTTATACTATGATACAGATTCCGTGATTTATGTTTCAAAAAATAATGACCCCGATATATCAACGGGGCAATTTATTGGAGACATGACAGACGAGTTGGAGAGTTATGGCTCTAACTCATACATAACTAAGTTTGTTTCTGGAGGCCCCAAGAATTATGCATTTAAGGTTCACTCGACGAAAAGTAATTTAGAAGAAACGGTCTGTAAAGTTAAAGGTATAACTCTCAACTATGCCGCATCACAAGTAATAAATTTTGATGCAATCAAACACATGATTCTTCAAAAATCCGAACCGATCCCCATCATATCCAGAAGCATACGGCGTAGCAAGGAGCACATTGTGACAACTTGTACTGAAGTCAAACTCTATAGACCTATTTCAACAAAGAGAAAATTTCTATCGGATGGAAGCTCCGAACCATATGGATATAGAAAAAGAAAAACCCATTGAAAATAAAATATATTGTATATTTTGTATGTATTGTATATAAAATATATTATAAATATTGTATATCTAGAACCGCTATGGAGTTTAAAAATGTAAATTAAGTAATAAACAATTTAAAATATCCATTTTGGTTTTATTTTTTCTTTAACAGTAAGAGTTTTCAAAAAAGTATTTAAATAAGTAATTATGTACATATTAAAAAATATGTTTTTATTTTTACAAAGACATTTATAATTTAAATAGTTTGAAAATATTATCCAGTCATTTAAGTACTACACTTAAACTTAAAGAAAAGTTCTCCGAAGCCACAAAAAACACTAAGGGAATTGGTTCTTTTCAGCTATTTTTCTGTTATTCTTATAGTAATCCATAATCGTTTCAAATTTGAACGACCCACATGATAGTCTTTTTTTTGTAATTTATGCATATTTTAATTACAAGGTTTCATACAACTTTAACAAATAAAAGTTGTTTTTTTCTTTTATTTTTTTCTTTTCTGTTTTCTTTTTCGGTTCTTAAGAAATGCTAAAGAATCTGTACAAAACAAGTCACGAATTAACTAAATAGCCACCATTTCACTAAATACTTAACACTCAGTATACAATTTTCAGAAATGTCATGATTAAGAACGGTTCTAGTCATTTTATACAAGATTTCACATGATTTAACAAATTTAAAACATTTTTTTTAATTTTTACTAAATTCCAAACACTCAGTATACACTTTTAAGAAAATAGGACGATTTGCGACTGTTTTAGTCATTTTTTACAAAGTTTCACAGGGCTTAATAACGTTAAAACATTTTTTTTAATTTTTTACTAAATTCTAAACACTCAGTATACAATTTTCAGAAATGCCATGATTAAGAACGGTTCTAGTCATTTTATACAAGATTTCACATGATTTAACAAATTTAAAACATTTTTTTAATTTTTACTAAATTCTAAACACTCAGTATACACTTTTTAAGAAAATAGGACGATTTGCGACTGTTTTAGTCATTTTTTACAAAAGTTTCACAGGGCTTAATAACGTTAAAACATTTTTTTTAATTTTTTACTAAATTCTAAACACTCAGTATACAATTTTCAGAAATGCCATGATTAAGAACGGTTCTAGTCATTTTATACAAGATTTCACATGATTTAACAAATTTAAAACATTTTTTTTAATTTTTACTAAATTCTAAACACTCAGTATATCATTTTCAGAAAATAATACAATTCAGTACAGTTTTACAAATTTTCACAGGTCTTAATAACATTAAAACATTTTTTTTTTAATTTTTACTAAATTCTAAACACTCAGTATACAATTTTCAGAAATGACATGATTAAGAACGGTTCTAGTCATTTTATACAAGATTTCACATGATTTAACAAATTTAAAACATTTTTTTTAATTTTTTACTAAATTCTAAACACTCAGTATATCATTTTCAGAAAATAATACAATTCTGTACAGTTTTACAAATTTTCACAGGTCTTAATAACATTAAAACATTTTTTTAATTTTTTACTAAATTCTAAACACTCAGTATACAAGTTTCAGAAATGACAGGATTTAGAACAGTTTTTACAGATATTTACAAAGTCTTAATAACATTAAAATATTTTTTTCTAATTATAATTGCTATTTTCATCTTTTTTATTCCTTAATTATCTAACATAATGTATACAATTTCAAGAAATAGTAGATTTTTAATCCATGTACAAAATTCAAGAATCTAAAATACAATTAAATGTAGGCTTTTTTAATTGGCATCTCAGGCAAATTATTTTCCCCAAAATTATCTAAAAAAAGATATACCAAAAACATTCTAAAGCGGTTTTTTACCTCTATAAGTATGCAGGCCGATCCGACCCTTGTCGGTTTTATTACCCGCATAAATTACCACAGTAGAGAGAAACTGAGAGAGCGAGGCCAGGTGGTGCTGGTGGTGCGTTTTATGACCTAACCCGGGTGGTTCGGTGGTGCTGTTTATGACCTAACCCGGGTGGTTCGGTGGTGCTGTTTATGAGCTAACCCGGGTGGTTCGGTGGTGCTGTTTATGAGCTAACCCGGGTGCTTTCGTGAGGCGGCTCTGTCAATATCTCTCTACTGTGTTAATTTATGCGGGTAATAAAACCGACAAGGGTCGGATCGGCCTGCATACTTATAGAGGTAAAAAACCGCTTTAGAATGTTTTTGGTATATCTTTTTTTAGATAATTTTGGGGAAAATAATTTGCCTGAGATGCCAATTAAAAAAGCCTACATTTAATTGTATTTTAGATTCTTGAATTTTGTACATGGATTAAAAATCTACTATTTCTTGAAATTGTATACATTATGTTAGATAATTAAGGAATAAAAAAGATGAAAATAGCAATTATAATTAGAAAAAAATATTTTAATGTTATTAAGACTTTGTAAATATCTGTAAAAACTGTTCTAAATCCTGTCATTTCTGAAACTTGTATACTGAGTGTTTAGAATTTAGTAAAAAATTAAAAAAATGTTTTAATGTTATTAAGACCTGTGAAAATTTGTAAAACTGTACAGAATTGTATTATTTTCTGAAAATGATATACTGAGTGTTTAGAATTTAGTAAAAAATTAAAAAAAATGTTTTAAATTTGTTAAATCATGTGAAATCTTGTATAAAATGACTAGAACCGTTCTTAATCATGTCATTTCTGAAAATTGTATACTGAGTGTTTAGAATTTAGTAAAAATTAAAAAAAAAATGTTTTAATGTTATTAAGACCTGTGAAAATTTGTAAAACTGTACTGAATTGTATTATTTTCTGAAAATGATATACTGAGTGTTTAGAATTTAGTAAAAATTAAAAAAAATGTTTTAAATTTGTTAAATCATGTGAAATCTTGTATAAAATGACTAGAACCGTTCTTAATCATGGCATTTCTGAAAATTGTATACTGAGTGTTTAGAATTTAGTAAAAAATTAAAAAAAATGTTTTAACGTTATTAAGCCCTGTGAAACTTTTGTAAAAAATGACTAAAACAGTCGCAAATCGTCCTATTTTCTTAAAAAGTGTATACTGAGTGTTTAGAATTTAGTAAAAATTAAAAAAATGTTTTAAATTTGTTAAATCATGTGAAATCTTGTATAAAATGACTAGAACCGTTCTTAATCATGGCATTTCTGAAAATTGTATACTGAGTGTTTAGAATTTAGTAAAAAATTAAAAAAAATGTTTTAACGTTATTAAGCCCTGTGAAACTTTGTAAAAAATGACTAAAACAGTCGCAAATCGTCCTATTTTCTTAAAAGTGTATACTGAGTGTTTGGAATTTAGTAAAAATTAAAAAAAATGTTTTAAATTTGTTAAATCATGTGAAATCTTGTATAAAATGACTAGAACCGTTCTTAATCATGACATTTCTGAAAATTGTATACTGAGTGTTAAGTATTTAGTGAAATGGTGGCTATTTAGTTAATTCGTGACTTGTTTTGTACAGATTCTTTAGCATTTCTTAAGAACCGAAAAAGAAAACAGAAAAGAAAAAAATAAAAGAAAAAAACAACTTTTATTTGTTAAAGTTGTATGAAACCTTGTAATTAAAATATGCATAAATTACAAAAAAAAGACTATCATGTGGGTCGTTCAAATTTGAAACGATTATGGATTACTATAAGAATAACAGAAAAATAGCTGAAAAGAACCAATTCCCTTAGTGTTTTTTGTGGCTTCGGAGAACTTTTCTTTAAGTTTAAGTGTAGTACTTAAATGACTGGATAATATTTTCAAACTATTTAAATTATAAATGTCTTTGTAAAAATAAAAACATATTTTTTAATATGTACATAATTACTTATTTAAATACTTTTTTGAAAACTCTTACTGTTAAAGAAAAAATAAAACCAAAATGGATATTTTAAATTGTTTATTACTTAATTTACATTTTTAAACTCCATAGCGGTTCTAGATATACAATATTTATAATATATTTTATATACAATACATACAAAATATACAATATATTTTATTTTCAATGGGTTTTTCTTTTTCTATATCCATATGGTTCGGAGCTTCCATCCGATAGAAATTTTCTCTTTGTTGAAATAGGTCTATAGAGTTTGACTTCAGTACAAGTTGTCACAATGTGCTCCTTGCTACGCCGTATGCTTCTGGATATGATGGGGATCGGTTCGGATTTTTGAAGAATCATGTGTTTGATTGCATCAAAATTTATTACTTGTGATGCGGCATAGTTGAGAGTTATACCTTTAACTTTACAGACCGTTTCTTCTAAATTACTTTTCGTCGAGTGAACCTTAAATGCATAATTCTTGGGGCCTCCAGAAACAAACTTAGTTATGTATGAGTTAGAGCCATAACTCTCCAACTCGTCTGTCATGTCTCCAATAAATTGCCCCGTTGATATATCGGGGTCATTATTTTTTGAAACATAAATCACGGAATCTGTATCATAGTATAAGACTCTTTTATCAAGAGCTTCAAGATAGGAGTATAATTTAAGGCGCGCTTGCGCTGTTACGTAAGCCGCTATAACAACATTAACAGTCGGCAACGGATCGCTGGCTTCTTCTATATATTCATAATTGCCAAGTAATGTTTTATCGTTGACGGGTATAACCCCATTGATATAAATTGCAGGGTTAATAAACATTGCAAATAAATCTGCTGGTTTATTTACAATTTTCGTCTTTGGTTGATTCTCTCTTTGACCGAATTTTCCCCAAAACGAGTTAAGTATTAATTTCGCCAGTGATCTTAGCCCTGGATTTTCAATAATTTTGGTATACTCTAGTTTAACATCTTCCTTTTCAAAGAACTGATCAATGTATTTAACTTTGTCTTCCTCTATTTCACAATCTTTAGGCCAGCCTGATGCTTCCTGTTTGATTTTAATGAATTTATTCATCATGGATGTGAATAATCCTTCCTCACCGTTTTCTTTATTAAACTTTCGTACGTTATATTTCCAGATTTCATGTATTTTTTGTATTTTATATCCTTTTTCTAGGGCTTTAAGTACCTCGTCCAGAACCCATGTTCCTTCAAGTACCCTTTTCTTCGCTGGTATGCTTACATTCGTTGTAATTCATGTCTTGACCACATGTTCGACAAAGAATAAACATCAATTTATTGTTTATTTTTTGAGGGAGTACTGGATGGTACAACTCTTCTGGTGGGAGAATTGTGCATTTAATTAAACCATCTATATTATTAAGGTTTAATTTGTTACACGCATCTCCTACATACACTTCTGGATGTGATAGTGGAAATTTAGAACTCTTACAGATGTACGGATAGAGGGAACAAACATCGGCGTATTTAATTTTTTCCGTATCTTTTATTTCATAGTATTCGCATGTATTTCCTGTTCGTCCTCCATAAAAAGCATCTCTTGGATTTAGTTTTGTCAAAATTTTATTGTAATGGGTATTAGTATAGGATTTTATCTCTGGATTATTTTTTAATAAATTTCTAAAATCACACTCCCACATTTCATTAACTAAAAAACCGAAATCTTTTAGTCTCATAATTTTTGCCTTTGTGGTTTCATATCTTAAATTTAGCGTTTCTGAGGGGTCCTCGGAAAGAGGATCGTTCCTGCCGAACTTGTAGCATACAGTACATCCATGGAAATAACATTCTTGAAATTCAAATACCTCATTTGTTTCGGAGCAGTAACCATCGACTTTTACACCATTTAAAACAGCTTCTTTACCATTAGCAGCATGTAAGATGTTGATTTTTCTGTGATTCTCGGTCCAAAGTAACCAGTCTATGGCAATTTTGCTCTGCCTGTTTCTCCATCGGTATCCATTTTTTGGTATGATTCCTATAGTATTAGGCTTCAAAAAATTTCTTCTAAAAATTTTATTGCATGCTGAAGCAATAGTTGTGGCTTCAGTAAATGGACATACATTGGTAGTTTGTATAAGTTGTTCTCTAAACTTTAAACATGATTGCGCAAGAATTTCGACATCCGATACGCAGTAGTCTACCAGATCTCTTTGCATATCGAAACCATCATTTTCATGCTCTACAAACCATTTAAGAAATTTGGCTCTGTCTTCTTCTTTCATACTATCTGGGGAGTAATATTCAATTGATGGTAGAGGTCCTATATAGTTTTCATTTGCCTTTGTATTAAATAGGTGTGGGAAGTAGCCTTTTTTAAAAATATCATCAAGTCCAAATGCCTTTGGTAGTTTGGCTAAAGGCATAGGGAAATAGTTAAGTGAGTCGATAAATTTTACATTTTCAAGTTGCATCGTAATTATTTTGGTACCTCTCATGATTAACTCAGGTGTAAAATCTGTCTTTGTCATAATGTAGTTTAATATAAACTGGTGATCAAAAGCCTGACCATTATGGGCTATTACAATAATTTCTTTAAAGTTTTTCCTCATTTGTAACAAATGGTTAGTAAATGTCCCCGCTGGGTCTATACCTCTGACTTTTTGTAACTTTAGACCGCATTTTTTACAAGTATCTGCTTCAGAATCCATGTACTCATCGCAGTATTGTTTGAAAACACAGAGATTGACTTCATGTAAAAACGTTGAATTTTCCAATAGTTTGTCTTGGCTCGTCTCTAAATCGTAGAATACAAAAAGAACATCTTTAATCTTAGGTTTCCCCTTATCAGGCCGAATATAACATAGATGATCCTCGGGTGCATGTTTATTACAAATTTTACAATAAATTTCACCACATACATGTGCTCTTTTGGCTTTAATGGTTTTTAAACAAATAGAACATAGTTTAATTTGTTCGCATACTGTAAATTTGCCTGACGAATAATCCTTTTTATGATTTTCGTAACAGTTTTGACTTCTAAAAAATCGTAGACAGTCCTGGCATTTAATTTTTATTGCTATTTCACAAGCAGGGGCTTGCTGACATGCCTGACAGGTTCCACCACATCTGTGCTCATTTTTGTGATCATATGGGACGTAACACTTTTCACAAAAATAGTTAGAACAAAAAGCTGCTGTCAGCGATGTAATTACATTAAAATGGCTTTTGTAATGTAATAAGTTCAGCCGTTTATTGCTTTCAGTTGAACCTTCAAATATAATATTTCGTCCTTTTGATCCATAGCTATAAACAACTAATTTATATTCTTTTAGATGATTTTGAAATTGTATTAACTCGGGAATTCCACCTCCTGCCTCAGGAATGCTAATTTTAGCTCTCTCCAACAATGATCTTGTTCTTTCGGTTTGAATTTTACTAATATCTCTTCTAACCTTACTGAATTCGGGATCTCTTTTATTATAGGCAATGGCGACTACCAAAGCACGTGGTAAACACAGGTTATCGGTATTTTTAATACTTATAATACCTCGTCGCTTGTCACATTCCTCGTGAAAGCTGTTATAATTTTTTCCTCTGCCCCCACCAACAGGTAATCTAACAGTTGTCACACTAAGACAAAATGATTCTGTATTAAGACCTGCTGAGTTTGACTGATAAATGCCACTTATAACACTCCAAACATCTTGAAAGGTTATGTCTTTAGCTGCTTTGAAGCGAATCCAACCTTCTCCTCGGTTGAAGTCTTTAGAGCAAAAACTAAAACCCACACGATCTAAGGGTTGTAGGCCTACTGTAGCGTTTTGAATAATTTGATTAATTCCTTTTTCCACCCAACCAACTGGTTCAACTCCCTGTGGAACAGGTTTTAACTTAAACTCTAGAGTGCGTCCTGTAAGGTTAAATTCTCGTAACTTTTTAACAACGTCTTTAACAATAATAAACTTCTCCATCTTTCTGTAAATTTCTACAAGATGTGTCTGTCCGGTTGCCTGTCTAAAGTAGATATGACAAGGTCTTTCTGCAGACGCCTAGTTATAATGTAGGATCTGTCGAGATTGGAGTGGGGGTAGTGAATTGTAGGGGTGGGGGAAAAGAACTTATTGGGTTACTCAAAAATGAAGCGGGAGGGGATAATTAATTCGCGAGATTGAATTAATGAGGTAATGAACTAAAAGTAAATTATACTGGGAGTGTAGGGTCATTGAAGTGATATCTTCTTGGAATCAGCCATACTTGGTTAGAAGGTGATTTTTACCCTAATCTTAGTTTTTGTAGTATTTTTTTACTGGACCTAGTTCTTACATGTTATTACTTTTCAGGTGGTTATTTTAAACAGTCACATGTTTAAACATGCAAATTGTTAGTTGAATTGAAATATGTCTTGAATTCATAATTAAAAATGCATAAAATGCAGTGGCCTTATTTAACGCTATAGCAAACTAATGATAGACAAATACTAATACTGTATAATAATAGTAAAATAAAATAATTCAGAAAATCCACTTTTTTGGAATACAAAGAACTCACCATAGTTACAAAATAATAAAAATATCTATACATACTTAAAGTATAAATAGTACAATTTTAATAAAAACAATATACTTTTTTGTAGTTTAAATTAATATTGTCTTAAATAAGCGTATAATGTTTAAGGGCAAACGTTCTCCTTAAACCTTTTATATTTAAAAAACTTTTTGTCTATGCGTTTGCGAGCTCATCATCAGGGTCGTAATGTGAAGAAATTTTGAAAACGATTACAAAGTCAGGCTAACAGGTAAAACGTAAATATCAATCATCACCACTGATCATCAATGATATTTGCCTCGTCAATCAACACATCAAATAAATCCGAAATTAACAAAAGACCACTATACTGCCGTTTTTGTGTCAATATCCGTTATAAAAAAAAAAGAAGACAACGGTCCCTAAGAACGTTTGCAGAAAAGGTTAGTCTATTTTTATTTTATAAACACTGTCAACAGCCAATTACTCTGTGTTATCGCAACCAGAACTACAACACTGACATCGAGTGATATTTGAAAAAAGTGAGTCGTTAATAGCATATGGGTGGAACCCTCGTAGATCGCATACAAAACTATGATAAATCATCGAATCATTGTACACAACAATAATAGGTCCATTTACTAGTAAAATATGCTGATTAGAGTTCAGCGTCCGCATGTGGTTCTTTTTTTTTATTTATTGAAGAGAAAAAAATCTATGTTGCCTTCGGCCATCCAATAGAAGGTCCACTCTAGGTAAGTGTGAAAATCATTCAATTCGATGAATATAATATAAAGGTTTGTGTATGTTACACTATATATTTCATAAGAATATTTCATTGATATAATAATTATTTTTAAATCAGAACGGTTTAATCCAGATAAAACCAATGCCTTTTTTTAACTAACTACAACTTGATTGGTAAACACATTTTGCGATCAGGTACAAGCAACTGCTATTTAATCTACCTAGACATCTAGGTCGGTTCCCTGTGAAAAACCCTAAAATTATCCCAACTACTTGAATACTTTTCTCGATTTCGTTCCATCCTTTTATCTAGCTTTATCCTTGACATACACGTATGTTTAACTTAAATATTAAAACGTAAAACCCCCCCTTTTTATGTAACTTGTTTAATGATTTAATGTAAATACAAGGAGATTGTCTAATCCTAAATCTAAAACTATTATTCTACGTAAAATATACCATGTAACATTAACAACATAATATACAATTAAATTAAAATGGTCGTTCTTAATCAAGAGGCTTATGATTATAACACCGATTAATTATACCAATTACTTATAAACAAAGTTTTGTGCCTTAAATTTAATAAATAATTTTAAAATAATAATATTTTTAATCTACACTGCATCAGTCAACAGAGT
This sequence comes from Polydrusus tereticollis, assembly GCA_963920685.1. Classification (NCBI taxonomy): domain Eukaryota; kingdom Metazoa; phylum Arthropoda; class Insecta; order Coleoptera; family Curculionidae; genus Polydrusus; species Polydrusus tereticollis. The sequence goes on from OY987331.1 coordinate 34,959,088, forward strand.
CCTAAACAGGTTTGTACAGGAACTTTAAAGCATATCTACAATTACTATATCAATTACGCATGTCACAAAAAGGAAAAAAGTACATTATAATGTTTGTGTTGAAATGGATGCCATCATAACGGAATGCGCATGGCTGAATAATGGAAATTTCTCCATAAGAAAATACATGTGTTTTAGGAGATACGGTCTCAAGTAAGGGAATACCTACTCACGCATGTGGAGTACCGAAAATCCCCATTTTTTTGTTCACATTGCACCCTCAAATAATTGGTATCTAGTTGGCTGTTTCCCGAAGAAGAATTGTTGGTCCTTTTTTCTTTCATAACAAAGTTGCAGCAGAGCGGTAGAGGGACAATATTTGAAGGATCCAATGCAAAAAGTGCCTAAGTCACATTTTGCAGTGTTTGAGAAAAACGCTTTTGAAGTTTTATTTTCTTTTTGGAAATGTTACCTTTGCGAATATTTACTTTATTTTTTTACACAATATATTTTATTACTATTAGAATGAGTGGCTTTAAATAAAATTAAGATTAGTCGCGTACTTTTCGAAAAAAATTTTGTTCAAAATGGACTTATGCACCTTTTCTTTGGATTTAATAAAATTTTAATAAAAACGTACGTGTTAGGGGAGAGTAGGTAGGATTCGTACGGAGGGAGCATTTGTACAGCAGTCATATCTACACTATTCTACATGTTGACGCGTCTGTATTTGTCTGTGTGTGAGGCTCGCTCATGGGAAAGGCTAACAGCTAAGTAGGGTGGCAGTGCTATGGTCTATGGTAAGCTTCGCTGGGACAAGTTGATAAGTGTTTTCGCACCGCGTAAGTAATTCTTCGATTCATCTTTGAAAACATTCATTCATAATAAGTTTTGCTCAAATTGTTAAAGTAATTTATAATAGTTTTTGAATGCGTGCCTTAGATTAATATGTAAACATTAATTTTGGGATAACCTCAACCGTTATTTTTATTTTGAATTTATTTTTTAATTGTTTTGGTTGAGGTATTTTCGTACAGTTATGAGTGGGGAGGATTCGTACTGTACGAATGAACCCTGCGTGAGTTCAGATTAGTTAGAATGATTGGTATGTGAACAGTGTCGGACTGGGACCCTTAGGGCCCACCGGTCCCGAGGGATGTAAGGCCCCATCATGCCAACTGTATAATAAATTCTAAGTTTAAATACATTTCAGTTAATGGCTTGACTTGTACCAATTTACACCCTAGGGAAAAAAATCCAAATTCCGACAGACAGAATAAATGGGATAATATAAAATCTTTTTTTGGACACTATACAGCATAGTGGCGTAAACAATTAATGCATTGTATCATTTCATGATACGCAAACGATACCTACCTATTAATGATATCAAGCAAAAACTCACAAAATATAATCACGTTCCATTTATTATTATTACCGACAGAAATTAAACAACTTTTGCACATTTGTATGTATTTAATAAATATATGTATAAATTCAGATATAAATATATAAACTCAAAACATGTAACACAAAAAAAATTATAATACAAAACAAGTAGGAACGTTAATTAATATACAGAGGGGTCGAAATTGATCTGTTAGATAGGTAGGTCTGACTAGATAGAGCAAAATTGCCCTACATGTCATGGGCTCAATTTTTAAGAAATGTTTAATGTTAAAAGCTACATGACTACATGACAATATCTTTAATGCTAAACAAAGCAAAAAAAAAATAGACCAAAAAAGGTAACTAATTTTAAGTGCTTGGCCAAAAAAAAAACAATTAAATTATAGATCCGATTTTTTGAATTACAAAAGCGATTAATGTTGGATGTTGGTACTATTTTCTCAATTAAAATATCAATATCTTACAATATAAACACTAATTAATAAATAATAGAGTTCATTAAAATAATGATACAATACTTACTTTGTTTTGAAGTAATATAATAATAACTCACTTGTCTGAAACCGACCGGCGCGGCGCCACGTATGTACACGAAAACCGAAAACCTAACCTGTGGATCACAGAACACAAAAGGATTAGCTGTAGACGGAATACATGACGCAATGGCGAACCGTTCGGGTTAGATCGCTGCAGGTGCCTTACCGATGTTGCCACGCATTTCAGAAAATAATATTGTATTTACCATATGAAAATTGACAAACTATACTTAAACTATTATTAGATAAACACCATTTAAATGAAAAATAATTACGAAAAGGGTCCTTTTCATGAGGGCCCATCCACGGCCGACCCGATAATCTGCGGGACCCGGTGCAAAATATCCGCGCGGGGCCTTTAATGTCATTATTCTAGGCCCTGGCGTACCTCTCCTAGATACAGGGCTGCCCGCGTTGCGCGGGACTTTTCTTAGCGAGGGGCCCTGTGCGGGTGCATCGTCTGTATTTGCCTCCGGCCGGCTCAGGGCCCCCACCCGTTTTTTCTCTAGGGGCCTACCGGTCTTTTGACCGGTGGACCGGCGGCCCAGTCCGACACTGTATGTGAATAACCCGGAGAAAACCCCTTAATATATACAATATTCCGAAACTGGTCAAAATTGCCTATTTTGAATCATTTAATTGCAAAAATATTTTAAATGCTTTTAAAAAGACTGGGATATGGCCATTCATCAAGTTTAATTCAAATTCATCAAGTCGAATTTCAGTGACGAAGAATTTTCAGCTGTGCAAGTTTACCATTCCGATTGTATAGCAGTCACAGATGACAACATGCAACAAATTATACCCGAAGAAATAACTCTTACTCAGCAAGATCTATTGCCGCCTGCATCACCATCTACATCATCTGTGTGATTAATAACTCCAGAAATGATCCGACCTTACCCTAAAGTGGATAGGAATGCACCTAAAAAGACGAGGAAGGGAAAACTGCTAGGAAAATCAAGGATATATACAGACACTCCCAAAAAAATAGACTAATAGAAATAGAAAGATCAAAAGAGATGAAGAAAGAAGAGCAAGAGAGAAGACAAAAGGCTAAGGAGATGAAACGCGCGTTAAATTTGCTATTATACACAAATAAAGAAACCAAACCAAAGAAACAGCGGAAAACTATAGAGACTAATAGTGGAGATGAGACTGATATAAGTTAAGAGAAAGTTCTTGTTCTCCCTACGAAGAGATGCCTAAAGGATCTGATATTGAGATCGACATTCCAGTTATGACGGAAAATATTAAAAAAAAAGCTTTGTGTTAGTGAAGTTCGAGAGGAAAAAGACTGTGTTACATTATATTGGATAGGTGGTAACAAAATACAACCCCATGAAATATAAAGTTTCATTTCTGAGAAAGAAGGAACAGTTTACTTATCAGACGTGGTTTGTGTATTGGCGCCACCCAAATCTGCTTCTACCGCAAGAACAACTAATATCTTTAGATTTAAAAAAGATCTAACTATGTATAATGTGCAAAGTGGATCCGTTATGTGTGACTATGACATTTTATCCTAATGGTTAATTTTAATGTTGATTTTATGACTTAGATTTTAACAAGGTATTTATAATACAATATATTGTTAATTATTACTATGTTTAAGGTTTAGGTATTCTGTTTTAATTTTAATCTCAATAAATGTTTAATTTCATATAAATAGCCTTTTTAATTACTGTGTACGGAGGCTCTCCACTATGTACGAATGTACCCTACTCTATGTACGAAGCTACCCCGCGTGTGGGGTGCTTTCGTACGATTTCCATTTTTTGGGAAATTCATCATAGCTTTGCCATGTTACCTTGTATCAACACTGAGCTACATTATTATTAAAGCGAGGTATGTAGGTAATTCAGCAGCATTGAAATTATTTTGAAATAGCTATTAGTTTAGCTTTTATATGACTTAGTGTAAAAAGTGTACGAATCCTACCTGCTCTCCTCTACATATTTTTAAAATATTTTTATTTTTATATTTAAGGATCCAAAAACTGATTAAAGAAACACCAAGCTAGTTATAGATATCAGTGTCGAAGTCTATTTTTTCATCCATTTCACTTTGTAAAGCAGGACGCGTAACACCTGTTTCATTAGTTTTGGTTAAAGTTCTTTCAAAAATTTCTGTGCTGATGTTACAAACTTAAGTAGGTGCTTAACGTTTTCAAGTTTAGTGCTTTTTATTGACAGATAAGTCTCTCCAAGTCTCCATACGCCAATGTTGGCATCCCTGCTATAAGTCCACTCTGGCCAACTTTATAAACTTTCAGTTCCGTACCTTCACCATGATAATTTTGTTTCGTCTTTGGACGATCTCCTTTATTAAACTGTGTGCACCTGGCTTTGGAAATGCCAGAAAGAGAAGGCTTAAGGTGTGGTGTAAGCCATCCCTTAAAATCTTTTATTTTAATGGTCCTGTCACCTTCTTTGAGCTTGCCATCTGACCTCAACGAATGCTGGATAAAAACACACTTAAAAATATTCTTCTTGTTACAGCTCGTAACTAAATTGACGTAGTATTCTGAATTGTCAACTCTCTCAGTTTTTAGCTTACTTTTTTCTATCAGACCGAAGTCTCGATCTACGGGCATCATGCTGTGACCAGGAACTGGGTATAAAATTTGTATGCTGTCAAAAATACCTTTTAAACCTAGCTGATCAAGAAAGGCAAACAAAAATCGGTTTTATTCTGACTAAAGCAATTGTCACAGAAGATCTTAAGAATATTGTGATTCATAGTTTTGTTTTCAGCTATGAAATCATCTAAGAACTACGAGTACGGCCGATCCCGACCGAAACGTAAGACGTAAGACGTAAGAAATGGAAATAAACCATTTCGTGTTACGGCTTACGGCTTACGTCTTACGTTACGGCGACTATGAATGCATGTATTTATAATCATATGTTTATTTTTCTTACTGCTTAACGTTACGTCTTACGGCTTACGTTACGGCGACTATGAATCCAGCTTATTACCTTTTTCCTTGCACTCACTCAGCTTAAGTTGTTGCTGTGTTTCCTGGCTACTTCGTTTTGTTCAAACTGTTCAGCATTCATGTACCGGGTGTCCCACTAAGAATGGCTGTCGGCCGTATCTCAGAAAGTGTTAGTCGTATGGCTTAGTTCATTGGCGGGGATCTGGGTAAAATTTTTTAGTTATTTTTCGTATTTTTATCATTATGTTGCGTCAAATGATACGAGTAAGCTTTGCTTCGTTCCATAGCAACCACATTTGTTTTCTCCGTAACATTTGTCTATTGTTTAACATCTTTCAAATAATATAATTTTTAATTGTTTTTTAATTTATTTGTACGACATTACATACTTTCATAATGGCAATCAAGAAATGGCTCAAATTCACTTTATGTACGGTTTGGCAAATGGAAATGCCCTTGAGGCGAGACGTTTATGTGCAGAACGTTTTCCTAATAGACGAGTACCGTGTTCGGAAACATTTACAAGATTGCACCTCAGGGCAGAGGAAACAGGTAGCTTTGCAAAAAGCAAAATAGGCGGCCGACAGCACACAATTAAAACCGTACAACTTGAGGAAGAGGTCTTAAACATGGTATAAGAAACTCCAGGCACTAGTACAAGAAAAATCGGTAACGAGTTGAATGTGAGTTACAAAACAGTATGGAGTATCTTGAAGGACTATATACTTTATCCTTATCACGTACAAAGAGTGCAAGCTTTGTTGCCTAGAGACTCTTCAGCTCGAGTTAATTTTTGTAACTGATTTCAAGAAAATTCTTTAAGGGTCCCACAAAAATACTATTTACAGATTAAGCGAATTTTTCCAGACAAGGCATCATAAATTTTCTCAACAACCATATTTGGGCGGAAGATAATCCTCATGATCATCGAAATTCATCACCAGTATACATTTTCTTTTAATATTTGGGCAGGGATTATTGGAGATAGCTTAGTTGGACCGTATTTTTTTCCAAATCGACTTACTGGTGATGTCTGTTACAACTTCCTTAGAGATTAATTGCCAGAATTGATGGAAGCAGTGCCATTAAGAACGAGAACTTTAATGTGGTTCATGCATGACGGCGCCCCTCCTCACTTTGCAGTACGTGTTAGAAACTATTTAGATCAACAATATCCTGCTCGTTGGATAGGTAGAGGAGGCCCTCATCCATGGCCACCCCGTTCGCCGGATCTGAATCCATTGGATTTTTATTTCTGGGGCCACCCTAAACAACTCTATTATACTACTCCTATTAAAACTGAAGAAGACCTTCGACTGCGTATTATTGATGGTTTTAATACGATTCGCGCCAGTCCCGAAATTTTCCAACACGTAAGAGACAATTTAGCACGTCGTGTACATGGGTGTTTACTGGTTCATGGAGGACATTTTCAGCAATCTATTTGACTTTTGTTTATGTGAGTTCATTATTAAAAGTTTTTAAATCAATTATTAAAATTATTGTTATTGCTTTCCTAATTTAACACCCTGTATTTCAAAAAAGAAGCGACATGCGAAAAAGTTTTATACCAAATTTTCGTCTTAAAATAAGGTGAGGATTTAGCTCCTTCATTTTTCCAGAGAGGTTAGGAAACACCCTGTATATTATCAAATTTTTGGAATCTACCTAAAAATTTTAAGCATTTTTCATGTGACGTACGTTATACCCAAGGTTTTTCAAAATATTCCCATTTAAAAGAGGAAATTAAAATTTATCAATTAATTGTAAACAAAAAACGCTTTTGTAAAAAAATGTTTACATCAGGAATTTATATTAATAATTAAAACAAGCAATTCATTAACAAATGCTTATCATACTCTAGGCTGTAACGGCCTATATCTTGGGGCATATTATGTGCCTGTAAATGTAGGGCAACAGGATTGGAACAAGGTTATAATAATAAGGATTTATTTATTTATCCATTACGTAGTATAATATTACATTCACTACACTACATGGTACTAATTATGAGGCAGTAAAAAAGAATTTTAATCCTATGTGTGTCCTATGAACTAAACTCTGTGTGTGTACACAGTCACTGACTTACACCATGTTAATACTTAATACTTATGTAAAATCCATCATCCTAAACTTTTTATTTATTAATACACCCATTTTTACAATTCATTGAAACGTAACAGAATTTTTAATTATTTGAGTGTTATTCATAATCCATATATTGAGGTCCCTTTTTATGTGCTGAGTTTTTTTCCTTTTAAAATGCTCTGGTAAAAAGCTCAAAATTTTAGGAGCCGCATAAGAAATAAATCGTTGTGCAGAATTAAAGGTGTATAATTGGCACAGTTAAGTTACGATTTGCATTTTTACTCCCGTCAAGTTATCATGACTAATGTAATTGTGAAAAATATTTATAGCAAGCAAAATTCTAAGATCATTTTTTATATATAAAGGGTGTCCCAAAATGTACGCACATTTTAAATATCGTGGCATTTTAGTTTTTATCATAGTAGGCTTCTAAACATTTAATAGCTGTCATGTAATTTACTGCAATTAATAGCCATGAAACGCTACACGGTAGAACAGCGCGTTGTTATCGTGAAAACGTATTATAAATGTGGAGAATGTTATGCGGAAACAGTTCGTAGAGTGCGAGCCGTTTTTGGAAGAAATAATGCACCAACACATACGACAGTGCAAAGATTGATCAAGAAAGCAGTGTCGGAAAGTGTTGGTGAGAATCCAGGCACGTCAATTCGCCGTCGGTCAATGCAAGTGAACATTACCAGAAGCAGTATGCAGCGAATTCTGACAAAATATTTGCATTTGCATGCCTATAATATCCAATGGACCCAAGAATTGAAGCCAGCAGATCATGGGCTGCGCCGTGAATTTGCTAATTGGATTATGGAAAACGAGGCAAATGACAGAGGTTTTTCGAAAAAAATCATGTTTAGTGATGAGGCACATGTTCGTTTAAATAGATACGTCAATTAGCAGAATTGCTGAATTTGGGGAGAAGAGAATCCTCGTGTTATTCACGAAAAACCAATGCATCCTCTACGAGTCACCGTTTGGTGCGGTTTTGGGTTCGGCGGAATAATTTGGCCATACTTCTTTGAAGACGAGGCTGGAACTGCACTAACAGTGAATGTCAAACCTTATCGTGCAATGTTAAAAGAGTTTCTATGGGCTGAATTTGACCAAATTAATGTGGAAAACTTATGGTTTTAACAGGACGGAGCGACCTGTCACACTGAGCGTGAAACCATGGACTCGTTACGACTGAAATTTCCTGGTCGTGTCATATATTATATCTCGCAATGGTGATCAGAATTGGCCACCACGATCCTGCGATATAACACCGTGCGACTTCTTTCTCTGGGGTTTTCTTAAATCTCGTGTTCATGCCGATAAACCAGCCCCAATTCCTGACTTGAAGAACGAAATTCGACGCGCCATTGATGAAATTCGTCCACAAATATGTGAAAATGTTATCAATAATTTCGTCAAAAGGGCTAGGGCCTGCCAGCAAAGCCGCGGTGGACATTTGTCGGATATTGTGTTTCACACTTAATCGTGATATGTATTCTTTCTAATCCCAGTAAAGTTTTGACATAATTCAAGAAATAATTGTGTTTTGTTAACAAATAAAAATGTGCGTTCATTTTGGGACACCCTTTATTTGGATAATTTTGAAGACACCAGACTGTTGAAATAAAAGTTGAGAGGAACGATATCTGGATTTAAACTGAATTATTTTTAAAATATATTTTTGGGCAATAATAGTGATATTGCTCAAAATATTCTTATTAGCAGAGTCCCAACAGATAATTCCATAACTGAGACAAGATTCAGCTAAGAGTTTATAGAGATTAATTATATCCGCTTTGCTTAGAATGTTCCGCAATTCGTAGAATTTATATGTACCTAAGCTTTTTCAATTTATTCGTTACATATTCTACGTGAAGGGAAGTATTGCTAGTTCTAGACTGGATATCGTTAGTCGCTTGTTTAATTATATTCCAAGTCTTTCTGGGATTATGATTTACATCAATTATTTTCTGTAGATTTAGTTTGTTAAATTATTTTACTTCATTGGTAACGATGTTTTTTATAATTTACACAACACAAATTTTATGTAATCGATCTATATTTCATAATATTAAAATAAGTGGACCAGATCTAATCCACTTCATATAGGTATTACAGTAGTTGCAGCACTAATATGTTCATGCAAAACACAAAAAAGAGTCAGACGTAGTGTTGGGGTCACAATTACTCAAAACAGTATACCAGTTTTCTTTACCTAGGCTCTCTCTTGATAGTCTATTTTAGGAATATTTCTATTTACTTGTTTATTCAAGTTTATTCCCTTACTTATAGGTACCTAAATCAGCATTAAAAAGTAGAGGTTTATGATCCGAGATAGTGCTGCTCATTATTACGAGACTATTATCAACATAATTTTTGCTCTTCACAAAAATGTGGTCAATACAAGTGCTACTTAAATTAGTTATTCTTGTGGCCGTATTGAGTTTATAGAGATATAGCCATAATTATTCAAACAATTTGAACATTGATATACAATTGGTGAGTTAGAGTCAAATAAGTTAAAAGTTTGAACTAACCTGAACTAACCTGAACAAGTATTCTAATACTATTGTAAACAATTCCTGTCTTCTTTCATACATATTGTCCTTTCAAGATGGTAAAAGATATGTCCTTTCATATTTTAAAGTGACTATTTATGTTATTTAGGAGCCTAGACGTTTTTTAGTTTTTTACCTAATATAAAAAATTAAAAACAGTACGTCCCTGATGAAATAAAGATAATTAGACACATGATAAATACCAACACATCGTAAAAATTAACAAATTATTGACCAAGCGCTTAAAGAGGCAATTCGAATTTATCCTCCATAAATATTATTACTCATACAGGTGCATTGGATCATTGCGAAGATGGTCTTGAACTACAGCAGAAAAACTATTCTTTGCTTTCAAGGAATCACATATTTTGGCGCACTATCCGGTATTATCCCTGTGTATAATTTCCAGGAAAAAAGATTTCTCAGAAAAAAAGTGTTTAACGGATATTTGATTCTACTGGTTTTACTGATGCTAAGTTTGGAGGTCGAAACAGTCTGGAGGTATACATGCCTACATTCTTTTTTAAATATCAAATTTACTTAAAACAACCTTTTATATTTTACAGAATCTACAAAATAGTACACTTCAATTTGGTTTACTTTGTAGCCGTAGTGGGAGAAATTTTGGGCGCTCTCATCTGGTGTACCGCATTATACCAAACAAGTTTCAAACGACATGTTTGGCAGGGCCTTTTTACGGAACTGGCTACTTTGGAAGGACTTAATAACTTGAACACGGGGGGAGTCAGGGAGAAAAATATCTTGAAAAATATCAATTTTCAGTTGGTTTGTTTAATTGCTATTGTTATAGGACTATTTGCTTATGACCAGGTGACACACACTGGTGTTTTTCTTTTTAGGTAAGAGTATGCCAATATCGATTATCTCTAAAATATGGACATAAATAAAGGGCGGAATATATGCACTTAAATTCAGCCAAAATATGCGCATATATGCATATTTTTGACCAAATATGCATACTGGTATGCAATATTCCTTAATTTATTATAGAAAATTAAAGTAAAGAAACACACTCGGTTCTGAAAAAGATATTTATTAAAAAAAAGCAAAAAAAAATAAAAGTAAACAATTTTTTAACCTAAATTGTATAAAAAGCATTTATTATTAAATATTTATCAACATTTTCAACTAGAATCAGTCAAAATATCTTTATACAAAGAGAAGCTTCTTTCAATATCCACTGATGTAATTGGACAATACTGCAACTTAGGTAGTAAAATATAAGGCCAAGATACAACTTCGTTCGCTGGTTCACCTTCATAAATACTTTTTACTGCAGTTAGGTATTTAAATCCTTTATTCCTTTTTACAGTTGCATCCAATTTGTTCGTTACTTGACCTCCTGCTCTACCGGGAATGTTGTTACATCTAGCGGAAAAAGTTTTAACAATACTAATTTAGTCTCTTAAACTTAAATTTCTACTCTCTACGAGGATATTATGTCCGGTATGAAACTGAAATTAACCTTAATAAAAATAAGATATTTGACTAAACTTGCACTTTTTAACATCTCTTTACTTTGCACAACACACTGCGAATCGTCATCTAAATCCAAAACCACTACTTTAATGGTTTCAAAATGTTCTGCGTAGAATATTGCGGCCTCAATCCATGTTCCTCACCGGGTAATTACAGGTTCTGGAGGTAAACGAACTCCTGGTAATCTCTCCTTATATATTTGCATTCTTAGAGGTGCTTTTAGAAACACTTTTTTACATTTAAAATTGATTTATTTACTAAAGGATATTCAGTTCTAATGGTTTCTGCGACTCGGTTTATTCCACGTAAAAGACAAGTTACATGTACCATATTGGGGTAAAAGATTCTTAAGTTTTGGCCTACCTGGGACTCGATTTGGTAAGAAAAAGCTCGATAGGGACTGCTGAATAAATCGGGTTACGGTCGCATTATTAGCTTTGTCTAGCTGCTTAGAAGCTATTAAATATGGGGTTGTTGCTTTATCTTCTTGAAGTGTTCCAATTATAAAATGTGCGATATAACTGCCACAAGCATCTGTGCTTTCATCAACAATGATGTAAAAATGTTTATCACCCAGTAAAGCTCTAATTTCTTCTAAAACGGTTTCGTATACTGAATGAACATTCTTCTTTCTAAGCGTGGATTCATCAGGAATGGTTTTTTAACAATATTTTTGCAAAAATCCTGTAAATTGCGAACTGCAATTTTTTTAAGGGTATATTTGCTGCGACGATTATCTTCTGTTGAATCCATTGGCTGCACAGGGTACACGTTATGACCATGTTTTGTTGAACCACTTCGTCCCCTCTTATAATTTGTTTTAGCTTGTTTATTTAGGTACTTCCTAAAAAACATAATTCTTAATTTCTTGGTTGCTGAAGATGACTTTGACTAAAGTCGAAACTAGTTCAACCTAATGTCAAATTAAATTTTGTACACACATTAACCCTTATTTCACCCTAAAAGGACAAATATATTTTATTTTGGTGGTATAGACAGACCTTGTTTTCTTTCCTTGAATATTGATCATTATATAATTATCTTCAGATTGAAAAATCCCTGAAACAAGTACCGGAGTGGACATTAAACCCATGAGTCTACGAGTTTTCATGACCGGGCGTTTTTAAATTTTTGATAACGCCGACAACATAAAAATATGCTCATAAAATAATAATTCGGGAAAAATATGCGTTCTATTATAAAATTGACAAAATATGCAAAAAATACATATATACATACTTTGCATATTATTCCGCCCTTTATGCATAAATATTGAAAATCAGCAAAATTTGTTTAATGTAAAAACTTGTTGTTCCAAATAGTGGAGGGCACTAGCTGCAGCAAAAATTTGAAATTTAAACAAAATATTAATCTTATATTATGACGCCCATAGCTTTCGGTGCCCAACCCCATTTTTTTATATACAGCGTGTCTATAAATCATCTTAAAAATGGAAAACTTTTCTATTTTAAATTTTCGAATAGCTTTTATCGAAGAACCGTTTGTTGAAAAAATGATATTCAAAATAAAAATTTTGTCCCCGCATATCCAGGGTGTCGAGGAAAAAAAAATAAACATCGATGAGGCTTTAAATTTAATTGTTGATTAATGAGTTGCTCAAATTGGAAAAAAGTGATCAAACAGTAAATTTAATGAACAATTTTATCAATTCTTTATATTGCACCTCTGAATTAAGTTTTTTTTTATTCAAATTAAAACCTGAATTGTATAGGGGACACCCAAACTTATAGAATACCACAAATAAGGATTACGCAAAAAAACGAAAACAAAATTAAAACTTTGACACCCTGTATCTTGGTTGTTACCAATTGTGGGATAAGGCAAGTTTGTATAAATCGCATTATTTCGCCTTAAGGAGTCTGCTGTTGCTCTGTGTCCCATTACTTTTGGGACACCCTGTATACAAGCAGAATTTTTCATGATTAGAGATTTTGGTCCAAAAAGTCTTCCATTGTTAATTCTGGGCATACTTCCATCTGCAGGGTACTTCATTTAATTTTAATGATCTGTAACTCCCTTAGAATATTTTTCTTTCTCTTCTCAATTTACGTTTACAGATAAAAATATTTTATTAGTTTTGGACGTACGTTACGTTTTGTAATTATGGCAGCTTAATATTGGATTACCCTGTACACTTAACATTATTGTTTTGAAACGCAGGTATAACATAAATCGCATTATTTCTCGATGCTTATCATTTCTTGTCCCTTTATAGGCCGTAGATTAGAAGTTTCAGAAGGCGGTAATACTTTAAATGATTTATTTATGTCATTGTGCCTTTTCAAAATTTTAGCTTTGAGTAAGAATGTTTTTACTTCAGGTAAATATTTTTCTCGTGGTTTATTTCTATTATTTTTCTTATTGATTTTAACTCCCTCCTTATCTTGGAATTTATTTAACACAGCTGTTGGTGCCGGAGTGAAATTATCTTTCAAGTCAAAAAATAATAACTTTACTTGTCCTCATTCATTAAGTACGTAAGTAAGGTAAATTTTTTGAATGTCGCTGCTAGAACTATTGGTGCAGTGCAGAACAAGCATTCTTACCGCTGTGAAAGTGAAAGTAACGAGACAATGCTGGACTGCAGGTTTAGGTAATCTGGTTGCTTTAAGCACAGTTCTAACCTGACGAGAGCTAAAGAGTTCGAAACCGCTCTGCAGGTAGCATTATCCTATCATTGCAAATCAAAATTCCTTATATTTTCAGTAGTTTCTGCATTCTGAGTTTAAACTTTATTATCTAATTGTGTTAGGCAAGATACGGCCGATTTTGGTTTTTAATTCAGCGTTTATTGGCGATATAGCACAGAAAATAGCCGTTTTAGTATTATTTGGTAAATCTTTATTATCTAAGATCTCAGCAAGTGTGTAGAGAACCAAGTTTCTCACATATTAATGTGTCACATTAAGACTTTAATGTTATGTAATAATGATATTTTTAGAACCACATATATCTACTTCTTTCTGCATTTTTGGATGGCTGCAATTATTGGAAATATGGGTCTAGTTTTAAAAAACAAATTCAGAGCTATAAATATACTCCTTGCTGGCTACGAAGCAGAGCCAACAGTATCTCTTATAAAAGGTAAGCATTAGGGTCGGCACCTTCATGTATACAAGTGGCAGAGATAAGACTAAAGTATGCTTCAAACTCAAATTCAAATTCAAAAATATATTTATTTCTTACCTGTTAACAATGTTTTGATTATATTGATTATTGTCTCGAAATCATTTGTTAATCAGATGTAGAAGAGAAGTTTTATAGTATATAATAATATGTGTGACACTTAGAAAATGTGTGTAATCAAATTACTAATCGGTGCAAAATCGGACATCCAATCAATCCATTTTGATTATTCTTTTTTATGCGACCTCCAGTGGTCTCAATATATTCTCGTAGGCTCCACCCCATGCAATTATGCCATAGCTCAGAAGTCTTTTTTCTTTTAACCCATTTGAACATGTATAGCAGTTTCTTGGTTCACTGCTCTATGTGAAAATTCTATTTTAAATGTTTATCGAACAATACTCACAAGAAATTTACACACTCGGCATTCTTTAGCGTCTAATTATTTATTTATATATCAATTAATATAAATATTAAACAGTAGAAGTCTCAGCACTGTACCCAGAGGTACGCCACACTTATTATCTCTTATAGTACTTGAAGCTTGTCGAATGTCGACCTTTTGTTTTCGATCAAGGAGGTAACTACTTAGAATGGCCAGTGCTGGTCCACGTATTCCCACGTTCTTCAATCCTGACAACAGTCTCCGATAATAATAATGTTATTTTTAGGAACTAAGAAGATAAAAGAAATTTTTGCAACTATGAGCGACGTGGTGGAAAAATTTAACGATATCTTCGGACCCCAGCTATTTCTGATGGGCTTGCACTGTTCTTCGCAAATTTTACAATGGAGTGTGTCACTGATATATATAATTTTCTCTGAGAATGTAGAAGCTCTATTTAACAAACATTATATAAATTTAATAATGGGAATCATCTACATTTCTCTAATGCTGGCAAGTAGATCTTAAAGTGGAATTATTATAACCAGCTTATTACAAACCTTTCTTAATTTTTAGATATGGTTAGGAGTCACCATGTTCTGCTGCGATTTGGCAATAATGGAATCAGAAGAGATAATAAACATTTGTTATACCATCCAGCTAAAGTACGCAGTTTTTTCCGATCCTTACGAAAGCATTAAAAATTTACTTATGTTAATTCACAACTCGAAAATCCAGTTTACAGCTATGGACTACTATGTTATTAACAGAGCAACCATGTTTGAACTGATTAGTACTACTGCAACATACTTTGTAGTACTCATTCAGTTTTATGATGGTAAAAAGACATAATTTACAAATTTGGCAACCTTGTAATCTCACTCAATCATTGTTAATATATTTAACACTTGCACAACCTATGATGTATGACTCACATATTATTATAATCTCTTGATTTTATATTGTTATGAATAGTTTACAATTTACAACCACATTACATTGAAATATAGTGTTTAGTATTTTATGTCAGTTTTCTCTATACCGAGTCCTAGCATTAGTTAGATATTATTATCATTATAATGTTATGTGTGTATTAGTAATAGAATAATAATTGTGAAATGTAATGGGAATTAAAAAGTGTGTTATTAAATAGTTTATAAACAACTATTAATTTTTTATTAAATTAAACGCATTATTAAATAAATATAAAAATATGATCTTTTGGCTTACTTGATTATCGCCAAAGTTTTAGGAGGTACACTGTTTTATAGCTCATCATGTTTATTATGGCGCATATACAGGGTGTTATTTAATGCCATGCAGATATTTCAGGGGGTGGTAGTACCTACTCGTCAAAATACGAAAAAAATGCAAATATATGCATGGTCTAAAACGCGTTATTTTCGTTATACAGGGTGGCAAAGTTTCAATTTTTTTTCTCGTATTTTGCGTTTTCTCTCTTATATTCTGTGACAATTGTTTCAAATTTGAAACATTAAGTATTTTCTAGAATCTCTACAATAAAGTATCAAAATTGTCGGGCGCAGTATACAGGGTGTAACGTTTTCTTGAATCGGCTACAATTTTATCTTTCAGAACTTTTTTTTGAGCTCCCTGTATGAACTCCGATATGAAATCTGAACTTTCTGTCCCTTTGTTTAGCGTTCTGATCTCTTGCACTATTCTCGTATCTGTGACCGTTTTCGATTTAATTGCAAAAATAGCCATCGATGGAAATTAAGTGTAGGCGAATTAAGTTTTAAATGCTCTGAAAGTAGGCTGTAGCTATTCTGTTAATGGTATGGTCACCTCGTGGTCTCGATTTAAAGCCCATAGAGCATGTATGGGATTTAAAGAAAGATCGTACTACCCCGCACAAACATAATGTTTTTGCCAAAACTTTGGGAATCGATTGCTTACTTTTTGCTGGTTAAAATTTGTAATATACACAATCCCCATTGTCAAAGGCGCACCACTCGTATTGTAATCTTGTACACAAACCGATATAAAAATGCAAGAGGTATTTAATGATCTCCTAGTAATATTATAGACCTCCATATAACGACTGTCCTGATAAGTTTGGCCACTGGCAATATCAAGGAAACCATAAGATCCAAAGCTTGGGGAAGAAATCTTGTGATGTAAGTGGCGAGAAAAATGACGACTGGATCTTACTTTCAAGTTCCTAGATTGATCGTAAAAGGGGACAACACACATAATCAATTAGGAAACATGGACTTTCTTCAACATATTTTTTATGTACTCTAGTGATTCCTCTTTGAAAAAAGGTACTCTACATTTAAACTTGAAGAAGTAGTCCATTACAGTGGAGTTGATGTAATCAAATAAAACAACGGCAGTCTACCTCCACAATATGTATTTAAATGTTTATGTTTATATCCTACATGTTTCGGACATAGAAATGTCCGTCATCAGGGATACTAAAAGAAATTTACAGCGTGAGTTAAAAGTTTTAAGTAAATTGAGAGGACTTACCAGTAGTCGATTACGATAGCTCTATCTTGCATAAGCGACGATCAAAAGTTATGTTAAAATTGAAATTGTAGGTTCTAATGAATGTTCAAGACTGAATGAGATGTGATATTTGAAATTTTGGTCAAGGTATCTTTGAAGAAGGGGGTTCCCAGTCTGTAGCCACTGAGACAGGTGGTGAAGCAATTATTACTTTACATTTGTCTTGATACAATTAGCCGTTTTCGAAGATAACATTTTTTTTTGTATAACACGTTTAAGCCTAAACTTTTGAAATTTATTTAATAATCAAGTTTATTAAAATAAGTTATTTAAACATAGTAACTAATCGAACAAGATAACTAATAATTCGCACTAAAATAATAAAATGTGTCATTATTACATCTCATTAATGCTCACATGCTTCTAACATATGGACAAGCAGTCGGCAATTGTGTAGTTGCAAGAATAGTTTATTCTGATACATTTCCAAATCGAAGTGTGTCGCATGAAGGAACCATTAAAAGGATCAACATTTCGGAAACTACTTATACGCAAGAATGTTAAAAATGTTAAAGATTTGCTTCTTCTTGTATATCTCAGCAGATTTTCGAAATATGCGCCCTATCTATGTTTTCTTAATGTACTTTAAACAACATTCCAGGATTATCTCGAATTTTGTTGAAATGATGGGTTATTTTTTCCATCAGATCCCTGGTGTTAAACAAATATACAAGCCTCTTTAAATTTCCTCAACAAAAATACATTGGAGTCATGTCGGGCGACCTCGGTGGCCATAATATAGGCCAACCTTGGCCTATTCATCGATTACCAAAAGTATTTGATAAGTGCTGACGAACTAAATTGCTAAATGAGACGGTTCACCGCCGTGCATATTCCACATCTGCTTTCTTGTTTCTAAGGGCTCATTTTCTAATAAACCGTTTAAGACTTGTTGGAAGAATTGCAAATATGTGGCATTTAATCTGCCATTAATAAAGAACGGTTTAATGAGATGATTCCTAATAATCTCCGCCTACATGCTAACCATGAACTTTTGTTGTTGCTTTGACTGTACTGTTGCATGGAGATTTTCTTCATGCCAGATTTGCAAATTATGATAATTTATTACTCCGTCTCAGGTGAAACCGGTTTTGTCCGTGAACAAGCCAATACTAGTAAAATTATGATTTTGCCTAATCATCATAAATCATCGACCCTGAATTCAACTTACTTACATCAAAATTCCTTTCTCAATTGTCGGTAAATTAAGCAACATCAACTGTAATAATAGACCGTTTTTTTTTGTTCCACTTTTTCGCGTGGAGGCCCAATGCCTCTAGGTGCTCCTTGACCTCAGTTTCGGATCAAGTTTCCAGGAAAAATATTGAGATTCTTCTCCTCCTAGATGTGAAAAGAGTGGTACGGTATTTCGAAGGACTTGAACTTAAAATAATCGATGGGTGGTCGATGAGTGGAGCTTCACGCCACCATGAACAGTAATAGGTTTTCCAAACCTTGCTTATTTTGAAACAGCTGGTTACAGCAGTGTATTTGAATTTGTTGCTGTTGTCACTATCAGGATTTATGGAAGTGGACGTTTTGCAGGGGCAAAATATGCAGAAGAGTTTATGTGTTCTTTGAGAACTTTATTATCGGTAGCAGGTAAAAGTGGCCACGATGTAGACTTAATTGGTTGTTTCTTGCCTTAGAGGTCTTTTAATATTATAAATGTCACGCTTCCTGTTTCGCTTGACAAGTTGGAGAAGTTAGCTACTTTTAGCATTTTATTTTTATTTCACTCCATTTCACTTCACTTTTTACCTGTTTCTCTTAGGCTACGATCAACCCTTTCAAAAGTTTTTAGGTGTGGTAAATGGCGATTTGGAAATATATAAGAATACATTCTTCTCGCCTTCACACAATTGCGGAGTGCTTGTCCATAAATTAGGTGCATGCCAGCATATTTAATATAGGAATAATCCTCCATTACTTAAGTCTTATGTACTCAATCAATCATACAATTTAAAAAAGTGTTGTCAATAACAACAGTATTCTGATTTATATTTCAATAACATGTTATACAAAGAATACATTTTTTTTTAAAAACGGCTAATTTTATCGAAACAACTGTAGAGTACCTTTCTTAAATGAAAATTACCAGAGTACTTAGAAAGTCTGTTTTCAGCTCGGTAAATTGGCACCTGTTAAAAACTTGGCTCAACTAGTTTGGTGGAAAGTCCATTCTAGACTTCCCTGGCAACGTAAAACATCTCCTATCGAGTTCTCTACAAACAAGAGTTGAAAGGCGTCATTGATAGGCAACACAAAGAACTGGACAAGTATGTGGGCCAGCTCCCTATTAACAACGAATCGACGAATTCCAGCACGACCGCCAACACTACCACATTAACCCACAATTATTCTCCAATCACCACGTTGATATGTTAATGTGCAAATTGTAAAGGCGAACAGCCAGCAAACTTTCAGGGCTGTTCTAGAGACCCAAGCAACTTGTACAATTTAAAATATAATACTCCGATTGAGAGCGGATCAAATATTCCTCCACGCAGTTTTGTTTGGGGTTCCTAAAACAATTCAAATTTGAGTACAAAGAATTTAAACATTGTACCAATATCAGAGGTAATGGACTCTGCGTTGAAGGCTAAACTAGAATCACACTTCAGCGAATTTTCCATCCGTGTAAAAACTAAAACCAAGTGGGTTCACCTGGGCTCCGATTACTGTAGTCCAGCCGTCGAATTTGACGGCGCTTGTTTGAGCAGGATTTTTGATTCGAATGATATGATAATTATAAATACAAAATCCAAAATAACTTAACACCAGAGTACTTGACTAACAAATTGGAAAACCATGTAATAATGCACTCTTATAATACAAGAAATAAAAGAAATTTTTATGTTACAACTAAAAATAAGAAAAGTACAGAGAATGGACTGTATCATAAAGGCTTGTTAGAGTTTAATAAGCTTCCAATCGAGATTAAAACTGTAGCCAATGTTAAGCAATTTAAAAATGTGCTAAAGCAAAGACTATTGCGAGAATGATAGTTTAAGTGCATGTCAAGCTTTGAGTCGAGAGTATAGATTTATGATTTACTCCTATGGGTAATACGTAATAACCTTACATTATAATAGTAAACTACGTTTTTTTTTGTTTTTTTTTGAGCTGTATGGTTTGTATATGTATGACTTTAGACATTAGGATGATTTTGTGCAGTATTAAGCTGATTTTTGTAAGCAAATTTGGATATAATGTTGTAATTTGTTATTAGCCAGGTGCTAAATAAAGGATTTATATATATAGGTGGAGACTGGAATGCAAAACATCGCGTCTGGGGATGTCGCCGTATAAATGACAGAGGTCGTATTCTGTTTAGACTATAATTATCATATTATACCGCCGAGGGAGCACACCCGTTCATCTTTCAATGGGCTCCCGGAGATCCTGGATACTTTTATATTAAAAAACACAGACATATTGTCTCAACCTTAGGCGCTTTGCGATTTAACATCCGACCATCTACCAGTGGTGATCGAGTACGGAAACCCACAAGCAAAGGGGAAGAGGTTTGTCACCAGTACCTCCGTTAACTGGGGTACGTTAGAAAGCAAAGAACCGCTGCTACCTATAATATTAGCTACCGATATCCTTACAGCTATGATACAAGTCACTGACGTCATAAATACCGCAATATCTAGTAGTTCTGCTACAAAAATAACCAGGTTCTCTAAATTCGGAATCTTACCTCGCGAAATTAAGGAACAAATTAATATAAAAAATAGAATTCTCAGTAAGGCGTATCGCACTAGAGATCCACGAGAAAAGGCAGAGGCTAACAGAGCAACTGAACTTGTTCGCGCTCTCCTAAGAGCTCACGAGGCCTCTCTGTGGGACAATAAAGTCGCCGGACTCAACATCGAGGACGTTGTAACCGATGTAAAAGTTGACAAAACTTTAACAAGAGGCGACAAGAAGTCAATGTCATTTATCAGACATGCTCTAACTTTCGATCCCACGGAAAAAGTGAGTTGTTTGCGGACAATTTCTACGAGCAGTTCGACGAATACCCAACAACCGATCCTGAGAGGTACGCGAGAATTTCCAGATCAATACGAATTTATAGCTCTATCGAGCACCCCAGAATATTCGCAATATTTCTATTAAAGAAGTTAAACATATGTTATAAAATTCATTAAACCTAAAAAAGATCCGGGTTTCGACTGTATACAAATGAAAGAGTTGAAAATTTGCCTGAAAATGTATTAATGGACGTAGTAAATATAGCACAGGCTATTTTAGAAAAGCGCAGCTTCCCCCAGTTTTGGAAAAAGCCAAAGCATCTTGATTCCAAAGCTAAGTGAAGACAAAACTTTAGTTTCAGGATATCGACCCATCAGCCTTCTGTCATGTCTAGGCAGATCGTTGAAAAGCTTATACTTCATCGTATAAACGATTTCATATTTGAAAACAATATTTTACCATAAATCAAAAAAAGTGTCCATATTTCTCTAAGAGACCTGAATATAATATTGAAACAAAAGAACCAACACAAAGTCCCGGTCTCAATAAGATTAATTTTTAAAACAACTAGTCCGTTACATCTTTCGCCTTTAAGGCATCATCAGACCTAAAAAGAAGTCAATTATTACGCATAAAAGTAAACAAATCTACTAGTAAACCCACCTGACACACTAAAAAAAAAACATTTTGTAACGGATTAGTTGTTTTAAAAATTTAATTTATTGAGACCGGGACTTTGTGTTGGTCCTTTTGCTTTAATAATATTTTACCACCTGAGCAGTTCGGTTTCCGTTCTGATCATTGCACGGTGTGCCAGGAAAACAGATTGGCTTCAAATATACCTATGGCTTCAACCGTCGTTGGACAACTGGAGCGGTCTTTTTCGATGTCAGTAAAGCATTTGATAAGGCCTCGCATGACGGACTAAAGTTAATAAGATTAGGTATGCCGAACTACTTAATTAAGGTAATTCACTCGCTCTTGTCGGACCGGATTTTCGCAGTTTCGACAGAGAAAACGTTATCAACTGTGCGACACGTCAGGGTCAGAAGACCACAAGGTTCCCCCTTTGCGCCGGCTTTGTACAATATCTATACCAGCGATATTCCAAAATTCGCTTAAACACAATTATACCTGTTTGCTGACGATACTGTGATTACCGCCACCGCAAAAAAGCCTAGGCCTAACACACTTGCATATACATTCAAAGTCCTTAAAGCCATATAGATTACCGAGAGACTGGCTCATTCCTCGTCTTCCCCCCACTCAAAAGTCAATACTTCCCTACTGCATTGTACCTGCTCAGCCTAATACGAACCAAATGTTCAATAACAAACCCCTTCATGAAAACAAAAAGACGTTAAAGTCATTGACTATATGTACTTAAGAAAACCCTAATGATGATCAATACTATAATAAAATACAACAAATTACATTACAATAGAAACACTTCAAAATTTATGCAGTAAATGGTCCTGCGATACTGTTTAATAAGCACATGATATGCTAGAATAAAATTATTTAGCATCACCAAGGTATACCTTAAATAAATAATAAGCCTTTTGCAACATCTCTCTATAAATGTGTTTTAAATTTGTTTGTACTATATTGTCGGATTTCATTAACAGATTTTCAGATCCTTGAATTTTTATTATTAAATAATTTTATAGCTAAAGAATTAGAAGTTTTAGACGATTTTTTTTTGTAATTGGTATTTTATTCCTAATAAAAGACATCTTAATTTATTATTTATTTAATAATCGATATGGCACGAAGTTGCAGAATATAATCTTCTTTATTTACTTGCCAAACAGAGCACTTTGTGAATTGTAACCATTAAAATTTTAATCAGCAAGTACCAAACAGACGATTTTCAAGGTTTGAGCAAAATTACCAATAATCAAAATCAATTGGTTTTGTGCGGTGTGGTTTCTACCCAAGCAACACTGAATGGTTTATTATACGTTTTTATTTTGTCTGAACCAAACGTTTAATTTTAGTTAATCATAACGTTCAATAAACGTTCGAATGTCCGCCGAATAAATGTTTTTTTTTGTCACAGATAAATATGTTATAAACGCCAATCATATTCCTATAATAAATGTTACTAAGAAACGTATGATTTTCGTATTTCGTAAATGTATATATTATTATTAATGTTCCATAAAATATATCATATACGTATATTGTAGACTTCTATTGTACCTTTATTAGAAACGTTTATTTTTTGCATATACCAAACGTGATATAATTGTAAATGAAAACGTTTTTTAAACGTTTTAATTTTTGCTGAAATAAAGTATTTTTTTCGTTATTGGCAAATCTTTTATAAACGTTTATCACAATGTCATAATAAATATTGCTAAAAAACGTATTATTTCGGTATTTCATCAATGTCTATAATTATATTACAAAATAAATGATAAACCTATAGAATTAAAATAAATCTTTATTAAGTAGGTACTTTTGATACATGTCATTTTGTAGCGCTATTGTAAGTGTAGCGACTTTTGGACAGTTTCAGCCAGTCTTACACTGCCCTTATCACCACCTAGTCGCTTAAATCGACTGTAGATTCTCTTCCAGCAAATGCTAGCTTCACAGCATCTGTATACAGAAAAACAAATATCTAAGGACTTGCCTGGTTCCGATATGTTAAATAAACTTTTCGACGAATATGCCGTTTACATAACATTGTTGGCATGCCTGTAATGGAAAAATATAGGTACCTACCTACCTAACTCATAAAAGTAAATAATATATGAAGGTGAGCGAATACGATGGCATTAAACGGCTCGATAAAGGGCTTTCAGAAAGTACCATAATTAATCTTGTAACCTTGGACGAAAAAAAGTGTTTCTAGAACAAAATTGCGGTATTTAGAGTTTATTTATGGCCAAAGAATAACAATATTACTTACCCAATCAAGTTAAAGTTATTCACTTGTTGCAAAATTCCCACAAAACTCAATAAATTTCACAATTATTAAAAATGATGCACGTGGCGTTTTGTTCGTATGCACTATGCGATGCGCTCACAATCACAATCTTAAAATACACAGCATAAGTAGCCGGCTTAAGGTTGATCGACTCTGTACCTGCTCCCAGCCTTCTTGTGCTAGCGTGCGGGATTCGTTCGGGATTGGCGCAACTAAGGTCATGTGGACTACGTAAAGCACTGCGATTTGTTAACCATTTTAATCATATTATTTAACTTATCGGCAATACAGGCACCTAATTGACCTACAGAGTTAAAAAGTGGTAATATAATATCCCATGTTAATAATATGATTTATGGAAAACGTGTAATAAACGACAATACTGTTCGTTTATAAAACCATAACGAAAAATTGGTTATAAACAAAAAATAGAAAATTGTGTAATTAATTATTCAAATTCTTCACATAATAATTGTCTGAAATGGACAGGGGCATTCGATCATATATTTATAATATAATATAACTTACGGGCAATGCAAATAATCATTGATCTTCAGAATTAAAAAAGAGTTTATTAAATACTTTTATTTAAGGGTAATGTTCCATACTATTAATATATTTATGTAAAACGTGTAATAAATGACAATAGTTTTCGTCTATAAAACCATTACGAAAAATTGGGTATAAACAAATAACAGAAAATTGTGTAATTAATTATTTAAATTCTTTAAATAATTATTGTATGAATTAGACAGGCAGTTAAATTTTACCATAGTAGTACTAAAATCGAGAGGATTATCCAAAGTAGTTTTATAATGTAGTAGATCATATATGTTTATTATACGTATTCAAAAATTTTCGTTTATTATATACGTTTAAAAACAATACCATTACCAAAAATAAACGAAATTTTAGTTTAGTAAACGTTTATCAAACTATTCGATGTTGCTTGGGTATTAACTATTTTTATATATTTCGATAGCTCAAATTACATTTACTATTCAAAAACTATTTATTTCAAAACTATCTGACCATGACAATTAAAATCTCAATCCCAACTGGTCCCACTGTTATCTACAGGGTCAATCTCCAACATTTCTCCCCCGTGAATAAATTTCAACGTTATTTATCACCTCCCTCGAGCAATTCAAGCGGGCATATTTTGGCAACAGGTCTCTTGTAGGTTCCATATTTGGTTTTTACATCTACAATCCGTATTTTCCCATCTTTTGCAGGATATATATTCACAATCTTGCCCAGCGGCCAGTTGTTTCTGGGTAAACTATTATCTGTAATGACAACTAGGTCACCACTTTTAATATTTGCATTTTCCTTCAGCCATTTGCTCCGAGTTATTAGAGTTGGTATATACTCTTTTACCCATCTTTTCCAAAAGTTTTCCGCAAGCTGCTGTCCATACTTCCACTGTTTTCTTATATCGTCCGGCTTATTTTGAAACAACCCAGGTGGTTTTGTGGAACTTGACGATCCCATTAAAAAATGATTTGGTGTTAGACTTTCTGGATCGTTAGGTTCTGAAGATACATACGTTAATGGACGGCTATTAATTATATTTCCTGCTTCCACCAAGAGCGTCTCTAATACTTCAGCCTGGGACACTGTTCTTTTAATATAATTTTTAAAGTTTCTTTGACGCTTCTCACCATACGTTCCCATGCGCCTTCCATATGAGGACTGGAGGGTGGTAAAAATTGCCAAATAATCTGAGTAGCTAATAATTTTTCTTTAATAATATTTTCATCTACATTTTTCAACTCATTTTTCAATTTTTTATTTGCTGAAGTTAAGTTTCTACCATTATCACTCCATATGATATGTGGCTGTCCCCTTCTTGCAATAAATCTTCGTGTAGCTAAAATGGCAGAGTCTGTAGTTAAAGATTCAGCCATCTCAATGTGTATTGCACGAATTGATAAACAGGTGAATAATACACCATATCTTTTTTCTCTCCTTTTTCCAATTTTTACATTCATTGGGTCAAAATAATCTACTCCACAAAAATAGAATGGTCTCAATGGTTTGGTGACTCTTTCTGCTGGAAGTTGTGCCATTTCCGGTATCCGTGGTTTTGCTTTTCTAATTCTACAATAAAGACATTTTTCAATAACTGATTTGACCATTCTTCTGGGTTGTATAATCCAAAATTTTTGTGTAATTTCATTTAGGACAGTTTGTACTCCTCCGTGTTTTGTCTTTATATGAAACTCCTTCACAATCAACCTTGTATAATAATGATTGTTATCTAAAATGACTGGTTGCTTAGTTTGTATGTCCAAATCTGGTGAATAATCCAATCTTCCTTTAATACAAATCAATCCCTCCTTGAGGACGGGTGACAAATTACACACACAACTTTCTGTTCAACGTTTTTGGCTTTTAATGATTGATTATATTCTTTGGGAAATGCTTCTTTTTGGACTGCCAAACACCATAATTTTTCTGCAGCTTGAATATCTTCATATGACAGTAGTCGATCGTTTTTTGGTACTTTTTTCTGCAGTAACTGTATAAATTTTAAAATATAAGCTCTTGAATTAATCAATTTTTTCCATGAAGAAAATCTCTGAACATCTGGCAAAAATGAGGTATTCACAACGATGCTTGTGAGAACACAATTCTCTTCTTTAATTTTAACAAGCTTTTCTTAAGGCCAAAAATATACAGGATGTTATAAAAAATCGGGTCCCCTAAACGATCTACTTTCAAAGTTTAAATTTGCAGCTTTATCATCTCTTGTAGCTTCATCTGCTACATTTAAATTTGAAGGAATGCATCTCCATTGAGAAGCATTGGTGTTTTCTAAAATTTCTGCAACTCTATGATTAATGAAGGTACAATTTTTTCGATTTTCTGATCTTATCCATCCAAGTACTGACATAGAATCACTCCATAAAAAAGTTTTATTTATATTTAGAGGGTGAATATTCTTTATTGTTGCAGCTAATCGACTTCCCAATACTGCGGCTTGAAGTTCTAGCCTCGGAATTGTAATTTTCTTCATCGGAGCGGCTCGAAGGACCACTAAATGTGGTTTCTATTAACTATTTCTATATATTTCGATAGCTCAAATTACATTTACTGTTCAAAAACTATTTATTTCAAAACTATCTGACCATGACAATTAAAATCTCAATTCCAACTGGTCGGACTGTTATCTACAGGGTCAATCTCCAACATGCGGTGTCCGAGATGATATTATTTGCCCAGACCTGCAAGCAGTAACACACCTTGTATGATATTATTACTTAAAAATTATAACGATAATTATTTACGCTTAATGGGTGCCCCTTGATGTAAGATAACGTAACTACTTAAAACGTTGGTTACAAACATAGAGTTTGGTGATACCTTGGGCGGTAACGAGACATAATTTAGAGTTCTTCATTAATATCGTAAACAACTTGTAAACAACACATTACATATGACATTTTTTATACTGCCAACAGGAAACTCAACAAAATTTAAATTCGGCGAAAGCACACAAAGTGCTACATTTATCAGGAAAATATATTAGAAATTACACTAAATCCGCTCCTGTCTTGCTAATTAAAAATGCCATATGAATGAGCAAGAAAAATAGTCACCTTTTAACAAAATGAAAAGTTATTGACTTCTAGCTTTAGCCAGCAACAAGAAATCGAAATCATCACCAGTCGGTTTCACTGTAAATGAGCAAGAATTTCTCCAAAATGATACTAAACTACAGCAGAAAAACTCTGCTTGCCATGCAAGGAATAAACAATTTTTGTGCAATATTTGGCATTATCCCGCTGTATAATTTTTACGAAAAAAGGTTTCCCAGAAGAAAGCTGTTTACGTCTTATTTGGTATTGATTGTAATAATCATGTTGATGTCTGAAGTGGATACAATTTGGGAGTATATACTGTTTTTTTCTTAACAATTACACATTTTAGCTAAACTAGTTTTTGTACTTTCGTTATCACATCCTTTGCAATCATTACAGTTGTACGCTTTATATTACAGTGTCTACAAAATCGAACACTACACTTTGGTGCACTTGGTGGCCGTTGTAGGAGAAATACTGGGTATACTCATCTGGTGCACGGCACTATATCAAGCCTGCTTCAAGAGGCATGTCTGGGAGAGTCTCTTTACCGAACTCGACTCTTTGGAAAGCCTCTCCAACTTAAATACAGCAGGACTAAGGGAGAAAAATATTCTGAAAAATGTTAATTTTCAGTTGTGTTGTACCGTGTCAATGGTCATAGGTTTGTTTGCCTATGAAGTATTGTCATCTGTTATTGGTGATAAGCAACGAGTATTCTTATTTAAGTAAGTATTGCAAGGAATTTAAGTTGTGAACAGTGAAACGTTACACTGGGCGACAATTTTTCTTTTGTTGCAACATAAAGCTGAATAGCATGTAGCATAGTAGAATAAACCTATCTAAATATGAAAATGGCAAAAAAAGTTGTACCACGTAAGGTTTCCTTGTTACATTAAAAAAACCACATGTAGAACGGTACTAATGTAATATTTATTGAAAAAATGATTTTATAAGTTTTTTAACATCTAAAATATTTATTTCAAACACACTAATTCTATTTTTTCCTTTTATCGGGGGGGTTTAAATATTCTTTCTTTAAAAACCACCAACAGTAATCACCCATGATGGCTGAATCTCATCGTTCTTGGTAGGGCAGACCGGGGACAATAGAAACAATCGCCATATTGAAATAATCTAACGGTTTAAATCATACATAGTTGTAGGTAACGATGCGCCTCTATAATATGCTGCATGTAGCCATCAGTCAGTCACTGATGGTAGTTAGTGGTAGACGCGCCTATTCTCGAGAATGTGATTCAACTCTATCAAAATAGTAAAGTTTTCAGTTAATCGAAAAAGTGTGAAATTGGAAAAAATAACGTAAGTATTCAGCATGGAATATTTTTTCTAGTTTGTTGGGGATATCTTCTTTAGTTGGGGCAGTTTAAATTATAACTGTTGTTTGTTGTTTAACAGTAATATAAAAACATATTTGAGTGTTGCTTCCAAATATGTTGCGGGGACAATTCTGTGGTCGGCGCTTAAAAGGAAAAGGTCAATTTGTTTGCAAAATGACATTTTTAGCTATATGAATCAAAGAATCGAAAATCTTTAACCTGGTATATCCATTTAACATATATTTTTCCTCCAAATATTTTTAAAAAATAGCCTTTAAAAGCATTAGTTATAGAAATGAAAAATGTTAAATAAGATATTATGGCTTTCGTTGATTAAAAGGAAATAACTTGATGTTTTTTTTGTAAATATTATGTTTAGCATCATTTTCGTAACTTCGGTTAACATAGAATTAACCCACCAATAAGTCATAAAACTCAACCAAAGGCAAGTGCTACAAGAACCAACTTATGTCCTTTTAAACGCCTACCACAGAATTGAAACATGCCGTGAAAGGCTATTCAAATTTGTTTCAATTGTCCATGTCTTAAAGAGGTCATCATGAATGAAACATCCATAAGGTCCACGTCAGCTAAATTTGAACTACACTACGTGTCACTGAGTCGATTCATTAAGAAGAAAAAACTAGCAGTTGAGCAAGGATCTACTATTCCTGTTACGATGGGTTATCATTGTTCGAGACGGGTATTTGACGTAAACCAGGAAAAAGTATTGTTGGATATATAATCAAAGCCGCGCATATATTCTACGGATTACCGCCTAAAGAAATTCGTAAGTTAGCCTTTCAATTGGCTGAGAAATATTCATTGAACATGCTTGATATATGGAGACTAAATACTATGGCGGGAGAAGATTGGTTCTCTGAATTTATGAAGCGTGACCCAGAACTTTCAATCCGTTGCGCCCAAGCCACAAGTCTCTCCAGAGCAACTAGCTTGAACATCACGAACGTAAAACTATGACAATCTGGCTAATGTAATGGACATGTACAAATTTGAACCGAAATATATTTATAATATCGACGGTCCAAAAACCTGTTAAAGTTGTAGCCGAAAAGGGAACCAAACAGGTTGGCGCAATAACATCAGGGGAAAGAGGAACGCTCATAACCGTAGCTTTGGCAGTAAATGCTATCGGTAACAGTGTACCTCCTATTTTCATTTTTCCACGGTTGAAATACAAGGAGCACTTTATCCGCGATGGCTCAGTGGGGTGTATTGGAGCGGGAAATGCGAGTGGCTGGATGCAAGAAGAAGAGTTCTTGATATACCTCAAGCATTTTCAAAAGCATACTAGCGCTTTAATCGAAAATAAGGTGTTGCATTTACTTGATAACCACCAGTCGCACATAACACACGATGTTTAGACTTATGTTAAAAACATGGCATTGTTGTATTGTCATTTCCTCCTAAGTTGCAACCGCCTTGATCGATCTGTCTATGGTCCTTTCAAAAAGGCTGTAAATTTAAATTGTGATGCCTGGATGAGAAATAACCCGGATAAAACAATGACAATTTACGACATACCCAGCATTATGAAACTAGCTCTGCCGTTGGCGCTCACACAATCAAATATTGTAGCTGGATTTACTTGCACCGGAATATGGCCTTTTAATAGAGACATATTTACAGAACTAGATTTTGCTTCTTTATATGTTACGGATGGACCAACTCCTGATTATTCAACGCCGAATACCATGGATGTTTTATCAGAAGTAAGCACTAGTGAAGCCTTACCATCTTCTAGCGGCGCTGATACTTTGCCAGCATCATCGAGGATTGACAGTCTTTATATCTGTCACAATTGCTTGTCAGAGTGACTATATTTTACTGTTTGTTTTTAGGGTACGATTTTATTATTAATATGTTTACATTTCATTAGAATAAATAATAGTGCTTTAATCTAACCATAGTGTTTCAATTGTCCCTGGTATACGTTTCATTCGTCCCCGTGCCGGTGAATTGAAACAGTTTGCAAGGCTCAAGTTTTTTTAATATATCTTAGTTATATATTCCTATAGATCAACGGAATGTTTTAAATAGAAAGCCAATTGAATATGACCCAATATGACCCATTCACAACTCGGAATTTTGCGACAGTCACGGAGAAAGAAAATCAAGAAGCAAAAATGTTTCAATTGTCCCCGGTCTACCCTACCGAATTTCTGTGGCCCAATAAAAATGCCTTCTTTTAATTTGGCGGCACTTAACTGGGGAAAGACTGGTCTTAGGTATTTAACTCCTTCATCCTCTTTACAAAGTTTTTCATTAGTCCAAGTTTAATGTGAAGTGGAAGCAAAAGGATATTTTTTAGATCCACAAGGTGTACATATTTATCATTTTGAGATTCCGGTTGAAATTCACTCCTTTTCGACCAAATTCTTTCTTCCATATTGTAAAATGCAGGAAATGTAGCATCTCATTTCCTAAAGGTCGTAGTTCTTGTTTCCTTGGCTAGTAAGTTCCACTACTTAGGATGGTACTGGTCAGTCTGCATTGTGAGGAACAGGTCTTAAGACAGAAGGTAAATTCGGATATTCGATTTTGCGCTTTTCTACCTTCACTCTTCGCCATGCAAAAATAGCAATCGTCAAAATTATTGGTGGGTTCTCGCCATACCATTGGAACTGCACAAGGCATACTTTCTCTCTTCCCTTTCATCCACTGCACCAATGGCACCCTACAACTGACACAGCGCACATGGGAAGCACACTTCTTGTCTTAATCTTCGATTAAAATACCAAAATACATGAAATAGATTTTTTTTATATGTTCAGAAAATGGTCTGGCTTATGACGTCTCTTGTCAACTACGGCGCGCTTCACTTGACATTTTCGTAGTGGAAAAAACTTTCTTAACTACAAAGAACCAGTCAATTCGAAACCTAAAAAAGACTGACTAAGAGAATACGTTTAATGTTATTAAAAATCAAGTTCTGATTTAGAAACACACCTTTTAAATGACTCCTCATAAAATTTAAAAAGTGGTACGCTTAGGGCATACTTTTTCGATTATTAGAAAGGTATTAGCATTGTGAAAGTTATGAGCATTACAAAAATCTTGTCGGTTAGTGTTATTGAACTATTCTTGCCATGATTAAGTTTCTTGACCGTTAGTATTGGGTGCTAAATTACCTCTACTATCTTGTCTAATTTCTAAAGTGCTTTAATGCTTTCTGATTTTCAGCTCCAGCTACATATTCTTTTTCCTCCATTTCTTAATGTCTGTAATAATAGGAAATATGGGATTAATTTTAAAAAACAAGTTCGAAGATATTAATCTTCTCCTTTCAAGCTTAGAGTCGGAGCCATCAGGAATCGTTGTGAAAGGTGAGGATATGATAAATATTATCTGTAATTTATCAAATTGATTTGTTATTCTAGGAACAAAAAGAGTTAAAGATTTTTACTCAGCGATGAATGACATAGTGGAAAAATTTAATGAATTGTTCGGACCTCAGCTTTTTTTGATGGGGTTACATTGTTCGTCGCAGATTTTACAGTGGAGTGTCGCTCTAGTTTACAGTATGTTCTCCCTGGACGAAGAGCAACAATATAAAGACTACATACGATTAATTGTAGGAGTTATTTATATATTTCTAATGTTGGTAAGTGTTTTATCAATTAAATATGATGATTTCAGCCAATTTTATTTATACATTTGTTAAAATTCTAGATATGGCTTGGAGTTACTATGTTCTGCTGCGACATGGCAGTTGTAGAATCAGAAGAAATCATTATTATCTGCTACAGAATTCAACTGAAATACTCGGTGTTTTCTGAACCGTACCAAAGCATAAAAAATTTATTATACCTAGTGAATAATTCTAAAGTCAAGTTTACTGCCATGGATTACTATGAGATTAATAGGTCCACCATGTTTGACCTAATTGGTACTACTGCAACGTATTTTGTGGTATTGATTCAATTCTATGACGGCAAGAAGTCATCCACAAAACCAAAAAATTAAATTCACTGAAATAACGTGATATTATGGTTTATGATCTTTTCATCATTAGCGCGTCATTAATTCATCAACATCAAAGAAAATATGTAGTGACTTAAACTTATCTATTGGCGTGAATTCCATTAAATTAGATGTCAAATTAACTAGCTTATGTTAAAATAGTTTTATTATATAATAATTAAGTCACCACATTTAATACACCATTTTATTCAATTAGTGTTAAATGTGTAGCTTCTTATGACATGTTTATTAGAAAAGTAGTAATTTTAAACTATATTTTTACTTAACGGTTTTAGACATAGCTAGACTAGAAATTTGTTAGAAGTAGATAGTTGAATATTGTTTATTGATATTTAAACACTTTGAAACACCATTGTATACAGGGTGTTTCAGAATAAGATGCTGATCCTTAACGGTGTGAATCCTTAGGTGATTTTAAGAAAAAAATCGTTTTTCTATCATAACTTTAACAACTTTCTAGCTATTTTTATGAATTTTTCACACATGCCCTCTAAGCATCAATAGCCATTTTTTGGTGTAGAAAAATTTCAAAAATTTCTTACTAGTGGCGTCCTGAAAGGGTTTGGACACAAAATTATAAACTATCTGGTTTCTGGGGTTTGGACTAGACATTTTGGAAAAATATTATGTACGCCACTGCTCTTTCTCAAGATAAAAATTATTTTTAAAATACTTTCATAAATAAATTATTATAAAAATAAATAAATTCATTTTAGGCCAAATTTAATATCTTGCCTTTTTATCGTCCGACAAACAGTTTCGCTATGTGCCTATGGTTTATTTTTTAACATTAAATTAAAACAACTAACATTAAATAACGTGTGAACAAAAACGAAAATAATTTAGATTAGCTGTTGCAAGTGGCCACCACCTGCAAGAATGCATGCTTAAGCTCTTCTCCTCATTGAGTCTGGTACCCTTTGAAAAATTCCTGGAGTATTCCTGATAGTGTCGAAACAAACTATTATGCGGTTTCTCAACTCCTCTTCAGTATTTATTGGGATGTTGTAAACCAACGTTTTCAGATGTCCCCACCGGAAAAAATCTAGACTGTTTAGATCATGGGATCTAGGTGACCACGATTGTGTTCCTCTGCGCCCTATCTATCGATTACTATAATGTTGATTTAAAAACTCTCGTGCTAAGAGACTGATATGGGCAAGTGCACCATCGTGCATAAACCACATACGATGTCGGGTTAAAATAGGGACGTCGTCTAGCAAATTTGGTAAAGCGTGTTCAAGAAATTGGCGATAATTGATTCCGTTCAATCTGGCTGGTAAAAAATAAGGCCCAATTAAATAATCACCAATAATTCCAGCCCAAACATTTACAGAAAATTGCTCTTGGTTGTGGGATTCCGTAATGGCATGTGGGTTTTCTTCTGCCCAGAAGTGATTGTTATGAAAATTTTGTATGGCGTTCCTGGAAAAATTAGCCTCGTCCGTGAACAAAATTCTGGCATCAAATTGGGGATTTTCGGTAACCATTTGAATAAACCATTGGCAGAAATTGATGTGTAATGGAAAATCCCTAGGAAGTAGGGCCTGGACTCATTGAATATGGTACGGATATAACAAATAACTTTGAAGAATTCTCCAGACTAGGACATGAGTAATATTTAAAATATTCCGAATTTTTCTGGTACTTATGTTAGGGTTTTGTTCCACTAAATTTAAAACAGCTTCTTCGGTTTCCGGTGTTGGTGTAGTTTGGTGTGCCCCTTTTAAGTAGTTTTTTGTTTCAAAAGATCCCGTTTCACATAACTTTCTGTGAGTTCCTGAAATCGTTCGTGCATCCGGAACTATTCTATTTGGATAACGCTCTTGGTATAATCGTCTGGCTTCGAATGCATTGCCGTCAGCAAGCCCGTACAGGTAATGCATATCCGCAAACTCGACATTTGTAAAATTTACCATGATACTTATACGTTTAAAAAGTATTACGTTTTTAAAATTTAAGTTAAGTGGAAAGCCGTGTACATAAATAAATAGCTGTCAAAACTATTTGGCATTAAATATTAATTTCGTTATTGTCATTGTTTCCTTAACAAAGTTCATAGCCTACTTGTCAGAAACCATAAGCACATAGCGAATGCGCATTTAATGCTTTTTATTTTTTTTGTCGGAAACTGTTTGTCGGACGATAAAAAGGCAAGATATTAAATTTGGCCTAAAATGAATGAGTATTTTAAAAGTAATTTTTATCTTGAGAAAAAGCAGTGGCGTACATAATATTTTTCCAAAATGTCTAGTCCAAACCCTATCAGGACGCCACTGGTTAAAAAAATTCGAAATTTTTCTACACCAAAAAATGGCCATTGATGCTTAAAGGGCATGTGTGAAAAATTCATAAAAATAGCTAGAAAGTTGTTAAAGTTATGATAAAAAAAACATTTCTTTCTTAAAACTTTAACGCCTTGTAGTTCGAAAGTTGATAGGTTAAGGATATATGTTAATTTGAACTTTTCTTTTTAAAATCACCTAAGGATTCACACCGTTAAGGATCAGCATCTTATTATGAAACACCCTGTATAGTCAAATGCACTGTAAAAAGGTGGATATAACAGGGAGGTGTGCAAAATGGCCGTGATATATATTATCATGTGTACGTTAGATAAGCATTATAATGAGGAGGTGATTCTATATCCCCAAAGCTCCTTGCCCTAGCCGTGGAGGACGCTTTTAAAATGATGACGTGTGAAAATAAAGGTGTAAAAATAGATGGAAGATGCTTGAATTATTTACGCTTCGCCGATGATATCCTTCATATTGGTTCAAGAGCTAAAAATCATGTTAAACAACCAATGAAGCTGCAAATAAAGTCAGATTAAAAATGAATGTATGAAAAACAAAAAATAGAGATATAGGTACAACAAACCCTTGG
This sequence comes from Polydrusus tereticollis, assembly GCA_963920685.1. NCBI lineage: Eukaryota > Metazoa > Arthropoda > Insecta > Coleoptera > Curculionidae > Polydrusus > Polydrusus tereticollis. The sequence continues at coordinate 34,994,910 of OY987331.1, forward strand.
TCATTGTGTAGAAAAATATGTATAATATATCTTGCTAGCGTCAGCCGAAGTGAAGAGCAGAATCAAATTGAAGTGGATTTTGAAAATTAAGTCGAATATACATTGTGTGAGAAAAAATTTTGCATATTTTAGTCATGCAGGTGCTATTAAAGCCGTTAAAAATTATGTAAAAAACACTTTTGTGGATTGTTTAAATGCATACGCTATGAGTTAATTAATTAGATTATATTATACAGTAAAATTAAAGACATTCAGAGAGAGAATGAAAAAGGGAAGACGACGAGGAAACAGAGGATAGAGGAAGGAGCACAAATTAATGATGTTACCCTAGATATTACCCAGGTACATGTACATCAAGATCTAGTAATAGTTGCTGAGTGCGAGACTAAGTCTGAAAGGAGCCTTGCTATCACTGTTGATTAAACAATACAATTTTAAGCTTGTTCTTAAAAAATACACACGATGCCAAAAAGTTACGCGAAGAATACGAAGCTTCGCAGTAAGAAAAAGAACGTTTAAAACGTTGTTTTCGATGCCTTGGGATTTTTAATATATTTTTTTTCGACGAATGTTAAGATTATGTACATCCGTCCTTCTGTTTTTTAGTATCTTCGTTTAGATAATACCTATGAGAGTTAATCGTTTTTAAGAGACGTTTATATGCTCTTTAAATCTTAACTTGTGATCCATCATAAGTCCCAGATTTTTACCTGAGGTTATATTATTTTCATCCAATTGAATAATGATATTATTTAGGTTATTTTGTTTTGGCTACAAAAGAAAATAGCGGCTGACTATTATTCAATAAACTACCTAAGTCAAAACGTATTGGCAATAGCAATTTGGAAGGGATGAACGGTTAAATATATCTGAGTATCATCTGCGTACATAATATATCAGCTACAATGTTTTGAAGATTTTTTTAAATTGGAAAGTATACAATGTATTTAGCAGAGGACCAAAGATACTGCCTTGCGGAACTCCGAAACTACGTCAAGAATTGTGGGAATCAAGTTGTATTTTTAACTCCCAACATTAAACGGCGAGGCTTTGTGTATTCCTCGGGTTTAGGTTATTTCACTGGTTGGTTTTATATATTTGGCTAAGTGAATTACACAGTTAGATATCATTTAATTTGGCATTTATTCATGCAATTCGGCACTTGTTTACAAGATAACTCTTTAATACATGATTAGTTACTTACTTTAATTACTAACTTTAGTACAGGGCAACTTCATCGAATTCGGCACTTGTTTACAAGATAACTCTTTAATACATGATTAATTACTAACCAATTACTAAGTTAAGTACAGGACAACTTTTATAACATTACTACACTTATTACTTAGTGCTTTTTTGTTTAAGCTGATGCCATTGTCATGTCCGACGGACGATGACCCACGTTAATTTTGACGAACGTATTGACTTTTCAAGGGTTTAATTCGCAGTGTCTCGCGAGGAACCGTAAGTGTGCTTTGTCACAAAAAAATCACGCCTCGCTGTCAGACTGATCAATCACAAGGTAACATATTTCGCGCGTTGTCTTCTAATTGGCTATTTTCTGTTCCGCCATGTTTTTTTTAGGACAAATTGGTATTTTCCCGTCTTCTGTCTTGCGGTGAGCTTGATCTCTTAGCGGCAAAGATGATACAAAAAATATACGTTTTTACAACTTCTAAAATAGAGGTTTTAACACTGAATTGTGTTGAGAACACTTTTTTGCTTCAATAACCGTAGCGACAGGCCGCTGTTTTAGGATAACATTTGCAAATTTTGTTGTTTGTCTGGACTAAAATACTATTCGTTCTGAAACCATTAAATGCATTTTGTTTCTCTGACCGTTGAGGAATTGTGTAGCTAATGGAATATTTGAAAATCAGTTATGTTATCTAGACAAAAAGTAGTGTTGACTCTGAAAACATTGGTTGCATTTAATTTCACTATTTTTATTGCATTTGAGCAATCGTTTCCCCAACAAGGATATTAGATTTACTTTCATTGACAACCACTCTTTGCATCCTATTGGACAAAAATTAATTTCAAAGCATTTTTATCAAACACAAATAATTTGATATTGAAATCAAAATTGTATGAATAAGCATATCAGAGGAATTACTGTACTCAAGTTAAATTAAACAAGATGCCATATTATTGTCAAAACCTTGAATAATATCATCTGTAACTTTTCAGCGGGTTGTCGAACAACTATGTCCAGCTTTGAAACCTGACTGCATCTTTGGTACCGAGCAAGCAAAAACTATTGTCATCGAAGTACGCCTATTTAAGGCCGTACTGCTTAGTGGTAGAGCTTAATACCTGTTGGGTGCCAGCGAATACCAGCATTATCAATCAATCAGTTATTCCGTCATCTTCAACAGTCGTAACAAATAATTTGATAGATAAAAACCAAAACTTCTGTCTTCCTCCACAAATGATATATTTCAAAAATTAAATTTTTTAAATTTTTTTTACATTTTTACATGTTTTGACCGTACAAACAGTCATCTTCAGGGGAACTAAAAGGAATCTATGAAAGTACAATGACAACAGGCACCATAAAGGACTTACCTAAATCGAGTTTGGTCTCGGTTTTAGTAGTTGCCTAAAATAAATGAGTACAACTCTTTTAAGATTATTAGGCAATTGAAATTTTGTTAGTTGAAGACTTGTTTGGCTGAACGTGGTGGATAAATAGATGAGCACAGTTTAAAAAATATTCATTTTATTATTGTATCAATTAGTACTCAAAAGTGATGAAATATGGTTATATGTAGCATGAGTTTAATTTGCATTTTATATTGTTATAAGGAACGTTATTCAAGTAGGTAGTATATTCAAATCAAGAAATCAAAAAAGAAAAAAAAAATAGTTTTTCATCTTAACTAGTCAAAGATGTTTTCCTCAAAAGGAATCTTCAAAAAATGTTTATCATAAATACATTATTTCTAAGTATATAAAAAATTTAAAGTAAATGTTTTTAGGTTTTTTTTTTTAATATTTTTTATTATTTAAATTGGGACAGAGGGCTCAGCCCCTGTTGTGTTAAATAATAATCGATCATTTTAGAATTAAAAAGTATTTTGGAAATTTTTTTTATAGTAATAGAATCGGGTTAGTGCTCACCAATGCCACGCCAAACGTGAAAAGAATTGAAGTAAAAGTAAGGTTAATGTCACCAAACCATCGTATCTAAATTTTTACAAAAAGAGAAGTTTGATCGATACAAACCAGTATTTGTACAAGAATTATTGGACGATGATCCTGATGAAGCGACCAATTTTGTGGAATAATGATTGAGCTAACAGATAATAACGCAAGATTTGTCCAAAGAATTTGTTTTTCAGATGAAGCTACGTTTTGTTTAAATGGTCAATAGACAAAACTACAGATACTGGGCACAGGAAAATCCTCACTCTTTCATAGAAAATCGCACCCAGTATAATGAAAAGGGTAATGTTTGAGCGGGCTTTGTTGAAAATAGGTAATTGGACCATTTTTCTTTGATGAGAGTCTCTCCGGAGAAAGATATCTAAATTTCCTTCAAAATGATCTAGTTCCAGCTTTTGCCACTCTGTTTCCAGATGATAATGATCCTGATTTACCAAGTTTAACTTTATGGTTTCAACAGGGTGGTGCTCCCCCGCATTATGCTGTTCATGTAAAGGAGTACTTAAATACAATTTTTCGGGGGCGGTGGATAGCTAGACGGGGGTCAATAGAGTGGCCACCCAGATCGCCTGATCCTAATCCACTGGACTTTTTTCTATGGGGCTGCGTCAAAAATTTAGTTTATAAATCTAAACCCATCTCGGTAAATACACTGAAGGAGTCTATTGGACGAGTAATAAGAGAAATATCTCCACAAGTAGTACCATATGTACAACAGGAATTTCTAGATCGATTGATCTACTGCAGAACAGTTGGTGGAGGACATTTTCAACATTTATAAAATAGTTTTCTTTTCATTCTTTGTTGTTTGTTTATTTTGTTTTAAAATTGTTAAAAAGTTCAAAATTGTTAATATTTCGTAAACGGCTGAAGATAAGTATAGGGCATGATTAATGAAAAGTGTCTAGAATTGATTGTAAAATATAGAAATGTAAAAATATACAGTATGTTTCATAAAAAAAATTAAAGTTGACACACTTAGCACTTTTATGATCTACCCTATATTTTTTTTTCAAAAGAAAATGCATTTCAAAAAAATAAATTAAAGTCCGAGCGATTTTTGATTAAGTGGGCGGTTTTCCATATAAAATGCTGATCCGTTTCTTTATCTTAACCCTGTATATCCGCTGAAACTAATAACTACTTACACAATTTCTTCGATGTATCGGCAAAGATTCACCATACAGGCTATAGATTTGGTTGGATATATCGTCCCCTTATAATTGTGGTCTAAACCAAGCCTTACGCTTTTCGGAGGAGACGAGTTCACTCCCAAAATATAAATATTACCTGACTGCCAAAAAGGTGATGGTTGAATTCACTCCCAGACGATTTTATACCGTAATTAGAATAAGTATTTATGATACCTTAAAATCTAAACACTGTTGCCAAGTCATTCTTTTCGCCAAAGTTATTTTATTTCTTAAAATAAAACAGTAGCAAAGTAAAAAAACAAAATTAAAAAAAAATAAAATTCTATTATGTATACAAACTTTATAAACAAAATCAGAAAATTCCGATTCCGTACAAAAATTCCGAAAAAAAATATGATATAAAGATTTTACTTATACAAATATATACAATTATACAAATACAAATAGTTGTCAAATTCTACATTTAAAAGAAATATTTTTTATAAATTGAAAATTGGTAAGGCGGCCGTTCTGTAGTTTCTTTAAATTATTTTCTATAAAGTTTTTTCTTAATACTATTTTCCGATGGTATACTTTCGCGACGGTATTGAGACCTAGCAACATACATATTTTTTCTAATTCTTTCAACGTCAGAAGTGGTAATAGTTTCACATTGGGATTCTCTTAGCTCCTTTCTGATTAAGCCCATTGGTTTTGCCGAAACATCTTCAACTGCTTTCATTTTCACTGAATTGCTTATAGTTTGCCTGTTCAGAATTTCTTCAGATATTTTGTCATGGTTGTGGAATAAACAAAATTCTATCACTTCAACACTGTCTGGTTTAGTTTTAACAAATGCCTTGCACGGCGGTTTCCGGGACGTACAAGCCCATCTTTTTAAAGTGCCTTTTGCTAACAACTTGTGAAAAGAAAATTTGAAACCGTTGATAACTAACATGTCTTTGCCTTTTTCACTTTTAACTATTGAAGCCTCCATTGCAAACTTTTATTACACACACTATAAATCACTTCGTTTTAAACAAATTTGCAGGTATGTTCAATTTGGTATGTGCAACTAATAAAGAATCACACTAAGGGTTTATTATTTCTATTATTTAACTCCTCTCCCAAATATGAATCAATTTGCTGATAATCTCTTGTTAATTATAGTTAATGTTAATTAAAATAATGAGTTCTCTAAATTTGAATCAATTTGCTGATAATCTCTTTTTAATTATAGTTAATGTTAATTAAAATAATGAGTTCTCTAAATTTTGCAATTAGTTATTCTGTGATTTATTAATATCTTTTACATAGTACGTTTTTTTTTTCCTAAGAAAAAATAAATGACTAACTCACCGTGCTTTCATGGATAAAAATACTATTCGGCAACAATGTATCAATTTCTGAAAAGTAATACCTTTTAATCCTCCTTTAATGCATATTCGCTTGGGAATGAACTCGACCTATGTTGGGAGTGAATTCGACCCATGGAAAAACCACCTGGTCAGGCCGGGAGTGAACTCGTCCCTGCCCACGCTTTTCAGTCGAAGCCCTCTTGGTGGCAGTGATCGCGGTACTGTCAGCAAACAGATATAATTGTGTTTAATCAAATTTTGGAATGTCGCTGGTATATATGTTGTACAGCATTATAGTATATTGCAAACGTTTACACATACATTGCCTAGATAAGTTAAATAATAAATTGTCACCGTAGCAACCATTGTCAAGTTGCCACTGATTTAGTGGCAATTAAGGCAGGCATTACAGTTTTTAGTTTAGACCATAATCCCTGAATTTATTCGAAAGAATGTCACAAAAAATATCTTAAAAGCCCAAATAAATATATCTTAACTGCTAACGAAGTCGGAGAATTTGGAACGATTCGCGAAGGATATTTTTGGCCCGCAGACCAATGACGATTTCTCTAACGACCACATTGTTGTTACAGATATCGCTGATATTTATTATTATTACACAAAACCCATATTGCTATGTGTTCGATTTCCGGCCAAATGTCCCAAATAAAATGATACATTGTAAATTAATGCAAGTGGGCTGCCAACACTCCGAAACGGCCTGTTAAAACTATTTGTTTATTGCGAATAATAATAATAATAAATTTTATTTGGCACTGATTTATGCTGAACATATTATTAATGAAACCGGGATTTGATAGCAAATATAAAAGATGAATATTCGATTTAAATTATTGTCCAATAGGTATTATGAAATTGGTTTTCTGGTTGAGCTTTAGCAAATATGAATATGTAGGTATATTTGGATCAAGAGAACTTTGAATATTGGAGCATATCAATTAGCAAGTATTGGAGTAGATTAATGAGTAAGCCTTGAAGCATATCTATAAACAGTTATTGCAGATTGGAAGTATTGTGCACAGAACCAGATTTAATTTTGCATTCTTCTGGGTCGAATTCCTTTAATGTAAAGTAAGTTTCGGATATCCCATGAATCATCTTCTAAATATCATTTGTATTATTTGTTTGATACTTGTATATCTGTTGCACTTTAAAATATATCTCATCGCCTGATTTTGTTTTTTTTCTGTAGAATGTTTATGTCTTATAATTAATTTGTACGCTATCGGCTTTGTCCATTCACTTAGGTAGTCACTCATTCATCCTAATAGGTTGACTTTTTTTGCAATCCTTTTGATTATATATTCTGCATGTCTGAAGAATGTTAAGTTCCCATCAATTATGATACCTAGGTATTTACATTCTTATACTTGCTCTTTAAGGATACTGTTGATATAGATACCAGAATGACTTCTTGTTGCAATTGAATTGAACTTTTTATTAACATAAACTTTTTCTGTGTTTAATTTTAATCAATTTTGTTGTAACCACTTAAAAATCCCAGCAAGTTCTTCATTAATGGTGTTAACGACTCGATCCATATCTTCTCTGACAAAATATATTAAGGTGTCATCTGCAAAGAATTGAACATTACAATTATTTAGACTTTTAATATTGTCATTTATACGGTGTGTGCATAAAGTCTGGAAACGGCTTAATAAGATCACAATTTATTGGCCAATTTAAACCAAATTTGGTACAGTTGTGTAAGAGGATCTGACGCACCGAATGACGATGTATGTATGTATGTTTGTTTTATGGCTCTGGTTGAAACCAAATGGCCAGCATCTCTCGTTATTTCCGAATGACGATATTGTCGTTTTTGCCAGCTTTTTAGTTTGTCTTCAATTCGAACGAACTTTATATTTTTAAATGTAACACCCTGTATATTTTTTCATTTATAGTTTTTACTTTAAATTTGTTACACTTTTGGTATAACCTACTAGGTAGGTAAAGTTGTGATGTCAAATTTCCATCAATAAAAAATGGATCGATCTTGTGGTTACTCAGAAGCCCAGCCCACATTTTCAATTTTCCAGGGCGTTGTGTATGACCTTCTCTCATCCAGTGGGGATTTTCATTTGCCCAGAACCTACAGTTGTGTCTATTGACTTTACCATTTATCATAAATGTTGCTTCGTCCGAAAATACTATAAATTTGAAAAACTGGTTAGTTTGGTCACACCTTGACATCATAATATCACAAAATTCAATTCTTCGCTCATTATCATTTTCTGATAACTCTTGAACTACATGTATTTTGAAAGGGTGATATTTATGTTTTATTAAAACATTATGGACGGATTTGAAGCAGACGTCACTTACTTGAGACATTTTTCTTAATGAAGAAACAGGGGTTTCAACAACATGTTGTAAAATTTCAAAACTTTTCTCTTCATCTACTACTGCTGGTCGTCTTGATCGTCGCCTATTTCTACAATTTCCAGTTTCTTCGAACCGTCGGACAGTTTTTAGAACAGTTGCTTTTGAAATCGGATTTTGGGTTAGAAATGCGCCAATAAATAGATTTTTAACCTCTTCGTAAGTCCTGCCCCTATCGACATATCTTCTCATCATAAAAATTGTAATTCTTTCACTTTCGGTTAAAGACATTTTTGCATGTGAGAGTGACTGCTTTTATGACTTTACATCAAAACTGAACTAGTGTTTTATTTATTAATAAATAAAACACGATTTGTTGATATTTTCAAAACACGTCGTTATTTCGAAAACTACTGATATTAGGAACAAAGTATGTTATACCAAAAGTGTAACAAATTTAAAGAAAAAACTATAAATGACAGAATATAAAGGGTGTTATATTTAAGAATAGTGACGGCTTGTGGCCATTTGAAGTGGGAGATCATTAAAAAAAAAATAGCGCCGCAGGAGAAAATTTTTTGGGTGCCACGCCTTTTTTTCAATTATGGTAATTTACCTGCTTTTCAATTAGGAAAAGTTAAAAACACAACACCAATCCTCAAGAAATTAACAAAAACAATCAGGTTCATTATATTATAGGTTAGGTTTTTGTCAGAACGACAGAGAGACAGGATATATATATAGGGATGTATCGTAATATCAATAATATCAAATAGATGATATTTTTCTTTGGACCTGTTTTTAAATTTTTTAATTTTTATTCCGATATATCAGAGTATCAATAGCAAAAAGTAACTATACAGGTTAGAGGGGTACAACTGGCCACGCCGCATTTTTTAAACTATTTTTAAAGGCTAGAATTTTATGTCTTATATGCATTCTCAAAATTTCAAAAATATATTTCTATTAGTTCTCGAGATACTTCTAATGTGCCATCGAGTTTGGGAGACCCTGTATATACCGATATATTTTTAACGATGAATGTATGTTCGTCAACGGCACCGCTCGCGCAGTGGTAGCGCAGTGACGCATGACGAAAAATCTGTAACGATATAATATTTTTTCGATATCAGAATCAACATCCCTATAAAGAACTACAGACTGCCGACTGCAGAAATCAACGGTCTTCTGTCTTCTTCCCATTCATTCTAAAAATTGCAACGTACGTCTAAGCTCAATCAAAAAAAAAAACGGCTGACAGCCCACAAAACCTCTTTTTCTTCGAATTTAATACAAGTGCGAGAGTGATAACATGCTATTTATTCCTCTCTTTACCCCCACAGGCTTTGTTGGGTGACGCTATTTTTCGTGGGCAAGCTCGATTTTGACCTGAAATTTTTGCGGGAACGCATAACAAGTAGCGTTACGTCTAGTTTGTTTTGCTGCGTGTGCATTGCATTAATAAATACGAGGGATATTTTAGAGGTAATAGTATCCGAGCAGTAAAGTTTGGTTGATTGAATCAATTTTAATTTTAAAGTTAAATATTAATATGTTAGGTGGTTGGTGACTTGGCGTGGGAGGTCATTGCCCAAATGACCTTATGGTAGAGCCGCCACTGTTTAAAAATATAAAATTCGTTCGAATTCCAGACAAACTAAAAAGCTGGCAACAACGCCAATATCGTCATTCGGTGCGTCAGATCCTTTTATAGCCGTTTCCAGACTTTATACACACACTGTATATATAACGAACAAGTTTGGTCCCAATACCGCTCCTTGGGGAACACCAAAAACTGTTTCTTTTTCAGATGAGATACCATTTTTATATTTAGTACTTCTTTGCGATCTTTAAGGTAAATTTTAAACCATTCAAGCACTATGCCTTTTACACCATATTTATTTAGCTTTTCTATCAACAATGATCTATTTATTAATTGTTTCAAAAGCTCTTCTAAAGTCCAAGAAAATTACTCCTATTGTTGTGATTTTTGGCTAATGCATTTTTCCATTTTATTAACACAGATTGAAGGGCACTTTCACAGGAATTTCTTTTTCTGAAATCAGTTTTGGTGTTCAGTGAGTAGATAATTTTTCTCAAAATATTCTATTAGCTGTGTGTTTACTACTACCTCTAACAGTTTTTTATATACAGGAACCATGTTTATGGGTCGATATTTTTCATACTTATTTGTATTGGCTTCTTTTTCTATGGATTGATTTTTTTCAATGTTCTGGGAATGTTCTTTTTTCTAAACTGGTATTTATAACTTGTAGAAATCTATCACCGATCACTATCGATTTTTGTAGTGTGTTTGTTGTAATTCCGTTGATATTGCTGTTTTTTTTATTAAGTCGTTTTACTGTACTTTTCGGTTCGGCAAATGATAATAGTTTAAATGTACATACAAATGTATATCAACACCACAACTGATCGATAGGTCGAGGTAGATCTCAACCATGGCCCCCTAGGTCCCCCGATTTAAATTGTCTAGATTATCTCTTATGCGGACATTTAAAATCGTTGCTGTATCAGACTCCTCCAGACAGAGGAATATTGGAGTAACAGAATTATAGCTATGTGGCGAAGAGTTGATTCCTGCATATTAACTAGAGGGGGTTATTTTCAGAATTTCTTAGAATTTTTTTAGTTTGTTGTGAAACGTCAGAATTAAGGTGGCGTTTGTTTCCCTATTTATAGGAAAATTTTGATGTAAATAGATCAAGAAATCTATCCTTTTAAAAATTAAGATAAAGAAAACTACACATTAGTATTGAATAAAAATTGGCACATGTGTTCATTTCTTTATTTATAGGTGTCCACATGTCTTAAATTTGCAATATTTTTGTCTCTTTCTAAACTAAAAAAAAAAAACGAGGAAACGGTGAACGATGCATTAAAAATCCCCTACATTGCTGCCGAAACGAATAAGAACGAAACGGGGTTCAAAATATGGTATTAGTATTTATACAGGATATCCTAAAAAAAAGTTCGGGACAGTGAAAGTGTTGGTAGCGTAAAAAATGTAACACGCGGCATACTGTCTTTAACAATTTATACATTTTATTGTAGATATTCCAAAAAGTAATAAGTGTATCCAATTTGAAATAATTATCTTGCAAAATATGGGGACAAAACGAGAAGAGCTAAAAAAAAAATAAATTTTGGCCCCTGCACAAAAATGAAGCCCCTTTTTGACCGCATGTTTATAAGTATTTCCTTTTCTTGAAGAAGTAGTCCATTACAGTGGAGTTGATATAATCAAATAAAACAACGGCAGTCTACCTCCACAATATGTATTTCAATGTATATGTTTATATCCTACATGTTTCGGACATAGAAATGTCCATCATCAGGGATACTAAAAGAAATTTACAATGTAAGTTAAAGGTTTTAATTAAAATGAGAGGACTTACCAGTAGTCGATTACGACAGCTCTATCTTGCATAAGCGACGATCAAAAGTATGTTAAAATTGAAAATTGTAGGTTCTAATGAATGTTCAAGATTGAATGAGATGTAATATTTGAAATTTTGGCCAAGGTATCTTTGAATAAGGGGATTTCCAGTTTGCAGCCACTGAGACAGGTGGTGAAGCAATTATACATAATTGCTTCACCACCTGCTCATTGGCTTCAAATTAATAAATTCCAACCTTAAAATAGTATAATTTCATTTCATTTTTTGTTTATCTCCTAAGAATGTGTTATTCAAGTCTAACCCAGTATTTTGCTGACCACACCCTAGACACGGTTAGATGAAGCATCTTTGAGCACCTCACTTAAATTAATCTCCTCTAAATAGCTACAAATAACATAATTGCTTCATCACCTGTCTCAGTGGCTGCAAACTGGAAATCCCCTTTTTCAAAGATACCTTGACCAAAATTTCAAATATTACATCTCATTCAATCTTGAACATTCATTAGAACCTACAATTTTCAATTTTAACATACTTTTGATCGTCGCTTATGCAAGATAGAGCTGTCGTAATCGACTACTGGTAAGTCCTCTCATTTTACTTAAAACGTTTAACTTACATTGTAAATTTCTTTTAGTATCCCTGATGATGGACATTTCTATGTCCGAAACATGTAGGATATAAACATATACATTGAAATACATATTGTGGAGGTAGACTGCCGTTGTTTTATTTGATTTCCTTTTCTATTTTGACAAGTACTTCCCTAAATAGCATTCCGAACATTCACTAAAACTCTCTATTAAACAGACTTGAAGGATACCTGTTGAATAGGTAACCTCCCTTAATATTCAATATAATCAATATGTATTATTTCACTTAATTTTATTAATAAGGCCTAAATATATAATCGTAATATGTGGAATGTGGATAGCCTTAAGGAATTATGTTGTCTGTGTGTCAAGTAAATAAAAATATACTATAATATAAAATATTTTTTTTCTGTATGATCCTTGAGTACATGAGGAAAATCTAGAATATGATTCCTGACATCCATTTTAAGACGAATAGTTCATATAGACATATGCCCTAAAATGCTTACCCTCTAAGGTACAGGGTGTTGAAAAGGGCGAAAATTGGTGTCAACTGATTTTTTATTAAACTACACTTTTTCGTTAAAAAAGGTTTTGCTTACTTACACCAGTGGCGCGCGTGAAGTTATTATTAATAACTTTTTGTGAAAATATTTGATACGCCACTGATTTTTTTTAAACTCTGATGCATTTTTATGCATTATTGATGCAAGCTGAACAAAAGTTGTCCTTACTATGTTTTTGGAAAAACAGTAGTTTTAAAAATAACTCTGATGCAGTACGGATATGAACTAAACCAAATTAATTTAATAATTAAATAAGTACAAAACATGTTATGAATTATTTGTACTACAAGTTTGTAATATAATTAACTTATTTAATAATCTAAATTTAAACTCAAAACAAACTGAATTTAGAGAAACTGTTAAAAGTGGCCATCTTCTGCTAAAATACAAGCATCTAGCCGTCTTCTCATTGAATTTCAAACATGTTCAAAAATTCCTGGGTGGTTTTGAATATTCTCGCAAGCCATTATTATCCGGCTTCTAAGATCTCCTTGGTTCTTAACTGGAGTGTTGTAAACTAGAGATTTTAAATGGCCCCAGAAATAATACATTTAAATCTGGGACCTTGGTGGCCACGGTTGATTAGGTAGTGCATCGTCAAAACCGATCCATCGATTTCCGTATACAGCAATTAGATATTCTCGGGCTGTGACATAAAAAAAAAACTGGTTTCGCTGAGCTAATAGCAAGTCTTCCAATAGTATTGGCAGCTCATTTCCTAGAAAATTGCGATAGGTTTGGCCATCTAAAAAAAGAAAGGACCTATTAGTCTATTACTAGCTATTACTGTCCATACATTTAACGAAAATTGGTACTAAAAGTATCTTTCGCAAATAGCGTGTGGATTTTCATGACCCCAAACGTGATTGTTATGATAGTTTGTTATGGCATTCTTAAAAAAATTAACTTCATCAGTAAAAAGAAATGATCTAAAAATTGTCGATTCTTGGCCAACCTTTCCAAAAACTATTGACAAAAATTAACGCGTTGAAAATCATGTCGTAAAAGGGCCTCAACTCGTTGTATGTGGTAAGGATACATTTGATGATCGTAAAGAATCCTTAAAACGGTTTGCTGACCTCATGCGCAATTTTTCGAGTACTGGTTTCTGGATCTTCCTTAATTATGTTTAATACTACTTCTTCTAATTGTGGTGTTCTTACCGTTCTTGGCCTGTCGGGAATATCAGACACTCTTGCAAAACTTCCTGTTTCTGATAAACGGCGATGGAGACTTACAAAGGTTTGAGCACACGGTGCTACACGATTCGGGTATCTTGCCTGGTAAATGCGTCTTGCCGTATGCGTTTCCATCAGCAAGACCATAAACAAAATCTGCCAATTGAGCACCATTTTGTAAATCAGCCATAACTTTAAAACTTTTGGATCGATAAACAATTTACAGAAACGACGCACTAAAGATTGAAATGATTTTTCTGTCATTTAATTTTGTGGCATTTCCACAATTACTTATACAATCTGTGACATAAGTCTACTTTAAAAAGAAACTCGAATCAGCGATATCTTTTTTTTACAATCTTGCAATTTTACAACTTTTCCATTTTTCGTTAAAGCTACCGTTTTTCTCAAAAACATAGTTCTTGTTCAGCTTGTATTAAAAATGCATAAAAATTCATCAGAGTTTAAAAAAATCAGTAGCGTATCAAATATTTTCACAAAAAAATATTGATGGTAATATCTTCAAGCATGCCACTGGCGGTACTAAGCAAATTTTTTTTAACGAAAAAGTGCAGTTTAATACAAAATCAGTTAACATCAATTTTCAATACCGCATCTTTAAGGAGTTTCGAAATTTTAAAAGAACAATTCTTTTTTCTAATTAATTTAACACCCTGTATCTTAGAAGGTAAGCATTTTAGGGCATATGTCCATATGAACTTTTCGCCTTAATATGGATAACTTTAAGGAATGGTCTTATCTGTGTGTCAAATAAATAAAAATACCTATATTATATAAAATATTTTTTTCTTTTTTACCAATATGACATGAGGGTGACTTAAAATATATAGTCTCACGTTTTGTCGTATTAGTGTTGTACACAGAGTTATGATAAACAAAAGCATCATTCTTTTAAATAGAATACGGTCTATTTGATCAAAAATTGCTGGGACCCGTATTTGTAAAGCTGATCCCTTCCTGTATAACAACTATTTAGGGAATATTTAGTAGTTTTTAGATTATTGAGAAGTAAAGTTAAAATTGCATACACCGTCTCACCAAATCATTATGTAAATTATGTGAACTCAAAACTCAATTTCAATGCAATTGTGACCCCATTTTCTCTCTACATTTTATCCTATTTTGGAAACAATCGGCATAAACTCCCATTATTTATTCTTAGTCCGAAAGTAAATTTCAATCTGTATGCAAAAATAACGGGCCCATACCCGCACGAATTTCGGTTGTTCAAGATAAAATAGAAACCGATCAGAGAGCGGTGCCGGCTATCCCAATTGAAAAAGCACAAAGTAAAATATATGGTGTTTCTGGAGGATATATTTTAGTTTTACCGGAGAGATTGGAATACAAAATAAGTATTTCCTGGGTAAAATTTATTTGGGAAACATCGAAATGTGGGGGTGGAAAATAATGATAATAATTGCGCTATAGTTAAAAGTATAGGTATGGTATATTTTGCGGCTTCCGTCTTTCACTCAGAGTACTATGGAACAACCAGACAATAATATAAGTACATATAAATGAAAAGTTTCAAAAGAAATAAATCTAGGTTTAAAAAAAGGCTTTTACTGGGAGTTCATTTAAGTATACAGGGTACCTTAAAAGTATAATGCTGTTATAGTCTATTCTCAAATATTGCAAAGTAATAAATCAATCAAAACCGTCTTCTCCTGGGGCGTGCAAGATTTTTCGGCATGTATAGTTTTAAATAGATCTGAATTTTTAAGTTTGTGCAGAATTACTATCGACATTAAATTCAAGTTTTGTCTTCAAATTTAATTTTAATATTAAATTTACCTGGAATTTTAGAAAGCAATTTTACTTATTCCGTTTCTGCTCTAATCATTTTATTTCTTTTTTTTGTACCTAATCTGGGTTACCTGTTTGCTAATTATGTGGTTATTATGCCTTTATGGGTGCCTCTATTGGAATAATACACCTATTTATATCTATACGTACATACCTACCTTGAGTATTTGTTTCTCAGTAAAACTAGTCAAAGTGTGAAGTGTCAGTGTTTCTTTAATTAAATATGGAGAATTTTCAACAAAAAAGTAATTCTTAACTGTTACGATTCTATTAAAAGTAAGAATTCGAATTTGAGTGTTGACAATTCAGTGCAATTTACACCAGCTATGCTTAACGTTGGGAAACAACAATATATAAGTTTTTAAAAGAAGAAAAAAGTGTTGGCGTCAAACCTTTAAAAACTTCTCCAGAACGATCAAAATTTGAGCTGAATAATGTTTTAATGCAATTTAAAAAAAAAAAACCCACGCTGGACAAAATTTTGTTCTCAATCCGAGAAGACCAGGACTACAAATTAATGTGTAGAAATACGCTTTGGAAATTATTAAAAACAATAGGGAAGAAAGTATTTCGGATGCGAGACAAAATCCCGAAAACCTGGATTTTATTGATAATTCACCTCACTTTTGTTGAACCAATCAAAACGCTCATTTTCATAGCAACCACCTTGGTAACGGTCGTCTTACCCGATAAGACTACCGCTAGCTCGAAAAGACGCTTTCGAAAAGACGCTTGTAGCTTTTTTACTTAAATAAAAAATTAGTAACACCTCTAACTTGTATATTTACCTTTATCAGACGGCCTTCATTTTTATGTTTAGTAAATTATCCAATAAAATACACCTCTAGAGGCGGTTTCTTATCTTCATACCTTCGTTTTTCACTCGAAACTCGATTTTCCAAGAAAATTTTCACTCAATGTAATTTTTACTTATAATCAAAGATAAGACCCTCGAGCTAAAGCTCTCGGGATCATATCAGATTATAAGTAAAAATTACATTTCGTAAAAATTTGTCAGAAAATCGATTTCTTGTTAAAAACATCGGTATTACCGATAAAACGCCTCCTCTATCGGTATATTACTGTTGATAATATATGTGTTGCATCTAAGAAGTTTAAAAATATTGTTGTGCATACATTTTCTACTTGAACATCCAAGAAGTTGGTTGCATATTTTGATTTTCCGAGAGTGAGCCTGTTTACATCGAGAAATTAAATGTCGCATCAACCGTTGCAGTATCAGTAAACTTCCGCTGTGAAGATAGCACGAAAGAAGTTTTACAGCCTTCGCAACCTCGCAAACCGTCACTTTTCGGATTGAGACGAGGAAAAATCGTAAACTAAAAGTGTTTCCGAGGCAAAAGATGAGTAACGAATGCAGGATTTTATCAATACTTCACACTCTCCCATCTATGGGCGATAACCACCCCCTTTTCCAAACTCTTAGCGTCTTCTCGTATGAATGGGAAAAATGGAAAATTGAAAAGAGCTTCGAGGCAAAAGGATAGCATTTTTTTCTTTGTGGTTGGTGGTGAGAAGGAAGATAATTTAATAGGTGACATTTTGAAGCAACACATAATATTTTTAAATATAGTTGTATTACTAGATCCATTATATAGATTTGATATTTACGGGTAATTAATTTTAACCTACGTCGCTTACAACTAGAATTCCATGCTTCATACTATCCAAAATGTACTTCACCTTAAGTGGATTTATCATATTTATCGTCATCAGAATCGCGCATAAATATTTAAAGATGGAGAGGGTGGGGGATGTAGGTAAAATCCCTCGTTCGTCCCTTATCTCTTGCCTCGAAAATACAGTCAATTTAGCTTTTTCTTTCCGTCTTAACCAAGTTATTCTAAGAAAACCCAGTTTCCACCCATGACTAGAGGGTGGAGGGTATTGGTAGTAGCTCTCCGTTTGCACTCATCTTTGCCCTCGAAAACAATCATGCATTTGGCCCGTCTCAATCAGAATTATTCCCAGAGAATGCGAGAAAGGGGTGGTTCTTGGCCGTTTGCTCGTAGTCTCCACCCACTACAACGGAACAGGAGGAAATTAGGTTTTAGCGGCACGATCATCTAACTAACCCGAAATAACATGGAGTAATGTGAGCTATTTTCCCAACAGCATCCATTGGAATCAACCCGGTTCTTAATCAGAGTTTTAGCTTTAGTATAGCTAATATTAAAATTTTTGTTTGTTTAAAGGTTTGAGACAATGATGTATCGTGAATGATAGACGTGTTCTGTCATTATCATCATTGTCAATATTTATTTACATCACAACGTTTGAATTGGTGAGTATCTTCAGTCGTCAACATGAACAAGCTACAAGGGTATTTACACTACCTCCTGGTTAGCAGCGCATGACCTAGATTGGTGCAGTCATGCGTTAACAATGGTTTCCAAATATTTCTTGTGTCTAAAGAGGGCTTACTAAAGCGGTCTGGATTTTGAGTTATGACGGCCGCTTCTTTGAATTTCCTCTTTCGCCAGTGTTCTTCTTTGAATATTATTTTTGCCTCTGACCATTGCAAGTGGTGGCCGTGTGTCCAAGCATGTTCTGTCGCACCGAATCTGCTTGTTTCTCCCTTCCTTGTGTGGTTTCGGTATTCCTTGATTCTTATTAAACAGGAAAGAAAAATCCAAAATTCTTCACAAATATTTAATAATTCGCTCTACGCGTTTCGGTTTCTTAAACCATTTTCAAGAGCTATATAATATAGACAAAACTTTACATTAAGGACACAAACAAGCTCACAATGGCGAGCACAGGTTTGTGTGAAATCCTACGTAAACCTGTGCTCGCCATTGTGAGCTTGTTTGTGTCCTTAATGTAAAGTTTTGTCTATATTATATAGCTCTTGAAAATGGTTTAAGAAACCGAAACGTGTAGAGCGAATTATTAAATATTTGTGAAGAATTTTGGATTTTTCTTTCCTGTTTAATATGAGTAATCTTCACCCCGGAGATATCTATGATTCCTTGATTCTTGTTTCAAGAGGATGTAGGGTTTCACCAACATGAGGATTGTCCGCACTCGCAATATACGCAATTCTTTGTGTCCCTTTGGCTGGTTGGCTTTGTCGTCGTCAGGTGGCTTCTTAAGGAATCTTTGGAGCTGAATACTGTTAGAATTTTGTATTGCTGTCCTAATCTTCGAATTTTCTCAGAGATTCCTTTGACATATGGTACCTTTATGTTGGGTCTAGTTTCGACGTCATCTTTCTGTCTATTCATGTGATTCTGACGCTTCTTGATAGTCTGGTCTACTAGTCTCGTGGTGTAGTCATTTGTGTTGAGGTCCTTTTTGATGATATTGAGTTCTTCGGAAAGAGTTTCCTCGGAGCTTGAACCATAAATTTCAGACAGAACACGTACATGTTTAACACCTCATCACACGCACATCTATATAGTTTACCAAAAATACATAAGCCCAACATGCCTCTACGACCTATTACAAGCTCCAGAAATTCTCCAACAAACGAACTGTCCAGATATCTGCTTCCAATACTACAGCCGCTCCAAGGACATAGCACATTGTTTGTAAAAGATTTGCAACACTTGGTTAAAGTAATAAGTGGAAAGGAAATACATCCAGAGGAACGAATAGTCAGCTTCGATGTCGAGAGTCTTTATACAAATGTCCCAGTGAAGGATACACTTCAGGTCATCAGAAGGTAACTTGGAGAAGACCAAACCCTCGAGGAATAATAATAATGGACCTAATGGAATGCTGTTTAAATAATTCCTATTTTCAAGAAAAGGATAGATTCTGCAGTCAACTAGACGGACTACCGATGGGATCATCCCTCTCTCCAGTAATAGCAAACATATACATGGAATGGGTTGAAAACCAGGCAATTGAAAAAGCAAAAATGAAACCCAAACTACGGCTTCATTACGTTGACGACACATTCATCATTTGGAATAGAAGCGATGACGAACTCCAAGCTTTTCTATATCACATGAATAACTTGGCACCAAGAATCAAGTTTACCATGGAGAAGGAGAAAAACAATCAACTATCGTTTCGAGACGTCATATCATAGAAGAACAGTGGCACCATCCAAACATCGGTATACAGAAAGAAAACTCACACTGGTCAATATCTTAATTGCGCCTCAAACCACTGAAATACCACAAAACATGGAATAGTCAAAACACTGGTTGACAGAGCATTTACTCTCTGTAACTCCGAAGAAGCTCTTTCCGAAGAAGTCAACACCATAAAAAAGGACCTCAACACAAATGCGTCAGAATCACATGAATAGACAGAAAGATGACGTCGAAACTAGACCCACCATAAAGTACCATATGTCAAAGGAATTTCCGAGAAAATTCGAAGATTAGGACAGCAATACAAAATTCGAACAGTATTCAGCTCCAAAGATTCCTTAAGAAGCCACCTGACGAAGACAAAGCCAACCAGCCAAAAAGACACGAAGAACTGCGTATATAGAATACCTTGCGAGTCCGGACAATCCTATATTTGTGAAATCCTACGCTTCTTGAAACAAGAATCAAGGAACACCGAAACCACACAAAGAAGGGAGAAACAAACAGATCCGGTGCGGCAGAACATGCTTGGACACTCGGCCACCACTTGCAATAGTCAGAGGCAAAAATAATACTCAAAGAAGAACACTGGCGAAAGAGTAAATTCAAAGAAGCGGCCGTCATAACCCAAAATCCAGACTGCTTTAGTAAGACCTCTTTAGACATAAGACATATTTGGAAACCCTTGTTAAGTAGATGTAAGCTTAGTTTAGGACCACACAGTAACGCATGACTGCACCAATCTCGGTCATGCGCTGCTAACCAGGAGGTAGCATAAATATCCTTGTAGCTTGTTTATTATTCACCTGAAGACGACTGGAGATACTTACCAGTTGAAACGTTGTGATTTAAATAAATAATGACGATGGAAGTCCAAAACACGTCTATCATTCATTAAAGTTTTTAGTTCCCACTCAGACACTTATCAATAGTAATATGTTAAGTGCATGTAAAATTGCTGAAAATCATGCATGAAGGTTTGTTGCCCTAGAAACAGCTTGAATGCATTTTTATTGTTATTTACCAAAAAGTGCCCGACCGAAGGGAGGGCACTTTTTAAGGTAAATAACAATAAAAATGCATGAAAGCTGTTTCTTTAGGGCAACAAATCTGAGTGCATGATTATCAAGCCATTTTACATGCACGAAATATATTTTTTAGACTATTTCCTGAATGAAAAACTAGTAGGTGCAGAAATATAAGACAACATTTTTATTTCGAGCAATACAAAGTATTACAATTGAAAACACAATTATTATAATAGATGGTATTTGCAGAAGCGTAATGCTGATTGAAGTCCTTCAGGATTCAAAGCTGCTATTGTGGTCCGCGGCACAGATGTTACTGGACTCGAACGTGCTACGGTTTTTTGGTCTTCTGATTGTTCTCCTCTCATTTTCTTAATGATATTCTCATGATGTTCTTCATCAAGTTGCAGGTACGGTCTAATAGAACTGGTAGACGCATGACCAGTTATGTTTATCAATTGTTCTTCGCCAACTCCATTCTTCGCTAAAGCTGTTACTGCGGAAGCCCGCAAGGAATGGTTTGTAATTTTTTTTCTGTCTAGGTCTAAACCCGCAGTTTTTGCTGCTTTGTGGGTCCATGTAGACATGGTATTACGGCCAACTGGAACGTTCTTGTACCATCTTTTGGATGTTGCAGCGATGCTGATGGGATTTGCAGTTAAAAAAAACCGATCACAAGACACGTTCCTTCGTTTTTCCACATACTTGTTAAAAAGCCTTACTGGGCATAAACTAGGATTGTTGTTATTTGTCACCAACCATTTCGAATCGGCACATTTTTTATTGCCACCTTGTGCCGTTTTTGAAAATATCGAGTTATATTCAATCCTGCCAGTTGTATTTTCAATATTGTCAATTTCCGGTTTAAAAAAATTGTGCATGCATTTTGTCGCCTCTCCGCCCCTCCATGCTAGTTCGTAGGAAAATACATAAAATACCTTCTTGATTAGGCCATCTGGCGTATTTCCATCACACGTGTCAACGAGTTTTTTGAATTCATTGTAGCAAAGAGATGTGGAACTTTGCTTTCTTTTCTCCGGAATGGTTTGAAGCTCTTTCCTCTTAACATTTTTTGCTTCTCTAGCTTCTTTGTAGGTCACATCATCAAAGAGGTTTATTTTCCTACCGTATTCATTGTAGAACTTTTCCATAAGTATTTTTGAGGTAGTATTCCATACGGTTTTTACTGTGCTTTCTTTGTAGTCCTGGCCATCCATTTTCCGCATGTTGTACGCCCAATCTTTCAGAATATTTGCTAGATATATATCTGTAGTTTCACCATCGAATTGGTAGTTTCTTTCACTGCAGAAGGCAGTAAATTGTCCCCAGATGTAAGCTTTTGATCTTTTTGTGTTGTCTGACACGCTTTTTCCGATATTTTCAGATATGTCGTTCAAGGAAAATGCTCCGAAACGAATCATTTTGATAAATTGACGCGAAATTGTCAAAGCAGAAATTTCAACTTGTTGTGACAGTGACGGAAATTCTCGTAGGTAACCAACAATGAAAAACCAGAAGAGTGCAATTTTCAGCTCAATCGCGACCGAGGGCTGATTTTCACCGAAAATCAAGTGAAAAGCGCATTGTAGTTACAGTATATGAGGGAAATAGTCATTTTATATCTCTATTACAGAGTAATTCTTATTTATCAACCAGGTATTCATATAATAATAATGTCTACGGATAAAATAAATATTTAAATAAGTTATTGATTCACCGAATTTCTTCAATAAATTCGTACTACTTTCTTGCTCTGTTCACCCAAATGTAACCACTAAAAATCTAATTTTAAAAGTTTAGCCAAAACAGCTACTACCTACTCATACAAATTGACAGCATAATAGGAAACAAAACACTGTCACGTAATACGAAAAGCCAAACATTTTACGAGGGAAAAAAGTACAAAATGAAATTTTCTTTAAGACTTTTAGAGACTTTCTCTGGGGAATAATAAAAAAAAAAAGTTTCTTTGTGTTTAGATTAAATTTTCATTTAAAAATTTGTTTTTTATATTTTGTTATTGACATCTTAACATTTAGAGTAATTCAGAATTGTACAACCATTTCACAATTTTTTCCAGTCGTAACTTGCAAAATTTACATTCTTACGAACTACGTATTTACATATTTCCCAGCAACTCAGTACAACAATAAGTTAATTAAAAAATAAGAGACTCTCACGTAATGGGAGGAGCCAAAACCTTTCAAGGGGGCGAAATTGCAAAATATAATTTGTGCTGAAATTTGGAGGATGAAGAATCTCCCTGGAATTTTCAAATAACAGTCTTAGTGAGTTGAATAAATGTTAAAAATGCGCGTTTTTTCATCCTGGGATTTTGCAGATTAAAGCCGTTTACTTGGGTCTTGTTTCGATTTTATATTTTTTTACAAAGTGACATTTGATATTTTTAAAGACAAAAACATGGTGATGGAATAATCGGAGCCTTGACAAAATAATCAGAAATAAAACCATTGACGTAATCAGTCATCCAACATAACAAAACAGTCTAATTTCTTTTGAAGACAAGATAATTACATAAACTAAATAAACAAACTATAAATCTGACTAACAAAGAGGCAGATAACTTTAAATTCTGTGTTGAAAATAATGTCGGAACGTGATCTGCTGTAATATTGTTTTAGCCCGTGGCTTACAACCCTGGGTGGGTTTTTGCCGACAAGACTACATGCCTCCATTGTATCCGATCTTACATCAGACCCACTCCATTTATATTCATTGCTCTCAGATCTTTGGCAATATTGTCCTTCCACCGCAGGCGTGGGCGGCCTAGCGGTCGTTTTCCTACAGGAGCCTCCTCAAAAGCCAGTTTGACCCCACGATCATCAGGAAGACGCCTTACGTGCCCTGCCCACTGTAGTCTCCTTGCTTTGACTTCTTTAACGAAGTTGGCCGCTCCATATTATTCTTCAAGTTCTCAATTGCTACGCAATCAATACCATCCCGATGTTCCATCCCGGATGGCTCCATAGTGCTCGGCGTTCAAAGATGCGCAGTCTCTCCTCGCTTGCCACGGTCAGTGTCCATATTTCACAGCCATACATCAACACTGGTCTTATTATGGTCTTGTAGATTGAGATTTTAGTTGTCTGTGTCAGTTGTTTTGATTTGAGGAGCTCATTCATTGTAAACAGATATCTGTTTCCTGCTTGTATTCTGCAATTTATCTCTTCTCTTCCGCCTGCATTTTCTGATAATGTTGCCCCCAAGTACTTAAACTTCTTGACCTGCTCGAAGTTATAGTCTGCCATTGTGATGTTTTGTCCTATTCTATCTCTGTTCCTGTTGTCTCTGGTTGTGTTCATATACTTAGTTCCTCGTTAATTTTTAACCCAGTGATGTGTGCTTTGTTTTTAAATACGATGAAGGTCTCCTTGATGGTTAATCTGCTGTTGCCAACCATGTCCACATCGTCTGCAAATGCCAGTAGTAATTTTGGTTCATTGTTTCCAAAAAGGTTTGCGTGGTTACGTATCTCGGTTTTTCTGATAGCATATTCTAGTGCGATGTTTAACAACATAGCCACCCACAGTTGTGCTCTCGCAACACATCCTTTGGCCAGTCAGGTCTCCTGACCTTTCGCCAAACGACTTCTATCTGTGGGGTCACCTAAAAAATTTTATTTATAAAGATGTAAAATTTGAAAATCTAGACCAGCTGAAAAACTGTATTTCATTGGAATGTAACAGAATTTCTCAATATCAACTCATTAATGCTAGAAATTAATTCTATGATCGGTTAGGATATTGTTTAGCTGTTAATGGAGGGAACAGTTGATTAATTAATGTTTCTGTGAAAATCTGTAGTCTTAAGTATGTTAATGCTAAATTAAAGGCTAAGAAAAACACAATGGTGTCTTTTATTTTGGATGTGTGATTGTCGGATTGGTGAAACGAAAATGTGTTTTTAATGTGAAATAACTTTTTTATCCGATTGTGTCAAAAAATGACGTTTTATAGATCAGATATTTGGACGAAAAGGTAACCTTTTCAATAAGGTATTGATTATTGCGCTGGTAGCTAGGCAACCTTTGTCGTCCTAGTCCGAAAAACATTTTGTCGGACGCTAAAATATTTTCAACAAATTATTTTATTCAATTATTTACAATATTTATATTAAATGTACAATTAGAACAATTTTGAACAAGAACGGGGTGATGTAAATTTGATTTTGAGGATGTGTTATTATTTTTGGTCTCCGTTATGATATTATTCTCCAATGTTGAACTCGATTGGGAGACGGATTGCGACACCTGAGTCGAGACTGACTGCAGGTCAGATTGTGGAATATTGAATATTTTCTTGGTCAGCTCTAACTTATTACTTAAGGAATCATCTATGTAGCCCTCGGCTACTCCCGAAGACTTCCAGCCTCCATGCCGTTTTAGAGATGTTATGTCTGCTCCCGCATCTACAAGTAATGTGGCCGATGTTCTTCTGAAACAATGTCCCGTGAATTCCTTGGCATTCGGCAGTTTTAAGTAAGATGCTATTTCCTGAGGTATAGAGCCAAATTTGTGTATACCGACAACTTGCTTATGGCATTTTCCATTGCGATAAGACACAAAAAATCGCCCATCACTCATATTTGTTGGACGTAAAGCCAGATAATTTCTATAATACTTTAGATATTCTCCAGTCACCGTAAATGATCTCGGTTTGTTTGTTTTATTATAGGGAATTTTTATTAACAAAGCCGTTCCCAAATCTTGTATGTCATCAATTTTCATATGAGCCAGTTCTTCTCGACGACATGCGCCCGCGATTCCAAAAATAAAAGCAACCTGTAATTAAGAAAATTGTTAGTCAGAAATTTAAAATACTATTACATAGTTACATTTACCTTCAACATTAAGTATTTGTCATCTGGAGCATGGCAATAGATATTTACGTTATAAGTCCGGTAAATCAAGTTTTACAGTATGAGTGAAATGTTTCGAGACGAGGCGACGAAGGAGCCGAGTCTGGAATTTTGAAACGAATACTGTAAAGGATTTGCCGGACGAATGACGTACAATATTTTATTTCATACTGTTCTGTTAAAAATTATGTTTTGAAATTATAATGAAGTTTTATTCTGCGTCGTATATTTGAAAAGTGCTTATATTTACTGGTGGAAACATTGTGTGTTTGACATTGATTAAACTAAAACTTACAAATTTCAGTCCGGTAAAAACATTTTACCGGACTTATTGCTGTAAATCCTTATTCTCTGGACTAAATTCAAATATGTAAAGGTGTGTTTTACAATACAGTATGAAATAAAGGAATTTGTGAACCTCTTCTCTAGTTAGGATCCTTGATTTCTTTGGACAATATCCAACACTTTTTTGTTTCAACGATGCTCGTAATCTCATGTATTTAGATATATCAATATTCTGTTTTACATTTACCACTGCACGTAGCATAGAATACTGCGACCACAGAGTAGATGACTTCATAGTTTTCGATAATTCCGCCATATAGACCAAGAAGACGTTTTCGGAGAACGACTGTATATTTTTTTCTTGCCGGTAATCCATAAATTTTTTATAAGCTCTTTCATATATTTCCTTAGATTTTTGTGGCAACAAATGTAACATTACTTCCTTGGCAGTTTCTTGAATGTCAGGTGGTGTACCTTCTATAAGATCATCGTCTATTTCCATTTTTAATTGTGTTTTTCAGGTTTTAAAACTAGCAGAACACGAAAGATTAGTTAAAACTATCGCCTGATTGATAAAACGTCAGTTGATAATATTAATTTAATTATTTGTTAGATCCATGGATACGCATATTACAGGTTTCATTGTTCAAACATTCAAGGGACAAAAAATTACAATGCAAGATGAAATATATTGGTTTTCTTAATTTTTACATTATTTTATAATCCGAGCAAAAACACAATCGGATAAAAAATAACGTATGTTATACGGACGAAAAATGTATTTCGGACTATGCGGGTTACTGGCCTCGGCTTTGCCTCGTCCAGTAATCTCCCGCAATACGTCCGAAATACTGCATTTTTCGTCCTTGTAACATAATATACTATTTTCGTTATGTCCAGCTTTACGTCAATTTTTGACAATTGCGTCATAGAAATTATTTGCTGGTGTTTGCTGTATTACCTTAGCTATTAAAATTTCGTAATTTTGCCATTACATTTAATTGAATTGGTTAGGATTGTCTTATTATAATTTATTCAAACTTGGCACACGAATTTATTTTATCGGCCTCTTCAAAAAATTATAATACAATTTTTCTCTAACATGTACAGGGGAGCAAATATCAAGCCATGCATCACCCAGTATAAGTCAATCGGGTAGAAGTTTTTTTAAAAGAATAATGGAACATTTCTTAAGCTATATGAAGGAAAAAAAAAATAACTTCAACTATTCCAGCCACTTATTAGAATGCAATCATAAATTTAACCATAATTACCAGATTCTCCACACTGAAAATAAAGGCCCTAAATTAGATTTGTTGGAAGCCCTGGAAATAAATATACTTAAAAATACCGACCGCTTATTGAATTGTCAAATAGACTTGATAAATCTCCTTTGTTAAATCTATTTTCGTACCTACTCTAATTATATAAATAATTGTTAGGAAAGCCAGAATTTATACACCTTCACTCTTATATCATTCATTCTTGATAAAGCTACAATGATAGCGAAACTAGTAGAACTTTATAAATAATTCTTTAAAGTTTTGAATATAGTGAAATTAAAGTAAAATAGTTATTTTTGTATTAAGTGCGTGAAGTGAGTGTTTTTTTAATGGCATATGAGAGTGTCAATTTTTTGCCGAGACCGCAGGTCGAGGCGAAAAATTCTCTCGAATGTGCCATTAAAACACGAATTTCACAAACGAAATACAAACAACATTTTTTGTACAACTGAAAGTTTGAATTAATCGGTAAAATTGTATATTATAATAAAAATTTTACCATATAATTTCACATAATCAAGTTAACAGCCCTGTCGTTACTATAGAAATGGTTTGTTGGCACGTTGCTTGTTTTGTTGTCATACGTTGATAGCTGTTCATATTTATTGCAATTTTTTAAATAAATAGTATAAGTACTTAAAATGGATGTAGATTACGATAGTGATAGCGAGATTCCTTCAGATATAGCCGATATAGCAAATTCGGCTATAGCTAACATGTTACCGGCGAAATCAAAATTTATATACGAGAAAAATTATAACCAATTCCGTGAATGGTGCGGCAAGAAAAATATACAAAAAGTGTCTGAAAAGGTACTTATATGCTATTTTGAGGAGAAATCAAAAACTGTAAAACCTTCTACTTTATGGAGTGTCTACTCAATGTTGAAGAGTACATTGAATGTTAAAGAAAATATTGATATAATTGTTCGAACTTCACCATCAATTATTATTGTAACAAATGAGATTTTTTGGTAGTTGGTAATTAATTAGTAAATTTGTACAAAAAAATTCAATACATTTTTTAAAAAGTAATGTTTTATCGTTTTTTTTGTAAATCATTTTTCCAGTTAAAAAAAGTCTTTTTTTCACCGTGAAAAAAAGTCTTTTTTTCACTGTTAAAAAAACAAAAGGTTTACGTATCGATAGCGATGAAAAAATGTCAACTTTTTTTGACAGTTGTACAAAAAGTGTATTTACTTTCTTATTTTATTTAATTTGTAGAGGTTCAAACAAAAGTCTTTCAAAATATAATTTCTGATAAGTTCTTGATTTATTTCTTACAAGCGTGCATCCCTTATTGGAAAACAACAAACTTAAAATAAGTTCGTGTACCGAGTTGCCTCTTATCCTTTCCATTAGACTCAATCCTTGGACGCGTTTCGCCGTTTACGGCTCTTCAGCAAGGCTTCGGATCTGACGGAAAAGTAAGGGACCTCACGGAAATGCAAATACACAGATGAGAGTTGCCAGCGTTTGAACCCATATGGATTCTCGCTGTCCTCGTTGGGTTGATACGTTTGGTTGTCACGAGATGTAGCCACGTGCTGCAACTCTCATCTGTATATGTGCATACCTTAAGTGACCAATACCTCATTCTCAAGCGTAGAATCGTCTACAAATGCAATGACAGAGTAATTTTCAATAAGATCTTGGCTTTATTTAATATTTAATTTAAATAAGGCGTCGAACGATTTGGCTAAAGGCAAATTTAAAAACCTCTCCCTAAAACTCATTTCTTGATATTTTCAAAGTTTTTGTATGTGTGGCGGGGGGGACTGGAAAGCTATAGCGGGAGGCGGCCTCCCTCGACTTCCCTGTAGTTACGCCACTGAACAAAACACAGTCACGTAACACGAGCTCGAAGAATTTTGCGTGTGGGCGAAAATAAGGCAAGAAAATTCGTCGCAGACTTTTGAAGGACAACGTATTCCATAAGTATCTTAAAATAAAAGTCAAGATGTGACAAATTAGGTTTAGAAAGACTCTAGAATTTTTTACAGCTAAGTCTCGTATATTAAAACTTTTTTAACCTTAACATGTCAGGTTTATAGTCCTATATTTTTAAGTCGGGTTTTCAGGGGATCGTAATCTTATTGTTTTGCCAAATTTACAAATTAAAGTTTGAACCCTTATAAGTGTGCTGATAAAGATCATTATAATATGCTATTATGCAAATATATTTTAAACAGGTATAAGGAAAGCTATGATACAAAGAGGAACCCAAAATTATTTATTTATTTTTCACAAACACAAACGTAATTAGATGTAGAATGGAAATGAAAAAAAAAAGTGAAAAACCTCACTATAAAAGGTCATTGGGGGACAGTATTCCTCGCAAAATGAGCAAGGAGAATAAAAATCGAAAATACAAACACACAAATGATGAAAAAATTAGAAAGGATTAAAAATGCCTGAAAACTTGTGAGCAACTACATACTTTTGGGAATATCCTATGCCTGAAAACTTTTGAGCAACTACATACTTTTGGGCTTTTGGGAATATCCATGTACATCTTCATCTACTTTTGCGCAGGAAGATGGCATTTTTAGATAATAATCCTGCACCTTCCGACTACAGAATTGTTATAAATGTTGTAAATCCTTATATTTTGGTACATTCAGAGGAAGCAGATTTAACATCTTTGAAACTTCTCGCATTCAACCAAAATTTTTCCCTTTTTATATATTTTTCGAGGCATAATTACACCCTGCGGCACTTTTACAAACAGACATATTTTGTATTGTTATTGAGCTATATTTTAGCAATACTATTGATATCACATGTAAAAGAAACCAAAAATAACCTTATTAGTTGGTAACAAATTATAAATGATGGAAATTTATATAATTGAATAAGGTTATAGGTTACCGCCTACCTCAGCTAGCTGAAGCTCGTGGAAATTGTAAACCGGGGTGATTCTTAAAGAAGGTTCCCTTCTTGTTAAACTACAAAGTGTACGAATATAGCTCCCATAGGATGCTGCTAAGCCAGTGAAAATTTAAGAATGGAAATTGGAGCGCCAGTCACACATAAAACACAACACCAAATTCCTGTGAATGAAACAATGGGGTTCACACGCAGTGCCAAAACAAAACATAAGATTGAATACTTAGTTATTTAATTATAAAAAGGTGTAGATGATTTCAAATGACAATGTACGATAATTAATTCAACTAAAAATACATGTGTGTAGTTAGCTGACTTACCAAATCAGACAAAAATTAGTAAAGGGATAAGAACAGTGCAGCAGTTGCAAAGGTATGGAGTTTCGGGTTATATGATAAAAATCTCTCAAAAATATTGATAATTCATGAAAATATACGTTGTGAACTTACCATATATGTGCCTTTATTAAGATTCGAAGTGGAAAACTCAGAGATGGGGAAAGATTTCCCGAATTTTTCCACAAGGCCTAAATGTTCGACCATACGTCAGAATATCGTTTGACCGAATGACACCGATGACAGTCTTCCGTCAAACCACCAAAAAAGTCACAGAGAATAAACCCTATTTGAGAGAACACAACCTTAAAATGCAATGCGGTTTTGCGCATGGAGGTAAATCTACGGACTTGCGGTTCCACGACACAAAATAAAACATAACCAGAACAACCTGAAAGTAATAACGTTACAAATTGCTAAACAAAACAAACATGTCGGCGGCATCTTAATACATTCTCAGACTTTTCCCGTTTGCCCCCTGTACACTGCTGACATCCCCCGTTTTTCCCCAGCATACTAATAGTTTAAATATTTATGAAACGGAACTCTCTATCGTTTTTTGTTTGGGGTCATATGTAGGACAAAATGTTGGCACTGTCCTAACAGGTGGCTGGTGTACTGGCTGTACACCAGGGTAGAAAGACCTGCAATTACGTATGCAGCGCTGGTCTGGTGGCCAAAGACACGGCAGAAAACCACAATATTAAAGCCAAGAAGCCTACAGAGACTGGCCTGTTTACCTAAGTTAGAAATGAGATCAGACCACACAGGCCCTGTAGATCGCTATGACATAACACTTAAGACCGTAATCGACGACTGAGATGCGTGGAACAATAAATCAGCAGATACTCCTGGGGTAATAATCGGGTACACAGAACGGCTCAAAAACCAAAGACGGTCCCGTAGCAGGAATATACGGAGTAAGACCGAAGAGAGATGCTTATTTCTCGCTGGGTAAGTCTCTCACTGTGTTCCATGCGGAAATCTACGCCATCCTGTAGTGTGCATATGGAAACAATAGGAGGACCTATAAGTGGATCCACATAAACTCCGACAGCCAACCAGCCCTTAGAGCGCCAACATGCAATAAGGTGACATCAAGACTGGTATGGGAATGCCAAGAGGAACTAGTGGCCCTGCCAAGAGCTAACAAAGTAATACTACAATAGGTACCAGGACATGAAGGTATTGCTAGAAACGAAAAGGCCGACGAACTGGCAAAAAAGGGGGTCGGAAAACATCATTGGTCCAGAACCGGCACTCGGAGTCCCAAGGTGCACAGTACGAGATATCATAAAACGATGGAAAGGGAATCAACACATACTACAACAACTACTGGAACAACAGACAGGGATTAAACCATAGCAAATCTTTCATTGGGGACCTAGACCCTAACCTAACAAAACATCTACTTCTGATGAGCAAAAATCAGCTGAGAATTACCACAGGGATTCTAACAGGACAGATGACCATCAAAAAGCACCTGCACCGTATGCAACTGTACAACGGAGACCTAAGCTGCAGGTTATGCGGGCGAGAAAGTGAAACGGTACAGCATATTATCTGCCACTGCGAGTCATTGGATCGGAAAAGGCAACAACCCTTCTCTTTTTCCCTGTGGTCTTCATTTGTTTTAAGAATGTAGTATTAGAAATTTGATTCACCAAAAGACACAAAAGTTGTGAAGCTGTAGATGTCTTATCAGATCTGGATTATGCATCCCAATAAAACCCTTATTATGAAATTTCGTGCAAATTGTGCTAATATTAAGAAAAAAAATATTTGGGAATAGGTTTTAAGAAATAATAATTTTGACACCCTGTATATAAAAAACAATCAACTTTTGGACTAGATCGCCATATTTAAGCAGTACGCATCATGCACAGGCCTTTTACAGACAGCGTGTACAACTGGACTTATGAAAGAACCGCTACTGATTGCCATGAAATAAATAGCCCTGGTCTCTAATTACCTCTTTGATAAAAAATGTAATCAAGAACATAATTTCTGATTCCATTCCCTCGATGCCAAAGTTATCAAACGGAATTTGCAATTTTACCCTTTGGTTGTTACCGGATTTACTACCCAGATAAAAATAACAAATGAGCACGTAAATAAAGTCTTTATCTAATTTACGTAACCATCTTTGGATTCAGTTAGTTTGCTAATTTATTGTTATCAAGATTAAGGAAATTCAGGATTCTTCGGCAAGAAAGTTTTCCGTCTCAGCCCAAGGCTAAGCGTTGCAATGATGTAGTGTTTAGATAATAAGGACCATTGCCTGAAGAAGTATTATAGTCAGAGAGTAAATGATTGTTTTGACATCCATCTGTAAACTTGCGGCCGCACTGCAGGTGGGTGTGGGTAGAGTGTAAATGTTAGTGCTGGCAACTGAAACCGATTTTTCGGTTAACCGGTTTTCGATTAACCGGTTTTCGGTTAACCGAAATCCGGATACATACCAAAAGCTGACTGAAGTCGGGAATTAAAAGTATTAAAACAAAACTCCATAAATTAAAGAGAAAACTATAAACACTTATATTAAAAACTAAGCTTATTAGATTTTCACGTACATTTGTATATTACAAACATGACATAATATGTTTCGCCAGCACAGTGGCTTCTTCAGATGTTGAGTATAAACTAAATTACTAATTTTACAAATTTGGACGGGTAAATAACTATTATATTAATGATGGGTAAAACATACCATTAAGGAAATAGTGTAGAAGGGGTTTATATAAATTCTAGAATCCTTAGAAATAAATAAACTAAAAAACTGAGTTATTATGTTAAATGACCAAATCGAAACAAATTCATCCCCGTTACTTAATCTTTTTATCTAATTATTTTATTGCACCAACAAACCCTCTTTTATATTTACCGCTTCTACAATATTTTCTTAATGGTAGGTTTTACCCCTCATTCATATAATAGTTATTTACCTGTACAAATTGTAAAATTACTAATTTAGTTTATACTCAACATCTGAAGAAGCCACTGTGCTGGGGAAACATGTTTTTAATATAAGTGTTTATAATGGATTTTCATCAAGTAAAAGTCGACACAATCAATGTTTAGAAAACTATAAAACAAACACTATTATTTTTATTTAAAAAACGGAAATAAACTCAACATAAAATGTAGTACAATAGAAGCTTAAATAAGATTTAAAATTAAACTTAAACTCAAGTCAAGCTAGCTCTAAGCAAGTATTTTGTTTATTAATTATTTATATTTTATAAATATTTAAATAATATTTATACTTATAGAAATATCCGTAGTCCAACAGATAGTAAAATAGTAACCTAAACCTTAAACCTTAAACCACTTGATCAATCTATTAGAAAGAGTTCGGTTAACCGAAAGCCGATTAATCGAAAATATATTAACCGAATAATCGGTTTTTGGCGTGTCTAAACCGCGGTTACCCGATAATCGGTTTTCGGTTTGAGCCAAAACGCGGTTAACCAATTTTCGAGTAATCGGTTAACCGGTTTTAAAATCGAGTTTTCGGTTAATCGATTTTAAACGAAACCGGTTTTTTTAGAAACCGATTAATCGGTTTTTATTTTTTCTGGTTTTTGCCAGCACTAGTAAATGTTGATGGGTAAAGGGTAGGATAAAGGTGAATATATCCTGACCGCACTACTCGATGGGGAAGTAACACACCAATCCAAATTTAAATTTGGTTCAATATAAAATTGTATCTTCAATATATCTAATTGATTTGTGATGGGCTACATGCTTGGTGAAATGAATATTCCATGGTGGGGGAAATTAAAGTCGTACTTGTTATATTTCACAATTTAATTCAGTTTCCTGACACGTGTTTCAACCCTTGCGGATCATCAAAAGTATAATATAAGACAATGCTAAGTTCTACATGTCATTAAACTAAAAATTGACATATGATTGGTTATTTTCGTCCCTAATTTACAGGTATTGGCCAAAGGTACAACTAAATTACAGATTTGATTATAGAGGTATTTACATCTAAGTAATAAAATTAAGAAAATGATATTGTGTATATAATTATGGATTTTTTCGTTCGTAATTATTGACAGTGTTCATTGCATATTTATCTGAAGTTATTAGGCTATTAAGTATTAGATTGGCACCTGAAGGTATTTCAATTTGATCTTTGGCACATGTGCTATTTCTTCTATAAGTTCGTAATATACCTTGTTTTTTCTGGAGGTCGCCAGCATCACCTGAAGGCGGTTAAGGCCCATTCTTGCCTTTACCTGTATCGTCAAATGAAGAGGAGGGAAGTCAAGAAGGCGCTTCATCGCTGCAGAAGGGATCGATATCATTGTCCCTGTTATACGTAAGCAGGACAGTCTCTGAAGAGTTCCTAGCTTCAGTATAGAGGTCTTCTGCAGAGCACTCTGGTACCATCTTGGGTGATAAATTCCATTTCTTTCCGTACATTCTCTTTGTTGTTGCAAGAGTTATTTCAGATATACGGATAATTTTTTTCCATGTGGCTATTTCAAGAAATTCTAGCGTCCAGGATGTTCCCAGATATTTTACTTCCCCAGCCAGCTGCAACGTTCCTCCTTGGACGATTAGGGGTCCTAATCCCTCTTTTTTCCTTCGCTTTGTGAATGAATCTATGACGGTATTTTAAGGAATGAGTTAGTACTTAGGGAAATACTTCAAATACTTTATTACTCTATTTACTGTTGTAGTATGATTTATTCAAGTAGTGGATTTGTTAAGTACAATAAACAATAAATAAATAAATATATAAGTATTATAAAAAAAAGTACATGTTGGCATAAGTCCGAAAATGCCTTCATACAGAACTACATGACTGTATAAGATGTCGCATGGCTTTCCTATAGTCACTTCCAAAATTTAAATGTAAATGAGACATTTTGTAGAATACCTAATTCAAGAGATGTTTAAAGGAAGCGGGTAGGAGGGTGGAACTAGACTTGCTTATTTTCTATAAAAGACGAGCAAAAATCAGCAAAATCACCAATATATTTATGAAAAATTTTACTGAAATTTTAAATCCTTCACGGCACCGGAAGATATTTGCTTAGAAGCCCAAATTTTTCCAGGGTAAGTACTTATAATATCAATCAAATCAAATCCAAATCATTTATTGTCACTTTTGCAATTGCGTTAGACACAAAATCTTACAAATTAACAAAAATATAAAACCGTATACATAGTGTGTCAAGTAATATCTAACAAACTAATAAAACATGCATTTTTTGTATTTGGTTAACATTGCTTCAGATAGTCTAGCAAAAACTAAAGAAACAATTAAAACAAAAAAAATGAGACATAAGTACAACAAAAAATGTTTTACATTGAAACGCCAAATTCACACATTATAGGGGCGCAACATAAAACTTACATACGAGAAAATAGTACAGTATTCAAATATGAAATATGGTACAATAAAAACACTATTTAGTATAATATAAATATCAGAGATTGCCCAGATAATTCACAAACTCCTGCACATCATAAAAGGCTTCACCCAACAATATCCTTTTGATTCTTCTTTTAGACAAATTAATGCTAATGGTCTTCAGAGATACAGGTAGCAGATTATACAACTTTATACCTTGATAGAAAGTACTGTTAAGGTATTTTGCAGTGTTTGGAAGAACCGGACGGATGAGGTCATTGCGAAGGGGGTATGCGGTACTTGTAGATGTGGAAGGATATTTTCTTTTTTGTTTGTGAACAGTGACAAGGCATTTAAATATAAAGCAGGATGGCAAAGCCATCAGTCTACCCTCTTTGAAGAACGCCCTGCATGAGACTCTGGGATTTAAGTTATTAATGGCTCTAACACATCTCTTCTGAACTCGAAAAATGCTTAAACTTAAGGGTTTACATACCCAAAACTCCACCGCATACACCATTCTTGAGTGAAAGTACCCATAGTATACACTCTTAAGCACTCCTGAGGAGACTATCTCTCTCAAAACACGTATAGAGTAACATATTGAATTTAATTTAAGCTTTAGTTCCTTTAAATGAGTCTCATATTTAAGTGCTATATCGACAGCCAGCCCAAGGATCTTCGTTTCAGGGACTGCTTCAATTTTTTTTTTATCGGAAATCAATATATTATCACAAACAAGCCCTAAACTTCTGTTTTTGAAAACCAAGAAATTTGTTTTATCCAAATTTATTTTTAGTTTATTAGCAGTAAACCACTGAATTAGCTAATTAACACATATCTTAGTCTCTGATTCCAAAATAACTTGATCGTTATTATTGACTATACAAGTTGTATCATCTGCATACATAACCACTTTTGCCTTGACATGATCCGGAAGGTCATTAATAAATATGCTAAAAAGCAGTGGTCCAAAAACTGATTCCTGGGGGACTCCCGACGTAACGGGCTGTATCTCAGATTCACACGCACCATTACCATCATGAACACAAACATACTGACTTCGGTTTAAAAGGTAGGAACGAAACCAATCCAACACTCCACCTCTCACACCAAGTATTTCTAACTTTTTTAATAACAAGTCATGTCTAACAGTATCAAACGCTTTTGATCGATCACACACTATTGCTATACACAATTTTCCCTCATTACGCCTGTCATAAATGTAATTTAAAATGTCATACAGAGCACTCTCAGTGGACCTTTGTGATCTGAAGCCATGTTGACACTAGGATATTAAATTATTTTCTTCTAAAAACCCGACCAAGCGAGCATACAAAGTTTTTCAATGATTTTGGCAATAACGTTAACTACTGAAATTGGGCGATAGTGCGTCATGTCATTATGCGACCCTTTTTTAAAAATCGGCAGCACTTTAGATATTTTTAACTGATCTGGTAAATGACATTCAGCAAAGGAAGAGTTTATTAAATCCGTCATTACAGGGGCCAAACCACCTATGTGTGCCCTAGGAAAGCATAATGGCATCTCATCATTACCAGTAGCACCAGTATTCCTTAATGAATTTACTATGTCCTTTATTTCAATGATTGTTACTGGATTTATGAAGAAGCTGTTATTAATTGACTTATTATGTGGAAGTGGTAAGTCAGGAAAGCTAAAAGAATTTGTTAAATTTGTAAAATAAGTGTTAAATGTATTTGCAATCTCTAACTTATCAGTGCATTCCCCACCATTTATGTTTATAACCCACTCCTTGAATTTTCCGCCCTGTTGCTCCCTACCAGTTTCCCTTTTTACAATACTCCAAGCGGTTTTTGATAAGTTTGCAGACATTCCTATTTCACTCTCGATGCTCATTCGTTTAGCCTCAGCTATTAATTCTTTTAAAATTTTGCAATAGGTTTTATAAAAGCCCTTCAATACTGAATTAGGGTTATTTTTCAAAAACTTAGAAAGTTGTCTTATATGTTTACAAGAACATTTTATACCTGCTGTCATCCAGCAGCAATCCAGCAATATGCATCCACTTTTCCGTATATAGGACAAAGACTTAAACAAAAAAATCCACAAAATAACAACGTATGCATATGCGGTGACAATATTATTATGTTTGTTCTATTTTCTACTTCTTCAACAAGTAGGGCAGGGCTTTCCTGGAAGAGTGACTTTTATTCTTAAAGTTCTATTTGTTAAATAAAGATACGATTATTGATAAAATATTGTTCAGAAAGAAAACAACTTCCTAAACTCAATCTTTCTTTCATTGATATGCCAAAATATCGTTATGAAATTGGTAGTGGGTGTCACGACTTTTCAAATTTCAATTTGGATTTGGGACGAGTCTATGAAGACAAGCTCGAAGAGATTAAAATTTTTCAGCATCGAGGGATTAGAGCGAACACTTGACAATTTAATATCTCACAAGAAACTCAGTCGGAATATCAAAATACAATTTCGTATTATTTGTGCTTATTCTTGGTTCAAATGGCGTCTTCAAGAAAGCTTGGGCGAGAATTATATAAACAAACACATACACTAGAAGTGTGTCTCAAATTCGATATATTATTCGATGCTCATCATTGCTTATTATTAAAGTAAGAGATATGGTTAAATTAGAAATGTTTTAGAGAATTCCATACCTATTTAAAATAATTATCCAGAAGTGACTAAAAACATTTCCTTTTTGAGATATGTCAGAAAAACTGAAAATTTTCGACATGTTTTTTTTATCCGATAATGTCAAAAAATGACGTTCTGTAGATTAGATATTTGGATGAAAAGGTAACCTTTACAATAAGGTATTGATTACTGCGCTAGTAGCTAGGCAACACTTTTCGTCCTAGTCCAAAAAATATTTTTCGGCAAAGGCTGAAGGACCCTGGTCGATGGTCATTTAAATTATATAACTATGATTTAATAAAGAACATAAAGTAAGTAAGTATTTTTCGGACGCTATAACATGCATTATTGTTAAGTGACAAACATTAAGAGCGACAAATTACCGTGCAAGATGAAATGTATTTGTTTACTTTATTTTTACATTATTTTATAACTGGAAATCGGATCAGAAATACGATCGGATAAAAAATAACGTATGTCATATGTCGGTTACCTCCCGCATTACGTCCAAAATATTACATT
Source organism: Polydrusus tereticollis (assembly GCA_963920685.1). Classification (NCBI taxonomy): domain Eukaryota; kingdom Metazoa; phylum Arthropoda; class Insecta; order Coleoptera; family Curculionidae; genus Polydrusus; species Polydrusus tereticollis. The sequence goes on from OY987331.1 coordinate 35,033,798, forward strand.
TTTCGTCCTCATTACATAATACATTATTTGCTATTGCTATCCAAACTATTTATTTGACATCTGTCAAACTTTGTCATTATTAGGACACTCTTTTTTGTGGAATGTTATCGTCATCGCGGAGACTTTCGATTTTCAACTTGAAAAAAATTAAATGAAATTTATTACCCTAGAGGAATGGAATTTCCCGACGGTACCTTCAAAAATGCGAAGAAGATGATGCTTTCCGTCAAAAGTTTAATGCACCGATGAAAGCCGATTCAAAAACTGCGATGTTTTTAACAAGCACAACAACCATTACTGGGCAACTGAAAATCCCCCGTTAGGTAAAGAAGATTTCAATTAATACTTGGTTTTAACGTCTGGAGCGGAATAATAAAATAATAATTAGATATTAATTTTTATATATACATAGTTAAATATTATTTATGGATCTTATAGATGGGAACATCTGTCAACTATGAAAATTTAAATGGAGAAAGTTATGCCGAGTTACTTAGAACTACTATTCCGGCAACATTTCTATCCCGAACAATTAAACAATATTTGGTTCCAACAAGATGGATGCCCTGCGCATAATACTAGAGGAAATGTTAAGAGAGAAGTTTAACGACAGTTTGATATTTAACAAAGGCCTGCACGTTCTCCGGATATATCACCATTAGACTTTTATTTGTGGCGTACCGCTAAAAATAAAGTTTATGAGTTTGAGTCGCCTGAAACTGTTAATATTTTAAAAGCTCGAACTCGACATGTCTCAAGGTGTATTAATAGAAACACATATCGAGAATTTTCAGTTTTTTTGACATATCTCTCTCACAAAGCAAATATTTTTAGCTATTTCCGGATAATTATTTAACATAGGCATAAAATTCTCTAAACCATCTCTCCAGCTTCAATAATAACCGAAATCTTAATGGCGAGCATCGAATTTGGGACACTGTATAAAGTATAACAAAAAATTCTGAGGCGTTGCATAAATCACAATTAAAACCAAGTCTAACAAATTCTTTTGAAAAAGTGTAAAAAGTAAAATATTTCCATCCCACTTCTGAAACACTTCGATATATTAAAATTTAACGATTCTTTTCGAATATCAAAGGCCAGGAAATTCTGAGTCAATATGCATCCTAAGATGTATAAATAATGGAGATCCTTTGTAATGCCGTCATTAGAGCTCTACGTCGTCGGCATAGGGAAACATTTTGCTTTTTGCATTACGTATTCCGTAACATTAAGGACGACACTGCGTTTGCATTATTTATTCCAGCGTCATATTTCGAGGGCCCCGGCCGGAGTTGCTTTGAGTTAACACTAATGATCAAGTTGTAGCTGTGCATAGTTATTTTTAATATGTTTTGAAAAATGCTAAAATGTAATTTGTTTCGGGGCTGGTGAAATTGGAGATCACTCGTACAAGAAGTTTGATATAAATTTAATGCGGCTAGATTTGAAAAGAGTTTTATATTTAAAACTCGTCCTTAATAAAGGTATAAAGTTACTTGAATTGGATTTATGAATAATTTTTAATAGTTTGACTGGAAATAGACCTAGGGTAAGATATATATTTTTTTTTATAGATTCTGTTCTCAAGAAGTTGAGGATGCACCAAATAAAGTAGATGTGGTTGCCTATAATGTGCACATTTACATACAGCGTGTAACAGAAGTATGGAACGCTTTTAATATCTTTAATACCGTTTATCCGATTTAGCTAAAATTCGGTATCCGTATATAAGAGGTTATCGCGGAGCTGCTAGTGACATTTGCAATGTTGCCAAATTTACAGTTCCTTAGCAATTTAAAATAATTTTTTGATAACCCTACACTCGTATATTATTCAAAAAAATGATTCCGACACAAATTCTAAATAATTTTATATAAGTTACTTGATGTCTAAATCTAGCCATTTTTATAATATTGTGGTTTAAATATCCTAAGAACTTCTTATCTAAGAAAACTGATAGAGATATAAGTGGGTCTTGTAAATTTGTGACACAATTAAATTCTGACAGCGACATTGACAAACTTTTCAGAAGGTATTTGTGCTTCATAATTTATCAGTTTTAATAATTCTTAAAATGGATTTACTAACGAAAACACTGCGAATAGAAATATTAATGATATTGGGTTACGGGGATCGAAGGCGAACACAGCAAGAGGTTGCTGAGATTTTTAATGATAAGTATCCCAACCGAAATCCAATAACACGGTCCACAGTAAGCAAGATTTTAAAGAAATATAACGAAACTGGCCATGTAAAAGACATTTCAAAATCTGGGCGTCCAAAAACTGCGACAAGCGGCGATAAAGCTTTACATATTTTGCTTAGCATAGAGGAAAATCCACACCTCTCTACTCGAATTAGTGGCCTTGATTACAACACATCGCACATGTCGGTAGATCGCGTATTAAAGTGTGAAAAGTTCCACCCATACAAAATTCACCTGGTTCAAGAATTCTCTGAGGATGACTTTGACAGGCGTTTAGAATTCAGTGAGCAAATGATGGATTTGTGTAATGCTAATCCAAATTTTATTAATAAAATAATGTTTTCCGATGAGTCGACGTTCTGTCTTAATGGAAATGCTAACCGGCATAATATTCGTTGTTATTGGTCCAAAGAAAATCCTCATTGGATTCGAGAACAGCACACCCAGTTTCCGCAAAAAATTAATCTTTGGGCAGGCATTATAGGACAAAGGATAATTGGTCCATTGTTTATGGATTATAATTTAAATGGCGATAGATATTTGCAGATCTTAAGAAATGAAATTGTTCCTGCTCTTGCGATCCTATTTCCAAATCCTCGTAAGTTAAATTCATTAGAGTAAATTAAAACTGATTATCAAAAAACAAAATTTTAGACAACGTTGCGGGATTAAATAACGAAGTATGGCTGCAATAAGACGGTGCACCACCACATTACGCCAGACAACTAGGGGAGTATATAAATGAAGTATTTTTTGAAAGATGGATAGGGAGACGGGGTACAATAATTGAGTGGCCAGCTCGGTCACCAGATCTAACTCCACTTGATTATTTCTTGTGAGGGGACATTTAAAAAATGTGGTCTACAAGACAAAGCCACATGATATAGAAGACATAAAACAAAGAATTGAAGTTGAGTGCCGACGAACCAAAGAAACAGATATTCTTTATAATATTTTAAATACTTTTCCGCAATATTTAGCATATTGTCAAGAAGTAAATGGAAGGCACTTTAAATCTAATTTAATTTCTTTATTCTGTAATAAGTAAGTTTAAACAATAATTACCTTACAATGTTTCAATAAATTCTCAATTTTCGAGCTCGAATATTAAAAAATGGCTAGATTTAGACATTAAGTAACTTATATAAAAGTTATTTAGAATTTGTTGCGGAATCATTTTTTTGAATAATATACAGGGTGTCCGGTAACTTATGGGCCATAGAGCAACTGGAGATAGTAGATATAAAAATATGTCTTTTAAGCCAAATTTGCCCAAGTAAAATGTTAGAGGTTAAAGAGATACAGGGTGTTGAAAGTGAAAATTAATTTTCGAAAAATGATGATAATTTTGAAACGGTTTAAGATATCGAATTCAAAATCGGTATAACTAGGTTTTCGAGAGTGAGAAATTCGAATTTGGTGTTAATTTCAAGATACTCCGTAGAGGGCGCTTGCTACGTGCTTCATGTTGAACTAATTCATCCATATTTTTTTTAGCCGTGCAGTTACTAGTACTTATACTTTAAACTGTAAAAGAACCTACCTTTTTACGTAAAAAAGGTACTCTTGGTCGATCTCGATATCTCAAGCCGTTACCCAGATTCTAGCGTCTGAATGTTCCATTGCACATTCTGTTGATTGCTGAGAAATGTTTAATTCACAATGTGTGCCTTGCATTTTGACAAAATTTGTTGCGGTGAAAACTGTCATTATTTTCTACTTTTTCCCGTCAAAGGTTCGTAAATAAAAAGTTTTTGCAATATCCAAGTACTGTAATCTTTTCAAATAAAAATGCCCAGGCTTAATAAGTTTTCTAACCGTGATTTACGTGATATGGTCTGCGTTTATGCGCAAGAGAATTATAATAGTCGTGCTGCACTTAGAAGGTATGTAGAACTCTACCCAACCAGAATCATTCCAGACCGAAAAATATTTCAAAGAATATTCAATCAGTTAGGTGAAACAGGTTCGTTTTATGTCAAAAATCCTGGTGGACGACCGAAAACTATAACGGTCGAACAAGAAGAAGAGATCTTGGTTCGTATCGCGGAAAATCCTGAATTAAGCACTAGGCGTTTGGAAGCTTCTACAGGAATAGGTAAATCGACCGTCTCAGAAGTCATCAATGCAGAAAATTTATTTCCTTACCATTTCACGCCCGTTCAAAATTTACTGCCAGGAGATTTGCCAGTCAGATCAGAATTCTGTCAAAATCTACTAAATAAGAATAACGAAGATCCCATGTTCCTGAGAAAAATATTATTTACTGACGAGGCAACTTTTACAAGACGCGGAATTTTTAACTGGAAAAATAATCATCACCATGCTTTGGAAAATCCACGACTACCCAAAGAAAGACATTTTCAGCACGAGTTTTCGATAAATATTTGGTGCGGCATTATCGACAATTTCTTGATCGGCCCATATCAGCTTCCGCAGAGACTTAATGGAGAACAATATTTGCAGTTTTTAGAAAACGATTTACCTTACCTTCTGGATGATATACCTTTAAACATAAGACACAATATGTGGTACATGCAAGATGGTGCCCCAGCACACTTTGCAGTTCCTGTTCGAAATCATTTAAATCAGCGTTTTCCACATCGGTGGATTGGTCGCGGTAGCGAATTTCCTTGGCCACCGCGTAGCCCAGATATTAACCCGTTAGATTTTTATCTGTGGGGTCACATGAAGGATTTGGTATATGGTGATGAATCCAATAGACGGGAAGAACTTGAACAAAAAATTCAAGAAGCCGCCATTGTTATAGGAGATAATCAAAATATCTTCCTGAATGTGAGACGTCATTTGTTAAAAAGCTTAAGAAAATGTATTGAAGTAATTTTTAATAGTTTCCAATATTTTCATTTTGTTTTTTTTTCTGCCTTTTTATCATCAAGTCCTAGAATCTGGGTAACGGCTTGAGATATCGAGATCGACCAAGAGTACCTTTTTTACGTAAAAAGGTAGGTTCTTTTATAGTTTAAAGTATAAATACTAGTAACTGCACGGTTAAAAAAAATATGGATGAATTAGTTTAACATGAAGCACGTAGCAAGCGCCCTCTAGGGAGTATCTTGAAATTAACACCAAATTCGAATTTCTTACTCTCGAAAACCTGGTTATACCGATTTTGAATTCGATATCTTAAACCGTTTCAAAATTATCATAATTTTTCGAAAATTAATTTTCACTTTCAACACCCTGTATCTCTTTAACCTCTAACAATTTACTTGGGCAAATTTGGCTCAAAAGACATATTTTTATATCTACTATCTCCAGTTGCTCTATGGCCCATAAGTTACCGGACACCCTGTATAGGGTGTTCCATTAAAAAAAAAATTATTTTAAATTGCTAAAAAACTGTAAATTTGGCAACATTGCAATTGTCACTAGCATCTCCGCGATAACCTCTTATATACGGATACCGAATTTTAGCTAAATCGGACAAACGGTATTAAAGATATTTAAAGCGTTCCATACTTCTGTTACACGCTGTATACATGAACTTAAAGGTTGGAACAAATTCATTTAAAATTCAGGTGTTTTTTTTTCGAGAAAACGCTCAAACCCGTCAATTTTTTATTTTTGTTGTGCATTTCTTGAAGCTTACTTCATGTATACAGGCTGTCCCAAAAACAAGTTTAGACGGTTTATTTTATTGTTTTTTTAATGGATACCCCTATTTTACAATATTTTTTTGGATTCTGCATTAAATTCTAAAAATATTTTATAGAACATGTCATATGTCAAATTCAGCCGTTTACGAGAAAATCGATATTCGGATTTTAACATAATTTTTCTCTTATTACTTAAATCATGAACACTGTTCGACATAAAGCCTTTGGTTGTTAGGTTGTCACACTGACAGTGACGGTTGTTCACTGATTTGAGTAGTTTTGCCTCAAGTCAAAGTCTCTGGCAAAAGTTATTTTGATAATCTTGTAATTTTAAAAAATGGTGCGCTTAGTGAAAGAGAGCGAATAGAAATATTAATAATGATTGGTTATATAGATAAAATGTGCACACAAATGGAAGTTGCCGAACTCTTCAATAACAAGTATCCTCGCAGAGAACCGATATCTCGATCTACTGTTAGTAAAATAGAGAAAAAATATACAGATTTACGTCACGCTAGGGACAATTATACGAAAGGTCAACCTGCAGTACTCGGATTCCAGACCGAGATGGTGATTTTGCTAGTTTGTTTGATCTTCTCTTAACTTCAAACCCCGACTTGTACACTGTCACCGTGAATCCTCCATTTGGAACGTCTGATCACAACCTTATTTTGGCACTAAACAAACTACAAATTAGTGCCGAATAGCCTCCGCTAAACCACGTAAGATCTGGCATAATACATCAGCTAAGTGGGATGACTTAAAGCACCATTTTCGAACCTTTCCTTGGCGGAACGTTTGTTTTGCCTCTGATGATCCATCCATCTGTGCTAGAGAAGTATCGGAGGTTATTCTTACTGACACGGAAGTTATCTCTTTCTCAAAAAAGTGCTCTTTTAACGGCAAGCCTTGGGTTCCCAAAAATTGTGAACGAGCTGTTAAATTAAAAAATGATTTCTACGGCGTTAAAACCCTACCGCCGAAAATCGTGCCATCTTTGTTAGCGCTCGAAACCAATGCAAGCAAACGATAAACCAAAGCAAAGAAGCACACAATCAGAGGGTCGATGACAAATTTCTTGAACGTCCTAACTGCTCAAGATCATTTTGGTCGGTAGCTAGAGCCGACAGTCAGAACTTTACCAAGTTAACTCTTCCACTTCTAATACGTTCTGTTGGCACCATTGCGCTCAAAGCACAGGAAAAATTAAATTTACTGACGGAACTATTCTCTTCACATTCAACGGTTAACTTTCAGGGAAAAACTCCACCGAGCATTTTCCTGGTCGAATCGAGAATGCCCGAGATTGTTTTCCGGTACCGCCATGTTGACGAATCTTGAGAAGTTTTGACACCAAAAAAAGCTTCTGGTCCTGACGATATTCCAGCCATCGTAATTAAGACTTAACTTACCTTACAAAAGAAGAATATTTCCTTTTTGTGGAAAACTGCGCGAGTTCAGCCCATACCCAAAAAAGGCAAGAAGACCTTGCCAAACAACTATCCAGTCGTACTGCTTTCAAAAGTTACGGAGAAGGCTATCAACCAAAAATTATAAAAGCACCTAGATGGCTTCAACATTATTAACGACCGCCCGTATGGATTCCGTAAGTCTAGATCTACAGGAGACTTTCTCGTTTATGTTACTCACGTTTAGAACAACGCAATAGAACATCATGTGGAGTCCCGGGCGGTAGCACTGGACATTTTTAAGGCCTTTGACCGAGTATGGCATGAGGGGCTTCTAACTAAAGTGAGTGCATACGGAATGCCTGTTCAATTTTGTTCATGAGCTTTCTTAAAGACCGTTCTCTACGACTGGCGATGGACGGAATTCTTTCAGACACAATTAACATCAACGCCGAAGTCCGTCAAGGTTCTATATTGTCGCCCCAGTAACCAAGTAAAATTTACCGCTAAGAAAACCCAGGCGACAGCTTTTTCTAAAAAAGTTAATATTGAAGTACCGGAACATGGCGGGACACTTGGCTTCATCAATTCATTTATTGGGCGTCAATTTGAATAGTCATATGTCTTGGCATAGTCACGTTGCGGCCATTGTTAAGGCAGCCTCGCACAAATTTGGAATACTCTTCCGAGCTAAGAACCTCTATACACCCCAACAACTTTTGATGCTCCATGAAGCCCAAATTCGATCATCGCTGGAGTACTGTTCGCATATTTGGGGCTCTGCTCCTTAACATACTGAGATTGCTAGATTCCATTCAAAGAAGAGCCATTCGCTTGATCGGTGACCATGATCTGACAGACAACCTGGAAAGCCTTAAAGATTGAAGGCAGGTTGGCGACTTGACTTTATATTTCAAATATTTTCATGGCAAGTGCTCAACTGAGGTTGCTCGCTTGATTCCACCCAGAGCGGTGCATGGTAGAAGTACACAACGAGCTACTGCAGCCCACCCGTACGTGGTTCAGCTTAGTGTCCCTCGAACGACACTGTTAAAAGATTCTTTCATCTGAAGAGCGTCATCACTCTTGAACGACCTCCCTGAGGCCGTGCTTCTCAGCGAGTATAATCTCCAATGATTCAAGACCAACGTTAATCGTCTTCTGTGCACACGCACCGCTCGCAGAGCGCCATAAAGGATTAATCCTGCAGTGCTGTGCCTTACCATACAAAAAAAACATTTTTCTTAGAGAACTTAAATTTGGTCGGGATCGGAGTTAGATATTTACCAATTAAAAATGTTTCTTGTGTTATCAAAAAACGAATCTTAACAAATAAACGGAATGTAGGCATCTAAAAATGTAAATAAAAAGTAAACATACCACACCAAACCAACAGTAATATTTCTTTTTGGAGTCATGTTATTTGAGGCGTATATTACAAATCTAAATGTGCTAAATACAATCAAAAATAATAGCGCAGGAGACGACATAAAAGTCTGTGCGTTTTAAGAAGTCCGATATCGGATTAAATCACCAAGGGATGTTATCGCTTTTAAAACAGTAAGTCGGTTAAGTTACAATATCTTCGCACCTTCGCTATACTTGATCACACCGAACATCCCACTGGTTTACTGTATTCTATTACTGGGTGAAATCAGAGGTTTCAAAACAAAATTATCTTAGAATTACGCGTTGAGCATAAATAATAATTAAATAGATAATTAAATTATTTTGCTATTATTATAGTTAAATCTATATAATAATCACTATTTTCCAAGAACCAATTAAAATTTGCTCAAGTGCGGGATGGTTAAATATGTTAAAGATTTTGTCAGGTATATACTTTTCCGATAATGACATTATTTTGGGATTATAATAATTAAATCTTCATAATAATTACTATTTTCCCAGAAATAATTAAAATTTGCTGAAGTGCGGGATGGTATGTTCTACTTTATTTTAAATAGATAGTTGTGCTTTTCACTTTTAGTTTGTTTCTCATTGTGTGTGAATTAAAATCAGTTATTAAGCAAAGTTATGGAAAATGTTCAGCAAGGTGGCAATTTTTTATTTACTTTAAATTATTTTATTTAGAAAATATAATTCATCAACATCCAAAATTACCTTCACTATAATTTATTGTTTGAGAGCCACCGACATAATGCTGAAGAGGTTTTATGGCTTAGCGGACTTCTTAAAACGCACAGACTTTAATATACTTTTTTGTGTTCGTGAGTTTTAGCATATAGAAAATACACAAAAATATTCCTAATTTTTTTATTTCAGCTTGATAAGTCAGAATCGGACCCTGCGGTCACGGGACGGCTGAGACGGATCTGTAAATTAGCTGTAAATTTTGAATGTGAACAAATGAAAGAGGAATAGTCAGTCATAGGATTGTAGACTGACGGAGAGAGATATCGGTGCAAAGGCGTAAGAAAAAGATGCATATCTATAAGACACTCTAAGTGAGGTAAAGTCTATTTAGAGATATAAGGAAGTGACTAACTGATCCCTACTAGGAAAGACCCGCGCCAGCTGTAAAACTGAAATATGGCCGAACAGGTTCGTATTTTGCTTAGAATTTTAATCATGGTTTGCAATAAATATAAGTAAGACATTAAATAATATTTTATTTATGTTTAAATATGAAATTGCAAGTTATTTTATTATTAAACATTACATTTATGATTGCAAAAATATACAAATTATTCGGTACCTACTTATAATAATTATTCACTTAATATATCAATATCACTATCGCTATCATCATCTGTTCTAAATTATTATTTGTGCTATATTGTTTATATATATGTCGTAGGCTGATAGTGAAATCCGTCATTTCATGAAAAGCCTAGTCACTTCATGAAGCGTCGGCAGATTGTGTAAAAACATGAAATTACACGATCTGCCGCGTCACTTCATGAAGAGACTAGGCTTTTCATGAAATGACGGTATATATTGTTACAATTAAAACCGAAGATATATAGACTTATATTGGTTAAACACCGCTAACACGGCATCTAATCCACCTTTTTGGTTCCAATTTTGGTATTTCAAGGAAGAGGATTAAGTAATTATGGTACTCATGAAAAATATAGAAGAATTTGCGATGAATTGACGTGTTTTTACACAATCTGCCGACGCTTCATGAAGTAACTTGGCTTTTCATAAAATGACGGATTTCACTATCAGCCTACGACATATATATAGGATTTTTCCACTTTTTCAACATGCGTAACAGAATTTGCCCAACTTTGTGAAGGGATGTTAAAAACTTCAGTTTCTATAAGCTCATGTACACTGGAGTTAATAGTAGGGCAAATATTGTTACGACGAATGGCAGATTTCAGTTGGTGCCAAACATCTTCGATGGAATTAAATATACATTGGTATGGTGTAAGCCTTAAAACTGTATGCCCTAGATTTTTTGCATAATTATCACAGAAGTATTCCATTTGTGGTTTTAAACTTTGTAAAACCTCAATTAATTGCCTTTTGGTGTAATCTTTCTGAAAATAAATGTCATAATCATATATGTACTTTTGGATTTTTGCTCTTGTGTCATTTGAGGAGGGAGTCTTGGTCAACTGCCTACTATGGTAGCTTGCATTGTCCATTACAATTACACTATTCGGAGGTATACTTGGAATTAGCTTGTTTTTAAACCAATCTTCAAATAAATCAGCAGTGGTATCCTCATGGTAATCCAAAGAACAATCTTTAATGTTTTTTGCATCCGTCTTTAGATCCAGCATGCAAAATCGTCATTCGTTTACCTCTTTTTGATGGCGCGCTTGTCTTACACTTGCCGCTTGAGTCAACCCAACCCTTTTCCGGGGTATCATATGTGTCATCCAAGTAAATAATCGGCCTTTGCTGATCTCTGTAAATCCTAATTTTTTGCAGATATTCGGATCGCCATTCCCGAATTGTACTGGATTCCATTAAAACTTGTCTTTTGTTAATTTTTTAAATCTAAAACCCATGCGTTGGATACACTTCCATAACGTTGTTCTGCCACATTTAACGCCAGTTTCATCTTTATCAAGCCTCTCAATTGGATTATCTAATGTAGGCACGCTTTGTTCCTCGTATAACTTGTAAATTTTACGCCGTATTATATCTTGATCACTTCCATCTACCTTCGAGAAAATGCCAGTATCGGTTCCTTTTTTCCTCGCTAAAATGGGATTATTCACATTTTTCCATACAGTTGATGTTGGAATTTTTGTTAATGTGGTCATTTCTTTTAGCGCTGCTTGCTTTCTGACCGCACGTTCAATGAGAGGTGAATAAATATTGTTTATAACTTCCTTAGTTTCCACAGAAAAGTGTTTTCTGCTTTTCGACGGGGTTATCTCCTGAGATACATTGGGCTCGCACATATTTTCCATGATTCACACACGATTAAACAAACGCTAGAGTACACACGAAGTAAGAATAATTACTAAGCTTAAAACTAACTAGAGTGGCTATATAATATATATATACAGTCTTTAAAACATAATTTGTTTTATGGGATTAACCCTCTCGTTATTAGTCAGGTAAAAATCGGTCTAGAATCACGAAACTATTACTTTAATAATGAAATTACGTCTTCCGGATTTGCAGTTTACTTTAAGACATTTTTAAGTACGGACCATAATTTACCTGCATTTATTCATTCATTCATGGTTTGTTTATGGCGACCCTTAGAAAATCCCATTTAAAGGCAAAGTATAACGTTCTTATATCTCTGGACAGGCTTTACATCAGATATTTTACTGTTGATTCTTTTCCGGCGGAACGGATTATGTGCGGTATATTTATCTTTATCGCGCACTTGTAAATATATGGTCATTCATATAGTTGGGGTCAAGCAAATATTTGACGCGTGACACGTCCACATTGTCATGGGTGCCAAATACGGCAGGCAACTCATAATATAAAAGTTACTAATGGCTAATTTATATTATAATAATTACCACCCACTCGAAGTATTTGTATCTTTATCCTTTTATATGACTAAAAAGAGACATACATAAACCGAGTTACCTTAAGAAAAAAGAAGAGAAGAAGAAAGGAAAACACATGAATCGAACATCGAACGTAATTTTGTCTTGTGCATTTTCAATGTCATATCACTTGTCGACCGTACGTGAATTCTCGGCGATTTGGTAAAATGCAGATCCGCATTTTATTTATTCCAAAACGAGTGATGTCGTTGTCTTGTTGACATTCTGTATTTGGTTTTGGATTTTGAGTATTTAAATCATTTTATTGCCTTTTCATAGTGTTCTATTGTCTTTATTTGTGTAGTGAGTGTTAAACATTGTTTATAGTTTATAAGACTTTTATTTAGTATTATTTTTTTAGACGTGTGTTTATGTTAAGAAAAGTAAGTAACTCTACTGGCATTATATCAATAAACATCATTTACGTTGATAGAATTAGTCGGAAGTGGACAATAAAAAAGGCTAGTGAGTGCTTGCCAACGTTTCGCTTTATTTATGTAAAGCTTCATCAGGGCGGAAATATAATAATTTTCTTAAAAATTTTGGAGCCTGCATATAAAATACATGACAATTAAAGAACATATTATACACAATGACAATGAATATTAACGAATTGTAAGGTTAAAAACTTAAAATACATTTATTTATAGACATTTACTGGAAACACCTAGTCAAATGCAAATACATATGAAATATACAATCCCGAGGCCAAAATTTTTAAGAAAATTATAATATTTTAGCCCTAATGAAGCTTTAAATAAATATACTGATACGTTGGCAAGCACTCATTAGCTTTTTATTGTTCACTTCCGACTATTCTATCAATGTAAATAATATAACTCGACACGAACAGTTTAAAAAATAAACATCATTTTATTTTCATATATTTTTAATTTTTAGAGATATTCTTGATTTGCGTAGACAATATAGCCATTGTAGGTAAGTTTTAAAAGTTTTCACCCGCTATACGAAGGATTACTTATGTTATATATTTTGTAGTTTAACATAAATAAAAATTTAAAATTAAACAGTTGTTTTCATAAAACCGTCATGATTTTTAGGTAATTACCCAAATTCATTAATTAATATAAATAATATTACATAATCCAACGTAAACAAACAAATAGTTTTTAAGTGTAAACTAATATGTACTTAATTGACTTAGGCTGAAGGACTTTGGGCAATGGCCTTTTGGTGTAAACCAATGAGGTACATAATAAATAAATAAAAATAATATTAATCGTTATACACTACTACGATTACTTTTGTTAAGGCCTGTGATATTAATGGTCAATCCTAAATCCCACCATTACAATGCACAGGATTTATCAAAACAAATTTATTTATATTAAAATTCATATTCTTATCTTAGACCAATTTCCTAGCAATCATTTTCTGCAAAGGTTTATAAATAACAATATTTGTCAGTCCGGCCCTGACTAAGTATCAGCTGTTATAAAGTTGGTGAAATCGAAATAACTAGTATTGGACAAATATGACAAGATGGAAGTGTCACGCGTCAAATATTTGCTTGACCCCAACTATATATCCGTCTCTCATCAACGCAGCGATTGTCAGTATTCTCGAGATGATTTTTGAATTAAGGAACTTTTAAATCACAGGGTTGCCAATATGATTAAAATATGACGTCGGCCGCCAATAAACTGGTAGCTGGCGTAGAGATATTCGTGTTTATTTTAAAAGCTCCAGTAAGAAATAAATTGATTTTTTTAATTTCAAGCCAATTCATCAACAAAAATCTAGCTGAATTTATTTCCTTTGCAATTAACTTTTTATTAGCAATAAACCGTGTAATTTCATTAAATTTACCTGTTCGATATTACTCCGATTTGCCGCTAAATGCAAATCGTCCGCGGTTTATATCCGCAAAAATAAAGTTATTGCTATATCGATTGGGCGCCCAGAATTCAGCTCCGTATGCAATTTGGCACAAAACGAAGTATCTTTCTCTATTCCCGAATCTATATACTATGTCTATATCGGTTTACATATATGACCGTCCCGTCCCTTCGAAATTGCCTCTGTTATCTTGAATAATTCCACTATAAATATGCCCATTACCATGGAAGCAGATATAGTGTGTTACATTTTTTATCAGAATACCCGTTAGAAATTTCAAGTTCTTGCGTAATAATTATTCTCTGCCGTCGAGATAATATAGTCCATACAAGCTAAAAGGTGTTTAACCTTAATATAAGTCATTCATTATTTTGTTGCACTTGATTTCACAACATTAAAGATAAGGAAAGGAAATTGTCTATTTAATAGGTATGGGATGAAGAAAGACGCTGATATGGCTTTGTACGGCTTCACGACTGAGCTAGAAGAATAAATAAATAATAAATAAAAGGCCACATTAATAAATTCATATCACATCATCTACAGTCTACAGTGTCACCATTAAACTCGGCACCATATGGAACTTTTTATTATTAATGAGGTTAGTTCAAATTAAATAAGGACAATCGTTTTTGCTTCAAATTAGACTAAAAATTATATATTCAATTGTCACCATCTGTCATTCGGAATCTGTCAAAAATTACATTTTTGTCAAAAAGTGCTGAAAAATAGCATTGTTTAACCGAATTTCAAAAAATGTTATTAGAAAAAGTTGTTTCTAGTATAATTCTAGGCATATGTGCAAGGTTTCAGATGTCTAGCGCAAAGTTGAATTTTTTGACATTTTTTCAAATTAATGCTTTTTTTATAATGTAAGTTGACTTAATGGATATTATACCATTTGCTTATGCCATACTCAATATTTTATTTAGTTTGTATGCTTATTTTTTTACTAGAATGCCATTTTGTTTCGAAATATAAAATTAGAGGCAAAAAAAATTTGACACGGGTGGTACAAAGTTATCATAATTTAACAATTTTAATAGATAGACGTCAGATGTTCCATTTTTCAAATGACAAATACATCTAAATATTTGATAAAATTGTATTTTATACTAAATATAACTAACATTATTATTAAAAGGAACAAAAAATTTCACATTTTAGTGTGACGTCCTTCTCGCTCTATACAATAAAAATAATAAACGTCTTTGACAGCATTTTGCAAAAAAACTTGGTTTTATATCGGCACAACACTGTCTGATCGTTTGCTCCAAATGCCCGATATTTCTAAACGGTCGATTCTTATAAACTTTCTGTTTAAGATAACCCCACACAAAAAAGTCTAGTGGTGTTATGTCAGGCGATCTGGGTGGCCAGTAACATTCTCTATCACGCCCCATAACTCTGTTTTGAAATAATTGATTAATGCGTTTTTCCACTGCTGCAGTTTGATGTATGGGTGCACAATCAAGCTGATACCATAAGTTATGTATATTGTGTAAGAGCATGTTATCCAAAACTTCTGCAATCTCATTATCAAGAAGTCAAGAACCTTACACCAGTTAAGTTTACTCTAAAGAAGTATGGTCCAATATGCTAATCTTTCAAAATCCCACACCATACATTGCTTTTAAAATGATACTGGTCGTGACATTCAATTGTGAAGTTGGGATTTTCTTGGGACCACCATCGGCAATTTTGTGAGCTCACGGTACCATTCGAAGAGAAAGTGGCTTCATCTGTCCATAAGATCTTGTATGGAAAAAGAATATTCTCCTCGTATTGACCCTGATACCAAAACGAAAAATCTAGACGGATATCAAAATCGCGTTCTTTCAATGTGTTTATAAACTTGGGTTTATATGGCCGAAATCGATATTTCTGAAGAATTTTTCTAACAGTTTCCCTCTTGTACCCTGTTGAATCTTGGTAATACTAGTTTGACCGTGGTCAATAACACTTAAACAAACATCAAATTGTGCTTCTTCATCGTATTTACTTGCTGCGTGAGGTTTTTTAAAATTATTTTGAACAGATCCAGTTTCTCTAAACTTTGACATTATTCTTGAAACGGTGCTATGCTGCAAATTTCTTTCTGGATGCCTCTTATTAATAATGTCAGATACTTGCCGGTGAGGCATATTTTCTCCACAAATTAAGACAATTTCTATTTTTTCTTGAATGGAGAACATTGGCGATAACAGTGAAAACTATAACTTGCGAAAATATTCCAACTTATGACATTTCTTTTATTTATTCGGCACTCGTAATTCCTTTTTTTTTCCATAGCCTACTTATAAAATTCGATATTGCCTTTATATTTTATTGTGGATAACAAGAAAATTCGTTTAAATTGTGAACTAATCTGATATCTACGAATTTTATTAAGTTTTTTTTACCTTTGTACGTGCATTTACTATCAGAAAAAATGGAACATCTGACGACGTCTATCTGTTAAAATTGTTAAATTATGATAACTTTGCACCACCCGTGTCAAATTTTTTTGCCTCTAATTTTTATATTTGGAGAAAAAATGAATTCTAGTAAAAAAATAAGCATACAAACTTTATAAAATATTGAGTATGGTATAAGCAAATAGTTTAAAATCCATTAAGTCAACTTACATTATAAGAAGGACATGTTAATTCGAAAAAGAGGCAAAAATTCAACTTTGCGCTAGACATCTGAAACTTTGTACATATGCCTAAAATTATACTAGAAACAACCCTTTTAATAACATTTTTCTAATTTTGTCTCGAAAAATAGATATTTCGAACGCGCTAGCGAGTTCGAAATATATCCATTTCGAACTCCGAATTTTATTTTTTAAAAGTTGGCATTGGTAATATTTAAATGTTTTATTCTGTTGACGTCTGACGTTTCCTGTTATTGTGATCCATGAGAAAAGAAAGTTTTCGGAATTTCTCTGGTAAAAGTTGATTTATCGTTTTATTAGCAATATCCCTTAACTCAGGGGGAGTTGAACTTAGATTATCATGCTCCATATTTTTTTAATTATAATTATGAACAACTCTATGAAATATTAAAACACAAGTTTGGTGACAATGACACAAAGAAAATATTATTTATTGTCAAGGCTACTATGATAAAGTAAATTTATAGTATTACCAACATAGAATTTAGACATACAAATTTACAAAATTTGAAGGGTTCATTTTCTTTTTAAATATGTATTTTCTTATTGAAAAAAATACAAAATAGAAAAAATAGTATAAAGTACGTGTTTTATAAAGCAGTTAGAGCACTTGTCCCGTTAAAAAACTCGCCGCAAGCGGCTCGTTTTTTAACATGGACGCGTGCTATAAGATGATGCTTTATAAAACATGTACTTTAATATACTATTTTGAAATTCGGTTAAACAGTGCCATTTTTCAGCATTTTTTGACAAAAATGTAATTTTTGACAGATACCGAATAACAGATGGTGACAATTGAATATATAATTTTTAGTTTAATTTGAAGCAAAAACGATTGCCCTTAATTTGAACTAACCTCATTAATAATAAAAAGTTCCATATGGTGCGGAGTTTAATGGTGACACTGTACATATAATTTAATTTAATAAGAAAAAATATTTGTTTTATAATCAGTATCAACGCAAACAGAAACAAAGAGAAGAACGCAATAGAACATTATGGGGAGTCCCGGGCGGTAGCACTGGACATTTCCAAGGCCTTTGACCGAGTATGGCATGAGGGGCTCCTAACTAAAGTAAGAGCATACGGAATGCCGGTTCAATTTTGTTCATGACTGTCAAGTTTTCTTAAAGACCATTCTTTGCAAGTGGCGATGGACGGAATTCTTTCATACACATTTAACATCAACGTCGGAGTCCCTTAAGGTTTATTGTCGTCCACCCTCTTTTTACTATACATTAACGATCTCTTGGAAAAAACTAAAAATCCTATATATAGCTTCGTTGATGACAGCACACTTGTTTCATCTTTTACTTTTGATGCTCGGACATCGGCTGCCAGAGCACATCTCTATAGACAGCAAGAGGTCTCACATCTCAACAAATATCTGGAAGAAATTCTGTCTTGGGGTGACAGTAACCAAGTAGAATTTAACGCTAAAAAAATCCAGGCGGCAGTTTTTTCTAAAAAAGTTAATATCGAGAAACCGGATATAGTCTATAGTTCTACATATAATTATAAGAGGTGCCAAGAAAAACTTTAATGAACTTATAGTGTTTCTAGAATCCTTTCTAATTAACTTTTGTGATGCAGTTATTGTGCTGACTGAATGTTTTAAGTTAGAGTCCGCTACATGCTTTAGCCTACCTGGTTATGTAACACATTATAACTTTAGCGATATTAACCGAAATGATGGAGTATTGCTTTTTACTAAAATGAATTAAAGCGCTGAAATAATAACTCACAGAATGCAGCAAACTGGAATCCTAGTGAGTAGAACGGTTTTTGAAATAAATAAAATTAAATATGGGATAGGTGCTCTATACAGGAGCCATGAGAGAGTAGTTCCTTCCTTTTTAATAGATTTAGAATCATATGTATGTAATAAATTGGATAGAACCATAGAAATATTTTTAGGAGATAATATTAATATCGACCTTTTGGATAATACAAATCCTCATGTATATGAATATGAAACTTTACTTGCTTTTTTAGGATTAAAATCGTATGTAAATAGTATTACTAGACCCATTAGTGGTACCTGTTTGGACCATATTTTTATTAAAAACACTTTGAGAACGTACATACTTTTTCAATGTTATGTAATTACTTATGATATTACTGATCACATTCCAGTCATGACTAACATTTCAAATGAACATTCTGTGAATTACACATTTTCTAACTGAACCCTAAAAAACATAGTCAAAATTGATTACAATTTAGTAAAAGATAAATTTAATAAATGGACCCCGAGATGGCTACACAAATCTTCACGTAAACTTTTTGTGACATATTTGGCGAATGCAGGCAGATTGAGACAGTTAGAGTAAAACATTACAATAAAATAAAACCTTGGATAACAGACGGATTAATTAATTCGAACAAAAAACGAGACAAGATAAAGAAAGAACTTCAACATAATTATAGCATTGAGAGGGATAACCAATATAAAAACTACAGAAATAAACTAAAAAAAATAATTTGCAATGTAAAAAACAACTACCGCAAGACCGAAATTGAGAAAAGTAAAAACAATTTTAAAAAAAATCAATTTATCAAAGAATCCACCAATGACAACACTTCTAAAAAAACAATACTTTCTAAGTCGTTAAAGAAAATAATGAAACCTTTACAAATAAAAAATACATGGCCAACCATTGCAACCACTACTTTGTAGATATCGGTATAAAAATGTATAATCAAATCCAGCCAGTTCCTGAGGAGATAACTACCTACCCAAAGACTAATAACTCTCTATATTTTTCTCCAGCCACCAATAATGAACTTATAAAATTTATAAATAGCCTAAAAAATGACAGCGCATCTGTTCATGATGGCATGATGGCATAACAACGAGGAATCTTAAAATGTTACATGGTTACATAGTTACATACTGGTACCACTGAGACATATCATTAATTAAATATTTTTAACCGGAATTGTACCAAACCATTACAAATTAGTTTTTTAACTAGTAACATCTCAACAATTTTTGAAAAATGTCTTATCCAAAAAATCCAAAAAATCAATTTGGCTTTACAGAAGGTTGCAATTCTTGGTGACGCCATGAGCGAGCTAATAAATAGCATAACTTCAGAAATTAACAACGGCAACAATGCATGGCAGTGTTTTTGGACCTGGTCAAGGCTTTGGATACAGTGCCTCACACAAAAAGCCAGAACATTCTTAAACGCAATGGGGTGAGGGGCGTTGTTGAGTGTTGGTGAGAATCCAGGCACGTCGATTCGCCGTTGGTCCCAGCAAGTGAACATTACTAAAAGCAGTATGCAGCGAATTCTTACAAAAGATTTGCATTTGCATGTCTATAAAATCCAATTGACCCAAGAATTAAGGCCAGCAGATCATGGGTTGCGCCTTGAATTTGTTAATTGGATTCTGGAAAACAAGGCAAATGACGGAGATTTTTTGAAGAAAATCCTGTTTAGTGATGAGGCACATTTTCAATTAAATGGATACGTCTATAAGCAGAATTGTCGAATTTGGGGGGAAGAGAATCCTCGTGTTTATTTATTTATTTATTTATTTATTTATTTATTACATTTGGGATGCAGACAGAACTAGAAGTTCCAAAGAAGCATCCACTATATACAATAAACAGTTTATGCGGTAACATTTTACTGATTTACATAACAAAATGCACTTAACCTAACTAACTCTACCTACAGCTATCCAAATACTTGTTGGACAAAATATCCTTTTAAAAGTCTTTTAAAACTAGACAAGGTTGCACTGAAAATGTCAAATTCGTGGCAGTATGAATTAAAAGTTTTTTGCAGTCTATCCAATGGTATATTTAAACCCAAATTAGTGCGTCTATAAGGTAAATTAAATAGGGTTGCATGTCTTAATTCTCTGTTGGGAATATTAAAACTAACTAACGTTTAAATTCGAGTTAATTATTTTATATAGAAAAGATATGTCAGAAATTTTTCTGCGGTCAGACAGAGGAATAAATTTATATTTTTCTTTTACAAGATCTATTGTGCAATGCGCTTTAAATGCAATAGTTTTGAGAAACCTGTTTTGTACTGCTTCTAGTCTATTAATATATGTGACGTATTGAGGATTCCAGATGACAGAGGCAAAAGAGAGCTTACTATGAACGAAAGCAAAATATAGTGCGATCATTGTTTTGGGATTTCGAAAGTCTTTACAGATTCTAGTAATGAAGCCTAGCATTTTGTTTGACTCGGTAATTATTTTATTAAAATGTTCTTGAAATAACCATTTGGTGTCCAGAATGACTCCTAAATCCTTTATTTGATTTACCTTCTTTAAATTTGAGTTATTGATACTATATGAGTATTCCCAAGTATAAATATTTTTGGTAAATGTTATAAAACAACACTTTGTTATGTTCAAGAAAATACTATTCCTGTCACAGTACTCGGACAATCGGTTGAGATCCGCTTGTATTTTCAGGCAGTCATGCAGCTCCCTTATGGGACGATATATTTTTAGGTCGTCTGCATATAGTAAAAACATTGTGTGGTGAAAGCACTTTGCAATATTGTTAATATAAACTATGAAAAATAAGGGACCCAAATGACTACCCTGAGGAACCCCCGAGCTGACCGAGAAAGTTTCGGATTGATAACCGTTTACGGAAACAATCTGGGAACGCTTTAAGGTGTAGGACCATATCCACCTGAGCAGACGCTGGCAGACACCAACCTCAGCAAGTCTCTCAATCAGCCGCTTATGGTTTATCTTGTCAAAAGCCTTACTGAAGTCGGTGTATACAGAGTCTACCTGAATGCCACGATCTATTAGGCTGCAAATATTTTGAGAGTAAGACATTAAATTTGTTTCTAGAGACCTGCCAGGAAAAAATCCGTGTTGTTGATCAATAATGGTAGTTTTGACAGTTGACATAACATCGTTATAGACTATTTTTTCTAATATTTTGGCAAAGATGCAGATTTTACTTATTGGTCTATAGTTCGCAACGTCATCTTTTGGGCCACTTTTATATATAGGAGTTATATGAGATATTTTCCATTTTTCTGGAAATATTCCTGTTTTTAACGACGACTCATATATAATTCGCAGTGGATAAACCAAGTTCTCCTTGCAAGATTTTATAAAAATAGGTGGTATTCGATCAGGTCCTGCACCTTTTTTTAGCTCCAATTGATTAATAAGGTCTAAAATTATATTATTATTAATTGTAACACTACGACCTGGGCACAAAGAAACTGGGCAAGACGATACTGTGGTTGGAATATATACGCTTTTAAAAAAGTCCGCGAAGGTATTACATATATCTTGTCCAGTTCTAGCGATCCGGTCCCCATAACGAACTGTACTGGGCATGGAAGTTTGTGTTTTTTTCTTAGATGAAACGTAGTTCCAAAATCTTTTATTATTGTTTAAAATTTCGACCTCCATACCATTTACAAAATCGGTATAATCTCTCCTAATTAGTTGTTTAGAAAGAGCCCTTAGCCGGGAAAAGGCGTTATAGTGTTCTGCATTGTTAAGTTTTTTGTATTTCTTATGATAGATATTTTTATTTTTAATTATTTTAATAGTGTCCGGCTTAAAATAGGCAGGAAAGTTACCTTTAACGGTAAAGGAAGGTACATGTGCATCAATGAGCTTATCAATTACTAAGTAAAATTTGTTTATCGTATTATTTGTGTCAGATGAGGTAAGAATATTTTCCCAGTTAAAATTGGCCAATTTCTCATTTATGGCCACATAATCGGCCTTTTTAAAGTTCAGAATTTTAAGTGTATTGTGACGTAGTGAAACATAAGTAGAATTGATAAAACTAAACTCTAGTGCCGGATGATGAAGGTCTTCCCTTACTAGACATTCATTACTCTTAGTCACATCCCTGATGCAATCCTGATTACACAAAATAAGGTCTAGTATTTTATTATTATTATTTACTATATTATTGTACTGCATAAACTGAAAGTAGGAGAAAGCATCAACCATACCGGCAGACCTGACATCGACATTTGAAGGCTGAAAATAAACTTCTTTTTTAATGGAATTCCAAGAAACAGCTGAAAGATTAAAGTCTCCGATAATGGTTGCTGTCTTATCCGAAAGATAATTCTCAAGAAAATATAGTTGATTTATAAATAATTAGAAAGCAGAATTGTCACCTGGAGGGAGATAAACGCAACACAAATACAATTTTTCACTGTTTTTGGAATCGATGGATACCCAAAGATCTTTAGCGTCAGACTCAAGTTCAGGACACCTCTTGCACTGTAAAACACTCTTGACTGCCACCAAAACTCCACCGCCGTCCGCTTTAGAGGAGGCCGAGTTCTCTCGGTCTCTTCTAAACACATCATAATCACTAGAAAATAGTTCAGATGATAACACTCCACTGTGCAGCCACGTCTCTGATAAACATATTACATCATAATCTGAAGACGTCATTGCGTGATAAAAATCAAGGGTTTTTGTCCTAAGACCCCTTGTATTTTGATAATATATACGTAACTTATCACCCATTAACGGATCTTATCTTAACGCTGCACGTATCTCAAAGTAAAGAATTTAAATTTTTGGATCATGTCCCTTGTTTTAATCAACATAATACGGCTCGTTTCATCTTTCCTGACAAATATGTCACCATTTTTTGTCCAGACGAATTTATAATTTTTCTCCTTAGCGGCCGCTCGTACGTCTTTATATAACAATTTATTTGAAAGTGTTAAGTGTTCGTTTATATAAAGATTTTCGGAAATTCCTACGATTTTCATTTTGGGGGATCCGTTATTGACGTCATGACGTTTTTCTTTAGCAGCGGCTAAAATTTTGTCTTTGTAATTTCTTGATGAGAGCCGTACAATTACATTCTTAGTAGTGTTTGTTGAAAACTTGTTCAGCTGGACTCTATAGATGTATTCAATATTTTCTTTTGAGATGTCGCAGTTAATATAATTTATTTACGAAAAACCATGCATGCTCTGCGAGTCACCGTTTGGTGCGGTTTTTGGTACGGCGGAATAATTGGGCCATACTTCTTTGAAGACGAGACTGGAACTGCACTAACAGTGAATGACGAACGTTATCATGCAATGTTAGAAGAGTTTCTGTGGGCTGAACTAGACCGAATTGATGTGGAAAACTTATGGTTTTAACAGGACGGAGCGACCTGTCACACTGCGCGTGAAACAATGGACTCGTTACGACTGAAATTTTCTGGTCGTGTCATATCTCGCAATGGTGATCAGAATTGGCCACCACGATCCTGCGATATAACACCGTGCAACATTTTCTCTGAGGTTTTCT
Organism: Polydrusus tereticollis; assembly: GCA_963920685.1. Lineage (NCBI taxonomy): Eukaryota > Metazoa > Arthropoda > Insecta > Coleoptera > Curculionidae > Polydrusus > Polydrusus tereticollis. The sequence goes on from OY987331.1 coordinate 35,057,836, forward strand.
TAAATCTCGTATTTATGCTAATAAACCAGCCGCAATTCCTGACTTGAAGAACGAAATTCGACGCGTTATTGATGCAACTCGTCCACAAATATGTCAAATTGTTATCCATAATTTCGTCAAAAGGACAAGGGCCTGCCAGCAAAGCCGCGGTGGACATTTGTCGGATATTGTGTTTTACACTTAATCGTGATATGTATTCTTTCTAATCCCAGTATAGTTTTGACATATTTCAAGAAATAAATGTGTTGTGTTAACAAATAAAAATGTGCGTTCATTTTGGATGTGGATAATATGGGACACCCTGTAAATCTCTTTCCAGACTAAAAAGTGCTTTAAACTTTGCACATGTTAAGCTTTATAATACTGTATAAACTTTTTCTAAATTAGTTTAAGTTTTATAAATTAGTTTTGGATAAAAAGCCGGCGCAAAAAAAACAATGTTTGCGCTCGTCCCCAATTAGCGGGATGGTGCCTAAACTAACATTCGGGCTCGGGATTTAATTGCAAAACTTTTCGAATATTCTCCAATTTGTTTTAAACTTAAAAGTTTCGCCTCGCTGACCGTGTAGGTTGAATTAGAAAACTTTTTCTATAAAAGTGTCAATCGGGTTTAAAAATATGATTGATTTCTTGATATTTCAGATAAATTTACAGAAGTAGAATTAAATATGGTAGAATACTTACTGTCTGTATTAACAAAGCGTAAACAATTCATCTTAAAAAGCATCTATGACGTTAAAATGCGTTAAGCTTGAATAATAAGTTGTTACGGTTCGAAAATAGCATTTCATAAGTTTGGTTATGTATGTTAAGTTTTCGGTTTTAAATTGTTAAATTACCCAGGTAGACTCTTAGCTTAAACATTAATTACTAATTAAGTTACCTGTAATAGCCAAAATTTTCATTATGTTCAGTTTGAAACTTTTGTTGATGATTATATTCCAGTAATGTTTTGTATCTTGTAAGACATAGCCAAGTGAATTGATTTCTTCTGTTCCTTGTTTAATACTACTTGCAGACAGGTTTTATTTCAAATATTTGTTTTTGTTAATTAGTAATTGATAAACTTTTCAAGTTATCAACTGAAAAAACTTCTTGTATTTGAGATGTAGGTTAAATGTCTCGGCTGTTCTAAATCAGCTGTTTTTAAGAAAATCGATAATAGGTCAGTGTCAGACTGACAGTTTCTGCGCATTTTCACGGCCACGTCTGGTTAATTTTTGCTTGGTTGCGTTGGTTGAATTTGGTCGCCGTTAGTTTTCTATGTTAGTTTCCATAGATAGGGTTAACAAATTGTCGATGTTTTGTTTTGGGTAACTATGTACGTTGGAAACGAAATAACTTTCGGCTATTTTCGAGAATGAGACGCTTGAAGGAAAGCAGTTTTGTGGAAATATATCCCTAAGTTTAGTTTTTTTGGGCAGGGCAGGCTATTGTAGTGCCGATAAAACATCCACAAATATCTTAAAAAGGGTATGGCTTTGTAGTTTGCCTATTCTTTGGGCGGAATGCCGATTTAAAATGGTTTTGCGAAACTTCAACAAGCGGTCCTAGACGTCATTTGGTAAATTGGAACCCTTGCTAGTTATTTGAGGGTTTTTTTTTTGATAGACGCTTAAAGTCCGAGTTCAAACTAGAGTACTAGTTTTCTTTTGTTGGAACTGCCTGAACGCGAGACGTGCCAGTTGTCGTGTACTATTGGAATTCTTGGAGAGTAGCAATGTAGCAGTATCCACGTTAGCTGTTTGAGAGACCATGGGTAGCACGTAAAGTTGCAGCTAAGTATTATTAACCTGTGATCATTTCTCTTTAAAAAGTAGTTAACCTAAAATCCTATTATTTTGCATTTGCGTATTGTTCGATATACAGTGTTTTGATAAAGTTTTGCGCCCATGTTATGTACAGAGCTTGTGCATTGTTAACGTGTAGCGTATGTCGACATAGCGTTAAGACGTCACAAGACTCTCTAGTTGGTGATCTCCTACAGCTAATTTCGTTGTAAATATAGCTACAATTTATTATCATAGAGTAAATATTTTGTTTCTTGGCTAAAGGCTATTTGTTTCTTCTAAATTTAACACTTGTAACTTTAACATTTTAACTTATCTACGCCTGAGGGGCTAACATACTTATCGAGTAATCACAGGTACTCGTAAGCTTTCGTACTTTAAGAATGCTCTTATGGTAGATTTACTTGGTTGTGAGCGGTCCTTGCACAGACCTTGCGGAAATTCCAAGTCTGGGTAGGTCTATGTGGCTGCCAGATCAGACTGAATAGTCATTTTTACGGTGTAGGTCTGACAGTTGCCGTCTTGTGCAAGAGCCTGTCAAACTGGGTTTGACTTTTGCTTTCTTTTAATGATAATTTAAACCTTCAGAACTTTTATGTCAAACCTTTGTTATTACATTTCACTTATTTATCTTTTAACTTTAAGTATATATCTATTGCCCACCAAAGTAAGAAGAGCTTGCATTTACAAATCCAAGTAGCCAAAGGCTTAACACCACTTTAAGAAGAAATATTTGTATTGGCCTCTGCGAAGATTTGGCTTTTATTTTAAATAGGGTGACTTTGAGGGACTTCAGTGAATGAGAGCTTATAAGAAGCTAATGTATACCGATTGTGACATATTTGTTTTTTTCCTAGTTTGTTTTTCTCTGAAGCCAAACACTAGAACATTTAAAGGCTTTAAGTAAAATAAAACTAAGGTGGCGCCTTCAGGATTTGACTTTAACCTACTTATACAAGAGTGCTAACCCTCTCAATCTAGAAACAAAATAGCGAACCCACCCTGAGTTGAGCTAGCTAAGGGGTTAGATTTCAGGCAGCACAAAATAAGTAATTTTTAGGGACTGTTGTCTGAAGTACATCCTCCAGGACGTAATTTTTTTTTATAACAAAGTGCTTTGGCGCAACTAACTATTTTATTTATCTATTGAACTGCAACACTACGGTAAAAATAAATTTTTATAGTCAGTCAGAAGAGTCGAAATAGATTTTCTTTCATTTCCCACGCATATTGAAATGATCGCATCAGATGCCATTCGAGGCACAAGTGTCTTTGATTATATTGGGCGACATTTTATGGTTTCCATCTCCAAGCGAAGGATATAAACTTTAGGAAGTAAATGTTGCGATGTGCACGCTTTTACGAAGTAGCAAAATTTGGCATAACAACAAGATTCTTTGTAAAAAATTTTTCGGGTTTGTATCAGGTCTCAGCCATAGCTGCGCCACTAGTTAGAGAAAAAATTTAAGGCCACAATGTGGGGATTTATATTATAATAATCTATGCGAAAGTTAAACATAATATCTTAAGCTGCCTGCCAGATTTTTGTTAAGAATAGAAGAACATAAGAACTTTAGCACCCAACAAATAAAAAAGTAAGTATTTCCGGATATACAGTGTGTACATAAAGTAAGGAGCAAATTCATTATTTAATATTCTAAAAACATTTCGTAAAAATTCTCGGACACGTGATAATAATTTTTAATTACGCATATTTTGACAAATAAATTTATTATACAGGCTAACTTATGTAGTAGATAAGACATTATCGACGATTTTTTTAAATGTAAACCCCTATATTTTAAGAAAGAATTTCTTTAATTTTGTACTTAGTGCAAGTTTATTGAATAAAATCCGTAGAGCGCTTTCGGCAGTTACGCCATCATCAGTACTACTTTGTCAAAATATAACCAACCACAAGACACAACATACAAGTATATGTATAAACTTAAAACATTAAAAATTTGGGGCCTAAAGGCCGATGTAAATTACATGATGATTTTAAAAAATTCTTTCTTAATCTTTGATGGTGCACTCAGCCCTTTCCTAATCCCTATATTTTAGTTCAGATCTGTAATCTCCAAGAACAGCTGATTTCAAAAACATAGCACACTTAGGGGCTAAAATTGATAGTTTCGTAGCTACAGGGTAGAACAAATAATTTTATTTAAGAGACTTAGTACATTTTTTTCAAAGTAGGCTTTTTTGCTGTTATGTTTTTTTAAGTAGGCTTATTTCCTGTTATGTAACTATGGTATTTAGATAATGACATTATGCTGTCATTATATTGAATTTTTCTAGTAACGGCTGCTATGACCGTTCATAACCTATTAGCGATAGAAAAATGGCACTCGTTTAAAATCCGACTGGTTCATGAGTTGAATGAAGATGATCCAGATCGTAGGATGGAGTTTTGTCAAATATTAATAGAAAGATGTAACGCAGATCCTATGTTTGCTGAAAATATCCTATTTTCGGATGAATCTTCTTTTAAATTAAATGGTGAAGTAAACCGGCAAAACTGTAGATATTGGGCACAAGAAAATCCCAGGTGAAAAACAAAATTATTGGGCCATATTTTTTTTCACAACAATGTAAACGGGCTAAATTGCCTTCAGTTTCTTCAAGACCCTCTTATCCCTACACTAGTTAACTTATATCTGAGTAGAAATAATCCTGCAATTCTAGATGAAAATTTGTGGTACCAACAAGACGTATGCACATTATGCAGCAGTAGTGCGCCATTATGTCAATCAAGTTTTTCCGAACAGGTGGATTGGAAGACATGGGCCTAGGTCTCCAGACCTTACACCACTGAACTTCTTTTTGTGGGGTCACCTGAAAAATGTTGTTTATAAAATAATACCTACCAATGTTGACGATATAAAAAATCGAATAACATCAGAATCCAGAAATATTTCAGAAGAAACCATTATAAAAGTCCAACAAGAGTTTATTGATCGCTTGGGGTACTGCCAGGCACAAGAAGGAGGACAATTTCAACACTTAATTAAATAGCTTATTTCATTTTTTTAAATTTTTTGAAATTAAAAATACTTAAAAAAAAAATTTTTTTTACCCTGTAGCCAAGAAACTATCAATTTTAGGCCTAAGTATAATATATTTTTGAACTCAGCTGTTCTTGAGGATTACAGATCTGAAGTAAAATAAAGGGGTTTCTATTTAAAAAGATCGTCGATAACGTCATATCTACTACACGAGTTACCCTGTATAATAAATTTATAAGTCAAAATATGCGTAAATAAAACTTATTATATACGGGTCCGAGGATTTTTACGAAATGTTTTTAGATTATTAAATAATGAATTTGTTTCTGACTTTATGTACACACTGTATGTTCATTGTTCATTTGGACCTACAATAAGTTTGATCTCTAGTAATCACCCATTTAAATAAGTACATAACATTAAGTAACAACTGGCAGTAGATGTAACAACCTTTCTGACTGATTCCTGGTAGATTGGGCCAGGTGATGCCTTTGATCGCCACTAGATGTCGCTACATGTTACCTTTATCGTTAGTCGTCTACATCTTAAGACGATATAGGCTCTTCGATGTTGTCTCTTTTCATCAGATACTAGCCTTACTGATGAGCCGTGATACGGATTTGCATAGGGATCTCTCGAAAGGAAGCATTTTTAATAAGTAACACACATATAATATGTGGGTAGGCTATGATAACCTAAGTTTATTTTTCCAAATAACCTTCAGATGATGCTGAAGTACATGTAGTATTTTAATAATTGTCGTCAGTGCAACGGTGGCCCAACAGGGGTGCGTTACTGGACCAGCTTGTGTTTCAACAGGAGTTTGCTACTACAAAACTATTACAAGACAGTTTTGGATCTACTGCTCCTATAATAACTTGTCCAATAACTACGCCCATAATATATACATATTATTATAAGGCCATTACGTCAACGACACCTTAAGGAATTTGGATTATATTGAACTAATTTTGAATAGTGATCAGTACAGTAGGCAAAATAAAAATATCAAAATGGCCCTCATTTGTAGCAAAGTAGAGCAATTCAATTATAAAGTTCTAGTCTCCGGGCACTCATATTTAGTTTGTAAGTGATTTCTAAGAACAAGAAATAAGACGAATAGAAAATTCTGATGACCTTAACAAAATATAATTTAATAAAGTCGTAACTGCCCTCCAGAAGGGACATGTTAAATTAGAGATAAATAAGAGTGGTAGAAGTACTATCACTTTCTTTTTTTTTTAAGTCCTACCCGTTTCGATCAAAAGAATATCCTCAGGGCGGGTGGTAGGTTAACACGAAACAATATCTACATCGGACAAAACAACGATGGGCACACATATTAGTTATTAATTAAACTTATCAATTACATTAAAGTTTTTTCACAAAGTAAAGATCACGAAACATACACCTAATTACAGAACATTTAAAAAAGTAAGTGTTTTATGTAATTGATAAGTTTAATTAGTAACTGATGTGTGTGCCCATCGTTGTATTGGCTGATATGGATATTTTCTCGTGTTAACCAAGATGATCCTGTGATCGAAACGCGTAGATATTTAAAAAGAGAAGGAAGGTGGACACCTACGACTCTTATTTACCTCTAATTTAAAATATAATTTGTTTTGTTTTAGCAATATTATATTTTGTCTCCGTGTTTTAAGTACATTTGAAATAATTGCGCAAACATACTTTATTTTTGGAAAATATTAAAAGTTAGTCCAATAGTGCCCTAAGAGTAGGTATATTTAAAAAAAGTAATACAGATTTTAATAGCTGCAGTTGAGAAATGGTGGGAAGTGATAACAATACCTAAATATAAGGAATTTATTTCGTTTAAAAATAAAGCAAAAAAATTTAGTCATTAGGTTTTAAACTAATGCTTTCTTAAAACGCCTCAATGACTATTGGTTGGTGAACCTTCCTGCAAAAACCCCAAGTTCCGATTAATTCGTACAAATCAAAGATATTGTTTATTGTATGAAAAATTGAATTTGACAATCATCATCATATTATGGATGGTAGGAATTAGAAGCCAAACGTCAGGAGACGTATTGAAGTAGTAATAAAATTTGTCATACATCATTTTGCCTGAGACTGTAAAGTAGTAATATTATAGTTATTAATGATACCAGTTCAATATGAATACTGAATCGTAAGCCGAGTTGTTTAGTTATACGAGTTTCATTAACAAAGTTTATATCGAACGAGCATCATTCAAAATTTAATCTGCGATGGTCCAAATACAGTTTATTTGCATAGATGCGATTTATCCTAAAATAGCAGAAATGTTTTCATAAATTAAAATTCAAAATTATCAGGTGCCCGTTTCAGTTGAAGTCATGGTAATCGCGCTTGTTGATTGTTGCCATTTTTGACTTTGGTGACTTTATTATTGGCGTCCAATTTTGTGCCATATGTTCAGTCTTAGTGAAAAGAATAATAAAATGGGTGATTCTGATTCCGAGAGGATTCGTTCGAATATCGAAGGCATTCCGCAAAACGTTGTCGATTCCATAATTCCCGAAGAATTAAGACAGACGTTAGAGAAAAACAAACTGACATCTTCTTATGAGTGGTACATTAAAATAGACAATATCGCATTTACAGATAAGCAAAATATAGTTAATCAGTTTGCAACAATTTCTCAAGCATAGGCAATAATAACCATTCTGAAAGCAGGAAATACCTAAAACTCCTACAATCGATAATAGTTTATACTTAAGCCCAACTGATAGTAAGGAGATAACAAGGATAGCCACTCAACTGAAAAACACCAATTCAACAGGGAAAGATAACATTCCAGTATATCTGTTAAATATGCACATTGATACTCTCCCTCCTATCATTTCTTACTTGATCAGCCAGTCTTTTGACGCTGGATATTTCCTGGTTCAACTAAAAGCTTCGAAAGTAATCCCAATTTTCAGAAATAAAGGACTACAAGAGGTAATTTCCAATTATCGTTCTATTGCTTTCGCGTCCGTGCTTACCAAAGTCATAGAAAAGTAGTTTATAATAGGATTATAAAATTTCTAAACAGATATAGGGTTCTGACATCATGCCAACATGGATATAGAGAGGTCCTATAATTAGACCACAAAATCTTGCTAGAAAAAATGTCGAATTATGGTGTGAGAGGTAGAATGCTGTCATAGTTTGAAACTTACTTGCACAACAGAACCAGGGATATTATAAGCACATTTGACTCTGACGAAAAAATAGCGTCGGCGGGAGTACCCCAGGGCTCTGTTCTGGGTCATTTGCTATTTAACCTGTTAATTAACGACCTCTCAAATCACGTATTAAATAAAATAGTCATGTACGCTGACCACATGTACTGTAAGTGACAAAAAACTTTACACGTTGGAGGACAAAACGAAACAAACTACGAAAGAGCTTGTAGATTGGTTTGATGCAAACAGGTTGAAGCTTAATATAGGAAAGACAAAATGTATTACTAGATAGAAATAAAGGTCTGTCTTTACCACCAAATAACTTTATTTGCCCCTCTAGGGTAGAAAACAAGGGTTATAGAAAATACATAAAATAACGATGAAATAAATTAAATTTCTTAACGTATGTGTTGTACTAGTTTCGACTTTAGAAAAAGTCATCCTCAGCAACTAACCATTTAAGAGATTTTTAATATGAAAAGTAGTTAAAACAGTTGGGGGAGCAGGGGGGTGATTCAATAATATAATATAATATATTGCAGATTATGCAACCATTGGAGTCGACAGGAGCTTAGTATAAGAACGGTATATCTCCATGTAAAGGTAGGAGTTGATTTATACGCAAGTAGAATAAAGGACCTTAATCATAGTAGAGTGATTTAAGCAATGCTAAAGTCAAAACATGTTGTAAAAGAAGAATTTTAACATATCAATTCATTCTTTTTTCTAATGAAACCGACTTAGTGAGGGGACATATTCAATGTTATGGTGGATTAGATTATTTGTGAATGAAATAAAATGAAATTGTTATTCTTTAAAAATTGTCAAAACGATACTATGTCATTTCTTATAAAAGTGGGAATACATTAAGGGGTCATTATTCACTTGTTATATTAATTAAAATAAAAAATAAAAAAAAATAAAAATTGAAATTTAAGACTTGAAATTAAAAATTGAAATTTAAGACATTACACAAAGTTATTTGGTGGTAAAGACAGAGCTTTATTTCTATTTACAATCTCGCCACAGAATATGGACTACTTCTTAAATATATTACTGTTTGGAAACAGAAACATGCCTAATGCGATTATGCCTAGTATGGAAGTAGGGGACCAAATAATTAACAGAATATTTGAAATTGAAATTTTGGGGCCAACAATTGATACTAATCTTAAATTTGTAACACACTTGTCGGATCTTAGTTTGAAATTGAATTCAGTTTATTTTTCTCTTAGAATATTGCATGACGTGGTGTCAAGCAAAGTCCTGAAATGTGCCTGTTACGGTTACTTTCACTGTAAGATGGTGTATGCAATTGAATATTGGGGGAATCAGAGTCGTAGTGCTGGGATTTTTAGAACTCAGAAAAAGAGCCTAAGGATAATGAATAGAATGCAACCACAGGCATCTTGTCGTGATGTTTTTAAGAGGATTGGGATAATGACTCTTCCATCATGTTACGTTTACCGAACTTTGATGTCAATACACATGAACAAACGAAAATGTACATCTGCTTCCGATGTTCATACATTATAGTGTCCGAAAAATCAAAGCATAAATCTGTCCAAGAGAAAACTAAAGAAAATCTTAAAGGATAATATATTTTATAGCGTGCAAGAGTTTTTTCAACCATAATCGGATCTGTTGATGGTACCTGCGATTTTATGAGTTTTGTTTTTTTCGTTCCAATACATTGTCTATTTACCTATTTATTTTTATTTATATTTGTTCTTCTCTCTGTGCTTTTCTCTTAGCGTGTATTGAAATTAATGTATTACTGTTATTTTATTTATTTTTTATCGCTGTAATGTTTAAAGCCTATTCGAAAAAAATGACAATAAACACATTTTGATTTGATTTGATTTGAGCAAACCTATGCAAAACTTGAAGATTGGTTTAGAGGGAAAGGAATCAAGAATAGCAGTAATGAAAAGGTTTTTCTGGTATATTTCAATCATCTTTCAAAACATTGCAAACTTTCGCCGCTTTGAGTATAATATTCTATGCTACGTTCAGTTATTTAAGTGAAGAAATATAGTGATATTAGTAAATACATCCATTTAATTGCGTTTCTAAAAACAAAATTGAAAGGATTGCGGTGAAACAAATAAAATACCTCAACAAAAGAAGGCATAATCCAATTTTTGCGGTATAATTTTATGATAAAAGTTCCATTGATAGTAGGTGCCTGCAGGCGTACTGAATTGACAAATCTGCACCTACAAAATGCTAAAGATAAATGACAAGGCATTCATATTAGATACTATTCCATTTACGAAAACAAAGATACCACGAAATTTTCATTTTATCATATAGGTACGGGAATGTTAAAGAAATAAATATTATGGAAATGGTTCAAGCACATACAGTGTGTGTATAAAGTCTGGAAACGGCTTAATAACATCACAATTTATTGGCCGAATTAAACCAAATTTCGTACAGTTGTGTAAGAGGATCTGACGCACCGAATGACGATATTGGCGTTGTTGCCAGCTTTTTAGTTTGTCTGGAATTCGAACAAATTTTATATTTTTAAAAGTAACACCCTGTTTAATTTTTCATTTATAGTATTTACTTTAAATTTGTTACACTTTTGGTATAACATACTTTGTTCCTAATATCAGTAGTTTTCGAGATATCAACGTATTTTGAAAACATCAAAAAATTGTGTTTTATTTATTAATAAATAAAACACTAGTTCAGTTTTGATGTAAAGTCATAAAAGCTGTCATTTTTACATGCAAAAATGTCTTTAACTGAAAGTGAAAGAATTACAATTATTATGATGAGAGGATATGGCGATAGGGTCAGGTCTCACGAAGAGGTCAAAAATCTATTTAATGACGCATTTCCAAACCGAAATCCAATTTAAAAATCAACTGTTCTAAAAACTGTCCGACGGTTCGAAGAAACTGGAAATTGTAGAGATAGGCGACGATCAGGACGACCAGCAGTAGTAGATGAAGAAAAAAGTTTAGAAATTTTACAACATGTTGTTGAAACCCCTGGTTCTTCATTAAGAAAAGTTTCTCAAGTAAGCGAGGTCTGCTTTAAATCAGTCCATTATATTTTAATAAAACATATATATCACCCTTTCAAAATACATGTAGTTCAAGAGTTATCAGAAGATGCTTATGAGCGAAAAATTGAATTTTGTGATATTATGATGTCAAGGTTTGACCAAAATAACCAGTTTTTCAAATTTATAGTATTTTCGGACGAAGCAACATTTATGTTAAATGGTAAAGTCAATAGACACAACTGTAGGTTTTGGGCAAATAAAAATCCCCACTGGATGAGAGAAGGTCATACACAACGCCCCGGAAAATTGAATATGTGGGTTGGGCTTCTGGATAACTACAAGATCGGTCCATTTTTTATTGATGGAAATTTGACATAACAATTTTACCTTGAGCTCTTGGAAAAGCAAATAGTGTCTACTATATGAAATGTGATGAGTCCAAATTATGCAAGTACATTCTTCCAACAGGACGGAGCTCCTCCCCATTTTCGTCGAAACGTGCGCGAACTTTTGAAGAACACTTTTCCGAATAGGTGGATCGGTAGATGGGGTACAATCGAGTGACCACCTAGGTGTCCTGATTTGTCGCCTAACGACTACTCTTTATGGGGACACTAGAAGAACAGAGTTTATGCCACAAAAGCTCAAGATTTGGCCGATTTGCAGCGTCGAATTTTGGACGAATTTGAATTAATAACGCCAGAAATGATTTACAACACAATTGAAAAATTTTATTTTCAATTAGCACACTGTCAAGCTGTACAGGGAAAACAGTAGTTTGAACATTAAATATGTTATACCCCGCAGCTTGATGGTAAAAACAGGCAACGAAAGGGAGCGGTTTGCAAAGCGTGGTATACGGTAAAGTAGTTTGAAGCCTACTGTAGCGCAGTGCTTAAGGTTATTCGGGTTCCTTGAGATAAGTAAAAGCTCAACAAAAGGGTTTTCAAAAATATTCTATTTCCAATCTAAGTTAAAATAAATTATGGTAACAGCAAATCACAATGTCAAATATGGCAGATTTCAGCAATTATGCAAAGTCACTGACAAAATACATTTAGTAAATATGGTTCAATACGAAATATGCATAAAATAAATGGGATTAATTCAACTTTTACTTACAACAGTAAATCACAATTATGTAAGCTAGCATTCCTCTCTCACACTCGATGGTTCTGGGTTTATTTGCTCTGTACAGCTCGGTTATTAACCCACACCTGAACGGTTTTGGGCTGAAATATAGGTCGTTGAGCTTTACTTTCACGCAAAGAATCCCTTTTTCTGAGAATTGGCTAAAGATTTAGATAAGTTTCGCTTGCGAATGTTTTAAGTCCATTTATCACTGTAAACTTTGTAAGTTTATAAGAAAAGCTTCACTGTAATTATTAATCTCGAACTGAGTATGTTTTTGGTAATTAAACTGTTTTTAAAATACTGTAATTCTAATTTTAATTTATCGTTTAAACCGAGGTCTTAAAAGAATATTTATAATATAATAAAAAAATAAAAAAACGAACTAAAAGGTACCTAAACTTAACATAAAACAAACCTTTAGTTCTATCTTACATCTAAAAATGTTATATTAAAATTAAAAATTAACCCACCTTAATTAAAAAGTCTATTCCACAAAGAATACCACCACAAATTCAAAATCATAATCCTTTTCTCTCAATAATATATGTAATGAAAATAAATAAAATCATTTCTCTACTAGCATGGGTCAAGAGTAAAAACAAACTTGTTTAAGACCTATTTCTCCTACTGTTTACAGTTATTAGCCTACGTCAAATAAATATAAAACCTCTACACTCAATACTCAACAAGTGTATCAACTAACCCCTTATTCTTAACCTATTTGTGTAGCCAAAGGGACGTTCCTAGTCAAGTCCATGGGCAGGCACACACATTCATTGAACCATCCACTACTGTGTTTTACCTTGTTTACATTATAATTATATAGAGTTGCTAATGATGATCCTTTCTAAGGTCGAAACTAGTCCGACTCAATTTTCAAACTTGAATGTATTGTGAACATCTAACTCATATGGTGAATCCCTTCGATATATATGCCCTCGATACCCAAATCTAGGGTGTAGTGTAGTTAATAATTAAAAATTTTGGTGGTAAAGACAGACTTTCATTTCCCTTTATATTTATAATCGTTCTCTCGGGGACTTGGTTACTAAACTTTTGCGAGAAGCGGTGTATGTTTTGACTAGTCGCGGCAGTATACTTGTATATATTTTAATGAAGGTGTCTCTTACTTTTTAATACTTTGACTGTACTGGGTGGCGTAGATAGGTTTTCTTGGTTTTCAGTTATTTTGTAGGGAACTGAACTGCACTGAACTGAACTTTCTACTTTGAACTGCACTGACCTCTTCTGGACTGTTGTGAACTGTAGTGAACTTTTTGTATACTGTTGGGAACTTTACTTAAGTGTCGGGAACTGACTTTTTCTAGGCGAGTTAGCGTTTTTATAGCTTTTTCTAAATTTGCGTAGGTGTAAAATGGGAATCTTGACCATCCCATCCGAGTAAGTAAGGGAAATTTTTAAGTCAAACTCCGCCTTCAAGAGGTGGATTGAAATGTCCCTTCTACTTGACTTAGGTGGTATGCGGTCATCAGTTACGAATTCTTTTCTAATAATTTAATGTGAAATCTAATAAAATTTCATGTAAAACGATTAATTTTTATGACGGTCTTTCGTTTTAAGCTTCTATTTCGGAGTTGAGTAACCTTGGTTCGAGATGATCTCATTTTTTGTGGGAAGGCATTAGAATACTTGAATTTTTTGGTGGTTTGATGTATCCAATGAAAATTTAATATATTTTGAAATAGTAGGACTCTGGGCTGTCTTTACCTGTTCGAAATATTTTGTGGGCGTGGAGAGATATGCGCACTGATATGGTAATTGTCATTTTTCCTGGACGCTTGTGGCAGGTGAATAACGTGATGCTAATAACCTTTTGAAAAGATGAACTTGAATTATTTTACTTTGATAAAATGGATTCTTTTTCATTGATTTAGGTATCTTATTTGAAACATTTTTATTTAGAAATACATCAGGACTTCGCAATCCGTCACAAATATAAAAAATATAGTTTTTCTAACTTATACTCGTTATTTCGAAAACTACTGATCTTAGGAACAAAGTATGTTATACCAAAAGTGTAACAAATTGAAAGTAAAAACTATAAATGAAAAAATATTCAGGGTGTTACGTTTAAAAATATAAAATTCGTTCGAATTCCAGACAAACTAAAAAGCTGGCAGCAACGCCAATATCGTCAGTCGGTGCGTTAGATCCTCTTACACAACTGTGTTAAATTTGGTTTAAATCGGTCAATAAATTGTGATGTTATTAAGCCGTTTCCAGACTATATACATATGATGTATAATGTATAGTGATGCGGCCAAGCAACACAGATCATACTGAACTTTTTGTGTGGTTCAGAAATGGAAAATGCGTTAAGCAGCCAGTTGGCATTAATTCTTTTGGGAAAATGCCATTTGCCATGCATCGTTGGCATTCGAGTATTCCAAATCTTCAACACTATACTGGACATTGTTTCCGCAGATCATCAGTATCGTTGCTTGCAGATTCAGGAGCCCAAGTATTAACTGACTGTATTAACTGACTGTATTAACTGACTGTATTAACTGACTGTATTAACTGACTGTATTAACTGTTAAGAGGCATGGTGGTTGGCGCTCTTACACAGTGGCAGAAATTTATATTGAAGATTCCAAAGAAAATAAGAAGAAAGTGTCCTCTAAAATTGTGGGTAACGTTTCAGGCACTGATGGTCCTTCAACAAGATTAAGCGCTCGGAAATAAACGTACGTTCTAAAAATTTAGCTCCCTGGTCATCTGCTGGAATTAGTTTATCAAATTGTTCAGAATTTATAACCAATATCTACTATAAATAAATGTTATTTAATTTTTTTTAATTAATAATAAGCACTGAAATTGGTGAGTAACTTTCTTTTTGTTTGTTTTTCATTTTAACATGAGCGTGTTATTATGAATACACAATGCCACTGAGTGTTATTATGAAGGTCATAATGATATCTAAATGAGGATTATTGCATAAGCTATTCAGGGAACAAACTGCTTAGCAATATGTTTTATGCAATAGGAGCATACACATTAAATAAACGTAAATTGTTTCTTCAAACAGAACGATTTTATTATTAATATAATTCAGGAAATACAGGGTGTCCCATAACTTATGGGCCGTAGAGCAACTAGAGATATCTGACATCAAACTAGACCGATTAAGTCATATAGGTCTTTTCGAAATGTTACTTGTTCTAGAAATACAGGGTGTTGAGAGTGAAAGTTTATTTTCGAAAATAAGCCATAATTTCAAAACGGTTCAATGAATCGAATTGAAAGTTGGCAGTATTATGTTTTTATGAGCAAGAAATAAGAATTTGTAGAAATTTTTAAATTTCACACTAGAGGGCGCTAGTTCTATACACTGGGTTTCATAAATCAATGATTATTTTTCTTACCTGTGATATTAGATGTGTTTGACTCAAAGTTTCTCAAAGAAGGGCAATTTCTAAGCTAAAAACGTATATTCGCTTAATCTTAATATATATAACCGATTTCAAGATATTTCCGTTTAAACATCACAAAGCATAAAAAAAACAAAGTAATTAAATTCATATTTTAATTATCACAACGCAGCAAATTAGAAACAATGCAACAATAACAAGAAGCTCACTTTAGTAAATGTTAAAAGTGGCCACCGTTGACTCAGAATGTTATTTAAGTTTCACACTAGAAATAGGAAGTATTTAAGATAATTGTGTATTAATACTTCATCACATGCCATGTTTTTAAAAAGCACTAATTGACGAGGTTGGCTGTGCACTACAAAATCAATTGAAACAATTGATTATTGGTTGTGACTTTTGCCTAGCAACGAAATAATTTATGTCAAACGAATGTTAGCAAATGTTAATGAAAGTTTAATAAGATTTCATATACTAAGTTTATTTTTTTTGAATATGCCGCGGCATTATCAATATGCTAACAGAGAATTGAGAGATATGCTCTGCGTCTATGCTCAAGAAACTTATAATGGTGCTGCTGCTGCGAGAAGATATTTAGGGTTATATCCAAACAGAATTCAACCAGATCGAAAAATATTTTGACCTATTTACACTGATTTAGGCGACAGGGGTAGCTTATATAATCAGAATTCTGGTGGCAGACCAAAAACTATAACTGTTGCGCAGGAAGAAGAGATTTTGGTTCGTGGTGCGGACGATCCCTCTTTGAGCACTAGACGCTTGAAAGCTGCTACTACAATAAGTGAATCATCTGTGTCACAAATTATCCACACTGAAAAATTGTACCCTTACCATTTTACGTCTGTGCAAAATTTACTGGAACATGATTTACCATCCAGAATGGAATTTTGTCAGTTATTATTAAATAAAAAAAATGAAAAACCCGTCATTCCTAAAAACCATATTATTTACTGATGAGGCTAACCTTCAACTGGAGAAATAACTATTATTATGCTCTTGAGAATCCACAACTGGTAAGAGAAAGACATTTTCAGCAAGGATTTTCAGCGAATGTTTGGTGCGGCATCATTGGCAATTATTTGGTAGGCCCATTTGAACTCCCACAAAGACTAACTGATGATGCATATTTGCAGTTCTAAGAAAATGACTTATTTAATTTATTAGATTATGTACCTTTAAACATAAGACTAAATATGTGGTTTATGCAAGATGGGGCACCACCTCAGTTTTCACTTGTAGCTCGAAATCACCTGAATCAACGCTTTCCACATCGTTGGATTGGTCGCGGCAGTGACTTTCCTTGGCCCCCTCGTAGCCCAGATATTAACCCGCTTGATTTCTATTTGTGGGGGCACATGAACTCATTAGTTTATAGGGACGAAATTAATACACGCGATGAACTTTTACAAAAAATTGGGGAAGCTGCTAATGTAATTTAAACAAGCAAGACACTTTCCCAAAAGTGAGATGTCACCTAGTTAAAAGTTTAATAGAGTGTATTGAGGTCAACGGTGGCCACTTTCAACATTTACTAAAGTAAGCTTCTTGCGTTGTGATAATTACTTAAAATATAAATTTAATTACTTTTTTTTTATGCTTTGTGATGTTTAAACGGAAATATTTCGAAAACGGTTAGCGATATTAAGATCAAGCGAGTATACCTTTTAAGCTTCGAAATTTTCTTTTTTTGAGAAACTTTGATTCAAACACACCTAATATCACAGGTAAGAAAAAAAATCATAGATTTATGAAACCCAGTGTATGTAACTAGCGCCCTCTAGTGTGAAACTTAAAAATTTCACCAAATTCGTATTGCTTACTCAAAAAAACATAATACTGCCAACTTACAATTCGATTCATTGAACCGTTTTGAAATTATGGCTTATTTTCGGAAATAAACTTTCACTTTCAACACCCTGTATTTTTAGAACGAGTAACATTTCAAAAAAACTTATATGACTTAATCGGTCTAGTTTGATGTCAGGTATCTCTAGTTGCTCACCGGCCATAAGTTATGGGACACCCTGTATTTATTATGCCGACATGACGGACACTTTTTACGGGGTTTCACAATTTAGAGTTTTATGACATACACTTTATTGTGTCAAATTCATAAACTAACCTGAATAACCAATAGGGACAGCGGATAAAAATAATAAATCTTGAGCTTGTAGACAATATAATAAACAGATTTATATAACATGTTAACGCTTATTACTTAATGGGATTTCTAAATTATATATTATAATCGTCAATACAAACAACGGCAATTTTAGTAAGTAAACACTGGTGTTTACTCTGTGATAATCTATTACACGGACACCCAATACCTGTGTAAACAGGGCACGTGTCCCTGAGCTTACAAATGTACAACGCATATTTCCTGCAAATTTAAATTTTTTAAAGAGTGTTTAACTCATTTTACATAAGAAGCTAACTTTATTTGATTTCAATATTGCATATTTTGCGGTGTTTTCTAAGTCTAAGCTTTGGTTAATTTTTTGAAAACCAATATGCAGTTGAAGCGGGAAGTTCGATGGTTTTGACTATTTTTAACAAAGATCAAAATCACCCGAGAAAATTAAATTATTAGTAATTTTTAAGACTTTAGTTTTAAATACTTACCTGTTAAATAAAAGCGATAGCTGTTGTGTCCTCTTAATGCTATTTTTTGTTTCCACTGGTGGTTTATCTATAAAACGTATATAATACTGGGAAAAACTAAATCGGACATTTTTACAAAGGCTGCGAATATTTCCATTCGCTCATTACGTTTGGCAATTTTTTCAAAAATAATTCATGAATAAATATGCGGTGGACCGTGTTAATGATCCGAATGAGAATGGATGCTGTAACCCGACGAGAGAAGGCTAATTTGTATTAAACCGGAGATTGCCGCATGTCCCTAATTGTGTTTGGTTAACCAACTGATAAATCCATATCCTACACAGAAAATCTTCCTAATTAAATTAGATTTTTGCCACAACGATGACCGATTTGGAAATGTAGAAATTCTCTTGGCGTTCGTAGATTATGATTATAATTATTTTTAATTTTAATTTAAATAATGAGTATTTGATTGTTTAGGAATTAATATTTCATAAATGTCTCGTTTATTCAATTATCAAATTTGTTAATAATTGCGAACAAAAGCCATTAAATTTTGGTCTGTCATACCTAATAAAATTATGATAAATTATTAGAATAATTATTTGAGTGCGAAAATACATGTAGTCTGTAACACGATAACGCTTATCAATAACATACACAATTTTTGTTTAGAATATATTGCATAATTCACAGACAATAAAACAGTTCGGCCAGGTAGCATTCGAACTTTCGGATGGTATTGAATTAATGTAACAGCAAATATTGAATTTGATTGATTATTGATTGAGAGTGACACCGATAATTCAGTCTCCATTAGTTATTTATCGGTAACTGCTTCCATTAAAGATCTCGAGAATAAAATGGATGAAGCATTATGCCCATATTTAAATAGATTCTGCAGTAAATTATGGCTCTCCGATGGGATACCCCATGTTCAATGGTACACATGCATAGTACGCATTCAAATCAGCATCTGGTAGCGAGTGTATTAGAAAGTTCTCTCCAGGATGGTAACCTATTATAAATTTTGTATATAAGAACCTTCAAGAAATATTCTCTGCGTTGGTATAATGATGGCCATCCAAGTTCCTACAATGCAGAAGTGGAACTAAAGGAATGACAAAAAAATTAAATAAACCCAGCAAACAGTTCTTCTTTGACCAATCTCTAACCGGGTCGTCAGTATCTGCTGATGGAGATGCCATATTAATGAGGAGTACTCTAAAGATTGTCTGATCAATGTTAGATAGACTTTAATTCTAGAGGCTCGACTTGCCTTTTTGCGCATCACAAAATTGAGCACCCTGTAAGCATTAGCTGCCTTTTTTTTGGAATAGTCAGACCAATTCAAGGATTTAGTAAGTTATACTCCAATATATTTAATAACATTGGTTTTTAAGATGTAATCATTGCTGAGCGTATGGTGAAAGCGTTTTTCACCGAAGGATATCAGCCTAGTTTTATCCGTGTTCAGATTCATGCAATTTACATCTTCACAGTGCTGCCTGCAGTGTACTTAATTCACTCTGTACAGTCTCACAGTCTCTGGCTCCCTTAATTTGTCTACAGATGATACAATCATCAGCAAAAAGACGTATAGTTGAATGGATGTTAGTATAGATGTCATTAATAAAAATTATAAATGCCAGAGGGCGGATGACGCTGCCTCATTTTTTTCTCTCATTTTTTATTTTGTTTTCTTCCTGTTAGGACGTGTCTTCTTATAGTTATTTACATTGAGTTTTGCTTTTTTTGGTTTGTTCTTTTAAGTGTGACTTTTTCCTGAGTTTTGACTGAGTTTGGCTTTAATGACGAAGTCCGTCGATAGTTCGTATATATGTTGGGTGAGTGTGTTGACTTTTGTTTCGCGATGCAGTTGGTTATTTCTGATGTACCATGGCGCCATGACGATTTTTCTTAGAGCAACGTTTTGAATTGCTTGAAGCTTTCTTCTGTGTGATTTAGCCACCTGTGCCCAGGCCGGACAGGGGTATGTGATTGCAGGGCTTATGATCTGCTTGAGTAGTATGATTTTGATTTTTTCAGCCATTTTCTTTAATTCTAGGAGTGGGCTGACTTTTGTGAGTTGTTTTCTGGCTTTGTTAACAATCAAATTGAAATACCTTTAGGTGCCAATCTAGTACTTCTTAATAGCCTAATAACTTAAGATAATTATGCAATAAACACTGTCAATAATTACGAACGAAAAAACCCATAATTATAAACACAATATAATTTTCTTAATTTTATTACTTAGATGTAAATACCACTATAATCACACCTGTAATTTAGTTGTACCTTTGGCCGATACCTGTAAATGAAGGACCAAAATAACCCATCATCTGTCAATTTTTATTTTAATGACATGTAGAATCTAGTATTGTCTTATATACCTTTGATAATAATCCGCAAGGGTTGAAACACGTGTCAGGAAACTGAATTAAATTGTGAAATATAACAAGTACGACTTTAATTTCCTCTACTATAGAACTTAAGATACTTTTGAAGAAACAATAGAATACCCTGTTAGAGATGTGCCGCAATCTACGGTTTAATTGTTTTTGAAAGAGTAGTCGAATTACATATATTTTCTCCCCTCGATGACAATTATTTAACAGGAAACCGCAGTTCCTGTGTCTACCGACTTCCCCGTTCTCCATGCAAACTAATGAGGTGATATTGGCTCATATCGGCACGAACATTTAATTAAAAGGCCATCAATGCCTTTAATACGCATCGCCAAAATCCTACGGGCTGGAGCTCTTGTCTCGTTAATTAATAAATGATTATATCCACAAGCCTGCGGGTTATAATACAGTTCAGTTCCAGTCGAGAAACGATGCCGTGTTGCCGGATTTCTTATATGAGGGTCCTCAAGGTATGCATCGGTTTTAAATCAGCTTAAAAAAAATAAATTATTAAAGTTAAAAATGTGGGTTCAACCAGTGGCGGCAGGCATCAAGTTCATTCCTTGATTAGCAAAATTAGAAAAATATAATGTAAAATAAATTTATGACTAATGTAGGGTAAATATTACTCAATCTAAAGATAGGTCATAGAAGCGTAACAAAAAGGAGGCAAATTTAATACAATAATAAGATAAACCAACAAAAAATCTAATCATCATTGATAATTCTAAAAGTAACATATCTAATGATACTTCAAAGTTTGGGTCCTTCATTCAGAGTTAAAGCGGGCAATCCAGCATTTTAGGGGTAATGGATTATGGTAGTACGGAATGTAACATCCCTTAAGACTTTGCTGATGCATTCGCTAATAATTTTCGGAGTGTCTATATAAACGCTCTCCCTGTTGGAGTCCCACAGACCTCCACATGTGTCACAAATGTAATTGACAAAAAAAAAGTTACGGTTCATGATATATTAGTCGCAAGTAATAAACCTAAAAATAAATGAACTTCGGGAGTAGATGGTATACCAAACTTTCTCGTTAGAGATTGTGCATAAAAAGTTATAAACCTATTTCAGTTCTTTGCAACTGTTCTAAATGCCTAGAAATGGTACTGCACAGTTCCATCTTTCCGCAGATCAGCGGCATGCTCTCTAAATATAACGTTATTGACTTCAGTTCGTGCCTTACACATCTATCTTTGTTTGAAGGTTAGAGACAACGATATGTCATGAATGGTAAACGTGTTTTGGGCTTCCATTTTCATTATTTATTTTTCCCACAACGTTTCAACTGGTAAACATCTCCAGTCGTCTTCAGGTGAATATTCAAGAACCTACGAAGCTATAAAAGTATTTATACTACCTGAGCTTAATTTACTTAACCATTATTGCTTATGTTTAAAGAGGGTTATTGAAGCAGGCAGGATTCTGGGATATGACAGCCGCTTCTTTGAATTTCCTCTTTCGACAATGTTCTTCCTTGAGTATAAACCATCGTCAACATCTTATCCAAACAACTGAACAGCATGGAAGAATCTTTGCTCGCAAAGAGCTTAAACTTTACGATTGCCCCAAAGGAAATCCAACTATTAAACATTATGTGTGCAACAGACTCAGTAGCCATTGAAACGACACAGAGAAAGCAGAAGAATTTCAATAGAAACTGAGAGAAATTTTATAGAAATCCAAACCTCCGAAACCAAACATACAAAAAGAAAAATCAATTGCTGTCCAAACTACGCTAAAGATACGAACATCAAAATTCTACCTGCAGATAAGGGAAATGCGACAGCGATGGATGTTGACATCTACAACCAAGAAATTGAAGAAGTCTTGAAAAAAGAAACTATCAAAGCATCCCAAAGGTCCTCACTACTACCATTGAAGGAAGAATATATTATTATCATACACTCAATAAGAAGGAATGATACGTTCCACGAATGCGCTTAACACCGTATCACAGCAAACCCTCACATCTATACGGTTTACCAAAAATACATAAGCATAACATGCCTCTACGACCCATCACAAGGTCCAGAAATTCTACAACATACGAGCTGTTCCAGATTTCTGCTGCTAATACTACAACCACTACAAGGTGAAAGCACACCATTTGTAAAAACTCGCAGAATTTTCTTGAGGTAATAAGTGGAAAGAAAATACAACCAGATAATTGATTTGTCAGCTTCGATGTCCATAGTCTCTATACAAATGTCCCAGTTAAGGATAAACTTCAGGTCATCCGAAGGAAGCTTGGGGAGGACCAGACCCTTGAGGAACGAAAATTGCTTCCCATCAACGCCCTATTGGACCTACAGGAATGCTGCCCTAATAATTACTACTTCCAAGGATAATCTTCAGTAATCGCCAATATTAACATAGAATGGTTGGAAAATCAGGCAATTGAAAAGTCAAAAATAAAACCGAAACTATTGCTGCGTTACGTAGACGAGACATTTATTATTTGGAATGGAAGCGATGACGAACTCCAAACTTTTCTACGTCACATGAATAACTGGGCTTCAACAATTAAGTTTACCATGGAGAATGAAGAAAACAACAAACTGCCGTTTCTAGACGTCATTGTACAGCGATACCATCCAAACAAAGCCTACAAGGTAAAAGGACATAAAGGATTGTATATGTATAAAGAATGCCTTGCGAGTGCGGACAACCCTATGTTGATAAAGCCCTACAACCCCTTGAAACAAGGATCAAAGAACATCGAAACCACACAATGAAAGGGGAAACAAAGAGATTCGGTACAGCAAATCATGCTTGGACCCACGGCCACCACTTATGGTCAGAAGCAAAAATTATACTCAAGGAAGAACATCGGCGAAAGAGGAAATTCAAAGAAGCGGCTGTCATATCCCAGAACCCTAACTCAGTAAACCCTCTTTAGACCTAAAATATTACTGGAAACCTATGTTAAGTGAATGTAAGCTTACATTAAGATAATAGAGTAACACATGACTAGGTCATGCTCTGCTAACCCTTAGGTAGTATAAATACTCTTATAGCTTCGCAGGTTATTCAATATTCATCAGAAGATGACTGGAGGTGTTTACCAATTGAAACGTTGTGAGAAAAATAAATAATGACAATGGAAGTCCAAAACGCGTTTATCATCCATCTATCTTCGTTGTCATAGAGATCCTGTAAAGCTCTAGATTCTCTAGTCCAGCTCGATCTAATATATACAGATGATCAAAAGACTTTTGATCAGATTAATCATTTTGTTTTGCTGGCAGAGCTTAAGAACCTGGGCATGTCATGGAAATAAATTGGCCCTTGTTGGGTTATATTTAGTTGACCGAGTCATGGCGTAGATTGTGGGGGTTTCAGATCACCATCATTTACTGCGGGTTCTGGAGTGCCCCGCAGGGATCTAACCTGTGTCTGCTTCCTTTCTTTATTTTTATCAACGATCTTATAAACACATAAAATTAATTGTAATAAACTCACATATGCTGATGATTCGAAGACATTTGATGTAATCGATAGTACTCTGCAGGATGATTTGCGAGTCATCAAATTTTTACTTATAAATATTTTATTAAAGTTTTCTGAGTTTCTAGAACAAATTTCAAGCAATAGTGTATTTTTAATATGCTATCAACTCCTTTTTGGTCACGTTTATCAAATATTATTTGTATTGAATGAAAACGTATTTTCGATAGTTTTTTAACACATATTCTTCTGCCATTTTTGACAGTTTGGGGCCACTGAATAGTTAGAATACTTTGACACCCATTTTTCTTTAAATTCTGACTAATCAGATCGTTGTCGGACGATCGGAAATCGGATGCTACTAGAATAACGGTAGGGTCTCGTACTTTCATTCTAGTACCAAAAGTTCTTTGTTTAAGACAACATTTTTGCAAATTGGCAACATTGTATTCGTAGGTGATAAGAAATTTCCCAGTGTTATTTTAATAGACTGGCCGGGAGTAGTGGGTTCTAGAAGTAGGGTCTAGCGTTTAATTTAATAAGTAGGTGTCTTCTGCAATCTAATTTCCTAGTAATTATTTTGTGTAGAAAGTGACCCTTTTAGAGCAACCGATAAATTTTACAAGTTTATATCTTAATTGAATCATTTTGGATTAGCTTGGGTTATTACGGCAAGGGAATAGTAAAATAATAGGAGAAAGTAGTACCTACCCATAAGACTTTATAAAATGCACTGACGTGCATTTAATTTCTGGAGCGTCATTCAAAAGAAGTAAAAAAATATGTTCATTTGATTACACAGAAAAAATAGAAACCGGAATTTTCACGAAATTAAAGAAATTCAATGAACTCGATTAAGTTAAATTTAGCACAATTTATTTTACCTTTTTAAACCTTTAAATAAAAATATTTTGGAAGGTTGCCATATGCCAATAAAAACCCTTCTATTCATATGTTCCCATACTATTTCTTTTTCTCCTTTCTTTCTGTGGCTTTCACTTTGCTATTTCTTAGCAAAGTGCAAATTTTGTAATAGACGAAGTGTGACTAATCTGCTTGGTGCCAGAATTGCCCATAGTAAAAGGATAACACACACCGACGCGGCCACGGCCACGGTAGTGGTGGCGGCCAATCTAAACACATAGAAATAAATGAATAAAATCATACCCCTCGTGGGCAGGTCTAGATCAAGCGGCCAAGGGCAGCGTTCTGATATACGGTGACGGTCAAATACATCGTGCCAACTTTTACTGCGAGAAGTGACAGTAGTAATGGTAAAGAATATAATAGAATTATTAATAGAAAATGATAAACTATATCCCATACTTTTTGATTTAAGTCATCCAAATTATAAAAATATAAGGGCTAAAGACAAAGTGTGGGACAAAGAGCTAATAGTAACAAAGTCTCTTCTTCCACCTTGTCTATCATAATAACAAATAATAGAAATAAAAATGAAACCTGGACGTTTAAAAATATATTTTCGTATACATAAAATCTGTAAACGGTAACTACGTTACAGCTCCGCTCACCGCTTTGGTGTGAATGCGCCCGACCGCTAATTTGATCGCCACCGCTACTGTGGCCGTGGCCGCGTCGGTGTGTGTAAGCCTTATCTTCAAACCATCCACACAGCACACTTCCTTTCAGAAATATCTCTGATACATTTCGAATGCCTCAAGAACATAACCTTTCATATCAACATTTCTGAAATATTTCAGATTCATTACACCCACAATGATAGTTGACACACCCTGCCTTTGACACTTGATGGACCAGATGCAGAAAATCCAGCCTGCTCCCTCACGGATTCCTATTGTTTTATGTTTTGTCTGTGTAATGTTCAATTAACAATAATTATTATTAGGCATTGTTATTTGTGGGCGAACTGTCCTACTACCGAATATGTATATTATGGATAATAAAACTGAGGTAAGCCTCTATTTTAATAATAGGTATATTAATAGTTTTAGGTTAGGTTCATTTTATAATTTTCCCGCTTTAGAATTATAAAAGGTTCAGTAATGTATCACCTCCCTTTGGGACAGAACTAGAGGTACAACGAATTGTTGTACTGTGGCTGTCGCAGTACAAACTTCGTTTGTCTCGTGAATTATAAGAACTTTGAATACCTACATAAGTTGGTAACAAATTTTGGCTAAACTTTCCTGTCTTTATAATAACATTGATATAGGCAGCGTCCTTGATATATTAGAGATTGGTATTTTTCTATCAGAGACCTATATTATAAAGGTCGATTTGTAATGCTTTCGCCACCGCTCCTGCTCGTTGTCACCGTTCCCGCTGGTCGCCACCGTTCTTTATCAAATTTAACAAATTTTTTTCATCCCATTAGCAAAAGCACGAACGACGAACAGCACAAGGTCAGCGAGATAAAAATTGGTCATGGTGAAACTACAAACGGGAGCGGTGGCGACTTTTATAAATGCATACATTATTTGCATTTAGGTTAGGTTGGCGACGAGCTGGAGCGGTGACGAAAAAGTTTAAATTTTAAAATTCATACTTAAAATTATTAATTTTTAAATTTCTACTTTTAGGGCCCCATAGAAAGAAGGGGTCAGAGATAAATAGTCATCCTATTTTGTATATTCATATTTATTACTTAATAATAGTTTATATGTTTTTTTTTTAATAAATATGTTCTTGATATTGAATGATATATTATTCCATTCTATATAATTTCAGAAATATTACAAGAAATATTTTTGAAATATTTCAGAAATGTAATTATGTAATGTTTTAGAAACATAAAATGAAATATTACTTTTATGTTTACTATTATACTTACTATTGTTATACAGGGTGTTATTTAATAAGTGTCCGATATTTAACAGGACGATTCCTCACCTATTTGTAAGGTGAAACGTTCATATAAGCATGGGTCCTCAAGCCCTTCATTTTTGAGATACCTACAGGGTGTTAAAAATTGCATACGGCAGGGAAGTAGACATTTTCAACATTTATTTTGATTTTGATTTAGTTTTATATCTAGCGATTCGTTGTTTAAATATTACCGATTGAAATGTTTCTATGTTGATTTAAATATAGTTTTTAAAATTGTTTAACTTATGACAAGCACATGCATCGATTAATTTAAATCAAAATATCTCGAAAACGGCTGTTTCTAGCGACTTTTGACAAGCACACTATTTTTACGTAAAAATGATAGAGGACTCGATTTTTCTTCTAGAAAATGTGATACTTATATGCACCAAAAAGTTGTGACTCCCCAAAAAGAGAAAGACCTGTAGGTGACGCCCCCTATTATTAAGGGCCAAGCTTAAATGAAATTTGAATTTATCATATTAAAAAATCCCCAAATACCAATTTTCGTCTAAATATAGACATTATTTCAAAAATTATTTACGAAAAACAAAAATAAAGTTAAATTTTTAACACCCTGTCTCTCAAAAATGAAGGGCTTACTTATAAGAACTTTTTACCTCATAAATAACTGAGGAATCGTCCTGTAGAATATCGGACACTTATTAAATAACACCCTGTATATGTCCGAAATTGAATCCTGGCATCGTGCATGGAAGGAGAAACACCTGAATAGAGCCATTTTAAACGATTTGGAGGTGGTCAACAAACTCTGACAGAAAATATGTTCTAACCATCTCATAAAGCGCAGCCTTGTGCCACAAATAAAATTGAGAGAACATTAAACACTAAGACATGTCAATGGTTAAGCTCTAGAATAATAGAAAATCGCTTAAATGAATTATGGGTAATTAGCCTGCAGTCACAAAATTGTACTAGAAAAAATAGAATAAGATATATTTATTAGACTTTGGAAAAATTAGCACATTGTTATTGTCAACTTTAACTAGGTATATACTTAACGCAAAACAATTTCAATTGCACGACATACCCTTCCAGTGACGTCAGTTCTCAGCAGTGTTGCCAGATTGTAACCAAAATATCCGCGTGAGGACACTGGTATATTATTTTAAAAATCGTTCAGGATGACAGTATATACCTAAATTGTATTTGATAGTCATAATAATTAAATTTAATTAATAATTTTATTGTTACTTTTTTTATGTATGTTTTAATTATGAATCTATAATCTATACTCCGCATTTTTATGAAAGTAGGCGAGGCAAATATCCAAATCACTTGATTCACTCGTTCTATTTACTTCAGTAATAATTGGTTGAATGTTCAGTATATCTATTACTTGTTTTCTTTCATACCATTTTAATATCTCGCTTTCTATGTGCCGAATTGAACTTTTCCAAACATCAAGAGTAGCAGTACGCAATGAGCTGTTTGCACTGGCTATTTAAATGCTTTGGCATTTTTAACAAATAGTAAACAAGGTAATAGACAGAGATATGTATGTACACCTTTGTTGTTCTTAAAAGAACATATTTTAACGCTATTTACGAGTAGATCTGAAGTTCTTGCTAAAAAATACACTCACAACAACAGTATCAACAAGAAAAACGAAAACAAAACGTCAAAACAGGCCAACGAACGAGCTGGCACCACCGCAGCGTTGAGAGCTCTGTTGCCAACTGTCGGCCTATAAAATTAAAATTACATTAATTTTTACAAGTTTATATTAAAAAAAAATATATTTGCTATAAGTGGGTTAGTATCAAAGAAGAATACCTTAAGTTTTTAGTACATTCAGTATCGCGTCAAATTATAATATTTTTTGCCCAAATTTAATTTCCTCATATTTTCTTACGAATTTACAATCATCAGCTGATTAATGACGTGCAACGCAAATTGTTTGGTCAGTGCCTATATTAGTTATTATTGAATATGATTTATTTTTTTTGTCCTGCGTGACTTTTACTGTCCCAAATTTTGGTATCGTATCGGAACCATTCAATTTATGTGGCCTCTCACTAAACGAAATTTTGCCTAGGCTTATACAGGGTGAGGATTTTAAAGTGTTACAACGCAATATCTGAAAAACGGCTATAAATATTTTAGTCAAATTTTGGGACGTGGATAGGGAGGTTGGGGGACAAATTTTAAAATATTTTTGATATTTACCCCCCCTCCAGATTTGATGTGGCTAGTGACAAATTTGAAATGTCAAATGGAAAGGTATTTTTTTTTTTTGATAATTCGATTCCTCGTCAATAACTACGTAAGTGAGCAGAAAATTGTTACATTTGCTCTACTAGTTGCTTAGTTACGAATTTTTCAATAAATAAAATAGGAATACTTAAAACTACACATTTTAAATCATGACACCTATGATTATTGTTTATCCAAACCTTTAATTATGTTGTATCCTAGGAAACCACTTTTGACTTTGACAAGTAGTGATAATCTGATAAAGTTCATTATTCAGTGCAATTATGGAACAATCTTATGACATTGAAATAGACATGTTGTTAATTCTGGGAGAATGTAGAAAAAACTACCGGGAAGCGGCGCAATTGTGGACTGTTAGGTTTCCCGCCATTCAAAAATCTCATATGGCATTTAAGCGATTAGAAGATCGAGGCCGCAGCACGGGAATCCTAAAAAATAAGAACAGAGTTAGAAGACAAACAAAAACTAATGACGATATGGCCGTTGGAGTGTTGGGTGTAATAGCTGTAAATCCTCATGTTGGTTCAAGGGAACTTGCTCGTGATTCAGGAATGTGCCAAAAATCGGTACTGGCTATTTTACACAAGCACAATTTTCACCCTTACCACATAACTATTCATCAGGAATTGTATGGCCAAGACTTTCAAAATAGGATTACATTTTGTACGTGGTTACAAACTTTAATTCACGAAAACAATGCATTTTTAAGAAAGATAGTATTTTCTGACGAAGCTACATTTACCAATTGTGGTCAGGTAATTATTTAAATCAATATGGATTAATGTAACTTTTAATAATCAAAAATATGTAATCCACTACTTGATGGGTGTACATAAATAAATACATATCTAAACACCCGTTAACGGGTGTTTAGAGAATATTCACATACATTTAGATTTATTTTTAATTTTATACTGATTCAATCAATTTTGCTTTTCTTAATTTAAGGTCAACCGGCACAATTTACACTATTGGGCACCTCAAAATCCTCACTGGATGAGATTTCTGCCAAACCAACATCCTTGGTCGGTTAATACCTGGTGTGGCATAGTCGGAGATAGAGTCATTGGACCACATTTTTTTGACCGTCACCTAAATGGAGAAATGTATAATAATTTTTTACAAACCGATTTGCCACAACTTCTGAATAATAATGGAAATCAACAAGAACTATGGTTTCAGCAAGATGGTGCTCCGCCACATTTTGCCCGACAAGCTCGAGATACACTAAATGAAATGTTTGGAAACAGATGGATTGGTCGTGGTGGTCCTGTAAATTGGCCTGCAAGGTCACCAGATTTAACCCCATTAGATTTTTTCTTGTGGGGATTTATAAAAGAGAAAGTTATGGCTACACCAACGACCACACCAGAAAACATGAAAGATCGTATTCAACAAGCATGTAATTTAGTAACGCCTCAAATGTTAACTCGCGTGCGCAACTCATGTCAAAAAAGAATTGCAAAATGTTTAGAAATGGATGGGGGTCATTTCGAACACCTTTTGAAGCATGATCGTCGTTAGATTTTTTAAGGAATTATCATTTTTAAGTATTCCTATTTTATTTATTGAAAAATTCGTAACTAAGCAACTAGTAGAGCAAATGTAACAATTTTCTGCTCACTTACGTAGTTATTGACGAGGAATCGAATTATCAAAAAAAAAATACCTTTCCATTTGACATTTCAAATTTGTCACTAGCCACATCAAATCTGGAGGGGGGGTAAATATCAAAAATATTTTAAAATTTGTCCCCCAACCTCCCTATCCACGTCCCAAAATTTGACTAAAATATTTATAGCCGTTTTTCAGATATTGCGTTGTAACACTTTAAAATCCTCACCCTGTATAGGCGACATATAGTTGATGCAAAACAAAAACCGATGCACGTCATACCCTTCGAGTGACGTTAGTTATCGACAGAGTTGCCAGCTTGTAACCAATATATCCGAGTAAGAGAATTACACAGTATTTTTTCATACAAACAAGATAAATATACAAAAATTTCCCATAGTTTATATGTTTGTTTACTGCATAATACCTTTTACCATCAACTTTAGTAGATCAAACACTTCTTTTATTTTCATCTTGCCAAGACCGACCAATGGTACCATCCTAAAAAATCCATGTTTCATCCAAAAAAACGAATTGGCACAAGAATGCTTATTTTTCTTTAATATATTCTTTCAAAACTACCAGTCGTTTGAAAGCTACAGGGGAAAGTTCCATAAGCCCTCGCCTGACTTCATCTTTTTACCATTCGAAGGCTATTTCCTTGAAGAGGCTTCTTAAAGAGACAACCATCAAACAGTTCTCTGTATTTTAATTTCCCACTTAAAGTTGTCAAAGTTACATGATGTTCTAAAAAAAGTTACAGCTTATGAATAGCCGATGAAAAATATTATAATTTTTAAATAATACAACTTACTTGTTTCGTACATTCCATAAATAGTGTCACGTATATAACTTATATCCAATCTTCACCCATTTACAACTCTCTTTGAATTGGAACGTTTGTTTTAAGATAATTCTAATAATTTATTTTCCTTAACTGTTGTTGAAATTGCGCTTACTGTGGAGATATTTAAATTTGGGGCAGCTGCTACACGCTAAAATTAAAAAAGTAGAAATAAAATATCTAGATCTTAACATACTCTTTAAATTTACTCCTCTGTATTGCTGTCAAGGGTAACAATAGGCTATTGTTGTTAAGTTCTTCTTGAAAATAGCTTCTTAGAGAAGCTATTAACTTTTTGCACCGACTATATAAATGCTTCGGCATTTTTTACAAATAGTTAACAACGCCATCGACAGAGATATGCATGCTCACTTTTGTCTCTCTTAATAAAACAGTTTGTAATGCTATTTATGAAAAAATCTGGAGTTTTTGTTAACAAATAGATGCACAGCAACACGGAACCACGAACAATTAAGGTTAGTTTTGCATGGAACGTCAAGCCAAGCTAACAAACGAGCTGGCGCCTCCGCACCGGTTACAGTTATGTTAGGTTTGTTCCAACACCCAATTTTTGTACCGTCCGAGAACCGCCACGAAACTGTTGGGATCGATTTTGTGCGCAGGCGTTAACATTTCATCGTTTCGTTACCTTACAAAAATGGACATGAGTTGGAACGGTTTTTGTACTGATTTGTGAACGTGGCGCACTCGGTGGCGCCGAAGCGTCTTTCTAAAACTAACCTTACTTTTAAATGTAAACATTATTGAAAATTGGGAGTTTGCGATACGGCAATTAAAAATGGAAAATTTCTCAATTGTTGGTAAGTGACTAGGTACCTATTTAAATTTTAAATTTTGTAAATAATGCTTTTTTTTCTAAAAATACAAGACTATAAATACTAATAAGACTAATGCGCAAGTCAATCCAAACGATACTTGCTCTCGACCAAGTATCGAAATGACCGTACAGAAACCGATTCGCGAACTATCCATAACAGTGTTGGAACGCCAACAAGGGTCGTTCGATAAACCATCACGGGTTCGTTGGAACGCTTTTTTCTTTCTGCGCATGAACCCAACGATACAATGTACGGTTTTCGGGGGTGTTGGAACAAACCTGTTGTCAACTATCGGCCAATAAATATCACATTATATTAATTTTTGCAAGCTTAAATAAACAAGTGCTTTAGGTAAGTTTATAGTAAATTCAATATCGCATAAAGTTTTAATACTTTTTGCTCGATTTAATTTCCTCAAGTTTTCTGACGGATTTACTATTATCAGCTGATTGATGACGTGTATCGGTTTTTGTTTTGCATTAACTGTAAGTATAGTAGGTTCAGTCAAACTTTGAATATAGGCAATGGTCTCCTCACATGCCATATCTATTAATATTCATTTTAGATTAATAGTATTAAGATAACCGGAAAGCCTGAACGACCATAATAAATACTTTTATTATTGTAAACACCGAATCCATAGTCTGATAGATACAAAATAAAATAAGAAAAACCAAAAAAAACCCTTACAACAAAAATAAAAGTGTACAGGCCGAGCAATATGAGCTCTGACATTTGGATGCCCAGTAGATAGGCAGATAAGTGTCTCTATCATACACTGAGGTATCTGTGTTGAACACTCTTCTTTTCTATTACCTGCACAGTATTTCAGAGCTCAAGCTAAAATGCACGACCTGTATAGATACTTATTTAATTTGCGTTGGCGTTTGCGAATCTTCTTAAAAGTTTAGTGTACTTGTAGCTCCTAGTGTTTGCAATTAAACTAAAAAATTAAAGTATAATGATTTTTTTTTATAAACGTCTATTAGAAAAAGTATTATCCCAACTCCAATTTAAAAAGTTTCACGTTTAAATAATCTTACAAAAACAGTTTTCTGGCTTTTAGATTGGAAAAATGTGTCTGGTGACACGCCAGATAAGAAGTTATGTATGCAGAGCCGGCTGTCATTTACTTTTATAGAGAAATTTCTGTAAAAAATGGCTGGAAAAGGCGAGATTGAGGCGATGAACCGCGGAAATTCAATTTTCCATTGACACTCATTCATCTTTTTTGCCAAAAAAGGAAAATCTAAGAGCTTCGGTTTTTCGAGGGCCGTCGAGGCAATTTATATAGATGAGGTTTCGTCTTCGGATGTCATAAATATGATGTGTGCGGGGATTTGATGACTTTTTATTCCTTTTATTGAAAACAGATGCGTCGAGAACGAGCAATGCCATTTTTGTTTATTTGATGGAACGTATGGTAACCATGAATATCTCAGAAGAGAAGATATTAAATTTAAGTGTATGTATTAGGAACGGGGCATAAAAACTGATCGTTTTATTATACGTTCTGAAAGTACTTATTTTTGAGATTTGCAAAAGTAACAAAGTTTAACAGTTTAGAACGGTACCGGTATAGATGGATGGAAATAGGCGTCATATCTCTCTCGCATGTTATATAATTAAATTTTTCCATACACTCCGATAAGTATCTTACAATTTCTTCTTAGCGGAAGATCTCTGCTACAGCAGTTGCTACACCCCTGACTCAATGACACACAGAAAGTGTGAATCCAATGAATAATCAACACATATTTTTTCCAATGTGTTAACAAAGTCGTAGGGGAAATAAGCAAAATTAATATCTATAATTTAGAGAAATTTCAACGCAGTTTGGCAACATCGACCCGACAGATTGTAAATTACGCGTATCTGTAAAGGCGAAAATAGACTAACCAAATATTGGTTTGCCAACACTTGGTCAACAAATTAAATTGCACCAGGTGTACGTGTTGCGCAACAGTTGCGCCGCTGTTGGCGAACTGTGAGCGACGTTGGCTTTCGAGACGGCACATCAAAGGAAATATTGATCACCAAGTGGGCTCAAAGTATCATCAGAATGTGTAAAGTTTTTTTCACATTAAATGGTTTTGACCTTTTAACTGCAATAAAAATAAAGGGTCGATACCAATGTGTGGATAATAAATATAGAAAGTATGAGGGTGAAGGAGAGGGTCGGAATCAAGAAAATAAGTAATTATACTCGTATGATGCGTTTATATTAATTTAATAAAATGAGAGAAAAACTAAATTTTATAAATTTTTCAATAACACTTATATTTATTGACATGCATAATGTTATTCCATATCTAGTTCTATTTTGCTGCCGCTATCTTCACTTAAATTAATTATAGTCGATTTAATTTTATCATGCAGAGTAACTTAAGAATTTTCTACATTAATTACATGAGGGATTGAATTTTTCCAACTACCTGGGGTAATATCATTAACACATTTTTTTATTAATTTTTCAACGCTATAACTTAAAGTTGAATAAGTATTTTCTGACCTAACAATTGATCTTAATTGGTGCCACATTCTTCAAAAAGTTCTGCCGTTGTATCTTTATGGTAGTCGACGCAAGAGTCTTTAATATTCTTTGCAGAAATCCACAAGCCATTTGGGATCCAATCGTTTTCTGACCCGGCAAGTAAAATGGTAATTATTTTCCCTTTATTTAACGGAGCTTTTGTTTTACACCAGTCGGAAGAATCAGACCATCCCTTGGATGGGTGTCAAACCATGTTTTATCGAAGTAAATTATTGGATGATTTTTAGAACGATATTTTCTTATCGAAGCTATGTCACGACGCCTTTGTTGTAACCGCTGGGATTCCATAAATAATAACTTTTTGTCAATTGTGCGATATTGGAAGCCAATTTTAAACAAAGCTCTTCAAAGGCTAGTGATGCTACAGCCTATTTAGATTTCGTCATTAGTGAGCCGTTGCATCAGAGTTCCTAATGTAGGTACGCGTTGCTCTTCGTATATGGTGTAGACTTTCCGCCTTATCAAGTCCTTGTCGGCTTCGCCGAAATATTTATTGGAACCGGCATTTGTACGCTTCCTTCTTGTAAGCAACATAGATGACGTCGTATTATCGTTTTGTCGTTTCTTTACGCCGAAAGTGAACTCAAACCAACTTCTTACATATTTCCAGGAGAAAGTCAAAATATTAACATGGCGACCTATCGACCAATCACGTCTCAAGGATTGGAAACGCTATTACGTTACGCTGTAAAAAAAACGCCGGTAAGGACTCGTTCTTGTACAACGGACTTTTACCTATTGCAGAGAAGAAGAACATCAATTTCAAGAAATTAACGACATTCCAATCAAATATTACGACTGGTACAAAACACCTGTTGACCAAAAATAGTAAAATATTGCTCCGGAACCCACTTTCTCAGAATATTAGGATAAAAATGACTGTATGTACAATTTAATATACAGGGTTGTCATTTGAAAATGAAACAAAGCCAATTTTGGGCACCCCAGGTTTAAAAAAAAAACGCTCGGACCCGTCGATTTTTTATTATAGAGGGAAACATTTTTTTGACATTTTGGCCCCCTGAAAGTCAAACCCCTAGCGGAGGCGACAATTACCCTAAGAATTTTAAATGGAATGGAGTCAAGTGATACTTTGTTTTAAATGTATTTTTATGTAGAGTATAACCCCAGAGTTTAACATCGCTACCTAGCCTGTACAGTGGCTCACCAAAAGTACAAAAACAGGTTGTTTTTACATTTTTGATTACAAAAAAAATTCTTACAAGTCAGTCTAGTAAATGCTGGAAATGCATGCTCCTGGGCCTCCATGCAATAGTAGAGATTTTGTTCACAACGCTCTCGTACATTTTGAAGTATCTGTGGGATGATTTGACGACATTCATTAATTATCCGTTGTTGTAGGTGTTCCAAAGATGCTGGCTGGGAGGCATAAATTTTAGTTTTTAAGTGGCCCCATAAAAAAAAATCTAATGGGCTTAAATCCGGAGAACGTGGGGGCCACTCAATACTTGCTCTCCTTCCGATCCATTGTCCTGGAAACGTTTGGTCCAAATAGTGACAAACAGTGAGTGTAAAGTGAGTTGGCGCACCATCTTGTTGGAATATTAAGTGATATTCCATGTACTGATCGTCATTTTCAATTATTTCTACTAACGCTGGATAAATGGCGTTTTGTAATAGTTCCAGATACATTTCGTCTGATAAATTGCCAGGTAAAAAAGAGGCCTATTATACGGTTACCAAAAATGCCAGCTCAAACATTCAGTTTTTCCGGATGTTGCGTACTTATGCACCTCACGAAATATTCTGGAATTTGAATCAGACCAATAACGACAGTTGTGACGATTTACCGTAACGTTCAGGAAAAAGAGCATTCGTCAGAAAAACACACGTTGAAAAGAAAGTTCTGATTATTTATTGGCCGTTCACTCATAATTTCTCAAAATTGCAATCGCCTATCAAAATCGTCTTCGTTAAGTTCTTGTGCCAGATGTATTTTGTAAGGATGAAACTTGTGTTTTTCTAATATTGTTTGAATTCTGCCTCTTTTAGCACCAGATGCTGTCGCCAGCTTTCTTATACTTAGTGTGGAATCTAAACTTTTGCACCAATTCCAAAATGGACTTGGCGATTTTGATGTTGATGGTCAAACAGTTGGGCAGTTCTATTAGCACATTCATTATTCGCAAAGAATAATGAAATCATTGGCACCCTTTCAGCAATTGAGTAAACCATTATCACTTTTATGCCGATTCTGTAAAGAAATAAACTAGACCTTACTACTTTACCGCGACCGAAGGACATGATCTGCAACAATAATTATTGAAGGTTACAGGAATAAAACTACAATTGTCAAAAAAGCAAAGTTTTACACCAGCAAATGCTATTTATCGCTGTCATTTTTTGAAATGAAAAAGGTAAAAACAACCTGTTTTTGTACTTTTGGTGAGTCACTGTACAGTCTAGGTAGATGGTAGCGATGTTAAACTCTGAAGTTATACTCTACAGTGTGGCCCAAATTGGGCCTACATGTATGGGGATCTTGGAAACTATAGAAGATAGAGAAACGGTTAAATGGGGAAAGTTTTTGACAATTATATTTCTAACTGAAAACCGTTTAGTACGCGGCCCTATCTTTTTTGGTTTTTTAAATATGTTGAAAAAACCAAAAAGATGTATTTTCGAAAATATGCTGTAGATTTCTTATTATTCACTATTTTGGCAATCTGTAAAAACATTTTTAAAGCAACTTTTTAAGTAGATTTCAGTTCTGCAATTTAATTTTGAACGCGACGTTTCAGTTATTTTATACCATCATCAGGTTCATTTTTTCTTATGGGCGCCATATTGTATTTTATACTTAAAAGGTAGCTTATGACGTCAGCTTTTCAACGATGTATTATTTGTTGGAAAATAAATGAAATTGACTTGAAAAATAAAGAAAATTAATTTTCGCAACACGTCAAATTTGACAACTGCACTATAACTCCCTAAATTGAATACCAATTAAAAGGTTTACATTTTGTAGTATTCACAAAACACTGCTTGCATTGTTTCAATCAACAATATTACAATAACCTATGAATCAAAAATAAAATCTAGTAGCCTATGACCTTACAATAACCTATGAATCAAAAATAAAATCCAGTAGCCTATGACCAACCACTACCGTTTGAAAATGAAACAAAAATATTACTTGTCAGAACGAGTAAAAGTATAATAGTTTTTATTATTATTATCTAATAATAACGATTTATTTGTGTATTCTGAATTTAAAAGAAAATGGCATTGCGTTTTTCTCACGAAGAAAAATTTGATTTGCTAGAATGTTACATTCATTGCAACAGAAATGCAAACCTTGCATTAGAAAGGTATTTTGAAAATTTTTCTGAAAGACCGCAGCGAAGTGTCAGACTTTTTCCAAAAATTGTTATGAACCTGAGAAACCATGGAAGTTTTGAAAAACCGCGGCCCAAGAATTACGAAAAAGCAGGTAATAACGAGCGTGACGAAAATGTCACAGCCTATTTTAATGCCGCTCTGACATCATCTACAAGAGCATCGGCAAGAGACTTACCAACCCCGCGAAGTACCATACAAAGAGTCCTTAAGGAAAATAAATATCGACCATACAAGCCAACTATAGTTCAGGGTTTACGAGAAACGGATTATCCAAGAAGAATGCAGTTTTCAAATTGGTATGTGAATCAATGCGAACAAAATCATGATTTCAGTCGTCTTGTAATTTGGACCGATGAATCACATTTTACCAACTGCGGGGTATTTAATAGACATAACCATCATTTTTGGGCAACAGAAAACCCTCACCAATTGGCTCAACGAAGACTGCAAACCCGATTTGGTTGTAATGTATGGTGTGGTATGTATGGTAAGTAATGTCACCTAGCTTGCTAAATACATAGCAGGTATTAAGTAACCCAGCTTTACTTTTCTCCTTACATTTTAGACAACAGACTTATAGGACCATTCTTTTATAATCATACGTTGAATGGCCAAAGATACTTGGAGCTGTTAGAAGATCAAATATTAGAGCAAGAGTTCCTCAAGATCAATTGAATAATATTTGGTTCCAACAAGACGGTTGTCCCGCACATAATGTTCGGGAAGTTCAAACTCTCTTAAGACAGATTTTTGATGACAAATTAATTTCAAACGGCGGACCAGTTAATTGGCCTGCTAGATCCCCTGATATAACTCCTCTCGATTTTTATTTATGGGGTTATGTAAAAAATGAAGTATATGAGTTTGAACCCCCGGAATCTGTACAAGAATTAGAAGAGAGAGTAAGGAATGTGTTTACGAGCATAAATGGCAACACGCTTCGCAGGGTCATCAATACTGTGTTAAAAAAGTGTCAAAAATGTATTAATAAAAACGGCCAACATTTCGAATAAGTATAGTAAGTTAGATATTTTTTCTTATTTTCTTTTCAAAACAATAATTATTATTCATTGCGTTTTTAGTTTTCTTTATTTGAAATGTTAATATGAGATTTTTAACCATAAGGAAAAAATAAAATAATGTATTATAATTTTATGATATTTTAAACAAATTTAACCCTGCCTAATGTGTTCTTCTCAAATTTGACGTGTTGCGAAAATTAATTTTCTTTATTTTTCAAGTCAATTTCATTTATTTTCCAACAAATAATACATCGTTGAAAAGCTGACGTCATAAGCTACCTTTTAAGTATAAAATACAATATGGCGCCCATAAGAAAAAATGAACCTGATGATGGTATAAAATAACTGAAACGTCGTGTTCAAAATTAAATTGCAGAACTGAAATCTACTTAAAAAGTTGCTTTAAAAATGTTTTTACAGATTGCCAAAATAGTGAATAATAAGAAATCTACAGCATATTTTTGAAAATACATCTTTTTGGTTTTTTCAACATATTATTATTTCAAAAACCAAAAAAGATAGGGCCGCGTACTAAACGGGTTTCAGTTAGAAATTTAATTGTCAAAAACTTTCCCCATTTAACCGTTTCTCTATCTTCTATAGTTTCCAAGATCTCCATACATGTAGGCCCAATTTGGGCCACACTGTATATAAAAATACCTTTAAAACAAGGTATTACTCGATCCCCTATTCTATTTAAAACTTTGGGGGTAGTTGTCGCCACCGCTAAGGGTTTGACTTTCAGGGGGCGAAAATTTCAAAAAATTGTTTTCCCCTATAATTTAAAATCGAAGGGTCCGAGTTTCGTTTTTAAATGGCCACCCTTTTATTATATGTCATTGTCTATATTTTTTCTAACAACGGTTACCAAGTCCACTATTTTTTCAATATTTTTGAATCCTGGGAAACATTTTGTCAATAACCTTTCTTTCCTGAATATTAATTACCTAGTAAAAAATATTAAAATACGATTTAATAAAAACAATGTATCCTTTAATTACAATTTAACAAAAACTATTGTTTTTGACTTGGTCTGGGTCTTTTCCTGTTAATAAATAATTTGATTGTGTTTATGCAACCAAACATATACAGGGTGGTCCAACGAAAATTTAACACCTCGATTTTCCTGCTTTAAAATGAAAATGTGGAAAATCGCTCGGACCTGTCGATTTCTGATTCGAGGGGGAATAACTCTTCCGCTTTTTTCGTCTCCGTCACTTCAACCCCCTTACGGGGGTGAACACAACATCTGATTTTGAATAGGGATGAGGGGTATTGCGATACCTCGTTTTGAAGATCTTATCGAGTACTATCTGACCCTAAAATTTCGCTTCAAAATTTTCATCTTTAACGAAATGACAGCTAAAATAGTGGAAGACTACTTACTTTTGTGATTAGTTTATTAAATGCTGAAAATGGACACCATTCACTTTCATGCAGTAAAATAAATTTTGCTCAAAACGTTCACGTACATACCTAATATTTCTGGTGTAATTTGACGGCATTCATTAATGATCCGAATTCGCAAATCATCTAGTGACTCAGGCTGGGTAGCGTAAATCTTAGATTTCAGGTGACCCCATAGAAAAAAGTTCAGTGGAGCCAGATCAGGTGATCTGGGCGGCCACTCAATATGTCCCCTTCTTCCAATCCAGGCCTGAGGAAAATTTTCATCTAAGAACTGACGCACAGGTTGAGCGAAATGAGGTGGTGCGCCATTTTGCTGAAAAATGATCGTTACATGGTCTTCTTCATTCTCCATTACTTGAACGAGGGCTGGAAAAATAGCGTTCTCTAATAGTTCTAAATAAATTTGGCCAGTGAGATTACCGGGTATAAAAAAAGGGCCGATTATGTGATTTCCATAAATACCCGCCCAAACATTTAACTTTTGAGTATGCACTTGGATTTTCATCTGACCAATACCGACAGTTATGCCTGTCTACAATGCCATTAAGGTAAAATGAACACCAGCGTTCTTTACTGCATGCAAGTGAATGGGGGCCATTTTTAGCATTTAATAAACTAATCACAAAAGTAAGTAGTCTTCCACTATTTTAGCTGTCATTTTGTTACAGATGAAAATTTTGAAGCGAAATTTCAGGGTCAGATAGTACTCGATAAGATCTTCAAAATAAAGTATCGCAACACCCCTCATCCCTATTCAAAATCAGGGGGCTGTGCTCATTCCCGTTAGGGGGTTGAAGTTACGGAGATGAAAAAAGCGGAAAAGTTATTCCCCCTCGAATCAGAAATCGACAGGTCCGAGCGATTTTCCACATTTTCATTTTAAAGCAGAAGTTTCATTAAGTGGACCATTTTAAAACTTTTTGGCATTCCATAAAGTAGTCATTATGAAACTCAAATAGAAAAAATCTAGTATATAAGCATAAACAAATATTAAGTTATGATTATTTATGTTCCTAGTTGATGCTAAAATAATGTGTTAATTAAAATGGTGTTTGGCTTTTAAAAATTTTATTTTAAAATTATTTGAAGAAATATAATAATTATTAAACAAAACAAAGATAATTATAAAAATAATAAAATAAAAATCGAATTAAAGTGAATAAATGAATACCTCAATTTGATAGTGAACACGGGCTAAGAAGAGTTATAGATTCTCCTGACCTACACCAGATATGTTTAACTCTTCTTAAATTTACAAACTCGTCAAAAAATACTAAATAATTAGCAACATACTTAAATACAAAAAAGTAGTATTACTGTTGTTACCTGACTTGATGATAATAAGTTATATAATTTTTAAAGTAAGAGTAATTTTAAGAATTATAATATATGCAAAGGTACTGTACTGTATCTAAGAAATTCCACAATTTATTATTAAGTTAATCGATTAAAAGTATATGGAATGCTTATGAAACCTCGATTATGACATTATTTTGAACTATTCTTTAATTAAAACGGTTAGAGATATGCTAAATACCTACTAACCGAATTGTTATGTACAAAACAAAATCGGAACAACGGAAGCCATCAGTAGGAACTACTTCTTTTGCATCTACCTTCAAACAAACTTATTTTGGTATCAACTGCATATAATATTATTTATTTGTGCTGCGTTTTCTTATAACTTTTCTATTTTAAGCCAAACATCACCCCGAACTGCTAATAAAGGAGCTCCCTTTTCCAATACCACGGGCCATTCTGATTTTTCATGGGGGGAAAATTTATAATCTTTTAAAAGAGTTATAAGACCAACTTTACTCTGCATCATTCCAAATCGTAGACCTAAAACAAACATTACTTGTTATTCTATTTAACAAATCCTGGGATTAATTAAAATAGGAAGAAAATCATAAAGATATCTATACTTAGAAACAAAAATTAAAACAAAATTATTTTTAGTGTTTTACTGTACGACGGGCCATCTTTAGTGGTAAGATAAGTAAAGATAGTTTTGACTGTACCTATGCACATCCTAGGTCCCTCTCCAAACGGCATCCACGTAAAATC
Organism: Polydrusus tereticollis; assembly: GCA_963920685.1. NCBI lineage: Eukaryota > Metazoa > Arthropoda > Insecta > Coleoptera > Curculionidae > Polydrusus > Polydrusus tereticollis. Next base: position 35,100,651 of record OY987331.1, read on the forward strand.
AGGTCGTTTGGCTTTATTTTCCGGGCTAAAGTTTTCGGGATTAAATTGTTCTGGATTTGGATAATATTCTGGGTCCATTTGAATGCCCCAAGCTGGAATATGGACTTTCGTACCTGCAATTAAAAAAATGTGAGTTAACAAATGTATTTCTGATTACGTGACAGAACGTTTTACCTTTTTCTATAAATATATTGCTGTCAGGTACTTTGTATCTTTTGACACACTGCCTAGGAAGAACGACTAGAGGTGGATATTTTCTAAGGGACTCTAAAAAATTTTAAATTTAAAATTACCTATGTATAAGGGGTTTTTCTAAAGTACAAAAAATCAAAAAATTTAAGAGCACATTCTTGAAAAGTTTATGTAAACATGCGGTCTCAAATGCTTCGTTTCCAATATGTAAAGTGTCAAAGTTTACATAAAATGCCATTTTTTTTCGAAATTCTACATTTATAATTTTACATGTGCTGACATGAGTTGTCCGCCGCCATACTGTCCGCTGAAAATACTTTACCGGTGTTGCTCATTTTAAGATACAAACATACCATGTAAAACTTTATCTAAGTACTCCATTTCCATGACAGCATCATAATTAAGTTTACCATCATGTTTCTTTAAAACGTCGTGTATTTCTTGACGCAATTTATCCTGAATTTGTTGATGGTGAGCAAGTTCTATAAGGGCAAACGTTGTGGCACTGGATGATGTTTCAAACCCAGCCACATAAAACAAAAATGTTTGGGATACTATTTCTTGCACCGAGAGACTGCTTTCTTCTGAAAATGGAAATAATATTAGAAAACTCTCTTTTACATTGAGAAAAATAATAAAATGTTTTTTATATTGAAAATAGCATTGCATACTCACTATCGCCCTGGTCCTTTAACTGCAACAAGAGCTGCATGAAATCTTTTCTTTGTACGTTATTTTTCTCTCTGTATTCAATGGTTTCTTTCACAATATCTAAAAAAAAATTGCAAAAATGCACCGAACCAATAAGAATACATTTTACTAGGGTAATTAAAAAATCTTACTCGTAAAGTAGGTTGTAATATCCTGGCCAAAGCTCTGATATCCGAATTTTGTCATTATATCGGCTGGTATCATTTCCTCAATAAAAAATTTAAATACACTGGGTTCTATCGCTTTTTTTCCAATTCTCCTGTAATACAAAAATTATGTATATATATATAAAGGTAGCTGGCACCTTATATGTAATATTGTCCAGCTCCAGGACGGCCATCTTTTTTTTTTTGATTTTAAGAAATTATTATTGTTGTTTACCTAAACTCATTGTCAGATTGTTCCAAGGAGTTACATTCAATGCCAAATGCTACACTGCCAATAATATCTGTACCAAATCTGGCTAACGTTTCTTTTATTTGTATCTCCTGATTAGATTTTGCACTCCTCTCCAACACTCTCTGAAGGACGTTAGCTTTTTCAATCAGTGTTTCGAACATCATCTTCATTTTACCTTAAAATTCCACAAGTATTGAAACAACTATGAAGATGTTGGAAATATCGAAAATTATTAAATAATAATATGATGGTTCTGGGATAATAAAGTCGGCTTCCACATAACTAGGCGCGTTATGAATTTATCATAGAGAAACTTATATAGTGTTGTCTTGCTCAAACCAAGATTAAAACGGCATTATAAAGATATCCGTAAAATTTAATTTCTTTCTCTAAATCAAAGGGCGCCGACTACCACGATAACATGAATTGTGAGCTTTTTGGAAAGTGGGCTAGAGAAAAGCTGATACCAAATTTGGATGAATCATCCCTAATTGTACTAGGCAATGCATCTTATTATTCTCGGGTAATAAATAAACAGCCAAATATATTTTCTAATCTAATCAGCCCGGTCCGCATTAAGTTCTGATGTCCCCTAGGACCAAACAAGTAGCTTAGCATACGAAAATGCATAAAAAACGTGGCGATGGGGGAGCACATGGCGCTGAACCAGCAAGCACAAAATGTCCACGGGTGGTCACGCGGTCCAAACAAACAGATTGAAAATGACCACCAGTTAATAAAATTGAAGTGACTCGATTTTTGGTTCTACTAAAAGAAATGAGAATAAAATATCGTTTTTCTCCAGATAGTCTACAATGCGGATGAAAGTGGCCTTTCAACAGTGCCAACCAAGCAACCTGAAATTTTGTCTTGAACTGGAAGTAGGAGAGTTGCAAAAGTTGCTAGTGCAGAACGTGGCAAAAATACAACTGTCGTATGTGCTATGAATGCTCAAGGTTCATACGTTCCTCCCTGTTTTGTTTTTCCAAGAGTTAGGATGAGACCAGAGTTATTGAGCGGTAGCCCACCTAATAGTGATAGTTTTGCCCAACAAAGCGGTTGCATGAACACCGAAAGTTTTGTTCTATATCTTCAACATTTCGTTAAGTATACGCATTCTTCTCCAGAAAACCCAGTGCTTTTGATAGTTGACAATCATTTGTCTCATCACTCTCTTGAAGAGGTAAATTTATGCAGAAGCAAGGGAATTGTAATGATCGGTTTACCACCCCACACAACTCACCGCCTTCAACCACTCGATGTTGGCTTCTTTTCTCCTTTAAAAAGTTATTATAGCCAAGCTTGTGAACACTTTATGATTAGTAATCCTGGAGAGACAATCACTGATAAAGAAGTAGCAACATTATTCGGAGAAGCTTATTTGAAGTCCGCCACGGTTGGAACTGCAATAAACAGTTTTAGAAAATGTGGAATAGAGCCCTTTAATTCCGGCATATTCAGTGACTTAGATTTTGCAATGGCCACTTTTAGTGATCGAGCCAATCCTAATCAACTATCTCCTCAGCGGCATGAAATTTCCGCTGATACAAGTGACGACGATAAACCGCTTATTTTTAAAAAACAGAGACTTAACCAAGGTTTGGAACCAAAAGCTGGACCATCGGGTTGCCAGTCTGTACGGAAAGAAAATACTTTCCCAGCTGCACTGGGGCCAAAAGCTGGACCATAGGGTATATCATACTGTACGAAATGAAAATACTTCCCCATTTGCACTTTCAGTGGTTAGCTCAGTTTTTACCGACATTCACATAAGCAATGAAACGCCAAAACTACATAAGTAAAAACGTTTACAGGAATCAGGCCAACGCCTGTTTATTGTCGTCCAATAAATCAAAATATTAGACAGCGCCAGAAAGCTTCTATAATAACTTCAACACCAAATAAAGAGGACCTTGAAGTAAAGGAACAGACAAAAAACGCTGAGAAAAGAAAACATAAGAAAAAAGTGAAGCGCAATGTTTCTGAAGAAAATAAAACTAAAAACAATACTATATATTATTTAATTTTTTATTTTTATTTTATTTTTTAACAAGTGAATGGTGACCACTTGATGCATTCCCATTTTATTTGAAATGACATAGTCTCATTTTGACAACCCCCCTTTTTAGAATAATAAGTTCATTTAATTTCATTAACAAATATTCAATCCACTATAACATTAATCATGTCCCCTCGCTAATTTAGTTTCACTAAAAAGAGAACGAATTGATATGTTACAATTCTTATTTTTCAACACGTTTTTACTTCAACATTACTTAAATTACTCGACTATGATTAGGATCCTTAATTCTACTTGCGTATAAATCAACCCCTACCTTCACATGGAGATACATCGTTCTTATACTAAACTCCTTTCGATTCCAAAGGTTGCATAATTTGCATTTTATTGTATTGTATTATTGAATCACCTCTCTGTTCCCCCAACTGTTTTAACTTCTTTACATATAAAAATCTCTTAAATGGTTAGTTGCTGAGGATGACTTTCTCTAAAGTCGAAACTAGTACAACACATTCATTAAGAAATTTATTTTAACTCATCGTCATTTTATGTATTTTTATAACCCTTGTTTTCTACCCTAGAGGGGCAAATAAAGTTATTTGGTGGTAAAGACAGACCTTTATTTCTATTTAAAAACAATACTTTAAAACACACCGAAGAAAATATATTCTGTCCTGGTTACAATGAACAGTATCAAGTAGATGACTGGATTAGGTGCAGTAGATGTGAAAATTGGTGGCACGAGCTCTGCACGAATTGTGAAGGACAAAATGTGTTTATATGTGATTTATGTGTTTAATCGTTATCTTGCCCCTATGTGTTCGTCATTTTCCCTCATAGATGGGGCAAGATGAAAAAAAAACAAAAATTTTCTTTATAATATTACCTAATATATCAAAAGTTGGTTAAATGTTTCGAAGTTTATATTTCGTATTAATATCCTAAGATATTTGTTTAATATACTTTATCGTTATTCTTGTACTTCTAAGACTTACTTTTTAAGCATTTCCCTTAACCTAGTCAACTTGCCCCACTCTCCCCTAATCACCCCGAAAGGATAATGAACTCGACGCAGTCATCAACCTTAGTGATGTTCTCCTGTGCAGCTGATGGAAAGCTTTTGCCACCATATGTGGTGTACAAGGCCACACACCTATACACGACCTGGACAGAGCGGGGCCCTAAAGGTGCCCGCTATGGACGAACTCCTTCCGGATGGTTTGATACTTTTTGTTTCCAAGATTGGGTTGAAACTATAGCCATTCCATACTTTAATAAATGTGAGGGAAAATGTATTCTAATGGGTGACAACCTATCGTCACGCCTGCGCCTGTCATAAGAATTAATTAAAAAATGCGATGAAAAAATATTTCCTCCATTTTTTTACCTGCAAATTCTACCCACCTAACTCAGCCTTTGGATGTATGATTCTTCAGACCGCTTAAGGGTCACTGGAGGGAAATATTGACGGAATATAAGAAAGGTGAAGGACGAAGATAATCTTCAATTGCCAAATCAGTTTTTCCATCTCTTCTTAAAAAGCTGTGCGAGAAGATCAAAGTTAATAGTGAGGCGCTTATTAAATCAGCCTTTAATAAAACAGGGATTGTACCTTTAGACCAACAAAAGGTTTTAGATATGTTTCCCAGCACAGCAACCCATGTCAACGAAGAACAGGTAGACACATCATTTTTAGGTCTATTGCAAGAACTACGATATGAAGCTCCAAAATCAAAGAGAAAGCAAAAGTTGAATGTTGAGGCAGGGAAAAGTGTAGTTGGAAATACACCAGACGTTGCAAATAATTCACCACAAACACCTGAGGAGAAAACGGATTTGCCTTTATGCATGGCTTGTAAATAATGTCAACTATTATAGGTACCATATTGTTAATACTCTACAAATGTTCTTAAATATGGGGTATAGCCCCATAGTACCATGTCAGAAAAGGCTAACTTTACAAAAGATAAAATAATTTTAATTTAAAAAAAAAGCTAAACTCGCATAATTAAAATATAAAATAAAACTTTTTCACAATCTAATCAAAACTTCATTTATATATCAATTTCAATATAATTAACCAGTTCGTATACCAAGTCTTCAACCATTACATGTATCATTCTAAGAGTTTTACTCATTAATTTGGGACAACTTATACTTCTGTTAAACTCGAGGTTAGGTAAGTCATTCACTAACTTTATTATATGTTCACTGTTCGTTCTCAACTTTATACTATCCTATTAGAATCCCCTGATGATGAGTGCTTAAGCACTTGAAACATGTCGGGAGCTTAATTTACTTTAAACATTAAACTGTGGGGAAAGACTGCATTGTTTCATTTACATTACGTTGACTCCACTAAAGGTATGGACTATTTTTTGAACTTCGACTGTACATATTAATTCTTTCTGTGACTAGCACCATCCTCAGCAGGGTGGAACGAAAATTTTTTTTTTCGTTCTGGAATTCTAATAGTGCGGGAAAGTTGCCTTTTTGATACCTATATTTTACCCTTAAAATTTCGTAAATCTACGACAATTATTTCTGCTGCCCCAAGAAGTTTAATTTTATTAATGTTTGGGTAATATATGCTAATATTTTAATACCACGCCACTGTTTATGGTTGGCAGCAGAAATGTCTAATAGTGCACAAAAGTATCCTTTTGGTGCATTCATGTAACCATAAAAATTTAATTAACCTAATTTAAATCTTTCCGTTGCCCCAACAAGTTTGAAATATACTTGTAGTCCTTGGCTCGAAGGGATCCTGGTAAAGTATCCCACTCAAGATGGCTAACATTAACTAATAGGTTGCTTCGATTGTATGTTGGATCACAGGCACCATCAGAAAATCTAATAATATTGGTAAAATGTATAGTAATAGTTTATGCTCCAGTTTGGTTTAGAATAAAATTTAACTCGTCATGCAAGAACGGATCTTAAAACTTACTCGAACTTATAAAAAACTCTCGTTATCTAGATCCAAATCTTAGATGCGTCATTGATCCAAGGATTCAAAGAAATGGATACTTTGGACATCCTGAAAATATTATTTTAACAATGTCATGTGATGAAGGGCAGCATATAAGAGAGCTAGCCCTAAAAAGGATTTTTAAAGCAAAATTAAATAAAAAAAGGCAAGACAATAAGAATTTTCCAGATTCCAGCTTTTAACTTTAACGATAGACTGGCAAAACTGCAATGTAACAGAACCACCACTAACTTCACCATATTCATTAAATGAGTTAAAAAATATCATAGCTTTTGAATGTGTAACAGACGGGGCAATTATGCAGTTTCCTAAGTTTCCATGTCACACCCAAGCTGTTGAAAGGTGCGTTAAGTTAGTAACGGAAGCATCTTTAGCAGTTTGTTTTTCAGATTCTCGAGATGGATTTATTCGCTTTAGATTGGAATCTCGTAAAATATTGCCAAAATTTGAGACAAAATCAAATTATGCGACCAACAATGCTTGATACGCAACCACCTCCTCGTGGTGACTTCTGGGATATTTTTTGTTTAAAATAGGTGTTTAGTCATTTTAAACACGAAATGAGCAAAGAAAATTACTGAAACCCTATTTTAAACACAAAATATGCAAGGAGTTTCATTATTTTAGCTATACCTTATTACTGGAAATTTCTACCCTTCTGGGGCAGGGGAAGATGTTGTGTTATTACGCTCAGTTTTTGGGGCATGAAAGGGAACTCCATAAGGCAACTTTCCCGCACTATTACAAAAAAGAAAATAAAAATTTTTCAAAATTTCCCATTTTCGTTCCACCCTAATCCTCAGGTTGCTAAGACTTTTAGAAACTACATGGTAATATTAATTTGGAAAATATTTTGATCTAACCTGTTGTAAACGTAGGCGAAAGTTTAGTTCTCAGTTTCTTCCATTCGTCCCCTTCCATATTAAACAAGTGTTCTGTGATTGGATCGTTTTTATGATGAAACAAACCGTGACCAGGAAAATAGTCGAAATCTTTTAACAGTATGGATTTGACGACTTTTAAATCTAAAGTCATCCATTCTGGCTTTAAAAAATTGTAAATTCCGACGTGTTTCCAGCCTTTCGTTTTGGCATTTTTGTAAATGTCTAAGAAGTAATCCTGTGCAGTTGTCGATCGGTTGAAAATTGGCTTTAAGTCTCCGAATACAAGTTCGGGTTCCAGCTGTGGTACTCCTTTTCTGGACCAGTATTGATACCGCCATTTAGAGAATAGTATAAATATTAATGTTAGTCCTCCCAACACTGCAACTGCCATAAATAAAGCCATCCTCTTTACACACGTAAGTCTAAAATTAAATAGGTATTGTACAGGGACATTTTGTTAAGTGTCTCACCCGATTAGCGAGTTTCCTACTGACTTTAATAAAAAATAAATTACACATTTCTCAATGATTTTCCGCAAGGCTGCCGAGTCTAATGTCAATAAATAAATAGGTTCACAAATTTGACAGATACGACGCTCTTTTAAATTTTTTTAAATGGCAACCCTTATCAATAACCTTACGAGTGAATTGAACCGTTTCGGGTTCCTAAATTGCCTTCATCGATTTCAACAACTATATGTTTTTAAAATCGGACCGCTAAATGCAATTCTCTCGTGTGGTTATTGGTGAGGGTTACCATTTAAAAAAGTTAAAAACGACGTCATATCTTTCACTTTCTGAAATCTGTCCTATTTGATTATAGCGTAAACAGCTCGTCCACAGGAAATTAAGCTACTGCAAGAAAAATTAAGTTTTTCAGGTTAAAAGGTATATTTATTAAAGGCGTGAGATACTTAAAGGACAAAATCGATGAAATGAATTTAGGAAAAGTAAGCTATTATTTGTACTTACCTAAATATATTAAAAATGCTTAAACACACTTATCACCAACTCCTAATTTTGTATATTTTGAAATACTAAGTTTCCTTGAAACTAACCATCTTATATGTACAATTAAGATTATGCTGACATGCATTATGCACTTATTATTTAAGGACAGGACTCAAGAAATATGTAGTTTTAATTATTATGACAATTTATTTTTTTGCGGATTGGCAGCGAAAATTAAACTTATTAAAAAAATTCAAAACGCTCATACTATACGTAACTATATGAATACTAAAACTAATTTTTTGTTTGGTAATTTAATTTAAAAAAAAATTCTTAATTTTATTTTAAAAATTTTTTTAAAGTTTTTTGAAACATTGGTCGTATATTTGGGAGTCCGGGATATTAAAACGTTTTTCTGTAGAATTTTTTTTGCTACAATATTTCCCGTTTTAGTCCATGCCTCCTGTTTCTTTTTTGTCGAAAAAATAAATAATAAAATATCAAGTTTCCAACATGGTGAACAATAGACGTGGTTTGCAAAAATTATACTTAAGGTACCTATTCACGTTCAGTCCGTCGGCAGTCTGTGGACTGTCCGTCCTCGCCGGACGGCTGTTAGCGATACTTAAACTACACCTGCAGTTTTGTTAATCGATTTCGGCCGACAGTTTTCTACCGGCTTCGATATTGGCATCATGTTTTTAAGTATTTGACTATACACGCTCAGTTCTTTATCGACATTTGTAACATGTCACAAGATGAGTGCGCAGCGGCAATTGTTATTATATCGCATAAGTAGAGAAAAAGGAGAGGGAAAACAATTCGGGCGAAAGACTGGTTTGAAAAACGTAGCACTTTTTCCCACATGGAGCATAATTATAGCAGAACTCGGAGAAAAGTACACTTACTTCATTTTCTTCGTTGTTCCTCTTTTCAGATTCGTCCAATATATGTAGGAGTGCTTTCCTACATTATTCTTGATCTGCTGTAAACAAAAAGTAGTCGTAGTAGCAGGGCGAAGGCGTGTATATGTCGTCAGTAGAAAAATCGCTTTTTTTGGACTTTTTAACCTTTTCGGAATGCACTTCTCATATTATCCATCTTATGTTTTATAGGTTCTACAGTAGCTTCAACATCTACTGTTTTATACTGGGTAAGTAATTCTTCATAACCATTTGCTCGCAAAGCTCTGTTGGCATATGGAGAGCCTTTCATTCTCCACTAACATTTATGCATAGTGTACAAATCAATAAATTTTGATAAAGCTTGGTTGGTTTGCCATTTTCTTCGGCGTCGTCCAATAAAAACTATAAAACTTTCGTCTGGTGTAAAAGTAGGCACGCAGTCCAATACCGTCCGGTGAACTACTACACACGCTAAGTTGTAACAATCAACAGGCCGCCGACAGGTGGTGACTTGCCATTTAACTGTGTGTGTGTTGCGAGAAGCGGCCGGCCGGTTATGTGAATTCTCGCGTGTGGAGTAGTGAAAATCCTATATTTTTTTTTGTAGAGTCCACATTTCATCATCAAAAAATTGGTGTCTGGATAGCTGTTTCCCGAAGAAGAATTGTTGGCCCTATTTTTCTGCATGACACAGTTACAGCGCAGTGATATAGGGACAATATTGTGAATCCATTTGTCCAGCAATTACTAGACGATGAACTACGTTTTAATTATTTTCAACGGGACTGTGCAACCGTTCATACATCCGCCGAAACTATTAACTCCATACGCAATTTTTTCGACGTCAGATTGATCAGGTATCGAACAGACATAAAATTCCCACCCAGATCACCTTGTTTGATGACTATGGATTTCTTCGTTTTTCCTTTTGTGTTGAAAATTCAGATCAATTACAAGAAAGGATTATCCAAGAATGTAGTAACATTTCTCCAGAGATGTTGGTCAACGCTTTCGAAAATATGAAGAGACGCGTGAATTTTTGCTTGGGGCAATGGGGGTGGCCAATTTGAGCAATTTATATTTTCCTTTCTTTATATTGTTACTTTGTGGATTTTGTAAATAAGAAAAACATTTGTATTTATTTACTTATTTTAATATTCATCAGTTTGGCATAGCATGTCATAATATGATTTTAAGACAATTTTAACCTAAATTTGTTTAGATATATAATCCGCTTATAATTGTGATATAAACCAAGCCCCACGTATTCAGTCTAAGCCCTCGTGGATGAAAATAATATTTTTTCGTACGGTAGTAGTCTATATCACACTATTATACAAATAAATAAATACATTTTTTACTTACACCGTCTCTGCATCGTGTTGATACATAAAACGCAGTTTAAACTAATATTAAGTTATGTAGTAGTAAGATGTATAGTGATTATGGATGACATGTAATTTAAAATCCAATATAGCAACAAAAACAAATTAAATGTACTTGTCATCGATAGTTTAATTATAATGGGTTGTTCAAAAGTTGCATAAAATTCATATTTTTTCTATAGGATATTCTTAAGAAGAACGCTAAAACACTGAAATCGATTTAAATTGTTGTTAATCTTTCTGTGCTATTTTAAGCCTCCTGCCTTCAACCCCTTAACCTGTAGCTTTTCCAACTTTTTTTTAAATATAACCTAGGTCACATGGGGGTAAGAAAAGGTTTTTAAAAACTGAATATCACGATTCCAAAAAATAGGGGCTTCCTCATTTCGTTACGGTAAAACCAATCCAAATAAGTTTTCTCAAAAAACTGTTATTAATTAGCGATAACCTACATTATTTACGTGTGACCAATACATTTAAAAAAAGAAAGTAGGGGTTTGTCCATTTCGTCACGTTGAAACAAACCCAAGTCGCATTTTTTAGGAACAATTGAGTTTATGAGCTATTAGAAATTTACCACTCACCTGATTCGAATTATTTGATCAAAGGCTGAAAGTGGCCTCCACCTTCCACTTGACATGTACCAAGGTTTCAATTGGTAAATATCTCCAGTCGTCTTCAAGTGAATACTGAACAAGCTACGAAGCCACAAGGGTATTCATACTACCTTAGGGTTAGTAAAGCATGACCGAGATGTCTACTATTTAACTGTATGGTATTAAGTTAAGCTTACATTAATTTACTTAACAAGATTTTCCAAATATTTCTTACATCAAAAAAGGGATTTACTAAGGCAGTCAGCATTCTGGGATATGACAGCCGCTTCTTTGAATTTCCTCTTTCGCCAATATTCTTCCTTGAGTATAATTGTTGCCTCTGACCATTGCAAGTGATGGCCGTGGGTCTAAGCGTGATCTGCTGCACAAGATCTGTTTGTTTCTCCCTTTAATATGTGGTTTCGATGTTCCTTGATCCTTATTTGAAGTGGGTCGTAGGGTTTCACCACCATAAGATCTTCGTACTCGCAAGGTGTTCTATATACACAGTCATTCAAATCCTTTTAATTAGTGGGCTTTTCAATTTTTTAGGAAATTCCTTTAACATATGGCACATTTATAGTGGGTTCAGCTTCGATGCCATTCTTCTTTCTGCTTGTCAGATTCTGGCGCTTCTTGATGGTCTGGTGTGATAGCCAGTTGTGTTAAGCTCTTTTTGACGTTGTTAAGTTCTTGTAATAGAGCCTCCTGGGAGTTGCATAGAGTGAATGATCTGTCGACAAGAGTTTTTACTATTCCATGTTTGGCGCTTCCTGAATGATTTGAAGATTAGAAGTTCTGTGGGCTTGCTTCCTGTATACCGATGTTTGGAAGGTGTCGCTGTTTTTCTTGTACAATGAGTTCTAGGAACGGCAGTCTGTTGTTTTCTTCTTTCTTTAGAGTAAATTTAATTGTTGGGGCAAAGTAATTTTTGTGATGTAGAAAAGCTTGGAGTGTGTCATCGCTTCCATTCCAAATAATAAATGTGTCGTCTACGTAGCGCAGATATAGTTTCGGTTTTATTTTTGCCTCTTCAATTGCCTGATTCATAAACCATTCCATGTTAATGTTAGTAATTACTGGAGAGAGGGATAATCTCATCGGTAGTCCGTCCAATTGGCTAATGAATCTATCCTTTTCTTGGAAGTAGGACTTACTAAGGCAGCATTCCAGTAGGCTCATTATGGCGCTGATGGGTAACGATGTTCGTTCCTCAAGGGTCTGATCCTCCCCAGGTTTCCTTCGGATGACCTGAAGTGTATTCCCAACTCGGATGTTTCTTTAAGGACTCTTAACTTCAAACTGACATATCGATTATCAGGTTGTATTTTCTTTCCACTTATTACCTCAACGAAATGTTGCGAGTTTTTTACAAATGATGTGCTATAATATCCTTGTAGTGGTTGTAGTATTGAGAGCAGAAATCTGGACAGTTCGTATGCTGGAGAATTTCTGTAGCTTGTAATGAGTCGTAAAGGTATGTTGTGCTTGTGTATTTCTGGTTAACCATATAAAATAAATAAAAACACAATTAAATAATAGGAGTAAAAGTCTTAATTTGACTAACTCAATAAACTAACCATACAACGGAACACATAATGTAGAGATACACGAGATGTTGCACGTGGCTTCTTCTGCCACTGTTGTGAACTTCCATCCACCATGTCTTTTGATAGTTCTTAGGCCCGCACCAGAATCGGCTAGTAAAGTGGCCGAAGACCCAAGGAAATAGTGACCAGTGTAAAGCTTCGGATCTGGGAGCTTCAAGCATTCTGCAATTACAGCAGGCATTTTGCCGAAAAGATGGATACAACGGGGGTTTTTGCACATTTTTTATTTATATATAACTCCTGCATTTTTTTTTAACTAATTTCGCCAATTTTTAGTATTTAGTGAGTTTTGATCGGTTGTCATAGAATAAGTTTGACGGTTGCTAAGGGTTGTTTATTTTAGGCGTCTTTTACGTTTTATAAATAGTACATTCAATCTGTAAAATTTGCGAGAAAGAAATACCATAAGCGATTTTATTTCATAAACGGTTAGGGGGGCATGTGATTAGCTCAAAACCAAATTGTCGCCCCCCCCCCCTTGGGCGCTTGTGGGAAACTCAAAAAGAATTTTGACTTGATTTTCCGCAAAAACGGTAAGTCGCAAAAAAATATTTTGTAAACATATATTGTAGAAAATAATATTCTCCACAATTTATCACATGGAGTTACTGCGCTACGACTAAAATTGCAGAAAGCAGAGGGCGCCAAAGTCGCCAAAAATCACTTTTTTCTTATTTTCGACGCGAAAAATATTTTTTTGCTCAATCGCATAAATACAAAAGTTGTAGAGCCCAAAAATCCTATAAATAGAGTTCGCGCTTTTTTTTTTACAATGCTGTGTTACTCCATAATGGAAAAAAGTTGCCTTCAGTTTCAATTGGTCATGCAGTTCAAATGGAAGAAACGTATATCAATTTGAAATTGTTACTGGAGTCCATACAAACTGAAAGAAACGATTGGCAAATTTGTGACGATTTAAAAGTTGTGGCGATTTTGCTTGGAATGCAGCTACGCTATACGAAATACTGCTGCTTCCTCTGCAATTGGGACAGTCAAGCACGATCGGATCACTACTAAAGAAAATAAGGAAATTTGGAGAGTCTTTTGAGCCAGGAAAGAAAAATATAGTCAGCGCGCCATTAGTTCTATCAGAAAATATTTTACTACCGCCACTTCATATAAAATTGGGGCTTATGAAAAATTTTGTGAAGGCCATGGACAAAGGAGGCCGTGCTTTCAGTTATTTGAAAGAAAAGTTCCCTAGAATCAGTGACACTAAAATTAAACAGGCAATATTTGTTGGTCCCCAGATTAGGAAACTTTTCGGAGATGCGCAATTCGATTCCATACCTGAAAGCAAGGAAAAGGACGCTTGGAATGCTTTTCAAATAGTTGGAACGAGTTTTTTGGGAAACATAAAAGCAGAAAACTATAAAGACTTGGTCGCCCAACTTCTTTTATGTTAGCAAAACCTAGGGTGTAATATGTCGTTGAAAATTCATTTCTTGGATTCTTATCTGGATTACTTTCCGGAAAATTGTGGTGCTGTAAGTGACGAACACGGTGAGAGGTTCCGCCAGGATATTTCAAATATGGAAAGAAGGTATCAGGGAAAATGGAACAGTGAGATGTTAGCCGACTACTGTTGGACTATTACGAGAGATGCCCAAGAGGCTGCTTTTAAAAGAGAGGCTAAGAAGCGTGAAATGAGTGTCTAAACTATAAACTCACTGATAAAAATGTGCTATTTAATTGCTATCGTTGAACCAACAATATATTGTTTGTATGTTCATTGGCATATAAATTAAGATGTTCATTGTGTATATAAATTAAAATTTTGTCACAAATAATTCAGATTTTTTTTTGCGAGCGATTTATCTCAAATCTTTAATAGGTATTTTTTAGTTACTTGGATAAGGTATTTAATTAAACATGAATGCTAGTTTTTAAGATTATATTAATCCTAAAAATATAATATTTACAATAGAAAATCTTATGCACAATTTCTTGCCGATTAGATCAATGTGGGTAATTACATTCCTTTACTTGAGCATAGTCCGTACCTTAGTACTGTCAGTCAGTCAGTCAGTCAAAAACTTCATGCTAATGATGATACAAGCTGTAGTTATCTTAACGTTATAATTTTTGTCCACTCCTACTCTCCCTACAGCTTCTCTATTTTTAGCCAAACATCACCTTTAACTGTCAATACAACAGCACCATTGTCCATCACCAAAGGCCATTGGGTTTTTTCATGTGGAGTAAACTGATAATCCCTCAGAAGAGTAATAAGGCCAACTTTACTCTGCATCATTCCAAATCTTAAACCTTAAAGGAAAAATTACGTGTTCCAGAGAGTTGTTAAATGGTAAAAATCCCTACTTTTCGTTTCTCTCAGAAATAATAGATAATGTAACAATATAGGAAACATTGTGGTATAATACGGTACCTATACACATCCTGGGTCCCTCTCCGAATGGCATCCACGTAAATTCAGGTCGTTTGGCTTTACTTTCCGGGCTGAAGTTTTCGGGATTAAACTGTTCTGGATTGGGATAGTATTCTGGATCCATTTGAATGCCCCAAGCTGGAACGTTAACTTTGGTACCTGGAATGATTACATATAGGTTAGCATCACAGAAATTGTTATTGACATGTTTTTAATAATATGTTCAATTCTCTTCGATTTCATACCTTTTTCGATATATAAATCAGTGTCAGGTACTTTGTATCTTTTGACGCACACCCTGGGGAGAACAGCTAGTGGTGGGTATTTTCTAAGAGATTCTAAAAAACACAAAGTTAAGCTTCTTTTAAAGTAGTTTTACTTACAGATTTACCATGCATAACTTTATCCAAGTATTCCATTTCCATTATGGAATCATAGCTAAGTTTACCATCATGTTTTTCTAAAACGTCATGTATTTCTTGACGTAATTTATCCTGAATTTCTTGATTCTGAGACAGTTCCGCAAGTGCAAAAGTAGTGGCACTGGATGATGTTTCAAATCCGGCCAGATAAAACAGGAATGATTGAGAAATTATCTCCTGCTCAGAAAGAGTGTTTTCTTCTAAAATAAAAGAAGTAAGTTACTCAACTCTACATACAGCTGATACAAACAAATTTTATGTTAATAATACTGTTGTAAACTTACTATTAGCTTGGTTCTTTAGCTGCAGCAAGAGTTGCATGAAATCTTTTCTTTGTACATTGTTTTTTTCTCTGTATTTGATTGTTTCTTTTACAACCTCTGAAATAATATTTTGAATTTTAAAAATTAAAATTTTTTAAATTATAAAATAATAAGAACGTTGTTAGATTTATACCCCGCACGAAATCGCCAGACATCAAATTATCATTTTAGGTTTTGGAATGTGACTTTCATACTTTATATTATAATGTTTATGTGGTGATGACTAAACCTTTTCATGTTTAGTTACATAGATATATCTTAAGTTAATAGCTTCAAAAAAATTGCAGATCTATTTGGATAAAACTTAAGAATAAGAAATAAATTATGGTTCAGCTATTTTCGAATGATCTTAATACTAACCCAACTCAGGGAAGATTGATACTTACACTTACATACTATAGAGTTATGGATTCCGTATTTTCATTCAGTGGACGATTTTCGATATGCCAAATCAGTTTAAATTTCTTTGCAAAAGATGAAAGAATGACCTGCTAAAATGGACACTGAACACTGAGTTTAGAAAGTTTAAAGAAGGATATTCAACGTCAGCAGACCAAATGTTGTGTACAGGGTTATTTTTTATATTTGGATATCCACCTACAGGGGTTAATATAAGTGACAGAAAAAAACACAAAAGTTACATAATTTTTCCCGTCATATCTTTTAGACTTATTAAAAAAATCATACGCTCATTACAAAGGTAAGAAACAAATGAAGTTCTATTTTTTTAAATGGAACACCCTATATATTTTCAACCAGGGGGAAAGATCTCTTTCTCCTGATTTCAAAAATATATAACATATCAACATTTAATTCAGTCGTTTGTGAAATATTTGAGTTTTGATAAATTGAACTGATTATAATCGAGTTGGCGTCCCGCATACTTCAACGTGGCATAAAACGTCTGTTTACTTTAAATTGAAACAATCGGTAAGAGAAAATGACTTATGTTTTATAATTTAATTTCAATAATATAAAGTAAAGTAAATGATTATATGTTTTCTATATACCCGCCATGACTTCTGACATATTTTTTAATATTTTCTCTCATTTTGTGATGGATCGCGTTCGAAGTAAAATCTGGGTGATCTGTATTGAGCATGAATATTTCTTGTTCAATTCTTTGTCTCAACACACGTATATATTGAGGTCTATTGTAATAAAATACGGTATTTTAGAAATCCCCACAGAAAAATATCTAACGGGCTTAGTTCCGGGCTATTAGCCGGCCATTGAAGTGTGCCATTCCTGCCTATCCAAAGGTCATATCTGCCATTTAGGTATTCAGTAACTTGAACGATATTATAGGGTGGTTCCCCATCTTGTTGCCGAACAAGGTTATTGTATTGCCGAACTGGAAGTTCTTCTAAATAGTTTTCAATAATATTTTGAATGAAATCTAAATATCGATTGCCCGTTAGATACCCATCAAAAATAATAGGTCCAATTACTTGGTTGTTCAGCAAGCCGCACCACACATGAACTGACCTCCGTCCCTGTATTTTGACTGGTTGAATTTTCTGTAAGTTTTCACTTGCCCAATAGGGTTTGTTTTTTCCATTAAACAGCCCCGCGTCGTGAATGTAGCTACATCGGTGAAAATATTTTTTTTTAACAACTCGGGATCTTCTGCTATATGCCTTAATATTTCTTGACAATAATGTAACCGTTGAATCATATTTCTTTCAGATAAGTCTTGAACTGGCATAAATTTGTACGGATGATATTTGTAATGTTTCAAAGTGGTCTGAATCTTGTAGAACGACTTTCCAAATTGTGCGGCAACCGTTGAGATCGAACTTTCGGGATTTTCTAAAATATGATTTCTAATTTATTTTACTTAGAATTATTAGAACGCAAGAGAATACTGTTACCTTCAAAGCATAGTAAAATATTTAAGTCTTCTTCGTCATTTCTAACAACGGTTCTCTTTTTTCGACCGAGATTGTTGGATTCATTAAATCGCTGGATAATGCGTTTGATTGTGTTAGTCGATGGTACCCGTCGTCCAGGATTAATTCGACGATATTGCTGTTGAACTACAGCTATTCGGTTGTTATTAGAATAGAAAAGACGTACTAATTGAAGTTTGTCTTCTTTCGATTATCCCATTTTCCTTACTGAATGTTTCAATTTAAAGTAAACAGACTAATATGTCACGTTGAAGTATGCGGAACTCCAACTCGATTATAATCAATTCAATTTATCAAAACTCAAATATTTCACAAACGACTGAATTAAATGTTGATATGTTATATATTTTTGAAATCAGGTGAAAGAGATGTTTCCCCCTGGTGGAAAATATATAGGGTGTTCCATTTAAAAAAATAGAATTTCATTTGTTTTTTACCTTTGTGATGCGCGTATGATTTTTTTTAATAAGTCTAAAAGTATGACGGAAAAAATTATGCAACTTTTGTATTAAAAGTTTTTTCTGTCACTTATATTAACCCCTGTAGGTGGGTATCCAAATATAAAAAATCACCCTATACAAGTGGATTAGAGGAGTCATTTCTACAGAAGATGTAATTGAAGGGGTTGAACAATTTTGTCACACATCTTTCAAAAAAGGTTATAAGCATGCTGGTTCAATAGATGCTGAAAGAAGAGACCGCGATGATGTAGAAAAAAATAATTAATTTTTTTTACAACCCAATCCTTTCCCAGTTACTGACGCTGTAATGTCTATCGCTACTGGAATAACTGGCGATAAAACAATTTATTACTATAAATAAATGGCGGAATATATTCAAAGTGTGATGAATACATGCATTTCTTGCATATTTTGTCAATTTTATAATAAAATGCATATTTTTCCCACATTATTATTTAATGAGCATTTTTTTATATTTTCGGCGTTATCAAAAAATTAAAAAGGCCTGGTCATGAAAACCCGTAGACTCATAGGTGTAATGTCCAGTTCGGAACTTGTTTCGGAGATTATCCAATCCGAGATAATTACATAATAATTAATATTTACATTTTGGTTATACACAAGGTATATATTGGGGGTTTCCGGGGTTTGCAGGTATATTGTAAGGGGTTATTTATTGCCATTTAATAATGCCTTATTATTACCTGCTTAACAAACTGTATTTATATCGGGTTGTAATACGTTCTTCTGTTTTAGTTTATCGAAAGATATCTGTATTTTCAGTGTGAAACTAGTGATTTCAATTTTGTGTTCAAAATGTGTAAAGTGGCGAAAACGTTTTCGTGGATAAAAAATTTGTCAGAGCTAGAGTTTAGTGGAGAAAAAGTTGTCTGCAATGCTCGTGCAAAAATTATTGTTTGTGAAAAGAAGTTTCAAATCGATTAATATTTATTGTAAAACATATTTATTTTTAGAATCCTATGAAAACACAAATATTTTACATTATATTTGAAAATGCCGCTGCATAAATCAAAGTTACAAATAATTAAATCTGAGCCAGTTCAGCTGAGTGTAAAAACGCATTTCAAAATGTTAGAGAAAAATAGAAATCTGAAAAGGAAATTTTTCAAGAAGACTTATGCCAGGCTTTTGTCGCAGCAAATATACCCTTAGAGGAATTGCAAAATCCGCTATTTAGAGGAATTTTGCAAAAATATTTTCAAAAATCCTGACGAATCCGCGCTTAGAAAGGAAAATGTCCATTCAGTATACGAAACCGTTTTAGAAGAAATTAGAGCTTCATTGGGTGACAAAAATTTTTATATTATTGTTGATGAAAGCACAGGTGCTTGTGACAGATATATTGCACATCTTATGATTGGAGCACTTCAAAAAGATAAAGCAACAAACCCATATTTAGCAGCTTCAAAGCAGCTAAACGAAACTAATAATGTTACCGTAACCCGATTTATTCAGCAGTCCCTATCGAGCTTTTTCATACCAAATCCAGTCCCAGATAAGAAGTTTTTAGTGCTTTTGTCTGATGCAGCACCGTATATGGTAAAGAATTTTTTACTCCAACGTGGTACATGTGACTTGTCTTTTACATGAAATAAACCAAGTCGCAGAAATGGTCAGAACTGAATATCCTTTAGTAGATAAATTAATTTCAAATGTAAAAAAAGTATTTCCAAAAGCATCTCTAAGAGTGCAGATGTATAAGAAGAGATTACCACTATTGCCAGGAGTTAGTTTACCTCCAGAACCTGTAATTACCCGGTGGGGAACATGAATTAAGGCCGCAATATTCTACGCAGAATATTTCGAAGCCATTAAAGAGCTAATTTTGGATTTAGATGACGATTCGCAGTGTGTCGTGCAAAGTAAAGAGAGAGAAATATGCACATTTAGTCAAACAATTTTAAAGGCAAACAAAAGGCATTTATGCATATATGCACAAATTTGGGCTGAATTTAAGTGCATATATTTCGCCTTTAATTATGACGCTTTCAACTAAGGCTTGCCGGTAATTAAAAAAAAAATTAATGATAATTACCTATTAAATTAACAAAGATCGGCAAATTTTAATTAATAAACATTTTAGTCCAGGGATTTAGCGGTGCGTTAAAATTTATTCACTGGTGTTCTCTTCCGAGGTTTTTCACTTATTACTAACGACACTTCAATACAAAGTAAACAATCTTACCCGTAAAATAGGTTGAAACGTCACGACTATATTTCCTATAGCCGAGCTTTGTAGATAGATCAGCAGATACCATTTCTTCAATAAAAAAATTAAATAGACTTGGTGTTAATGCCCTTCTCCCAACTCTCCTAAAAACAAAAAAAAAACATATCTTGGACTAACGGTAAGAGGTAACACATCTCGTGACGTTATGGAATGATATTCCTGTTGTCTTTTAAACGACTTGCTATTGGTACGTTATGCCTTTGGATAACATATTTTCATAATAATATTTTCATACCTGAATTCATTGTCCGATTCTTCTAAGGAATTACAATCTATGCCGAATGCTATACTGCCAATAATATCTGTACTAAATCGGGCTAACGTCTCCTTAATTTGAATTTCCTGGTTGGATCTCGCGCTCTTTTCTAATACCCTTTGAAGTACAGTTGCTTTGTCGATCAATGTTTCGAACATCATCTTCATTTTACCTTAAAATTTAAAGAGTATATGAAGATGTTCGCTTGGAAAATCCAGACTCAGCGGTTGCCTCGTCTGAATAGGAAAACGAAATTATGCTTTTCAACTGTTTTTGCATGTCAATACAATCTTTTTATGAATTCTATGGTAAACTAGAAGGCAGCTTTAAATATTCAAATGTCAATGGAACTTTACTTTCAGCAGTGGAAAGACTATCTGTATACAATAACAGATGCCTTTATTAAAAGAATAAACAGAATTACAGAAGTAATAGTAGAGCGTGGGTAACGGTATCAAACTATATACAGCTGCTCATTCAACTACCCTAGTTAAACCATTTCTCAAGTTAATATTGATAAAAGGAATAAACAAAACACAAGACAAAATAACCAAAATCATTATTAATATTACAATAAAAATATAAATATTATTTAAGTTAAATATAAGTAAAAGAGAGAAAAAGTCACAAAAATTAAAAATTAAGTAGTGCGACTCCTAGTGCGGAACATGATCCGAACGTAAATGCGTGTTTAAGTCGTCCAAAGCAAATATCTTAATTTTTCCTGTGAAATGTAATATTCTATCGTGTCAAAGGCTTTACTATGGTCTAGTAAAATAAGACACATCCTCTTATTATAAATGTGGATGATAGTGATAGCAAGACTGAATTAGGAATAGATTAAAATGATTTATAATTACAATTAAACCTTCTGTGTATATATTTAAATATATTTTTTTAAGTAGGTATATTAATTGTTATTATTAGTTTTACCTAACTGCGTGCGAAAAGTTGCCCTTTTCCGCACGCAAACTTTTCACACTTGTTTTGTACTTATAATAAATTACTATACAAACAATACAAGTAATGGTAAAAATAAACATAATAAACATTGCTACTATATACTATGGCTTTTCATTTAACTACAAAATCCGTTCCTGTGCAAAGCAGTGCCCCTTATTTCATTTCATTTCAGTAATATAAACAGTGATGCCAGCTGGGGCGTGGTAGATTTCGCTGGTTGGCACGCTCATCGACAGTTTTATACAGGTAATTTTACCAAGAAATTCTTTAAAAACGTACGTTTGACAATCGAACAGGTAACGGAGTTTCTTTGGGTGTTTACTCAGACGAACAAATTCGTCTGAGGGTGTTTACAATATAATAAAACTATTAATGCAGTTATTAGATGAAACTAAATATGTTCTGATGGACTTTAACTGTCTAAAGGAAATATATATCAAAATAACATCAATCAATAAATTGTGGCATATTTATTGCTACAATGCAAAATCAACAAAAATCAGGAAAATAATTAATATCTACTAGTTCAAGAAAGAAGAAGCATTCGCTATATATGAGGTAAAAATCATTATCGTGGTTAAATAAACTTATAAAATTGAATTAAACACACTTTCTATGTAGAGTAAGATTGTCCATATTGAACCACCTCGAGATTACCAATTTGTAATTAATCTAGCGCCACCTACAAGTACATAGCTGAATCAACACTCCTAGAGGAGCTTATGCCTCTAGGACATGACTTTGACAATTTCATTCCTGTGCTAACAAGTTGAACGGCCACCTGATATGTAATATTTTCCGTCTGTTCTTAGCATTTATTCGTTTTTAAATTGATGGCTTTAATTCAAGTTTTTTTTCGTCTGTTATTCATATTAAACCTTAAACATTATCCCTGGGTTCAATTTGGGCAACAAGATTCTATACAGTATTTTATACTGCTCTGTTGGTTTAGATATTTAGAAGGCCGTAGAAATAACCAGTAGCCTTGTAGCCCTTATAAGGACACTCTATTGATCAGTGTCGAAAAGAACAAAAACAAAAAACCAAAGATATCCTTAAAGGGATTTGCAGAAACTAAGAAGGATTAAGGGAAGTGATTCTGTGGAGAATATGAAATCGAACAATACAACGATATGATTCATATATATCAATGCAAATCATGGTTTCATTCTAAATGTGTAGGGGTAAACGTAAAAGTTTTAGAAGAAAAAAAATTTACTGTACGTATTTCATGCGTTGAGCAGTTTTTTTTATATCTGTTTTATTTTTGATGATGATATTTTTGTATTTTAGAAGTAAGAGTGAAACCGGTTTTGGTTTGAACATAATTTCTTTAATTGTGTCTTTTACAGTTTTTGAATCAGGCACATGTTTAATTTCATTAAGATAAAACTATTGTTTCTGTGACAAGAACTGTTTTTTTCAATAAGTTCTATTACCGGCAACCCTTCTTTAGTTATCCCAACGCAGGAAATATACTCACAACCCTATTGCTTAAAAAAAGCTAGTGCTTAATCTTGTAAAATTTTGTGCTATGTGGGATTCATTTCCCAAATTGAACCACTTCCAACTAATTTTTCTATGTTAATTAAATATTCACATATAATATAGATATTATTTCTGTGGACCAAATTTCTATAAATGCCCAATTGACATTTCGGACGTATGGAAATAATAATGGTATATTTTTCGCCAGGCTACGACGATTTTTATAAAAATTGGTTCAATATAGGCAACCTTACTCTAAATAAGTATAAAATTAAGTAAAATGGAGATGATTGGAACTCTAGAACCGTGTAGTTTAAAACAGTACTTGGTGTAGATTGTAGATGCCACATTGTAATTCCAATTTTGATTTGAATTTGATTTCTAATAGTTTTCTATGTTTTGTCATTAAGTGTCTCTGTTCCCTTTTATGTTTTTTATTGTTTATTTACTTTGCTTTGTTATTTAGTTTCTTTTACCTACTTTAGATTTTAATGTTATTTCTATGTTTTTAATTCAAATGTATATTTTTTTAATATTTAAGTCTTATTTATTAACAATGCTTTGTCACATAAAACTTTGTTTTTCTTGACAATAAAGTATTTTTGAAATTGAAAATGCTGATGACGATTGTTATAAAAAATATTATTTTTTCTATATTATATTATTTGAGTAACTGTATACTTGTACTGAATGTAGTAAGTAAGTCTGATAAACTAACGTGATTGTACTAGTAATGCATTGAAGTCGAGATTTATTTGTTCCACATCATAGCTAATTTTTTCGAAGACTTTAGATTGTCAATAATATTAGTGTTGTACTATTTTATCATTAAGTATTTTAACCTAAACTAACCTGTTGTAAACGTGGGTGTAAGTTTAGCTCTGAGTTTCTTCCAGTCCTCACCTTCCATATTCAACAAATTTTCGGTAATGGGTTCGTTTTTATGATGATACATTCCATGGCCAGGGAAATGCTCAAAATCCTTTAATAAAATACTTTTGGCAACTTTTAAGTCCAGGGGCATCCATTCTGGCTTTAAAAAGTTGTAGATTCCAACCTGGTTCCAGCCTTTAGCTTTAGCGGTTTTATAAACGTCTAACATGTACTCTTGTGGATTTGTTGATCCGTTGAAAATTGGTTTGAAGTCTCCGAATAAAAGTTGGGGTTCCAGTTGTGGTACTCCCTTTCTTGCCCAGTATTGATATCGCCATTTAGAGAATAGTATGAATATTGATGTGACTATTCCCAATAATGCAAATGTGATACATACAACCATTTTCTTTTTACCTGTAAAATGAAATATAGGTAATTTTAGGTTATAGAAAATATACTGATATAACGTATGATATATTATGAATCATATTCTTAACACAAACACCGCTCACTGAGCGCCCATCATGCAGGGCTTTAAGATATTAAGAAAATAAATGTTGGTGTATATATATAAGAAAGTAAATAGTAAATAATGCTTGTTTTCATTAATACTTACCGTAGAATGGGGATATTTTGAGCATCGGGGATACATTGATCAAAACTTCGCGGTATTTTTAATGTAGAATATCTACGAAAATATTTGCAAGCGACGCATGACCTTGGTGCGGGTGCCATCTTGTACGTTCAGAATAGTTAGTACAGCTGATGGGCTCTTAGAGGCTGGACGTGTGTCGACTATTTTTCGCCGTGTTTTACGACATTGTTTTAATACAAATATTGTAATTTGCAAAACTTCAACACCACAAAAGTGCTAATAATAATATATCACGTGTCTGGATGTACATGGTTTAATTAGGTAGGAATTTGTGTTTATTACTAAAATTATAAAATTACAAATTTCCTAGAACTCGATTTTTGAGAGCACTTTAAAGGTTATAGTTCAACTTTGATCACCTTGCAGGCTAACATTGATCACATGATCAATGTTGCCCCCTTGATCAATGTTGCCCATTTTGTTCTTTTTTTGTCGTGTAGGACTTTTGCATTTGCAGAAATAATAGCTATTATTATTTATTATTGCTCTATATTTTTCCCAGAAGATGCCACGTCATCATAAACGTTTATTAGGAAGCCGTTCCTATGTAAACTACACCCCGGAAAAATTGGAAGAAGCTTTACAAAAAGTTGTAGATGGCACAATGAAAATTAGAGAAGCGTCTAGGACCTACAAAATACCTTTCGGCACATTATATAATAAATATAAAGGCCTACATGGAAAACCTCCTGGTCGCTCCACAGTTTTTAGTAGTAATGAGGAAGTCGCAATATTAGAAAGTGCGGCTAAATGTTCTGACTGGGGCTTTCCCCTTAATATCTTAGACATCAGAATGTTTGCAAAATATTATTTAGACCGTCGGGGCAAAACCATTGCAATGTTCAAAAATAATTTGCCAGGAGTAGACTGGGCCTATAGCCTTCTTCAAAGGCATAAGGATTCTTTTGGTCAAAGGATAGCCACCAATATTAAGAAATCTCGGGCATCCGTATCAAAAGAGACCATTGGCGAATTCTTTGATAACTTAGAAACGGCATTGGAAGGTTTACCAAACACTAACATCTTTAACTATGACGAATCAAACGTCAGCGATGATCCAGGCAAGATGCGGGGCATCTACAGGAGGGGTGTGAAGTACCCTGAAAAAATTATGAATCATTCGAAGAGTGCAACGACAATAATGGTGTGTGGTTCAGCCGACGGCACCTTATTACCTCCGTACGTAATATATAAAAGCCTACACTTGTATGATACGTGGAAGGAGGGTGGTCCACAAGGACCTCCATGTTGTAATAAGCCATGCTGCAACTTGGGTTCCAGATTTAATAGAACGGCTAGTGGCTGGCTTGATGGGGTAACATTTAGAGACTGGTTTTCCAATTGTTTTTTACCCCACGCAAAACGTTTGCCAGGAGAAAAGGCTATAATAGGAGACAATCTATCAACGCACATGGATAATGATGTCTTAAATATGTGTGCGGAAAACAATATTCGATTTATTTGTTTAGTGCCGAATTCCACACATCTATGCCAACCCCTTGATGTGGGTTTTTTCCGTGCCATGAAACAGGCCTGGCGGTCAGTATTAACTGAGTGGAAAAGCCAAAATCCTCGGTTTGGCACGGTTCCCAAAGCCAGTTTCCCTACACTGTTGAAGAAATGCCTAGAAAGAATGGATGCAGTTCCTCCAAAAGCTGGAAGTGAGGTTTCCAATGAGACGAGCGCAATTAAACGCAACTTAATCAGCGCTTTTAGATCAGCAGGGATTTTCCCCCTCGACCGTTCTCAAGTATTTAAAAGATTTCCTCAGGAGGATATCGAAGAAGAAAATGTACGTGAGGACGTCGAAAGTGCTTTAGTTGCACTATTAAAAGAAAAACGATTTGGTGACGCGACTTCAGAAAAACCTACAAGAAAAAAAAGACTCGATATTTTGCCTGGACGTAGTGTTACAACCTCGTCCACTCCTCAACCTTGTTCTTTAGGGTCATCAATACAGGCCTCCGCCTCTACGTCAGTAGCAAATATGATAGATCCTTTAGATTCCGAGACACCTGGAAGAATACCGGAGGAAGACCGCGAAATCCGTGTTAATGTGGGACAGTACATTCTAGCTAAGTTTTTTACAAAAAGGGGGAAAAAAACCTATAAATATGTATGTAAAGTCATAGAATTGGCTCCTCAGATAGTGGTAATGGGGATGAAATCCATTTGTAGAAGCAAAACACAGTTTAAACTTATGGTTGATGATATCAGTGAAATCAATCAAGATGATATCCTTGAACTTTTGCCTAATCCCTTAATGGAACGTGACGAAGACGGCAACAGTTTATATACTTTTGAAAGTGAAATCAAAATAGTTGAGGTTTAGATGTTGTTAATTTATTCTAAAGTATTTTCTGATAATGTGGTTTGTAGTTTAAGAGCTAATGTTAAGTTTTTCACAGTTCAAAGACTAATTATAAAGTGTGTTTTCTATTTCAAATAAAAGATTTTTAAAAAGAAGTATTAATTTTGCCCTTATTTATCTTTAAATCAGCGAATAAAAATGGCTTAAGGTTGCCAGATAGGCTTGCCTAATTATTTAAAAACATTTTTAATCTCTTACGTGGGGATACTTTAATATTTCATCCAAAAACCAAGGCTGATCAAAGTATCCCCAAAATAGGTATAACATTGATCAAGTGTTTTTTATTTTTTTTTTTACAAAATACTGGTTTAAAAGACATCAAAATTTCAGGATCGGTAGAGAAGTGTATTCCGATATTAGTATATTTTCATTTTTAAATTTGGTTCTAAAAGAAAAATGCTATTCAATATTATATTGAAAATTTGATCAATGTATCCCCAATCTACGGTACCTAATTAAAATAATAAAAAACTTATTCGACGATTTAATCAGTTCAGGTTAGAATTAGAGTTATGTCCTTATATTTATTAGAAAAAAAATAATTGTCATCTTGGTACAGTTCAGGACTCACGAAAAATATTATGATTTAACGCTAAAGATACCCGTTTGTAAATAAATAAGAAATACAAATAATAATTGCAAGTTGTCAAAATGCATGATTGATATTAAATTAATTAAAATTAGTTAATTACTTTTTTTTAATAAAACCCTCATGAAAGATGAGATAATAATGTTCCATCATGCAATAACTTTTACATCTGCTGACACAAATTATAGGGTGTTACAATTAAATTAAAAGTGTTACCGCTTAAGACTTGTAACTTTTTAGGCTTACTTCCTTTTTGGGTACCTTGTATATACAGTGTGTCCACGGATAAAGTTCGAAAAGAAAAAACTTTTATGTTGGTAGGTTTAGTAGAAAAAATAATTTTTTTATGAAAACGACTGCTTGTGTTGAAACTATGATTTCGAATACCGGATTTGCGATTTCTATACAGGATATATCAAAATTAACATTTTCAGTTATTTGGATTTCGTTTTTTTTTTCAAGTCAATGTAAATATTTTCAAAACCCTGATTTATTACACGATTTGTGCAAAAAAGTCTAATTAACATTTTTCTGAAAGTGGTTAATTTCGCATAGCTAATATTATAATAATAAAATATCAAGTTCTTGGCATCTTTTAAATTGTTGATAGTTCTGTCATAATTTTTTTTATAAATCTGCAAAATATTGAAGTTGGAAAATGCTTACGTTAGAACCAAGAATTTCTATTGTCCGGTGTTATTGTTTAGGACACGAAACAAGCCATATGGCAGTTTATAGACAATTCCATGAGATACGGCAGAGGCCTATAACACAAGACCTACGTTACGTTTTTTAACATAACTCAACTTATAATATTGTTTGTAGAACTCATAATGCCGGAAACATTTCACACTGTTGTAGGCCTGGTTCTGTAACTTAATATTAACACTTGAGAGTTTCTGCTACGCGTTTCATTTCAATTATGGGAAAATTGTTACCCTGCCTAAACTGTGGTTACGAATTTCTACATGTCGGTTTAAAAGAAGCGATTGTTTAATTCACACGGGCAATATGTAGTCAAGTTCAAGTGATTCTGATAACAATGAAAACGTGGCATATAGATTTAGAGAGAGAACTGACTTTGCTTGATTTAGACATAATAAAGCAGAATTCCGCTTATGATACACAAATTTCAAAAAAATCATAATCATCAGATACACGTGCTTTTATTTTGATCGCACACTCTAAAAACGAAATATTATACCAATAAAAAAATACACTTTTGATTTGTTTTGTGTTTTCGAGACACCCTATACTTTATCAAAAATTATTTTTAAAAATATTTTCCATAACTTACGATACATCTAGAATTTTTTTTTAAAGCAGAGCCATCCCTGTACATTATTTACAAACCAGTTAAATGAATAAAATAATCTATCAGGTTATTAAATGTTTATTATATTCAATTTTAGAAACATCAAGCACAATGAGTCGAATAAATAAATAAACAAACTAAAACTAGCTATCATTGTTTATGCTTTTCAGTCTACTGGTCCAATTTGAGAGAGAATGCCATTTACCTGTAAACTTATTTAGTACAGAAGACATTTACTATATGGTTTATTGATTAAATTGCTTTATTCAAATGATAAAACCGGCCCCAGAATGGGTAGGTATCATTAATAACCGAATTTTAGGGCCATTCTTTTTGGAAGGAAACCTCACAGCTGAACGGTACTTGGATTTCTTAACCTTCGAGTTGAGGCCTGCTCTAGCTGTAATTTTTCCAAACAAAGTAGATCCAGATATACCTAATGAAACAATTTTTTTTCAGCAAGATGGTGCTCCCCCGCATTTTGGTCTCAATGTGAGAAGATATTTAAATCAGATATTTTCTTTGGGGATACTTAAAAGAATAAGTTTGCCAAAATAGGCCAAATAATATTGAAGATTGGAAAAACATAATTAGATTGGAGACACATAATATATACCGGCTGAAGCCATTCGAAATTCCGTCGACGGATTTTACCATCGTTTGGGAGCATGCCAAGTAGATGGTGGAGGACATTTGCAGCATTTGCCACGTTAAACCACCAAACCAACGTTCGTTACATTTTTATTTTTTTTTGCAACATTAATAACAAGTAAACCATAACTATTGTTAAGTCACAATGTCACAAAATGTCAGAACGTGAAACAATGAATATTTCTTACCTTGAAAAGTAAAAAAAAACATCGATGATTTATCATCTCCGCTTATTTAAATAGAGATTTTTTTTTAACTTTTAACAGTCGCCATTTTGAAATAGCTTGACAGAATCGCGCCAAATGATGTATCACATGCTGTATGTTTCCATTTAAGAAGAAGATCGATGTCGTCATATATTTGACAAATGTCTATAAAAAGAAGCAAACAATTAAGGTCAAAATGTGAGCATATATAAAACTAAATTGACGTGTCCGAGCATTTTTCCCAAAAGTTACAGGTTAAGGCTATATTAATTTTATTCCGGTCTTCTGGGCAGCCCTGTTTATGTAGATTTAAAACCTGCCTTGTATTACTTTCTCCAAATATTCCATTTCCATGATGGCATCATAAGTAATTTTACCACCATTTCTCTCCAATACCTCGTGTATTTCTTGGCGTACTTTATCCTAGATATGTGGATTTTGAGAAAGTTCTAGAATAGTGAACGTGGTTGCACTTGATGATGTTTCAAATCCAGCGAGATAAAACAGAAATGATTCAGTTACAATTTCTTGAACGGAGAGAGCATTTTTTCCTGAAAAAAAAAACAGAGCTTAATAATACTTATATTTTGACATGCAGAATAAAGAAAACTTACTCTCACTTTGATTCTTTAACTGCAACATAAGATGCATGAAATCGTTCCTTTTTACGTTATTTCTTTCTCTGTATGCAATGGTTTCTTCTACGACTTCTAAAAAAATACTTAGGTTAGTTTACGTTACTTGTTATGTGTGTTAGACATTTTTTTAAATTTAACCGTTTAAAAATATTTAACGATCCGAACAAAACAACTTACCCGTAAAGTACTCTGCAATTTCACCACCAAATTTCTTGTATCCTAATTTAGTTGCAACAGAAACTGGCACCATTTCCTCAACCAAAAATTTAAATAAACTAGGTTCAAATGCCTTTCTTCCGATTTTCCTAAAATTAAGGTAAATTATAAGTACATTCTTTGAAAAACACGTGTCAATATAAATCAAGTCCAGACACAAAATCTCGTCTGTCTACAACGCATAAGGTTATGCTAACTTTAAATAAACAATAAGCTTGTTTCAACATACAGTTGCAAGTTGTCAACAAGCAACCAGGGAAATCCGATTTTATAGTTTTATTTTTAGAAATAATATATTCCGTTTAAAAACTAACAACACAAGCTAACGGTTTCACTAGACGGTTGGAATCGGTGTATTTTACTAAATTAACCAACAATATTAAATTCTGTTCTAAGAAATACTCATTTCCCTAACCAGACAAAAAAGTACATTATCCAAGAGCGAATCTATAAATAAACCCAAGAACGTTTGTGGTAACGCGACATCAAATAAACGTATGCAAATTACTTCTTTTGCAACAAGGCCGACTTACCGCTCGGTTACTATTTTATCTCAACAATTGTGCCAACTTCTTATTGGCAAAGATAGATTATGGCCACCGTTGCCATAGCGACATAGCGTGTCACTGAGCGCTAATTGGTTTACCCGGGATACCGGGTAGCGAAGGTAGGTGGCCCGCCTCGCCGACCTCGGAACATCATAGACTTATTTATTACACTTCGTGGAGGACAGTTTGATTGATTACATATGACCGTCGTTTTGTAACACAGAAAGTGTGTTGATCTTTTCTTGCTTTAAAATAAGTAAAATTCCTATTATTTAGTGTTATGCATCCATAATTTACCAAGTTAAATGAATGTACACCTATATATACAAGCTTAAAATAAATTTAAATTCGGAAAAAAGAAAACTTCTCAAGTTAATAAAGTATTTTATTGTATCTAGCAATATATAAACCAACCAGCCCACACTGTGGCTTACAGTAACAATGCGCGGCAGATAAGAATAAACTCTATTTTGTTAACTTTATTTTGACCAGGTTTATATAATAATATTCGTCTAGGTATTTCTGTATTAGCTGTTAAAAGCAGAATCTTCCAAATTCGAACATTGATCTTTTATAAATGGTTTACTAAGAACCTACGAAACGACCATCTGGAATCTAGATTGAAGAGGTTTCTTAAATATTAGTTTATGTTACTAAGAGTTTCTTTACACTTTCGAAACTAAAGTAGGTACTTTTGTGCCGGAAGAATGGTTGTCCGCAGGATTAAATTAATCGCTTTAATCCCTTAGTTTATAATATACTACATAATATTTAATTCATCATTACTTACCTCAATTTATTATCTGGTTCTTCCAAGGAGTTGCATTCAATCCCAGATGCTACACTACCAATAACGTCTGTACTAAACCTGGCCATCGTTTCTTTTATGTCAAGTTCCTGGACAGAGTTTGCATATTTATCTAAAACTTTGTGAAGCACCTCTGCTTTTTCAATAAATGTATCGAACATCATCTTCATTTAACCTAATAATAAGAAATCGGTAACTTTTTCAATAGGCTTTTATAAAACTGGTGTAAGCTGTTGCATAGTAAGAAAACCTTACCTGTTGTAAACGTTGGTGTTAGCTTCACTCTAAGTTTTTTCCATTCCTCTCCTTCCAAATTAAACAAATGCTCAGTAAATGGTTCAGTTTCATGATGATATATTGCGTGATCCGGAAAATACTCGAAATCTTTTAGCATTATTCTTTTTACTATATCCAGGTCCCAGATCACCAACTCTGGCCTTAAAAAGTTGTAGATGCCAACCTGTTTCCAACCATTGGCTTTGCACTTGTTGTAAATGTCCTTAAAATATTCTTGAACGCCCACTGATCCGATGATGGGTGGTTTAAAGTATCCAAACACAAGTTGCGGTTCCAGTTGTGGTACTCCCTTTCTGGACCAGTATTGGTAGCGCCATTTGGAAAATAAGATAAATATGCTTACAAATATTCCCAACGCTGCAATTACGGTAAATATGACCATGTCTTCTGTTCACGCACGTCTAAAATTTAATATAATAAAAACATACGTAATTTGTTTTTTCGTACATGCGCCTTTGCTGCGGTGATTAAGTTACTTCAGAATATTCTTATGGGGGAATAAGAAAGTGAACTAATTTATTTATAATGATTAAAAGTAATATATTAATATTTACTTACCTAACGGCTGTAAAAGTACTGCCGATTGTTATTATTCCGCATGAGATATATATATTAATTTTAAAGAATAACAAATTATCTTTAAGTATAGTTATCTTATATGAATACTCAAATTCTCGGGGTCATCCAATTCATAAACGACATGTATTTGCCAGATATATAAACAGTACAGGACTCATAAAATATGCAAGGTGTTTGTTGGAGAAAATTCAGTTGTCTAGTTGCTTAATTAAATAACAACAAACAGGTATCAAGTCAAAGTAGAGAAAGCACGGCAACGCCGTCCTTTACAATCTTTTAATGTATCTACGGTGCATCGAGGTGAAAAATCCGCATAGAAACAAGACAAGACAGTTGAGTAAGGCAAGTAATTAAGTCGGTGAGTTTGCGGTATTATCCCGAAGATATACTAATGTGATTGGTATATCCAGACTTAAGTAGAGTTTCGTATCACGCCTTGCAGAAAGGACACTGTCTCGTCGCGGCATTTTGCGCGGGTTAAGTTGATTTTATGGTATTCAAACTATGAAATAGGTTGGAAAATTCGTGGTATCGTATCCCGAAGGTGTAAATAATGTGATTATTACACCCCAGCTCTAGTTCTGTTTACCTGTTGTAAAAAGCAGTCTCAAGTTCGTAGATACGATAAATTCTCGAAGGTTTAAGAATACAGTAGTGTATCCCGATGTTATTGTTTGTTTAGTGATGTAATGTTACTGATGTAAAACTGTGTTGCTGTTTAAGCAGTAAGTAGTTACCATACTAAGTTGTAAAAGTAAAAAAACAGTGCTTGCTGTAACGCAAAACGGATGTAAAGGTGAGTAAATGACATACCAGAAGTAAATAGATATATTTTGTGTGAGAGAAACGCCTTTTATTTCAACTGGCATATTTTGAACCAAGCAACCTATGGAAATACAGTAAACAATTTATGTTTGGCGCAAGCATATAACAGCGGCGTTAACAGTGTTTCAGGCGGGAACCGTGATATTTTAATGACGTGTTCTAGTAAATATAAGAAACATGGGTTACCTACTAAACATGGTGGTTACGAAATACAGACCAGAACTTTTTTTCTTTCCGTGTGTTAAAAAAATTGATTTTGTTTTTGCTTTTATTACCTTAAAAACGCATTAGCCCTGGATTATTACTCATTAAAGATGATCTTATTTTCCTATCCGGTGTACAGGTGTACCCCCAATAAAACGTACCTGTATACAAAAGAAAAAGTTATTTCCAAAAATACTAACCTAATTGTAATCAAATATGTTTATAGATATTTTCATTTAGTTACTGCAGTCATGACAGACATTGGTTTGGTGGTTAAGACAGATGAATTGTTTTCAATTTTTGCAATTAACTTTTGATTTTCTGTCTTTTTTTCTTTCGTAAAAGGTGCACCTTCCAGAGGGAGATAGCATTTGGTCTAGATTTCTA
The DNA here is from genome assembly GCA_963920685.1 of Polydrusus tereticollis. Taxonomy (NCBI): domain Eukaryota; kingdom Metazoa; phylum Arthropoda; class Insecta; order Coleoptera; family Curculionidae; genus Polydrusus; species Polydrusus tereticollis. Next base: position 35,134,923 of record OY987331.1, read on the forward strand.
TCTTCTGGCTTTATATCTAGAATTCTTTCAATAATAAGTCGGAGTTCACCTGGTAAACTTCGTATTTCCAGGCGTTCTCTCATCAGTCGAGTACAAGCTCTCTACCAAGTTCTTTTAGGAATAACCTTCTGTTCGGCATGACTTCTTTTTTTGGGACACTGAAACCTTTAGGGGAGAGTTCCCTAGTACCGGACATCCCCCAGTACCAGACATAGTCAGTTTCTTCACTTTGCCGATAGGTGCCGCCCAAACATATTTAGGTTTGTAGTCACGTCTATTACTAATGTTAACTCTCGGAAGCGTTGTAACCTGTGGTCAGTTTGACAAAAGTTATCGAAGGAAAGATTGATTTATGGTGTTGTGCTTTGACTATTGCTTAACTTTAAGTGCGTGTGCAGTGATTTTGGGTAAGTTCAACGAGTTTCTTTGTTACCCTTTTTGCTTAGCTATAATATGTGTACAATTTTACAGGCATACGGTTTGGTTAAAGTTAAAGTGTTTGTAAAAAATATTTTTTTTATTTCTAACTGTCAGTTGCCCAAAACCGGACACTAATAAGTTTCCCAGTATCGGACAATAAATTAGGTATCTATAATTTTAAATAAAGTTTATTTTGGGAAAATAAGGTTTTATGTCTTTATTAGTTCTCGTGTGATATGGTATGTTCATAAGAGAGGCCGCATTAAATTTTTCTGTACCGAAAAGCACGTTGGCAGACAGAGTAAAACAGTTAAAGCGTGGCGCTAATGTGAGCTTGCCTTCTCAAATGGGGGGATTTAAGAAGACATTTTCAGAAGAACTAGAATCTGAAATTGTGGTTCATCTTAAATATCTTGATAACACAAGGTTCTCCATCAATTTAATAAAATTAAACAAACAGCAAGAAAAAAATTTTATTACGCATTTATGTCTCGTCACCCCGAATTCTCCCTACGCCTTCCACAATCTACTAGCATTGGATTTAACAAAGAATAGGTTGACCGTTTTTTTCAAAATATGAAGAGCTGCTATTAAAATCTAATTTTCTTGCTTCCAGAATTTTTATTTTTGATGAGACCGGTATTTCAGTAGTGCATGCAAATGCTGCAAAGGTCCTGTCTTTGAAAGGAAAGAAACAAGTTAGTAAAATTACCTCAGGCGAAAGAGGAAAAAACGTTACGATTTTGTTGTGTATTAATGCCAGTGGTGACCAGTTTCTTCTCCCTTTATTTGTTTTCCCCCGAGAAAAAATGGGAGAAGAGTTAAAGAAGGACGCTCCCGAGGAAAGTTGTTTTATTGCAAAAGAAAGCGGGTGGATAAATGCCAACGGATTTTTAACATGACTTAAGATGTTTAATTCTCGAGTTAACCTCATTAAAGAAAGCCTTGCTTTAATTGTTTTAGATGGACATAGTAGCCATAAAGACTTGCAGGTAATTTTGTACGCCAAAGAACATGATATACATATGATAAGCCTACCGCCGCATGCCACCCACAGGCTGCAGCCTTTGGATCGTGCTGTGATGAAGCCGTTTAAAGCTACTTATAATGAGGCTTGCTCCCATTGGATGAAAAGTATCGCCCTTTTAAAATAACAATAAGGGATATCGCTGGTTGGTAAATATTGCTTTTACTGCTCTCTGCAGAATGGAGCTTGCACAATCCGCGTTTCGCTGTACTGGGCTTTTTCCTTTAAAAGTTCACGTCGCTGACATCTTTAGAAAACAAAACAGAAATTGTAGAAGAGATAGTAAGACAGGCCGATTCTCCTGTTGCAGGTCCTAGCACCTCTATGGCTGCAGACTTTAAGAAAACAGTTGAACAAATTTCTCCTGCTCCAGAAGAAGCTCGTCAAAAGGTAGCCATGACAAAAAGAAGGTCGGAAAAAAGTGAAATATTAACCTCAACACCCTACAAAGACTCATTAGAAGAAAAAACTAAATTTGTTGACGAAAAGAAAGAACATAAATTAAAAAAGTATCAAAAGAAAAAAGATCAACTGGAAAAGAAAAATATTAAAAATTTTAAGACAACTTCAAAAGATGCGGCAAAAAAAATGTTGGAATTTGACAATAGTCTCACAAAAAAGCTTTGTAATGATGTGAATCTGAACGTTAAATGTAAGAGTGTAACCCCTCAAAAACGAAATAACACAGAATGCATCATATGTGGCGAGTCCTGTGATGAAGACTGGGTGCAGTGTACTGTATGCAGGGGGTGGCGCATGTAGCCTGTACGAGTCACGAAAGTATTACTTTTTTGATCTGAATATTGTGTTTGATTAGTTACAATCCTTTTTAGTTTTTTTTTCTATGTTTATAATAATTATATACTATAAAAAATATAAAAAGGTATACAGGAAAACTATTCAAGCTGCTAAAAGGTTACACAATGATAGATTGTACTTAAATTCGGCAAATAAGGGCAGGACTGTATGGGGCATAATCGAAAATACTTTAGCTCAAGGAGAGATTAGAAATAATATTGAAAGTCTCCACGTGAATGGCGACCAGATAAGTAATCTGAATGAAATGGCTAATGCTTTTAATAAGTATTTTGTGGAGGCCCCACAAAGTTTAATTACTGATAATATAAAGCGACAAAAGAGTGAATATAATTTTAAATATCGAAAAGACGTTGGAACGATGTTTTTCAGACCTGTCTTGGAATGTGATGTAAATGACGTCATAAAATCATTAAAAAAATCTAACTCGGTTGGCATTGATGATATTTCGGTGAATGTATTGAAATCCATTGGTTGCTATATATTGAGTCCATTGACCTATCTAATAAATATGTCATTGGAGAATGCAATTTTTCCTGATATCTTTAAAACTGCTCGAGTTATTCCGCTTTATAAAAAAGGAGAAAAAGACAGATTAGATAATTATCGTCCAATTTCTCTACTGAGCTCAGTATCAAAAATTCTGGAGCGAATTGTTTTTAACCAAATTTCAATGTTCCTATCTACTTTTAATATTATTACAGAATGTCAACACGGTTTCCGCAAAGGAAAGAGTGTATCTTCGGCGATCTTGAACTTTGTTGGTGAGCTTTATAGTGCACTTGATATTAATAAGAAATGCTTGGGCCTTTTTATGGACCTCAGTAAGGCCTTTGACCTTGTTGATCACGTCTTGCTCGCGGCGAAGTTACATGAATACGGCATAAGAGGTATGGTTGGTGAATGGCTGCAGTCGTATTTGACTGGTCGAGATCAGGTTGTGGATCTTGAGGGTATCAGATCTGATAAAAGAAATATATGCATTGGTGTTCCGCAGGGATCCATCCTGGGCCCTCTATTATTCCTAATTTTTGCGAATGATCTCCCAGACTTGACTCATAATGAAAGAGAACTTGTCATGTTCGCTGATGATAATTCTTATTTGAGTTGTGGCAGTACCTCCGAGAGTTCGATTACATTATTACGTGATATGCTTGCGAGATTCAACACATGGTTTGCTGGCAATGGGTTATGTTTGAATACAACCAAAACAGTGTTCATCAGCTTTACTCCAGGCCGGTCAACCTTTAATGAGAGTTTTCTTGTCAGGGCCAACGGTGGGTCGATTGCACAGGTTGTTCAAACAAAAGTACTAGGTATACATATTGACAATGCCTTATCGTGGAGCTTTCACTGCACTGAACTAAGTTCTAAAATTTCTCCAGTATGTTATGCTCTCTACCGCCTGCATGGTGTGGTCGGCAGGAATATTCTTTTGTCTTATTACCATGCCCAATTTGTTTCCCGAGTCAAAAGTGGAATTTTATTTTGGGGTTCGTCTCCATCGAATTTAAATAGAGTGTTTTTAATCCAAAAGAAAGCTATAAGAAGTATGATGGGAGTGTCTTGTCGTCATTCATGCCGGAGGCTATTTAAAACACTTAAACTGCTCACTTTGCCGAGTTTATAAATTTTAGAAGTTCTTATGTACGTAAAAAATAATTTAAATCGTTTTTTATCCATGGAAAACATTCATAATTATGAGACGCGTAACAATATGAACTTTGTTGTACCGGCGCACAACATGGCCTTATTTGAGAGGAGCCCATTCTACATGGGAACAAAACTCTACAATAAGTTGCATAGGGAAACCAAAAACATAGCGAGCAAAGTACTTTTTAAGAGAAGTGTATGTAATTTATTGATTTCTCGTATTTTCTACAATGTTAGTGAGTATATGGATTGTGATTTGTTATCCTAACTGTAATCTAGTATATATATTTTGTATTTATAAATTTGAATAGCCATTGTTCCACAGATGTCTGTGGTTGAAATTGACCTTTTCTATACCAATGCAAACGTTGGTCTCTTGAAATAAAAATTTATTTATTTATTTATTTATTTATTATGGTTAAAAGGAATTCTGTTTAGTTCTTTTTTGCGTCCGGTACTTGGTGACCATTTTTTGAATCATCGAAATGTAACAGTTTTTTGTTTTACTTTTTTAAATAAAAAAACAATAAATATCTTAAAAATTGTAGTGCGTAGTTAAAAAGGCATATGTTATCGACTAACCGAGGGTTTTTTTACTTTATTTTTTTCATTTTTAAAGTGACCAGCTCAAAAAAAGGATAGGGTGTCCGGTACTAGGAGACTCTGCCCTACGTAGAATGCTTGAGTTAATTTCAACAATGTCCAAAAGATTATAAAAACACTTGAAAAGGCCAGCGTCTTGATTTTCTGGCAACAATATATCTATGCACCAGCTGATCGAATGTGTCCACTTCGCCTTTCGTTCGATTATAAAAATAAATTATTTCGGAAAGAACTGTAGAATTGGGTCCATCACCTTTAGGATGCATCGTGGATAGCAAAAGAATAATTGTTTTTTGTTTGGATTTTGGAGGGCACTTTGAAAGCATTGTGAAAAATTAATGATAAGCAAACATAGTCGAATTCTTTTGCTTGTCTCTGGATAAACGAAGTTTAGCTTTGTTTTTCTATATAGTTGTAACTAATGTTGTGGAATAGCCATCATGCAGTCTTTTTGCCGTTTTGGTTGAGATAAACCTATTACTGTCTATAGGTGTTGAAGCTTTTTTAATGCAAACCTCAGCATTCAGAAGGAAAATAATTTTTTCATCGCAAAACGCCAACATTTTAATAACATATTTGTCTGGTTTTGAGGGTATATATCTGTACCTGAGAGCCAAACCGGATTAACTCCATTTTTGAAGAAAAACTGTATTAAGCTTTATTATACTAAATAAAACCTGCTCTTTTACATGGAAAACAGTCTTAAGTCATACATATTATACTTTTAAAGTTAGGCAGAGTTAAACAGTATGATATCCTCAGCCTTGTCCGAGCAAAAGAATATTACGGAATTAATACTGTTGAAAGTATTCCCAGTTAATACTGCTAAAGCTTGATGTGTGGACTTAATACAGTTGTCAGTGCGGTAATATTTTGGTTTAGAAGTGCACGTGTGTTTTTTATTTTGCCACGAAATGACAAATAGAACCAGTAAAATTTTGAAAATAGCTTTAAAAACTTCGGATATACTTTCTGTATTTGAATTATTACCCATACAAAATGATGTTTTCAAGAAAAGTGGAGAAAATAGTGATATCCTAGTTCCTAACCTCGAAAAAAGTAAGTAAAAACCTTTTTTTAAATAGTTTTACTCTCTTAGTCAAAACAAAAAATGTAATATTATTACCCGCGATTTAATTTTTTTTTGGATTTAATACTCTTTAATACTGAAAATATTAATGATATTGGGAGTTAATACTGTCGTTGTAAGATTATTACTAAATAACTTTTAAAGTTAATACTATTTGTCCCAAATGTTTATACCAATGGAACTTATTTTAAGATACCTAAGCCTTTCTACCCAAATAATTTAAAACATAAAACCAACAATGATCTCCCAGTTACAATAATAATGTATGTACACAATATTACTTTGTGTTTACTATTGACTGTCAAACCGATATAAACGAGGGTGACATGCAATATGAAAACGAATGCCATGATAACACCATGGAATGAGCTTGTAAGTGAACCACGTGCGACATACGAAAATCTACATTTTCTTCAGTTTTCTTATGTACAACAAACGGTAAACTATTAGAAGTGTAAATAGTTTACCGTTTGTTGTTCGTAAGAAAACTGAAGAAAATGTAGATTTTCGTATGTCGCACGTGGTTCACTTACAAGCTCGTACTAAAAATATAGGTGTATTGTATGTTAAAACCGACTTTGAGGCAACTACGTTTGACAGTGTCGATCTCAAAGAGAAATGGCAGGCGTACTGCTTTCCCTCAGTTTTTACCGCTAATACGTCAGCAGGCAAATGAAATTTCGACCAAGAAATATAACCACCTACAAGTCTTTGTTGCCGTGGGTTCCAAGTGGTTTTCACAATTTTTACACAAATTTCGTTCATTCTGATAAGGCAACGGACGATATTTAATTATAAATAATTAGAAGTATTTGTTTGCTATCTCGTTTAGCTTCAGTATACTGTATTTTTTACCTTCCTTTCATTAAAAAAATAATAAATAAACAATTTCAACACAGGCTTACAGTACTTCATTCCCCATATTAAATCCATTTAATTTTAATATTAACTCCAGAAAAGGACTGAATACAGTGTATAATCCAAATATGTTAGGGCCAAATAATATTAACTCCAATTTATTGTCTTTCTAATTACTTTTTTGACAAAAATAATGAAAAATTTTGAAATGTAGGAGAGGGAAAAGTTAAGGCTGACCACAATATATTATTTAGTTTTGTTTAAAACAAATGGTTCTTAACCAAATATTTTTTATATGAATTCAATGTTTATAAAATTTTTAAAACTGCTTTCCTGTAAAATTTGATTTTTGTGAGTTAATACAGTTTGGCTCTCAGGTACAGATATATTTTGAAGGGACATCGGCCTCGGAAACTTGAAAGTTGTTCATCTAACTTACAGAAGTCAGAAGGCGTATAAAGTTCACTACATTTAAAAATATTTGCTTCAAATACATCAGGAATCGGTGCAAAATGATCTATTTCACGTCGCTCCTCTTTTGTGTCCTTGTCATCAAACCTGAGGCAGTTTGTGAGAAATGCAAAGTGAGGTTTACTAACTGTAGTGCGAAAAAATGGAATTACTGTTTTTTTATTGAAAAGTTCTTTGGTTTGTTACCGAATTAATATTTAAAACCCCTACATAGTAATAACAAAGTCCGCATAATGCTTTGATTTGTATTACATTCGTATCTCCCACATACGACGGCCTTATTTTTATGTTAGCCACATCCTCGTCAACAGCAAGCCGATCTCTTGCATAATACTCTCCTTGTAATGTAATTTCTTTGTTGTAAAAAAGACGACGTGAAGAAACAGAGACCACGCTGAAATCCCACTAGTCACACAGCAAGCAGCACCTTTATTCGCTGGAAGATGAATGACCTGATTTCTTTTATAGGTTTGAAATGATTTTTTTACTGTTTTGCCGCTCCATTTGTTCCACGTAGTTTAAGAGCTACTTCTTTAATTTGCAGATATTTATTCTGTTTGTTTTCGTTGCTCTCTTCGATCGAACTAGCCTGCTTGGTAGCTGACGGAGTTTTACGGGCAATTTCACTTTTTGCTAAAACTTTGGAGCCATCCCTTGCAATAATCAATTTGATTGTTTCAATTGATTTCTAGCTAGCGATCAGATTACACTAAATAATATCTGAAAATTTGCTTAAGTTGAAATGACAAATGCCCCCTCTCCGAATGAGTGACGACATGCCCCTGTGCACGGCCAGCGCGGTATTATGATGAGAGACGACCCGCCGGACGTAAGTACGTCGTAGAGCTAACCGGTGCGCGGGTAGCATGTATACAAGTTTGGTATTTTTATCTTTTTTAGGCTTCTATTTTATTCTATATTTTAATCAAATTTTCACCTTACGTTTATGTGATTTTATTTCGTCCTACGATCACTTCAGTTTCCAGTGCGCGTGTAATTTTGTTTAATGTTTACTCAAGGTCAAGCTAAATTTCCTTAAAGGCAACGACTCTCGGTAGGTTTGCTTGGATGGTCGCGGCAAGAAACCAGGCTACTCGTTGTGGAGTAGGCGATGACAGATTCTTCCAGGGTCGATTTTTGGTTCTGTGGCTTCAATCAGTGTTGCCAGTCTGTTACAATTGTAACAGATCTGTAACGTTTTCAACGCATCTGTTACGCTGTTACGCCATTAACCGATCTGTTACGTTTTAGACAAACCTAACCCTACTCATAACCTTGTTACTCATTACTGACATTTACTGAAAACTGAAACCCGAACCTGAAAAAACGCAGCCGCTATCGACGCTGTCTGTACCAGTCATCTAAAGTCCATGGTACCAGTTGTACATTTTGTTCATACTCTGTGCTCCGAACCATAGATGAGGGACTCATAGGGAGATGCTCTTACTGCTCCGAACAACGCCAGAAGACGTAGGAAAGGAAGAATATTATTTGGTTATGTTGTTATTTGTTTTCGAATATTTTGGATATCAAAAGTGTTTTTTTTATGTAAGAAAATGGAAAAGTAAGTAAGCAGTAGATTTGAAAATAAAACACAAACAAATAATTTCTTATCTATATTTCCTAATGCAGGTTCATTACAATTATTAAAAAAAAAATAATTAATTATTAGGTTTATTTAAAATATTATATTTTCATAATTTATTTGTGTATAATTCGTTTAAAATGATGTTTTTACCATATAAATTCGTCCCTGTTTCTACTTAGTGTTTCCTATTATTGTTTTTTTTTAATTATTATTTCTTACTGATCTTGTGTTTGTTAATTTTTAAAAATATCTAACTCATGTTGAGCAATTAAAATTACTGTTAATATATCTTCTTTTAAAAATGCTTATACGAATTTTCATTTATTATATACAAATTAAATATTTAAATATAGCTTTGGCGGGCTTTTCAGAATTGTAGACCACCTGACACAGATATTTTTAAACTTGAGCGTCCCTCCGATAGATGGCGCGGCTTACACAAGGGATAGCGGCATATTAGGGAATCCATGAGACGTTAATTCGGCATGTTATGCGCATGCGTTCTGTATGTGTTAGTCTGCGGGTCGAGTTCCCGAAATAGCCGTCTCTAAAGCGAGGTGCCTGTTAAAAAATATCCACTAATATGCTTCATATTATGACAGCTGACAGACGCATGTGCATAACTACGCATAACATGCACATAACAATCCAACGTGATTGTTGTTTGGCCCTCGCACCATCTTGTTTTTTCTGTGGTTTGGATTCACTACCACAGAAAAGTTAGGTTAAGTTCACACAACAAAGTTCGGAGATAGTGAATTTTTCTAATCAGTGTTGGCAACAATTTCTAGAATGCTGTTACTATTTTGATAAATCTGTTACGTTTTTTAGGGAATTCTGTTACAATTGAAAAAAAATTTTTGGCAACACTGGCTTCAATGCGTTGCGAGGTGAGACAGATTCCGATTACGTATGATCTAACCTTTATTGTTCTATCCGTATCTATGATTAGTGCTTATTAATCATCTAATCGTTACGGACGCAGATGCATTGATATGAGAAAATACGACTTTGGATATGGAATATTGTAGATAGAAAAAAAAAGTTTATTCTTTAAAGGAAGGGGGTTCTGCAAATAAATAATTAGGCAGGTACCTAATACTGCGAATGTTCCTGTTACTTGTACTGTACTGACATAATATTATAGCAATAATAAATTAATTATAGTATATAAAATGTACAATTTAAATATTCTCTTGCTTCTTGACTGAACCAGCATACATAAACCACAATTTATTTATAATTAAAATTGGCCCTTCTTTAAGCAATATGGGTAAATCCTTCTCTAGAAACCTACGATAGTTATTGCTATTTAGTCTTTCTGGCAAAAAAGGACCAATTAAGTGATTTTTAATAATTCGAACTCGGACATTTAGCGAAAATTGCTCTTGATGGCTAAATTCCACAATTACATGCGGGTCTTCTGTCCAAACATAAATAATGTGAAAAACGATTTTATCGTCATTTTGCTAAGCTTTACAAGTCGCCACGTACTTCATTTTAGAACTTTTACGACCCCCACTACTTTGATGCAACTTTTAACAACATCAACTACCCTTGCCTAATCAAAGTAAATTAGTTCAGCCCACTCAGATACTATTGCCCAAAAATATAAGTTTCAGCTCGTTTTAGTCACTCAAGATCAATTATTTAATTTTAATAAAATCCCAGTCCGCAGAAGCACGTCAAGATGACGTCAGTATCTGGTGACTACTGGTCAATAGACGTCAGTCAACCAAAAATCGACGACATTTTGACGTCAGTTAATTGCCAAATTTCTGACGTCATTTAATTCGTCATATTGTCGACTTTACTTGGTGATATCTGGTGTGATATATTTTTCATTATTTTCACCCAAAAACTATAATAACTTACACGACATTCTCTCTGCTGACGCAAAAAAAAAGAATAATTGCCTCATAATCGTGCGTTGGCCGCGCGCGCAGCCCATCTTGCCATCTGCAACAAGGATGAACAGGGTTGCCAGTTTATTAGGAACTCCCGGAACTCCTATCCACGCCATGTATCATGTCTCATAGTTTTACTTTTTTTGTTAATAACAATTTTTGTAAATAATATAATAGTTTATATCCACTTTCTATACCTAATTAACTTCCAAAAAACCTCTTAATTCCATACGTTGTATATCTTAGCCACAATAGTGCTTTACTAAACCTCAACCTTTATGTTTTATATAATGATTAATAGAGGCCACCCCAACAAAATAAAAAAGAAGAATTTTTGTGACACATATTCCCCAACCTCGTTAATATTTTGTTCTCATGTTATAATTGTAAGTTATTTTATACACATGTTTTATGTTTGATTATCGGATAACTATCTTGAGTTTGGACACGATAATTACTATGGCTGAGCTTTCTTAACTTTTTCGCTTCGATTAGCATGCTGACATTCCCCCTTTTTTTGATAATATCCACCATATTGGTCTGTCACTTGTCCTCAACGGTCAGCGGTCAACTGTCACTTGACACAGAACACATTTTTGGTCTTCATTTTTAACTGTGTTTGTCTTCCTATTTCTACATCTTTAAGGGTATATAAATCAGAGGTTTTATGTTTTTAACAAATTTTATTTCTTGATTGATTTCTCTACAAAATGAGGTTAACTTAATTACGGATTACTGGGCCTTATGTCTCCAGTACCCCCAAAAAATTTTGAAAAGTATTTTTTAAACCTTTATAAATGTGACTTCAACAAAATGGAGTACCTAAGTACATACCTTATTAATAATTTTGACAAATGACTTATTACAATTTTTTTTTCATTTTACAGAATTGTACTTAAAGACTAACAAAATATTTCTTTCATTCTATTAAAGAAATATCATGATATGAACTAGAATGTCCCACAAATCCTCTTTATATATCTCTTCATAAAAGAAACATGATTTTCCTTCATTAGACATATGACAAACCTGGTACCAATAAATTTGAACTAAATTTTATCTGACATTTCGGTATGCCGATTGCGTTCATAAAGTTTCATTCACTTCTTAATACATTTTACAAATTTTGAAGCTCCATCAGCGTCACCTTCCACCTATAATTGTCTCTCTACTGCTAATACTAACAGCAACATTTCTTTTGTTTCCTGAGGATGAAGGTCACTACCTTCGAAACATGTAGACTTATTAATATGAAAAAAAAAATTAAGCTCTTGATTGCTCTTTTATTAAATTAGTGGATAAAGGCTTTTTGAATTTCTCCCCTTTCCCTATAATTTCAACTCTTCAACTTTGAGAATGGACTATTTCTTTAAATTAAAAAATTTATATTTTCTTTTCGCTAAGGGCTATTCCCTAAACTGGAAAAAATTCGGAAGCACGTGCATCAGACATTTTTTACTCTTCTTAAATTTACGAACTTGTTGAAAAATACTAAATAATTGGCAACTCTCTTGCGCTTTTAATGATTTATAATTATTGCATTAAATATTACCATTACATCCTTCCGCCAAGAATTATTTACCCATCAATATGCTTAAAAATACGAAAGAGTAATATTACCTAACTAATGATAATAAATTGTTTTGTTTCTAAAAATAAGAATAATTGCAAGAACTATAATTTATACAAAATTACTGTACTGTCTCTAAGAATTTTTTTAATAATTTAATCGAATAAAAGTATATGAGACGCCTATAAGACCTCGATTTTGAACACTTTTTCAAGTCAAAGAGTTAGAGATATACCAACTACCTACTAACCCAAACGTTATGTATGTACAAAACAAAATTGGGACAATGAAACTCATCAGTATGTACTACTTATTCTGCTGCTACCTTCCAACAAACTCATTTTTGATATTGATTGCATACTATATTGTTTACTTTAATTGTGTTTGCACTTCATTTTTTTATAACTTTTTAATTTTAAGCCAAACATCACCCTTAACTGCTAACACAGGAGCGCCCTTATCCATCACCAATGGCCATTTGGTTTTTTCATGGGGGGAAAATCTATAATCTTTTAAAAAAGTAATAAGACCAACTTTACTCTGCATCATTCCAAATCGTAAACCTGAAACAAATATCACTGGTTATTCTACATAGCAACTCCTGGGAGTTATTAAAATGAGAAAATCATATGGATATATCTATACTTAGAAAAAAAAAATAATTTTTAGCGTTGTAAGTACTGTACGAACGGCCATTTTTACTGGTAAGATAGTAAAGATGGCTCTGATTGTACCTATGCACATCCTAGGTCCCTCTCCAAACGGCATCCACGTAAAATCAGGCCTTTTGGCTTTATTTTCCGGGCTAAAGTTTTCGGGATTGAATTGTTCTGGATTTGGATAATATTCTGGGTCCATTTGAATGCCCCAAGCTGGAATATAAACTTTAGTACCTGCAATTAAAAAAAATTGTGAGTTATCAAATGTATTTCTGTTAAGGTGATAAAGCGTCTTACCTTTTTCGATAAATAAATTGGTGTCAGGTACTTTGTACCTTTTGACACATTGTCTGGGTAGAACGACTAGCGCTGGATATTTTCTAAGGGATTCTATAAAATACAAATTAAAACTTACACTATAATAATGTAAATGAAACAATGCAGCCTTCATCCACAGTTTAATGATTAGTGTAAGTTTTAAACTCCCGACATGTTTCAAGTGATTAAGCACTCATCATCAGGGGATACTAAAAGGATAGAACAAAGTTGAGAACGAACAGTTAGTATAAAATATAGTTTGAGAAGGACTTACCTAACATTGCAGAAATGTAGGTTGTCTCAAATTAATGAGTACAACTTATAAGATAATACATGATTGGTTAAATTGGTTAAATAAATTATATTCTATTAATTTATAACCACTTGTTGGGGAACAGCCCTAAAAGTTGAAATGAGTTGTCCAAAGATGGACTGTTTAGTTTAGTTGCAACATAGTAGGCGTAACATGTCAAATTTACGATTTCGTTCATAACATAGTAGGTATAAGAAATGATGTATTTTGGAGCCGCGCCAGGGCAGCAGCTGGAGACCACTGTCACGCTCCAATTTTGTTCGCTGTAAAATGCGCTCACTGGATTGGCGGAAGCTTGGCGTTGGCCACAAAAGATGAATGAGTCGTGTCATAGGGTATGCGTGCAGCGGCTCCAGCCGCTGCATTCGGCGCTAATTAAGACTTAAGAGTCACTGTTGATTGAGCAAGAAAGCTAGCAACACGTCCCGTCAAAAAGGAATAACCAAAGTTGGTTGTTGGCGGTCATTTTACTGTTTGTACCAAGTGGTAAACTTTTAGAGATGTTAGTGTACTAATTTCTATGTAAAAAGTGGAAGTTTCACCCTAAGTACGGGTACTAAGTGTGCATAGCTCTGTGCAAAGGGTTATAATGTGTTAATTTCGCCAGTATGTTAAATACAGTTATTTTGCTTTACCACGAGTTTAATTTCCAATCGCAACAAAAACGACCAGTGAGTCACACGCCTGTGGAAATATACCACAAAATTGATTGAACGTAAGAGAAAATAAAGCCCTGCGTTTCAACACCACTTTTTAATATTTTTTTCAAATATTTTTAAAAAGACCTATTATCGTTAAAATGTTAACCTTTTCCATATTTTTTAAAATGTGGGACATAGCCCCATATCACCATGTGAGTTAACTCAACTAGCAATTTTTGTCGCCGCTACGTAATCTTCACTACACGAAGAACTTTAAGGTTGCTGTTACTGGTGTTGGGAACCGTTCAGGCACCGTTTCTTCACCACGTTGTTATCGAAATGGGGAATGATTGTGCGGTAACGTTTACGTACCTACATCGTCCCCGGAACTGTCTTATTTTTTGTGAATATTTACGTTCCGCCACAGTTCCGAAAACGTTCCAAAACTTTAAATGTGTGGTAATTCCAACCAAAATGGGACTTTCCCACGGTGCGGTGCCTTGAAAATATATTGATATCTCTCTTTTAAATAAAATCATGTATATTATGTTTCCGTCTATCCAAATAACCTTATTAACTTTACAACATGTCAATTTATATTTTATTTACCTAATACAATATGAATATAGGTACCTATAATATAATATGAATACTTTAGACTTTATTTTTAAACGGAAGGTGAGATAACCCCAACGCATGAAAATGGTGATATGGGGCTGTGCCCCATATTTTAAAAAAATATGGAAAAGGTTAACATTTTAACGATAATAGGTCTTTTTAAAAATATTTAAAAAAAATATTAAAAAGTGGTTATAAATTAATAGAATATAATTTATTTAACTAATTTAACCAAACATTTATTTACATCTCAATTCCAATACAATTAACCAGTTTGTGCAACAAGTCTTCAGCCTTTACATGTATCATCTTATAAGTTTTGTACTCATTAATTTGACACAACCTACATTTCTGCAAAACTCGATGTTAGGTAACTCCTTCTCAAACTTTTATACTCACTGTTCGTTCTTAACTTTGTACTATCCTTTTAGTATCCCCTGATGATGAGTGTTTAATTACTTGAAACATATCGGGAGTTTATAATTTACATTAATAATTAACTGTGGAGGAAGACTGCATTGTTTCATTTACATTACATTGACTCCACTGAAAGTATGGACTATTTTTTCAAAATTTGAGAATATATTCTTGAGACAATCTTATGACAAATGTTCTCAACTTTACAAAAAATGTAATTTTTTTTCCGAAAATCTACGAAACGCATACAGATAAATTATTTAAATTTAAAATAGAAACTAGAATCTCAAAAACTATCAATTATGTTAAACCAATCATCTCTCTATTCACTAGAGTAGCGTTCGTATGGTATACCAGATCACTGGTTTATGTATTGTTTTATCAAAACCTTATGGCTCCCATAGCAGTCTCATGTGTTTTTTGCTACAAAGGACCGTTTACAAGTTTTTTTTTAGTTAACTTTACAATGGTTTTATGACACATATAACATATCAATTGAATTGTTGGAAATGAGCACTTCTAGCGATTCTACAAGCTGAAGCCCTCACACTTTTTCGCACCGTCTAGATTTTGTATGGAATTTGTATAAATTAATCTGAAACCTGCAAAATGGGCGACATGTCATCTGACAGAAGTCATATTATAGTTATTTTTGGTAGGAATAATATTGGCAGCAATACAATGGTAGGTAGCCGGTTAGGGCCAGAGCCGGATTTAAAAAATGTAATAAATTATGATATTTTCCATAACTAAAATGCTTAAAATGAATAAATAATATCAAATGTCAAAAATACTTACCGACAATAAAATAGTACGATGGAAATAGCTCTAAAAAGAACTGTTTTTTAGAATCAAATTATTCAAAACAGTGTCAAACAAAGCCTGTCCTGCTACTTAATCACATGATGGTTCTGTTTTAGTTATTACCAATATGTGTCTTTTTCTAACATGTACTTAACACGAAGAAACATGACAGATATATATGATTTACCTATTAAAAGTTGGTTTTGTTTATGTTTTGAATTGAACTTTAATAATTTGCGGTGTGAAATCCTAGAAACCTTTTATCTTCATTTATAGGCGATTGGAGTGTACTGACATGAATTGTCCGCCGCCATATTGCTGATTTACTCGCTGAAAATACTCTACCAGTGTTGTTTATTTTAAGATAAAAACCTACCATGTAAAACTTTATCTAAGTACTCCATTTCCATGAGAGCGTCATAATTGAGTTTGCCGTCATGTTTCTTCAAAACGTCGTGTATTTCTTGACGCAATTTATCTTGAATTTGTTGATTCTGAGAAAGTTCTATTAGGGCAAAAGTTGTGGCACTGGATGATGTTTCAAACCCAGCCAAATAAAACAAAAATGATTGGGATATTATTTCTTGCACCGAAAGACTGTTTTCTTCTAGAATTGGAAATAATATTACCAAAACTCTCTTTTGTAATAAGAGATCTGCCAAAAATAATTTCTATATGGAAAATAGCGGTGTATACTCACTGTCGCCCTGGTTCTTTAACTGCAACAAGAGATGCATGAAATCTTTTCTTTGTACCTTATTTTTCTCTCTGTATTCAATGGTTTCTTTTACAACATCTAAAAAAAATAGTAACATTACACCGGACCAAGAAAAAAACATTTTAATAGGGTTAATAAGAAATCTTACTCGTAAAGTAGGTTGTGACATCATGGCCAAAGCTCTGATATCCGAATTTGGTCATGATATCGGCTGGTATCATTTCTTCAATAAAGAATTTTAGTACACTGGGTTCCAATGCTTTTTTCCCAATCCTCCTGAAAAACAAAAAATATATCCTTGTCAAATTAGGTACAATTGCTCGTATGGTTAATGAGCTTCAGGACAGCGATGGTTTTATTTAAGTCATTTTTGGTTTTTAATAGCGATTTTAAGAATTCTATCTTGCCCAAAATAAAGGACTTAAATTTCAAATTTTTCTAAATACATCTGGTACTATAATCTTGTTTTATATCTAAAAAGGGTAAGCCAGCGTGGAACTATTCGTCCTTAATGGATTACCCCAGGAATAGAAAAGTCTAAAGAACATACACATTTTTTCCACACTCTTTTTAAACAAAACCCCTCCCAAACAAACAAAAACATGTATGGTGAGTATAAAAAAATCTACAATAAACAAATCTTAAAAGCCAAAGAGAGTTACTATACCCAATAGATATGTGAGTCCAGTAACGCCGCTAAGGCCATATGTGGCATCACAAACTATGAGACTGGTCGAGGACGACCCAAAATTCTCCCTGAAAATATATCCTCTGACCAATTTAATCAGTTTTTTTGTACAGAATGCTAACACAATTATAGAACAATTTCCAAGAACCTCGCAGTCAACGACATGCCTAAAAAGGCAGCAATTTCCACCGATATAGTTCCAATAAAACGAGGAATACTCCAGGGTGATTCCTTGAGTCCTCTGTGGTTCTGTCTAGCTATGAACCCTCTCTCCAACCGACTAAGCTCCTCAAAATATGGATTCGCTATCAAAAACGGCAACCAAGAAGCAAGTAGGGTTAACCATCTTCTATATATGGATGATCTTAAACTAATGACCGCTACCAAAACCCAAATGGATCAGATGCTTAAAATAGTGGAGGAATTCTCCAGTGATGTCGGAATGCAGTTTGGCCTGAATAAATGTCGTACTCTTACCATGATAAAGGGGAAATACAGCAAAACCCGTTCCTTATGCAAGATGGCCAGGAGATTTAGGCAATGGGAGAAGGCGAGAACTACAAATACTTGGAGATGAAGCAGGCTCAACGCATTAGTCATGCATCGATGAAGACATATATAAGGGAAGATTTTTTTAAGAGAACAAAAAGGCTTCTGAGAGCGAAACTGAACAGCAAGAACTTGTTCAGAGCAATTAGCACCTACGCCTGCTCAGTTCTGTCCTACTCATTCGGCATTGTAGACTGGAGCGTGACTGACATCGAAGGGCTACAGCGTAAAATCAGAACCCAACTTACCAAAACACTCAAACATCACCCAAGAAGTGCGGTAGAGCGGACCACTTTACCACGACATCAAGGCGGAAGAGGTCTGGCAGATATTGGAAAAATAATGGATCAACAAATAACTAACTTAAGGGAGTACTTCCGCAATAAAGCCCAAACTTCGGACCTACACCATGCTATTTGCAAAGCAGACCACTCCACTACTCTAAGACTGAGGGATCAGAATGTCCCACAACACCACAAGATCAATGGGGAAAAGCTACAAATATGGAAGGAAAAACCTCTGCACGGACGACACCTGAACGAGGCAGCCCAGGATCACGTCGACAGTCTTGCGTCGAACTACTGGCTCATCTCTGGACAGATGTTTCCTGAAACGGAGGGATTTCTACTGGCAATCCAAGATCAGGTCGTACCAACTAGAATTTACCTGAAATACATAATTACGGACGACTCAGGATAGGCAGATAAATGCAAATATGGATGTCAAGCGGCAGAAACGATCCAACACATCACGGGAGGATGCCAGATGTTTTCTGCAACAGAATACAAGGAGAGGCAAGATGCAGTGGCCAAGATCCTACACCAGGAGTTAGCGGTGAAACTACAGCTTGTCCAAAACGAGAAGATCCCGTATTATAAATATACACCACAGACATTCTTAGGAAGCAACTATTATAAGATATACCGACATCGGACTATACTTACTGATCACACGGTGACCCGCAATAGACCGGACCTTGTAGTGGTAGACAAGAAGGCCAGGAAAACGACTCTGATAGATATAGCTATACCAAATAACAACAACCTTCTAGTGAACAGAGCTGGGCAAAATACTTTTAAAAAGTATTTAAATACTAAATACTAAATAGTTTATAAAAAGTGAAAGTATTTAAATACTAAATACTTTTTAAAAAGTGAAAGTATTTAAATACTAAATACAAAAAGGATTTAAATACTTTTAGAATGCAAATACTTTCCTCAAATACTTTGTGGCTACTAAAATACTTCTAAAAATTTATCAAACTAAACTGTTTATTAAATTGTGTTAATACAAAGATAAAATTTATCTCAGACAAATAAACATAAGTACTAAAAATTAGTATAAATTATATTATACAATACAAAAACGGGAAAGAAAATAAACAAATATTCTCAACAAAAGCAGAATGAATAAAAAGAAACAGTTCGTATAAAATATCTCCATTTTAAGGCAAAAACATTATTTAAATATTTAAGAAGTGAAAGTGATTATTTATTATTAATATTATTAGCCTTCACAAGCACCAAATTTTCAAAGTTTTGTAGGAAAACATTCTTTCTACTGGTGCAGATGACGGTAGCGTAGTATTGTACTTTAGAAACAATTTCTGTGGATATTTGTATTGAAAGTATTTAAATACTTCGAAAGGATTTAAATACTTCGAAGGTATTTAAATACTTTCTACGAGTATTTAAATACCAAATACTTCTAAAAGTATTTACAATCACAAATACAAATACCAGTTTCAGGAAAATATTTAAATACAAAGTATTTAAATACTTTAAAGTATTTAAATACTAAAAAGTATTTAAATATACAAATACTGCCCAGCTCTGCTAGTGAAGCATGCTGAGAAGATAGCGAAGGAGCAAATAAGAAGACAGTGGAATATGGGCAGCATCGAAATCATGCCGATTATTGTTTCATCAACAGGAGTAATCGCAAACAAGCTTTTGGAAAACCTTAAAACACTAGACGTACCTCAAGATCTCTACAAGGATATGCAGAAAGCAGTGCTATACTTTCAACAAGCCGAACAGTCAAAAAGTATATGGGTAACCAAAGAAGAACCCCACGGGCCCAGTAACACGGAAAGGGCCCCACAGAGCTCAATCCTTTTGATATCGGTGATATCTGGAATGAGTGAATGTTCCCCGTAGAGGGAGTGCATGACAGATCTCGCGACCTGTCAGAAAAAAAAAATAATGATAATAATAATAATAATGTCTAGTGTGTACTGCTTGACTGGTATATTGTATTGTGTTCATTTTAATATTTTAATGTATTAATTGTATCTGGGTCCAAGTCATTTGTACATTGTATGTCTTACTTTGTTTTATTTAGTTTTATACTTTTCATCCTAGTTATTAGTCAGACGTATCTATGAAAGTGTAGACTTTTGAGAGATGAATATTGAAAAAAAAAAATAAATAAATAAATAAATTTACTGTTGTTCACCTGAACTCATTGTCAGATTGTTCCAAGGAGTTACATTCAATGCCGAATGCTACACTGCCAATAATATCTGTACTAAACCTGGCTGATGTTTCTTTTATTTGTATCTCCTGATTTGATTTTGCACTCTTTTCACACACTCTCTGAAGCACGTCAGCCTTTTCAATCAATGTTTCGAACATCATCTTCATTTTACCTTAAAATTGCACAAAAAATCTGAAAAGACTATAAAGTTATCTATGTTAACAGTCATAATCCTGCAGTTATATATTAGTTTCTTCTACAGGGCGTCCATTACATACGTGACATACTCTTGGGAGCGTATAGTGGAGGTCAACATAACCCTAATTTGTCATAAAAAAAATTCCATAAGTGGCCCTTAACGGACGGATAATTAATTTAATGAAATTGAAATGTTTTATGTAGGCCTTTAGATTCATAACACCATACAACAATGGATGTTCTTCATCATCATGAAAGTCAGGAATGGACTTGCCACTACACTCGTTGGGCCAACATTTTTACAATTGTGATTTTACAGAACTGAAAGTTGATTGTTTTCGATAAAATTAGTCGTTTTCGAAGAAAATAATTTTTTTGTAAAACACGTTATTGAAATATTAATTTAGATTACTTTAATAAAACACCAGTCGTTTTTTATTTCGCAAATAATTAAAGTACCTGGAAGGCTTCAACATTATTAGTGATCGCCAGAATAGATTTCGTAAGTCAAGATCAACAGGAGATCTTCTCGCCTATGCTACTCACGTTTGGAGCAACGCAATACAATATCATGGGGAGTCCCGGGCGGTAGCACTGGACATTTCCAAGGCCATTGAACCAGTATGGCATGAGGGGATCCTAACTAAAGTAAAAGCATACGGAATGCCGGTTCAATTTTGTTCATGACTGTCAAGCTTTCTTAACGTCCGTTCTCTGCGAGTACCGATGGACGAATTTTTTTCAGACACATTTAACATCAACGCCGGAGTCCCTCAAGGTTCTATATTATCGCCCACCCTCTTTCTACTATACATTGAAGATTTTTTTCGAAAAAACTAAAAATCCTATTCAGCCTGTTCAAAATGAAGTCGGTACTATTGCTAACTTTCTTATTATAAGAGATGCGACGTAGATTAAATTAGTAAAGATTTGTATTTTTATCTGCTGATTATCATGGCGGTGACAAAAAAAATTGAACATCAGAATCACGTGATATTAACAAAAATATATTCTTATATATATATACCGGGTGTTGCATCGTCGAGCGGGACATAGGAAATTCCATATAATTTTAAATGGGGTCAATTATTGGCTTCCCTAATTATTTTAGAGAAAAATTATATTTAGGTTTATTAAAGAGCACTAAAACCCACATTCAAAAGAATAACTTTAGATATTTTTGATGAGCCCGTTTACGGGTTATCGCCGATTTCTTTTTAACTATTTCTCCTTTTTATGGCCCCGTATTTGCGGGCACCAGTCAAGGTAAAAGATGACTGTCAAATAAAGTTGTCATTTTGAAATGTGTGCTTTATTGTTATAAAAACTCGTACATCGAAAATATTAAAGGTGTATTTATGAGTACAAATTAATCTGAATAAAACTAAAATCAAGTATCCAATTACAAGGTTAATTATGACATTTTACATGTTTCAATATTTTACTAATTAATAGGTAAGTACTATAAAATTGTTAGAACTTTAGGATTTAAGAAGATGTTCAAATATTCCTCCATTGACTGCTAGACAATAACCGAGGCGATCATAAAATTCTCTTCTTACATTCGCTAGTTGGTAAACTGAAATTCTATTGCATTCGGCAGAAATAGCATTTTTTAACTCGTCTAGATTTGGGTATTTTTTATCTTTGTATATCCTGTTTTTTAAATGGCCCCAGAAAAAGAAATCATTTGGCGATAAATCAGGAGACCTGGCTGGCCAATTTACTGTATGATTTAAGCCAATAACATTTCCATTAAAAGCACGGTTTAAATATTCCCGGACAGCCAGGGTACCATGTGCCGGGCAGTCATCCATTTGGTACCAAACTTCCTGATTTTCCCTGGCGGCATCATGTAAAGTAGGTAAAATATGATCTTCAAGTAGTTCCAAAAAATATTCTGCATTTAAATTTCGTGTAAGAAATAATGGCCCGATAATATTTTCTCCGAAAATCCCAGCCCATACATTAACTTTTTGTGGATATTGCGTCCTTGTTTCCACAAACCTGTGTTGGTTTTCTTTGCTCCAATATCGATAATTTTGAACATTGGGTTCATTGTTTAAGGTAAATGTGTATTTGTCAGTGAAACAAATGTTTTTTAAAAATTCCCTATCCATGTTTGCTCATTCCATCATACCAAAACAAAACTCCTGTCGTCGTATTTCGTCCCTATCTCTTAGCTCTTGGTGCTTTTCATATTTGTATGAATAATATTTATGTCGTTTTAAAGCTCGTAACGCTGTGGTGTGATCTAATCCTATGTCATCCTCAAGTTTCCTTGTGCTGATCTTCCCATTATTTTCTTCCACGCACAATAAAACTTGCAAGTCCCTATCATTTCTTGCATCTCTTCTTTGTTCCTGCCTTTCTTCACATCTGCAGTTATTTATTACAGTGCCTTTTGTCTCAAATTTCTTGATAGTCCTTTCGACTGTAGATTTTGCAGGTATCGGTCTATTCGGATACAGAGCAGCAAACATGTCTGACACATTTTGATAACTATTTCCTATTTACCTATTAATTAGTAAAATATTGAAACTTGTAAAATGTCATAATTAACCTTGTAATTGGATACTTTATTTTAGTTTTATTCAGATTAATTTGTACTCATAAATACACCTTTAATATTTTCGATGTACGAGTTTTTATAACAATAAAGCACACATTTCAAAATGACAAATTTATTTGACAGTCATCTTTTACCTTGACTGGTGCCCGCAAATACGGGGCCATAAAAAGGAGAAATAGTTAAAAATAATCGGCGATAACCCGTAAACGGGCTCATCAAAAATATCTAAAGTTATTCTTTTGAATGTGGGTTTTAGTGCTCTTTAATAAACCTAAATAGAATTTTTCTCTAAAATAATTAGGAAAGCCAATAATTGACCCCATTTAAAATTACATGGGATTTCCTATGTCCCGCTCGACGATGCAACACCCGGTATATATATATTTCTTTAATGAAATGGGGTATTTTTGCTATAATTATTTGATAGAAAAAGAAAATTCAATGAATATTTTTCTTTTACTACATATCGCTAAACTCAATAAGTAATAACAGAGATATTTACATTTAAATGAAATTTTTAATTTATAACCGCAGGCGGCCATGTACCATATTAAAGGCCTATCTCGACAGCTCTTTGACAGGCGGCCATCACAAAAAAATCGCAGGTATCCTCTAAATGTAATTTTTTATTTATAATCGTAGGTGTCGATTTACCGAATTTGCAAAATAATACCTTAGACTTTTGAATAAAATGGTATTTACACATTTAGAAAAATGCGATGTGCTTGAAACATACATAGTGTGCCAAAAAAATAGCGAACTTGCTTTAGAACGATATCGTACAGTATTCCCCGAAAGAAATATGCCTGATCAAAGATATTTTTTGATATTATACAGAAAGTTTAGATGCAATGAAAAAGTTTTTGAGAAGTCAATGCCAAAGAAAGTATTTATATATCGTTCCGCGAAAACTCTACAAGAGAATGTGTGCGAGATCTTGGACTATGTCTGGGAACTATTCATAATATCTTAAATAAGTACAAGTATTTACCCTACAAGTATAGACCAACACAGACTTTATTGCCAGGTGACCAAGCAAGACGTGTGGAATTTTGTCAGTGGCTTATTAACACGGTAAGTGAGAATCCAAATATTTTGCGCCAAATTTTGCGGAGTCTAATTTCAGCAATAGGGGCATGTTTAATAGAAAAAACCGGCATTACAGGAGTCGCGAAAATCTTATACGTTACCAGCCTTGTAATCCACAGAGGCGTTTTAGCCTAAATGTATGGTGTGGTCTTATCGGTTCAAAAATAATTGGACCTGTTTTTTATGAAGGTACCCTGACAGGCGAACGCTATGTAGAAAAAATAAGAAACACAATGGAGGACTTTTTGAATAACATTAATTTAGCAGATCGGCAAGAAATATATTCTTAACAAGATGGTGCGCCGACGCATAATACCTATGTTGCTGCCAATTTTCTTACCGAACTGTTTTAACAACGTTGGTTAGTTACACGCGGACCAATTTTATGGCCTCCGCATTCACCAGACATTACTCCCCTCGATTTTTATTTTTGGGGGATTTTAAAAAACGAAATTTATAACAAACAGTACAACAATGCTGATGAATCCATTATTAACAGTATTAATAACATTGATTGGCGAACAGTTTTGAAGGCTACGAGGAAAGTTTAAAAATGTGCTCGAAAGTGTTTAGAAGTAGAAGGTGATTTGCTTGAACACTTAATTTAACGTTATAATATTTTATTTTTGTTAATGGCAACTAAAATCAATTTGTACGAAATGTATGTAATTCATTACTATAAATAATAAAATTATAAGTTATTAAACAAAAATTATTAATTTTGTTTTTGTGACAGCAAAAATACCTCATTTCATTAAAGAAAAATATATTTTTGATAATATCACGTGTTCTGATGTTCAATTCTAAAAAAGTTACTGTTGAAGACCGGATGTAGTCATGGCGTGACACTAGATTAGTGCTAGGTATCAAACTCGAATAATTCGACTATTCGAATATTTAATACTCAAATACCGAATATTTTTCTTTAAAGTTATTCATGTGTTCGATTATTCGAGTATTCATATATTTGATTATTCGATTAATCGCATGTTTAAATATTTCAATATTGAAGTATTCAATTATCAAATATTTTTACTCTAAAAGTATTTAATGTTACGTTTTAAAAAAAAAATTATTTTATATAGTAGTGCTTAAAAGTTTTCATTTTTTTAAATACGTGCAAGCTAAAGCTAAAATTTAAACTAAAGGTATTAAAAGTAAAATAATAAAAATTACTCAATGTTTGAATATCACTACGAATCGAATATTTGAATATTAGAAATCAAATATTTGAATATTCGAAACCTAATATTTGAATATTCATAGATGATATTCGAATATTGAATAATTTGAATGTTCGAATAATAAATAAAGTGACTATTCGAATACTTAAATTTACAGTGCTGTGCCTTATCATAGAAGAAAAAAAAATATGTGTGATTTACAACACTTTTCTAAATTGTCTGGTTGATTGGGTACATAAGACTTAAGTAGTGGACGATTACTCCTATAGTAAATATTCCGACTTGCATCGAATTCATGGACAAGCACTCGGCAATTGTGTGAAGGTGACAAGAGTGGCAAGTCCGTTTCTAACATCGCTGTCTTTGTGGCCTACTTACATAAAACTTTAAAATTTCATTAAGTTATGCATGTCGGCTCAAAAGTCAGAGCCGAAAGGTTAGTAGCTGGGTATCCCTTTGGGGATCTGTATCTCTGCTAAGGGGTACTTTAGAATTTTTCTTCTCTGACAAACTAGGGTTGTTTTGACTTTTCCTATGTACGCTCCTTAGAGTATGACAAATACTTACCCGACACCCTGTATAACTAGCACAACGTCTTCAGGTTGTTTAGTTCTTTAGAAACTACTTGCAGTTATTTGGAAAATATTTTTATCTAACCTGTTGTAAATGTAGGCGAAAGTTTAGTTCTCAGTTTCTTCCAGTCCTCCCCTTCCATATTAAATAAGTGTTCTGTGATTGGATCGTTTTTATGATGAAACATCCCATGACCAGGAAAATAGTCAAAATCTTTTAACAAAATGCTTTTGACGACTTTTAAGTCCAAAGTCATCCATTCCGGCTTTAAAAAATTGTAAATTCCGATGTGCTTCAAACCTTTGCTTTTGGCATTTTTGTAAACGTCTAAAAAGTATTCTTGCGCAGTTGTCGATCCAATTAAAATAGGTTTGAAGTCTCCAAAAAAAAGTTGGGGTTCTAGTTGTGGTACTCCTTTTCTGGACCAGTATTGATACCGCCATTTAGAGAATAGTATAAATAATAAGGTTATTATTCCCAACACTGCAACTGCTGTAAATAAAGCCATCTTCTCTGCACACGTTAGTCTAAAATTAGATAATGTGAGTTCTTTACAGTGTTACAGAGCATTATCTCGGGAATAGTTTTAAATGTTTTGTGGTTAGGTAATAGGGATATACAGTAAGTCTCAGAAGTAATGTCTAAATTCATTAAAAATTCAGTGGTGTGTTTTTTGGAAAAACGTTCGGACCCGACGATTTCTATTTCTTAATGTGTGTTTTTTTTTATGGTAAATTCGTATATACGGGGCAGCCTTAAAATAAGTTACCACCATCAACTTCATTTTTCTAATGAGACCATATAGTTTTTGTTTCATATCATATAATAGTGGCTTCTGTGAGTCGGAAGAACCCTCGAAAAATGCTAATATTTTGTACAGTAAGGAGACTATGTCCCCGCCCTCCGTTTCCGAGGATGCTGAATACGATGGCGGTGGTTTACACTCTTCTCGAGGTGAGTGCACCCCCCAAACGGGCAAAAGCAACGCCTAAAAGGGGTGAAACGCGGATAGGCCGTCTCATACCAACTGAACCTACGTCAGCCCCCCGTTTTCGAGGATGCTGAACACGATGGTGAAGTCTGAATCCTTCCTCGACCCCCGCCAACCCCCTAAACGGCCAAAGACAACTCCTGAAAGAGGTGAAACTAGGATACGACGTCTCATACCTGCTAAATCGGCGTTAACACCCGTTTTCGAGGATGCTGAACAAGATGGCGGTGGTTTAAATTTTTTTCGAATTTACCCCACTCTCTTAACGGCCAAAAACAACCCCCAAGAAAGGTGAAACTCGGATACGACTTTTTTTTTTAACTAGATACTTCGTGTACATTTTTTTCATGAGAAAACGATATATACTATAAAAGGATTCCATCCAAAAGTACGCGGGCTCGCGGCAACGAAGAGTACACGGCATCCAGCGCAGCATCTCTGTGTCTCTCATAGAGGTATTTACCTCTATGGTGCCTCCACTTTTACTGTATCTGGGCTACGGAGAGTCTCCATTATCTGAACCACGTGCAAGATCCCTTTACTGCCTCCATTAGCATAAAAATGAGAACTCGGATACTGTTAATGGCTAAATGACTCATCTCGTGATAATTGTGTATTATTGCAAAATTAAGTGTCTGTTTAACAACTGCAGAAAATGGACCAATGATTCCATATACATGCTTTTCCCACCTAAGAACTCGACACGAAGTATGCGCCTGTTTTTTTAATTGAACTGTCCATCAAGAAAACTCGAATCATCATCTGGTATGTATTAAATGATTTGTGAAAAAAATAATTTATTTTAACTTATACAATGCACATCATGAAACCGCGTATCAAAGTGATAGCTTTTGGCCGTTTGAGGGGTTGGCGGGGGTCGAGTGACGATCTAAATTTCACCATCGTGTCTAGCATCCTCGAAAACGGGTGTTAGCGCAGATTTAGCCGGTATGATACGGCGTATCCGATTTTCATCCCTTTTGGTGGTTGTTCTTGACTGTTTAGGGGGTCGGGTCAACTCGAAAAAATTTAAACCACCGCCATCGTGTTTAGCATCCTGGAAAACGGGTGTTAACGCCGATTTACCAGGTATGAGACGTCGTATCCGAGTTTCACCCCTATCGGGGGTAGTTTTTGGCCGTTTAGGGGGTGCGCTCACCTCAAAAGGAGTTTAAACCACCGCCATCGTGTTCAGCATCCTCAAAAACGGGATGGGGGGGGGGGGGGCATAGTCTCGTTACTGTACAAAATATTAACATATCTGTCCGACTCACAGGAGCCACTATAAGTGAGACCTTATTTCTGAGGATTTATTTGTAAGTCGATCAAAATATTCCATTGTGTGTTTATTTTGTTTTCTTTTTAATTGTGGCATTTCTGAATGTTGAATTATTACCGTTTAGTTCCATAGAAACTGTATCACAATTTTACTTCAATAAGTAATTGTCAAGCGTAGTCGCAAAGTTGCGGTTTTCACAACGGTGAAGTTAACGGAACGAGAAAAAATTGAAATTCTGTACATGGTTAGGTTTGGTGATAGAACACGTACTCAAATAGAAACAGCTCAATTATTTAATGAAATCCATCCTGATCCTCCTTCCATATGTCAAAGGGTGGTGAGTAGAATAGAGGCTTAATTTAGAGAATTCTGTCATGTTAGAGATTTGACGTTCTGCTTTCCTTGGAAGAAAACCATGTACTCCTCTGTCGCAAATTGGGGTCAATTTTCACATAAAAAGTTATTCCAGTGCATGAGTTATGTGAAGATGATTTCTATAGGCGAAATGAATTTGTAAACGCATGCAAAATATGTGTAATCTAGATAATAATTTAGTAAAAAATATTATTTTTTCCGATAAAGCTACGTCCTGTTTGAATGGTAATGTGAGCAGACAAAATTGTCGTTATTGGGCAACGGAAAATCCTCATTAGATGATGGAGGTCCCCAGTACCCGCAAAAAACAAAATATCTTGAGTTTCTCCAACTTGAATTAATTCCAGCATTAGTGGCTTTATTTCCGAATCCATTAAACCCAGACTCGCCTGACGAGGAACTGATGTTCCAGCAAGATGGTGCTCCTCCGTACTATGCTGCCACTGTGCGTACATTTTTAGATGAAACCTTTCCCAATGGGTGGATAGGAAGGAGAGGACCTATAGAATGGCCTGCTGGGTTGCCAGACCTAACTGCGCTAAACTTCTGTTTGTGGGGTTATCTCAAATCGAAAGTATTTGTTGACAGGTCAAACAATCTGCAGGAGTTGAAAAGAAGGGCGTGCCATAAGCCATAACTCCGGAAATGGTTGAAAACTTGCAAAGAGAGTTGGTTTGATATTGTCAAGTTGTAAATAGTGCACATTTTCAATATTTAATTTGATTAATTGTTTTGTTGTTTTAAATAAACATAATTATATGTTAAATCGTAATTTTTCTCTATAACTGTTAAGCTTAGGCATAGAACATGGTTCATGAAACATACTTAGAATTCGATACAATATTCAAACAAGAAAATAAAACTATATATTTTTATTTCAAAAAATGAAGTTGATGGTTGTAACTTATTTTTAGGCTACCCTGTATACATGAATTTACCATCAACAAAACCGCATGAAGAAATAAAAATCGACGGATCCGACCGTTTTTTTAGAAAACACACCGCTGAGTTTTAAATGAATTTAGACATTACTTCTGGGACTCCCTGTATACATTTGACCCCTTTTTAATTTTGAGGGGTGGGAGCAAGTTTGGAATTTCACATTAGATGATACATGTTTGTTGCTAAAATTCGAAACTACGTATGTCATCAAAAAATTTTTTGATTTGCTCCTCTGGTTGCGGAATTACAATTAACCAAAATTTGATTCCATTTTTCCATTTTTTGTTTTGATTATTCCTGCTTCGTCTTCTGACGGTTGTTACTATGATTTCTGCTCTTTTGGGTTTTCTTATTTAATTTTTGGCCTATCTACTTAGGCTAGAGGTGGAGGTGTCTGTTGAGTGTGTTTGTTAAGAGTGAGTTTCTGCTCTCCCTTGCTTTGATGAATAGCTCTGTTGAGATCTTGTTTAGGTGTTCACTCAGCGTATCGATGTTCGTTTCTCTGTGGATTTGGTTGTTTCTCATAAACCTGGGATTTTTCAGATTGTGGTATTTTGGACTGCTTGTAGTATTTTCCTATATATCTTTGACATCTGTACCCAGGCTGGGCAGGCGTACATGACGAATGATCTTATGATTTGTTTAAGTAGCGTCGATTTTGTTTGGGTGACCATTTTTCTTGATGAGATTAGGGGGCTAAGTTTTTTAAGTGCTTCTCTTACCTTTGCTGCTATGTTAGTGTGATCCTTTCAGGTAAGGCACTTATCATATGTGAGTCCTAGGTATTTTGCTGTCTGTCTGCCATTTAACTTGTATTCTTACCTGCTGCGTAGGTAATTTTCTTGTTCTGGTTAACATGATTTCCTTTGTCTGGGCCCCTATCTCTTGCGGTTATGTCGTCTGCGTATAATACTAATTTTATGTTATCGTGCGTTGGCATGGCAGCTCTTTTTATAAAAGATAGAAATATGGGATTTGCGGCTTACGGTTCTATTATTTTATGAAATTTTCATTGCCGTAAACGAAATATTCGTGGCCCTCTCAGTTTTTGACATACACCGCAACTTTAAAAATTTGTCATTTTTGACGCTCCTTTTATCACCCGAAAACTGTACACCCTGTACAAGTTAAAGAGAAATGGCGACATTGAGGATCCTTGAGGAACTCCTGCTGCGATTTTTCTGATTGTTGACTTTTCGTCCTCTATTCATGTCTAGAAATGAGATGACTGCTTTTGTCTGAGCTGACGGATCTCCAAAATGTGATTGAATTTAAAAAAATAAATAAATTTTACCAATAAATCAACTTCACTTATTTCGGAATTAATATGCATTTCCATGGTAATGTGTAATGTTCACTTGCGCCAGTTAAAAATAAGTAGTAGTTAAGTAAGCCGCAAACCCCATCTTTCTATCTTTTATAGTAAGGGAGCTGTTATATGATAACAGACGAGAACTGGACACCCTGTCTAATAAATTATTTGTTTTTAGGAGAATTGAAAGAAAGGCATTAATATCTCATCTACAAAATTTTTTTCCCTGTATTACATGTTTGCATTAATTAACAATTTTTTTCTGCAACATAAATCATTTTTTTGCACACATGTTACTTACGGAGCGCCCCAAACGTGATTGCCAAAAAAAATTGACATGAACCATATGTCAGTATGTGAAGATAGAATTTAGCTAAAGAACTTGCAAAATAAAATTAAGTTTCTTTTAATTTATACTTACCTAAATATATTAAAAAGGCTTATACACACTTAAATTACCAGCTCCTAATTTTGTATATTAGGAAACAATAATTTTCCTTCAAACTAGCGATCTTATATGGACAATTCAGGTTTTACTGTCATGCACCATGCACATAACATATAAGGACAGGACTCAAGACAAATGTAATTTTAATTATTATAATAATTTGATTTTCTGCGGATTGTAAGCGAAAATTGAACTTATTTAAAAATTCAAAATGTTCATACTTTTTAAATTAGTTGGTACCGTGCTAGCAAAAATTATTTTCATACAAGATGGCTTGGACTAAAAAACGGAGGGCTTCGTTTAGGCTACAATTAATAAGGGGACGATATATCTAAACAAATCTAGGTTAAAATTGTGTCGAATTCATATTATGAAATAATATGCTAAACTGATGAATATTAAAATAAGCAAACAAACACAAATTTATTTTTCATGTATACAAAAATAACTAAGTAAGAATATAGAGAAAGGAAAATAAAAATTATAAAAATTGCTGAAATTGGTCATCGCTCCAAGCGCAAATTCCCACATCTCTTCATCTTTTCGAAGCGTTGACCAGCATCTCTGGAGAAATGTTACCACATTCTTGGATAATTCTTTCTTGCTACTGTTCTAAATTTTCAATTAATATTCAAGAAGTAGTCCATTTTCTGTGGCGAGATTATGAAAGAAAACAAGGTCTGTCTATACCACAAAAGTAAATATATTTGTCCCTCTAGGGTGAAATCAGGGTTAAAGAATATACATAATTTAAATTTGACAGTTGGTTGTACTAGTTTCGACTTTAGAAAAAGTCATCTTCAGCAACCCAGTAATTAAGAAATCTTTTTTATTTTTTAGGATATATCTAAATAAAATAACACAAATTGGAAGAGGGGGAAGAGTGGTTCAACAATATACGGTAATAAAAAGTACTGTGTGCAGCCAATGGATTCGACAGTAGATAGTTATGGACGTGATCCTACATTGAGCAATTAAGGAAATTAAATGTGAATAAGTAATGGAGGCCAATATTCTTAATGGGATAATTTATTATAATGTTATGCTATATAGATGTCAATAACATGTCAAAAGAAAAAAGTTCAATGAAATAATCGTTTCACGGAAACAACTCAGTGAGGGGACATGATTTTATATTTTGGTGGGTCAGAATTTAATAAGAAAAGGGGGGGGAGGGAAATTTCACCCTAGAGGGACAAATATATTTACTTTGGTGGTATAGACAGACCTTGTTTTCTTTTCAATTAATGTTTTAAAAATATTGTTCTTTATATGAGAGAAAATAAAGTAATCTATAACCGTCAACAAAGGTGATCTGAGTGGAAATTCAATGTCTATTCGAAAACTGATCAATCTGTCTACGAAAAAATTGCGTAAGTAGTTAATAGGTTCGCTGGATGTATGGGCGATTGCAACGTTTGCAACAAGAACTTCTGTTTTTATAGGTCATCTTCTAGCTTCTTTTTTATGCTGTATAAAACCTGTTTCCCTAAACAGAGCCACGGTAATGATGAAAATCTCCAGCAGCAAAAGCGACGTTAGGAAATTTTTTGCAAAAATCGTTCATGCACCAAACACTGATTGTATTACCACTCACCATTCACTCTAACCCCGTTTCGAAAAAACGCTTCAACCATGAATTTTTTGGGCTGTTCCGTAAAACCCATTCTTGTTTTTTATAGGTCAGCTACAATTTCGTAACGATTTTTCGAAAAGCTTAACTGAAATTAAACACATTGAAGTCAAAAAATCGTTGGATTAAGCACTATTTTTTAAAAGGAAATAATTTCATGAAGGTTAGTTCAGGATATTTTTGGCAATTATTTGACAAGCTGGGTACCTACAGCGAGGTTTTCGCTAATTTTTTTTTATCTAATACCCCAATTGAGGTTGTTGATCACGAATCCAAAGTTGTTTTTCTCCGAAATTTAGTAGTTTTTGAGAAAAAGAATATCAAAACTTTTTCACTTACAGGTGCGACATTTGGCATGTATCCTTCAAATTTTGCCATTTTCACTAAAATATCACTTAATGCCGAAAAATTTAAAAACTTAAAGATAACAGGAATATTTAGATTGTCCAACGATAAGAGTTCCGCTAATAACAGCTGATCGTTGCGCTGCTGCTCGGTTTACATTTTAGCAATATGATTGATATTTTCCTTCTCCGAGTTTAAAAAGATAATTATAAGATATCTCCCAACTTTTAGAACTTTTCCTATTTCCCATCCTGGCAGAAAATGTCCCACCTTCACGTGGTATCTGCTGGAAAGCAACATATTTTACATCGCGAACTTAAGACAAAATGATGAACTAGAAACCGGCCCTTTTAACCCATGTAAGTCTAGTGTAGCAATGCAACAGCCTTGCAATTAATTCTTTTGCGACTGTACGCAAAGTGTGAATTTATTTTGATGATTGACAAGAACATTGTTATACCGTGAATTTAACATAAATAGACGAATCAGAAAAAAAGATTAGCGCCCTTTCAACCAATGTAAGTATAGTGTATAAATGCTAGCAGTAACTTTGGCAACACTGTCAGTAATATTTTCTTTTATAACCGTTTTAAGAGAGCTTTTGCGTTAAAAAACCACTGTCATTTCCAAAATTTATTTTTCAACTTTTGGCGAAAAAAGTGTTTCATCCAACGATATTTTTTCTTTTCATCTATTCTATACACCGTGAGCTCTTGATTAAAATTTCAAAAATTGTTAAAAGCGAACTGACCTATTATACTGCAAAGATCCGCGTGAATGATCAAGCTGACCTATATTACCGATGAATCAAATTACTTTTAACAACTGTTAAAGATGACAGAAGACAGAATAACTGATCGATTGATACTGCTGGTAGAGTCCGCCAAAGTTCAAATGGGTACAGCCGCGTGCATGGCAATGCGCGACGGTGTGACGTCAAAATCAGTAGCGGAGATATGAAAGGTTTTAAGACAATTATTGACTAGTTTATTTTCGCTTTTTTTTTTCGATAGAAATATGCGGGTATGGTATGGGTATAATGAAAATATATGGGTAACTAACGATTCAAATACACTGAAAATCAAAAATGCAACATTTCTGTTTATAAAGGTTTTAAAAAAACATATCTCTTAAAACATAGATCGATGTTATCAAAGGAATTAAAAAAAAACTAGAAAATATTTTATAAGGGCATAGGGGTGCATAGACCCCCCTTTCTATATTAATGATAAGATTTTTCTATAGTGTACATTAAAAAAATGAAACGAAAATTAAAAATAAACATTTTTTATACATACAGGGTCGTTGGTATGTATGGAAACGGTCGATTATTTCTTAAAGTAAAACAGTCAGCAAAAAATATTTTAGATAAAAGTTTTAGGGTTTTTAAGGTGTATTAGAATCAAAAAAAGATAAGTATACAGGTTGAGTCAGAAAGCCGTAGAGAAACAAAGTTACTTTTTTTTTAATGGAACACCCTATATCTTCGAATATTTTTGAATTTTACATAAAATAACAATTATTTTTTAATACGTGCATTATAAGTCTACACTCAATAGTTTCCGAGATATCGACTTTTGAAATATGAAATTTTTGAATTTTGACAGCTTCTAGCTTTCTAACGGTACCTTGTAGCTTACATGCCCCTATCTTACTTTTTTATTATCTTCCCAAAAACATCAATTTCCGGTTAAACCGGATGTAACTCAAAAGCCGGAAATATAGTACTTCCGGTTTAACCGGAAGTTGATGTTTTTGAAAATACCATAAAAAAGTACGATAAGGACATGTAAGCCGTTTTACTCTAAAGCGTACCGTTAGAAAGCTAAAAGCTGTCATAGTTGAAAAATTTAATTTTTCAAAAGTCGATATCTCGGAAACTATTAGGCTTAGACTCATAATGCATTTATTAAAAAGTAATTGCTATTTCATGCTAAATCCAAAAATATTCGAAGATATAGGGTGTTCCATTTAAAAAAAGGTAACTTTACTTCCCTACGGTTTTCTGACTCGTCCTGAATATTAATTTTTTTTAAGATTCAATACACCTTAAAAACCCTAAAACTTTTATCTAAAATATTTTTTGCTAACTGTTATACTTTAAGAAATAATGGACCGTTTCCATACATACCAACGACCCTGTATATACTTTATATATAATTAAATATACATATAACAATGGTATTAAATGTAAAGAATAAAGTCTTAAAAACCAAGACCCTCATCTAGTCTTAATGGTTCTCTGCCTCCATTAAACTCCATGCCTCTATCTTTAATTTGTTGTCAGATTCCTAAAAATCATAAAAGTATATGATTACTGCTTATTCTCTATATTTGTAAGGTATAATTGGAAAACTTATTAGTTATTTAACACTTGCCTCTAACCATAGGTGATCTTTTTCTATAGCGAGAAACTCGTAAATAATATCTTTTATATCATAAATATTTCCAGGACTCAGTACGAGCTTATGAGAAGGTCTTTTTTTTGTTGGCGTTTGAAAAGATGTGGTGGCCACATCGGCACGTACTTTCTGCCCTTCTTTTTTAATTCGTTGCAAAGTATTTTTTCCGATGCCAGTTGCTGCTAAAATCCGTTGTCTAAAATATGGAAAAAACGACATTTATATACATATAACACGAATTAAATTTAAAAAACAAATTAATTTTATCGTTATGTAATCTATAAATAATTAAAATTTATAGATTACATAACGATTAACAACCACATTGTAAACAATACTTGTAAGTAAAGACATATTATATAGCTAATTCATGTTGAAATGATACTCATTATTGCAAAAAGTGTAACATTTGGGTAAAGGAAAAATATAGGTACTTAGGCAATAGATAAATAGTAAAAAAAAAATATTTTCCGATATTGTTCCATATTATTTTTTAAAATGTAATATTTAATATTCAAGTAATATTAAATGTAATATTATTTGCGCTAACCTGCATTTTTTTAAAGGAATTTGCATTCCTTCGCTTGCTTCTTTCTCCATAAATCTAGAAATATTGTCTATTATTTCCCGCACTTCACTATTTATAGGCTTCCCTCGTCTGCCAATTGTCTTTGGCGCCATTCAAATCCAAAATAATAATATCATTTTCTAAACAGAACAATCACAGTTCACACACCACCTTACACAATATATCACTTCTACGCCAATATTAATACTTCTGCCACCCTCTAACAATGTTACGGCACTGAATCGCTAGGCAACTAACGTAAATAAACCACTGCGCAACTTTAGTGGCCGCCATTTATTGTACCCATTTGAACTTGGGCGAACTCTATTTATTGACACCCAATAGGTATATTAAGCTCTACCGCTAAGCAGTAGGCCTTAGATGCAAGGTACGACACTTTTATGATGTTAAATTTTGATCGCAGGGTATATGAGTATTAAAAATAATTTTTGGTTTCATAATTTAATTTGAACAATTTTTTTTTTAAGTTTGAGGGCCCAAGTTCTTTGAAACACCGGTCGTATATTTGGGAGACCGGGATATTAAAACGTTTTTGCTTCAAATTTTTGCCTCCTAGAATTATTCCGGTGGTAGATATAAGTTCCATAATAATAAGACATCAAGTTTTCAACTTGGTGAACAATGGACGTGGAATAATTAATTATCTTGGTTAACAAAAATTAGCTTATCTTAGACCTTAGATTATTTAGATGAACATTTCTAATAGTTATTTATTTATACATAATATGTTATATTATAGTAGTATACATAGTGTGTCAACAAGGTGTTCGCCTTCGATAGCGCCTAAACTGCAAGAGATGTAAGAAAAAGTTTTATATAAGAGTTATAGGGTTTGCAATGGTGCATAACGCAAAATATTTTTTACAGGATTGCTCAAAATATTGGAACTACATAAAAATTATTTTTTTTGAATGAAACACCCTATATATCTTTTCTTTCACTGATTCCGCTAGAAAAAATCTCTACAGTCATATTTAGGTTTTTTGAATTTGATTGCGACGTTGTCAAGTTAATAATTATTTCCTGGTATTTTATGATTTTTATTTGACTTATTAAAAAAATCATAGTTGCCTATGGAATCAATAGTGTTATAACTTTATGTTAGGTGATTTTATTGTTGTTGAAAAGGATGACAAAAATGTCAATAAACAGTCAAACAGTCAAAGTATTCGTCCGATTATTTTAGATATTAGGATTCGACAAAAGACTCATTTAAAACTTTACATTGGTCCTAGAGCTTTTAGACGAGCCCTAGAAGAGATACGGTATAAAAGACAGCAGAATGGATACTAATTCAGAATCAAGGGATAATAGACGAAGACAGACAGCAGGTACAAAACACCTAAGTCAAGATTTTATTTGGCCACCTGGTTTTGGAACGACATCCGGTATGCGACATGACACAAACGTCACACCTAAAAATTTTGGTACGATGTCAAATAATGACGAATATAAAAAAAAGGGTTAAACACCAATGATGAAAATAGAAGACCATCAGTTACGACTCGATCCACAGTATCAAGCAGCGAACTTCAAATAAAAAAACTTGCCCTTGAACATGAAAGAGCAAAGCAAGCTATAGAAAATGAAATGATGAAGAAAAAGTTGCAGTTGTTAGAAATGGAACATCAAGTAAGAGAGGCAGAAATTATAGATAATGAAGATAGACGCACATTAAGTTCTAGAGACAAATCCAAAAGTAATAAATCTGAGGGAAATCCCGAAAATGTACCCAGATCTACTTCATCAGCATCCTTTGTACAAAACTGGATTAATTCTATAAATAACGATCATCAGTCTGGAAATATTTTAGAACAAGTAAGTAAGATAAATCTTATCAAAAATTCCGACCAGGATACCCAAGAAAAATCCGACATTAACAAATTATGTGAAACTTTAGGTAACGTCCTACAACATGTAATACCTACAAATACACCTAGCCTAAAAAATGAAAGAATTGCGACAAGAAGTATCATAGAAAAAGATTTTCCTATATTTGATGGAAAGTCTGAGGACTGGCCAACATTTCTATACCAATTTAATAGAATTTCATCGCTTTGTAACTATACTCCAGAAGAATCAGTAATAAAATTACAAAAATGTCTAAAAGGCGAAGCAAAACTTGCAGTTTCTGGTTTTTTAATGTGTCCGGAAAATTTGGAACAGGTGATGAAAACTCTACAGAGAAGATTTGGACGACCGGATCAAATTATCGAAACAATGATTGAAAAAGTAAAATACTTTCGGCAATAAGAGAATATGACATGGAGGGAATTATCAATTTGTCTAATAATGTTAACTGCTTGGTTTCTACAATGATATCGCTAAAGTATGAAGCGGAATTACAAAATCTACAAGTTCAAAAAGAATTAGTTCAAAAACTACCTAATTCAATAAAACTTCAGTGGGGAAAAGAAGTCTTACAGCGGAATGGACGAGTCGATCTTAAAAATCTTTCAGAATGGTTAAACAACATTGCAGACGCAGCGTGCTACGTCATACCGCCAGTACAATCAAGACCTCAGTATAGACAAGCACAATTCCAAGGACATCGAAGAAATGAAAAAGCACTTGTTATGACGTCACAAAGAAGTGAAGATTTATGCATTTACTGCACAAGAAAAGGACACAAGATAGACAGTTGTCAAAAAATAAAGTCAGATGATGTAGATATAAGATGGAAAATAGTTACCGAGAAGAAACTTTGTTTTTCGTGCCTTAAAAACAATCATCAAACAATGAAGTGCCGAGTAAGACAAAGTTGCGGAATAAATGGTTGTAGACGTCCACACCATAAACTTCTGCACAAAGACAGCGAAAAAGCACCTTCATTCCAAGGA
Organism: Polydrusus tereticollis; assembly: GCA_963920685.1. Lineage (NCBI taxonomy): Eukaryota > Metazoa > Arthropoda > Insecta > Coleoptera > Curculionidae > Polydrusus > Polydrusus tereticollis. Next base: position 35,173,901 of record OY987331.1, read on the forward strand.
CTTGAAGAACCCAAAACTGACGAAACAAAGAGAAATGAAAATGTTCTTGCAACAGGACATGGACAAAATAATACTCTACTTAGAATGGTTAATGTTAGACTTTATGGACCTAATAGTACATTTATTCAGACAGTAGCTCTTTGCGATGAGGCCTCAACTGTGACCCTGGTTGACCAGTCTTTAGTAGAGAAGCTACAAATAAAAGGTACTAAACAAAATTTATGTTTACAGTGGACAAATAATAAAGTTTTAAACCACAAAGACTCGGAATGTTTTGACATAAATATATCTGGAGATTACGACGCAGCCAAAAAATTTAGTATGAAAAATGTTCACTCTATTGAAAATTTATCATTACCTGACCAAAGGACAGATTTTAGAGAATGGGAGCAGTATTCTCACTTGAATGGTCTGCCCATAATCGACATAAAGACAAAACCATTAATTCTTATTGCACAAGACAACATTCGCCTGACGGTACCAAGAAAAGTAATCCAGGGAGATGAAGATACGCCAATTGCAACCAAGACTAACCTAGGATGGATTCTTCATGGAAGAACTGATAATATCCCACGAAATCCTACATATGTACTACATGTATGTGAAAAAGAAATCACAGATGAAGCCTTACATCAACTAGTAAAGAATTCAGACGCATTTGGAGTAGCTCCGACGACACAACTGCAGAAAAACAAAAATGTAGACAAAACTTTTTACGAACTTACCATAGAAGATTTAAATCGAAAACTAGCTCGATTACGCGGGCTCACCAAAGAGCTAGAAGTGAAAAACGAGGAAAGAACCTGAACTAACGAAAAATTGGACGAGGATAAATCTGATATAATTACCTAGGTATTTGAAACGTATGCTTCAAGAGAAAACGAACGAAATCAATAAACTGGAAGAGAGAATTACTGCGTTGAAAGAAGTAAGACAAAATAAGACGGAAAAATTTGAAGGGAGAATTGCTGATTTGGAACATGAATATAAGCAAATGCATGAACAACTCACTTCAGAGAACAAGTTGCTGGATGGAAAACTTAATTCTTTAGAAGAATTCAGATCTCAACGTGATGAACTCATGAAAAAATTCGAATCGCAGGAAAAACACATGGTACAGCAAGAAAAACGCCATACACGCGAAATGTATGAAATTGAGCGTAAATTTATAATAAGCAAAGATAAGTTGAAAAAAGACATGGAAGCCAGACTTTTGCAGCTGTCCACCGAATTCCACGATGCGTCGGAGCTTTGCATAGCCGCAACAACGCACAGGGTTATTCGAGAAAATACTGTTGTGAACAATGAATTAGACGCAATGTTACTTTCTCATCAAAAGATGTACAGAGATTACCAACAGTTGAAGGCCAAGGATGCCACCTTAAGACAAGATACCACCTTTTATGAAGCTGAAAGAAATAAATCTCTAGGTAAAGTCCAAATTCAACAAAAGATTATTGAAAGACTTACTAGTCAAAATGAATTCATTCGTGCCGATTTAAATAGGTATCAACGGTATGAAGTTGAAGTTAGAGACTCCAGGCAAGAACATAAAAAGTCCGAAGATAAGATTAAAGAATTAGACTTTAAAACTCGTCTGCTCGAACAAAATTTGCACCGAATCAAATGCGAGAACTCTTCATTGCAAACTGACGTCCTATTTCTTAAAGAAGAGAATGAAAGGCTAGATGATGTTCTAATGGAGGGTGTTGGTTGCATAAAAGAAGCATTAACAATTAAGAATGAGAGTGACTCTTCGATTAAGTCATCATAAAGAGAAAGTTTGCTTAACACCTTATTTATGCTGTTAAGTAAAGGCCACGAAAGAAAAGTAAGAAAACCTTCATTGGAAACTGTTTCTTCAGCTTCTGCAACTTATGCTTTGGGCGACCTTGGTTTTATACCAAAACCCTTAGAACCTAGACCATATGCTCGGACCAAAAGACATATGTGTTCTCAAACGGATGAGAGCTTCGAGGAGTTCCTTAAGTTTGGTGACGTGACCAAACATTATGCCAAGAAGAGCTATGCTGATAAGAACGACAGTCAATTGGATATACCATCAGAAGAAGAAGATGAAAACATCGAAGAAGAAGAATTATTAGTTAAAGACAAGAAGAGCATATTATTATATGACGAAGAGGAAGCAACCGATGAAGAAACGGAGGGAGGCAGTAAAGAATATGATCCGTTTGCTGATGCCTTAGCTGAATCTGAAACATCAATATCAGACGCTAATGAATTAAAAAAGAAAACAAGTTTGAGTGATACCATAGAGACGAATAAACTGAACGAGAAAATAAGCTTAAGTAAGACTGATGAGGAAGAACCCCGAGCTACTCTATCAACAGAGGAAGTAGCACCGTCTGACGAAAAACAAGCAGAATCTACATTTGACAATAGAAACAGAAGAATGAACCTTTGTTGGCCCTTTAAGGGGGAAGAAATGTTATAACTTTATGTTAGGTGATTTTACTGTTGTTGAAAAGGATGACAAAAATGTCAATAAACAGTCAAACAGTCAAACTATTCGTCCGATTATTTTAGATATTAGGATTCGACAAAAGACTCATTTAAAACTTTACAAATAGAATTAAACAAAATTTTTACCATAAGTACCTTAAAGTACTTGGTACGTAACCATATGACTATTTATTATATTTATTATACGTTATGTTGACTTGGCAAATTTCGCTAATTTAAATATGCATTATGTCAATTTTTTTAAATGGAACACCCTGTATTTTTTGAACTAATAAGGTGTATTTTTAAAATACCTTTATAATTTGTTAAATATATCATCTACCTAAATCTTCTAGTTTTTGAAATATTGTATATTTTATGAAAAGCTACACTAAAATTAGTAATTTTATTATTATAATCAAGAATGGCATGGGCAAAATAATTAAAATGGGCATAAACATCAAAACTGATACATATTTTTAATAGTGATGCCGCCGAGACGAGAAATTCTCGTGTCTCGTCTCGTCTCGTCTCGTCTCGACGAGACGAGAGTGAAATTTTTTTCTCGAGAGAAGTCACGAGACGAGACGAGAGAAGACCGTTTCTCGTCGAGAAATTTCTCGTTTTTTTTCGAATTTTCTCGTTTGTTAGAACACTGAATTTTAGGTATCTCCTAATATATAGACAGAAAAATAATGTGTTTAACGTTCTTACTCTATCGTATTGTGAAGGCATTTACCTTAAAAGAGATATTCAAGAGAACAGAATCAAATTGTCTAGGCTCTTTCTTCTGTCTATGGTTAGTAGTTGACATTTTTAAATAATTAACCAAATCTGAAAGAAAGCATTTTCGATTGAAAACGTTGTAGCGGCGGTGATCTTAAACCAATTACAGTTTACATTGTATAACTCATATGTAAAAGAAGGACACAATAATTATCTAATGTTACCGCGATTTAGTCCGAATATTTCATAAACTATGAGAGATTGATATGTCAAATAGAGCATTTTCGGAAATACTTCTTTAAGTTCTTTCTCTTGCACTTTCTATTAATGTAATAAAAAAATTAAGGTTTTTCCCCGGATGACATTCTGGGCTGATCCCTTTATTTAGTCGAATATTTTCCAAACTATTGCAGTTAATTATGCCCCGAATTATGCCAAAAAATAAATAATAGAAGAAGGGTAGTTCCATTATGAATCAATTATTATTATTATAAATCGTTCTCCATTCTGTATCTTTTACCACCCCGTATATTTTGGACTGAAAATACCTCGGTGCCAAGCCTATTACATTACGTGAATTATGTCTTATGGCCGCTTGCAATATTTTGTTGATCTAAAAAAAATAGTTTCTAAGTCACATGCCTAACAAACCGACTTATATTAAATCCTTCTGCGAGACGACCAGATACTCTTAAATGTTTACCCCCTTTAAGATTCGTATAAAAAAATATTTTTTATGATCCCTACTCACGAGAAAAAACGAGACGAGACGAGACGAGACAATGGCACTCTCGAGCGAGAAAAACGCGTTTCTCGTTGAGACGAGATAAAAAAAAATTCTCGCCCCACGAGACGAGACGAGAATGGGCCAATTCTCGTCTCGTCTCGTCTCGCGGCATCACTAATTTTTAACAGTCGTCTTTAGAGAATTTTAGAAACGAAAAAATTCTCTAAAGGTATTCGGTCAACAAAAGAATATCATCTGTTCTTTTAAGTATTAACATTAAATGAATTATAATTAAAACGAACATCTTACACATTTATATTATAAATGAACCAAACTATAAAGAAATATTAAAGATAATAATTAAAGAAAAACCGTCTTGTTACAAATTTTGTTTAATGTATCCTCCAAAGTTCTCTCGAGCGAGAAAAACGCGTTTCTCGTTGAGACGAGATAAAAAAAAATTCTCGCCCCACGAGACGAGACGAGAATGGGCCAATTCTCGTCTCGTCTCGTCTCGCGGCATCACTAATTTTTAACAGTCGTCTTTAGAGAATTTTAGAAACGAAAAAATTCTCTAAAGGTATTCGGTCAACAAAAGAATATCATCTGTTCTTTTAAGTATTAACATTAAATGAATTATAATTAAAACGAACATCTTACACATTTATATTATAAATGAACCAAACTATAAAGAAATATTAAAGATAATAATTAAAGAAAAACCGTCTTGTTACAAATTTTGTTTAATGTATCCTCCAAAGTTCAAATTACATGAACGAATTCTTTTCGCAAATGAGTCGTTTACATTTCTTAATTTATTTGCAGTGATGGTTTGGAACACCTCTCGAATTCGATTTTGCATATTTTCTCTTGTGGTAGGAGCCGTCTTATATACAATTTATTTTAAGAAAAAATCTAGCTTGGTAAGGTCGGGAGACCTTGCTGGCCAAGATACTGGGCCTCCCCTACCGATCAAGCGGTCATGGAAACATCGGTTTAAAAAATGTCTCACTAGTAGACTGTAATGAGCTGGCGCTCCTTCCTGCTGAAACCACATTCTTTTCCGAGTATGTTCTGGTAACCCGTTTAATAGCACTTCTAAATGATTATGCAAAAAATCAGGGTACACCTGACCAGTAAGGTTTCCATGAAAGAAATGTGGACCAATGATATTATTTCCTATTATACCAGCCCAGACATTAAGCGACCACCGATGTTGAAAATTATTTCCTCGTGTAAAAAAAGAAGTTGATCATAATAATGGAAGTTATGTTTGTTCACACATCCGTTTCTATGAAATGTAGCCTCATCACTAAACATAACATATTCAAAAAAACGAGGTTGTTGTTGTATCATACCTTCAGCCCACTGGCAAAATATTACTTTATTTTCATAATCTTGCGGCTCTAATTCTTGCAATAACTGAATATGATATGGATGAAAATGTTCACTACGAAGCATTCTTGACACTGATAATGCACTAAACGGCAGTTCATTGCCTAGCTGTCGAGTACTCTTGTGAGGATCTTTAACTACACTTAAAGCTGTCATTAATTTATTGTCATCGTTAGTCGGTGGCTTGACTCGTTCATGTGTTTCATAATCGATATTTGCTGTTTTTTCAAATCTCTCTTCTAATCACTCACAAGCAGTTGGATGAAAATGTCTACTTTGTGCATGTTGTTGGGCATAAATCCTCGAAGCTAAAAATCAATTTCTTTCACCTGCTCCCAAAGCACAAGTCATGTCAATAAGTTCTGCATGTGAAAAGTTCATGGTCAAAATACACCAAGATCAAAAATACTGATAAAGGAGAAAATTTAAACAATATTTACCATATTATACCAATATAACTAAGTTTAAAGAGAAATTATAATGACAACTTATGTCAAGGTAAAGAGTTTATTTTGCCATGACGATCTTGATATATGTTACTATTTTTCCAATGCATAATCCAATTTTAATTATTTTGCCCATGACATTCTTGATTATAATAATAAAATTACTAATTTTCGTTTAGCTTTTCATAAAATATACAATATTTCAAAAACTAGAAGATTTAGGTAGATGACATATTTTACAAAAAATAAAGGCATTTGAAAAATACACCTTATCAGTTGAAAAAATACAGGGTGTTCCGTTTAAAAAAATTGACATAATGCATATTTAAGTTAGCGAAATTTGCCAAGTCAACACGAACATTCCGTATAATAAATAAAACAAATAGGTTACGTACCAAGTACTTTTAGGTACTTATGGTAAAAATTTTGTTTAATTCTATTGATTCCATAGGCAACTATGATTTTTGTCAAATAAAAATCATAAAATACCAGGAAATAATTAGTTACTTGACAACGTCGCAATCAAATTCAAAAAACCAAATATGAGTGTAGAGATTCTTTCTAGCGGAATCAGAAAGAGAAAAAATATGTAGGATGTTTCATTTAAAAAAAAATAATTTTTATGTAGTACAAATTTTTTGAGCCATTCTGTATAACGCAAAATATTTTACGTTATGCTCCATTGCAAACCCTATAACTCTTATATAAAACTTTTTCTTATATCTCTTACAGTTTAGGCGCTATCGAAGGCGAACCCCTTGTTGACTCACCCTGTATATCACACTGGTATATTAAATAAATACATTTTTTGCTTACACCGTCTCTGTATCATGTTGATATATCAAGCGCAGCTTAAACTAAAATTTAATTATACAACATGTAAAATGTTTGGTAATTATAACGTGCAATTTAAAATCCAGTATAGCAACAAAAACAAATTAAATGTTCTTGTCATCCTTAACTTGATTATACTGAGTTGTTCAAAGGTCCTGCAAAAAATTCATATCTTTTCCGTAAGTTATTTTTAAGGAATACGCTGAAGCACGGCAATTTACCGAAATTGTTGTTAATCTCTGTGTAATATTTTCAGTCCTCCATTCGAGCTCTTAAACTCTGGCTACCCTAACTTTATTTTAAAAAGGTCTTCAAAAACTGAATCACATGATATCAAAAAAGTAGGAGTTTGCTTATTTCGCACCTGTGAAACAAGCCCTAGTAACATTTTTTTTTAAGAACAATGGAATTTATGAGCTAATCAAAATTTAGCACCTCCACCTTTCACTTGATGTGCACCAAGTCTATGATAAATACTATCTACCCCAACCCTTTCGAATCGTACATTATTTATCTCCATCTTTATTCTATTATCTTTTAGGTCCTCAAAGTTGTCTGGTCTATACTGATACACTATCTCCTTCAAATACGCCCATTGAAAAAATCCAATGTCGTCGTAAGGTCCGGAGACCTAATATTATTATATACAGGGTGGGCCAACAAGGGCGCGCGTCGGTCACTAGATGCTAAACTGTTGAACTTATGAGAAAATTTTCTTAATAAAACTTATAACGTCTCGACTCTGCTATAACCTAAAATTATTTTTAAGTATTCAGGGTGTCTCAAAAAGGAGTAACACCAAAAACTATATTTTTTTTAAATGGAATACCCTACCTTTTATGTGGCATATAAAGCCTCTACCGGTTGTGTATTCAACTTTTAATTTGTATGTAGATCGAATGCAGCGTTGCCAAGTTATGAGTTATAGAAAGAAAAATCAGTCAAAAACATACTTTTTTAAACTGTCATATCTCCGCCACTGCTTCTTAATTTCCCTGACAAAGCTACAAGAATCTGCAAATGACCAAAAAACAGCGAATTCTTTTTGAATTTTCAATAATACGGTAAGTTTTAAATCGATTTTTGCATTTTGCGTCAAACGTATTGTTGGTATTTCAAAGGTCCATATTTTCTAAACGAGTCGATCAATTTTAAAAATGTAAGCAGAGATGTATAGGAAATTGAGAGCCCTTTTGAATGAGGTGTCACTTGACCCTCATTCTTATTTGAAAAAAATTGAGGGATGACACTCTCACTTAGGGGGTTGAAGGTATTGCTATGATTTTTGCGTCAAAAGTTGTCCCCCTGACAAAGAAACTTGACGTGGTTTTGGCTTTTGTCGAAAAGTCCCTTCCCAGCCTGTAATGCATTGCGGAACGCTTTCGATGGGCCACCCTGTATACTTCTCCTTATAATCAATTTTCTTGAGCCAGACATCAGTCTTTTGCTCTTGTTTTCTGTTGTAGATATCTTGTCGATAACAATCTTGAAGGGTTTTGATTTTGAATTTTGTATTTGATTTTCTTTCTAGCTTCTTCTTCTCTGGTCTCACGTGCTTTTGTTACTCACTCTAATACATATCTATATTATTTATCAGGGGGGAGTCAATCATTAAAGAATTTGTGTTTCTAGTTAGGTAATGGGTATTTGTGTGTATCTAAAATGAGCTGATTCGTGGATGTACTTGCTCGTACGGTATTTTTTAGTAATTTTGTCATAAAAAATATTTAATTTGTACATTGGTTAGTCCCTGTCTGTCGGTACATGTCCTTGATATTATGCGTAAAACTCTATTTTTTAATATTTGAAATTTTTTCAGTCTCGTCTTGTCTACGGCGCACCACGTAGGTACACCATATATAAGTACAGGCCTTATTAGTGTCTTGTAGCTCAACGTTTTCGTCTTGATGCTTATTTTGCCTCTTTTGTTCAATAATGAATAGACTGCACTTAATTGATCTTGTGCCTTTGCAAGTCTCTCTGTCACGTTATCGTTCCACAATAGTATAATGCAAATAAACCGATTTTCTTATGTCTTAAAATTAATTATATATAATCTAACTAACGAGCATGAAAAAAAAAACTGATTTAACTTTAAACTTAATATTTATTTTCGATCGCATTAAAAGTACTTAATTTAACATGATTGCTAGATTCCAACATTAAATTAATCCTAAAAATATAATATTTACAATAAAAAACATCTTAAATAAAACTCTTTGTACACCAGAGCTTTGTTTGTAAGTACGTTTTTTTACTTGAGCATCATCATTACCTGAGTACTATCAGTCACTCAACTCAGAAAATTCATGTTACTGATAATCCTGGCTATAATTATCTTAGCGTTACAATTTTTGCCCACTTCTACTTTCTCTACAGCTTCTTTATTTTTAGCCAAACATCACCTTTAACTGTCAATACAACAGCACCGTTGTCCATCACCAAAGGCCATTCGGTTTTTTCGTGTGGAGTAAACTTATAATCCCTCAGGAGAGTAATAAGGCCAACTTTACTCTGCATCATTCCAAATCTTAAACCTGAAAAGAAAAATTACGTGTTTCACAAAGGTGTCAAATGGTAAAAATCCTTACTTTTCGTTTCTCTTAGAGACAATAGAAATAGCGACAATATAAGAAAAATTGTGGTATAATACGGTACCTATACACATCCTGGGTCCCTCTCCGAATGGCATCCACGTAAATTCAGGTCGTTTGGCTTTACTTTCCGGGCTGAAGTTTTCGGGATTAAATTGTTCAGGATTGGGATAGTATTCTGGGTCCATTTGAATGCCCCAAGCTGGAACGTGAACTTTTGTACCTGGAATTATTACATATAGATTGGCGTTACAGAAATTGTCATTATCGTGTTTTTAATATCTTAAATTCTCTTCGATTTCTTACCTTTTTCTATATATAAGTCAGTGTCAGGTACTTTGTATCTTTTGACGCACAACCTGGGGAGAACAGCTAGAGGTGGGTATTTTCTAAGAGACTCTATAAAAAGAATGTTAAACTTTTTTTAAAGTGGTTACATAAAATAACAAAAGTTTAGGTCTTTGGACGACTTACAAGCAGTTATTTAATTGGAAATAAAATACTTGAAGTCTCATCACAAAATAGATTTATTGGTTTAAAGGTTTATCCCTACATGTTTCGGATGTTTAAACATCCATCATCAGGGGATATTAGAAAAAATTAAGCAAAAGATAAAAGAAATTCAAAGTTCGAGTAGACTTGACTTACCAATATCGAGTTCATATAATGAAGTTCGCTACCCCAAATGAATGGACATAACTACTTGAAGTTTTGAAGCGAAGAAACTTTCACATTAAGGAGGGAAAGAGTGTTGTAACGTCACATTAGAAGGAAAACTATAAAACGAGAGAAAAAATTTTTCTTTATGTAGATGAATATAAAATTTATATTAGGTTCAGAATTATATGAATATTTTGAATAAAGGTTTTACTTACAAAATTTTTTTTTTGTATTTAATTGATGACATCCATTAGGAGATATTAATTAATAACGTAAATTAAGATTTAAAAAATTTTTCTTTGGTTACATTTTAACTAATTTTAGAGTAGTACTCGTGAGTTGTGGGACCCGAGTCCCGCAACAAGTTAATGATGAACTTTCTTCGTTATTTTAATAAATTTTTTGATCAACGAGGAAAATTAAATAATTATTTTAAATAAATTAACACCACGTGTGATGTCAAAGTGACATTGACGTGAAGACGGAAAAGGTTGTGTCAAGGATTGAAAGTAGTTGTCGTCGATCGGAAAGACGTAGTCATAAGATACGTCTTATTCAAAATATTCATATAATTCTGAACCTAATATAAATTGTATATTCATATACATAAAAAAAATGTTTCTCTCGTATTATAGTTTTCCTCCTAATGTGACTTTACAACACTCTTTCCCTCCTTGATGTGAAAGTTTCTTCGCTTCAAAACTTCAAGTAGTTATGCCCATTCATTTGGGGTAACGAACTTCATTATATGAACTTGATATTGGTAAGTCAACTCTACTCGAACTTTGAATTTCTTTTACCTTTTGCTTAATTTCTTCTAGTATCCCCTGATGATGGATGTTTAAATATCCGAAACATGTAGGGATAAACCTTCAAACCAATAAATCTATTTTGTGGAGGAAGACTTCAAGTATTTTATTTCCTATCATATCAACTCCACTGCAAGAATGGAGTACTTTTTCAATTTCAGTTATTTAATTGACTGATCATGTGTATCAGTGACATCTATTCAGAGATTCAGACTTACCATGCATAACTTTATCCAAGTATTGCATTTCCATGATGGAATCATAGTTGAGTTTACCATCATGTTTTTCTAAAACGTCATGTATTTCTTGACGTAATTTATCCTGAACTTCTTCGTTCTGAGACAGTTCCACAAGCGCAAAAGTAGTGGCACTGGATGATGTTTCAAACCCGGCCAGATAAAACAGGAATGACTGAGAAATTATTTCTTGCTCAGTAAGAGTGTTTTGTTCTAAAATAAAAATAAATGAGTAACTCAACTCTACATAGAGCTGATGCAAACAAATTGTTTATTAATAATACTGTTGTAAACTTACTATTGGCTTCGTTCTTTAGCTGCAGCAAAAGTTGCATGAAATCTTTTCTTTGTACATTATTTTTCTCTCTGTATTTGATTGTTTCTTTTACAACCTCTGAAATAATATTCTGAGTTTTAAAAATAATAACTTTTTAAATTATGAAATAATATAATAATGTCGTTAGATTTATACCTCGAACAAAATCGCCAGTCATGAAATTACCATTTTATACCATGATTAAAGTATATGACTCTCGAAGGAGGACCTATCGAACGTGGAATCACCGAGAGTGCTGTATGTATAAGTGGATTAGAGGAGTCATTTTTAGAAAAGATGTAATTAAAGGAATTGCACAGTTTTGTCAGAAAAGTTATTAGCATGCTTATTTAACAGACGCTCAAACAAGGAGAGACGGCGATGATGTAGAAAAAATATTCCATTTTCGTTACAACACAATCCTTACTCAAATACTGACGATGTAATGTCCGTCGTTAATGAAATAACTGACAATCAATTGCTATGACGCTTTAAACAAATGATTGCAGGTAATATAATTTATTTTAAAAACCAGTAAGGGGGGAAGTATTGCAAAAAGTGTATTTTTCTCAAAGCTTAAAGACAACACTGCCTACCTGTAAACAACACATACTTTTTTTTATATTTTTACCCGATGTGGCACTATTTCAGCTTTTTATGACAGGGGCGAAAATAATTTTGCAAAGATTTTTCAGAAAAGAGAAGATCTGCAAAAAGCCGCTAAAATAAGTTCAAATGAAAATGTATTTCTTGGTGATATTTGTACAGCTGCAATAATATGCGTTCTTGCATTATTCAATGTCCCCAAGAAGACGAAATTATGTATTAAGGCTACATCCGAAGATAGTTGTGAACGACATTACAAGTGCAGTTTTTATAGTTGTGTAATTCGCCGATAGAGTGGGTATGAAAACGTGACTGAGGGACGTTGAGCCTAATAACAATGAATCAACCGCCAGTCCCTAAAAATCTACTGAAAAGTAGTTTTTGTATATGTACGATAGGATGCGGAGCTACTTGTGTGTACAGGAAACATGGATTAAATTGCGGTGCACCTTGTTCGGAGTGCAGTAGAAAGATATTTAAATGCTTCTCCAATTTTACAAATAGACGAAGGTAAAGACGGAGATAATTAGTATATTTTTCATTAGAGTAATGATTAATTATGTTATATATATACATATTTATATGTCATATTATGATTACGACTTGCCAAGTAGTATTCGCTTGCTATTGTGTTTATAGTACCATATGGTATTTTTCACTTCAGATTGCTAGAATTGCTGGAAGATGGCGCTACCTATATTATGTTGCCTACGCAGAACAATATTGTGGCTATAGGGCGTTTCGGTTTTCTAATGGTAGGTATACTCCGACACACGGTTAATGGTCATGACTTCACCTGCTTTATAACGATCGGGCGACTTTACCAACCATAAACCAATTAAGGGCTGGTTTGTAAGCGTTTTTAAGTAACAGGGAGGTATTTTATTTTTATTTTGATAATGTACGTATTTAAGGTATAATTAATTATACCTGTCGACACATTAGGAATTGTCGAATTATTATTAAATCATTTGAACTGTGTCTTCCAACGGTGTTCAGTGGTGTTATTAATATTAGCAATTTTTAAAATGTTCAGACCGTGGGTTGGAAACTGTGAATCCGACGACGCAATTGAAGACAAAACGAGCAAAAAACAAATTGCCATTTACAGATGTGCTGCAAGAGGATTGTTTTGCGAGTATATAAAGGTAAAATTTATATTTTTTTTAGTTTTGATATGAAAGAACATATTAAACTTCTTATGGATTCCGGACAGATTTTTTAAAATTTTACTATGTTATTTTGGAAGTCGAAGCAAGCATTTTCTTTCATTGGACCGACCTTATAGCCACACAGAGTGTTACAAAAATATCAGGTCAAAATCTTACGGAAAATATTTGTCTGCAGGTCTTCTAAAAACGTCAGAGGGCATAGAAGCTGCCATTAAGAGGACAGTGGAGTTAACCGGCATTCCAAGGTCTACCTTGCGTCGGTTCCTCGACCAAGACAATTCACTGGAGAGAAAGGACAGATCTGACAAAGGCACATTGAAAGTGTTTGGAAATGGTGATGCATAGTTAATTCGCAGGGAAGTGTATGCGATGTATGAGCTTAAGCAGATTCCGTCACTTGATTCTTTGCGAGAAAAGTTATTAGCAAATGGTCGATTTACTGCTAGTCGCGAAACGTTACGCCGATTCCTGCACAAAATTGGATTTCGATTTAAAAAAGTTGACAAGCGCATTTGCATTAAAGAGACCCAACGGTTAGTGGAATGGAGACAAAAATATTTAACATAAATTGAAAAAATGAGGTACTAAAAACAAAATCGTATGATAAAATATATTGCGTAGATGAGGCTATAAAGGAATCCGGTAACATACCACTTAGATTTGTCCGCTAATATAAATAAAATAGTTAAAACTCAGTGTGAATTAATACCAGAGCATGCGTTAATCATGTACTTGAAGTCGAAAATAATTATAAAAAATTTTGGGAAAACATAAAACCTCTAATTATTTGAGTGGATGATAGTGATTATTATGATACAGATTCAAACTATTGAGATTATTCATTTTATTCATATGGTTTTATACAGGGTGTTCCACGTAGAAGTTCCGCATTTTCAACCCGGTACTTACACAGATGTCAAAAAAGCCTTTGCCATTCGTTTTCAAACCAGAAAAAATTTATTTTGATATCTCAAAAACTAAAGAAAATAAAGGGGGCTGGAACTTCTACATATGACACCCTGTATAATAAAAATTATATATTACGGCTTACTACTTTTACGCATATTAATAATTTACGTCAAAGTCAGCAATACACAATAAATTTTTGTACATATACAAGCATTGTTTCAATCTTCCTACTACCACCCTGGACCAGAATGATTTATTTGTCAAGATAGAAGGACAAGTAGGTATAAAGCATAAAGGGATTAGTTAGTCATGACCATTAACCGTGTGTCGGAGTATATGCTCGCCTGTCATGCTTGCCCTGTACTGACGAGAACCAAAGGGTTCGTACCCGGTCCACAGGTAGCAGCAGTTTAGCATCCTATCATTGGAAATATAGGTTCATTCCTTTCTTACCGGTAGTTTCTCCAATCTGAGTTTGTATTTTAGTACTAATAGTGTTAGTCAAAATACGCTAAATTCTGCTATATAATTCAGCGCTCATTGGGGTATAATAATATAGCCCAGAGAATTGCATAAGGTCTCAGCAAGTGGCTAGAAAACAAAGTTTCTGACATATATACATATTTATATATCATATAGTTATGTTATCATTTGTATAAATAATATAACTTCTTTTTTATTAACTACATTTGATTGTAAAATTTCTGGTCATTATTTTGGTTCCTTTCTTTTAAATTTGTAATCTTTGACCTTGAGTTGATATTTGCCAACCTCAGAAACATAAATAGTGATACTTTTTTTTTTATCTATATGATTAAAATTATAGCATTTATTTTGGATTATAATTATTAGTTTACAACTTTCTTAAATTTTTCAATAAACTATTAAATAAACAAAGATTGGCTATTTCTGTTTCAGCAGCACAATGAAACAAGCGCCATAAAAATGTATTCACTGGTGTTCTCGTTCGACTTTTTTTTTTTTACGACTAACGACACTCCACTATAATGTATGTTTGACATGTTAATTGAATAATCTTACCCGTAAAATAGGTTGAGACGTCGCGACCAAATCTTCTGTAGCCGAGCTTCGTAGATAAATCAGCAGATATCATTTCTTCAATAAAAAAATTAAATAAACTAGGTGTTAATGCCTTTCTTCCAACCCTCCTAAAAACAAAAAAATATTTTGGACTAACAGTGAGATGTAACACATCTTGCGACCTTATCGAATGGTAATCCAGTTGTTTTTAATCGGCTTGTTATTGTTACTTTTTATACCTTTCATGAAATATTTTCATAATAACTTTAATATGTTTTCATACCTGAACTCATTGTCTGATTCTTCTAAGGAATTACATTCAATGCCAAATCCTATACTGCCAATAATGTCTGTACTAAATCGGGCTAATGTCTCTTTAATTTGAATTTCCTGGTTGGATGTCGCGCTCTTTTCCAATACCCTCTGAAGTACAGTTGCTTTTTCGATCAATGTCTCGAACATCATCTTCATTTTACCTTAAAATTTGAAGAGTATAAAATGACAATACAACAACATGACTCATACAGCCACCCTAATTTTATCATTTCTCAAGTTAATAATAATAAAAGAAAACAACCGCAATAAAAGCAATATTGATATTACAATAAAAATATGCCTCTGTTCCTGTCTATGCCTACTTCGTAGACTATGAGAAGACCTTCGACAAAGTGCAACATGAAAAACTGATGAACTGATGGCCTAGACGATAGACACCTCAAGATAATCGCAAATCTCTACTGGAACCAAACCGCACACATCAAGGTAGATCAACAAATGTCAGACAGAGTAAGAATCAGAAGGGGTGTTCGACAGGGCTGCATCCTTTCATCACTGCTATTTAACATTTACTTAAACAAAATATTCGAAAATGCCCTGGAAAACTGCCTTAAAGGAATTTCCATTAATGGTATAAGCATAAACAATCTTAGGTACGCTGACGACATCGTTATCATCGCGAACTCCCTGAAGGGTCTTCAGATTTTACTGAATCAAGTTGCTGATAACAGTGCAGAATTCGGATTAAAATTAAACACCAAAAAAACTAAATGGATGGTGTTTAATAGGAATCAGGTTGGTAATAGTATACTTCAGATACAGAATCACCAAATCGAACGCGTCCAGTCATACAAATATCTGGAACGCCGGGTTAACGAGGACTGGGATGGTATGCAGGAGGTTCGTGCCCGAATTGAGCAGGCCAGAGCTTCATTTGTAAAAATGAAGTCCTTGTTGTGCTGCCGAAGGCTGTCGCTCTCTATTCGAATTAGAGTGCTACGTTGTTACGTCTTTAGTATTCTCTATTATGGAATTGAGGCGTGGACTTTGACAGACGCCATGTGCAAGAAGCTGGAACCTTTCGGGATGTGAACATATTTGCGGATGTTGAAAATACCCTGGGTAATACAGACTTTCAAGCTGGTAATAGAAGGAAAGATCGAAGGCAAGAGAGGACCCGGTCGTCGAAGAACATCGTGGCTGAACAGTCTGCGACAATGGTATGGCGAAACCACGACAAATCTCTATAGAAAAGCAGTCGACAAAGTACAGATAGCGCTGATGATTGCCAACGTTCGTAGAGGACAAGGCACTTAAAGAAGAAGAAGAATAAAAATATAATTATTATTTTACTTAAATGTAAGTAAAAGAGAAAAAAAGCAACAAAAATTACTTAGAGTAACCCGAATTCGCAAACCCTTGTAATATGTCCAGCGTCCGTTTTATGCTTTTTGTACCTAGAAATCGCCTTGCCTTTAAGCTTCATCATAAACTTAATAACAGGAGTCAACCAGGGCGCAGGATGTTTAGTGATTTGTGAAATTTTAAGGGGTGCATGAATGTCAAAGTGTTTTACATTAATTTTAAAGTAATCTAAGATAGTATCGATATCATTAAACGTGTATATAAGCTCTTAATTATTATTTGCCAGATCAATTATAAAATCGGTATAATCAAAATCAGAGTAATCCCTGTAAGTTTTAGAAGTAAGCTTAGGTTTGGTTCTAGTTGTTTTTATTTTAAAGTTAACTAACTTGTGATCAGAAATGTCGTCCATATTAAGTACAGACACATTCCGGATGAAATTTAGATCTGAACGCGCAAGAACATCCAAAACGGTGCTGGTTAGGTAGCATTCTTAATATATTGAAATAATCTATACTCGTTACGTAGCTTATAAAGAGATATCCAAGGAAAGTAAAAAAGAGATAATATATAAAACATTGTAATTAAATGCTATTAGGTTTAATTTTGAATCGAGTTGCACAAAACAATAATTGGGAACATACCCTCAAATAAACTGCCCATCAGCCCACCAGTAGAATAGCTGCTTAGATTCAATAGCACGAACGTAATACCGTTTACAAAACGGGCATCTCTAAAACTTACAGAATATCATCCTGAAATGGAATCTAATTTAGAAGATGAAGAGGAATTTAAAAAAGAAACATTAAAGGGCGACTGGGAGAAAGCCCTTATCTGCAGTGAATTTAGCACGGAACAAAACAATCTTTTAACCGAGAGTTTTACCTTCTAAGAATAATCTTACCAGGAAGAGATCAAGGTTGATAAAAATATTAGGACAACTTTTACACCAGACCTGGATATAAATTACTTTTCTGTCTCTTTCTTAATACTACATTTTATTAACTCTAATATTCAGTTCTATTTGAAGAAGTAGTCCATACTTGCAGTGGAGTGTAGGTAATAAATTAAAACAACACTTCTGTCTTCCTCCACAAATAATATATATTTTGAAAATTTTTAACGATTGTCCCTACATGTTTCGACTATATATACAGTCATCCTCAGGGGAACTATATCGAGTGTAAATTGGGTTCTAATAGTTGTCTCAAATTAATGAGTACAACATTTAAGATAATCGTGGCAAGTGAAATTTGTTTAGTTAAAGACTAACTTGGGGTAACTCAGAGTTGTGGATATGTAAATCAGCACATTTTAGTGTATTTACCACGTTTGACTTAAAAAAAAAAAGTCAAACGTGGTAGTGGTTAGCACGAAACTTTGTTTCTCTTAAAAATTTTTTTTATTCTTCAAACTAACATGTGGTTTTATTTAAACCCATAGGGGCTTAGCCCCTATCCTACTTTATTTAGTTTTATTACTCAACAAAAACACAGTTTCATAGTTTTTTTATAAAATAAATCAAAAATTTTTTTTTTTCTTTTTTTTTGGTTTTTCCACATAAACCATGTTATATCGAAAAATGCTCATATATTAATTATTAAAATTTATTTTATACCATACTCATTTAAAATAACTAAATTTTCTCACTTTTATTAACAAATTTAAAATAAACTAAAATGTGCTGATTTACATATCCACAACTCTGAGTTACCTCAAGTTAGTCTTCAACTAAACAAATTTCACTTGCTACGATTATCTTAAATGTTGTACTCATTAATTTGAGACAACTATTAGAACCCAATTTACACTCGATATAGTTCCCCTGAGGATGACTGTATATATAGTCGAAACATGTAGGGACAATCGCTAAAATTTTTGAAAATATATATTATTTGTGGAGGAAGACAGAAGTGTTGTTTTAATTCATTCAGTTCTATGGTTATTTTAATAAACGAATTTACTGAATAATTACTAAACATATTTCCTAGTTAAGAGAAAATTCTTTTTCTTTTTTTTAAGAAACAAGAAATAGTGCTATAATTGCAACTATTTATGTCCTTATCTTTTATAATAACTTTTTGCAAAGACCGTTAATATAAGTACCTTGTTTTGTACATTAAAATATGACTGATAAGACATTCCTAGGAAATAGTATTAACTGGTAAAATTCTCCATTTATTTTTTAAGTAAATGTAGTGAGTCTGATAAAGCAACTTTACTGGACTAGTAATGTTCTGTGGTGAATGTCAGAGCATATAAGATAAAAACGGATGAAATAATAATAAAGTTGTTGAAATGAAGATTTATTTATTCCGCATCGGGGCTAATTTTTTCGAAGACTCTAGTTTGTTATTACTATTAGTGTTGTACTATTTGTACCATTTACTATTTTAACTCAAACTTACCTGTTGTAAACGTAGGTGTAAGTTTAGCTCTGAGTTTCTTCCAGTCTTCACCTTCCATATTAAACAAATTTTCGCTAATGGGCTCGTTCTTATGATGATAATTTCCATGACCAGGAAAATGGTCAAAATCCTTTAGTAAAATACTTTTGGCGACTTTTAAGTCCAGGGGCATCCATTCTGGCTTTAAAAAGTTGTAGATTCCAACCTGGTGCCAGCCTTTAGCTTTAGCGGTTTTATAAAGGTTTAACATGTACTCTTGTGGATTTGTTGATCCGTTGAAAATTGGTTTGAAGTCTCCGAATAAAAGTTGGGGTTCTAGTTGTGGTACTCCCTTCCTTGCCCAGTATTGATATCGCCATTTAGAGAATAGTATAAATATTGATGTGACTATCCCCAATAATGCAAATGTGATAAATACAACCATTTTCTTTTTACCTGTAAAATAAAATATGGGTAATTAAAGCTCTAGGTAGATATAAGGTATGATATATTATGAATCCTATGCCTAACATAAACACCGCTCACTGAGCGCCCATCATGCAAGGCTTAAATATATTAAGAAAATAAATGTTGGTGTTATTGGATAAGAAAAAAGAAAATAAATAGCAAAGAATGCTTCTTTTTATTGCTACTTACCTAGTGTTGTAAAATTTCCCGAAATATATGTTTGGAAATATTTCCTGAAACATTGGAAATATATGGAAATATTGGAAACAAATTAAAGACTAAAAAAAATAAGAAAAAACTAAATATTTATTTAAAAAATAACAACAAAAAATAGAACGCTTCTTATACATGAACACAAATAAATGGTAAACATCAAAAAAATAGAAATAGGGTCAACTTTGTAAAAAAAAATAATTATTTTTTACAAACAAGTCGAGCAAGAGGCATATCTTCATCGCTGTCGTCATCATCCTCAATATTATCTTCGGCATTAGGGTCTTCTTCATGCCAGTCAACTTCTTCAAAATCTTTAACAGTGTCACTAGTGTCAGTGTCGGAAATAAAAATTGACCTATCGCCCTTTTCAATTTTATTTAGCAAGTTTTCATTGTGGGATACGTAGAGCAGTTTAGCCGCTCTATCATTAGTAAGCCTGTTTCTCTTTTTAGAATGAATGTGACTATAAACGCTAAAACTGCGCTCAGTGGCTGCTGAAGATGCTGGCATCATCAAAATTCGTGACGCTACTTTTGATAAAGAAGATGAAGAACAAAGTCCTTTCCACCAGGAGACTGGGTTATGAAAACTACTTTTCCATATAAAATTATTGCCAAACAATTTACCACTTCTACAACGGTAATTTGCTATTTCATCTATTATTTCTTGCTCTTTTATATTGAGTTTATTTCTTGCTATGTTAAGTATGCATTCTATTGCTGAAAGAATTTGTGTTTCATCAAGTTCAGAACCTTGTGATTTTGGATCTAGTAATTCTGCAGCATAATGTATGGGTTTAATAACAAATTTTTCCTTTTGTCAACAAACTCCAACAATTCAGTTTTCTCTCTGTCGTTAAGTGGGGACAATGCAAGGTTGTTCTGAACCACCCTTTTAATATCATGAAATGCTTTTACAGCAAAGTGAATAGTGCCATAATCTCCTTCTACAATTTTTAACCATTTGCAAATAGGTTGAAAAATGTTAATTGGGTTGGAAATTTGACCCCAAAATACTTCGTCATCTAATATCCACTGCTTAACATATTTATCAATCATTTGTGTTGCTTCTTGGCTAACTGCAACTCCTTGTAAACTGAGCCTAGTGCTGTACACACTTTTTAAACTGGTCAAAATTGAAGACCAGCGAGTTTTTACAGGCAAGTGAATGGCACCTGCATTTGGCTCTACATTTTTGTTTTCTTTTTGCTTTGTTCGTAAAAGTTCATAAAGAATTTGTTTTTTCTTGATCTCTTTTGCAATATCTGTAACTTTGTCAATTAGAGCCGACATAGTATTAATTTTAAGCAAATCATTACATAACAAATTAAGACCGTGGGAAAGGCAACCATATGGAATGATATCATATTTTTCGTTTAGTATGGTTCCAGCAAGTTGCATATTTTTTGCATTATCTGAAACGTAACCTAAGAATTTGTTTGGTCCGTATTTTTCAATTATCTTCCCCATTTCTTCAGCTATATACTGTGCAGTGTGTCTTTGCAACTTAGTTTCAATAGAAGCTTCCAGTAGAGGTGATGGTGTAGTGATTATACAATTTATGACTCCTTGGTTTCGTATGTTGCTCCACCCGTCGCTTTGTAGACCTAGAATTTCACTTTCATTAATTGTAGTTTCAACCCTCTCCTTTACTTCATTAAACGCTGCATCCAACTTTGTATTCGACAGTTTATATCTACTTGGTAGTACAAAACTTGGACGAATCATCTTAAAGAGCTTAAGCCATTCGGCGTTATCAAGGATGGACAATGGACAGTAACTGGCGTATATTGCACGAGCTAGTTGGTTTTCGATTTTTTCCTGTAAAAAAAAGGTAGTAGTATAGTATCTGTATTCCGCATATCTTTCTATTTAAGTCAGTGAAATTCTAATCCTGCTTTTTAATTCATAAATAGATCCTCAATATCCTCATTCTGTATACAGGGTGTGCTTACAACTCCCACATTTTTTTGTATTCCTATTTTATTAAATATTAAACAACGATATTTTTTAGCAATAATCTACGGTACTTACTTGATTTTTTTTGGAAATTCGGTCAGCAAATGCCAAAACACTTCCAGAAGTAGCAGGTTTCATTAAAGAAGTAGTAGGTTTCATTAAAGAAGTAGCAGGTTTCTTCATTTCATTCACAACATCGGAAGTAGATGGTTTCGTGGGCGGCATTTCGACATCAATGTCAATACTGGAACTGTTAATAGTACTAGTACTACAAGTAGCTGTAAAACTTGAGGTTGACGGTACTGGTGGTAGTATTTCTGATACTGAGCGTTCTGATTCAGAGGCAACAACAGTGGAATTATCACTCAAAATGCTTTCATTTACCAAAACACATTCGTTGTCGCTTGATGAGCCGTTTTCTTCGTCATTTTGCATAAATTTTTTTTTTACTTGCTTGGGACAGCCTTTACAAACTTTACTTAGATGTGCCTTCATCCTGGACGCATTTTTAAAGAACGTTTTACTGCAATACATGCACTGGTAAATATTGTTACCTTTAGAAATGCAATACTTCCAAACAATGTCTTTTGTTTTCCCCATTTTAAAACTCACTAACCATCGACACTATCAAAGAATCAAAAATATACTTTAAAAACTTACAAAATATACTTTACACAACATATACTGTATAAAAATCTACTCTTAAAACGCACTGCGGACTGCGGCACTCATGTGCTTGCTTTAACATATTATCCGATGCGCTCGGGGCTTACCCGCTTTCCAGGTAGAAATCCAATGTTGCCGTTGCCAATAAATCGGAGAATCGTCGAGCTGGAGATATTCATATGTGTTTGTGAAAACTGTATTATTAGTATAGGGTTACAAAATATAAAAGATATAATAAACATTTGTTTTGAATCATTTAGAACAAGTTTTAAATATTTTTTTAAATATTTCCAATATTCTCAATATTTCCAATATTTCCGAGACAAGTTCGGAAATTTCCAATATTTCCATTTCCATGGAAATATTTCCAACGGAAATATTTCCATTTACAACACTATACTTACCTAATTAAAATAAGAAAACTTATTTGACGATTTAGTCAGTTCAGGTTAGAACTGGTTAATATTACTTAAATATGTTGAGAGTTGTATTTTTATATTTATTTAAAAAAAATTAATTGTCATCCTATATCTCTTGGTACAGTTCAGGACTTACGAAAAATATTATGATTTAACGCAATTTTTGCGGACAAAGATACCCTTTTGTAAATAAATAACAAACAATAATGGTGCAGGTTGTCAAAATGCATAATTAATAATAAATTAATTAAAATTAGTCAATCACCTTTTTTTTAATAAAAACCGAATTAACGAAGACATAATAATATTTCATCATATATTAACTTTTACATCTGCTGACATAAATTACAGAGTGTTACAATTAGATTAAAGGTATTACCGCTTACGACTTCCAACTTTTAGGGCTTACTTTCTTTTTTGATATCTTTTATATACAGTGTGTTCACGGATAGAGTTCCAAAGAGGAAAAACGTTTTTATCCGTAGGTTTACCAGAAAATGTCATTCTTTATAAAAAACGTCTGCTTGTGTTGAAACAACAATCACGAATATCAGATTTGCGATTACTATACAGGGTATATCAATAATATAATTTTTAGTTATTTGGATTTCGATTTTCTTTTTCAAGTCTATGTGAATATTTTCAAAACCGTTATTTATTTTATTATTTGTGCAAAAAAAGTCTAATTACCATTTTTCTCAAACTGGTTAATTTCGTATAGCAGTTCTTTGCATCTTTCAAATTTTTGATGGTTCTGTCATAATTTTTTCGTAAATCTGCATAATACTAAAATTAGAAATGCTTACGTTAGAACAAAGAATTTGTATTGTCCGATGCAATTGTTTAGGACACGAAACAAGGTGTATGGCAATTCTTAGACAATTCCATGAGATACGGCAGGTCCCTATTACACAAGACCTACAAGTAAAACAAGTGTAAGCTTAAAGTTTTTTAACACAACTCGACTTATATTATTGTTTGTAGAACTTATAAGACGGAAAAGTTTTACAGTTGTAGGTCTGGTTCTGTAACTTAAAATTAACAGTTGTAAGTTTAAGTTACGCGTTTAATTACAATTGTAGGAAAATTGTTACCGTGCCTAATCTGTGGGTACGAATTTTTACAACCCAGCCTAAAAGAAGCGGTTGCTTAATTCACAATGGCAATATGTGGTCAGCTCAAGTGATTCTGATAACGATAAAAGCGAGGGTTGCGTGGCATATAGATTTAGAGAGAACTGACTTTGCTTGATTTAGACTTAATAGAGCACAATTCCGAGATAAGAGTCCTATGTCCAGCATTACAAAAGAAGGGACACAAGCGTATTCGGAGAATTATCGAAAACGCATTTGGAATAATAAAAGAATAATTTTATTTTCGAGTTAATCCGGTCATTGCTGGTAATATTTCTTAATACTGATCGACGCCATGCAATATAAGTAAACCGAATTATCCTTTTGGCGAAATGGATCAACCAGTGGAAGATCTTGGACTTGAATTGAATGACGCACCAGATCTAAGAGAGGAAGAAAACCACTCGCGGCTGCCGCTGCTGTTGAAGGTCAAGCCAGATTACAGCAAATTTTAAACCACTTTACTTATAATTTATTAATGCAATTATTTCAGCCTGGAACAGAAAAATTTAATCCATCGAGTTTTCGTTGTATTTTAAGCATCGTCAAATATGAATACTAAAATAATACTATACTTTTTTATTTATACAATTTTGACCTGAAGAACTGCCATCATTGTGCATGGAAATATACAGGGTCGTTGGTATGTATGGAAACGGTCGATTATTTCCTAAAGTACAACAGCTGGCAAAAAATATTTAAGACAAAAGTTTTAGGGTTTTTTATAGTCTATAAGAATTTTAAAAAGTTTAGTATACAGGATAAGTCACAAAGCCGTAGAGAAATAAAGTTACTTTTTTTCAATAAAATACCCTATATCTTAGAATATTTTTGGATTTTGCATAAAATTACAATTATTTTTTATTAAATTCATTATAAGTCTAAACCTAATAGTTTCCGAGAAATTGAGTTTTGAAAAATGACATTTTTGAATTTTGACAGCTTCTAGCTTTCTAACGGTACAGCTTAGAGTAAAACGGCTTACATGTCCTTATGTTAGTTTTTAACTCTCTTTCTAAAAGCGTCAACTTCCGGTTAAACCGGATGTAGCTCAAAATCCGGAAGTATAGTACTTCCGGTTTTTCGGGAAGAGAATAAAAAAGTAAGATAGGGACATGTAAGCCGTTTTGCTCTATAGCGTACCGTTAGAAAACTAGAAGCTGTTAAATTTCAAAAATGTAATTTTTCAATCGTCGATATCTCGGAAGCTATTAGGTTTAGACTTATAATGAACTTAATAAAAAATATTTGTAATTTAGATAGTAAGATAGAGGTTGTTCTATTAGAAAAAAGGTAACTTTATTCCTCTACGGCTTTCTGACTCATCCTGTATACTTATCTTTTTTTAATTCTAATAGGCTTTACAAAACCATAAAACTTTTGTCTTAAATATTTTTTGCTAGCTGTTTTACTTTATGAAATAATCGACCGTTTCTCTATACATACCAACGACCCTGTATTTAGTAAATTCCGATCTGGGCAAACTTAACTTTTTCATTAACGCCGTCGTTGCAGTAATCGGTAAATATCACGCTTGCAAACTTCTTGCAAAGCCTATCCTGTACATTATTTACAAACCAGTTAAATGAATAAAATTGGGTAATCTATCAGGTTATTAAATGCTTATTATCTTCAATTTTAGAAACATCGCGCACAATGTGTCGAGTAAGTAAATAAACAAAATAAATATAGCTATCATTGTTTATATTTTTTAAGTCTTTTGGTGTAAACTCATTCAGTATAGACGAGATTAACTATAATAATATGGTTTATTAATTAAATTGGTTTATATCAATGATAAAACCGTTAAAAATTTATTTATCTCAGTAAGTAATTTTAGTCCAATAATTGCTATTATTAATGATCATATTCTCGTACATTATTAACATTATTATTTATAAAGTTTCAGCGTAACGAGGTAATGTATCGCTTATTTGGGAAAAAATAATATAATAATATGTAGGAACCTTATCAAAATAATAATGGCGTAATAGTAAAAATAGTGTGTTTATTGTTTAACGTAAGGCTGTCGTAAACATTGCTTTGTATTCCTTTATATTAACACACAGCAAGTTAATTAGAAAGAATAGAAATAGAATATAAAAAAATCTCTATTATTTAAATAATACATTGGTTCATGTTAACAAGGCATGGCATTGATAGTTTCAATATTTATATAAATATAACATATAGATACATAAATTTATCCAAATCTAAATAAACAAATTATCAATAGGACTCGTCCAACCACATTAGCTCCTTTAAGCGCACACTCCCACTCCTCAAAAATGTCCACAAAAATACCATATACTTATTTAAAAATAGAATTAAAGGTACAAGCTTAAACCTAAGAATTAAATCAATAGAATAAAATCCATACAAAATCATATCACAGACTAAATTTGACTTTAAAATAAAATAAGTATTTAAGCTGTGCAATTTATATTGAACTTTTCTGAGAAACAATACTTGTATAATATATTGAGGGGAAACGCATAATAATTGAAGTATTGTAACGTTTTTGATAATCATTCAAATGATGTTGAGTTGCCTCGGCCAAGACTTTTTTTGTTAGGTGTGGGTTTGTCTTATTATCTGACAAATTTTTTTAGGGCGCCATCCTACCAGAAATAATACAAAATCTTATAAACACTCGGTAGTTTATTAAACTAAATTGGCTTAACAATGATTGTTGTTACTGGTTTCCGAAGAAACAGTTTTGACATGAAAAGGTGAAAATTAAAGTGAAAATAAAGAAATGGTCTGCTGGTCTT
Organism: Polydrusus tereticollis; assembly: GCA_963920685.1. Classification (NCBI taxonomy): domain Eukaryota; kingdom Metazoa; phylum Arthropoda; class Insecta; order Coleoptera; family Curculionidae; genus Polydrusus; species Polydrusus tereticollis. Next base: position 35,200,497 of record OY987331.1, read on the forward strand.
TACAAAGTTATCCTTCGGCCTGACAAATACTTAGCTCTGCATTGTCTCCATGAAGTGTGTCCAAGATTCAGTCCTCTTCACCTGGAAGTTGTCTCGATGAGGTGTTCGGTGTTCCATGCATAGACTTCAGTAATGGAGAAGGTGAGGGAGACGTCAGGACTTGATTAGACTTGAATTCTTGTGACAGCGATTAATAGGAATAATGACTTCAGATGAGCTTGTCAACCTCAGGTTTGCTTGTTTACATGTAATATTAGCAAGGTGGCGTTAGACCAGCGAATAATATTGCAATAAAAGGTTTGAAAATGAATACTTAGGTTAAACAGTACCAGTTGTGACTTAAATTTCTATAATATAGTTACAGGACGTTTTAACTCCCTGTTACTCAAGTGAATATGAATAAAGTTTTAAATTAAGAAATGAAATAACCATGTTTAATTACATAAGGTCAAAAACAAATTTTCTTTCGTGTTTAAGTAGTAAGAAAAATAAATGATTTGATTGACTTAAAAGGTATTTAAGTTTTAAGTTAATCCAAGAAAAGCATATTATATTGCGTCATCAAGATAAAAATTAAGTAATTAATATACTACAAAATGTACAAATATATCATACAGATATTTAAAACTAGTAGAAAATGCTGCATTCAAAAGCATCTAGAACTTTTGTGCAGATTCGATATGCATAACGAACAAAAAGGCAATCGTTTGCTAGATAAATATGGTTTAACGAGCTACAGGCATTCGTTACCACATGATATTGGTGTACCAGACTAATGTCTTAATTATGGCACCCAAGGTAAGATACGAACAAGATGAGTTCAAGATACAGACAAGAGAAATTGTATATACAGTGTGACTTAAGATACTATCCATCCAGTACAAGCATGTCGCGGTAATTGAGTTAGAAGTTCAAGAGAAAGTAAATGTTAAATCAGAATTGATTTCTGACAGATATCAATGAGCGAAATGGGGTGAGTTTTTCAACAAATTCAATTTAGGTTTCAGCTTAGAAACAAAAGAAAAACTCACCTGCTTTCCTCGATATCAGCTTCCTGGGATATTCTGTCAGTCACCAGTTCTGTAGAGCCTGGATATGTCGGTTTCCTTGTGAATGGTCCAGTCAGGTTTACCCTATATTCTGGTTCTCACCAATGTTCGTTAAGAAGTTAAATAAACTATCAACTGGCCAACGATATATGCTAAAACGTAAAAGAAACGACAGAGACCCGAAAAGCAAAGTTAAATTGAGAATTTAAACATTAATTGATGAAGAAAAACAAACAAAATCATGACCTGTTGATTGACTTAAAAGATATTTAAATTGAATGTAAAATTATTAAAATATTGATTGAAATCCACACTTACTGAAGAAATATTATTATGACTGCGTTCTGTCTGTTAAGATGATGCTTTTAGATCATCAACAACATTATAATTTATAAGGATAAATGAGATGAATGAAGATTATTAATTTATGACGCTATTATGGTCGGCATGTCTTTATTTTGTTAAAACGTAAAAATGTGGAATTTAGTTCGTGTAAAAATAGATTAAAAGGTCATGGCTTACTAGAAAGTAATATTTATGGTTCAATTACATACTTATTATTAGGCAAAATATAAATTTAGTGAATCCGAAACCTAGCGTGACATACCTGTATCAGGACAAAACCAAAAGTGAAAGTCAAAAAATTAACCTCTCCGAGTAGAGCGTTTTTTTATTCACGGAGCCAATATAAACTAAATTAAATGTAAGAAATCGATAATCTATATTAAAGAATACCCTAGAAATCTATATTATAGAACGGCAAATTTACAGTTGCTCCTTTCATATATACAAACTTAAAGAATTGATATTAACTGCAGTATGCAGAGTTATCCATAGATGGTAGCGCCAATACCTAAAGATTTATTATACTTTAAAATCCAGTGTAACGAAATAACTTTTATTTACGTTACAGTATATAGTATACATATACGCGCACACATAGATCAACAGTAGTAGGGTGGCCCACATTTTGCGAGATTTTTTTCTTTGGTCTCACCCTTTTAAAATGTTGTAAATGTCAAGAAAATGACATGTGCAAAATTTGAAGTCATTTAATTAATCCAAAATGGTTTCTCCGATGGAATGAAATACAAAAGTTTTTAAATTTTAAAATTTGTATTATCATAACTACCACTGACTACATAGAAACAGAGTATATATAAAGAGTGGCAAAAGAGTCGCGCATAAATTGCCATTCCAAAGCTTTTTGAAGCTACGATTACAGATGAAATATTTGACACTTTCAAAGACTACATTATACCCGAACAGCACGGTTTCTTCAGGGGTCGATCTGCTGCGATAAATCTGGCAGTGTATCAGAACTTTTTGGTGTCTTCAATTGAGTCAGGCCAACAGGTCGATTCTGTCTGCACCTATTTGTCAAAGACCTTTGACACCGTGTGCCACTCTCTGTTGTTACGCAAACTTTCTGAGCTCGGTTTGTCCGGGTCTTACCTAAAATGGATTGAATCCTACCTATACAATCGTCGCCAGCGTGTGTCAGTGTGCGGTTCCGTCTCGCGTGAAATAACTGTATCCTCGGGTATTCCTCAAGGTTCCCTCATTGGACCTGTGCTATTTTTGCTCTTTGTTAATGACGTGATAATCGTGATAACTTGTTATAACACATCTAATGTTCTCCTTTATGCAGATGACCTTAAGTTCTTTAAATTTGTTGATCCCAAGTGTAATAATCTGAAATCTGATCTCAACAGATTTACTGAGTGGTGCGAATAAAACTTTCTAAAGATCAATGTCTCTAAATATAAAGCTATTAGCTTTTATAAATGTCAAAATCCGATTAAAGTTGTTTATAATACAAATTCCACCAATATCGAAAATGTGACTTCTCCTAATGATCTAGGTATACTTTTAGATAAGGATCTCTCCTTTAACTTGCACATTGATAATATCATTTTAAAGTCATTTAAAATGCTTGGATTCATCAAGAGAACCACAAGGCACATTAATGACACAAGAGCAATCAACTGTTTGTAAAGTTTGTATACCTGCCTAGTTCGAATTGTTCTTGAGTATTGCTCCGTGATTTGGTCTCCACAATATCAGTGTCACATTGACAGGTTAGAGCGGGTGCAGAACAAATTCACTAAGTATCTATTGTATAAATTCTATTTTCCCTATGCTAACATAACTTATGAAACCAGACTTCTACTGTGTGGCTTGAACACCCTGAGTTGTCGTCGCCGCATTTGGTTGCCATAGAGACCAACTTACTTTTTTTTAATGGAACACCCTGAATATGATTGCTTATTTGGATTCTACTGGGAAATGGGAATTTTTATTTATTTCAAATTTTTATTTATTTAAAATTGTAACAAACTTTATAATAACAAAATAAATAGCCTAGAAAATTGAACTTAACATCTAAAATATTAACAAGTGAAACCTTTTCAGTGAATCAGGAGTTCAAAATGACCACCATTTTCTGCTAAGTAGAGCACCAGTCGATCCCTGAACCCGTCTACAACGTTTAAAAGGATGTCCTCTGGAATGGCCCGAATTCAGCACTAATTCTGACCTTTAAAGGTTCTGAGTCATTTGGACGGTTAACGTAGACTTTGTTTTTTAAGTGTCGCCACAAAAAGAAGTCGAGCGGGGTTAAGTCCGAGGATCGCGCTGGCCAGTCAATAGCACCTCTTCTGCCTATCTAACGTCCTGGAAATTGTTCACTTTTGTATTGTCTAACATTTGCCGCATAACGCGCAGGTTCTTCATCTTGCTGTTCGTTTATGCCATTATTTACACCCGGTAAAACCATTCTGCAAGAAGGAATTATGTGGTTCCTGAGGAGGTGCGGATATTTTTCGTCATTCAAATTACCATCTAGGAAAAAAGATCCCACGATATGTCTACCAAGTATGCTCGCCAAAACATATGTATGACCTTTCTGGAACCAGTGAGTATTCTCATCAGACCAATAACGATAATTGTGTCTATTAACAATGCCATTTAAATGGAAAGTAGCTATTTGTTGCAAAGTTATTATCGTTATTTCATATTGCCATCATCAGCTCACAAAATTCAGCTCTTCTATCAAAATCGTCCTCGTTTAACTCGTGCACCAACTTTATCTTATAGGGATGCAACTTCTCCTGCTTGAACAAATTTTTCACTGACTAATGAGACACATTAAAGTCCATTGCCATTGGCCATTGGCGTTGGATTTTTATGTATTGAGAGCATGATATTCCAAGCTTTGTCTCCCACAGTTGCTGTTTTAGGTCAGGTTAGCCTGTTTCTAGAAATTTCCTTACCACTCGACACACCATTGACTGATTTATTGAAGGCCTATTTGGATACAATTCATTGAAAAGTTATCTCGGCAACGCTTGCAGATAGGTGAAAATTTGAAATACAAAAAACTCAGAGTTTTCCCAGTAGAATCTAAATATGCAATCAAATGCAGTAAAGTAAGTTGGCTTGTATGGCAACCAAGCCAGAAGTGACAAAAAAAATTAATGCAGATAGAAATGTGGAGAATAATTTACTGAACAACTTTCATAAAGGTCACTTTTCCGTATACGGGGTAATTCAAAAGTTACAGGCATTATGCGCGACCTTTTTCCACTCTATATATATCGGTATTATAAGTATAAAATATTAATAAATTGTACCTAAGAACTAACCCTATTATGTTTTTTCCCAAATAGTTTATTTTAATCACTTTTAGAAAGTCTCCGCAAGGCTCGTCTTACTGACATGTTTAATTTTGTTTCTATACCTATTCGCTTACAATTTGCAGTGACGTTGTTCTTCATCTATTGTTGACATTTTATTATATTCCTCTATGAGTTTAACACCCCTTTCTGTTGTATTATTCACTACTTTAGGCTTCTTTACTACATTCAAATTATTTATGTATTTATCATTACTTTCCCAGTTTTCTGGATTCTCTTTTAAAAAATTTGTGGATAACACTAACCTTTCAAAAAACCTAAAAGTATTTTTACGTATAAATTCCCAAAGTTCTTTATGTTCTATTTCGTATGTATTACTTAATTTAACTCGTTTTTGACCTAGTTCTAGCGAGTTTTGTTTTTCTAGAACTTTTATCATATTTCTAACAATTTCAACATGGATTTCGTTAACAAACAATAATACTGCGCAAATTTAGAAGACAAGTACTACAGGTGATTTTTAATTTTTCCTACAGCAACTTCAGATATCTATGGATTAATAGTTTTATATTTAATAAGATTTTTGGCAAATTTAGGATCTTGATGTGGAGCTTTGTATGGACAGGGAGCTGTAAACCAAGCCTTAACATAAACTTCGACGATAAAAATGCATACATCTCTGATACTCTTCCTTTCTCTGACTGTGCCCCTATAAAGATATATTTTTAAGCAATAAATAGCTTTCGCCATCCAGCGTGCATTATGTAAAGCTCTAGGAGCACGAATGATAAATTCTACATTGTGCTTTCCTAAAAATAACTGGGTCAAATGTAAAAATTCTATATACTAGTCGCGAGGCTGCTGAGAATCTAAGGCTTGTTCCACAAAATTAAGAATACCAACCATTACAAAATCTTCAAGTTGCAATAATGTATTAATATTTTCATCTTCTAATGCTGATTTATAATTTAAATTATTGATTTTAGACCAGGATTCTTTAAAACTGGTTCTTTATAACTTTCAAACAATGATACGTTGGGACCACTAGGAGAAGGCACTTTTACATCAAAAGCACTTTTTAAAATAAGTTCACAAATAAAGTGCCTATAAGGTAAATAATCTACGGGGTATAAGCCCAAAAAGTCGAAAGTTTTTTCCAAAAAACAAATAGAAAGATTTGTCAAAGAAGCAAACGATAAGAACTATTTATTGGACAAAGTCATTCGTATTGTGGGAATCTATGAAGCATGTCGCAGAGAAAAGCTCACATATTTAAAGATGAATAATATCGAAATTTCGAAGTCTTCAATTAAAATAACCATTCCAACCACTAAAACAAATGTTGCAAGAAGCTTTGTAATTAGCGAAGGCTCTATTGACGGCATCAACTTCTTGAATATTGTCCGAAAGTACGCCAAATTACGTCCAGCACACATAACCCATGAAAGATTTTTTATCACGTACAGAAACTCCAAATGCTCCAGACCTTCAGTGGGCATTAACACCATTGAAGCAACACCAAAGAAAATTGCTGAGTTCTTGGGGCTTCCAAAGGCAAATTAATATACAGGCCACTGCTTTCGAAGATCTTCAGCAACTTTTTTAGCGGACTCTGGAGCGGATATATTGATGCAAAGCGACATGGAGGTTGGTGGTCAAATGCCGTGGCTGATGGGTATATAGACGATTCTTTAGAAAACAAAAGAAAAATTTCTGAAAAAATCCTTGGTGAAAAATCTTTGGACGCTAACAACAAACGTGTTAAATTTAATGAACCAGAATGTTCTACCAGCTCTACTAGTGGCATGGGTTTAATTGCTATTGCTGTTGCAGATTCATTTTCTATTTCTAGTTCAAATTCCTCATCTATTTTACAAAGAGAAATATCTCAACGTACTGTTTTAGGTTACACAAGCATTAACTTTAATAACATAAGTAACTGTACCTTTAATATTTATAATAAATAGGTATAATTATAGTCTGTGTTTAGGTTCTAATTGAAAAGAATTACTTTTAGGCACAGCGTGCTTAAAAAACTGTGCCTAAAAGGAGGTTATTTAAAAATCAAAACGACAATCAAAAAGGGATTATTATAAAACGTCAGTAGGAAAAAGCATATATTATAGTTTAAATAAGGTATCCTTTTTAAATTTTATAGTCAAATGTACATAATGTGGGCTATTGCTAATTAATAAGAGGGGAAATAGGAAGGGCTGAAAGTATTACAGAAATATAAACAGCAGTTGAATTGAATTTCCGTGTTGCAGTGTTTTTCTTATTTAATATAATGAGGGACTTTTGAACAACCCAGTATTAGACGCTAATTTCCCTGTTCAAGTTTTGATCATTCAATACAGGCACTATATTGGTAATGTTTAGGTAATTATTACAATATAGTTTTTTGGATTGTCCTTATAGTACCTCGGAATTCGCTTTTGGAATAAAGTTTGTCCTAAATTATTTTTTTAAATGTAGGCATTTTGATTATTATAAAAAACTTCAGGGATTCAGCCCAGTTCGTAGATCTGATAATATTATAGTTGCCAATAGTGCCGACTTTATCTTGAACAGGCTGTGTACGAACAATGAAGTACATTAAAACTCTGGTTGGCCTGTTTGGTCTCCCTTCCCCAAATAATTCGGGCTTAATCAACAGACACAATTTGTCTATCTTTGTTGATTAAACCAACTAGCCGGAATACATCTAAAGAACGAAAATTTACCCAATTTAGAAGCTTACTTTTAAGTGTAGTAACTAAAAGTATAATGTCCAGGGGACTTATTATACATAATATTGTATAGCAGAATGTAGGTAGACATAATGATTTCATTTCAAATATACTTTTTCTTGTTGATAACAATCTTAAAAGGTTTTGATTTTAAATTTTGTTTTTGATTTTCTTTCCATCTTCTACTGCTTTGGTTTTACGTGCTGTTGTTATTCTCTTTAATACATATCTATAATATTTATCAGGGAAAAATCCAATCTTTAGGGAATGTGTGTTTCGAGTGGTAGTGAGTGTATGTGTGTGTCTAAAATGAGCCGATTCGTGGATGTACTTGCTCATGTATGATATTTTTTAATAATCTTGTCATAGAAAGTATTTAATTTGTCCATTCGTAAGTCTGTGTTAAGTACGTCTGTCGGTACATGTCTTTGAGCGTCCATTATTATGCGTAAAACTCTATTTTGTAATATATGTAGTTTTTTCAGTCTCGTCTTGTTTACGGTGCACCACCGTATGTAAGGACAGGTCTTATTAGTGTCTTGTAGATCAACGTTTTCATCTTGACGCTTATTTTGCTTCCTTTGCTCAATAATGAAGAGACTGCACTTAATTAGACTTGTGCCTTTGCAAGTCTCTCTGTCACGTTGTCGTTCCACAATAATATAATGCAAATAAATAAATTTTCTTAAGTCTCAAAATTTAAATGTTTCTCCAATATAATTATATATAATCTTACGAACGAGCATAAAAGAAAACTGGCCTTACCTTAAACTTAATATTTATTTTCGATCGCATGCCAAAGTACTTAAATTAACATGATTGCTAGATTTCAACATTTAATTAATCCTAAAAATATAATATTTACAATGGAAAACATCTTAAGTAAAATTCTTTGTAGACCAGATCAATGTGTGTAAATACGCTTCCTTACTTCAGCATCGTCAGTACCTGAGTACTATCAGTCAGTCAAAATTTGATGTTACTGATGATGCTGGCTATAGTTATCTTAACGTTACAATTTTTATCTAATTCTGCTCTCCCTACAGCTTCTCTATTTTCACCCAAACATCACCTTTAACTGTCAATACAACAGCACCATTGTCCATCACCAAAGGCCATTCGGTGTTTTCGTGTGGAGTAAACTTATAGTCCCTCAGGAGAGTAATAAGGCCAACTTTGCTCTGCATCATTCCAAATCTTAAACCTGAAAAGAAAAATTGCGTGTTCCAGAAAGTTGTCAAATGATAAAAATCTTTACTTTTTATCTTTCTCGGAGACAATAGAAATAGCGACAATATAAGAATTATTGTGGTATAATACGGTACCTATACACATCCTGGGTCCCTCTCCGAATGGCATCCACGTAAATTCAGGTCGTTTGGCTTTACTTTCCGGGCTGAAGTTTTCGGGATTAAATTGTTCTGGATTGGGATAGTATTCTGGGTCCATTTGAATGCCCCAAGCTGGAACGTGAACTTTGGTACCTGGAATGATTACATAGAGATTAGCGTCACAGAAATTGTTATTGACATGTTTTGACATCTTGAATTCTCTTCGATTTCTTACCTTTTTCTATATATAAGTCAGTGTCAGGTACTTTGTATCTTTTGACGCACACCCTGGGAAGAACAGCTAGTGGTGGGTATTTTCTAAGAGACTCTATAAAAAAACGAAGATTAACTTCTTTTAAAGTAGTTACATATAATAACAAAGGTTTAGGTTTTTGGACGACCTAAAGGCAGACATTTGATTGACTGATCATGTGTATCAATGTGGTTTAGTTAGAAATTCAGACTTACCGTGCATAACTTTATCCAAGTATTCCATTTCCATGATGGAATCATAATTGAGTTTACCATCATGTTTTTCTAAAACGTCATGTATTTCTTGACGTAATTTATCCTGAACGTCTTCATTCTGAGACAGTTCCGCAAGCGCAAAAGTAGTGGCACTGGATGATGTTTCAAACCCAGCCAGATAAAACAGGAATGACTGAGAAATTATCTCATCCTCAGTAATAGTGTTTTCTTCTAACATAAAAAAAATGAATTACTCAACTCTATCTACATGGAGCTGACACAAACAAATTGTATATTAATAAAACTGTTGTAAACTTACTATTGGCTTGGTTCTTCAGCTGCAACAAAAGTTGCATGAAATCTTTTCTTTGTACATTGTTTTTTTCTCTGTATTTGATTGTTTCTTTTACAACCTCTGAAATAATATTTTGAATTTTAGAAATTATAATTTTTAAATTATGACCTAGATTTGTACCTCGAACGAAATCGCCAGTCATCAAACTACCATTTAATATTTTGGAATATGTTTTTAATGCTTCATAATATTATGTCGTTTTGTTTCCCTTTCTAATTTTGTACTTGTACAACAAGCTTTATCAAATTTGATTTTTTCTGATTAAGAAAAGTAATGCGGATTTTTTTGTTGAAGAAAAATATTTACACTTACATATCATGGAAAAGGTGAAAGAGTTACCCGCTGAAATGGACCCTAAAGAGGTTAGAAAGTTTATAAAATGATATGCAACATCAACTAACCAAACCATTAAGCAAACAATGATCAAAATAAATGACTGTCGAAAGAAGACCTTTCGAACGTTGAATCACCGAGAGTGTTGTGTGTATAAGTGGATTAGAGTAGTCATCTTTACAAAAGATTTAATTAAAGGAATTGCAAAATTTTGTCAAAAAGGTTAATAGCATGCTGATTTAACAGATGCTCAAACAAAGAGGGACGGCGATGATGTAGAAAAAAATATTCCATTTTTTTACAACACAATCCTTTCTCAGATACTGACGCTATAATGTCTATCGTTACTGACATAACTGGCGATGAAACAATGAATTGCTATGAAGCTTCGAAAGAAGAATTGTAGGTAATGAAAAAGATTAATGGTCCAAGGTTAAAGCAATTGAAATTAACAAAAAAATTAATAACGTAACTCCATTATTATTTGTAAACAACAAAATTACATTGAATGAAGTTGTAGTTCCATTATTAATTTTTCAGCGCCTGTGTCTATCAAAAGAATCAGGAAAATAATTCAAATTATACATGACTTTTAAATCTATTCCGTAAAAATAGTAAGATGCGGAAGGCGAGGAAGTCCGGAACTAACAATATATGTTAATTATATTTAAAAAAATTACGTATATAATTGATGGAGGGATGTTGTTGCATCGTTGCATTTAGAGGAAAGGCTCCGGACAATCTGTGAAGATTATGTAAGATATTTCAGAAATAATTACGGTTGAAAGCTTTATGTGGTATTTGATGGTTATAATAAGGACTGCGCCAAATCGGTTGAGAGAAATCGCTGTTCATAAAAAAATGTATTAACTGAAATTACATTTGCATTTACATAGCAAAAATAAGATCAGACGTACAAATATGTTCAGCAAAATATTTTCAGATAATAATTTTCACTTGTCCTGCCTTAACTTCAGATGAGAGAGAAATTTATTTTAAAATCCAGCAAAGGGGAAAGTATTGCAAAAGGTATATTCTTCTTAAATCTTAAAAACAACACCGCCTATGTGTAAACAGATGTGACACTATCTCAGCTTTTTATAATAGCGGCGAAAATAATTTGTAAAGATTTTTCAGAAAAGGGAAGATTTGCAAAAAGCCGCTAAAATTAGTTCGAATAAAAATGTATTCTTTGATGATATTCATACAGCTGCAATAACATGCGTTCTTGCATTATAGAATGTCCTTATGAAGACGAAATTATTTATTAAGTCCTAATTTAAAAATAGTTTTGAACGACATTACAAGACAAGTGTAATTGTTATGGGTGTGTAATGATATTTGGCCGATAGAGTAGGTATGAAAACGACTAAGGGGCGTTGAGCCCAATGACAATGAATCAACCGCCAGTCCCTGAAAATCAACTGAAAAGTATTTTTTGTACGTGTACGACAGGATGCGGAGCTACTTGTGTGTACAGTAAACATGGATTGAATTGCAGTGCAGCTTGTTCGGAGTGCAGTGGAAAGAGACAAACGCCATACAAATGTATTCACTGGTGTTCTCGTTCGACGTTTTTCTTTTTTTACGACTAGCGACACTCCACTATAATGTATGTTTGACATGTTTATTAAATAATCTTACCCGTAAAATAGGTTGAGACGTCGCTTTCATATCTCCTGTACCCGAGCTTTGTAGATAAATCAGCAGATATCATTTCTTCAACAAAAAAATTAAATAATTTAGGTGTTAGTGCCTTTTTCCCAACTCTCCTAAAACAAAAAAAAAATATTTCAGACTAACAGTGAGATAGAACACATCTAGCGACCTTATCGAATGGTAATCCTGTTGTCTTTTAAGCGGGTTGTTATTGTTAATTTTTATATCTTTAGATAAAATATTTTTATAATAACTTTAATATAATATTTTTATACCTGAATTCATTGTCCGATTCTTCTAAGGAATTGCATTCAATGCCGAATCCTATGCTGCCAATAATGTCTGTACTAAATCGGGCTAATGTCTCTTTAATTTGAATTTCCTGGTTGGATGTCGCGCTCTTTTCCAATACCCTCTGAAGTACAGTTGCTTTTTCGATCAATGTTTCGAACATCATCTTCATTTTACCTTAAAATTTGCAGAGTATAAAATGAACCTTGACGCTCAAATGCTCTAGGAAACAGTATTAAGTGGTTTAATTCTCTATTTATTTTTTGTGCAAAAGTAAGTAAGTCTGATAAAGCAACTTTACTGGACTAGTAATGTTGTGTGGTAAATGTCAGAGCATATAAAATAAAAACGGATAAAATTATAATAAAGTTGTTGAAATCGAGATTTATTTATTCCGCATCGGGGCTAATTTTTTCGAAGACTCTACATTGTTAATACTATTAGTGTTGTACTATTTGTAGCATTTACTATTTTAGCCCAAACTTACCTGTTGTAAACGTGGGTGTAAGTTTAGCTCTGAGTTTCTTCCAGTCTTCACCTTCCATATTAAACAAATTTTCGCTAATGGGCTCGTTTATATGATGATACATTCCATGACCAGGAAAATGATCAAAATCTTTTACCAAAATACTTTTGGCGACTTTTAAGTCCAGGGGAATCCATTCTGGCTTTAAAAAGTTGTAGATTCCAACCTGGTTCCAGCCTTTAGCTTTAGCGCTTTTATAAAGGTTTAACATGTACTCTTGTGGATTTGTTGATCCGTGTAAAATTGGTTTGAGGTCTCCGAATAAAAGTTTGGGTTCCAGTTGTGGTACTCCCTTTCTTGCCCAGTATTGATATCGCCATTTAGAAAATAGTATAAATATTGATGTGACTATTCCCAATAATGCAAATGTGATATATACAACCATTTTCTTGTTACCTGTAAAACACAATATACGTAATTAAAGCCCTAAGTTAATATATTGATATAACGTATGATATATTATGAATCATATTCCTAACATAAACACCGCTTACTGAGCGCCCATCATGTATGGCTTTAATATATTTAGAAAATAAATTGTGGTGTTATTGGATAAAAAATACGAAAATAAATAGTAAATAATGCTTATTTTTATTGATACTTACCAAATTAAAATAAAAACAAATTTTTCGACGACTTAGTTAGTTCAGATTAGAACTGGTTAATTTTAAACACTACTTAAATATGTTGAGAGTTATGTGCTTATATTTATTTAAAATAAATTATTGTCATCCTACATCTCTTGGTACAGTTCAGGACTCTTGAAAAATATTATGATTTAACGCAATTTTTCCGGACAAAGATACCCTTTTGTAAATAATTAACAAACACTAATAATGGTGCAGGTTGTCAAAATGCATGATTAATATTAAATTATTTAAAATTAGTCAATTACCTTTTTTTTATAATAACCTGGTGAAAGAAGAGATAATAATGTTCCATCGCATATTAACTTTTAAGTTTTTAAATTAAAAGTATTACCGCATAAGACTTGTAACTTTTAGGGCTTAATTGAATCATAGATATCTCCGAGGTGAAGATTACTCATATTTTACAGGAAAGAAAAATCCAAAATTCTTCACAAATATTTAATATTTCGCTGTACGCGTTTCGGTTTCTTAAACCATTTCCAAGAGCTATATAATATAAACACAAACTTTACATCAAGGACATAAACAAGCTCACAATGGCGAGCACAGGTTATATAGCTCTTGAAAATGGCTTAAGACACCAAAACGCGTAGAGCGAAATATTAAATATTTGTAAAGAATTTTGAATTTTTCTTTCCTGTTAAATTTTAGGGCTTACTTCCTTTTTGGGTATCTTGTATATGCAGTGTGTCCACGGATGCAGTTCGAAAGAGGAAAAACTTTTTCATCCGTAGGTTTAGCAGAAAAGTCAAAAGTCAAAGAAAAGATAAATAAGGTTAGCCATAGTATCGATTGGGGTAAAGGTGTAAAAGATTGTAATAGTTCGTCAGCTGAAAATTACATTTACGATATCGCTAAGGACCTTCAAATAAGGGAACTTGAAAATAAACTTCGAAAGATGAAGAAAAAAATATTGTGCAGTTTGAAGAGAGGCAACAATTCGAAGAAAGCCGATACAACGAACCAACCGCAACAGAAAAGCAATTAACAAAACAATAACAACACAACAACGTATTACTAGATACCTACTTTTATAAGAAGAAAGCGAAAATAAATTGAGAGAAAAGTCGAACGAAGTTACGCATCCTCGATCCGAGATACGACAACTGACAGTGCGACAAGAAGCACTGCAGGAGCAAAATATGACTTCTCCTACAGAGGAATTGCAAAAAATGGCAAAAAAAGGTCGCCACAAACTAAATGAGCGAATGAAAAAGTCCATTGAAAGTGAACAGAAACTAGAGCTCTACGCAAATGTCATCGAAAAACTGACACAGCATATGAGTGAAATGGAAAACCTACTTAGATACCGAGAAAAGATGTCGGGCGTATTGAAACAACAATTTCGAATATCAGACTTGCGATTACTATACAGGGTATATCAAGAATATAATTTTTAGATATTTGAATTTGTTTTTTTTTTAAGTCTATGTAAATGTTTTTAAAACCGTGATTTATTTTTCGATTTGTGTAAAAAAGTCCAATTAACATATTTCTCAAAGTAGTTAATTTCGTATAGCAGTTCTTTGCAGCTTTCAAATTGTTGATAGTTTTGTCATAATTTTGTCGTAAATCTGCATAATACTAAAATTAGAAAATGCTTACGTTAGAACGTCCGATGTTATTGTTTAGGACACGAAACAAGCTATATGGCAATTCTAAGACTATTCCATGTGATACGGCAGGGGCATATAGCACAAGACCTACAAGTGGAACAATTGTTTTTAAGCTTTTGATTCGAGTTAAGCTTTTTAACACAACTCGACTTATAATAATGTTTGTAGGACTTATAATGACGGAAAAATTTTACAGTTGTGGGTCTGCTTCTGTAACCTAAATTTCATACTTTAAAATTTATGTTATGTTAGAAAAATTGTTACCCTGCCTAAACTGTGGGTACGAATTTCTACAAGCCAGTTTAAAATAAGCAGTTGCTTAACTCACTCGGGCAATATGTGGTCAAGTTCAAGTGATTCTGATAACGATGAAAACGTGGCCCGCGTGGCATATAGATTTAGAGAGAGAGAACCGACTTTGCTTGATTTAGACTTAATACAGCACAATTCCAAGATAAGAGTCCTATGTTCAGCATTACAGAAGACGGGACACTTATAAAAATAGATGCTCGAAGTATTAATGAAGTAGCTTATGTAGACCGATATGAAAAGCACTATATTAACTGTATGGCAGTTTATGGACCAGACATGAAATTTTACTATGTAAATGCTAATTTTCCAGGCAGTATGCACGATGCAATAGTTCTTTGCAACAGTTCACTATTTCGAAGAATGAAGAACGGTTGGAGATCTCTCCCGCAATGCAGTTATCTTAGGAGATTCCGCGCATCCTTTAAAAGAGTGGTTAATTCCACCAACCTATAAAGATGCTTTTAATCCCGCTCAAACTGCGTTCAACACAGCCCACAAGAGTACTAGGAGAATTATCGAAATCGCATTTGGAATACTAAAGAAAAAATCCCTGGATAAACCATTTTAGAGTTGATCCGGTCTTTGCTGGTAATATTTCTAAATACTGTGCGACGCTATGCACTACAAGTAAACCGAATCAGCCTTTTGGCGAAACGGATAAACCAGTGGGAGATCATGAAGTTGAATTAGATCACGCACCAGATACAAGAGAGGAAGATCCACTTGCGGCTGCTGCTGCTGTTGAAAGTCAAGCCAGATTGCAGCAATTGTTAAACCACTTTACTTATAATACACTAATACAATTATTTCACCCTGTAATAAAGATAACTTAATTCCTGTAATAAAGATAATTTAATTCATCAAGTTTCCGGTGTATTTTAAACATCGTCAAATATGAAAGTATAATACAATAATACAATACTAGAACTACATAAATTTTTATATTTACAATTCTCATCATCATTATCTAGCAGGTACGATAAAGTAATAGCCCTATCTTGACCTGAAGAACTGCCATCATTGTGCACGGTTGTAGGATTGGAAATATATTTAGTAATTCCGATCTGGGCAAACTTAAGTCATTTTTTCATTTGACTCCGCGTTAGCAGCAATCGATAAATGTCACGTTTGCAAACTTTTTGCAAAGCCGCCCCTGTACATTATTTACAAACCGGTTAAATGAATAAAAGTGGGCAATCTATTGGGACATTACTCACAGTGAGTCGAGTAAGTAAATAAACACAATAAAACTTGCAATCATTGTTTATGGTTTTTTAGTCTACTTGTCCAATTTAAGAGAGAATACCATTTACCTGTAAATTTATTCAATATAACAGAGATTATTCCAATAATAAAACCGTTAAAAATGTATTTATCTCAGTACTTAGGTACTTTTAGTAATTTAATTGCTATTATTGATGATCATCTTCTCACACGTTTTGTCTACAAAAAAGTAAACAACGGGTAATTTAATTTATTAACATTATCATTTATATAGTTTAAACGTAACGAGATGGTTTATCGTTTATTTGGACAAAATAATTTAATAATATTATTATGTAGGCACCTTATTAGGGATGTAACGGGTAGCCCTTTTTAGGATCCGGCCAAACCGGGTACCCGGCAAAACCGGGTACCCGGTCTTGCGGAATATTACAGAAAGCAGTTGGCAACATAGCGCCGGTAGGCCGCGCGTGCTATTCGTTCCGGGGAAGTCCCATATTATAACAGAGGTCTTTGGGCAATAGAACTGTGTGCTTCTAATGTTCTAGCTCGTATTATTCACTATTCTGTGTGTTTAAACGCAACACGAAACCATTAATCTACGTACGTAGAGATGGGCAATCCGGATCTTTTTTAGGATTTGGGTCACCTACAACACATACAACAGGACGTGGAGGTTAAAATAAGTTCATATTTGGCGTTGCCGTTAATTGATAGACAATTAAGCCCATTTTCGTGGTGGAAAATAAATTCAGAGAGATTCCCTAATCTAGCAAAGCTTGCTAAAAAGTTTCTTTCAGCACCTGCCCCAACAATATTTAGTGAACGGTTGTTTTCAGAAGCGGGTAATATTTATGAAGAAACCTGAAACCGACTATCCTCTAAGAATGGTGAAAAATGTTAATTTATCTTCATCACAATTTGCCATTAATTGATTTTAGATATCAAATGTTTCATTTAACAAAGTTTGTTGTTATAACCTTTTAAAATCTGTTTTTTTTATGTATTTTTCATCATCACAAAAATACACTGTTTCAGTTCTTTAATGTTTTATTTTACCAAAAACAGAAAACAAAATAAAAATTCGGGTAACCTGATACCCGGCGAAACCGGGTATCCGGCCTACCCGGCCGGGTACCCGGTTTTGGCCGGGTAGACCGGGTACCCGTTACATCCCTACACCTTATCAAAATAATAAGGGCGTATTAGTAATATAAAAGACGAAAGCTTCTCTTTCCAATATAAGATGCAATGAAATTTACGAATTTGATTTTTTTTAACTCTATCGATCTACCATTACTAATAAGCATAGATGCCATTTCATCTTTTCAGCTGGGGTGGCAAAACCTACTGGGGGGTCAGGGGGTGCTCCGAGGTTTTAAAAACTGGCTATAAATTTGTTAGGTTTTAAAGCTTTTTCACACTTCTTTGACAACAATTTAGTTGCTAACAATTTATCCTAAAACAATAATTTTTAATGACTTGAGCTATTAACTAAACTACATCCTACATCTAAAGTAATTATCATTCACACACAACTCAAAAGTGTGCCTAATTTTAAATTATGTTTGCTCAGCCCATTTGTTTGTGATAAAAGGAAAAATCAAGTAAACATAATACAAAAAGGAACTTTTAGTTTTACTCAATGTCATCATACACAAGTTATTTTTACACAAAATGAAGTATTTTCTTCTGGCTTGAGTTAAAGTCATCAATAACGTTGGAAATGTTAACTTCAACACCCAATTGAATAGCCAAAAGAGCTAACGAGGACAACTTCTCCTGGCCAATCGTGTTTCTGGTGTATGTTTTTAACCGTTAGTACGAAAAAGACCTCTCAGAGTTCATTGGAATCATAAAAAAAAGGCATAGGTAACATACTTTTCAAAGATTTATGTACAAAAACGTCAACTCTTTTTTGAATACTTTTGTTTCTTGATTCTTTCATCTTGTAAAGACATCTCAGTTCAGACAGAAAAAGTACATTGCCTAAATTGTAATATTTACACACATACTGTACACTGGCTGTGTCTACATCAGTTCCACCTAAAACTTTGCTTAAGTGGTTAGGTACATCTATGCCTATGGATAAGGCTAAACATATTAAGATGGCGTGCGTGTAGTGTAGTCATTGTCTGTTGTCGCTCTTAAAATTTGCCCTAAAAAGCCGTTGAAAGCTTTGAGTATTAAGTGCTTTGTGTGTGTGGTGATTGAGTGGGACGTCCTTCTGTGAAGTCCAGTCTAGTTTGGGTGATTTGTGCGTAAAATACAATTAAATCTCTGGTTTCACTGTAAAGTTGTTCCCGCCAATATCAATATGGGTCTGTCATCTGCGGACCTGCGTGAAATTAAGTCTGCTATTATTAATACGTTTAACGACAAATTTCTGCAAGAAATCACCGAAAAAGTCGCATCGTTGGTGGAAACAAAATTCAATCAACAGCTTAAAATTCAAAAGGAGTTAATAGATACCCTAGAAGTTAAAACAAATAAGCTGGAAAGTGAAAACATTACCCTAAGAAAACTTATAGACGACCAGGAACAGTCCTTGCGCAGTCCCAATATACGCATATTCGGCATGCATGTTGAAGATGGAGAGAACCTACGTCAGAAGGTTTTAAATATTTTTAACAATACATTAAAAGTAAACATTGCAAATGGTGAAATAAATAGGTGCCATCGAATCGTTTCCAAAACGACAGGATATAAGCCTCCTGCAGTACTCGTGCGGTTCTCTAGTGATACGGCTAAAGTGTCGGTTTTAAAAAATCGCAAATTTTTAAAAGGTACAGAATTTCAAATTAAAGAGGACTTGACAAAAATGAGACTTTCCCTCTTGGATCGGGCGGTTCGCATGTTTACCTATAAAGATTCGTGGGTTCTGGGTGGTAATGTTTATGTGAGATTTAATAAGTCTGTGCATCGCATTTATAATGAGTCGGACCTGGATAAACTAAAGTAGACTTTCAGGTACTTATTTATATATTCTTGTGTCAATGTTGTGTAAGTTCTTATAATCCGCGATTTTTCTTTTTATACCATTTACTAGTATAGTATATACTTGATTTCTTTTTTCTTTCTAAATAACAATTTTGCTAATTTTAGATTGGTTCATTCTTGTTTTTTTTTGTTTCATTATCCACATTTCTAGGGTTTCATAAATTTACTTATAAATGTAGGTATTATTATTTTTTATATTTATTTTATTATGTCATTATATTAAAATTTATCAATTTTTTATATTTAAAATTTAAATTTAAAATTGTTGGAGCGATGTATGGATTACATGATTCATTTTTTTTTTCTGTAACTCTTGCCTTAATCTACCTTTTTGTATTGGCTCAGGTAGCTTATTTTTGTTAATATTTTTTTGAAATCATGAAGGTGGGTCATTTGAATGTACGGTCATTATTTACGGGCTTTAATGAGTTGAGACATGAGGTGGAGCGCAATGATTTTGACATTTTTATGTTATCTGAAACATGGCTCTCAGAGGGTGATAACCCAGCACTGTTTGATATTCCTAATTATCAGTTTTTTAGAAAGGATAGGGTCGGTAGAGGTGGAGGAGTGGCAGCATACGTAAAGACTAATTGCGCCGTTGATATTGTATCGTTTGATTTTACTGTTAATGAGCAACTTGAATTTTTAATATTTAGGATAAAAATAACAAATAAAATATATGCTTTTGCAGTTTTTTATAGACCACCCTCAATAAACTTTAATAGCTTAAAAACAGACTTTGATAACATTCTTTCGCATATTTACCCTACAGTTGATGAAATTTTTTGTTTGGGTGATTTCAACATAAATTTACTTAACCTGGATAACCCCTTGACTTCACTATTTGATGCCTATAACTTCGTGCAGGTTATAGAGGAACCCACCCGTATTTCTGGTTCCGTAAGTTCCTTGCTTGATGCTATTTTTGTGACGAATACATCCTTAATAAGTAAATCTGGAGTAATTTCTGCAGATAATATCTCTGACCATAAAATAATTTATTGTGATTGCAACCTAGCAAAAACACCGGTTGAACCACATATAATTCGATACCGCTCATTTAATAACTTTAATGTGAATAACTTTCTGAATACTATGTATAACCTTCCGTTTGATAATATATTTTATGAAAACAATATTGACAAAAAAATAAAGCTGCTGAACGGCATGATTTTAACCGTGTTTGATGAGCATGCTCCAGTTAAGGTGTCTAGAGTGACTAAACCTAAGGCTCCTTGGTTAACGGCTAATATAAGGGTATTCATGAAACAAAGGGATAGTGCTTTGCGAAAATTTAAAAAATCTAAACTTAATGAAGACTGGGTTAATTATAAGTATTTGAGAAATTTTACACTGGCCGCCATAAGGAGAGAGAAGGGAAACTGTTTGGATTCCCTTTGTAGAGAGGGCAATTCTAAAAAACTGTGGTCTGCTTTAAAAAACTATAATATTTGTACTAATAAAAATAATTCAATACCTAAAACATTATCTGATCCTGATGCTATTAACACATTTTTTGCTGGTTTTACTCAAAACATATCTAATTGTAATGATCGAGTCAATTTTTACGAAAATCATATATTTGATGAATCTTTACATTTTTCTTTTTTGCCAGCCACGATATCGGATGTTAATAAAATATTAAATAGCATAAAAACTAACGCAACTGGTGTAGATGATATCTCGCCCCTTATGCTTAAATATTGCAGCCCTTATATCGATAAATATATTACTCATATAATTAACTGTTGTTTAGAAGTTAACTACTTTCCCGATAAATGGAAGTTATCCATTGGCAAACCATTATCAAAGGTTAGTAATCCAAACGGTTATAACGATCTTCGTGTGATAAGTATTCTTTCAGCAATTTCAAAAATTTTTGAGAAGGTCTTGCATAACCAGATGTATATCTATCTCGTCGATAATAATATTATTCCCCCCACTCAGTGCGGTTTTAGGAAGGACTTTGGTACTGCGGTTGCTCTAACAAATGTAACAGATGACATTATTCGCGCCTGGGATAAAAAAATGATCAGCATTCTAGTACTTCTCGATTTTTCTAAGGCATTCGATACTATTAACCATTCTCTTCTTATTTCTAAATTAAAATACTATGGTTTTGTTCATGATTCTTGCCTTCTTGTTAATTCATACTTATCCAACAGGTTTCAAAAGATTTTTTCTGATAATAAATATTCTGAACAAGTCAAAATACTATCGGGCGTGCCGCAGGGCTCCATTCTGGGTCCCTTGCTATTTCTTATATATACTTCTGACATACTTAAATCGCTGAAATGTTGCAAAGTCCAGGCATTTGCTGACGACACGCAGTTATATTGCTGTTTTGATCCCAAGGATTACATGGAAACCGAGTTACATATAAACCAGGATTTGAGGATATTGAGTGAGCTCTCCTTGGGTCATAATTTACATTTAAATCCGGATAAATCTTCCATATTGATTTTTGGCAGTAAGAGCAGGGTTGACACTCTGAAACCTACTTTGAACATATCTATTAACGGCTCAAAACTGAATTTCGTTAATATCGCAAAGAATTTGGGTCTGCTTTTTGATGTTAATCTCAGATTTCAAGAGTATTTAAAAAAACTCTTTCAGAGAGCTTATCTCGCTTTGAAGGTACTATACAGCAATAGACACGTATTGAACTTTACATTGAGAAAGAACTTGTGTGAATCTCTTGTCTTGTCGCACTTTACTTATTGTGATTTTGTGTATGGCTTTTGTTTGGACGCGGAAAGCAGATCACGTATACAAAGGGTTCAGAATGCATGTCTTCGTTTTGTTTACGGCATTAGAAAGTTTGACCATATTTCTCATTTATATAATGATATAAAGTGGCTGAAAATGGATGGACGGAGTTCTTCACTTTTGCACATTTCTAATAAAGATTATAAATAATCCTAATTCTCCTGCTTCTATTGGCGAGCGTTTGATTTTTCGTCGGAGTGTTCACGATAGGGATATCAGAGGTGCGGGCGGGCTTACCATGCCTCATCATCGGAGCGCCATGTTTCAGCGTTCTTTTTCTTTTAACTCAGTTTAGTATTATAACTTGTTGCCCACTGATATGTTACACTTAAATGCTAATGTTTTTAAGACTAGATATAAGTAATTTCTTTTAAATTTACAGTGATATTAACGGTTACTTATTGTTTAATATTGTTTAATAATAATTTGAATTTATTACTCTTTTCTCCTTTCATTGCTTGTCTCATTATAGCAAATATGTCTAATAGGTTAGGGTTGCTACGTAATATTCTACTACACTATTATTATATTTCTTTATGTCTAGGTGTCTCTGTCTGGTTCAGTAGAATAGCTACTGCAGCTAGACTGCGCCAGGTGTTGACATCTTTCCTTACATTACATTTTGTTAATAATATTCTGTTTCTTCCAAAATAAAAGACGTTTATTATTATTATTATTATTATTATTATTATATAGTGAAGCAGTGAGCAAAGTAGCGGTGAAAGCGAAGAGGGTCTATGCATGCAATAAAAAAGGTAGCATAGCCTCTTTTTCGATATAGTTTAAGTTTATAATGCGAATTTCCGCCTTCTATTTCACTTGATGAACGAAGTAAAATAAAATGTAATAGTCGTGTCGAACGCCTCCTGCATAGTTTACTGGTAGTGAAGAAAAAATGAAAGTGTGTAATATGAATTTTATTCATTATGGGTAGAAATAAGAACTACTTGGTATGTTTCACAGTTTTAATCTTCAGTTACCTGATCCACGTGCTTCGGCCGATTCGGGTCATTTTCAAAGAAGTACAAAGACGATCCCAAAATAATTGGCAAAAATGTTCTTATCACCATTGACGGTGTGCGGAGAAAATAATTATCATCGATTCACGCACTTTTAACTGAAATAAAAACATTCCAAGCCGCTTGGGAAGATTGTGCATTAATAAGTCGTTACATGTTGCCAGGTTTCAAAATATTTCATTTAAATTCTCATTTAATGTACCAAAATCGGTATGCCATTAAGGGCCTTTTCACACTACCGTACCTGTTTCACTTAATTTGGCAACGCAGGTAGGAAAAACCCATGTCTAAAGGCGCTCGCACGCTTTCTTATCGCCTCTAAAATGGCTCGTGAACGAGGTGTTACAATATTACGTTTATCGCCTTACCATTGTGAACTAAGTCTAATCGAGCTTATATGGGCACAGATAAAAAGCGAAGTGGCGCGTGAAAATAAAACTTTTAAATTAAAAAATGTTAAAGAACTGTTAAGAACGGCAAAAGCGAGTGGACAAGCAGCAGATTGGCATAAGTGCGTATTACATGTCGAGGGCGTAGAAGAAAAAATGTGGGACTTAGATGTACGAGTTAAAGTCATGGTAGAACCTCTTATTATAATTCTGCAGATGACAGCAGTAGCGACGGTAATAAAATGTTTTCATCGTCAGATAGTGAATAATCGCTGTAATGGTAATAATGAATTTAAAATTGTAACGTATTGTCATTATAACACTTTTTAATGTCGGCGTGGAATATAATTTGTCAAATTATTATCAATTAGTTTTCATTAGATAGCAATAGTTAGGAAATTTATGAACATTTATAATTTATATTTAGGTTTTGCCCTTAATCCACTATTATATGTTTCTATTATTATGTAGTATAATAAAAACATTATGAAAGTAACATATACCGTTGCTTTATTATTATTTTTGGATTTTATACCAGCGTAATTTAGTTTCTCAAATTACTTCATTAGATCACCAAACGTAAAAGCTTAATTTATTTTTCAGTTTAATTTATAATATTATATTTATTATAGTAAATGTAAATATATTATAATAATAAACAAAAAATGTATATATGTTTTGAATTATTATTGTTTAAAATGATACACCTCTGGAATTGGCGTTCCCCTTACGTCTTGCACACCCCGGCAAAAATGAGTCAGCCAAATATTTTGGTACCGGAGAATAAATTATAAATGCTGTTACAAAGGTATTTATCTAAACTCTAATGTAAGGTATAAATAAGTAATAAAGTAATTAAGAATAGGGATTATAGTGAATTGATACATTGTGAGTTTTTAACATTGTTATACAGGTGGTTTGCAAAAAATATTTTGTATCTTATTTTATTATGCTGTTGATAATTGGGTTAGCACTTGAACGTATTTCTGTTTGGTTATTGACACCATTACTTTTAGTTTTTATAGCTTTTTTGATTGTAAGGGATTCTAGAAGGTTCAATTTTTTTTGCTTTTGTTCTGGATATGAATAGGTTTTATTTTATTTGAAATAGAATGGTTTTCTTTTATGCAAGGGTCGGCTATACCTGTTTTATTTAACTTTTTTAAAATAGAAGTTTTATGTTCTTTTAGTCTTGTTTTAAAAGGTTTGCCTGTTTATCCGATATAGATTGCATCGCAGTTGTCACAATTTATTTGGTAGATTCCGCTTCGTAAGAGTTTGTCCTTTGTTTCTAGTTTAGAATTGCATAAGTGCCTACTTAAATCGTTTTTATTTACTTGTATAGGAGTGATGTTGAAATTGTTTAGTCTTTTACAAATTTTTTGGCTTTTATTGCCGGTAAAATTGATCGAACAATATTTGGATTTAGTTGGATTGGAGTGTCCATGGTAGAAGAAGTTTTTGTGTTTTTTGTCTTAGTTTTCTCTTTAGTATTTTGTTAATGATTTTTATTTCGTAACCGTTGTTTGCGGCTAGAGTTTTTATTATGTGTAATTCTTTTTTATATTCAGTGTCTGCTAGTTTGGTTTATTGGGGTTGTTTAGAGTTCGCTGGTATAATTGTGTGAATTGAATTTTATTATTTTGATTATCCGTGCCTGTCCAAACACAAAACACGTCGTCGACATATCTACACCAAAAATATATATTTTTAATTAATGTACTATTTATGTTGAATAGCTTGTTTTCGAATTTGCCCTATATATTTCAGCTAGCAAAGGTGAAAGGGGGGATCCCCCAGGTAATCCCTCATTTTGTATATAAAATGTATCGTTCAACCTGAAATAACTTTGGTCAATGCAAAGATTGGCGAGCGCAATTATTTCGTGTAGATTTACTGAATTTTGGCTATTGACTAGGTTACTGTGTCTGATATTTTTTAATTCAGTTGTAGGTATTGATGTAAATAGACTATTAACGTGAAATTAGACTAGAATTGAATTGTGGGGTATATTTAAGTTATTTGTTTGTTCTGTGAATTCAAACGTATTCTTTATGGCGTACCTACTCAGAAGAACACTTTAAATTTTTTGGAAGGTAGTCGTTAAAATGAATTTTATTATCAGCTCAAAAAGAAAAAATTAAAATGCGTGGTGCGTCTGTACGATAATTTGATAAGAACTTGATTTATTTGGTAAACAGAACGTTTTCGATGACTTAACAATGACAACAAAGTTGTTTACATAGAACGATCACTCTGTTATGCGCCAATATAATAATTTTTAAGATTTGTTCGTTTGTTTAAGCAAATTTAAACACGCTTTGCTAATTTTAAGGGGTTTTCCAAACATAAGTACTACTAAGTAGGTATTGTTTGGAAAATATATTGTCAATGCTATGAATAATCTTTTTTACATGGAGATCCAGTTAAAAGTTCAATTCTGATCCGCTAACTTTTGTAAATTGGTAAAAATGTGTGGAAATGTATTATTTTATTTAGGTATAACGTATAACCGACGAATATGAGGATAATGGGCTTATTGTATTCTATGAACTTTTCTATAACCGCCTTCATAACCAAGAGATGGTCGTTTGTGCCAAAGCCCGCTCGAAAGCCCACTTGTTCAAGTGGCTGGTAGAGGTCAAGTTTATTTGTTATTCTTTTTGTAATGATCCTGGTGAATAATTTATATATATGAGATAGAAGACTTATCGGGCGGTAGTTCTTTAAATCTGTAATGTCCCCTTTTTTATGAAGAATTATTATATTTGCTCGATCCCATTTTGACGGGGATGTCCCATTTGCTAAGCAAGCATTGAATAGCTTGCAGATAATCCGATGTAGAACATTTCTTCCATTTTTTATGGATTTGATTGTTATACCGTCCTCGCCTGGGGTTCTATTGTTCTTCATTTCTCTTAGGGCCTTCCTCAATTCATCCAAAGTGACTTCTGGAATATCCTCTGAGCCCTGATTCTGAACTTTGGGAATGATTATATTTTGATCCAGGGTGTCTCTACTAGGATATAATTTGGAATAGAAAGTCTCGACAATTTCGAGAATTTCCATTTTATTGGTTGTTGTCTGGCTTTTCGCATTCTTGTGCTGATGGTCTTACTACCTTCTGACATCGTATTTCTTAGAACCTTCATACCTTTATTCTCATTTATTACCCTGGTAATTTCGTTTGTGTTATAGGTTCAAATATCTCTTCTAATTTGTTTTGATATTTCCTTGTTTAACTCTCTTAGTTCAGCGGTGTTTGTTGTATATTTATCAGTTAATTCTCTTCTGGTATTCATTAGTTGTCTAGTATGTGCGCTGAGTTTTCCATTTCTATGGTTTATCTTCACTTGGAATTTATCTTCCGTGGTCTTGATGGTATTTGTAATGAGTGTTTTGTTTCGATATCTAGGTCGGCGTGGATTTCTGGGGTTTCTAGTTTGGATTTAATATGTTGCTGGTATCCAGCTTCGTCTGTTAACGGTCTCCATTTGTTGTCCAGTTGTTTCCTGACTAGTTTTCGTCGCTCGTTCCTTATGTTGATGGAAATCTTCAATCTAACCATTCGATGATCGCTCCCAATGGAGGAGGGTCTATTTAGTACTGTTACGTCGTGGACAATTTCTTTTCTATTTGTTATGATGAAGTCTATTTCGTTTTTTGTAACGCCGTCTCTAAGCCTTACCAAAGAAGGTGTTCATCGCAAATAGGTTATGTTGTAGCAGATATTCTAGCAAGGTTTGACCTCTTTTATTTCTAGTACCAAATCCGTTGGCTCTCATTAAAATTCCGCAGCGTCGCTTCTGTGTTCCAGCTTAGCATTAAAATCTCCCATTACAACAGTATAATGCGTTGGATCTTGTTGCGATGCAGTGCTGACGCATGCTGTTCGCATAGAAATTAAAAAAGGAAGTGAAATTAAATAATCTATCATCTGTTCAATGCAAATATTAGAGTAGTAAACAAAGCGAGATTTGCTAGTTTTTCACCTTCGGCGGTCTGACTATTGATAATTAGCTCAAATTTACTGAAAATATAAATAAAATTATAATTAATTGTTTATTCCAACAGATTTTACATAGATATTACATATTATATACAAAAATACAGAAATACAGCTTTCCAATACATACAATAATATTACTGCTTAAGTTTATTGGAGAAAACTTGTAGGCAGAAAGATTGTAACCTATAAAAAAGAGTTCCTAGCATAAAATCAGTAAAATCACCACCGATAATTGTAAATATCGACAGTAAAACTAATTAAATTCACAATAAAACATTTTTTTTTTTTTAACATACGCCATTATATAATTATTAATAACAGACAATTAACAAAAAGTACAGCATCCATACAATAGCCAGGTCAATTCCTGAATATAATCATTTTATAAATAGTATAAGAACAAAACGGACAGACGATGCAGATTTCTCCGATTAATCTTATTATATTTTTTTATACCTATTATATAAACATTTTTTCATAAATCTCTAATCCTAGTTCCAAAATCCATGTTTTTATTAATTTTTTATATTTTTTAATGAAGATTTCCTCCTTAATTTCCTTGGGAAGGAAATTATAGAGCTTTGGTGCAGTGTACAGAAAGTGTCTTTGACCTACTGTTTTTGATTTAAAGTTAATATGAACATATTACTAGAGAAATCATTTCTAAAATTAAAAATTTTGTATTCCAGCTGACACATACCCTCCAGGAAGCTTCGCAGAATACTTGTCGAGTCGCTAGTCTTGTCGAGTCGCTAGTCTTGTCCAATTTTAATTACTGTAACTATGTGTATGGACCATTTTTAAGTATGTGTGAACAACGAAAGATTCAAAAAGTTCAAAACATTTGTGTGCGATTTACTTTCGGATTGAGAAAGTATGATCATATATCTGTGCAATTTAGAAAGCTCCTTAGCTTGATATGTCGCATAGAAGGCAACTACATTTCGGAGTTTTTGTCAAGAAAATTATGTTGACCTCGTCTCCCACGTATCTCAGTAAATTGCTTGTAACTCGCAATAATATTTATACTGTGAATACGAGTCATAGATAATTATTGGTTATACCAAGACACGCGACTGCCTTGTTTCGGAGAGGCTTTAGCTATGAAGCGGCACATTTTTATAACAAGTTGTCGAGGCATCTCAAGGACGAAGCCTCTTTACAACGATTTAAAAGAATGTATAGGCAATTCTTACTACATCAGCAGTTAAATCAAAATTCTAGATAGAATATGTGAAGCCTGGCTGTCTGCTTGTTTCAACTGTTATATTTATTACTTGAGTATCTCTGATCTGAACCTAGGAACCGGTTCTCATCCAATCATCTATTATTTTGTAACATGTTAGGAAGTCTGTGAACCAATATAAGGTTCTTGATGGTAGTTATGAATAAAAATTTTCATAATTTAATTTTTTTGTTTTTTGCACAACTACTGTTTGTTTCTGGTGTTTATCTTTACCTTTTTGATGTGTCTTTTCTCCTCTCTTTTTTGTACTAAGAGCACTTTGTCTAATTGATGTCTCACTGTAAATAATTATTGATATTACAGATTTATTATGTATAAAAGATTTATTGTAGAAGTTCATATGTGATATATAGCTTAAACATTTTTCCCGCGCTGTACCGAACTGCCGACTCCTGTCTGCCACCCACGAGTCGTCACTATATACAGGGAAATTTTTTTAAGTGTCTCACCCGATTGGCGATTGTCCTGCTGACTATAATAAAAAAATAACTACATATTTCTCAATGATTTTCGACAACGAAGCCAAATATAATGTCACAAAGTATATAGGTTCACAAACTTGACAGATACGTCGCCATTTGGAATTTTTTTGAATAATGGCAACCCTCATAAATAACCACACGGGTGAATTGCATTTGGCGATACGATTTCGAAAACCTATTTTATTATCTCACAAACCCAGCCACATGTTAATCAAAAAATTGTACAAAATGTACACATATTTTTTCTCTAAATAATTTACATTTCAGAAGCTTAAAAATGATAATTTTCCGTCTTTGTAAAATGTCGATTAATCGCTAAATAAAGTGGTTTGTATAATTTCTGTATCAATATATTATAACATAATATACTTTCTACTGTCCAATTACAAAATTCAGTTCTTCTTTCCCTATTTCCCGGCCTTAATAAGTAAATTATTAAAATTGGGGGTTTCAGCTTAAAAGGTCTATTTATTATCTGTCCATACGCCTGTGATTCTACACCTAGGATCTATTAACTAGATACTTATAGCAACATCATCACAGAAGATGTATTAATCATTATTAATTAAATTTAAACATTATAATTGTAAATAGGGCTACAAGGGCATGGATACAATTTTAGTTTGTTTAAAAACTAACTATATATTATATTATATATATATCTAAGTATTGTTGTTTCAAGTATATATTTGATCATAAATGAGGTAGACTTTTTCAATAATATTTAATTTTGTTATAATTGTCATTGAATATCACAACTTCGATTGCTTTGATTCTGCAGTACTTGAAGCAAATAAAATATATTTAAAATCCTTTATATTCGAAAACAGAGCAAACGAGGTTGTTCTTTATAGTAACTTAGCTAGAGTTGGTTCATGGGGGCGTGCTGTTAGTGGTGATTCGTCACTGTGTTTCTTTAACCCCACCACTTCGTTAATTGCTTTTGAGTTTTAATTGAATATGCCAGTAATATACACGCACTGCTTTGTTTACAATTTGTTGATTGTAAGCCAAACGTCACCTTTTACTGTCAACACACCGGCACCCTTGTCCATCACCAAGGGCCATTGGGTTTTACTGTTGGGAGTGAATTTAAAATCTTTTAGAAGAGTGATGAGACCAACTTTACTCTGCATCATTCCAAATCTTAAACCTGAAAAAGAAAATAACTGGTTATTATAATATACCCGTTGGTAGAATTCTATACGGGGATAAGATAGAATAGAGGTATAAAATCTGTGGTTAGATGGCAACACCAGATATGTCGATTTTTGGCCATTTTAAGATTTTTATGCCTTTATGTTTGTAATTTCAAGATCTATAAGATGGCAAAAGCAGACATGTGTGCACGTTTCCTATGTCGTGTATTTTCTTGGGGCTACAACCAGATATGTCGAATTCAGAGATTTTGTACTTTGGCAATAGCATATATGTTTCATAATTGATTTACCGTCTTAGTGCATTTTCACTTTGATAGTTATTGTGTCGTGGCAAAATAATATATGTTAACATAAAATATAGGCTCCTTAATATATTTCTTAAATTTTTTGATACTGAAAGATGGCAAATCTAAACATGTTTACTTATATGTGTGTTACATATTCAAGTTAAACAAATACTACTTAGTTCCTAAGATGGCAAATGCATATATGTAAACATATCTGGTTTTGTCATCTTCAGGTTGCCCTTAAATTGAATCAGGTATAAGAAATATGTTGACATATTTTATATTGCCACCGAACACGTGGTTATAATATGTTTTGTTTGCAGGTTATGAGTGTTGTTGTTTTTAACTGCGGTACCGGAATATCAGAGTTTTATGTTTATTACGGTAACTTTTTATGGATTTTGAAGTTTTTCGTGACTTTACTTGTTTTTATTAGTGAATTGTGCTTCGTGGTAATAGTGTAAGGACAAATTTTTATACCACTTTAACCAAAAAAACATGATTTGCAACAAGTGCGGAAAAAACTTTTTTTCTCGAGCTTCACTTATCTCGCATTGCTGCGACACTACTTTAGCGTCTCAATTGGATGTTCAAAATATAGTAATTATTTCTTCGGAAGTAGAGGAAATCACCAATTCGTCTAGAAGTTATCAGGAAAATTTGGTAAGCACATATTGATAATAATACTAAATAATATCTAGGAATACAAACTTTCAAGCTTTTAATTTTAAACCGTCGCATTTTTTCAGTGTAAGGATGTGTTATTGCCAAAAAAATTATTCGTAGGTAATAAAATAAATATAATTTTTGTTATTGCAGGAACATACTGACGGATCTGAGATGGATCGTGTTGATCGTGTAGAAAACCATGATTTTATATCTAAGTCAGTAATATCTGTGGAAGATAATAAATGTCTCAAAATTGAAGAAATTGATATGGCACCGTGTTCAAGCAAAACAATATTTGATTCCGACCACTTGCTTGATATGGTAGGTTCAAAATATTTCCTTGCGGGTTCTTTGTCAACCGAAACGAAAGCGATAGTATTTTAATTTTAAACAGTTGCTTTAACGCCCATTCTTTGTCAGTTTGCAAAAATGTTTATTCGTAAGAAAAAACAACTTATAAAATTATAAATATTATTTTTATTATTACAGGAACATCCTGTTGGGTGTGAAATGGTTTGTGGCAACCTAGAGAACTATGATCTTATTTCTAAGTCCCTAGTATCTCTGGACAATAATACGAGTCCTCAAATTGGAGAAATTGATATGACAGGGTGCTCAAGCACAACAATATTCAATTCCGACGACTTGGTTGATAATGATATGGTAGGTTCAATATATACCTTCGTGGGTTCTTTGCCACTCAAAATGTTATTTTTTCTGTATTACAGGATACAGATGATTTAGATAAGGATCCCAACTATCGCTGTTCCTCTCTCATATTATAGTGGTCCGTTAGGAATTAACCCAAAGAAAAAACAAGACCTCTTGTCAATGTTAAATCTTATTGACAAAGAATTTCATAATTTTTATGAAAATTGCCAACAACTGAAAGAGCACGAGAGTTTGACGAACTAGAAGATAACCCAGGTTCCGATTTTGAAGATTAAATTTATATTTTTTTGTATTAAATTAAAAAAAAGTTCTTAATATCGTAATCTTATGGCTTTTATTTTTCCCTTTTTGTATATTTTCAACAAATATAGAGCATAGTTTAGTTGACAAAACCAAATATGTTTCAAAAATCCTAAAATTTTTAAAAATCCAGTGCATAAAATTGATTTTCAATATGCATTACCAAAATACATCATAATCTTTAGGCCATTTACATAAATACATTCATAGTTATATATACCACTGATTTTACATGTAGCTTTAAAACTTTAACTTGCTCTCCTGGAAATTGAGAAAAATCGACATATCTGATGTTGCCATCTATCCACAGAAATAATGCCTACACGTCTGGACATGATATGGATACATGTGCGAGCTTTTGGAGTTTGTCGGCTAGGAAATATTTCTTGATAGTTAAATCAGTTGTGTTGTTAAGAAATTTTTATCAGCAGTCCATAAATTAAGTGAATGTCTGCCATTTTGGCGTTTGTATCGTTAACCATAGGTAGGGTTATGTGCAGCAAAAAAACCCAAGAGCTAATATTTCTAAAGATATTATAATACGAGCTCCCAAAGAAGTATTGTCAAATAATAGAACCAAAGTGTTAGTGTCTAAAGATTTTCAAATCCCATTACGAACATTTAAATTATTCTGTTCTAAGATAACTTCTGAAGAAACGCAAAGAGGCGAAGTTACCGTTTGTCCAAATTGTGAAATTTAAAAGTCTGTTGCTTATTTTGATGATTGATCTTTCTTTTAATTTGTTATAATGGATATAAGTGTACAACTTCTGTGACCTTAAAAAACAAATATCTTAAGTTTGTCTACATAAATAATGTGGTTTTATTTCCCCGCCAAGTTGCCCTCTTCTGGGGCATGTTGGTGGTCATGACAGGTAATCATACTTTTAGTAATACAAATAGTATAAATACTTATTGTAAGAAATACCTTGAAAGTCGATTTAAGTACTGGAGGGTCTTATATTATATCAAGTACAGTCTTAGAAAGTCCTATTTAAATTAAGATTTGTACACAAAAATAATAAATCCAAAAACCCCGCCAACACAGTAGGCGGACTGCAGAAAAATATTTTAGGGCCAGTTGTTGCAAGCGCTGCCTGTGTAAAGAAAGGGATTAACGTTGCTTTTAAATCGTTAGATATTATCTTTGTTGGAATTAGTTCTGGTTAGTTTTGGTATTTCTTGATCATCAAAATTTAATATACAGGGTGTAACTTAATGAAAGGCCTTAATTCGAACGGCACATTCCTAAACCGAGGCATGTGGTTTGTTTTCATAGCATTTCCAAGGTTTTTACAGGGTGGAGTTGCTAGCACCACGCCTAACCCTCCTCCTTCATCTGGGCTTGGGATCGGCAGTTCCGCGCCTGGACTACTCAGTTCATTCAGTGCTCAGAACAGGCGGAGTTCTGGACAGCTGATAACAGATATAAACGAAGTAACAAACACCTGGGCATAACACTTCCACAAACTTCTTAACACACAAAAAGAAAATTAGAAGCAACTTTACAATCAGCAGAAGTACAAGACGCACCACCGACCTATCTCGAGATCAAGCAAGCCATACAGAAACCAAAAAATAATAAAACCCCTGGAAACACGGAGGAGAGATCCTACACAGAGCAATCCACTGGCTTGTCGCAAAGATATGGCATACGGAGAAGATCTCAAATGAATGAAAGGAGGGTGTAATTGTACCAATACATAAAAAAGATGAGAAGACGAACCCGGAAAATTATAGGGGTATAACACTCCTAAATACTACCTACAAGGTGCTAGCCAATACCCTGCTGGAGAAATTAAAACCGTATGCCGAGGAAATCATCGGAGACTACCAGTGTGGCTTTAGACAGGGGCGCTCTACTGTGGACCAAATATTCACGATTAAACAAATAATGGAAAGGAGCTGGGAATTTAACCGAGAACTACACCAACTTTTCGTAGATTTTAAACAGGCCTACGATAGTGTTGCGTGATCACAACTGTGGGTGGCAATGGAAGAGCTGGGATTCCCAAAGAAACTGGTGATAACAACACAAGTTTGTGTCAATGGATCCAGAAGGAAAGTTAAAGTGAGACAGGAGTACTCAGATGTTTTTGAAATTAATAATGGGCCAAAACAGGGCGACGCCTTTTCACCACTGCTGTTTAACATCGCACTAGAATATGTTATCAGAAAAGCCGAGATACGTAACCACGCAAACCTTTTTGGAAACAATGAAACAAAATTACTGCGGTATTTGCAGACGATATGGATAAGGTTGGCAACAGCAGATTAACCATCAAGGAGACCTTTATCGGATTTGAAAACAAAGCACACAGCATTGTGTTAAGAATTAACGAGAAAAAAACTAAGTAAATGTACTCAACCAGAGACAGCAGGAACAGAGATAGAATAGGACAAAGCATCACAGCTGTAGATAATAACTTCGAACGGGTCAACAAGTTTAAGTACTTGGGGGCAACATTATCAGAAAATGCAGACGGAACACAAGAGATAAATTGCAGAATACAAGCAGGGAACAGATTTCTGTTTGCAATGAATGAGCTCCTCAAATCAAAACAACTGACACAGACAACTAAAATCTCAATCTACAAGACCGTAATAAGACCAGTGGTAACGTACGGCTGTAAAACATGGACACTGACCGTGGCAAACGAGGAGAGACTGCGCATTTTTGAATGCCGAGCACTAAGGAAAGTATATACAGTGAGGACCTAAAGTCCGTCCGGTCCCCCCCCCTCTAACTTCTAAACCGTTCGGTATATTTTAATGAAATTTTGAACGACAATATTTGATTAAGTCTTGCATTTTTTGACGTACCAATGACAGCTTTAAATGTCAAAATGACAGCTGGGTCCGCTTTTGGAATATTTTTCTAAATGGAAAGGGGGTTCCGATGACACCCCATTTTGAAGGTCTTTTAATGCTTAAAACATTCTCCAATTAAAAAACATTTGGTTCAGTATTAAATGAAATTTATTAATTATAAGTATTTTAAATAAAAGATAAAGGCACACAGCTACAAAACAGTGGTTACTTCAACAATTGTTGAAAATTACCACCATGGACCTCCTGACAAAAAAATACTCTATTGGTAAATTCCTCTCCGACATTGTGAAACACCTTGGCGTTATTATTGAACAAACATCTGTAATTCGTTGCCTAAGTTTATCTAATGAGCCTGGAGCCGTTTTATAAACCTCAGTTTTAACGTATCCCCAAAGAAAAAAATCCAGAGGCGTTAGGTCTGGCGATCTAGCTGGCCATTCTTTCGGAGCTTGACGACCAATCCACCTATTTTCATCAGATTCGTCCAGGTAACTTCTGACTTGCCGGAAATAGTGTGGCGGGGCACCGTCTTGTTAAAATATAACCTCTTGAAACTCATGTGGGTTTTGGGCAACAACATCATTAGTAAGTGGAGTAATTGTATTTTGCGACATATCCAGGTACCTGGGGCCATTAGGATTATATTCCAGAAAAATGGGACCTATAATGTGATTACCCAAAATGCCTGCCCAAACATTTATTTTCTGGGGAAACTGAGTGTGTCCCTCCCGAAAAACATGGGGGTTTTCATCACTCCAGTACCTACAGTTTTGGGTATTAACTCTTCCATGTAAGAAAAAAGTACTTTCGTCACTAAAACAAATATTTTGCAAATAGTTATTATTCCGTACGATTCTTTCTGACATAATTTCGCAAAATTCTAGTCATCTATCTGGATCATCTTCTGTTAATCCGTGTATAATTTTCATTTTATATGGGTGAAATTTATGGCTTTTCAAAATTCTTTTGACAGAACTACGAGAAACTTTGCATGTCTCAGCCACGTATTTCGTTGGCTGTTGGGGAGTTACAACCATTTCAGCTAAGACTTGGACTTTCACATCTTCCACGATTTTTGGCCTTCCAGACCTTGGAGCGTCTTTCACCGTACCAGTTTCTTGAAATTTTGAGATTAGATTTGGCAAAAATTTTCTTCATATTTGGCGTTCCAGATATCGTTCATTGAACATACGAACAGCAGCATGGTAATTTCGGTTAGCTTCGCCAAAAATATTAATCGCTTCAAATTTATCTTGTAAAGAACGAGCCATTTAAGACAATTTCGAGCTAAGAATATTTTCTGTCAATCAGACATTTAAAAACAGTATGACAGCAACAATCAATAGACAACTAATAGGTAAAAAAAGTGTGTTATAAACAGTGGTAGTCATAACGTAGAAACCGATATTATTGATTTCTATTTAGAAAATACTGAACCAAATGTTTTTTAAAAATTTTATACTGTCGTCGGGTTAAGCAGCTAAAAATACAACTATTTTGTCTCTAACTGTGGTTGAGAAACAGTTAATTTTGAATTTAGCGTCTAGAGTTAACTTGTGTATTTGATCATAGGGCTGAAGCAAAGTATAAAGGTACAGTAAAGGGTCGGACTAAGGAGAACAAGTAATGATATTCTGATTTACCTATGCACATCCTAGGGCCTTCTCCGAAGGGCAGCCACGTGAAATCCGGTCGTTTGGCTTTATTTTCCGGGCTAAAGTTTTCGGGATTAAATTGTTCTGGATTGGGATAGTATTCTGGGTCCATTTGAATGCCCCAAGCTGGAACATACACTTTGGTACCTAGAATTTGAATAATTGGGAATGATTTAAACAGTGGCGTATTTAGGGGGGGGGGGGTCCGGGGGGTCTGGACCCCCCCGTGGACTCAGTAGTAAAGAAAACTGAAATTCACATTCATTTATTTGCAATAAATAACATGAAACATTATTTCAAATTTTCCAGATGTTTGGGGATTTCCACTCTATTTCCAGTCTTTTAGTTTAATAATGGTTGAATTTTATTTTTTGTTCCGTGTTTTCTCATTCAGGTGAGTAAAATAGTACTTATACCGTTATACATACCTTCAAAAAACTAATATTTCAAATGCAAATATTGGCGTTTATATTTAAAAATTGCTTTATTTCTACGTTTTTTTTGAGCCGGGCTATCAAAACGTAAAATTTGTAAGTTTAGACAGTCCAAAAAAGGGCGTGGCACCTAAAAAAATTTAGCCAGCGGCGCATTTTTTTAAAAATCATAAGTGGACCCCCCCCCCGTGTCACAATCCTAAATACGCCACTGGCTTTAAATATCTATAAGATAAAACATTAATTTTTTTACCTTTCTCTATAACCAAATCACAGTCAGGTACTTTGTAGCTTTTGACGCACCGTCTTGGAAGAACGGCCAGAGCTGGATATTTTCTAAGAGACTCTGTAAAACGTGTTGAAAATTAAATTACAAATAATTAAAGCAAGAGTATAGTCTATCTTTAAGTGGCGCGAAGTAATAAATGCTCATTAAATATGCAAAACGCATACCGGATATTGAGAACAATTTGAACACTATCCCTTAAAATCTATTGTGTTTTCATTAAAAGATCCACATAATGAGCATTCTTTAGGTAGGTCCACCCTGAATTTATTGCAAGCTATTATTATGTTTCAGGATTTACTATTGTTATTGGGAAAATCTCTTAGCCAGGAGCGTGCATTGAGGAAGTTTTTAATTAGAAATCTTAATCATGCATACTCTCCTAAAATTGTATTATATTATATTCGTAGGTATTTATGACAGATGAAAACATTTAAAAAATTGTATTAACTACACTGAGAAAACTAAATTGGTTGATTCAACAGTCACGTGACTGTCAACGATGAGATGCTTGCTTCAATTAAAAAACCATTGGGGTAATTATTCTTACGCGTTTAAAGCAACATTTTAAATTTGTTAAACTTTAACTGTTGGAACAAGAATTAAATTTTTGATTCAATGATAACTTTTCCATTAAAGTAATTATCATATACCTTGTCGAGTTGATGCTAGCGAAGATGTTGAGTGAAATAATAACAACATTATCTGAAAATGTTAGTTGTTTAATTTAACAGTTTAGACTGTTACTTCTACTGCTGGCACTACTGGACTAATGCCCCCATCTTGTTTCGCAATTGTCTTCTGTCGCTTGTCGACGACCGACGTATGATGTGTGTACACACGACGCCATTGCATTCTAGTGAAGTTTGGAATTTGAAAGCTGAGAGTGTTGTTATTAATTATTAGATACAAATATAAGGTAAGAAATATTAGTTGTTAAATTTACCATTAATTAATTTGCTTAAAATCATCCAAAACTCGTAAAAATCAGGATGTAAATTATTATTTTAACCTAACTTTACTTTCAAAAGTTGTCTGCTTTAGGTTAGCTGTGTTCATATTTTCATAATATTTACCTACCTAATTTACCTGTTCAAAGTTTCTTAGATACGCTATACCTAATATGTGTTGCAAAACATTTTGTATTTACTTATATACGTAATAATTAGAAGGGTTACTGGATTATCCTTTTTACTTAACTGGAAACTTAATTTAATTATGGGTTTATCCTTGAGACCTGGACGTTTAAAAATATGTTTTCGTATACATAAAACCTGTAAACGGCAACTACCTCACAGCTCCATACTCACCGCTTTGGTGTGAATACGCCCGACCGTTAGTTTGATCGCCACCGCTGCCGTGGCCGCGTCGGTGTGTGAAAGCCTTAATGTATGTACCTATATGTATTGATGAAATTGCCAATAGCATACTAAGTTGATAATTTTTTTAAAGTAGAACATGACAGATGAAGAAGCCTTACTGCAGATTGCCGACCACAAAATCCTCTAAGGTCTGATTCCAAAGAATAAAATTAGCTAATAAAATACTAAATTATTCAACAATAAGTCTCAAGTAATATTTATAACTGAAAATAATGTAAGTTTATGTAAAACTGTTTATAATACAACATTTATATTACTAATAATTTGTTATTTTTTACTTTTGTACTTAAGTGTTTTTATAATACCATTTTCTAAGCCGTTAGAATTAAATAAGGTCCACCATTTGTAAAGTATTGATACGAAAATGTACTTATTGGTTTAAACTAAATATGACTATAGTCTTGCAGAAATAGTGCGCTTTAAGAAAAATGAGGTATAAACGATTTAAACGGATATGGAAGCAGGTAGGTACCTAAAAATAGCATTTTCAATTTACAATTGCTTATAGTAGATTTTTTTCAAAAGAATACTATTACAACAAAATTATTTATTTAATTTAAATCAATTACTACTAAATTTTTGACTCAATGCTTCACGGATACAATACCAATACCTTGGAACTGTTAATCCAACATTTAAAGAACTAAAATCAAACAACCAAACACTTTCAATCAACGATCTCGGAGTGTTAAATCGAAAGCCTAAAGTTTCACTTACAATATTGTGAAAATGTTGATTCAATTAACTAAAATATTTAAGTGAACAGTTAATAAATGCTGTATTTCAAATAGTGCCAATAAATCTTGTATTTCAAACCAACACTTCAAACATTTTGAATTGAACAGGATCTTAGTTTCTTGTAACTATCTTCGAATTTTTTAATATAGTATAGTATATAATAGACAGCTTTTAACTGTTAATTTAAGCAACAAAATGTAACATTTTTTAATGGTTCATTCAACTCTCACGCAAACACTGCTTGTATTGAAAGTGCAAAAACTGTTGAATGAAACATTTATTGATTGACTCAACAGTTTAATTTTCTCGGTGTAATAAGTAACAATGGGTGGTACTATTTTATATAATATAATTACAAAAACAAGATATAATATAGAATCTTACAAACAAAGCATTTTCAAAAATCAAATACATCTTTGTCGTTATGTCTTAATCATAGTCCGATTCGGAAGATGAGCTGTTATTAATATCGTTTATAATAAGCGGTTCAACCATTTCTTCGATTATTATATCCATCCGCCCCATTTTCGCTTCTTTCTCTATCACATGAACGATACATTTTTTCCACTTTCCCGCACCAATTTTACCCATAGCTTCATTAAAAAGTCTTTTTAAATCCACCAATTTATAAGTCGTGTTTTTCCGGTGACATCTGTCTTTAGTTGAGCCCATATAAGTTCGATCGGGTTTAATTCGCAGTGGTATGGGGGAGTCTGGGCACAGATATTTCTCGTAACTTTGCCATTTCATCGACTTCATATTTTTTTAATGCATTTTTATGTAAATTGGCAAGTACTAATAGTTCTTTTCTTAAGGAATCTAATGGAAATTATATTTGTCTTAAACTTAGCCATTCTGCTATTTCACTTTTACGCCAAGCACTTGTCGGTAATTTTTCCGTCAGCTTATAGTGATAGCTTGCATAATCCAATACAGTTATTGCATCTTTTGGTATAAGATCCAACATTTGCTTGAACCATTCTTCAAAGACATCGGCATTAATATCTTCGTGATAGTCTCCTGTATTTTAAGATTAAAACATCAGTAGACCACCTTTAACGAAGCCTTCAGAACTTCCAATATGGGTTATGATAAGTCGATATCCTTTTCCAGATGGCGGTCTTAATCCTGTGGACAATCCTTCCAAAAAAGCTTGACTTGACCTTTTAATGTTTTCATCCCGCCAAAATTTAGTCACAATGTGGCCTTCATTTAGGCATTAGGTAAAATATTTTTTTGTTGTCTTCTCTGGCTTTTCGGATGCTTCTTAAGTAATTTCTTCTCCAACAGACGATATCGCTTCTGTCTATTAAAATCGATTGCCTATTATGTTTTTTCCACCAAAAACCCGTTTTTTTTTTGTTTCAAAGCGTATTTCTACACATAAATGGGTAGTCCTGGTTTTCTCGGAGTAAGGGCAAAAAGAAACAATGAACTTTTTGCTCTATTCTCTGCTTAAAAGGTCATTCAGTTCAAGTTTTGGTCGTTCTGGAGAAGTTTTTGAAGGCTTGATGCCAACACTTTTTTCTTCTTTTAAATGTTTATATATTGTTGTTTTCCCATCGGCTGTAAATTGCATTGCATTGTCAACACTCAAATCCGCATTCTTTCTTTTAATTGAATCGTAATAGTTAAGAATTAATTTTCTTGTCATTTACTGACAAGTATGAAATTGTTCTTCTGGCAGTGCTATTCCGGTTGCACGACTTTACCTATTTTTAAGTATGTACCGCGGGTAAGGTCAACATAGGTCCCCGTTCTTAATCTGTCTGACTTTTTGTCAAATCTTGCGATAGATTTTGAACAAACTTCCGGTTTTTTGATTTGATATTTACGTAAGTGGGTGACAATATTTTGTGACGGTGGCATGGCGCACAGTGATTCAGATTAGCAGAATATCGGAAATAATTATTCTGATCCGATTTTGTTGATTTCAGTTTTTTGCATCACGGAATTCATATTTAATCCTTTAATATTATAATATTTAGGAATATACCTGCCTTTACAAATATGGCTGATTGGTTAAATAATATGCAGATAATATGATAGAACCAAGTGAACCAAAATATTTTAATTAAAACATAAGTACATATTTGTTATATATGAAATTATATAATGATTATATACGTTCTTATTTAACTACTTGTTTAAGCAAGTAGCACTATTGTGGCATCTAGAATTGCACATAACTTTTTTTTATACACGCTCACCGATTCGTTAGGCATTGTTTTTTAGAAGGCTTACAAGAACATAATGAGACTCCAGAGACGGCTTCTCGGAGAGAAATATATTTATCGGGTATATCTTTTATGTCCAAAAACTGACTACCTGCTGCAACAATGTCCGAACGAATATACAATCATCCGTCAAACGCTGTAACGATAAACCGTTTGGCGCGGTTACGCTGTCTGACGGAAATCGT
The DNA here is from genome assembly GCA_963920685.1 of Polydrusus tereticollis. Classification (NCBI taxonomy): domain Eukaryota; kingdom Metazoa; phylum Arthropoda; class Insecta; order Coleoptera; family Curculionidae; genus Polydrusus; species Polydrusus tereticollis. Next base: position 35,242,432 of record OY987331.1, read on the forward strand.
AACGGCATTCCCTGAAATGACGCTTAATTTCAGTCAAACAGCGTAATGATTGTTTTATTACAGTCTTTGCCGGCATTACGCGTAATGACTAGTAATTCCCTGAAATGACGGATTACAGCGACTGCCTACAACATATACATGCCGAAAAATCTTGCACGTCCATGGAGAAGACGGTTTTGATTGATTTATTACTTTACATCGTTCAAAGTTAGACTATAATAACAAACAACAAAGAGCATTTACCGGACCGATTCTTAAATAGACTCAACCTTACCATGCATAACTTTATCCAAGTATTCCATTTCTATGATAGAATCGTAATTGAGTTTACCATCGTGTTTCTTCAAGACATCATGTATTTCTTGGCGTAACTTATCCTGAACTTGTTGATTTTGAGACAGCTCGGCCATAGCAAAAGTTGTGGCACTAGATGATGTTTCAAACCCGGCCAGATAAAACAGAAATGATTGAGATACTATTTCCTGCACCGAGATTTTATTTCCTTCTAAAACAGAAAATAAAATTAGTTTATAGCTGTAAACAAGTAATTTGAATAGATTGTAAAAAAAAGTATGGACTACCCTTATTATTTACATTATCTTTAGTTTTTATGGGAAACGCTCGAATACGTCAATTTAGTTTTTTATTCGCCTGCATTTTTACTTAACTCATTCGTTCTTTTATTAATACATCATCTGATCTTATTTCACGCAGTATATCCTTAAACTTTGATAAAGATATTGTAAATATGAAGTGTATAGCGGTAAAATAACCTAACTTACTCTTTAACTCCAGCAGAAGATGCATAAAATCTTTTCTTTGTACGTTATTTTCCTCTCTGTATTTAATGGTTTCTTCTACGACATCTGAAAAAATATTTCGGTGATAACAAATTCCTTTTTATCTATTGTTATTACTATTATTACCAACTATTTATATTATATTTTTAACATAAAGAGTTGGGATGGAAATCATTGTGAATTAACACAGAAAGCGAGCAATTAAATAATTTGCGGCTTGCTGTAAAAGTCTATAGGCTGCGAATAATGATTGATGACCTATTAAATAAGTCAAATATCTCTGAGTAAAGAGAATCATACAATCGAAGTTGAGAGACACGTATTGGTGGGATGGATATCTTTCAGAAGGCGTTCTCAAAAATTTACAAAGAACATTCCACTATCTCTAAAAAGCGTGGTTTCAATCAGTTTGCTATAATGATCTATTGATCATAGATACAACAATAACGAGTAATGATAATGATACTGGTATCAACGTATTCCACTCTAAGTAAAAGTAAATCAACATGCAAGTTACGCAACTGCAATTGGTTTGCCAAACTGACGCTATTATAGTTATTTATGTATTAAGGGCATTATGAAGATGTTTATGCCTCCAAGGGCAACAATCTTACAAAGCCGAGGGTCTTTGGCCCGAGAGTTTGTAAGTTGCACGAGGGTATAAACATCAAGTAATGCCCGTGGTACATACAATAATAATATTTTATGTCCTACTTCAGATAATTCCAAGTTAAATTAAAAAAAAAAATCAAAATCACGAAAGGTTTTTTACCTATATAGTTGCTAAATAAACAAAGGTAATAAGTGTTCATTGTTGCGCTGTGTCAAAGTCAAAAACTAAAATTCCTATAAAATAATGGATTTTCCGTTGATTCTGGATAGAATTGCTGTGAACGCTGCCAAAGCTTTGGATAATCTTGTCCCAAAGAAGTCTAAAGACGCCTTTGATAAGGAATATCAAAGGTTTGGGAATTGGATGACAAACAATGATGTAAAAATTATTAACGAGGCGGTGCTACTCAGATATTTCCAGAAATTGGTATGTTAAAATTGCTGTTGTAAATTATATTAAAATAGTAATTATGTATATCGATTATAGTCTGGAACATTCACTTCTAATTCCCTATGGACGAAATATTCAATGTTAAAGAAGACATTAACAGTTAATAAAGATATAGACATTGCAAAATATTGCAAGTTAGGCCAGTATCTAAAGCAAGCATCCAAAGGATCACTCCAAACGGTCAATCATCGTCTATTTCTGTTAGTGAAAATCACGAAATATTAGAAAACGTTGACTTATTAAAAGCCGGTAAATTCGTTTTTACTGGGTCTTTTCATAATTGTTCATTTAATATAAATGATGCATAAGTTTTCGGTTAATAAAAAGTAGTTACTTTGATTTTTCCTGTTTATTTCTTTTAATGCCCGAGGGCATTAGAAACTTCCTTAATGTCCTAGGGTATTATATACCATTTAAAGTGTCTGGTAACTATGGTATTATAAAACAATAATATTCGAGTAGGACATAAAAAGAATTAAGGTGAATAACATGTTGCAAATTTAAAACATTGTCTAAATCCTTGTAAAAATTGGCAGTATATGGTAACAGTTGATTATTGGTGTGATCTTTCAGTTCTGATCAGCAGGATAGAAACAGCTACATCCCGGAAGGTGGGCAATAAATTTTGAATAACGTGCCGTACAGTCAATTATGCTGAGCATATCGCTTCGCGATTGAAGAGCGAAGTACAACAAGACAAGAGGTAGTCGTAGCAGTTAAAACTATAGTAAAAAACAAATGAAACTAAGCAGAAAAGCTAGTTACACAAGGAGCGCGCATAAGCACGGGGAAGCGAAGCGCTGGAGCGGCAAGCCTCAGTAGCGTCCTTTCCAATAAAATATCAATATTTCTATGCGAGTTTCACCAATAGTTTGGAGTGTCACATGCAAAATTGGTTTAGAAGGGTTTAAAATCGGATGGATTATAAAGTGGCGTACCATTGTTACATAAGAAATATTCAGAAATAAAATATTATTATAATTCAATTTTCAAGTTTCTGGGGGCGTAACGGCAATCTTGAATCTAAAAAAGTGATGTTTCTGTAAATTCCGCTATAATAACCTAATAAAAAAAAAATCCTGATCTTTAAAGTTGAGAATAATCTGAACCTTTTTGTTTGACACTTTTTGCAGTATCTCTAAGAATAAAGTGGTGGGGGGTATTCAAACGTTTTCGTAAATAACATCCTGTATCTTCGAAACGGCTAAGCCGATTTAAACAAACTTGGGCTCGTTAAAAGGAGCTATTCTTGGGCTACGAACATCATTATATTTAAAGTTTTGTAAGTTTCACATATCGCCGCTAGAGGGCTTTTTTCGACATTCCAACAGAAATGGTTAATTTTCTCAACAAAATAAAATGCATTGGTATGATTTTCTTTTCATGAAAAGTAGCTAAATGATGCCTAAACTAGCTCGCAAAAACAGCATCTCGATGTCTTGTTCCTAACCCAAAATATCGGCAATAGAAAATTTTATACGAAAATCCCTTAAATTTTCATTTTAGTGTAACTATATTTTTCTGGAATTCTTTCTATTATGTGAGTTGTGGCACAAAAAAAGTGCCAAACAAAAAAGGTTCAGATTATCCTCGACTTTAAAGATCAGGATTTTTTTTATTAGGTTAATATAGCGGAATTTACAGAAACATCACTTTTTTAGATTCAAGATTGCAGTTACGCTCCCTAGCGGCCATTTCAGAAACTTGAAAATATTTTCAAGGTTTTTCTCTTGGCCGTTTTAGTAATAGTTTTTTTTTGCCGCAAGCCTCTACGATGGATAGTTTCCCAGGTACAGTACCTCGCATTCTTAGTTGGCCACCCTGTACCAGGGTATTCCAATAAAAAAAATATAACTTTGATCTGTCACGCCTTTATGCGACACCCTGTATCTACGAAAATATATTTTGTAGAAAGTAAACATTAAATCCTACGACTTCTGTATTTAACAGTTTTCTCTTAATTGCGAAACAAAGAAGTTAAAGGGGGTATAATATAATATAATATATTATACGCGATCACCCTGTACAATAATAATAATTAGACTACAGCTATGGAATGTATGTTTGACTTTACTTAAAAATTAAATTATGAAATAATATTTAATTTTTTGATATTCCCAATGTGACAGTATTTAAAGACACACGACAGATGCCAGTGGAGACATATTGTAGGGGAGGCCTTTGCACTGCAGGCTATAATGATAATGATGACTAAATAGATATTTACGTTATAAGTCCGGTAAATCAACTTTTACAGTATGAGTGAAATGTTTCGAGACGAGGCGACGAAGGAGCCGAGTCTGGAATTTTGAAACGAATACTGTGTAAAGGATTTGCCGGACGAATGATGTACAATATTTTATTTCATACTGTTCTGTTGAAAATTATTATTATGTTTTGAAATTATAATGAAGTTTTATTCTGCGTCGTATATTTGAAAAGTGCTTATATTTACTGGTGGAAACATTGTGTGTTTGACATTGATTAAACTAAAACTTACAAATTTCAGTCCGGTAAAGAAATTTTACAGGACTAGTCCGGTAAAAAAATTTTACCGGACTTATTGCTGTAAAACCTTATTTTCTGGACTAATTTCAAATATGTAAAGGTGTGTTTTACAACACAGTATAAAATAAAATATTTTTACTAAAAAATATTACTTGTAAAGTAGTTTGACACATCATGAGTAAATGACTTATATCCAAATTTTGTGATCAAATCAGCTGGAATCATTTCTTCAATGAAAAATTTTAGTAGATTAGGTGTAAATGCCTTTCTTCCAATTCTCCTAAAAACAAATAGTTTATTAATTGACTGTGCCGTTACTTGGTGGAATTCCATAACTAAATTATAGGGTAAAGTAGGGACAGATGACGCACCTTTTTTTAAAATAATCTACAATGGTTAATTTTGGTTTAATTGGAAAATAATAGATAAACATAAGTTGTTTGTTAATACATTCATTTAAAAAAATAAACAAATTAACTTAAGTTTATTCATTAAAGAAAAAAAAAGAAAAAAAGAAAAAAAATCTGTATTTGGCAATCTATCCCACATTGTATAGGTGGGACGACGCATCAGCTATGGGGCACATTGCTTATGAAAAACACATGAAATTAAAAGAAAAAATATTCTTAGGCTAGATTGTCCACCCATGCTTCCCTTTTTAAATTTGTTCTTTATTATGCGAAATTTTAAAGTTCGTTCGGGAATGTTATTTTCCCTAACTGCTTGCCTAATGGGAACCTTATGAATAACTACAGCATCAGCAGCTTTACGGAGATCGTCTTCTGACCACTGACCCCTACTAGTTTTCCTTGGGCCGTAAAATGTTGGCATTTTATATTTTATCTAAAAAGAAAAAAAACACACATGCTATTTACTTTCAACTAACCGCGTCATCTCTCCCAAATTAGCATGCGTCGTCTGTCCCAAAACCAAGGGATGGACGACGCACCATATTGTGATACATTCCTAAGTGTAAACTGAGCTTAAGTGACTGTAGGCACTCCCCAACCTAACCTATTTTTCGGAACATTACTAAATATTGTGTTAAAATCGCTATTTTTATTTTTACAAACGTATAATTAACATTATTGAAAAACTTTGCGGTACTTACCAAACTATAAATTTATCGTTACTACCACATGGGTGAAACTAATATGGGGAACTTCGCAACAAGAAAACCGTTACAAAACCTAGTGGGCCACCAGTCCACCAGAGGGCTCTTCGAACGGTCACTACCATGTGCTCCTTGTCAAATCAGACTTGCATATTAATCTGTCGACTATCTCTCTCTCTCATAATATTACTGATAAAAAGAGACAGACCTTGTTAAAAACGCAATATATATTACGCCAGCTAACTGAAGGGCTTTATTATCCGTTTTTTGGATAAAAGAAGAAGAAGAAGAGAAGTTCTGTCAATTTTGTAAAATGTGAACCCCGAACGAATTGTTGTTAAGAACTTGATTTTTTTTTTAATTTTTATATCATAATTACCGTTTTAATCCTTTACAGGCCGTTTTACGAGTTTTGAAGAATTTTAGGATTGTTACGCGACCTTATATCACAGGTAATATGTAACCTAAATGTAAAATTTACGCCTTGAAGGTTAGGTTTGCTGAATTTTCAAATTAATTTTCTAATATTTTTAGCATACTCTTCAAAAAGGTCTACCAACCATTGTTTATAGAAGAGGTACATATCCACAGCCCAAGCGAATGCAAATAGAACTGTATGATAAGTCATGCCGAAGGAGTTTTAATGTTCAGCCTCGTGTAAGTTTTTCATTTTGTTCTTTGCCATTTAATACTTTAAGTGTTATATTTAAGTGTATGCTCCTTATTTGCCTCTATCAGTATCTATGATGGCCTGTGTCGCCCATTCAATAACCAATATCAAGTTTTACTGTAAATATCCCGGTTGCAAGAGTGCGTTTAGATCTTCATCTGACCCTAATTGTGTCAATAACCATTTTTCTATACATTTCCCCTTACTGATGATGAAAGACTAAGAGTGTGGAAGAATAAATGTAATATTAATCCTGACATCGAGTGCAAAAACTTCAGGATTTGTGAAAATAATTTCAATGTTTGTCAATTTTAGAACTCAGTTTGAAAAAGGCTTAATTGGAATGCTGTTCTCAAACTGTCCCTGAGCTTTTACCACCTGATGTTTTAGGATCACTTCCACATTCTCTGTAGAAATATGGTAGTTCAATTTTTTTTTACTGGCAGTCTAAAACATTCTGTTTGGTTCTCTAAATGTATCCCTTCTACTTTTGACACATGTACACATTCCACTTTATATTATCGAATTTTTTTTCACTGCTTTCAGTTTCTCAGTACTTAATTAAAAAATTATGTTTTGTTCAGTCTGTTAGTCTTTTGGTAATAATCATTAACATTTTTTTCTGTTGCATGGACACCTTATCAAGCCCAAATACTGTGACAATTTAACTCTGGCTGCAACATTTGACCTACACCTGGCTAAGACATCATGCATCTGGCTACGAGATTGCTATTTTGTATTAATAGTCAGTAGAGTAACTAGATGACGTGGGCTTGATATGAAGCAAACATTTTTTTTGGGACAACGCCCAAATGTCAAGAATTCACCTATTTGCCTCGAGCAAACCCTGGTTCATTAAACACTTGGAACCATTTTAGTCACGTCGCTGTTATTAGTGACATTTTTGGTTTATTTTTTACAGAATGTACCTATAAAGTATTTCTATTGTTTCGATACCAATTTTTGTCAGAATTTGTTCACATTATGTTTTATGGTAAAGTTTAAATAAATTTTGAATTTTTCTTCATAAGCTTTGTTTGTTATTTACATCGGCATTCATAAATAACAACAATATTTGGTTTTTAATGACTTTTATTGACTTTTTGGTATAATTTGATATAAAATACATACATTCATTAAATTCTGAAATTTAGTGAATACATGGTATTTTAGAGTGAATTAACTCAAAAAGCGATAAAACGTCTTTAAAAATCTCAAATATTGTTTGAACAGTAAACCAGTAATTTGAAAACGAGTTATTTAAACTACCCGCCACCCGCAATAAGTTTCCTACCGTAGCGCTCGGGGTGGACTGGTGGCCAACTTGAATCTTTGTTTCTCTGGTTTTCTACGTAGTTCGCATTTCTAACCTCTTATCTGTTTTGTGGTTACTACTTTATTTACGCATATTTTATCAATATTTTCACACTAACAAGTAGCGGCTATTGAGCGCTTTTGACTAATATTTAAACCACCTGATTTTATGAAAAATCGCGGCTAATTTAAACGGTGCGTCGTCTCTCCTGCTGCGTCATCTGTCCCTACTTTACCCTATGTGAAAGTAAACACACTTTTTACTTTAATTCCACTATATTTGGAAATTTCAAGAGTTATTTATAAGATTCGACTAGTTTCTCTATCACTGTAGCTTTATCAAGAATTAATGTATATTATGTATAAATTCTGGTTTTCCTAACAATTATCTATATAATTAAAGTAGGTACTAAAATAGATTTAATAAAGGAGATTTTTTTAAGCCTGTTTAACAATTCAATAAGCGGTCGGTATTTTTAAGTTTATTTATGTCCAGGGATTCCAACAGATTTATTCCTGTTTCGTCGATTGACCGTTTCGTCGACTGGACAATTTTACCTGTTTTGTTACCGTTTCGTCGATTGAGGAATTGAGGAAGGAATAATTACTAGGTACCTATTAGATATAAATAACACCCATTTATACCTGTAAAGGCCAGTCGACGAAACGGGAAAATTTCTTAAAGTCGACGAAACGGGAATCGACGAAACGAGAATATACCTTCCAACAAACCTAATTTAGAGTCTTTATTTTCAGCGTGGAGAATTTAGTAATTAGGGTTAAATTTATGATTGCATTCTAATAAGTGATTGAAATAGTCGGAGTAATTTTCTTCCTTATAGCTTGAAAAATGTCCTATTATTCTTTTAAAAAACTGCTGCCAGATTGACTGTTCTAGGGCAATCATTGCTTGTTAATTGATAAATTCCCGATTTATTGTCTTTGTCTACTTTGGGTTTGTTATTTTTCATTAAAGTGCCTGTCGAATTATTAGTTTTAAAAGCAATGTTAACATTGAGTTTTCGAAGAAATTTAAAGCATCGTTAATTCAAGGAGAATTAACAAATTTGGGTTTTTCCAATGGAATACCCGGTATATTTTTTATTTTTATAAGACTTTTCTTTCCTGATTCTAAGAATATACAGTTTGTCTACATCTTATTTACAGGAACCGTCATTAAACTAGTTTCGATCAATTATTATTAACGGCACCGTATAATAATCATTATGATTGGAATGCCTTGGAAAATAACTTCGCTACAGAGTTTAGTTTCCAGTAGGGAACTGTCAATGTAAAATTTAAAACTATATAGGTTAAAACATTTGATATTTTTTTAAAATGGGTTATTCAACGTTTATTCTATTATTATGCTAGCAATGGACCAATGGGCCAGCCTTGCAACACTTTAAAAAACTCACTTTTCCGTAACGAGTAATACTATTGACCATATTCAATGCATAAATACCTGAATTCATTTTCAGAATCTTCTAAGGAATTGCAATCAATTCCGAATGCCACACTGCCAATAATGTCTGTACTAAATCGGGCTAACGTCTCTTTAATTTGGATTTCCTGATTTGATATGGCGCTCTTTTCTAATACACTCTCAAGTATAACTGCCTTCTCAATTAACGTTTCGAACATCATCTTCATTTTCCCTAAAAATTTTTTTCGCTATTACAAAAGGCCCAAATCTCAAAAACAAATATTAAAATTAAGGGATCAATTATGAGAACTAATTTATGAAATATATTAATTTAAATATATTTATTTTGCTTTTACTGAAAGTTCCGCCTCTTGCAATATTAAAAAATGTAATATTTTAAGTGTAAAGGTCTTAATCACATCTAACCTGTTGTAAAAGTAGGTGTGAGCTTAGTCCTTAGTTTCTTCCAATATTCCCCTTCCATATTAAATAAGTGTTCTGTGAATGGATCGCTTTTATGGTGATACATCCCGTGATCAGGAAAATGGTCAAAATCCTTTAATAAAATATTCTTGACGACATTTAAGTCCAAAGTCATCAATTCTGGATTTAAAAAGTTGTAAATTCCAACCTGTTTCAATCCTTTGGCTTTAGCATTTTTGTAAAGTTCCAACATGTATTCTTGGTAGCTTATTGCACCACTGATAATTGGTTTAAAGTCTCCAAATAAAATATGTGGATCCATCTGTGGTACTTTTTTTCTGGACCAATATTGATAGCGCCATTTGGAAAATAGAATAAATGCAGATGTGAGTATTCCTATCAATGCAATGGCAGCAAACAAAACCATCTCCTTTTCTGAAGTCTAAAATTAAATATGGATTTATTAAGATTATTATTTCCTGCATGTTTTACTAATGATATGAATCTATACATACTACGTACATAAATAGAAATATTAATATTTTTTTAAAATTTTACTGTGAGGATACACTCGTGTTTTCACGACACCCTGTATACAGTGACCGGCAGAAAGTGCGCAGCATATGGGGAAATTTTTTATCTATTAATTTAATAAATCTATTTTATTTCAGGAAAGTTCTGCATATTCTCAAATGAGAATCACACCTATTAAATCCGGTAAAGTCTTATGCTATACGAGGGAGAGTCAAAAATTGAAAATTCCGCTAAGAGTAAAGTACCTCCACTTTTCACTTTAGAAAAAAAATTTTATTAAGAAATCTTGTTTTAATTTCAAAGATATACTCAAATACTAAGTTTCGCTTATTTTGGACAAAAAATAGGACTTAATCGTTTTTTTCTGAATTACCCTGTATAAAAAGTGCATCGCAACCATACAGTACGCAAATTGTATTTTCTGTACACAGATATCTGTCAATAGTATGCCAGATTGGTTAGTTTTAACAATATTATGGCCTTTTAAAATAAAAATATAAAAATATTAAATATTCTTGCTGCACACCGTATTTTATTTTATAAGGAAACAAAATAATTTAATGTAACTGATATTTTGTTATGTACTTTAACTTAAAGAACCTTTCAAATTATATACACTGACCGGCACGAAAAACGGCCACCTTTAAATTTTACCGAATTGTAAACCTCTATAACTTTTTTGCTTTTTAACCGATTTTATTGATTTATTAGGAATATTATAGGTCTGTCAAGATAATGACCTATCATATTCCTAAAAAATCAATAAAATCGGTTAAAAAACAAAAAAGTTATAGAACTTTACAATTCGGTAAAATTTAAAGGTGCTCGTTTTTCGTGCCGGTCAGTGTATTTATACATAAAAGTACAAAGTTTTTTCTTTATTTAGATTTTAAGTGTGATCGTCATAAGCAAAAAATTAAAAATTGAAAATATTTTTTTGTACGGATTTTATTTGCCACCCAAAGTAAGGATATAATTTTTATTTATCAAATAAATTCTGACGATAATCCAACCGATAATAAATCTTTCAAACTCGAAAATAGAAAACGAGGAATATTCATAATTAAGACTATTTACATTAACAATAATTATAACTATATGTTTCTACTTGCCCTCCGCCATTTTCTATACATTTTATGTTTTCTTTGTTAAATTCTTTGGTTACGTTCCTTAAAAAAGTGGGATTAATTCTAGCAATAAACGCTCTAATAATGTTTTCGATATGGTCTAAATGGTATTTATATTTTTTTCTGTAAAGACAACTTTTCAACTTCCATGTGAGAAGAAAAATGATTTGTATTATTATTATTTAGGCTTCAAATTCGGATATAGAGAAAGACTCCTTTGTATTTTATATGAAAAATACGAGTTTAAAATGTTTCGATATTCAAAATTATATTGATCCTTATTATTATATAATTAATTATCGTGGCAAAGAAAAGCCATACAAAAAATATTTTTAATTTTTAATTTTTTCTTATGACAATCACACTTAAAATCTAAATAAAAAAAAGATTTTGTACTTTTATGTATAAATATACCATTTGGAAGGCGCGTTAAGTTAAAGTGCACAGGTGCATCAGTTCGATTAAATTATTTTGTTGCAGCAAAAATATTTAATATTTTTATGTTTTTATTTCAAATGGCCATAATATTGTTAAAACTAAATAATCTGACATACTATTTATGATTATTTCCAAAATAGAACCAATAGAACTTTATTCGTACCACGCAATAAAATTACCATTCCCTCTTGACACACAAACTTTGGGAAACACACATTTATTTTGGTCTAATAGTTTTCTCTGGCCGGCCATCGATTAGGAAAAACAGTTGATACCTAGCGATTGTCAGAGCTAGTCGACTCACTCGCGCCTTCAGTCTCTTCAGCACTTAGCACTATTCTCATAGGTATACCCCGGATAATCTTTTATACCTTAAAATTACGATACTGGGTATTCACAGTGTTCAGCTTTGCCATAATACACATTTGCTTTTATACAAAACCTTAATAGGTACCAACACCAAAGTGGTGACCCCGATCTATTTTGTGTAAGTGAGTGTATATCTTGTTGCAGTGTTGACGCGCAAATCACCGACCGTGCTACAGTGCGGGTTGCAACTCGACTTCCGGATTTGGTTCACTATGATAGAGTAGTAGTTAGAAGGCCCTAGCGTACTCAGCACCATCGTACTATGCTCCGCCACCGGCACATCCTGCCCCAGCACCTGCGTATTCTGTTCCAGAAACTGCTTATTCTGTTCTAACACCGGCATATCTTGCTCCAGCACTGGCATATCCTGCTTCAGCACCTGCTTATTCTGCTCCAGCATCGGCATATCCTGCTCCAGCATCTACGTACTCTGCTTTAGCAGCTGATTAATCTGCTCCGATACCAGCATATCGTGCTCCAGCATCGATATCCTGCACCAGCACCTTCGTAATCAGCTCCTAGTTTCTCTGCACCAGCATCAAGCTACAGCGCACCAGCTTATTCCGCTCCTGCCTCAGCCTACACAACTCCGGCACTTAGTCGCCCCGACCATGGACCTATCAGCTCCATATGCGCCAAGCCAGGCTAGTGTACATCCCGAAGCAGACGACCAATTCTGGACTACCCGATCATGGAGAACAGTGAGATTTCCCGATCGTTTCAAGGCCGGTTTTTCCTAAGCTTTTTATCACTGGCAGGGGGTGCTGTGGGGACACACTCGTGTTTTCACAACACCTTGATTCCCGATGGTTTCTTTTCTCGGGCCAATAAGTCTTCATTTGTACCATGCAATAAATCGACCATTACTTCTTGAAACACAAACTATGGGGAACACAAATCTGGTCTAACAGTTTCTCTGACCGGCCATCGGTTAGGAAAAAACAGTTCATACCCAGCGATTATCAAAACTAGTCGGTCCGCGCCTTCAGTCTCTTCAGTACTTGGCTCTACTCTCATAGAGATACCCCGGCTAATCTTTTATACACTAAAATTATGATACTGGGAATCCACACTCCACAGTGTTCGGCTCTGCCACAATATACATTTGCTTTTATACAAAACCTTAATAGGCGTACCAACGCCAAAATGCTTACCTAAATATAACAGAAGATACTCACAACTAGTAAAACTACTTGTTGTTTTTATAAATTCAAACACGCTTAATTATTTTGGTACGATCCTCTTATATGTATAAACAAAATTCAGAGTCATGATACATATAAATAATAAACATACAGGTACAGCAGAGGACTTAGGAAAAATATCCTTTTTCAGCTGCAATTGCATTTTATCACATATACATTTTATGCGTATTCATTTTTTTCTAAATAGTGTATACACGAGGTGTTAGGGAAATAGTATCATATATTGGTAACCAATTCTTCCTTGAATTGTTACAGATATAAGGAAAATACTCCTAAATGGAGCTCTGTGATATAAAGCTAACCCTTAAGGGCCGATTATGCCATTAACGGTTTATTGATTAATTAATCGGAGATTTGTTTCAAATCAATGATTATTTGTACGTAGAAATAAGAGAGAATACACTTGGCAACAGTCCAGTTTCTTAAATTTTAGGTCGTCTGCTAATTTTAGATCGGTAAATTTATTAGAATTAATAGGTAACAATAATTTCTCAACTTACACTTTGAGTACTTTGACAGTGTGATTTGAATTGAATAAAAAAATAGGTTTTATTTCCATTGTGCTTGCGATCGATTCCGACAAAAAGAAAGGAGGACGCTCCATAAGCTCTACCGGATCGGACTGGAGACTAGAGGAACCTTACTGCAGGTGAATAAAAGGTATGCTTCAAGGCAGAATTGTATATCGATGGCCTAAGTGCAAAACGTCGTAACCCACAAAAAATGTTAAAATTCCATTCTGGTGTCATTTGAATTATATGTCGTATCTGCACATTTTGGCAAAACGTTGTAACCCGCAGACGCCTTGAATATTCAATTAACGCGCCAAAATAAAATGTCGTATTAGCAACCGGCATGGATTCGTTTGAAAAACGTCGTAAGCCACAGTTGAGCATTAACCTTTTCGAGGAGTAGGTGGCTTTCAGTGTTGTGCAAAGTTTTCTCACTTTATTAGGTAAGTATTTTGTGATAACAGTGGTATTAAGTAAGCAACAGAGTTCGTATGGTATAGGTTTTGTTGTAAGATATGAATATGTTTACGTAACACTTTAATTGGGTCAAAGAAATTAGTCAAGTGGGATACGATATTTTGTTTGTTGTGTTTATTTTAGGGTTGCGACATTTTGACGTCGAAATAATCATTTAACTGGTCTATAAAAAATTCTCTAACATCTCACTCGTACCAAAAAATGTATTTACCGGGCTTGTAAGGTAAATAACTATTACTTTTTAGGAATCCAATGAATGTTTTATTTTCTTAACTGTATTTTTATATAAGAAAATGTATAAGACGCTACGCGTGAAATTGACTTTCTATTGCGGTTTGTGGAAAATATTAATTAAATCTTAAATTATTGTTGTTTAACTTTCCAGAATGTCAGCCCGTACAGCTAAAATAATGGCTCTTACGGCAGCTATTAACTTAGATCAAAACAGTTCAACTACAGAGGACAATCAGGATATAACAGACGATAATAATAAATATAACCAAAATTCAAACACGGATGAGACACCCTCAGCTTCATTTGATCCAACAGGCTTTGATGAATCGGCCATATTTAATGATTTTGATACTATTCCTGTACTTTTGGAAGATATTAATATGACGGTAAACAATTCAGTAGATTACGTGATATTAGATAATAATGAGGCATGTTATAATGTCGAAATTGAACACGAAAAAGTTATTGAACAATCTTCACTAGTGCAGGTAAATCAAGATAACTTTGGATTTGTGTGGCTCGAAAATAGAAATAATATGGATAATTTTATTTTTAGAAATTAGCCTCACAATTTAGCGATCATACTGTTAGAGAACGTAATCATACAGAAGATGTTTATGTTATTGAGAAAGAGCATGAAGAAGAACAAAATGCTTTGCTGAAATATCCAAGTGTACAGGTAAACGACCTTGCTGGCACAATTGTGTAATTGGATATAACCTATTTATATATTTTAGGAACCGAATTTGCAACATGACAATGATACTGGAAAGAACAATGGAACCACGGAAATTGATGAACGTGACGAAGACAGAGAAGAGCTGGATCCCGAAACCGGAAGTGAATATGAACCAGAGAAAGAAGAAGGCAATAGTACAGATTCAAATAATCAGAACGAAATTTCTGTAATGGAGGAATCCCGTAAAAGAAAGAAAAGAGAAGACATATCGACATGGAATAGAACAGTTAATAAGAAGCTTAGGATGGAAGGTAAACCTTACAGCTCCACCTTAAAAGATGACAAAGGAAATAAACTTAAGCAACCAGCTAGAAAATTGGGAGTTATATGTAAATGCAAATCACTTGCAAGAAGTTGTAATACAATAAGTGAAAAGATAAGGAAAGAGATATTTGATATGTTCTGGAAACTGAATTGGGAAGAAAAAAGGAATTATATTAGGTCTCTGGTAACTTACGAAGAGAAAAAAAGGTGCTATGTCGCAACTGACTCACGAAGAAAAGGGACATTTTATTATCACCTTCAAGTTGAAAAGAAGAAACTTAAAGTGTGCAAAAACTTTTTTCTTTCTACATTGGGAATGAAAGAGAGATCAGTAAGAGATTGGGTAACTCATCCATCTATCCATGGTATGCCAAAGTCCAAGGAAACAAGGAAGAAACCAACAGATGAACAGCAAAAGAACGACGAACGAAAAGACTTGATGAAAGAATTTATAAACCTGATCCCGAAATTACCTTCACACTATTGCAGAGCAGACACCAAAAAATTATATTTCGAGGAATCTTTTGCCAATAAAACAGAGGTCTACCAGTTATATAAAAATCGCTGCGAGGAAAAACATTGCACACCGCTTTCCATTTGTGCCTTCATGACAACATTATCCGAAATGAATATCTCTATACATAAGCCTAAAAAGGATCAATGTGATCTTTGCTGTTCTCACAAGGTAGGGCAAATTTCTGACGACGAATATAGACAGCACATAGAAAAAAAGGAACTAGCTAGGAATGAGAAAAAGGAAGATAAAGAAGCTGCATTAAGAGGAGACTGTTATTTATTTACCATGGATGTTCAGGCAGTGAAGTTGTGCCCAATGTTGTATGCAAGTAAGCTTTATTTTAAAAGCAAACTTCAAGTGCACAACTTTTCAATTTATAATTTAAATGACCACCACTGCGTCAACTACTGTTGGAATGAGACAGAAGGAGAACTTGTAGCATCAATATTCACTACCTGTATCTTGCAGCACTTGAGAGAATTTTGCCTCGTTGAGAAAAAACCGGTAATTTTATATTCGGATGGGTGTGGATACCAAAATAGGAACGTAGTCCTATCTAATGCACTTCTTAATTTTGCAGTCCAACATGGTGTGACCATTTTCCAAAAATATTTAGAAAAAGGTCACACCCAAATGGAAGTAGATTCAGCCCATGCATTGATCGAAAGAAAGTTAAGAGGGCGGGAAATTCATCTGCCGAGTCAGTACCCAATATTAATAAAAGAAGCTAGAAAAAATCCCTCTCCTTTCGAAGTTCGCTATCTTAGCCATGACTTCTTTATGAAATATGATAGCACAGATAATTTCAGATACCAGTCTATTCGTCCCGGACGAAAGAAGGATGATCCAACCGTAAATCAATTAAAATGCTTAAAGTACGAGTCTGATGGGATCATCTATTACAAAACGGATTACAAAGAAGAATGTTATGCGCCACTTCCGCAAAGACCAAACTGTAATCTTACTGCGAGCATTCCCAAAGAACAATTATTGTACAAAAACAGGCTTCCAATAACGAAACAAAAATATGGCCATCTTCAAGAACTAACCCAAGTTCTGCCACCTGAAGTAAAATCATTTTATGACAACATCCCTTTTTGCGCCAAAAAAAAAGAAAAATAATTTGTTCATCTGAAATAGTTTGACCTCTGTATCTAATTTTTCAAATAAAGACCTTTACTTTTTTGATACCATATTGTGCTGTTTTTTAGCTACTCTACTTAGAACATAATTTTCGTTAGGTCGTATGCCACAATTGTGTCAGTTGCAAAAAGTTGTAACCCACAAGTTTTTTGTAATAAATAGAATAAATAACAGGATTCTTCGAAAATATAACACAATGTTTCATTAAATAAAAATGAATCCATAAAACTGATATTTATGTAGAGTTTAATTAAGATCAGAAGTTTTTTGTCTCTCCTGTACAATTAGGGTGTTTAGGGTTACGACATTTTGCACTTAAGCCATCGATATACGGATCTGCCTGTTTAGATTTTTGCAGACCGGGTGACAGGGAGGGGTACTCTCTCGTCTATTCTAGAACCTTGTCATGGATGGACTGCTACGCTCACTCAGTAGAAAAGAATATCATATCGTGGATTATTCGGACGATCTGGTAATAATGATCCAAGGCAAATACAACACGACAACAAGAGACAGAATGCAATGGGCTCTTAATATCGTGAGAAGATGGGTAGGGCAGGAATGACTTAACATCAGACCTCAAAAGACTGTTATAATTCCCTTTACAAACTGCAGAAAAAAGGAGTGTTTGGAACCCCTAACCCTTCAAGGTGTAAGCATTCCACTGTTGGAAGAAGTCAAATAGCTGGGAGTAATTTTGGACTCCAGACTGGTAGTCACCTACCATAGAGTAAGAAGTCGTAGGTAAAAACGGATAATAATCCATGCAAAAGTGCAAGAAACAGCAAAAGTGTGATGAGGCTTGATCGTAAGAGATTTCACCCCTGCAGTAGTCCTTAAAAGGGTTGTTTCAACCTCCGTGGGCTGGTCGGAGTTCCTCCACTCAAAGGTAGACCACTTTACATATATTCACTCCGATCCGGCATGATAGCCCTCGCAAGCGTTTAGCACAACAGAGAAATCGAAAATATAGGTGGTTATTCAACTTAGGGGTAGTTCGAATAGTTTAGTTTTGACAATGTCTTGTTTCCCGCCCTTAAAAGCGGGGAGATTCGCTAAACTATCGGGCTGTGACCTTTTAAAACCTCTTCTTTAGGCATAGTGAAGCAGGTGATACAATATTTTTATTAAAAATAAACCAGAAATCAAGATAATAAACATCTAATCACCTTAGAACAATGCATACAACCGCGGTAAAAATCCCTGACAAATAATGACGGCGCGTTCTCAGTCACCTGACGTATTTTCAATTTCTGTAAAATTTCAATTGCTTATATCTTAGAGACGTAGTTAAAGAACAGTTTTTTTTGTGAAATGTATGTTTTGTTGCATTGTTATCTTATGTTTTCTTAGTGTTATTTTCACATTTAATATTCAATGCGTATTTTCCGTAAGATCGCATAATGAGACTGGTTCTATGCCTATACTCGGAGTTTTCGCGATGTCATAAAATAATAATAATAATAATAAATGTCTTTATTAAAATAAATAAAAAATATTTACAAAGATTATAAGTATAATTAGTAAAACATGTCAGCGTTTAAATTCCTCGTGCATGATAACAAATAACATAATGACATACATTATTTGGTAAATCCGTCCCTGTAAACTATTTACACAACATTAAATAAAATCTCGTTCGCCATTTTAAGAATCATCGCACATAATTATATAAAATAAACACAAACTAAAAGTCAGTTATCATCGTTGATGCTTTTGTTTATAATTGTAATAAAATATTTGTTTGCTGCTTATGCTAGATTTAATTGTTGTCTAATGTTTATTTGTTTTTGTGTTGTTGTTGTGTTTCTTAATTATAAAGCTGGATTTATAAACTCGAAAAGTTGGCGAGGTTGAGGTTCAGTTGGTGTTGGAAATAGGAGTTCAATTTAAACTAAAGGGAACACTCAATTCCATTTATACACTCGTTCATGTTGTTCATGTAAAGCTCATGTAAGGTTCGAAAACTTCCCGGGTAGTACGAGATAACTAATTTTTTTGCTCGGAGTTCGGAATATCTAACCTCACTAACTGATCATAACTTCAACCTCACCAACTTTTCGAGTTTATAAATCCAGCTTTAATATACAAAAACTGCTTTTTTTTACATTTAAAATTAATATTTAAATCAATTTGTAACCCTCAAGGACTTTATAGGAAGTAGCAAGCATTACGCGAATCCGGCTTGCGGCGGCGGCGGTTCTCCATTACCATTATTCCTTGCTTTGTCGGTGTTACTAGTAGTAATCGCTGATATTTTACTAAACCACAAAACTTAAAGGTGTACTACTAAACTATAAAACAAAATTAAAATTAGTCGTCACCCGCAAAGTGTGACATTACATTACCGAACCGGATTCGCACTCGAGTCTTGAGACCACTAACTATCGCGGGTACCGCGACCCGCGAACCTATCTATCAGGGGTATGAAGCTTTTGATTGGGCCCCGCCAACTTTGAGCAAGAGGAAATTTCCACCCGGTTCCGCCGGGGAAGTAAAGTTCTGATTGATGCTGTCGTACCAGACAGAACTCAACTGGGTTAAACGAATTTAGCTAAATGTCCGTTACGATTTTTAGGAGTCCGGCTGCCCTGTGATTTTTAGTACTTCATTCTTTACCACTTAAGTAACAAGGGCAGGAATTTCCGGATGACAACATTTGAATTAAGTTCTTTGACCTCTGTTTCAATCAACAATGTTTATTTTAGAATAATTGCTTTGTATAGACCTAATCCAAGTAACTTGATCTCGTTCATGGATGAACTTGACTTATATTTACATGAAACAAATGAGAATAACAAAACTGAATTATTAATTGGTGACATAAACATCAATTTAAATAATGAAAATGACATAAATGTAACCGAATATCATTCTGCTCTAGCTAAGTATGGTTTTATACCCTATATTTTAAACCCGACCCGCATTACACCTGAAAGTAAATCATGCTTAGATCATATTTTTTAAAAAGATCTTTTAACAGTAGAAAAAGTTTAACCTTCAATTCTTTCATTCTTAATTGTCATATTACTGACCACTGTCCAATCCTATTGAATATTAATGCTAAAACTAAGAAAATTATAAACACACTTCAAACCGTTAATGCCAACATTAATTACAAAAAACTAGATAATTATTTAAAAACTATAACAATTGGAATAACCTTATGCAAACTAATGATCCACAAACTGCTACAGATCTCTTAACAAGCACGTTTAGTAACCTTGTTAATAAATCCAAGACCGACAAGACAAATTTAGGGAAACAGGTAAAGATAAAACCGTGAATAACAGAGGGCTTAATCACATCTATAAAACATAGAGACAAAATTAGAACACGTTTAAATAATCATTTTACCCCTGAACTGGAACAAAAATACAAAACCTACAGAAACAGACTGAATAAACTAATAAACAAAGCTAAAAACGATTATTACTTAAGAGAAATTAAAAACAGTAAGAACAATAATCTAAAAAGAATATATCAGTTAATTACTGAAGCCACAAATGAAGCATCCGTTAATAAAGATAATTTACAAATAGTCGATGATCAAGGTCTTCCATTTAACGACAACAAAGACATGTCAAACTTTTGCAATTCTTACAACATAAATGTCGGTTTAAATATGATGGCCTTGCTGGAATAACAGCCAATATTATTAAACGTAACCACAAATACATTCTACAACTAAAAAATCTTTAAAAATCCTTACTTGTCAGATGGAGTAGAATAAATATATATACTAATTAGGAAAATATTTCCTAGCCATCTGATGTAAAAACCTTATACTATAAGGTCGTATTTGGCTAACACTGTTAGCGCTACAATACTAAATTGATTGCTTAAAACTACCAGGAAAGGAAGACCTTTCTGTTGGTAGGATGCTGCTACCTATGGACCGGTTTCGAACTTATTGGTTCTCGTCAGCATAGGGTAAGCGCAAGATTTTTTAGTTTTTAATATACCTAAAGGTATAGTCCTCTCTCCTGATTGCTTAAAACTTCTAAGAGACGGCGCCACTTGTCGTTCACTGCCTAAGCAGGACGATAAAACTGGTTATAAAGACTTGAGGCCTTTCTGTTGTTAGGTATGTCTGCGCTTACCCTATGCTGACGAGAACCAATAAGTTCGAAACCGGTCCATAGGTAGCAGCATCCTACCAACAGAAAGGTCTTCCTTTCTTGGTAGTTTTAAGCAATCAATTTAGTATTGTAGCGCTAACAGTGTTAGCCAAATACGACCTTATAGTATAAGGTTTTTACATCAGATGGCTAGGAAATATTTTCCTAATTAGTATATATATACATTCTACAACCCCTAAAGCATATAATAAATTTAATTTTTGAAAAAGGCCTTGTTGTGTTAATGTGCCAGCTTTCATTGAATATTGGCATAACTCACTATATGGCATTTTCTTTAAATAAAATAAATAAACCTGACTTCACATTTATTAAAGTTGCAGGGATGAAGAAACATATTATGGAAACAAACGAGATCAAGTACTTCGGAATAATCGTCGACAGGAATTTAAAATGGACCAACCATGTGAACTATTTAACAAAGAGAATAAGGAAATTAATTTACAAATTCTACCAATTGCGTGAAATTCTTTGCAGGAAATTATTAATCATGGTTTACAAGTCTCTGGTAGAATCACTCCTTTCCTATGGTATCCCCATATGGGGTGGAATGTACAAGAATGCCTTACAAAAATGAAATACAACTCAAAATTATATACTCAAGATCATATATCTGTAAAAATTAACCATAATGAAGTACTTTAATAAAATTAAAATATTTAGGATTCCAAGGAAGAATATCATCTAATTTGTAATCTATTGTAGTTATCCCATAACATTTATTGAAGAGTTAGACAGAGTAACTAACTGGGCTTTTGAATGAGTTCGTGGAAAGATTAATTTGCCTTCGCTGAAACATCAGTAACGATTGAAATAATCAGTAATTGGGGAACACAAATCCGAAATAGGATTGTAATTATTGTAAAAAACGCAATAAGCGACAGTTTATACAGGTTATAAAAATCTAATGAGACATCAAGTGTTCATCATATATTCATGTTAGCTTACGTCATGCTGAAACCACCTCAGCTTTTGCGGACGTGCCAGTTATGTAAACAATTATTTTTGTTAGGACGGCAATATCTAGAAAGAGCCAGTCTGATTTCAGTCATAGCAATAATCATTTTGTGTGTTATTTCTGGTTTAGTTACCTGAAAGTGACATTAAAACTTACATCAGAAGTGGGATACCTCCGTGTGACATCATCACAGGAGAAAAGAACCTAAAAACTACTAACAAAAGTGGCTTTAATCGAAAAAGTACTAAAATGGCCGAAGACGGCGAACAACGTGAACATGAGCGTGCGGTTAGCCCAGTAGTGATCGGCGGTAGGGACAGTGTATCAATAGAAAATAAAATGATGTTATTGTTTTAGATGCAACAAGAAAATAACACACATTTCCAAAATGAAATAATGCAAATTTTATCTACAATGACCAACGACCAGGCAATACAGTCGGCAAATGCGCAGGCGCAGACCGCTCCTACGCCACTTCCTGGAGTTGTAGCGGTGGCATCATCGCAGCTCCGTTTACCAAGCTTTGACACTGATGACATACCATATTATACGATGCTCGAGTGGATGGACGACGTAACCAGAATTCAGAGCGAGCTTGGAACCTCTGACACGTTAATGGTTTTAAAAGCTGGCCACGCTCTTCGACGAAGAGCCGCCCGATTCTGTCAACACTGGAAAACTATTGTAAGATATTGGGCGTCGTCTTGTCGAGATTTTGAGGGGGCATTTTCTGAATAAGGAACACCAGATACTCGTACACATGCATGCCTAGCAATTAATAGTAGTAGTAATTTTGGCTCGTTAGTAGAGTATGGGAATGCTAAACTTGCATCCGTCAAGCGATTTCTCCTAGATTTCGTTGGAATATAGTCCTTAGCCTTGTCGAGTATGACATTCAAAATGTAGAAGTAGAAGAACAGCATTTGTTTACAATTCCCCAAGTATGATGCTGAGTTGTTAAAACTGTTAGCTGCTTGTGACGCCAGCAAGATAAATGAAATGAACTGGGGGCGTGAGTTATCACGAAAGCGGGTTGACAACTTTACTGAGGAACACCCCGCTCTCTACGGGAAATGCTGGAATTGTCAACGTTATGGACACAAACAAATAGACTGCAAAGACGAGGTAAATAATGGTGCTGTATCTATTCCCGTTAACTTACCAGGTCATTCCACTGTAAAAGTCTGTACCTATTGTCAAAAGAAAGGCCACACAGAAGATGTTTGTTATCGCAAGCATGGGATGCAAGAACGGGCAATGCTGACACAGAATATCCATTTCGGACACTCATTTCCATTGGCTACAATGTCAAATAACAATACAGTTACCTCTATGTCATATTTAGTGGACACCCGGTGCAGATGTCTTAATATTACACGAAAAAGTAGAAAGAAGGTTAAATTTAAAAATTCAACCTAATACTGAATTTTTTATCGGGAATGGGAAACTGCATAATGAAGCCCATTGGTCGCAGTACTGCTTTAATTTTTCCACCAACCATGACCCTTGAGGTTGATTTCCTGATTGTACAAGACGAATCCATTCCTGGTGGTGATGTTGACGCTTTAATCGGCCTTGATGTGCTCAAACGGTCAGGCATTAAAACAGAGGTAAATGCAAACATTGTAGATATTGTGTACGATCCACTTAGTATGTCCCGAATTTGTACAATACACACATTCAACGGAATTAAATTAAATTTGTCAGGATTGGACGAGCAAGCAAACAACGCTGTAAAAACAATTCTCTAAAATGTAATAAATCAGACACTGTCAGCTGTTAATCGGTATGCCAGGAAAACAAGAGGTCACCGATATAGAGGTGATACGCGGAGAACTAGCGCTTAGAGAAAGACTGTGAGGAAGCTGGAATAGTTTTTAATAAGAAGCGAGTTAAGGCAGTGCCGTACGCTGTTGGTGACAAAGCGGCTATAGAAAATAGTCAGTTATCTTATGGAGGAAAATTGAAACCGAAGTTTCAAGGCCCTTTTGAAGTGAGGTATTGCCTGTATAATGAGAGATATGCACTAAGACGAGTTGGCAATCGAGGCAGGACTACAGTAGCAGCGCATAAACAGTTGCGTACCTGGCCTGACCAATAACAATAAAAAAGAGAAGAGGAAAAGCAAACTCCCTAAACTTCTGTTTAGGCTTAGATCCCCAAAAGAACTTGTACTACTTGAAAATGACCCGAGAGGGCCGAAATTTTTGATAACCACCCGTACAACAATAGGAAAAACCCACAATGTATCAATCCACTGTACGCCCTGTTCTTATATACTTCATTACCTATTTATATCTCACAATAGAGTTTAGATTAATACCCTTGTAACAACATTTATAAATTAGTCGTTGTACTCCTTTGAAAAAGCCCCGAAAGGGCCGAAACACGCGTGTCAGGTAACTGAATATAAAAACTGTGAACCAGAACAAGTAATATTTATTTCTACCCATAATAAATAAATCTTAGTTAATTTCTAGATTGTAGTGTGAATTTAGTTTAAAAATATAACAAATACATGCTCAGAATTTATTTATTACAGTGTAGTAACAAAATCCAAAGTATTTCAATAACTGTAAATTTCTGAGTATAGGAACCTAACACTTTGTAAATTGCACTGTGTAATACTATTTTATATTATACATATTCTACCATCTAATACTGCCGCCAACATTCCAAGTACCAGAATGTTTATCAGGTCCTCTGATATTCTGTCCCCAACCAGCTTCAAAATCGTGATTATCTCCATGTTTCTGAATGGTGATTTGTCCCTGCGTGTTGCCCCTTTGATCCCTGCTTAAATCCGGTTTCACCTCCCAATCTGGTCTTTTTTGTTGTGTTTGTGGATTTTGTCCATCGAAACTTTGACGTCCATCCACAAATCTCCTTAAACGGACAATTCTGATTTGTTCATTGGGGTTAATTGTTGGCTGGAATATATCACGTGCATCGTAAACAACATTGGGCTGTGGAAACGCAGTACCGTACAAGACACATGCGAGCAGGAGTATAACTGGATAGGACAGCGACATCTGAAAACGAATGTTATAGTTAGAGGGGTGGAATTTTGGTGTACCGTACAATGCAGAGTCGATTTTTAATCAATGATGAATTATGATATTTATATTTTTTTTATTTTTGTTATATTTTGTTTTTGTTCAATCAGATTTTTTAAAATTAAATTGTGGCCAGGCGTTCAAGGATCTTTTTAACTTATATTAATAACATTTATTGTACAATTTGAGCAACCAGAAATATAACTTTCGGGTTTTATTGTCACTTGGTATGCTTGTGGAGGGAATGGAAACAATAGCACTAGACGATGACGACGTCGCAAGAAGGCTTTTGGCAATTCTCTTTTTATTGTCCAGTGAGTTTTCAATATATAGAAGATGAGCGAGATGTTGCAAGTGGCGACATCTCGTGGCAATCGAGTTATCCACCCAACCAGATCAGCGAGGTCTTAGAGAAGACCAAACGCTGGAATGGAACCTATAAGCAGGTATCTAATGTCACGTGGCGCTGAAAGGCAATGGTCGGTTTCTGCGAGCCGAAAACGCGATATAAAAGAAAGATGTTTGTCCTTTTTCTTTCCGTCAGACCCAATCCTTGAACGCGTTTCGCCGAATTACGGCCCCTCGGCAAGGCTATAGAGTCTGATGAAAAGGAAAGGGACCTTACAGTGCTTTTCAATACATAATGTTGTTACGGTTCGAAAATTAATTTTCATAGTTTGGCTATCTTTGTTAAGTTTTCGGATTTAAATTTTTAAAGTACCTATGTAGACTCCCACCTTAGACATTAATTAATAATTTAATTACTCGTTGATAGTCAATGGTTTCACTTAAATCAGTTCGAAACCTTTGTTGATGTTTATATTCCAGGAATGTTTTGTATCTTGTAAGACATAGCCAAGTGAATTGATTTCTTCTGTTCTTTGTTTCATAGGGGAGAGTCCTCTAGTACCGGACATAGTGAGTTTGTTCACTTTGCCGATAGGTGCCGCTTAAGCATATTTAGGTTTGAAATTGCGTCTATTACTAATGTTACCTCTCCGAAGCGTTGTGGTCAGTTTGACAGAAGTTATGGAAGGAAATGTCGATTTATGGTGTTGTGCTTTGACTATTGCTTAACTTTAAGCGCGTGTGCAGTGATTTTGGGTAAGTACAACGAGTTTTTTTGTTACCCTTTTTATTTAGCTATAATATGTGTACAATTTTACAGGCATACGGTTTGGTTAAAGTTAAAGTGTTTGTAAAAAATATTTTTTTTATTTCTAACTGTCAGTTGCCCAAAACCGGACACTAATGAGTTTCCCAGTATCGGACAATAAATTAGGTGCCTACAATTTTAAATAATTTTTTTTTTTGGAAAAATAAAGTTTTATGTGTTTATTAGTTCGCGTGTGATATGGTATGTGTGTATTGAACGTGGGTCGGTAATCGTGATGGTTAATGCACCATAGCACAGCCGTCGCGTCGGGTGGAAGCTTTGCCAACTCCCGCGCGGCGAAAAGGAAAGATTGTTGATTGACTGGCTCGAGGAAAAAAATATTGCATTTGGCGAAAAAATACTAAAAGTGCAGTTGCTTGATCTTGCAAGACTTCACAAAAAGAATTATACGAAATATGTAGTGGATGAAATGACTCGTGAACGAGGTGTTACAATATTACGTTTACCGCCTTACCGCTGTGAACTAAATCAAATCAAGCTTAAATGGGCACGATAAAAGGCGATGTGGCGCGTGAAAATAAAGCACACAGCAGATTGGCATATGTGCGTATTACATATCGAGGGCGTACAAAAAAAAAATGTGGGACTTAAATGTACGCGTTGAAGTCATGGTAGAACCTATTATTATAAATCCTGCAGATGACAGCAGTAGCGATAGTAATGAAATGTTTTCATCTTCAGATAGGGAATAATCGCTGTGATGGTAATAATTAATTTAAAATTGTAACGTATTGTCATTGTAACACTTTTTATTGTCGGCGTGGAATATAATTTGTCAAATGATTATCAATTAGTGTTCATCAAGTAACAATGGTTAGGAAATTTATAAACATCTATAATTTATATCTAGGTTTTGCCCTTAATCCACTATTATATGTTTCTATTATTATGTAGTATATTATCAACATTATGAAAATAACATATACCATTGCTTTATTATTCTTTTGGATTTTATACCTGCGTAATTTAGTTTCTCTAAATACTTCATTAGATCACCAAATCTAAAAGCTTAATTTCTTTTTCAGTTTTATTTATAATATTATATTTATTATATTATAATAATAAACAAAACATTAATATATTTTTTAAATTATAATTGTTTAAAATGACACTCCTGTTCCCCTTACGTTACAACGTAAGGATACATATGCGAGATGTTGCACGTGGCATCTTATAATTTTTTTTTCCATATGTGCTTCTATCACTGTTGTGAACTTACATCCACCATGTCTTTTGATAGTTCTCAGGCTCGCACCAGAGTCGGCTAGTAAAGTGGCCAAAGACCAAGGGAAACAGTGACCAGTGTAGAGCTTCGGATCTGAGAGCTTTAAGCATTCTGCAATTACAGCGGGCATTTTACCGAAAATATTGATACCAACTGGGTTCTTAGCACATTTTTTATTTATATATTTGATAAAAATTCGACGATGTCCGATATCTGCTGGTCGAGGAACTATATATTTTCTGTATAAATTTAAATAAAATCGCTCAACTACAGTAAAAGTTCGCGATACCCTTGTGTTTGTATCTGGAATGTTCACCACTAATGTAGTAGCCAAATCTTAGTTGTTGTCGATTGCGAAATGGCACAGCTCGACTGCGATAAGCACCAACTATACCCAATATGGTGGCTACTTTCATCATAAGGTACTTATCGTTTGATAAATTTCCAAGGATCTGCTGAATTTGGTCTCTCGTCGAAATCATAGACTTTTTAGTTTAATAGCCTTCTCTTTTCGCTTCAAAAAAGCGACAAGTTTATAATATTTACTAATCTCTACATTGCAATTTGATTTCAACCTGGCTTTAAACATTGAGTAGTGTGACCAAAAATATGAATACTTTCTTCCATACCTTAGATTTCTCTTCGAAATATGCAAAAAATATACTTTCATTTTTTTTTAAGAAACGCCTTTAAAATTCGTAGCACTGCAGAAATTTCCCATATGCAATTACCTACTCTTTCTTTGACTTTTTCAGCAACAACTTAAAGGTAGCTCTACTAGCTGCTTCATTTATTTTCACATTTGGTTCGTTTTCTTCTAGATTATTCATCGAAAATCGCACAAATTCAAAAAAGAACTCTTTATATTGACAGCGAGTTTTTCCGTTACTAACAACAAAACACATTGGTTGCAATGTAACTAACAACAAACAAATAAGGTAACTCACTTAATTTTGGATTTTTATGGCTTTATTTTTGAATTTGGTGGAATATGTATTAATTTTTTAATTATTTTAGTGCCTGGTTTAGTAGCGTTTGTAGTTGAAATATTGTATGATCCGCGTATTAAAAGTGTTTTTTATTTTGTTTTAAGGGTTGGGTCACATCATACATAGTTTTTCATTTTAATAAGCAGTTTGTGTTAAAAAAAAATCCCTTAACTATTGATTAACAAAACTTGAAATGCTGAAATTTTGATACGTTTCGAAATAATGTAAGATAGAAAATATACCCAGCACACAACTTTAAAATTTTTGGTGTGTCGTTGATTTTTTCAATTTATAATATATCACTTAACTCTTGTAAAAATTTTAATATATTTATTAAACGAATTAATAAACTACATGCACAAACACACATTTTTTAATTATCAATGGATCCTTGTTGTCCACTCTGTATAGGTTTGGGATCAACGTCCATGCTAACAGGTTAGAATTAAAAAAAGTGTGCCCTAATAGTTGTTATGACACACAAAATATAACACCAAAAAAAAAACAACAGAAAAAACAAAATCGATGGAAATTGTCAACCTACTAAATAAATAGACTTACTTCTTAAATTTAATGTTACTTAGAAGTCACACTAATGTACTTTCTACAGCTTGTTGAATACATTGGATCTCGGTTTACTGATTACCACTTTTTATAGTTGAACCTATAAACAAAGTAATGTAAATTACCGGGGTATCTTTTCATTGTGTATTTCCCATTTTATGACCTTTTCCTTTTATTATTATCTTATTATTCATTTAAGTAAAGAAAGGTTAAACATAAGATATTGTGACTCGAACAGTTTCGCGCACGGGTTTTCGGAGGGGGGGGGGGGGGGAAGCAAGGCCATAGGTTATCCTCGTTCAACAGGGACAATCCATGCGCGTGTTATCTTGCCTACACATTTCTTGAAATAGTTTTTGGTAGACACAGAGTAAGACGACGGCCTATTTATAAGATGGCCCTGTAGTCGAAAACTGTAAGAGTAAAAAAATGAATTTAAGAAAAGCTTATAGATTTTAAATAATTTTTTAGTACTATAATAAATAATGGTAATAACTGTACAATCAGCTATTATTTTAAATGATTTTCATAGTTTTTGATAGTTTTCAGTATCTTAGGACATTTTCTAGTCTATTTTTCATGTTCACTTCTTTAAATCAATAAAGTTTCAATCAATTTCTTTAAAAAGATAAAAAATCTTCATTATTAATGATGATTCATTATTTACCTAGGTTAATAATGAACTACTTTACTTCTCACTAGACAAATGAGGTAAATAATAGGACTTTTTCATGTTAGTAGTAGAGTGTAATATGGGTAAAAGACAAAAACTTTGAAGTTCAACTTTTCCGACTTAAAGTTTGCCCCCGCTTTTAGATTTTGTCATATTATAAGTTTCAAAAATCGTGTTCGTCTTGACCGAGGCAATTTTTAAAATTTCTGTACAAGATATCAAAAAATTTTATTTAAATAAGGTGATCAGAATTCAAAATGTGTTCATTTATTGTCAAAATAGGTCAAAGACGTCCAAATTTCAAAATTTGATTTATTTATTTTAAACGTCTTATTTTATTCATATTTGTTGTTATACTAAAGGCCACAATATGAAAAAAAAATCAGAGATGGGCTACTTTTCAAATATAATAAAATTTATAAATTTTTTTTAATATGATATATTTATAGATTTTCAATGATCCTGGGACACACTGTACAGGGTGTAACAAATTCGTTTATCACTACAATGGTCTTGTAAACCGTAAATAGAACGAGGATGGTTAATTGGCACCAAAGTACAAAATATCAAAAAATTTTATTAAAAAAAGGTGGTCAGAATTCATAACTTCATCAGTTGCAAAAATACTTAATTATTACACTGGTCTGCGACGTTTCTGAGGTCATGGTTTTCTAAGGTGACTTATTACCATTTTTGCATGCTGAATTCAGAAAAATGTGCAATTTTGTTCGATCAGGTTAAGTTTCCATTGTATCGTAAAAAAATAGTATTAATTTATTAATAACAAAAATTATAGGAAATTTCGCAATTACTGGCAATACCGCGCGACCAGTTTGCTACAGGTTTGTTTCAACACATCCGAAAACTGTACATTGTTCATGCGCAGAAGGAAAAAGGCGTTCCAACTAACCCGTGACGGTTTATCGTACGATCCTTGCTGACGTTCCAACATTGTCACGGACCGTTCGCGAATCGGTGTACGGTCATTTCGATACTTGGTTGAAAGCATGTACTCTCTCGACTGACTTGCGCATGAGTCCGTTTGTCTGTTTGTCAAGTGCTCGTGGTTTATTTATTTTGGCTATGTCATTCTTCTCTCGTTGTTTGTTTACTAGTTTTGACAATACAAAATAAAATAATTTTTTGAATTAAAAAATGTAAGTATGACGGAGGATACCGTGATTTTATATCGAATGCTTAGTTTTCTGATGGTGATTTGGAGGTTTTAAATGAACTGTGAGTTAAAAATGAAGAATATTTATGTAATCAAAAGAAATTCTATGAATAAAATATTGAAACTACCAGTTAGTTGTTTTTATTTTTAAAAATATCCTGGCAATTTGTTTACATTTAAAAGTAAGGTTAGTTTCGCCAAGCTACCACGCCCTATTGACATATCGGTTCAAAAAGCGTTCCAACTGTTTTTGTTCGGTTACGAAACCATACAAAGTTGGGTGTTGGAACAAACCTTATAATCAAGTGTTTTTATTCTCTTGGTTCACACAAGTCTGTCTCAGTCATTCTTAAGTTATCCGAGCGGTAGTAGGGGAAAGTGTTCTAATATCGACCACCTAAGACATTTTTCTAAATAAAATGCAACATATTTGAACTTAAACGCTTTTATTTAGCCAGCCTTTGGTGCCTTTTTTACCAAAAAACGCATTAGAATAAACAAAAAAAAAATAATTAACCAATATTAAACAAAAAAATAAAAATATATTTTTTGATCGATATTATCCATCCTTATGGGAAATATCGACCACTTAAAGGGGTAATATCAATCACTATTCTATACGATATTCATATCACATTTAACACATATAATAAAGTCTTCTGCACGTTCAAATCCAGTGCATGCAGAATGGGACCATCCAGAGCATCCACGACATCTCCACCAAACTTTGTTCTTTCCATAATCACAACACACTGGACGAATATCCTCATCTTTTTTATCGGGACGGTTTTTAGATTGTGTGAACTTTTTTGAATTGCTGTTTGTTGGACCATCATCCAAATTTCTTTCTTTCTTTCTTCTTTACCATTGCCACATTTTTTTTTAGATCTTTTAAGTTCTTTTTCTTCTAGCTCTTCTTTAAGTGGCGTTGAAGTTAGGATTTTAGATTTCTGCTTTTTTCTATTGCTTAATAGTTTTGGTACAGGAATTGCATGAATATCTTTAAATGATTTGTTTTTTAACTGGATGGTCTTGTCTTCATCATCTGTTGCTTCGGGATCAAAAACTGGTTCAATCTCTGAATCTGACTCATCACTTGAGGATAAAGCTCGTGCGCGTCGAGGAATTTTCTTTGGAACCTCACTAAACTTGCTTGGAGTCGCTTCTCGTCGTATACCACTAGGACCGGGAATAGCCTCTTGAATATAATTATCTTGCAAATCTGGAGTAATATTTTCATTCTCAGGGTTAATATTTACAAACTCTTCTTCCCCAATAGTATTACGATTAAGTGGATAGACTCCTGCAACCTAAAATCCTTTTATTTCTTTTTCACTTGTGGTTACCCGATTGTAGGCTTTGGCAAATAATTCCGCAATGTTTGTAACAGAAATTTTTTCAAAATGATGAGATTTCATGTACCTATTGGTCGCATTCTTGACTGTAGGCAGCCTTTAACGAACTAAAGAATGTTAAGTCAAGTGGCTGAAGTCGGTGCGACGTGTGAGGCGGCAATGAAACGACCACATGTTTGGGTAACGATTCTTTAAGCGATCTTGTAATGTAGTATAAGGCACGTTGTATAAATTTGACTGCTTTTCGTATTGAGCATTTATTTTCATTAATGGCCTTTAAAGCGCGAATTAGATTTTCTTCTGTTCATGTTGATCGGGTCGTTTTCCGTATATAGTCTCTCGGCATCTAGAAAAAACACGTTGTTAGGTTAAAACGTCAAGCGAGGATAATATCGATCACTAGTGGCCAATATCGACCAATGTGATCGATATTACCCGCCGAAACGGGACCAAATATTTGGTAAAAAAAATTACATAACCCCAAAATTATAAACGCTTGTTTTTTACAGATATATTCCATAATATTACAGTAAACATTGTTATTTAAAAGAAGTACAAAATTGGTAAATCTAGTAAGTACATACCTTATTTAATTTGTTAAAGATTTTATAATTAAAACTCACTAAACAAAATTGAGAGCACAGAACTTGTAAACGACAAAAATTTAACTAAACCGTTGTCCCTCATTCCTGTTCCGACGGCTAGAAGATACGAATACTTGGTAGCGATGTTGCCACTGTTATCAGTTTTGTAATAATGAGGTGATCGATTTTCCCCGCTGGTCGATAATATACGCCGCTCCCCTACGTGTATATTTACTTGAGTTCGAACGTTACCATTTTCATATTGAACAGAACAAAATGTAAAAATGACCCAGACACGTTTTGTTATATATGTGGATAAATCACTTTATCTAATCATATGTCAAATATCACGAGTGTTGTGAAAAAATGTGTCTAGCCTATTATGGAATCAACCTCCGTGATCAAGACAAGTCACTCGCACATATTATGCTGCATCACATGCGTAGAAGGTTTGCGATGTTGGAACACCAAGAAACAAAAACGCCTACCTACCTTTTGGTATACTGTTGGTTTGGCGGGAAGGGAGAGATCATATTACTCACTGTTATTTTTGTATGACTTATCTACAAGGCAACTTATGAAATTTCATTTATTTTTCTAAATGAATATCCCTAACATTTATTTTTAAGAAATAAATAAAAACAATTGCCAACATGTCAAGTATCCCAATGTGTCATCTGCTTTAAAACCTGTTAGTCATGATCCAGAAATTCCAATTCTAGAGCCAATAGATGCATACACAGATTTGTCTTCAGAATCTAATGATGAGCAGACAGATGATGATATTGGTTTTGAGGACACCGTTGGAACAAATCAACCGAAACCCTTTACGCAAGGCGAATTAAATGATCTGACGAGAGACTTATGTCTGTCTAAGGAGTCCTCATAATTGCTAGGATCTCGTTTTCGTATAAATAGTTTACAAGCTCCGGGAACGACATTCTGCTGGTATCGTGATCGGGAGGAAGAGTTTCAATTTTTTTTTGAAAAGATGAAAGTACAGCACTAGTTAACTGCAAATATATCAAGGGTCTCATCGGGGCTCTAGGCTTAAGATATGATTCTAGCGAATGGAAGTTATTTTTCGATTAATCCGGCAGAAGCTTAAAGGCAGTTCTCTTGTTTAATGGTACCAAAGTTCTTTCTGTTCCAGTGGGTCATTCAGTACAAATGACTGAAAGTTATGATTATATGGAACGTTTAATAGCTGCTCTAAACTATCGAGACCACAACTGAAAAATATGTGGAGATCTAAAGGTATGTAATCCGTACGTAACCTTAAAGGAATTTTTATTCTAAAAATTGCTTCAGCTTCTTTCTGTTACTGCACCCTCACGAAATTTCAAATTATTCTGTTATGTTCAGGTTATACCTTTTGTTATGATTTTGTACCTGCTTTGTTGGTTACTACCTGATAGGTATATTTTCATTTAATCTAGCAGTTTAGCGGAGTTGCTAAGGAACATAAGTTAGTTTGAAAAATAAAGAATTTGTAAAAAAGTTACGAAATAAAAGTCATACGTACATCTCGAATTCTAGCATCATTATTGATACTACATATTACAACAAATTGGCGACGATGATAGCGAATTTATACGCAAAATAAGAAGGCAGTAACTCGAATATTATAATACGAAAATGACACAGGAAAGTACAAGAGCAATACATGCTATTCAAACTATATTTTCAATAGAATCATATGATCCGACAAAGAAGTTCAGTAGATGGTTAATGCGTTTGGAAAGCGCATTCAATGTTTTTGCTGTTCCTGGGGACAAAAAAAATGCTTATCTACTACATTATATGGGACCGGATGCTTACGATGTTTTATGTGACAAGATTTCACCAGATCTGCCTTCATCTAAAACATATGAAGAATTGGTAAATACAATGAAACTTCATTATAATCCTGAACCATTAGAAATAGCAGAAATTTTTCGTTTCGTACAAAGGAAACAACATGAGGGAGAGACAGCCCAGGAATACCTAACGTCTTTACAAAGATTAGCGACTACATGCAATTTTGGTGAATATTTGAAGTAAGCATTAAGGAATCAATTTGTTTTCGGACTTAGAACCCAAAATATCCAAGGTAGACTTTTAGAGCAAAAAAATCCGACAATAGAAAAAGCTGTCGACATCGCTGTTGGCATGGAAACTTCAGTCCGAGATGCAGCCCAATTACATGGTGCAGGAGGTGGAGGTGTCTACAAAGTGCAGCAGCAACGAAAACATTTTCAAAAAAATGCAAAACCAGTTGACTTACGTCAAAACAAATTTCAAAATAATAATTCTTTAAAATGTTTTAGGTGTAGTTCCAACAAACATTTTGCAAGTTCGTGCACTGCCAAGAACTTGAAATGTACAAAATGCAACCGGAATGGTCACGTGGCCCAGGTATGCATGAAATCACAACCTGGTAAGAGTCCTGTTAATAAAATTGATGAAATTTTATCGCTTGGTAATACACAGCATGTCAGTTTTAGGAGGAAATATACTCTAGCTTTGCGGATTAACAATGCATATATTAATTTTGAGGATGATTCAGGCGCGGCAGTTACATTAATTAATTTTACAGATTTTAAAACCTATTTTCCTAATTTACAATTAAAAAGCACAAATATTCATTTATTAAGTTACAGTAAACAAGCACTAAACGTTGCTGGTTATGCAGATGTACAAGTAAAATACAATGGTTCTGTAAAAACATTAAATTTGTACGTTGTTCATAGTGATAAACAGCCGTTATTAGGCCGTGAATGGCTACGTCAGCTAGGTATTGGTTTTACTGGAATGCCAGATGATATACAAATCAACACCACTGATACAAGAATAAATGAACTATTTTCAAAATATGCCAAACTTTTTAATAAAGAGATAGGTAAAATTACAGGTATGCAGGCAACTTTACATATTAAAAATTACACTACTTAATTAAACTAGACAATTCGCAGATCTGGAAAAGACACACTGATCAAATTAGAACAATGGGGGAAAATACACCTCTATTACCTAACAATTCTTATCAGCCTCAAAATAATAATCTACCTTCGAATACGAGCGATTTCAATTTTGCACAAAACATACCTAAGGTTGTTATAGAAACTCCAAATGTGTCTGTTATACCTGAATTTCCTGAATTCCAAGCGAATCCAGATTCTTTTACAACTGATAATAATGCTGAGGTATTGCCAAACGTAAGCTCTCAAATTACAGGGTCTTGCATGACTAAGGCCAACCAACCTTCCTCTGGTTTAAGGAGATCTAAGCGTAATAGTAAGGCACCTAATAGATTAGATTTCTAATGGTGTTTTGTACATTTAAGTGGGAGAAAAAGTGTTATGATTTTGTACCTGCTTTGTTGGTTACTACCTGATAGGTATATTTTCATTTAATCTAGCAGTTTAGCGGAGTTGCTAAGGAACATAAGTTAGTTTGAAAAATAAAGAATTTGTAAAAAAGTCACGAAATAAAAGTCATACGTACATCTCGAATTCTAGCATTATTATTGATACTATATATACAACACCTTTATTGCTTGGCTTACAAGACGGCTATACCAAATACCCTTGTTTCCTTTGTCTATGGGACAGCCGAGCCGATAAAGAGCACTATGTAAAACGCGACTGGAAAGTAAGGCCTTGTTTGCAACCTGGCTCACATAACGTTCTAGCAGATGCTTTAGTGGATCCAAAGAAAGTACTGCTTTCTCCATTGCAAATTAAACTAGGGCGTATGAAAAATTATGTCAAGGCTCTCAATAAGGAAGGTCTTGGATTTTATTCCGTTAGTCAAAAACTTCCGAACATTAGTGATGGGAAACTGAAAACTGGAATTTGTAAATAATGGAAAACATGCATTTAAATCCATTTTCCAAAACTTTTTGGGAAACCACTGAAGTCAAGAGTATCAACTAGTGGTCGAAGACCCGTTACAAAGCTTTCAATGTTCTGGTACACGCATGTCTGTAAAAATGAATTTCTTAAGTTCGCATTTGGAGTATTTTCCAGAAAATTGTGGGGATTTTAGCGAAGAGCAAGCTGAACGTTTTCACCAGGACATTTGTGTAATGGAAAAGAGATATCAAGGCCGGTGGGACGTAAATATGCTGGCAGACTACTGCTGGTACCTAAAAGAGGATGGTTAAGAAGTCAGGCACGCCCGAAAATCTTTGAAAAAACCTTTTCTGCCACAGTATTTTTTTACAGCCTTGTTATGAAATTGGAATGAAATATTTAGTGTCATATAGTTCAGCTTCTAATTTTATCATGATATACAAACAGCAATAAAGCTTGACCCGATTTCAAAAAATGCGACGCATAAAGACATACAATACAATACAATACAATACAATACAATACAATACAATACAATACAATACAATACAAAATGTCTTTATTGATAAATTAAATAAATAATACAAAAAGTTATATAGAGCGATGGCGACGTTCAAATGAATGCTCTTCCACGCAACCATCAGAAAAAAGAAAAAAATTCTTAATAAAATAAAAGACTAAAACGCAGAGCAGTGGTATTGATCCTAAATAAAATAATAATGTTCGTTTCATTTTTCAAAATGAGTCGAAATAGGTCAAAGACCTCCAAATTTCAAAAGTTTGCCTCATATTTGTTCTAAAAGTCTTATTTTAATCATTTTTTTTTTGTATAAAATGCCACAATATAAAAAAAAAATCGGAGATGGCCTATTTTTTCAAATATGATATACCTAATTTAAAAAATTTTTAAATATGATATATATATAGATTTTCACTGGCACTGGGACACACTGTACGGGGTGTAACAAATTCGTTAATCACTACGAATGTCTCGTAAACCGCGGAAAGGACGAGATTGGCGCCAAAGTTGAGCAATTTGATGTTTGGTAATAATTCAGAAAGAATTTTTGAAATAAACCGAAAAATTGACAAATAGATTTTTTTCAGTTTGCGCCTTTAATGTAAGAGATAAAAAAAAACTAATAACATTTTGTTTATCATGGTAACTCCTCATTGTCTTTTAGAATCTGCAATTAGTTTTGCCATACAACGTTTCAGTTTTCTAGAACCTTCCTCAGTGTTTCGTTCTTGAACCTGAATATTTTAGACTTTAAATAAAAGACCCATTCATAACTTAAAAAATTTAAAACTATTTTCAACAATTATTATGTTTGATGGCAAGATGGCAACAATTTC
Source organism: Polydrusus tereticollis (assembly GCA_963920685.1). NCBI lineage: Eukaryota > Metazoa > Arthropoda > Insecta > Coleoptera > Curculionidae > Polydrusus > Polydrusus tereticollis. The sequence continues at coordinate 35,280,395 of OY987331.1, forward strand.
GTCCTACTATAACAATGAGATTTAAAACTTACATAAAGTTACATTCCGGGGTGATACAGACGTTGGTCAAAAAAAATCGCCTATTTGATCCCTAGGAAGGTAAGGGCAGGTGTGTAACATTGGGGCATTTTTCGATGGATAGTTATTCTGTCTACAAATAATGAAGATACACTCAAGACAAGGTATAATCTTTATTAAAATTTAATCTATAGTAAATTTATAAATGAACTTGATTTAAGTCATAACAAAATTAAACTAAAATTATTATTACACATTATAATAAACAACAGGATGCTCATACAATTAAGAGGATTTTCGAAATTATATTGTGAATAATGCCAGTCTGTTCATCCGCCTGTGACTCTACACAGACATCACAAGTCCCCCCATTCAATGGAATGGTGTGACTCATTAATTATAGTAACATCATCACAGAGGATTTATTATTCTTTACTAATTAAATTTATATATTATAATGGATAATTATTACATATAATGTAATATATTATATGGACACAAGTCTAGTTTGTGTAAAAACTAATTTATTATATTATATTATATCATAATAGCTGTATTTAAAATATAAGTATTGTTGTTTCAATTATATATTTTATCAAAAATGAGGTAGAATTTTTCAATAATATTCAGTTTTATTATAATTGCTATTGAATATCACAAATTCGGTTTTGTTGATTGCGCAGTACTTGAAAAAATAAAATATATTCTATATAATATTCGAAAACGATTTTAAGGAGTTAGATTATATCAATGGTGATTCGTCAAATAACTGCGCCGCAGAAATTCACACAACTTATTGTATCTATATCTATGGGAGGAAGTCTACGGCACTGGTTCTTTAACCCCACCACTTCGCTAATTGCTTTTTGAGTTTAAATTGAATATACCAATAATATAAGTGCACTGCTTTGTTTACAATTTGTTGACTGTAAGCCAAACGTCACCTTTTACTGTCAAAACACCGGCACCCTTGTCCATCACCAAGGGCCATTGGGTTTTACTGTTGGGAGTGAACTTAAAATCTTTCAGCAGAGTGATGAGACCGACTTTACTTTGCATCATTCCAAATCTTAAACCTGAAAAAGAAAATAACTGGTTATTATAACATATCCGTCGGTTCTATTCTATTCTATAATACGAGCTGCCAAAGAAGTATTGTTAAACAATAGAACCAAAGTGTCACTCTCCAGATATTTTGAAATACCATTACGAACATTTGAATTATTCTGTTCTAAGATAACTTTTGAAGAAATACAAAACGGCGAAGTTGCCGTTTGCCCAAATTGTGAATCCGATTGAAAGTTCTGTTGGTTTCTTTGCTGATTGATGTTTCTTTCAATATATTATAAAGGATATAAGTGTACAACTTCGATGACCTCTAAAAACCAATAACTTAAGTTTGTTTACATAAATGGCGTGGCTTTATTTCCCCGCCAACTTGCGTGGGGCGTGTTGGCGGTAATGACAGGTAAATATATTTTTAATAATACAAATAACATAAATACTTATTTTAAAAAGACCTTGAAAGTCAATTTAAATACAGGAGGGTTTTATAACACAACCCTTACTGCAGAAAAATAGATTTAGTTTTCGATAACAAAAATAAAAGTCACTTCATTGCATGTCGAAAAATTAAAAAAATGAAACGTAAAATGAAGTTAAAGAAGTAATTTAACCAGTGGCGTATTTAGGATGGTAACACGGGGGGGGGTCCAGTTATTTCCCTTAAAAAAATGCGCCGCAGGGAAAATTTTTTTAGGTGCCACGCCCTTTTTTGGACTCTCTAAACTTACGTTTTGATAGCCCGGCTCAAAAAAAACGTAGAAATTAAGCAATTTTTAAATATAAACGCCAATATTTGCATTTGAAATATTAGTTTTTTGAAGGTATGTATAACGGTATACTATTTTACTCACCTGAATTAGAAAACACGGAACAAAAAATAAAATTCAACAATTATTAAACTAAAAGACTGGGGAAATCCCCAAACATCTGGAAAATTTGAAATAATGTTTCATGTTATTTATTGCAAATAAATGAATGTGAATTTCAGTTTTATTTACTACTGAGTCCACGGGGGGGGGGGGGGGTCCAGACCCCCCGTACCCCCCCCCCCCCCTAAATACGCCACTGACTATAACTAACTATTAACTTAAGAAAAGAACACCCTGTATCTGGTAGAAATTATGACCATTTAGACGAGAAGCAAATTTGCCATCGGGATTTTGTCAACGTATCATATTTTTCTCACAGTCCTGTTATTCTTTAAGAGTATTTATGGGTTATTTGGGATACCCTATTAGGGCCCTTTTTTTTGGAATATTATGAGGGCAGTTGGAAATATATGTTCGTATCATACACTGGGTTTTATTTTATTTTAATTCGTAAATGCGTTCATGTATCAGGTGTGAGGTTTACCTCAAGTATCGTTAATAACACTGGGGAACAGCAAAAATGTTTCCGAGACCAAAATAGCAAAATCTTACTTACTTTATTATACTAACTAACAATCTGTCTTGCAATAGTCTCAGTTAGCTCCGGTTTTATAGTTCCATACTAATTATGATAATTACCTACCTGCCCGTAATGTATGGGAAAATTCGAATATTAAATGAGAAGTACCTGGATTTATTATAGTAGGTGTACTTTATAAGGGGTTTAAATACATATAACATAAATCCTAAATTGTTAGTTAGTTGTATTTCAACCACCAGTTGATTGAGAGGTGTTCGTATTTGAGAAATTAGAGAGTGTTGAGCAACATGTCGCGAGTTTGTATAAACAAGCCGGATCATTCTTGTTATACATGTGGTGAAGTGACTTTTGTGAAACAGTAACGTACACTTAGCCCTTTAATACAAAAGGCTTACCACTTGCATTTTGGCTGTAAAATTAGAGACCAGGATAAAAATTGGGCTTCCTATATCTGCTGCTACAACATTCGCGGCTGACTAAGTGGAAAAAAGAGTAAGATGCCCTTTGCTGTTCGCATAATCTGGCGAGAACCGAAAGACCACGTTACTGAATGTTACTTTTGTTTGACACCTCCCATCAAAAAATACTTTTCTGAGAAAAAAAGGTCTGCGAAACAGTATACAAATTTACAATCCACCATACGCCCGGTGCCTCATAGTGACGAGTTGCCGTACTTAATCCACCTCAGGAATATAGCCTTGATTCTGATGATGATCCAATGGATTGAAACGGTAGTATACTGGAAAATGTCGCCGGCCCATCAACCTCGCAAGACTCCGATTTTGTCTGTGAACTTTTCAGTGAAAAGCCTCACAAAATAAGTCAAAGTGAATTAAGTGGCCTTATAAGGGATTTGGAATTGCCTAAGAAAAAATCCGAACTATTGGTCTCTCGATTGCGACAATGGAACTTACTTCAAAATGAAGTAAAAGTTTCTGTGTACCGAAGCCGCCTGAAAAGCCTAACACCATTTCTTAACATGGAAAACAATTTGGTAGCCTTTAGGGACATTGAGGGATTAATGGCAGCTATAAATCTCGACTATGATCCAAAAGACTGGATATTTTTAATTGATTCCTCAAAAGTAAGTCTTAAAGCTGTGTTACTCCTTAATGGAAACAAAATGCCTTCAGTCCCAATTGGTCATGCAGTCCGCAAGAAAGAAACGTATAGCAATTTGAAATTGTTACTGCAGACCATACAATATGAAAGATATGATTGGCAAATTTGTGGGGATTTAAAAGTTGTGACGATATTGCTTGGAATGCAGCTGGGTTTACGAAATACAGCTGCTTCCTCTGCGAGTGGGACAGTCGGATCACTACATAAAGAAAACTTGGCCACCGAGAGAGTCCTTTGAGCCAGGAAAGAAAAATGTAGTCAGCGCGTCATTAGTTCTCCCAGAAAAGATTTTACTACCGCCACTTTATATAAAATTTTGTGAAGGCCATGGACAAAGAAGGCCATGCTTTTTAAAGACCCAGGGTCACCAGATAAGGAAGCTTTTCGGAAATGCGCAATCCGATTCCATACTTGAAGGCAAAAAAGAGGACTCTTGGAATGTGTTTAAAATGGTTGCAAAAAATTTTTTGGAAAACATGAAAGCAAAAAACTATATAGACCTAGTTGCCCAACTTCTTTTATGTTACCAAAACCTAGGGTGTAATATGTCGTTGAAAATTTATTTCCTGGATTCTCATCGGGATTACTTTCCGGAAAATTGTGGTGTTGTAAGTGACGAGCACGGTAAGAGGTTCCACCAGGATATTTCAAATATGGAATGAAGGTATCAGGGAAAATGGAACTGTGAGATGTTAGCCGACTACTGTTGGACTATTATGAGAGATGCCCCAGAGGCTGCTTCCAAAAGACAGGCTAAGAAGCGTAAAATGAGTGTCTAAACTTTAGACTCACTGATAAAAATGTGCTATTCAATTGCTATTGTTGAACCAATAATATATTGTTTGTATGTTCATTGTAAATGCCTATAAACTAAGATGTTCATTGTATATGCCTATAAATTAAAATTTCAAATAATTTAGATTTTTTTTGCGAGCTAACTAAAATCTTTAATAGGTATCTTTTTGTTACTTGGGTGTAGTTCAATAAAAAAAAAATAGGTTTTGTTCATGAAACAAAAAATAGTTAAAATTTGTTCCCCAGTGTAATTATTTCGTGTGCTGTTAACTCTTTTGTTTGTCAGATTTGTGTAACGCTTAGTGACTAGTTGCATTTAGTGTTTTGTTTAATTGCTCACTGAGTTACTTTGTTACTACAATGGATAAACGATTCCGATCTTGCAGCCAGAGCTCTAGTAAGAATGCTCAAGTGTGATCTTATTGAACATAATAATTATCTTATACACATTTTTTGGTGTGTTACAGATTTTCGACTTCACGAAGACATGAAGAAAATCAGGTTTGGCCGACTGTAGCAACTTAAGAAAAGAACACCCTGTATCTGGTAGACATTACAACCATTTAGGCGGGAATCAAATTTCCCATCGGGATTGTGTCAACGTATTATATTTCTTTCACAGTCCCGTTAATCTTTAAGAGTACTTATGGGTTATTTGTAATACCCTAAGCAGGTCCTTGTTTTAGGAATATAATGGGGGCAGTCGAAAATATACTTTCGTACCATGCACTGGGTTCTATTTTATTTTAATTCGTAAATGCGTTTATATAACTTAAACTAAATGATCGATCCCAATCTCCCGGCAATAGATAAGCAAAGTATAAAGGTGCAGTAAATGGTCGGAATAAGAAGAACAAGTAATGATACTCCCATGATATGTTATACATTGATTTACCTATGCACATCCTAGGACCTTCTCCGAAGGGCAGCCACGTAAAATCCGGTCGTTTGGCTTTATTATCCGGGCTAAAGTTTTCGGGATTAAATTGTTCTGGATTTGGATAATATTCTGGGTCCATTTGAATACCCCAAGCTGGAACATACACTTTGGTACCTGAAATTTAAAAAATTGGGAATGATTTAAATATCTATTACATAAAACATTCATTTTTATATACCTTTCTCTATAACCAAATCACTGTCAGGTACTTTGTAGCTTTTGGCACACCGTCTTGGGAGAACGGCCAGAGCTGGATATTTTCTAAGAGACTCTGTAAAACGTGTTAAAAATTAAATTGCGAATAATTGAAACAAAAGTAATAACAATAACAAACAACAAAGATTCATTTATCGGACAGGATTTTAAAAGGATACAACCTTACCATGCATAACTTTATCCAAGTATTCCATTTCTACGATAGAATCATAACTGAGTTTACCATCGTGTTTTTTCAAGACATCATGTATTTCTTGACGTAACTTATCCTGAACTTGCTGATTTTGAGACAGCTCGGCCATAGCAAAAGTTGTGGCACTGGATGATGTTTCAAACCCGGCCAGATAAAACAGAAATGATTGAGACACTATTTCCTGCACCGAAATTTTATGTCCTTCTAAAACAGAAAATTAAATTATACCGGGTGTTGCATCGTCGAGCGGGACATAGGAAATCCCATGTAATTTTAAATGGGGTCAATTATTGGCTTCCCTAATTATTTTAGAGAAAAATTCTATTTAGGTTTATTAAAGAGTACTAAAACCCACATTCAAAAGGATAACTTTAGATATTTTTGATGAGCCCGTTTACGGGTTATCGCCGATTTCTTTTTAACTATTTCTCCTTTTTATGGCCCCGTATTTGCGGGCACCAGTCAAGGTAAAAGATGACTGTCAAATAAAGTTGTCATTTTGAAATGTATGCTTTATTGTTATAAAAACTCGTACATCGAAAATATTAGCCATGAATTACACTTCTGAAGAAAAAATATTGATGATTCAATGATATTATCAAGGAAATAGTTATCAAAATGTGTCAGACATGTTTGCTGCTCTGTATCCGAATAGACCGATATCTGCAAAATCTACAGTCGAAAGGACTATCAAGAAATTTGAAAGTTTGGTACCAAATGGATGGCTGCGCGGCACATAGTACCCTGGCTGTCCGGGAATATTTAAACCGTGCTTTTAATGGAAATGTTATTGGCTTAAATCATACAGTAAATTGGCCAGCCAAGTCTCCTGATTTATCGCCAAATGATTTCTTTCTCTGGGGCTATTTAAAAACAGGATATACAAAGATAAAAAATACCCAAATCTAGACGAGTTAAAAAATGCTATTTCTGCCGAATGCAATATAATTTCAGTTTACCAACTAGCGAATGTAAGAAGAGAATTTTATGATCGCCTCGGTTATTGTCTAGCAGTCAATGGAGGAATATTTGAACATCTTCTTAAATCCTAAAGTTCTAACAATTTAATAGTACCTACCTATTAATTAGTAAAATAGTGAAACATGTAAAATGTCATAATTAACCTTGTAATTGGATACTTTATTTTAGTTTTATTCAGATTAATTTGTACTCATAAATACACCTTTAATATTTTCGATGTACGAGTTTTTATAACAATAAAGCACACATTTCAAAATGACAACTTTATTTGACAGTCATCTTTTACCTTGACTGGTGCCCGCAAATACGGGGCCATAAAAAGGAGAAATAGTTAAAAAGAAATCGGCGATAACCCGTAAACGGGCTCATCAAAAATATCTAAAGTTATTCTTTTGAATGTGGGTTTTAGTGCTCTTTAATAAACCTAAATAGAATTTTTCTCTAAAATAATTAGGGAAGCCAATAATTGACCCCATTTAATTTTAAATGGGATTTCCTATGTCCCGCTCGACGATGCAACACCCGGTATAATAACTGTTAACAAATAATTTGCATATATTGTGGAATAAAAGTATGGACTACCCTTAATATTTATGTTATCTTTAGTTTTTATGGGAAACGCTCGAATACGTCAATTTAGTTTTTTATTCGCCTACTTTCTTACATAATTCATTTGTTCTTTTATTGATACATCGTTTGAAAGATCTTATTTCACACAGTATGCTCTTAAATTTTGATACAGATATTGTTAATATGAAGTGTATTCCATACTTTTTTCCACACTGTATTTAAAAAAACGTCACATAACTTACTCTTTAACTCCAGCAGAAGATGCATAAAATCTTTTCTTTGTACGTTATTTTCCTCTCTGTATTTAATGGTTTCTTGTACGACATCTGAAAAAATATTTTGGTTATGACAACATATTCCTTTTTAGCAATTGTTATTATTATTATTAACAACTATTCATATTATATTATTAACATAAAGAGTTGAGATGGGAATCATTGTGAACTAACACAGAAGGCGAGCAATTGAACAATTTACGCTTTGCTGTAAATGTCTATGGACTGCGAATAATGATTGACGACCTATTAAATAAGTCAAATATCTCTGAGTAAAGAGAATCATACAATCGAAGTTGAGAGACACGTATTGCTGGGATAGACAGCTTTCAGAAGGCGTACTTAAAAATTTATAATCAACATTCCACTATCTCTAAGAAGCCTGGTTTTTAATCAGTGTGCTCCAATGATCCACTGACTATAGATTCAACCATAACAAATAAAAGTATTGGCATCAACTGACGCCTGAAAGTATTAAGGTAAATAACATGATGTAGGAAATTAATAACATTGTCTAAATCCTTGTAAGAAATTTACATTATGGCAACGCTGCAGTAAGGGACTGCCCCAGGTTCATTATTTTCCTGGCCATCCGCATCGCCTCGTAATGACGATGTTTCATTTTTGGCAGTTTTTCCAGTGTTTATCGGTTTTGTGAAATTATTGATGTGTTTTAAGTGTTTTGTAATATTTGTATTTGGAGGCTAATTAAAATGAGTCGCCAGTATCACGTATGCGACAAATCGTAGTATAACATTCCTGCAATTACTTTTCATAGGCGAGTGAACAGAAAATTGGGTTATGGGCTAAGTTTAGCATTGTCAAATTCTAAGGTTAATGCAACGTAATCCCCACTTCAGGCCCCACCTAAGTCCTCAACGTGTCACACAGCCAATTATACAGCGAGATAAGAGGGAGTTGTAGCAGTTGAAACTATAGTCATAAACCAATGGAACTAAGCAGGACAGCTAGCTACACACAGAGCGCGCGTAAGCACGGGGAAGCGAAGCGTTGGAGTGACAAGCCCCAGTAGCGTCCTTCTCAACAAAAGACCAAGCTTTCCATGCGAGTTTAACCGACAGTTTGGAATGTCACATAAAAAATTTGTTTTTTAGTGTGCTAAAAGGGTTTAAAATCGGACAAGTTTAAAATGGAGTGGCATTGTCACATGGGAATATCCAAAAATAAAATGTTATTTCATAATTCAATTTTCAAGCAAAGTCATACATTTGCCATGAGGCTATAAGTCATTTACCTTGTAATTAAAGACCGACAATAACTATACTAAACAAACTTGAAAACTGCACCTATGGAGTATTATTTGCCGTAATAAGTGTCAAACTGTTTAATAAATAAAAATGATGCCAATTCCTCAAGTCAGCAGGAATAGAGGTACTTGACTTGCTTAGATCGAAGTTTTTCCAAAAAAGAAAAAAATCTGATAAATTGATTAGTAGGCAAACCGACGGCAGAAAAATGAAACTAGAGGCACTAGTGCGAGAACGATAAAAAAAGTAAGGTCGGAAATCTTGACTTGCTTCGATCTAAGCAAGTCAAGTAAAGTTCTTTGGTTGAAGAATGGTTCTGATTTCATGACTACAATAAAATGGGTACTAAGTGTGGTCGTAAATACCCTTAAATTAGATTATTTGTTGTCGGGCCGGATTAGGATGGTTTCTTCTGATAATAATTAATTTAGATGAGGATAGCGATGGATGTAGAATAACATTATTTTACATATAAATAAATATAAGTAGGTAATAATTAAAAATTTATATTATTTGGGTCTTTTTCATTTGAATAAATCAATATATTATTATTATAGAGTACCGAGTATACGAGTATGCTTACTTGTATTCTTTAGTCCGGCCCTTTACTGCACCTTTATAGCTTGCTTATCTACTGCCAGAGGAGTGTGATTGAGCTTTTACTTTTATTGCAGTCATTAAATCAAAACCATTTTTCGTGCTGACTTAATGAATTGGCATCATTTTTATGTATTAAACAATTTAACACTTATTACGGCAAACCATAATCCATAGGTTTAATTTTTAAGTTTGTTTAATGTAATTATTGTCCAAGTTTAATTGCAAGATAAATAACTTACAATGGTACGACGCTTATTTAAAAATTGAATTATGAAATAATATTTTATTTTTGGATATTTCCTATGTGACATTATTTAAGGACATAGGGCAAACGCTTGTGGAGACATATTGTAGAAGACGCCTATAAACTGACTGACTAAATATGTTTACTAAAAAATATTACTTGTGAAGTAGGTTGATACATCATGGCTAATTGCCTTGTATCCAAATTTTGTGATCAAGCCAGTTGGAATCATTTCTTCAATGAAAAATTTTAGTAGATTAGGTGTGAATACCTTTCTTCCAATTCTCCTAAAAACAAATAATTTATTATTATAAAGAATTAAAAGGCAAGAAGATAGCAGGTAGCAAATTTTAATGTTCAAATTGATGTGTTGTTAATTTTGGAAGAGTGCAGGAAAAGCTATTGCGTACGACTCATATAAAAATCTTCGTCTATATTTTCTATTTTAGCGCTAAGAGTATTGTCTTGCTGTTGAAGACTTGATATTTCGTCCCTAGACCAAATAACTGGAAGCCTTGGTAAAATGTGCGTATCCTTTTTGAAAACAGCTATAACTTTTGCTATTTTCAGTTCCCCTTGATTACTTGGTAATCTAGACAAGGTATCTACGTTGATACTCATTTTCCCAAGTCTGTTACCAAAGGTAAAACTGTACTCCATTTAATTGGCTAGTCTTAAACTAGGATCTTTGATAGTTAGAAAATAATTCTCGTTCTTTGGTACTACACCTTCTTTCTGTGGAGTTTAAAGTTCTCCTGGCATAACACACAGGGTGTCCTAAACCTTTATGGTTCTGGGTTAAAATTACTCCCAAAGACGTGCCGCTTGCATCTGTGTTTAAAATGAATTCTAGCTGCAATAGTGTGGGCATTTAAAAGGCTGGAAACCAGATGTCATACTACTGGCAGTTTGAAGGAGATACCACGAGTTCGGAACGAACGAAAACATGGGGTTTTAGGGTCCGGTAGCTATTGATCCTCGTGTAGATTTAAGGCTGCTCGCTAGAGATGCTGGAATGAGTCAAAAATCAGTTATAACCATATTGCACTTGCATACATTGCGTCCATACCATATGACTCTTCAGCAAGAGCTGTAGAGACAAAACTTTGAAAATCGCCATACCTTTTGCAAATGGGTCATAAGGCAAATACAAGAAAATAATATATCTGGTTTGAAATTATAGAAGATATAGTTATTGGGCCGCATTTCATTGAATTACATTTAAATGGTAAAGTGTACACATATTTTTTAAGAAACCAATTACCCCGATTATTAAATCAATACATAAATCTAGCAGTAACTAGGTATATAAATAAAATATTTGAAAATAGGTGGATTGGTCTAGTTGGTCCGGTCAACTGGCCTGCTCGGTTCCCAGATTTGACCCCATCGACTTCTTCTTGAGGATAGAAAACATAGTGATGGCAACGACACCTACAACTTCAGATGATATGAAAAATCGAATACGTTCTATCTGTTTACTAGTGATACCTGGGATGTAAGAGCGGATACGAAATTCGTTTAGACAAAGAGTGAGACAGTGTTTGGAAGCTGAAGGGGGATATTTTGAACAACTTCTCAAGCATGGTAGACGTTAATTAATATGAAATTAGGTTGTAAACTATTTCTTTATTGCAATATCATAAAAATTTTTTGATATTATACGTAGTTTTTCACGCATATATAAAATTCCAAACTCACCGCCTACCCATCCAAATTTAGAAAGTAAAAATATGGTTAAATCTGTCCTCTCATATCCCTATTACCTCACCAAAATTTCATGAAAATATTTAAAACTGTTCTCGAGATATTGCCATGTAACACTATGAATACTCACCCTGTAGAATGGGTTTCTTGTCCGTGACAAGTAAAACTATTGACCATATTCAATGCATAAATACCTAAATTCATTGTCGGATTCTTCCAAGGAATTGCAATCAATCCCGAATGCCGCGCTGCCAATAATATCTGTACTAAATCTGGCTAACGTCTCCTTAATTTGGATTTCCTGATTAGATTTAGCGCTCTTTTCTAATACTCTCTGAAGTATAGCTGCCTTCTCAATTAGCGTTTCGAACATCATCTTCATTTTACCTAAAAATTTGATCAGGTGTTACAAAAGACGTAAATATACCAAAATTTCAAAAACAAATATTAAAATTAAGGGATCAATCATATAATCTAGTTTATAAAATTCGCATTTTACGGACTTAAACATATCCAGAAAAAGTGTAATATTTTAAATTTAGATCTTAACCACATCTTACCTGTTGTAAAAGTAGGTGTGAGTTTAGTCCTTAGTTTCTTCCAATCTTCGCCTTCCATATTAAATAAGTGTTGTGTCATTGGATCGCTTTTATGGTGATACATCCCGTGACCAGGAAAATAGTCAAAATCTTTTAATAAAATATTTTTGACGATATTTAAGTCCAAAGCCATCCATTCTGGCATTAAAAGGTTGTAAATTCCAACATGTTTCAATCCTTTGGCTTTAGAATTTTTGTAAAGTTCTAACATGTATTCTTGGTGGCTTATTCTACCGCTAATAACTGATTTTAAGTCTCCAAATAAAATATGTGGATCCATCTGTGGTACTCTTTTTCTGGACCAATACTGATAGCGCCATTTGGAAAATAGAATAAATACAGATGTTAGGATTCCTATCAATGCAATGACAGTAAACAAAACCATCTTCTTTTCTGAAGTCTAAAATTAAATATGGATTTCTTAGGATTATTATTTCCTTCATGTTTTATTAATGATATGAATCTGTACATACTACGTACATAAATAAAAATATTTTTTTAAATTGTACTTACCTAAATATAACAGAAGAATCTTACAACTAGGAGAACTAACTACTTGTTACTATTATAAACACTCTTAATTATTTTGGTGCGATGTTCTTATATGTATAAACAAAATTTAGAGTTAAGATACATATAAATAGTAAATATATAGGTACAGGTACAGTAGAGGACTTAGGAAAAATATTTTTTTGTCGTGAAAATTGCATTTTATCACAGATACATTTTATGCGTATTAATTTGTTTCTAAATAGTTTACGAGGTGTTAGAAAAATGATATCATATATTGGTAACCAGCCCTTCCTTGAATTGTTACAGAGATAAAAAAAATACTCTTAAATGCAGCTCTGTGATATAAAGCTAACCCTTAAGGGCCGATTATACCGTTAACGGTATAAACATTGACTAATTAATCGGAGATTCGTTTTTAATCAAAGATTATTCATACGTTCAAATAAGAATTCATTTAGTTAACCGGAGAATAAACTTGGCAATAGTCTAGTTTGTTAAATTTTAGGTTGATTGCTAATTTCAGATCTGTAAATTTATTTAAATTTATAGGTAACAATAACTTTTTACGGGTTGAAATTAAATAAAAAATAGGTTCTATTTCTATTGTTTGCGATGGATTCCGACAAAACAAGAACACACAAGAACTAGGTTGTTCAGCGGCAAAAATGGTATACCACTCGCTGCTTGACTCCCATTTGCGATATGGTATTGCATTTTGGGCATTCTGAAATCAACACCTTTTAAATTCTGTTTTCGTGTTCGTTCTCTTTCGTTTCGTTTTATTTTATTTCATTAAGAATTATGGGCTGATCTAAAACAATTAAATGTTCATAATACAGTTCAAGAAAACTTAGTTTTACCAACTCATTTGACAGACCCAAACACTATAAATAATAATTTCATCAATGCTGTCCCAAAACTTAAGCCTAATCAAAGTCAAATAGATTTTTATAATAATAATAAACAATGTCATAATAATTTTAATTTTGTTAGTGTAACAGAAATAGAGGTTTTAAAAGTAATTTCTACAATAAAAAGTACAGCTACAGGACTTGATGGAATAAATATCTTAACAATGCAATTATGTCTTCCCTTTCTACTTCCATATATAACACACATCATGAACTATAGTATTTCTTGCTCCACCTTTCCTAGTATGTGGCAGGAAGCGCGTGTGATTCCTCTGCCCAAGGTTGCTACTCCGAATACTTTAAATGATTTGCGCCCCATTAGTATTCTCCCCACCCTTTCCAAAGTTTTTGAAAAGCTACTTGATGGTCAGTTGCAGGTATATTTTAACAATAATAAAATAATTTCTGATTCACAGTCTGGTTTTCGAAAGGGTGTGGGATGCAATACTGCTTAATTGAATATAACAGATGATATAATATACAGCTCAGATAAGGGAAAGTTGTCAATTTTGGTTTTGTTGGATTATTCCAAGGCGTTTGATACGTTAAATCATGATATTTTAAAAGCAATGTATAGTTATGTGAGTTTTAACGATCAAGCAATAGGGCTCATGACAAATTATCTGCATGACAGAAAACAATTAGTATGGTATAATAGAAAAAACTCGGAATTTTTAGATGTCACTAATGGTGTTCCACAGGGCTCAATCTTGGGCCCAAGATTATTTACATTTTATACGTCATCATTTTCTTCAGTCTTTCAGTCATGCAGTAATCATTTCTATGCTGATGATACTCAGAGGTACTTGTCATTTTATCCGGATAAAGCACCACAGGCTGTCGCCGCAGTTAATTTTGATTTGATCAAGGTTAGTGAATTTAGTAGTAATCATTGCTTGAAATTAAATTTTAATAAAACTGTGGCGGTGGTTTTTGGAGGAAAAGTAAAAAAACAACGGTTTATCGAACGGTACAGTCATGATATTGGCGTTCAAGTTGGATCCTGTGGTGAAGAATTTGGGTCTGTATGTTGAGAGTGAGTTGAGGTTTGCTGCACATGTGAATAGGTGCATTCAGAAAGCTTACTCCAACTTAAGACTTATTTATCAAAATAGATACATCCTTAATAGGAATGTAAAGTCTATGTTGTGTGATGTACTTGTGCTTTTCCACTTCAATTACTGTGATGGCGTTTATGGTCCATGCTTGACCGAATATGATTCAAGACGAATACAAAAAGTACAAAACTCTTGCTTACGGCTTATATTTGGCATAAAAAAGAGAGCACATTACCCATAAAATTACAGATAATGCTATTATAAAAAATAAGTTTCCTACATATCTCTATCAGAAGATTAGATTTCGCACAGACGTACATAATATTAATATTAGGTTTAAGGGTAGGCTTACAATACCACAACATAGATCGCAGCTTTTTAAGCGATCCTTCTCGTACAACATTGTCAATTTATTAAACGCTCTTACTTATGAAGTTTATGCTATGTCAGCACCTGTTTTCAGAAATTTTATTTATCAAAAACTTGGTGCGCAATCATAATAGAAAGTGCGGCCTGGGTAATGAATTGTTGTTTTTAGTAATACTCTCCACTTTTAAAGATAAAATATAATTTATTAGTTTACGTTTATCTCGTCTACTATTTCCTTTATGGTTATTTCACTAGTTATAGTTTGGTTATGGGTTAGTTGAACAGATGCCTTGTTGGATATATTGTAATCAGGGTGAACTGAACCTCGCCCAATAACAAAATGTAATACTTTGATTGTATCATTTATGAATAAAGACCTTTGTTATTATTATTATTATTATTATTATTATTATTATTATTATTATTATTATTATTATTATTATTATTATTATTATTATTATTATTATTATTATTATAAGAAAGCGCTTAGGTATATGAGTGGGGCAAAATATCGGGACCATTGTCGGCCATTATTTAGAAAGTTTGGTATTTTAATGGTTATATGCCTAAATAAGAGATCTTCAAGCAACAATTCTCAAAATGTATACAGCACCAGGCAAAGCTCTAACCTTCGGCTTCCAATTCCTAGTTCGACATTGAATAAGCGCTCTCTAATTTACGAGAGCATTAAAGTGTATAATCATTTGAGAGTGGAGTATAGATCTTTGGATTATGTGCGAAGGAATTGCAGAGTGGAATAAGGGAGGTAAAGAGGTCTATGGACTATATCAATGAAAAATACGAAGAAAACAGAAAACGTAATAAGATAATGTCTGAGATGTTCGCCGAAATATCCAAGGATAATCAGACCTTGAAGGAAAAGGTTCAAAAATTTGAAAGTGCTTAGCAATCAAAATTTAAGTAAAATTAAGCAAAATATATGCATTTCTGGATTTTCACTGAATGGAGATTATAATAAGGCATCTCCGGACGATTGCGTAAAACTTTGTACTTCCTTGAATGGTCCTGTGACGGTAGACGACTTTGACAATGTACGCCAATTTAATACACAAAATGGCATTAAAGTCACAGTTACCTTGAAAAATTTGAAAGTTAAAAATCGCATTTGAACTGCACGCTCTAAAAAAGAAAAATTACGCCCATAAAATGTGGTTTGGGAATATCTGAAGCTCCAATTTTTATCAACGAAGAACTAACAAAGGAGATCTATAATCTTTTCAAAAAAACAAAGGCCTCGAAAGAGTTAGGCTACAAGTATGTATGGCATCGCAACGGCAAAGTGTTGATTCGCAAGAACGATGGTGATAACGCTGTTCTTATAAAAAATGAAGCCGCTTTAAATAAACTATTAGCTGAAGTTTTTATTTACGGCATAATGTAGGTTTTATTACTAAACATAGTGGCTAATGCAAATAATTTAATTATCGGTGATGTAAAAATATACGTTATTTTTACTCAGTATAAATAGTTTATTAGATACCATTTTTGAATTACAATTGGATATTTTGGGAGTGTCGGAAACGTGGCTTTCTGATGATATATATGATTGTCAACTGTTCATCGATGGTTTTAAATTTTTTAGAGCTGATTGAGGCTCACGGGGAATCTACATTAGGGATGATCTACCCGTAAGTGTAGTTGATGTTGGGGATAGAAGCGAATCTATTGAGCAACTTTGGCTGACAGTAAGGGTAGGGGGCATGAATTTTGGATTAGGTGTTCTTTACCGCCCACCTAAAGGTAATTTGGTAAATGGGTTTGATTTGTTGGAGAATGCTGTTTCCACTATAATTCCCCCCCCCCCATCCCGATGAAATAATAATTATAGGTGACCTAAATATTAATCTTTTATGTGCTACTAGTTCAGCCAATATGTTCGACGCTTTTCTTGCTTCCTATTCACTGTGTCGGGTGGTTAAAACACCTACACGATTCTCGGGTGGACACAGTAGCCTGATTGATTTGATTCTTTTATCCAGTGAAAATTTATTAGATGGAGATGTTATACATCTTGATATGCATGATGTTACAGACCATCAGCTTACCTATTGCAAAATTAAGGACAAGGTGTCTTCCAGGGCACCAAAAATTGTAGAGTTTAGAGACTTTAAATACTTCGACATTGATCTATTTAATGCTGATTTAATAAATACCAATTGGGGTGAAATTTATGACACGCAATGCCTTCATAAAAATGTAGATTTACTCACTGATCAAATATAACAATTGTTTGATAGTCATGCGCCACTGTGTAAAGTGCGTGTGACGAAGCCGAAAGCACCGTGGCTTACAGACGTCTTAAAAATTATGAATAAAGAGCATAACAGATTAATGTCTATATATAAGAGAACCAAGACTGTTCTAGACTGAGAGGCGTACAAAGCAATGAGAAATTTATTCACTTAGGCTGTTCGTAATGAAAAAAAAAGTGTATGCCAATTTTGTTGCACAAAATAGTAATAACCTTTGGGGCGCTTTAAATAATTTAAATGTTTACAACAAAAGTAAAATCAATATAAGCTTGCCTAGCAATTTGAACAAGCCAGATCATATAAATAATTACTTTATCAAATCCGTAAAGAGTATTGCACCACCTGCCAATGTCGAGCTCGTCGAAAAATATCAGAACACTGGATCAACTAGCATTCGTAGATTAGAATCTGTTACGGATGATAAAGTTTGAAAGGCCATATTAGAATTAAAGTCGAACGCATCGTGTTGTCCAGTGATTGTGCCATTTTTGGTTTACACATTTAATGGCTGTATCACGAAATCTATGTTGCTACCTAAAATAAACCACCCAAAGGACGTCTCTTACTTATGGCCTATTAGTTTGTTGCCTATTTTATCAAAGGTCTTTGAAAAGATTGTTTATTTTCAGATAACTGAGTATCTCGATACAAACTATCTGCTTGTTCCGAGGCTACAGCACGGCAACTGCTCTGTTGAAGGTTTTGGATGATCCCATTGAAGCTGCCGATAGGGGTGAAACTTCAGCGCTGATATTACTTGATTATAGTAAAGCATTTGATACGCTTAATCATGGCCTCTTATGTGCTAAGCTATGCTCCCTCGGCTTCGATGAGTGCTCGGTGAAGTTCTTTGGAGAATATCTAGCAGATAAGTCTCAGTTCGTCTTCTTGGAAGGCAAGCGTTCTAGTTTTAGGGTTGTAGAAAGGGGAGTATCACAAGGTTCAATTCTGGGGCCTTTACCTTTTGTAGTGTATACGATTGACATGAACCAACATGTGAAGGACTATGATATGCAGAGGTATACCGATAATACACAATTACGCATAAGTTTCAATTAATCCAATGCCTTTGAGGCAAGAGGTAAACTCACCCAATGTCTAAATATGTCAAGTGAGTAAAGTTATTCAAAAGTCATATCTCTCTCTTAGAACTCTCTATAAAAATAAAAATATCTTGAGACCCTATTTAAGAGAAACCCTATGTGAAACACTTGTTCTTTCTCATGCTAATTATTGTAATATTAAATTTGTATATGGACCGGTGTCTAGATTTGCAATGCAAGAACAGACTACAGCGAATTCAGAATTCCTGTGTTCGACTTATTTACGGACTGCGAGCAAGGGATCATGTCAGCTATAAACTGCCTGAGCTTAGATGACTTAAAATCATGGATAGACAAAAATTGCATTTTGCTTGTTTCTTACATCGGTTACTTGAAAGTGGAATTCCTCAATATCTTCGTCAAAAGCTTCATTTCCGACATTCCACGCATAATCGCACAACGCGTTTTAATAATCTATTAAATCTACCAAAGCATCGAACTGCCCTCTTTCAACGCAGCTCTTCTTATCTGGCTACTAAAATATACAATACTGACATGGTCAATAAGCTTAATAATCTAAGCTTACTTTCATTTAAATCTAAATATAAATATTTCTTGCTTCTTCTTCTTCCGATGCCGTCTTCTCATTGAAGGTTGGCGACCACATTTCTGAATGCGTCTCTGTCCCGTGCCACATGGAATAGTTCTTCAACATTCATTCCTGTCCACTCTCTTACATTACGAAGCCAGGATTTTTTCTTCCTTCCTATTCCTTTCTTTCCTTCTATTCTTCCCTGCATTATGTTTTGTAGCAGTATATATTTGTCGTTGCGCAGAATATGACCTATGTATGCTGTTTTACGGATCTTGATAATTTTTAGTAGTTTCCTTTCCTGTCCGATGCGCCTCAGTACTTCATCGTTCGTTATTCTATGTGTCCAGGATATCCTTAGCATGCGTCTATATATCCACATCTCGAACGATTCTAGCCTTTTGACGGTTTGGGCTTTTAAGGTCCAGGTTTCTACCCCATATAGCAATACCGACCATACATAACACTCCATGAACCTTAGTCTAATTTGTAGGCACAAACTTCTATTGGTTAACATTGAAGAATAAGCACCAAATGTTTTTCGAGCCATTTCTATCCTGATCTTGATTTCTTCGTCTGGATCTAGTAGGTCATTAATGACTGTTCCAAGGTATTTGTATTTTTGGACCCGCTCTACTTGTTTTCCATTTAGTGTGATAACAGGGTGAATATTAGAGTTTTTACTTATTACCATGAATTTTGTTTTTTCTATATTAATGCTAAGTCCTACTTCTTCACATGCTCGGTCAACTCGCTCCAGTAGGGTTTGCAGGTCTTCTGCACTCTCCGCCATTATTGCAGTAATTTCTTGCTAGGTCAATATAAATAAATAAATAGATACAAAATAAGTTAAAATAGTTTTGCATTATTATATACATACTAGAGTTTAGTTGCCAACTCTTATTGTCATATTTACTGTCATATTATTACTACATAATATATTAAATGTAACTAGAATCATTCCTAATCATAATATGTAGGTATTTTTCAAATTTGTTTAGTTTTGTAAATTTATAATGTATGCTCGGTTAAGTAAACAGCTCTGCTGACCTTCGCCGAGGTTAAAATAAAGACGTTTCTATCTATCCATCTATCTAAATACGCTTTCGCGATACGATGCATGCGGGTACATTTTTAGATTGCTGCACGATAGCCTTTGTTTTTCTACTGGTGGGAGTTCAGTGAGCAAAATGTATAAAAGTAAAGTTATTCCGTATACTCGAAGGAATAAGACACTTAATTTTTGACATAACTTTATTTGGCATATTATCCATAAACATCCGATTATCCTCTTAGTCACTGGACGTCCTCTAGCGATCAATTTAGGAACTTGAAAATAATTTCCAGCAATTTCTTTTGGTCGACTTTGTAATAAATTTAATTATTTGAAAACTCCTTGATAAACGATTCCTGAGATATGGGCGACATCTATTCTAGTTGGGCCACACGGTACATCAGAAAATGCGTCTTGCTACATCGAAGGTATGTACATTGTACAGGGTGTCTACTTTTTGACACTATTGACGGGTATCTCCGTTATTAGTACAGATAGAAGGATGCGGTTTTCGCAAACCTTTGCCACTTTTTTGTGAAACAAACGATGCCCTAAACGAATGTATCATGGCCATCTTGGTTTATGGGATACAGAGCGAAATTGAAAACGGTGCATTTTCAGACACCCCTTGTATTTTAGTTATCTTATACCCTATCGAAAATATAAAAAGGGGGTGTTATACAGTTTCTTACGTAGAATATAGTGGCGTAGTTAGTATTTTTTCAGGTATCCCCATTTTTGAGAAATATACCAAAGTTGTGTTTTTTTAAATGAAACACCCTGTATATTTATTTTTAGTTGCATTCTGCTTACTGAGAGCTTTCCAAAAATATATAATAGTTGGCACTTTGTTTTACCAGGACGGTTAAAATTTATATTTCTTAAATAACAAGCTTTAAATTGACAGTAGGCCTTGGATTTGGTTTTAATAAAAATAAATTATTGACGATACAATAATACACCATGAATATTACCTTATGGTTTGATTTAAAATTTTTAAAGTTTTTTAATACTTACAATAGTAAAAATAGTTTTCTAAATAAACAAAAACATCTACTATGGCCTTGACTTATCCAGGCTATAAAACAAAATTTCATAATGGCGTTTAGCTCTTGTAATGCAGAATTGTATTTATGTCATTAGAGTTTAAAAAGTTCCTAATAATTTATTTATTAAGTGTTATTGTTAAATTTTAACGATGGCCCAAAAGTATGAGAATTATGAAAAATACGATATGCTGGTATGCTTTATACAAAGCCATAAAAACCCCCATGCAGCTGCCGATTTATATTTCAATAGGTAGGTATATTATTATTTGCGATCGAAAATTTCTACAACGACCATGTTTATAGTTATGCGGAGTGCTTGTTTAAGCAGCTTCTTATTATTTTCATCACCATTTTATAGATATCCTGAAAGAAGGCAGCCATTTCCAGATAAATTTTCCATTCTAAAGAAAAATTTAATTGAACATAGAACCTTTACACAGCCTCGGCCTAAAACATGCAATAAGGAAAATAGAGAAAAAGATGAAGTAAATGTTTTGGCTTATGGAACCGTTACTCCTTTAACTTCCTGCAGAAATATACAAAAGGAAATTCGTATAGATAAAAGTCGGTCACAAAAAATTTTAAGAAAATATAAATACCATCCTTACAAATTTAAAATTGTGCAAAATTTACATCCTGGAGATGCAGATCGGCGATTAATCTTCTGTCATTGGTATACAGAATAAATCCGGACCAATGCCAATTTTGGAAGATTGGTAATCTGGTCCGATGAGAGTTACATTTCTAGTGCCGGAATTTTTAACCGACATAATACAAGGCATTGGTCTGAAGAAAATCAACATGTTTTTTTCGAAAGGGAGCAGCAAGGGCGCTTTGGATTTGGTGTTTCTTGCTTCATATTAGGTAATCAAATAACTTACCGTATTTATGAGGGAGATCTTACGGCAAATAGATATCTGGAAATCTTGGAAGACGTTAGACCCGAGTTATTAAAAATCGTTCCCCTTGCAAATTTATATGCTATACATTTCCAACAAGACGGTGCGCCGAGTCATAACTCTCACGTAGTAAGGGCTTTTCTACAAAATAATTTTCCACAAAGATGGATAGGCACAAATGGAGCTGTAAGATGGCCACCACGATCGCCCGATCTATCGGTGTTGGACTTCTTTCTGTGGGGGTTTTTGCAGAGCAAGATATACAAGACCAGGCACAGAACTGTAGAGGAACTTCGACAGGCTACCCATTTAGCATTTCAATTTCTACAAGACCATCCAATAATAATTTTAAACGCCTTGAGACGAATTACAGAAATGTGTCAGCTTTGTATTAGGGAGAATGGCAACCATTTTCAATAATATTTCTAAATAAAAGTATGTATTTGATACCACAATTTCATTGCTCTAGTGAAACCAAGTCCAAGGCCTACTGTCAATTTAAAGCTTGTTATTTAAAAAATATAAATTTGAACCATCCTGGTAAAACAAAGTGCCAACTATTATATATTTTTGGAAAGCCCCCAGTAAGCAGAATGCAACTAAGAATAAATATACAGGGTGTTCCGTTTAAAAAAACACAACTTTGGTATATTTCTCAAAATTAGGAATACCTGGAAAAATACTAACTACGCCACTGAATTCTGCGTAAAAAATTGTATAACACCCCTTTTTTATATTTTCGATAGGGTATAAGATAACTGAAATACAAGGGGTGTCTGAAAATGCACCCTTTTCAATTTCGCCCTGTATCTCATAAACCAAGTTGGCAATGGTTTGTTTCACAAAAAAGTGGCACATGTTTGCGAAAACCGAATCATTCTATCTGTACTAATAACGGAGATACCCGCCAAAAGTGTCGAAAAGTAGACATTCTGTACTACAGTCTCACAAAAATATCGGGTACCCTGTCAAAGTTTTTATAATAAAACTACAAAATAATCTTAAAATTTTAATACCTTGTATGTAATTTAAAAGTTGTTTAGGACATACGTTCATGTTATCTTTATTCTCCTAAAATAGTTCCTAGAATCACACGCTGAAATATTAGCACATCATTGAGAAATCAAATCGGATAAAGCCAAAAAGCATTGTCTTTACCCTTACCACCTAACTAGTCATTATAATTGAAAGTGATTAGTTCTAAAGACTATTTTAATAGCGTACTTAGTTTATAGTTTCTCGATTTTAACCCAGATATCACCTTTCACTGACAACACAACGGCACCATTGTCCATCACCAAGGGCCACTTAGTTTTTTCGTGAGGAAAAAATCTAAAATCTTTCAAAAGAGTGATGAGACCGACTTTACTTTGCATCATCCCAAACCTCAAACCTAAAAAAAGAAATAACTCTATGCGTTTCGAGAGACGAGAAATTGTGTCAAAATATAAAGTTTCTGGATTATACTCTACCTATGCATATCCTAGGGCCTTCTCCAAATGGCAGCCAGGTAAAATCAGGTCTGCTTGCTTTACTTTCAGAGCTGAAGTTTTCCGGATTAAACTCCTCAGGGTTTGGATAATATTCTGGATCCTTTTGGATACCCCAGGCCGGAATATAAACTCTGGTACCTAAAATAAAAAATATGGTAGAAGGTATTACAGATTCAACTGCATTAGACACGCACCTTCTTCTATAAATACATCACTATCAGGTACCTTGTATCTTTTCGAGCATTGTCTCGGGAGGAACGCTAAGGGCGGATATTTTCTAAGTGACTCTGAAAAATACGTAAAAGTGAAGGTTGAATTGCATCTGCACACGCCTAGGCTCGATCAATTGATTAGTTTATACTTTAACTTACCGTGCATAACTTTATCCAAATACTCCATTTCCATGACAGCATCATAACTAATTTTACCACCGTTTTTTTCTAGGATGTCGTGTATCTCTCTACGCAATTTATCCTGCATTTCTTGGTTTCGAGAAAGTTCTAGAAGAGAGAAGGTCATCGCATTGGATGATGTTTCAAATCCAGCGAGATAAAATACGAACGATTCGGTTATGATTTCCTGAACCGAGAGAGAATTTCCGTCTAAAAGAACACAAAAAAAGGGGTTTGTGAATGATACAACTTCTAAAAAATCTACTTTTCTCTGCTGGTTTAACCACCAAGGTCGACTGACAAATTATTTGTAGTTAATTCTTTATAAAGGTAATCAGTAAATCTGAGAAAATTGTATATATCTTTTTATCTGAATTTCCCATGTAATATTATCGGTAGGATCAATCCAACAGGAACCAGTCCGAATTGTAAAGGAAACACTTGCAATGACATTTGGTAGCATTAAAAGCAAAGATGCCCTCCCTACGGAGATATGTGCCCCTGAAGGACGCCGCTCGAAATCGGTTTTAGTAGAGGAAAACGGAGAGTTCTGGACCAGGTGGTGCTGGTGGTGCTGGTGGTGCAACTAACCCAGGTGGTTCGGTGGTGCGTTTTACGATCTAACCCGGGTGGTTCGGTGGTGCGTTTTATGATCTAACCCGGGTGGTTCGGTGGTGCGTTTTATGACCTAACCCGGGTGGTTCGGTGGTGCGTTTTATGACCTAACCCGGGTGGTTCGGTGGTGCTGTTTTACGAGACCAATGATGCTGGTGGTGCTGTTTTACGAGATCAGTGGTGCTGGTGGTGCTGTTTTATGATCTAACCCGGGCGGTTCGGTGGTGCGTTTTATGACCTAACCCGGGTGGTTCGGTGGTGCTGTTTTACGAGACCAGTGGTGCTGGTGGTGCTGTTTTACGAGACCAGTGGTGCTGGTGGTGCTGTTTTACGAGACCAGTGGTGCTGGTGGTGCGTTTTATGATCTAACCCGGGTGGTTCGGTGGTGCTGTTTTACGAGACCAGTGGTGCTGGTGGTGCTGTTTTATGATCTAACCCGGGCGGTTCGGTGGTGCGTTTTATGACCTAACCCGGGCGGTTCGGTGGTGCTGTTTACAAAATAACCCGAAATTAAACCCGACTTTTTACGACCTAACCCGGATGCTTTCATGAGGCGGCTTCTTATCTAACCCTAACTTGATCCTTAATATTTATGAACTGACCCGAGATAAAACCCGACTTTTTACAACCTAACCCGGATGCTTTCATGAGGCGGCTTCTTATCTAACCCTAATTTGAACCTGAATATTTATGATCTGACCCGAGATAAAACCCGACTTTTTATTATTTCCCCTTAGTTGAAACGCCGCTGCTAAAGCGGGATAATTAAATCCCAATTTTTATAAGCCATCCTTAAACCCAACTTTTTACGATCCGACCTGAGCCATCCTTAAACCAGCCTTTTTTTTTATTTTCCCTTAGTTGAAACGCCGCTGTTAAAGCGGTATAGTAAAAAACATTATTTATTATTTCCCCTTAGTGAAACGCCGCTGGCGGCTAGTAAAGTGAAATAAAACCCTAATTTATATGGTCTAACAAGATAAGTATAATAAAGCGGTACATTTGTCACCCCACAATAATTATTTATACCTAAATAACCCTCTCAAACCCTCTGCCGACTGGATTTAAAAGAAAGGGACATAAACCTTTATTTATTATTCCGAAGGACCCTCATTAAAATTCAGTAGCATATCTAATAATTGATTCCAATTTTTGCACCACTTATATAAAATACAATAAAATAATTACCATCTAGAACCATTAACTAGCGATTTCTTTGTACTTGAAGTGGATAAATTATAGGACTATCTTGTAATGAGAACAGAGTAATAAAAAGTAAATAAAACTTAAATACGTATAAAATACCAAGCAGGTATAGGTACTATACAACTTGTGTTCGCCATCAGGTAGAACCCCCAATAAAATTATGAATATCAGGCGTAGGCAACAATAAGCAAATCACGTTGGTTTTTTTAATTTATTATTAATCTGGCTAACTTAAGAAACTCACAATATAACGACCATCCAAAAAAAATCATAATACATTACTGGGTGTGAAAGCAATTGCGCTGCAAAATATAGTGTATACCGACTCTGAGGTAGTTAATTAAAATCCCAATTAGCGCTAAAAAAAAAAATCAATTAGATATTTACTTTAGATATTTTAATAAAAAAATTCAATATTCTCATCAACATTTAACTTCTAAAATTATGTAGTCATCAATTTTACTTCTATCAGTTTTTTTCATAATACTAGTTTATAACATATTTTGGGAAAACGCAAATAAGACGCTAAACTTTTAAAAAATAGATAAGTATATAATTATTCAAATAAAAAATATAAATATTTACAAAAGAGTGAAATTTCATATAAATCTAAAATTATATAATATCTAATAATAATATTAATAGCTAAAAAATCTATATACAAATGTTTGTTAATACCTAACCTAAGCCTAAAATCTAAAACACCTATATATAATATATACAAATAAATTCATCAAAAAATAAGCTAATAAAAAAATTAAACCGAATAAAAAAAAAATATATGTGCATTAAACCTCTTCATCGCTATCCAATATTTCTATTAGCTCCCGATCATTTAGCGGTCGATTGACTAGGATGATGAAATCACCCCCCTCGAAGAAACCCTCATCTTCACGTTCATAGGGGGGTGAGTTCAAAACGTCATTGTTTACATCCTCCATCATAACAAAATCCTCGTCGAGAACCACTAAATGATTGGGAGCATCGGGGCGGTGAGCGACGGGGGCGGGCGGCAGGAGGGGAAAGAGTTGAGCTAGGAGGTGTGCATCTTCTGCGGGGTAGATGTTGAGGGGGGCTGCGGGAGCTTCAATGAGGGCGGCGAGTGGGGCAGCGAGTGGGGCAGCGTGTGAGGCAGCGTGTGGGGTAGCGAGTGGGGCAGCAAGTGGGGCAGCGTGTGGGTCAGCGAGTGGGGCAACGGGTTGGAGGGCGTTGGCGTGGGGGCGGGCGGCTTCGGGGAGGTGGTCTTTTGGGCGGGGGGCGACGATTTCGCTTGCTATTCGGTTAATAATCCTTTGGATCGCTTCACCCCCGCGGATTCGCATCTCCCACAGGTCCGTACGGCATGTTGGGCATAGCTCATACCCATAATTGGCATATCTGAATGTAGAAAAATAGAAAAAATAGAAAACTTTTAATACTATATAATTTCTAAATTATGTTTAGCATTCCCAACTAGAATTATTTTCTGCCTGAGTTATTTTCCTTTGCTTTATTATTTTGATGTGAAATTATTTTGCTATATGAGAATTCTATGGAACATGGAATTATTAAAAATATTATTCTATAAATTAGCAGTACTACCATAGGCTAACGAAATGTAATGGGTTGTAAAAAAAAAAAAAATATGTTTAAACATATAACATAACTATTAAATCAAATGTAGTTTTTATACAACTATTAAATTTGCTCTAATTAAATCTTTGTGATCAAAAAAGTATATTTTAATAGTGAATGTTAAAAAATAATTTGCTAACATTAAGTAAAATAATATGGTGACTTATTGAAATGATGATGAAGTTATTATCTAATGACTGTAACTTACTCTAAAAAGCATGTTTCGCACATGATATGCCCTCTCGGGCACTGGACTATATTGTGGTTTCCAAGCTCCGCCACGAACTCCAAGCAGATACCGCAAATCAACTCCACTAATAAAATATCAGCCAATCTAATTTTTTGTTCGTTATTCCTGAAACAAATAAAAAAAGTAATGTATAGCTTTCGCTTAGCTAATTTTAAAAGTAAAAGGAGATGACATTTAGCAACAATAGCCATACTTCTTGATTATTTCGTTGTTTTTAATATTATATAAGAGCGTAAAATGTTCGCATTTTAGATTAACATACGTAGAAAGAAAGTTTTAGATGAAATGTAAGATTGATTAACTTAAAATAATTACAGAAATTATGAGAGCTATATATTATAACTTAATTAACTAATAAGCTGGCTACTTAAGACATAATAAAAGCTCTAAAAAATATATACTTACATTTTTTCAAACAAAGAAGCTGGTACACGCAAATTGCTAATAAAAAGTCTTGAAGGTGAAAAAATAACACACACGACACGAAAAAGCCAAAGATAATATATATATGCGGCACTTAAATTAAAAAATAGTTAATAAATAATAGAGCACAAGAAAAAAAATGGAAAATAAATGGAATAGAAAACACAGGTAAACTAAAGTAGCACAAATGGATGAAAAAGATATCGGAGGTAGAACGTTAGCAAAGCAACTGTTTTTTAGTTTTTCGGGAATAAGAAGATAGGAAGTCTTTTCCCTTTCTTTAGGGTGATTTTATGATTATTGAAAAATTATCCTATTGGCTATATTAGAATGCATATTTTGCATTGATGGAGGAGGGTGCAAAATAAGAAATATTCATCTCTTATCTTATGATAGAAATAAAAAATGTGTTCATCAGATGCCTACAGTTTGGCGCCCTGGAGACGGGAAACAATGAACATCATACCTTTTTTTATTTGCCTACCGCCAAATGGCGCTTTGTTTCTCTTCGCCGAGGCGCCTGCATGGCTACATTTTATTACTATCTTTATGAAATAATGTTTATAGTGTCTTTGCATCCATTTATCTCCAGATGAGTGTTAAAAATACTTATAAAAACTCGGTATACCGAAGATCAAGTATTAATGAGAGGGTTGAGTCCTGTTTGGCAAATCCTGATTTTTAATTTGACGTTGGCAACGATACAATTTTTTAACATTTATCATAAGAGGCGTATATTTTTGGAGCTTAGATCTATCAGTTTATCCACGCCTCATTTATTGTTAGTGCTTTAGTAATTTTACTTTCCAATTATTTTTTACCAAAACGCGTAGTTGAAACAGTGTCTATATCAGACGATATAATAAATTTTAAGGATTAATTTGCTTACAAATACACTTCAATTTATTTAGGCTAAAGCAGCCAGACATATACTGGAACTACGAAAACCCTATTACAATTTGGTTGCCTAGAGAAAATTTTGTAAAAAACATAGCTTTCTACACAAATGCTTGCACATTATGTACCTATCATTTTAAGATACCTGGCGACATCAATGTAAGCATTGACATAATAACGCAAGATATAGGTAGGTACTAGAATATTCAAGATTTCTATTAACGATACACTTCAGCATACATGTGAGATGTCATTAATGTCTACGGAAGGCAACAGACATACCAGCTATTTTTACATGGGATTCCATAGACTTGGACGCTTCTTGTTTAGAAATATTTGATGTCATCTTGAGGAGTTCCGTATTGAAGCATCAAACCTACCTACCAAATAATTGAGGAAATATGGGATATCATAAAATATGCCCCCCATCGAACTAAATGATCCTATAAACCAGCTTCACAGACCGTAATTTGTGATGCTAACACGATTAATACGCAATAGAACAAGATTAAGAAACAAAATTTAAAGTAGGTCTTTATCACACGAAAATAATTAAATAATTTACGATTACAGAACAATAATTATTTTAAAAAGCTGTATAACTAAATATATTATGTTATTAGGAATATTCCGTCTAAAGTAACAGCTGATCTTAGTCGAAAATGAGATCGTATTATTGATTGTTGAATTCGTTAGGTATGAAATAAAATTAGAGATTTCGTCTATTTTTTCACGATTAAAAAAGAATACCTCTATTTAGCTAAAAAATGAAACGATTACAGTGGTAGATTAATTCACTTTACCAAGCATGTAAACTACTAATTTTGCAATAAATATCTTCTATATTTCTAGGTAGGTTTACTCGAAAATGTTGGGCTATTTTCATCAAAAATCCCGATACGAAATTGAAAAATTTGCCTATTTTTCTCGGTTTACAAAGTGATAGTGGAATATTGGTTTGATCAAAGAACAATAATTATTTTAAAAATGTTGTATAATTAACTAAATGTCGGTGTTATCAGGCAGGCAAGAAGTTATTTATCTGAATCTTATTTGTACCATTAGCGTTTATATACAAATGTTAGTGGTTTTCAAAAATTGATATCTCGGAAATTATCAGGTTTAGACTTATAATACGCTTATTAAAAAATAATGACTACTTTATGCAAAATTCAAAAATATTATAAGATGTAGGGTATCCCAGTAACTTAACCAAAGATTTTCGGTCTTCGTAAAGCTTTACACGTTTCTTCAGCGTACCAAACATTCACTTTTTTTTAAATATTGACATCGGGTTAGGATTCTGAACATAGGATTAACATCACTCCAATAGTGAACATGTTGCGTTGTCACAGTTCCATTCGTTGAAAAGTAAACAAAACCGTTTGAGCTACGTGGGGAATAAATAAAGTTGGCTTGTTGAAAAATTTTAATATTTATTAAGGTAAAAGACTATAAATATATCGATACAACACTTTGGCATTTCTAATACTACAAACATGAATATCTAAAATGTGATATTTACAACCGTCAACTCTCTCTCCCTTCTCTAATTTTGGTACACCAATGCTGTCTTCTAAGTTTATAATATATGGCGTCCTGCAGTTTAATTCCGAAAATGTTTTAACTAAGAATTCCTCTTTAACACATCCTTTAACGTAAATAATGTCTGCGTCTATCAGATTGTTGGATATGATATTATGTAGTTCCTTGTAATCGGTATCTCCATAATTATAAAGGATACCATGATGATTTCCAAATAGATATTTGACTTGTTTCTTGCAAGCCTTACTTAAGGTGTCGAATGGTTTAACTGGTTTAAAAAAGTAACTTTTCATACTATTCCCATCATAAATAGCCAATTCTTTCGCGCAAAATTCAGGTATGTTAAATCCTTGAATATCGACTACAACGAACTTCATTGTCTGAAGACTCAAATCAAACAAGTATATTTTCATATTTTTATCGCTCTTAAGTTCGATTTCAAAAGCACACCCCCACTTTTCGATAATTTCACAGTCTTAGCACATAGATCTTATATTTTTATTTACGATCAATTCATCTTTATTCGCCAATCGTCTCAAACGAGTCTGCTTTTGAAAGTAATATAGCCTTAGTATTCAGAAAATATTAATGATATCGGAGCCTAAAACATCCTTGACACTAAAAAATCATTGTGTTTCCTAACAAAACCCATCATCATGTCTATTTAGCTTGCTTTCCTATTGTTTAGCAGGTTAAATAAAATTATTATTTCGCTCTTTTTGTCTGTACTGAATCGTTAGGGGAATACGTTTCTAGTCCTATAAGAGAGACAGTTAAAATTTATGTAAGCAATCAGAAATCCTACACTATGAGCTACTTAGTAAAAATTTCATATTTCCTTCCTGGATCAGCTAAAATTTGTGTTGTGTCGGTCAAAATTTATAAAATACGAAAAAAATGCTAGATACATTTTTATCATGACTTTCTATCTAATACCATCTTATTTCAAGGTATAATTCGGTTATCAAAATGAGAATCTAAAAAATCCTCGTGTTTCCTCACAAAACCCATCATCTTGTCTATTTAGCTTGCTTTTCTATTGTTTAGCAGGTTAAATAAAATTATTATTTCGCTCTTTTTTGTCTGTACTGAATCGTTAGGGGGATACGTTTCTAGTTCTATAAGAGAGACAGTTAAAATTTATGTAAGCAATCAGAAATCCTACACTATGAGCTACTTATTTAAAATTTCATATTTCCTTCCTGGGTCAGTCAAAATTTGTGATGTGCCGGTCAAAATTTATAAAAATACGAAAAAAATGCTGGATGCATTTTTAGCGTGACTTTCTATTTAATACCATCTTATTTCAAGGTATAATTCGGTTATCAAAATGAGAATAAAATAATTTTCCCATGGTTTATGTCATCTTAAAAAAGTCAAAAGGTTATATTCTGTAGAGCGTCAGATACATTCAAATTTAAAAATTTTCTCCAAGAAGAATTTTAAGATAGTATTATAGTAAATAAAAATTCCATACCTCCAATATTTCTTGGAAACATATCGTGTTCTAGCGACATAACCCAAAAGTACCTCTATTCAGAAACGCATCCTACTTTTCTTGTCAAACTTGACTTTGTTGTAATGTTGTATGCAGAGCACTTTGAAAACAAAAATTAGATTAGAAACCGCCGCCTCTTAAGGTATACTTTTTTTAGGTCTTACATAGGGTACACTGGTATACAGAACAAATGTCATCTTTAATTGTCTCATTGTCCCATCCATTACATTATTATAATCTTAAAGCACCTGTTACCAGCATTATCTGTTTTTTATGGTTTTCATAAAACATAGCGATTACCGATGAAAATTAAACGAAAACTCAATAAATAACTTTTTTTCAACTGAAATAGACTGATTTTCGATGGAAAAATGTTACTTATAACTAAAAATGAATATAAGACATATACGCAATGATATTTAGAATAAATCAATCTTTTCTAAAATTACTATGAAATATTCACAAAATCGTTTCGTTATAACCAAAGTAGCAAGACTTGCAGATTTCGTATAGAGTTCAAACGCGATACTGAGATGATCTTTTTTTTATATTTTTGTAGGATAATTCACCACTACGTTGTAAGTACTTGAGAGAGGACTTTCTTGAAAAATCCTCAAATTTCTCTGCAATTTTGTTCCTTCTAGAGTTAAATTCACACAGAAAATCCCGTATTCTTATCTTTCAGGTTGGTATATTAAAAAGGGCTTATTAGTATGGTTTAGAAAACAAGCAATATTAATTAACGGATGTTTTTTCGTCGTATGAAGAGTTGAAAAATTTTCCACTCCAATGGTTGCGATGCAGAGAGTCGGGTTTCATCATAATCTTTCAGGGTAGCTCAGGTTTGATTGCATGTAGAGAGTCGGGTTTCATCATAATCTTTCAGGGTAGCTCAGGTTTGATTGCATGTACTAAGGTTAGTGCTCCTTGCAATCGGTTTCAGGTTTGACGCACCCCCCTCAGGTTTGTTCAGGTTTCTCAAACACTTGAGAAACCTGAACAAACCTGAGGGGGGTGCGTCAAACCTGAAACCGATTGCAAGGAGCACTAACCTTAGTACATGCAATCAAACCTGAGCTACCCTGAAAGATTATGATGAAACCCGACTCTCTACATGCAATCAAACCTGAGCTACCCTGAAAGATTATGATGAAACCCGACTCTCTGCATCGCAACCATTGGAGTGGAAAATTTTTCAACTCTTCATACGACGAAAAAACATCCGTTAATTAATATTGCTTGTTTTCTAAACCATACTAATAAGCCCTTTTTAATATACCAACCTGAAAGATAAGAATACGGGATTTTCTGTGTGAATTTAACTCTAGAAGGAACAAAATTGCAGAGAAATTTGAGGATTTTTCAAGAAAGTCCTCTCTCAAGTACTTACAACGTAGTGGTGAATTATCCTACAAAAATATAAAAAAAAGATCATCTCAGTATCGCGTTTGAACTCTATACGAAATCTGCAAGTCTTGCTACTTTGGTTATAACGAAACGATTTTGTGAATATTTCATAGTAATTTTAGAAAAGATTGATTTATTCTAAATATCATTGCGTATATGTCTTATATTCATTTTTAGTTATAAGTAACATTTTTCCATCGAAAATCAGTCTATTTCAGTTGAAAAAAAGTTATTTATTGAGTTTTCGTTTAATTTTCATCGGTAATCGCTATGTTTTATGAAAACCATAAAAAACAGATAATGCTGGTAACAGGTGCTTTAAGATTATAATAATGTAATGGATGGGACAATGAGACAATTAAAGATGACATTTGTTCTGTATACCAGTGTACCCTATGTAAGACCTAAAAAAAGTATACCTTAAGAGGCGGCGGTTTCTAATCTAATTTTTGTTTTCAAAGTGCTCTGCATACAACATTACAACAAAGTCAAGTTTGACAAGAAAAGTAGGATGCGTTTCTGAATAGAGGTACTTTTGGGTTATGTCGCTAGAACACGATATGTTTCCAAGAAATATTGGAGGTATGGAATTTTTATTTACTATAATACTATCTTAAAATTCTTCTTGGAGAAAATTTTTAAATTTGAATGTATCTGACGCTCTACAGAATATAACCTTTTGACTTTTTTAAGATGACATAAACCATGGGAAAATTATTTTATTCTCATTTTGATAACCGAATTATACCTTGAAATAAGATGGTATTAAATAGAAAGTCACGCTAAAAATGCATCCAGCATTTTTTTCGTATTTTTATAAATTTTGACCGGCACATCACAAATTTTGACTGACCCAGGAAGGAAATATGAAATTTTAAATAAGTAGCTCATAGTGTAGGATTTCTGATTGCTTACATAAATTTTAACTGTCTCTCTTATAGAACTAGAAACGTATCCCCCTAACGATTCAGTACAGACAAAAAAGAGCGAAATAATAATTTTATTTAACCTGCTAAACAATAGAAAAGCAAGCTAAATAGACAAGATGATGGGTTTTGTGAGGAAACACGAGGATTTTTTAGATTCTCATTTTGATAACCGAATTATACCTTGAAATAAGATGGTATTAGATAGAAAGTCATGATAAAAATGTATCTAGCATTTTTTTCGTATTTTATAAATTTTGACCGACACAACACAAATTTTAGCTGATCCAGGAAGGAAATATGAAATTTTAACTAAGTAGCTCATAGTGTAGGATTTCTGATTGCTTACATAAATTTTAACTGTCTCTCTTATAGGACTAGAAACGTATTCCCCTAACGATTCAGTACAGACAAAAAGAGCGAAATAATAATTTTATTTAACCTGCTAAACAATAGGAAAGCAAGCTAAATAGACATGATGATGGGTTTTGTTAGGAAACACAATGATTTTTTAGTGTCAAGGATGTTTTAGGCTCCGATATCATTAATATTTTCTGAATACTAAGGCTATATTACTTTCAAAAGCAGACTCGTTTGAGACGATTGGCGAATAAAGATGAATTGATCGTAAATAAAAATATAAGATCTATGTGCTAAGACTGTGAAATTATCGAAAAGTGGGGGTGTGCTTTTGAAATCGAACTTAAGAGCGATAAAAATATGAAAATATACTTGTTTGATTTGAGTCTTCAGACAATGAAGTTCGTTGTAGTCGATATTCAAGGATTTAACATACCTGAATTTTGCGCGAAAGAATTGGCTATTTATGATGGGAATAGTATGAAAAGTTACTTTTTTAAACCAGTTAAACCATTCGACACCTTAAGTAAGGCTTGCAAGAAACAAGTCAAATATCTATTTGGAAATCATCATGGTATCCTTTATAATTATGGAGATACCGATTACAAGGAACTACATAATATCATATCCAACAATCTGATAGACGCAGACATTATTTACGTTAAAGGATGTGTTAAAGAGGAATTCTTAGTTAAAACATTTTCGGAATTAAACTGCAGGACGCCATATATTATAAACTTAGAAGACAGCATTGGTGTACCAAAATTAGAGAAGGGAGAGAGAGTTGACGGTTGTAAATATCACATTTTAGATATTCATGTTTGTAGTATTAGAAATGCCAAAGTGTTGTATCGATATATTTATAGTCTTTTACCTTAATAAATATTAAAATTTTTCAACAAGCCAACTTTATTTATTCCCCACGTAGCTCAAACGGTTTTGTTTACTTTTCAACGAATGGAACTGTGACAACGCAACATGTTCACTATTGGAGTGATGTTAATCCTATGTTCAGAATCCTAACCCGATGTCAATATTTAAAAAAAAGTGAATGTTTGGTACGCTGAAGAAACGTGTAAAGCTTTACGAAGACCGAAAATCTTTGGTTAAGTTACTGGGATACCCTACATCTTATAATATTTTTGAATTTTGCATAAAGTAGTCATTATTTTTTAATAAGCGTATTATAAGTCTAAACCTGATAATTTCCGAGATATCAATTTTTGAAAACCACTAACATTTGTATATAAACGCTAATGGTACAAATAAGATTCAGATAAATAACTTCTTGCCTGCCTGATAACACCGACATTTAGTTAATTATACAACATTTTTAAAATAATTATTGTTCTTTGATCAAACCAATATTCCACTATCACTTTGTAAACCGAGAAAAATAGGCAAATTTTTCAATTTCGTATCGGGATTTTTGATGAAAATAGCCCAACATTTTCGAGTAAACCTACCTAGAAATATAGAAGATATTTATTGCAAAATTAGTAGTTTACATGCTTGGTAAAGTGAATTAATCTACCACTGTAATCGTTTCATTTTTTAGCTAAATAGAGGTATTCTTTTTTAATCGTGAAAAAATAGACGAAATCTCTAATTTTATTTCATACCTAACGAATTCAACAATCAATAATACGATCTCATTTTCGACTAAGATCAGCTGTTACTTTAGACGGAATATTCCTAATAACATAATATATTTAGTTATACAGCTTTTTAAAATAATTATTGTTCTGTAATCGTAAATTATTTAATTATTTTCGTGTGATAAAGACCTACTTTAAATTTTGTTTCTTAATCTTGTTCTATTGCGTATTAATCGTGTTAGCATCACAAATTACGGTCTGTGAAGCTGGTTTATAGGATCATTTAGTTCGATGGGGGGCATATTTTATGATATCCCATATTTCCTCAATTATTTGGTAGGTAGGTTTGATGCTTCAATACGGAACTCCTCAAGATGACATCAAATATTTCTAAACAAGAAGCGTCCAAGTCTATGGAATCCCATGTAAAAATAGCTGGTATGTCTGTTGCCTTCCGTAGACATTAATGACATCTCACATGTATGCTGAAGTGTATCGTTAATAGAAATCTTGAATATTCTAGTACCTACCTATATCTTGCGTTATTATGTCAATGCTTACATTGATGTCGCCAGGTATCTTAAAATGATAGGTACATAATGTGCAAGCATTTGTGTAGAAAGCTATGTTTTTTACAAAATTTTCTCTAGGCAACCAAATTGTAATAGGGTTTTCGTAGTTCCAGTATATGTCTGGCTGCTTTAGCCTAAATAAATTGAAGTGTATTTGTAAGCAAATTAATCCTTAAAATTTATTATATCGTCTGATATAGACACTGTTTCAACTACGCGTTTTGGTAAAAAATAATTGGAAAGTAAAATTACTAAAGCACTAACAATAAATGAGGCGTGGATAAACTGATAGATCTAAGCTCCAAAAATATACGCCTCTTATGATAAATGTTAAAAAATTGTATCGTTGCCAACGTCAAATTAAAAATCAGGATTTGCCAAACAGGACTCAACCCTCTCATTAATACTTGATCTTCGGTATACCGAGTTTTTATAAGTATTTTTAACACTCATCTGGAGATAAATGGATGCAAAGACACTATAAACATTATTTCATAAAGATAGTAATAAAATGTAGCCATGCAGGCGCCTCGGCGAAGAGAAACAAAGCGCCATTTGGCGGTAGGCAAATAAAAAAAGGTATGATGTTCATTGTTTCCCGTCTCCAGGGCGCCAAACTGTAGGCATCTGATGAACACATTTTTTATTTCTATCATAAGATAAGAGATGAATATTTCTTATTTTGCACCCTCCTCCATCAATGCAAAATATGCATTCTAATATAGCCAATAGGATAATTTTTCAATAATCATAAAATCACCCTAAAGAAAGGGAAAAGACTTCCTATCTTCTTATTCCCGAAAAACTAAAAAACAGTTGCTTTGCTAACGTTCTACCTCCGATATCTTTTTCATCCATTTGTGCTACTTTAGTTTACCTGTGTTTTCTATTCCATTTATTTTCCATTTTTTTTCTTGTGCTCTATTATTTATTAACTATTTTTTAATTTAAGTGCCGCATATATATATTATCTTTGGCTTTTTCGTGTCGTGTGTGTTATTTTTTCACCTTCAAGACTTTTTATTAGCAATTTGCGTGTACCAGCTTCTTTGTTTGAAAAAATGTAAGTATATATTTTTTAGAGCTTTTATTATGTCTTAAGTAGCCAGCTTATTAGTTAATTAAGTTATAATATATAGCTCTCATAATTTCTGTAATTATTTTAAGTTAATCAATCTTACATTTCATCTAAAACTTTCTTTCTACGTATGTTAATCTAAAATGCGAACATTTTACGCTCTTATATAATATTAAAAACAACGAAATAATCAAGAAGTATGGCTATTGTTGCTAAATGTCATCTCCTTTTACTTTTAAAATTAGCTAAGCGAAAGCTATACATTACTTTTTTTATTTGTTTCAGGAATAACGAACAAAAAATTAGATTGGCTGATATTTTATTAGTGGAGTTGATTTGCGGTATCTGCTTGGAGTTCGTGGCGGAGCTTGGAAACCACAATATAGTCCAGTGCCCGAGAGGGCATATCATGTGCGAAACATGCTTTTTAGAGTAAGTTACAGTCATTAGATAATAACTTCATCATCATTTCAATAAGTCACCATATTATTTTACTTAATGTTAGCAAATTATTTTTTAACATTCACTATTAAAATATACTTTTTTGATCACAAAGATTTAATTAGAGCAAATTTAATAGTTGTATAAAAACTACATTTGATTTAATAGTTATGTTATATGTTTAAACATATTTTTTTTTTTTTTACAACCCATTACATTTCGTTAGCCTATGGTAGTACTGCTAATTTATAGAATAATATTTTTAATAATTCCATGTTCCATAGAATTCTCATATAGCAAAATAATTTCACATCAAAATAATAAAGCAAAGGAAAATAACTCAGGCAGAAAATAATTCTAGTTGGGAATGCTAAACATAATTTAGAAATTATATAGTATTAAAAGTTTTCTATTTTTTCTATTTTTCTACATTCAGATATGCCAATTATGGGTATGAGCTATGCCCAACATGCCGTACGGACCTGTGGGAGATGCGAATCCGCGGGGGTGAAGCGATCCAAAGGATTATTAACCGAATAGCAAGCGAAATCGTCGCCCCCCGCCCAAAAGACCACCTCCCCGAAGCCGCCCGCCCCCACGCCAACGCCCTCCAACCCGTTGCCCCACTCGCTGACCCACACGCTGCCCCACTTGCTGCCCCACTCGCTACCCCACACGCTGCCTCACACGCTGCCCCACTCGCTGCCCCACTCGCCGCCCTCATTGAAGCTCCCGCAGCCCCCCTCAACATCTACCCCGCAGAAGATGCACACCTCCTAGCTCAACTCTTTCCCCTCCTGCCGCCCGCCCCCGTCGCTCACCGCCCCGATGCTCCCAATCATTTAGTGGTTCTCGACGAGGATTTTGTTATGATGGAGGATGTAAACAATGACGTTTTGAACTCACCCCCCTATGAACGTGAAGATGAGGGTTTCTTCGAGGGGGGTGATTTCATCATCCTAGTCAATCGACCGCTAAATGATCGGGAGCTAATAGAAATATTGGATAGCGATGAAGAGGTTTAATGCACATATATTTTTTTTTTATTCGGTTTAATTTTTTTATTAGCTTATTTTTTGATGAATTTATTTGTATATATTATATATAGGTGTTTTAGATTTTAGGCTTAGGTTAGGTATTAACAAACATTTGTATATAGATTTTTTAGCTATTAATATTATTATTAGATATTATATAATTTTAGATTTATATGAAATTTCACTCTTTTGTAAATATTTATATTTTTTATTTGAATAATTATATACTTATCTATTTTTTAAAAGTTTAGCGTCTTATTTGCGTTTTCCCAAAATATGTTATAAACTAGTATTATGAAAAAAACTGATAGAAGTAAAATTGATGACTACATAATTTTAGAAGTTAAATGTTGATGAGAATATTGAATTTTTTTATTAAAATATCTAAAGTAAATATCTAATTGATTTTTTTTTTTAGCGCTAATTGGGATTTTAATTAACTACCTCAGAGTCGGTATACACTATATTTTGCAGCGCAATTGCTTTCACACCCAGTAATGTATTATGATTTTTTTTGGATGGTCGTTATATTGTGAGTTTCTTAAGTTAGCCAGATTAATAATAAATTAAAAAAACCAACGTGATTTGCTTATTGTTGCCTACGCCTGATATTCATAATTTTATTGGGGGTTCTACCTGATGGCGAACACAAGTTGTATAGTACCTATACCTGCTTGGTATTTTATACGTATTTAAGTTTTATTTACTTTTTATTACTCTGTTCTCATTACAAGATAGTCCTATAATTTATCCACTTCAAGTACAAAGAAATCGCTAGTTAATGGTTCTAGATGGTAATTATTTTATTGTATTTTATATAAGTGGTGCAAAAATTGGAATCAATTATTAGATATGCTACTGAATTTTAATGAGGGTCCTTCGGAATAATAAATAAAGGTTTATGTCCCTTTCTTTTAAATCCAGTCGGCAGAGGGTTTGAGAGGGTTATTTAGGTATAAATAATTATTGTGGGGTGACAAATGTACCGCTTTATTATACTTATCTTGTTAGACCATATAAATTAGGGTTTTATTTCACTTTACTAGCCGCCAGCGGCGTTTCACTAAGGGGAAATAATAAATAATGTTTTTTACTATACCGCTTTAACAGCGGCGTTTCAACTAAGGGAAAATAAAAAAAAAGGCTGGTTTAAGGATGGCTCAGGTCGGATCGTAAAAAGTTGGGTTTAAGGATGGCTTATAAAAATTGGGATTTAATTATCCCGCTTTAGC
The DNA here is from genome assembly GCA_963920685.1 of Polydrusus tereticollis. Classification (NCBI taxonomy): domain Eukaryota; kingdom Metazoa; phylum Arthropoda; class Insecta; order Coleoptera; family Curculionidae; genus Polydrusus; species Polydrusus tereticollis. Next base: position 35,320,743 of record OY987331.1, read on the forward strand.
AGCGGCGTTTCAACTAAGGGGAAATAATAAAAAGTCGGGTTTTATCTCGGGTCAGATCATAAATATTCAGGTTCAAATTAGGGTTAGATAAGAAGCCGCCTCATGAAAGCATCCGGGTTAGGTTGTAAAAAGTCGGGTTTTATCTCGGGTCAGTTCATAAATATTAAGGATCAAGTTAGGGTTAGATAAGAAGCCGCCTCATGAAAGCATCCGGGTTAGGTCGTAAAAAGTCGGGTTTAATTTCGGGTTATTTTGTAAACAGCACCACCGAACCGCCCGGGTTAGGTCATAAAACGCACCACCGAACCGCCCGGGTTAGATCATAAAACAGCACCACCAGCACCACTGGTCTCGTAAAACAGCACCACCGAACCACCCGGGTTAGATCATAAAACGCACCACCAGCACCACTGGTCTCGTAAAACAGCACCACCAGCACCACTGGTCTCGTAAAACAGCACCACCAGCACCACTGGTCTCGTAAAACAGCACCACCGAACCACCCGGGTTAGGTCATAAAACGCACCACCGAACCGCCCGGGTTAGATCATAAAACAGCACCACCAGCACCACTGATCTCGTAAAACAGCACCACCAGCATCATTGGTCTCGTAAAACAGCACCACCGAACCACCCGGGTTAGGTCATAAAACGCACCACCGAACCACCCGGGTTAGGTCATAAAACGCACCACCGAACCACCCGGGTTAGATCATAAAACGCACCACCGAACCACCCGGGTTAGATCGTAAAACGCACCACCGAACCACCTGGGTTAGTTGCACCACCAGCACCACCAGCACCACCTGGTCCAGAACTCTCCGTTTTCCTCTACTGGTTTTTCTTGGATAACTTTGAAAGGACTTAATATAATTTCATAAAAATTTAATGTAATGGACGCTAGTAAAGACCTCTTAAAATACTGTACTTGAAACATATTTGGACTTTTTAGTTTACCAAGGACGTTCTAAGCTTTACAGCTTAATGCTTAAATTTTCAACACCCTGTATGATAAAGACTTAAAAATAAATCTGGGTAGCTTGCACCTTAAACTAAAGAAAATGAACTCTTGAAATGAACAGTTTTCGAGAAGAAGAACTATAAACGAATAGTTGTAGAAAACCTATGCTCGCAAAAATTGTGCGTTTTATTTATCTATCATTACCAGAAAAACGTATTGTTGTTGCAAACGTTACTATGCTACGAAATAATGTAAACTTCATTAGCATTATTCTTTTCACGAATAAAGCAAGGCTTATTAAAAATGGCATCACTAACTTACACAACAAACATGTATGAGCTGATGAAAATCCTTATGCTCCTATTATTTGGCATCATCAACATTCGTATTGCCGGAACGCTTGAATGGACAACCTTATTTGGAGTTCCTTCAGAACGCTTTTCAGGATTTAGTAGAGCACTTGCCATTTGAAACCCGTCGAAACATGTACTTCATGCACGATGGGGCACCACTTCATTGTATCATTGGTGTACGGGAGCACCTGAGTAACGTGTATTCCAACCATTGCATAGGTTGAGGAGGACCAATTACCTGGCCTTCTCGATCTCCTGACCTAACGCCGTTGGATTTTTACCTGTGGTGACACCTGAAAAACTTGGTGTATTCCACTTCGGTCGGCACTAGGGAGGAACTTCTATAGAAAATCACGTTTCATTGTGCTGATCACGCACCAAGGCTGAGTTATTGTGGCAGGTACAGCAGTCCTCAATTCGTCGTGCCCACGAACGTATCAGACTTCATGGAGCCCATGTGGAACCCGCTTAGGAAGGTTTTCAATAATTTCGTTATGGTGCCTCCTATTACATCAATGTGTTTTTTTTCTTAATTTTTGTATTTTTTTTGCGTTAAACAACTTGAAATGAAACTTTGTTTCAATGTCTTTCATATCACACTTTGTTGCCGAGAAACAAAATGGAAATCATGGTCCTTAATATTAAAAATATATCATAAATTCGTTTATGATTCTTTTTCTCGAAAACGATTCATTTTATCGACAATAAACAAGATTCTCTCTCATGTCTTTATCATACAGGGTGTTAGAAATTTAAGCATTAAGTTGTAAAGCTGAGTCCGCCCCTGTTAAACTAAAAAAGCTAAATAGGTTTTAAGGACACTATTTTAAGAGGTCCTCACTAGGGTCCACTACGTTAAATTTTTATCAAATTATATCAAGTACTTTAAAAGTTATTCAAGGAAAACCGATTTCCAGGGTCGTCCTTCAGGGGCACATATCTCCGTAGGGAGGGCCTGTAAGAAAAAAATTTATAGATACTTGTCATCTTATTTTTTCATGTTCTATTAAACTCCCAGAGATTTCCCACATTTTCCCGTACATCCTGTCCTCTTCGGTATCGTTTCCTTTCGTCAGACCCTAGAGATTGGGGGATGAGTCTAACTGAACTAAAGGAAATTACTAACCTTTACATTTATAATGCAATATAACATAATAAATAAAGATACACTAAGTCTCGGTCTCAGTCAAATTATAATTTTAGTTAGGTGGTGGTGGTTACATGTTTCGCCCAAATAATGGGCACCATCAGACCTAAAACCAGAGTTTTAGGAAAACATCTAATTTACACATATAAAGTTTAAAAGCCTAACTACCTTAGAAATAATAACTTAAAAACCAATGGAAACACAATCACAAATGACACATAACAGATTAAAAATTTTTTAAAAATGTTACTGGACCGTTACAAAATGTAAAACGATACGAAAAAATAAATAAACAATCTAAAAAATTACTCGACTACTATGGCGGGTTCGGGAGCAAACCAGACGCTTGCGGAGAAATAATTTACCTCTCAGGCACGGAACCCTAAAAATATAAGTGGCAGGTCGTAGTGCAACACGCCACTGTGTTCTATTACTTTAAACTGAAGTGAGAAGAAGACACTCACCTGAACGTTACTTTATGATTGATAATAATAAATAATGTCAATATCCACACCAAAATAGTAGGAAAACAGAAAAAGGTTATAGGGACCCAAGTTAATTATTTAAGTTATTAAAGATAAAATATGGCTCAAAATTAAACACTTCCTTTACGCATTTAGGTATTGGACTCCTCTTTGCTTTGCTCATTTCTAGTTTTTCCAATAAATCCAACCTTTTACCCTTTTGGCACTCGTGAAGAATGTTTACATTCGTAGGTGTTGAGAGTTGATGTCCAGATTCCAATAAATGGTTTGCGAAAGCTGAGTTGGTATTAGTTATATCTGTATTTTGATATTTGTGAAGAAGACTAAGATGTTCCTGAACTCTGGTGGCTATTTTGCTTCCTGACTGTCCTACATAAATGGTAGAACAGTCCCCACAATTTAAGGAATACACCCCGGATATTGACAGAGGATTTACTTTATCTTTGGTTTTAACTATGTGTTGTTTCAAAGTATTTGTAGTTTTAAAACTTAGGGAAATATTAAAAGGTTTAAAAAATTTTGCTGATTGTAGAGAAATTTTATCAAAAAATGTTAAAGATCTGTAATTGTTCATCGTATTTTGTGGATTGAAGCGTAAAATATTATATGATAGTTTATATTTGTTGAGGAATTTGTAATAAAGTTTATTAATCAACCTCAAGGGAAACCCGTTATTAATAGCTATTTGTTTTATTATACCTAATTTTTTATTAAAAGTTCTCGAGACAACGGTAATTTAAACAACCTATAGAAAAAGGAGTTGAAGGAGGCAAATTTATGAGAATATGGTGAATTAGAGCTAAACTGGATGACACTGTCAGTGGATGAGCGCTTTCTGTAGACTTCAAGCATTAAGTTATTTCCATTCCTAGTCAATAGAAGGCCTAAGAAGGATATTTTACCTTCTTCAATTTGGAGTGTGAATGTTAGTTTTGGATGTAAATTATTAATAAAATTAAGGAAATCTCTAAGATCAAGATCACTGCCCAACCAAACTACACAAATGTCATCCACATATCTTTTGTATGTCAACAAAAATCTTTAGAAATTACTATTTATGATTGACCTCTCAAGACTATTCATGAAAACTTCGCTCAAGAATGGCGAGAGGCCAGATCCCATAGCCAAACCAGTCTTTTGTTTAAAAAATGTATTATTAAATTGGAAAAAGTTTTGTTCTAAGACAGTGTTAAGTAATAATGTTAGATCTGAAATTAATAGATGGGATAAATCTTTATCTATCAATAGTCTCTCTATCAAGTCTACACATTCTGTTGGGACTGGGGAACAAATTCTTTACATCAAGCGATATAAGTCTAGCGGTAGGTGAAAGTGCTATGTTCTTTAAATAATTGGAAAAATCAATAAAGTTTTTAATTGAAAAGGTACTATCGAATCCTGTTACTCGTCTCAAAATCTCATTAAGCCATGAAGAGTTATTGTAACATGGATAATTTACGAAAGAGACGACCGGTCTCACGGGCATACCTTCTTTATGGGCCTTAGGTAATTCGTAAAGCAAAGGTGTTTTAGGGTTCATAGGGTAAAGTTTGTATTTATTTATCAATCATGAATAGTCATTTCTCAAGATTTTTGTTGACATACAGAAGATATATATGTGGATGACATTTGTGTAGTTTGCTTGGGCAGTGATCTTGATCTTTGAGATTTCCTTCATTTTATTAATAATTTACATCCAAAAATAACATTCACACTCGAAATTGAAGAAGAAGGTAAATTACCCGTCTTAGACCTTTTATTAACCAGGAATGGAAATAACATCATGTTTGAAGTCTACAGAAAGCCCTCATCCACTGACAGCGTCATCCAGTTTAGCTCTAATTCACCATATTCTCATAAATATGCCTTCTTCAACTCCTTTTTCTATAGGTTGTTTAAGGTTGTTTAAATTACCGTTGTCTCGAGAAGCTTTTAATAGAGAATTTAGAAAAGAATAGGTATTATAAAACAAATAGCTATTAATAACGGGTTTCCCTTGAGGTTGATTAATAAACTTCCTCAACAATTTTTTTTTTATGATAAGGCACAGCACTGCAGGATAAATCCTTTATGGCGCTCTGAGAGCGGTGCGTGTGCGCAGGAAACAAATATGTACTACCATATAATATTTTACACTTCAATCCACCAAATACGATGAACAATTACAGACCTTAAACATTTTTTGGTAACATTTCTCTACAATTATCAAAATGTTTTAAACCTTTTAATATTTCCCTAAGTTTTAAAACTACAAATACTTTAAAACAACACATAGTTAAAACCAAAGATAAAGTAAATCCTCTGTCGAGATCCGGGGTGTATTCCTTAAATTGTGGGGACTGTTCTACCATTTATGTAGGGCAGTTAGGAAGAAAAATAGCCACCAGAGTTCAGGAACATCTAAGTCTTGTTCACGAATATCAGAACACATATATAACTAATACCAACTTAGCTTTCGCAAACCATTTATTGGAATCTGGACATCAATTCTCAACACCTACGAATGTAAAGAGTCTTTACGAGTGCCAAAAGGGTAAAAGGTTGGATTTATTGGAAAACTAGAAATAACCAAAGCAAAGAGGAGTCCAATACTAAACTGCGTAAACGAAGTGTTTAATTTTGAGCCATATTTTATCTTTAATAACTTAAATAATTAACTTGGGTCCCTATAACCTTTTTCTGTTTTCCTACTATTTTGGTGTGGATATTGACATTATTAATTATTATCAATCATAAAGTAACGTTCAGGTGAGTGTCTTCTTCTCACTTCAGTTTAAGGTAATAGAACACAGTAGCGTGTTGCACTACGACCTGCCACTTATATTTCCGGGTTCCGTGCCTAAGAGGTAAATTATTTCTCCGCAAGCGTCTGGTTTGCTCCCGAACCCGCCATAGTTGTCAACTAATTTTTTAGATTGTTTATTTATTTTTTCGTATCGTTTTACATTTTGTAATGGTCCAGTAACGTTTTTTTAAAAAATTTTAATGTGTTATGTGTCATTTGTGATTGTGTTTCCATTTGTTTTTAAGTTATTATTCCTAAGGTAGGTTAGGCTTTTAAACTTTATATGTGTAATTTAGATGTTTTCGTACGACTCTAGTTTTAGGTCTGATGATGCCCATTGTTTGGGCGAAACGTGTAACCACCACCACCTAATTAAAATTATAATTTGACTGAGACCGAGACTTAGTGTGTCTTTATTTATTATATTTATATCAGGTCCCTTTGAGAATGACCGACTATTTCTTGGAATGCAATATTATGTCAGTGTAGTTTTGTTAAATTCGTGTTTAAAAACATTAACCTTATGATTAATTAATTATGATATATGTCAAAAAAACTAACTATTTCCTTGGTTCTTTAACTGCAGCATAAGATTAATAAAATCCTTCCTTTGTACGATATGTTTCTCTCTGTATTCAATGGTTTCTTTCACGACCTCTAAAAGAAATTAGAAATTAATATTAAAAGTGTATGTTAATTAGGTTTGTCTAGTTGCAACTCATTAAGTTAATAGCTATAAAAATATGTTTATTTATTTATGATATTAAAAAAATAGTTAACAACTTGAAAGTAATAAATAAAATTATTTAATTAGTTAATCATAATTTCAGTGGAAATAGGTCACAATAGTTCTAAAACCAAGTTCTTATACAGGGTGTTCCAGAAGTGACGTACGTTACTTAAGCGGGTGATTTTTTATGATATTATAAGAGAAAAAGTTTATATTAACATATGTCCGGAGTTGCCCCGTTGTTGATATACAGGGTGTTAAAGTTTTTCTAAAAAAATAGTTTTCTTTATTTTCTTAAATATCCTTTTCCCAATTTCATTGAAATTTGAAACCGTTATTCATAATGATAAGGGGCTTAATTAGATCTAACTAGTTTAAATTTAATAAGTCCGGTGGCGCCCCGCGGCACCTTAACGAATATTATTGACAAATTGATGAAATTGATAAAAAAATTAAATTGATTTACCAACTTATAATAAAACTTTTCTGTTCCTTGAATTGTTTTCGTGTCTTGCTTCGATTTCGGGAAAAAAATAAGAACCTCTTTACTGCATGTTCAAAGAAATACCTATATTTTTCAAAGGTAATTAAAATATGAGGTAAAGATAAGTTTTGATGTCTAATTTACCTGTCTTGTCAATAACAGGTCCAAGAATGGATAACTTTACTAATGCTGAAATGGCTCAGATGCATTTCAATTATAGCCTGGCAAATTGAAATACTGGAAAAGCTCGGCAAGTTTATCAGGAACGTTATCCAAACTGAGTACTGCCATGTGCCGAAATATTGAGACAGCTCCATGCAAGATTGAGTGAAATTGGGAGTTTTAAACGTAGTACGGAACTTCCTGGCAGAGCTGCAACAGTAACCACGCCTGCGTTAAAGGAGGCTATACTTCGAGAGACAGAAGATGATCCTTCAACTAGTGCCAGGAAGGTAGCTATGCAACTTTAAACAAATGCATCTACTGTTTGGAGGGTTTTGCATCTTTGTTAACTAAAGCCGTACCATATTTAGCGTGTGCAAGCTCTGCTTCCCTGTGATTTGCAGCCAAGGTTTGATTTTAGTAGGTGTTTGCTGCATAGTGTAGCACATAACAACAATTTTTACCGAACGTTTTATTTACTGATGAGCTCTCTATTTGATGAGAAGCCATTATGAATTTTTATAACGAACATTTTTGGACGGACGATAATCCTCATAAAACTGGAGGAGGTTGTTTCAGCAACAATTTTCTGTGAATGTATAGGCAGGGATCATTAGCGACTATTTTCTTGGACCATACTTTTACCACCTCAATTTAATGGAAACTCCTATACCCAGTTTCTATCTCAAGAACTTGACGTTCTGTGAGAAGACGTACCCCTACAAATAAGAACTAATATGTGGTGCATGCAAGACGGCGCCCCAGCTTATTTTAGCCTAGTTGCTCGTCAATACTTTTCCGAATTGCTGGATTGGACGCGCAGGTGTCCATGGTTGGCCAGCTCGCAGTACCGACTTGAATCCTCTAGACTATTATTTAAGGGGTCAGCTAAAGTGTCTTGTATACAAGATGCCTGTATTAGATGAATACGGCTTAAGAATTTGAATTATTGAAAGTTGCAATGTAATACGAAATAATGCAGGCATCTTTGAACATGTAAGAGAATCAATGGTGAGACGATTTCAATAGTGCGTTTTATCAGAAGAGGGCCTTATTCAACGTTTTTTTTTGTATCATTAATTTTATTTTTAATTTAAATGTTTTAATTAACTTTAATAAATTAATTAAATGACGTCGGATTAAAAATGAATTTATCAAAAACAAAAATAATGAGCAGGACTGAGGAAAACATAAGAATAGCAGACAAAACTTTGGATAATGTTGATGAATACATATATCTGGGCCACGTCATTAAAATGGGAAAGGAAAACCAAACGGCAGAGGTAAAGCGAAGAATCAAACTGACATGGATAGCATTTGGTAAACTGAGTCATATAGTTAAAAACCCTGATATCCCTATAAACCTTAAACGAAAAGTTTTCAACACATGCATCCTGCCTGTCGCAACATATGGTCTTGAGACAAAGGCTTTAACCAAGAAATACACCAATAACCTTAGGACAATGCAACGGGCAATGCTTGGTGTTAGTTTACGAGACAAAATCCGCAACGAAGAAATAAGAAGAAGAACGAAGGTGGCAGATATCATGCAGCGAGTCGCGGTGTCGCGGAGCTTAAGTGGCAATGGGTTGGGCATGTTGCCAGACTAAGTGTGGACAGATGGGTGTCAAAGCTTGTACACTGGAGACCACGGCAAACAAAGAGGAGTGTCGGCAGGCTACAGAGGAGATGGTTGGATGACATTAAAAGAATAGCGGGAGGAAGATGGTACCATGCAGCGAAAGACAGAACAACTTGGAAACGAATGAAAGAGGCCTTTGTTCAGGAGTGGACAGATAATGGCTGAGAGAGAAGATGAAGAAGAAGAAGAATTAACTTTGAAATACATAGGTATTTTTTTATCCGATTGTGTCAAAAAATGACGTTTTATAGATCAGATATTTGGACGAAAAGGTAACCTTTTCAATAAGGTATTGATTATTGCGCTGGTAGCTAGGCAACCTTTGTCGTCCTAGTCCGAAAAACATTTTGTCGGACGCTAAAATATTTTCAACAGTTTATTTTATTCAATTATTTACAATATTTATATTAAATGTACAATAAGAACAATTTTGAACAAGAACGGGGTGATGTAAATTTGATTTTGAGGATGTGTTATTATTTTTGGTCTCCGTTATGATATTATTCTCCAATGTTGAACTCGATTGGGAGACGGATTGCGACACCTGAGTCGAGACTGACTGCAGGTCAGATTGTGGAATGTTGAATATTTTCTTGGTCAGCTCTAACTTATTACTTAAGGAATCATCTATGTAGCCCTCGGCTACTCCCGAAGACTTCCAGCCTCCATGCCGTTTTAGAGATGTTATGTCTGCTCCCGCATCTACAAGTAATGTGGCCGATGTTCTTCTGAAACAATGTCCCGTGAATTCCTTGGCATTCGGCAGTTTTAAGTAAGATGCTATTTCCTGAGGTATAGAGCCAAATTTGTGTATACCGACAACTTGCTTATGGCATTTTCCATTGCGATAAGACACAAAAAATCGCCCATCACTCATATTTGTTGGACGTAAAGCCAGATAATTTCTATAATACTTTAGATATTCTCCAGTCACCGTAAATGATCTCGGTTTGTTTGTTTAATTATAGGGAATTTTTATTAACAAAGCCGTTCCCAAATCTTGTATGTCATTAATTTTCATATGAGCCAGTTCTTCTCGACGACATGCGCCCGCGATTCCAAAAATAAAAGCAACCTGTAATTAAGAAAATTGTTAGTCAGAAATTTAAAATACTATTATATAGTTACATTTACCTTCAACATTAAGTATTTGTCATCTGGAGCATGGCAAAGGAATTTGTGAACCTCTTCTCTAGTTAGGATCCTTGATTTCTTTGGACAATATTTAACACTTTTTTGTTTCAACAATGCTCGTAATCTCATGTATTTAGATATATCAATATTCTGTTTTACATTTACCACTGCACGTAGCATAGAATACTGCGACCACAGAGTAGATGACTTCATAGTTTTCGATAATTCCGCCATATAGACCAAGAAGACGTTTTCGGAGAACGACTGTATATTTTTTTCTTGCCGGTAATCCATAAATTTTTTATAAGCTCTTTTATATATTTCCTTAGATTTTTGTGGCAACAAATGTAACATTACTTCCTTGGCAGTTTCTTGAATGTCAGGTGGTGTACCTTCTATAAGATCATCGTCTATTTCCATTTTTAATTGTGTTTTTCAGGTTTTAAAACTAGCAGAACACGAAACATTAGTTAAAACTATCGCCTGATTGATAAAACGTCAGTTGATAATATTAATTTAATTATTTGTTAGATCCATGGATACGCATATTACAGGTTTCATTGTTCAAACATTCAAGGGACAAAAAATTACAATGCAAGATGAAATATATTGGTTTTCTTAATTTTTACATTATTTTATAATCCGAGCAAAAACACAATCGGATAAAAAATAACGTATGTTATACGGACGAAAAATGTATTTCGGACTATGCGGGTTACTGGCCTCGGCTTTGCCTCGTCCAGTAATCTCCCGCAATACGTCCGAAATTTTCTTATCGCCTCTACCAACGGTCAGTGTCGTAGACAAGTTTCAATCAAGAGGATATTAGCAATTCAGTTTTATTATTTTGGTGGTTACTCAAAACATCAAATATTATAATGCAAGCGAGTTCTTTAAGTGACAGTAACCAGCAAGTTACAAAACGACGTCATTGAAAACCTGGGGAGCGTACAATGGTAAAGAATGTGTATGAGGGAATTCTAAGGACACACAGTGGAATATCATTCACTGATGCAGCAGAACTTTGTGCCACATTGACTAAGACATCTTGCCGTACTGTTTATAGAACTATCAAGGATAATAGGAATACTAAAGTGTCCGATCAGAAGGAAACAAGAGGACGGAAAAGGATTTTTATTGATTGGCAAACAAAGTTAGCCATTCGTCGGAAAGAGCATGCCTTTTTTTTTCAAAATGAACTTTCGAATTTAAAAAAAATTTCTGCCGAAATTATAAGGGATGAAAATATGCAAAAAATTTTACGAAGAGTTCTAATGCGTACACCACGATAATTGAATTTTCGATTCTTAAAACGAAATCGCAAAAGTCTTTTGGTGGAAAGGGAAGAAATCGTTTTGTGGCGTAGAAAGTATCTAGAAGAAATACAACATATCGTTGTGCAGGGAAAATAATTTACTTTACGGACGAGACATATGAAGAACATACTGTGAATTACATTTGGCAAGATCTCAACATTGCACGTAACGCCTCTATCAATGGACTGCCCACTGGATTGAAAGCTCCAGGAAAAGGTTGTCGGTTAATTATAACCTACATCGGGAGTGATTCTTTTTTTTTTAAGGTGGGTTAAACGTGTTTGAATCTCGTAAAACCAGTGTTTATCATGAGGATATGAACTCGGGAGTGTTTGAAGATTGGTTTAAATCCATCTTACCGCGTATTGAGCGTAATCGTGATGGATAATGTACCATACCACAGCCGTCGAGTGGAAGTTTTACCAACTTTTGCGTGGCAAAAAGGTAAGATTGTTGACTGACTCGAAGAAAAATACATTGCATTTGGCGAAAAAATGCTAAAAGTGCAGTTGCTCGGTATTGCAAGACTCCACAAAAAAAAATATATGAAATATGTAGTGGATGAAATAGCTCGTGAACGAGGTGTTGCAATATTACGTTTACCGCCTTATCATTGTGAACTAAATCCAATCGAGCTTTTATGGGCACAGATAAAAGGCGAAGTGGCGCGTGAAAATAAAACTTTTAAATTAAAAGATGTTAAAGATGTGTTAAAAATGTCAATAGCGAATGTACAAGAAGCAGATTGGCATAGGTGCGTATTACGTGCCGAGGGCGTAGAAAAAAAATGTGGGACTTAGACGTATGCGATGAAAACATGGTAGAACCTATTATTATAAATCCTGCAGATGACAGCAGTAGCGACAGTAATGAGATGTTTTCATCGTCTAATAGTGAATATTCGCTGTAATGGTAATAATAAATTTAAAATTGTAACGTATTGTCATTATAACACTTTTTAATGTCGGCATGGAATATAATTTGTCAAATTATTATTAATTAGTTTTCATTAAGTAACAATAGTTAGGAAGTTTATAAACATTTATAATTTGGGTTAAAGTTTTGCCCTTAAACCACTATTATATGTTTCTATTATTATGTAGTATAATAAATACATTATGAAAATAACATATACCGTTGCTTTATTATTCTTTTTGGATTTTATACCTGCGTAATTTAGTTTCTCTAATTACTTCATTAGATCACCAAATGTAAAAGCTTAATTTCTTTTTCAGTTTAATTTATAATATTATATTTATTATAGTAAATGTAAATATATTATAATAATAAACAAAATATTCATACATTTTTTTAATTATTATTGTTTAAAATGACATGCCTCTGGAATTGGCGTTCCCCTTACGTCTTGCTCACACGATAAAAATGAGTCATTGCCAATTATTTTATTATACCGAAGTATAGTAAGCTATACATGCCGAATCGAACTATTGTCGTTAAAACGTCAACAATCTTCAAGAAGCGTCAGAAATAGAGAAGGGCTGAGTTAAAATATACCTAACTTTTTTTAAATTGATTTTTATACTTTTTATGTCAAGTAAGTGAATTTTAACGCTTTGTACAAAAGCAAGGTAATCTTTGTTGGACATGTGTTAGCGCGTTGTTTTCGAGATAAATCGATCAGAAAATCATCTCACATGCCAATATTATTGTATTTAGTGCTACAATAGACGAATGTCAAAAAGTAATCAAAGAAGTAAATTTCAATTTTTTTAAAAGGAATAAATTGTAGCAGCAATGAGTAACTGCTATTTTTGATAAATGAGACCATGAAAAATATTAAGTTTTGGGTAAGAAATACTTATTATATAATAAAATGTTTTCTTCCTCGCATGCAAGGTGGTTTTTTAAATAGATTAATCTTGAAAACGATTGATTGCTTAAATCGTGTCCAACTAGGCGTAACTTTTTTTTTTCACAAGAAACGTTGAAGTTTTCAAATTTGATATAAAAAGATAGAAAAATTAATATAAAAGTTAGATATTTCTAGATCTACCCGTTCCCTAATTACTGACAATACCTTTTAGGACACCCTGCATAAGCTTATACTTATACTTACCCGTAAAGTAACTTGAAACCTCATGGTTAATGCTCTTGTAACCCAATTTAATTAATATAGAACTCGGTACCGTTTCTTCAAGAAAAAACTTTATTAAGTTAGGCTCAAACTGTTTCTTTCCAATTCTCCTAAAAATTAGATGCAATGCAACTTTTTATTTAATATTTGCATGTTTCAACGCAAACCATACCTAAATTTATTGTCTGGTTCTTCCATGGAGTTGCATTCAATTCCAAACGCGACACTGGCAATAACATCAGTACCAAATCTAGCCAGAAGTTCCTTGATATGTATTTGCTGGTCAGATAAAGCGCTTTTTTCCAATAGTTTGTTAAGTATATCTGTCTTTTCAGTTAGAGTTTCGAACATCATCTTCATTTTACCTAAACATTATATTAAAATAAACAAAAACCATATGATAAAAAATATCTGTCCAAATTATTAAGTATACAGGCCCGTTCCTGGGGTGTCTGGCGCCTACGTGCAGGTTTCTTTGGTGCGCCCCTAGTATATTTCGCGAAAAACTGGCAATGATTTGAAATGTAAGAAAACTGATAAAAAATAATTAGAAAAAATATTACATTTATTAAATTACCAAAAGAAACAAAATCACAAAAAATATTTAGTAAGTATATCAAAAGAAAAATATACCCTAAAGAAACAAAAAAAACGGTATAAACAGTACTTATAATCAATATATCATTAAGATAATTTTCTCGATTGTTTATGAAATATAATAAATAGTAGGAACTAAAAGCAATACATTCACAAGAAAATTAAAAGAGAATAAAATTAATCTAAATAAAATAAACAATAACAAAAACACAAAACAATATTATACCTAGTACTTATATGGTAGGTTACAAAAATATTTTAATGATAAAAAAATAAACGTTTCAAAAATGAAAAAATAATAGTTTTGTAAAGAACAAAACAAAAGAGGAATGATATACCTAAAACAAAACACGTCTGGCTTTCACGGATGCAAGCTCGTTGATCATCTGATTATGATCAAGAGCCTCAGAAATATTATTTTCAATCGAAATAATGGCCAAATCTGATAGGCGTTCTTGACTCATGGATGTCCTTAAATAATTCTTTATTAATACATATGCGAGATGTTACACGTGGCGACATCTCGTAGCAATCGAGCGAGAAAAGGGACAAACATCTTTTTTTAATTCTTTATTAGTTTTAACTTAGAAAAACTTCTTTCACCTGAAGCTACTGAAATGGGTAATGTAAGGTATATCCTTAAGACTATAAATAAATTTGGAAAAAGAGACTGTAGATTTTTTTAGTTATATAATTTAAAATGTCTATGGGAAAGGATGAATCAGTAGTATTTTTAGGATTAAGAATTTTATATGTTAAAATTTCATTATGTAAATCTAAGCCGTCAATGTCTCTAGATATTACTCCATTAATCTCAACTTGCAATGCGGTATCTAAATTTACACATGATTCTTTAATTAAGTCAGATTCTAAATTTTCAGAATTACATAAGAAACCAAATACATTTTGAAATTTGTTTATACCCTCAAACCGCTTTTGTGAAGACTAAATGGTTGTATCTAAAATTAGAAAATAAAAATCGATTTTAAATTTTTGCTTTGGATCTGCTACAGATTCATCCTTACTTTCATATGAAAATTGTTGCTTAATTTTTCGTTGCCGTACTATTGGGAATATCTGCTCTTTTTCTGCTTCTTCTTTAGCTTTATTGATGAGCAAATCAAAATTTTTGTCTGACCGTTTTTCGTTAAAATAAAGATTTAGATTTTCAATTTCTTTATGACAGTCATTTAAGTTTCTATTCGAATCTTGTAGTTTTTTACTTACTATATTAATTTTTCCTAAAATATCATGCTAGATTAAAATCGAACAAATAAATTTAAAAGTTAGGGCATGTAGTGTCCAACAAGGAAACTACGGAGAGAACACATTTGTGCTATTATTAAGGCAAACGCTTGGTAAAATTTTTAGACATATTGAAATGATAAAATAAGAGAATTTTTTTTTTTTTTAAATTTGTAATAAAGAATACTGAATGACCGTCACTTTTGCGCCCCTATAATTTTGCGCCTGCGTGCATGCACGTGCTGCACGCTTGCCAGGAACGGCCCTGTAAGTATATTACGTTCAACAATGCGCAATATTTTTATAAAAGAACTCTTATCCAGTTCCACCCATATTCCATTATGCATTCACAGATTTTTATTCGAGTAGCTCAAAATTAAAATTAGCTCGAAACCACATAGGTTTTTGTCTACGTTCCACATCGACCTGCATAAGGCGCTTGATGTTTCCATTGACTATAATCTGATTGAAATTGGGAGAGAGTAATAAATGATGATCAAGTGGCTATTTCATGGGAGTAAAGTCCGTCTATCTATCTTACAAACTCATTATAAATGCTAATCCCTTACCGTCATAATAACTTATTGTGTGAGATGTAAAATTCGGCCACCTGATCTGGGGTCTCCAGGTACGGATCTATTTAAAGGCTATTATATTATTATATTTTCTCAGTAATCCTCTTAAACTAATTAGGGTAAAATAACATAGGTTTATTTTAGTTATTTAAATATGCTGGTTTTTGCTTTTAAAATTCAGTTACATATTTGTATTGGTTTAGGCAAAAAGCTAATTGTTGCCCATTAAGCGTGATATCTAAAAATATTTCGTCCGTGGGAAGAGACCAGTACGCCAAGTGGATCTACGGGTCGTGATAAAAACCAATTAAAGCGTGATATTTTATCAGTTGACACAAAAAAAGTAATCTTCTACGTTTACACCACCCTTCTTGAACATGGTTTTTCAAATTTTGGTGCAGCGAAGGAAGCGGCAGCTTTGACACGCAGGCCAGTGAGGACAGTGTGGTTTGTTGTACATAAACCTATAGTGGAGAGAAGAAAGAGGAAAAACCCTTTTACTTTTAAGAAACTTTAAAAACCCTATTGCAAAAATTAAAAAAAGATGATACAGGAATAGAGTGTTGTCGTGAGACTCTAAGAAGATGTATTTTAAGAAACGGTTTTAAAATAAAAAAATTACAAACGACAAGTAATTATTAAATCAACCCGGTTAAAAAGATAGAGAATGGAATACCTAATTGCAGTCCAGAACAGGATGGAAGGGATATTATTATTTGGACAAGACGTGGTATGACACACACGAAGTTCCAGATCAAGGTTGGGTGGATTTATCGGGTGAATGCAGAACCAAAGCTCCATCAAATAATAATTCATGCTGGGACAAAAAACGGATTTACACCAAATGCGTTGGCCTTGTCAGCAAAAAATATAAAGGACTCCCTTGTTGATTATCACGATGATACTACGGCAGAGCTACTTAAAGACTGGTTTAAAAACAAATTATTACCAAATATACCACCAACTAGTGTGATAGTGATGGATAATGCGAGCTACCACAGTAGTAGGTTAAATAATGTTCCGTGTAATAATGACACAAAAGTTACCATCCAGGACTGTATGATGGAAAATAATATGAATTTTGAGGAAAATTACACAAAAAGCAATTGCTCGAAATCTTAAAATCATTTTCAATAAAAAAGCAATATTATTGACACTTTGATGGCAGAAATTGGTCATACCGTGTTAATCCTTCCTTCTTATCATTGCATGTTCAACCCAATTGAACATTTATGGCACCAGCTGAAAGCATCGGTAAGGAGGAATAATGTTTCGCCAACCTTAAATTCTTCTGTGACAGCTTTAGTACAGTCAGAGATGCAAAGTATTCCAAACAAAAGCTGGGAAAATTGTGTAGCTCAAACAGTAAAAAAATCATACGTAATATAGATCTGTTGCCCAGAGAAAGAATTATTGTGAACTTAGACGACGACAGTGACAGTGAAACTGACTTGGGTTAAAATGTAATAATTATTTTTCTGACACGGTACTTTTTTTTAGGTATGTGTATATTTTGTTTTAGTTAATTAATATGTTTTTGCGTTGCCTTTCTAACATAAAAAATCAGTACGGCACTTTTATTGCGTACAGGTAGATAGAAAGAAAATTTGCTTCCACGCTTTTATATACAGGGTAGGCCAACAAGGGCGCGTCGGTCAACAGTTGCTAAACCGTTGAACTTATGGGAAAATTTTCTTCATAAAACTTATAACGTTTCGCCTCTGCTATAACCTAAAATTATTTTTAAGAATACAGGGTGTCTCAAAAAAGAGTAATACCAAAAACTATATTTTTGTTAAATGGAATACCCCACATCTTAGAATATTTTTGAACTGTACATGAAATAGCCGTTATTTTTTAATAAGTGCATTATAAGTCTAAACCTAATAATTTCCGAGATATCGACTTTTGAAAAATGACATTTTTTTAAATTTGACAGCTTCTAGGCTTCCAACGGTACGTCTTTGAGTAAAACGGCTTACATGTCCCTATGTATGTATGTAACATGTTGGATAACGATCTTAATAATAAAACTATGTGGAGGTAGACTGAAGTCGTTTTATTTGATTAATAGAAGTATTAATATAATCTTAAGCAAAGTAAGAAGCTGGATGAGCATCAGGGCTTGCGACTATAGTTTTTTTTATGTTGTTAACAATGGAAAGTTTTTTGGGATTCATTCCAGTTAATATTGCGACTAAATGCGCATTATCCATCATCAGAGAATTAATTGCACTCAGGGCCGTCTTTAGGTTTGTGGGGGCCCCTGGCACTTTTGGCGTTGTGGCCCCTCTACCACCTTTGTATCTTAAAAAAAGCACCGCAGGGAAATTTTTTTTAGGTGCCACGCCCTTTTTTTGGACTATTAAAATCTAGAAATTTTCTTTTCGATAGCCCAACCCGAGAAAACGTAGAAATAAAGAAATTTCTAAATATAAACGCCAATATTTTTATTTTCAATATTTTTTTTTAAGTGGTATTTCTGTCGATGTATTAAATTTAAAATATTGATTCATGTTGTTAATAATTATTGTAAATGAACGAATGATTAATAATTTAATTTTAAGTTTTCTCTTTACTATTGAGCCGAGGAAGGGGGGGGGGGGGAATCCTAAATACGCCAATGCCCCTGTTACGAGATTTTTGAAAACTGAAAAATAGCGCGGCAGGCAATTTTTAACTATATTATATACTCTATTTATTTCACGTTTACAGAGAAAGTAAACAATGACACGCGATGTTGACATTGCCACGGGACCAATAACAAATCTCAAACGCCAAGATCGCGCGTAATCATTGTTTACTTCCTCTGTAAACGTAAAGTAATCAGAGGATAAACTTAACCTTACCTACTATAATAAGGTTAGGATACTTTTTGTTTAAAAATAAGTTAAAATAAAAAAAAAATCTTTATTTGGCGATGCTACATAAGAGAGGTAAGTGGGATACCTCAAAATAAACAATAATAATTCAAAAACCAAAAATTAATCTACATTGACACCAGTGGCTTTTTTCTAGATTTTTGATGGGCAAAATCATTCATTATTTCCTCAAAATCAAGTTCTTTAAGAACGTAATTTTTTATATTTATCAATGACAAACTATTTAGTCTTTCTTGAAGCATAGTACTCCGAAGTTCATTTTTAATTCTTGCAAGCTTTGAAAAAAGCGTTCACCACTACAGTTTGTAATCATCAATGATAAGAAAATCCTTAGTGATATTCCAACATTTGGAAAAGTCTCTTCAATTTCGTCTGTACGCAGAAGAAGGTATAAATCTGAAATACTTATTTGTTGGTTTGCAATGCTACTATTCCCCTTTCCTTACTGATGATTACTTTTTTTTTTATGATTTTTTAAATAAACATTTTAGTCAAATTAATGTTATTTCCCAGTTAATAGTGTTAATACATAAGCCTTTTTAAGAAATTCTGCCAGCCGTAGAGGGATCGGCGGGGCCCCTTGTGGCCGGGGGCCCCGGGCCCGGGCCCATGCCTAAAGATGGCCCTGATTGCACTTAACGTATTTAATGTACTTCAACATCAAAATATTACAGAAAGTGTCGACTGTGTATATTTAAAGATGACCGGAATTAGAAAGTCGACCATCTACAGGCCCAAACGTGGGGGAAAGGGTGTAACCATTAATTATTAATCAAAACCCTGCAGATCTATCGCTGTTTGTTCTTTGTTCAACGTTCTACATACAAACTTTTAATTTGATCTTATAATAATATTAACTTTTACCATATTCTACCTTTATGCCTCCACATCAATAGAACCCTAAATCTTCATCTCCCTTTCTCTACTGTACCCTAACAAAATTAAAAAACTTTCCCTAACTTCTCGATCTCCTCATCACATACTTTTAGTTCACATTGATGTAATACAATATTGTTTCAACAATGGTAATTTTACCCCTTTCTGCCTCTATTTCTCAACATTAATTTAACCTCAATTCGTCACCTCTCTAATTCTACTATACCGTAACTTTTCTCTAACTTCTCAATTATCAAATACTTTTATTTCACATCAGCATAATACAAAAACCTTTCGACAATTTTTATCTTTTCTTAAAACCGGTCTTTATTAACACGTTAACTGCCAAGTAGG
Source organism: Polydrusus tereticollis (assembly GCA_963920685.1). Lineage (NCBI taxonomy): Eukaryota > Metazoa > Arthropoda > Insecta > Coleoptera > Curculionidae > Polydrusus > Polydrusus tereticollis. Next base: position 35,340,566 of record OY987331.1, read on the forward strand.
TCACCGGTGACCTACGGGTAACGTTCCTGGGGCGCCGTGTGGGTCACTGGTGACCTACAGTAAATTTTGTTAATAACTTAGTCAAAACACAACGTAAGGTAAGATTTCGAGGCAGAAGGTCACCTGCGATGATTTGTCGAATGGAGGCATATTGTGTGTTGCCTACCGTTACATATACATTTACACAACCGAGTTCACATAATAGTTCCTGGGGCGCCGTGTAGGGCACCGATGACCTACACCCAAAAATCAAAATTACGGCCCTATGATGAATAATATCAGGATACTTTAGATATCAATATTCATTGAATGTTTTTTACTATTTAAAAATGAAATTTCGCCGTGGGACATTTTTTGAAAATCGGCTCGATAGTTAACGCGTTAAGCATGGCTTTACATTATTGACTCCTTAAAAGTTCAAACCACTTTTAATATATACTGTGGAGGTAGACCGCATGGAAGAATCTGGTAATTTGTAATTATAATTAAAAAATTGATGTTTAGAAATAATATCTACCCTTATTACCTACTAGGTTAATAAAATATTTAGGTTTTGTACCTGTTGTAAAAGTGGGTGTAAGTTTTGCCCTTAACTGTTTCCATTCCTCGCCTTCCATATTAAATAAATTCTCGGTAAGTGGTTCGCTTTTTACATGATAAAATCCATGGCTAGGAAAATGATCAAAATCCTTTACCAAAATACTTTTGGCTGCTTTCAAGTCCAACGTCATCCATTCTGGCCTTAAACAATTATATAGTCCAATCTGTTTCCAACCTTTTGCTCGACCAAGTTTGTAAATGCTCAAGAAGTGGTCTTGCATAGAAACTGATCCACTGATAATCGCTTTAAAATCGCCAAAAAATAAATGAGGGTCCATTTGTGGCACTCCTTTTCTAGACCAATATTGGTGGCGCCATTTGGAATATTGGATAAATATGAATGCGAGGATCAATAATATTGCAATCGCGATCATACTGCACATCATTTTGATCTTCTATAAGTGAGCCTGTATGTCTAAAACTAAATTCACATTTATTGGCTAATCTATTCCTTTAAATTTAAAATAGTTTGAAATATCTGGGATAAGTATGTACGTTCTTACGTAAGCAGATTCGCTTTGTTTTTGTTTTTAACTTCTTTCTCTCAAATACTGGCGTAAACCGTTGGCTATATTATGTAAACTGATTAGAAAATGTGGGATTAATTTTTATATTTATTTTTGGTATAATAAGTGCAGTTCAGTACTAAGAAATGATGAATAAAATCACAATACAACAGATACAGGGTGTCAATGTTTCAAATAATTATTTTTCGATTTTTTAAAATACCTTTGGAAAAAACAAACGTTTTTCACAAAATTTAGTATTTATGGGTGTGCTACTCCGCCGATTTAATAATACACACGGTATATACCAAATATATATTTAGTTTCTTGTAACAGTTGCTATAACTCACAAAGCACAAAACACTTTTTAAAAAATTTTATTTTTTACTAAAATCAAAACTCAAACTGACATAATAACGTTCTATAAAAATACTAACTATTTCTTATAAAAATTGGGTGTATTTATACAATATAGAAATGCTGAATTAGCATTTCCCACGAAAACTGCTTACTAATACTTAGAAATAAAGGTGTAGAGTTATTATGATGCAATACCGTGAATTATTGCGTAATATGATATTTGTGTTACTTTATAATGTTAAAGTACCGTGGGAATTTCATATAACAACTCCCCCTTTTAGAGAAAGGTTGGCGTCATACGGCGACCTTTTAGGATTCATGGCGAAGTCCTTGAAGTTCTTCTTCCAGTGGACCCTCAGGGTGAATACTAGGTCTTCTTTTGGTGAGGATATTAGATAGCCTCGTTCTTCTATGGGGTTGTGGAGCTGGTGGCAGGTCATTGTTTTGGGACATTGTTATTTGTGGAAGTCCTCGTCGTCGGCGGCATTTGCAGGCGATGTAGCAGATAATCAAGGTGATGATTAGGGTTATTGTTAATATTGTAAACCATGAGTAGTGTTTGTTGATGAAGGGTTCGTTCATCATTCTGTCGAGCTCCTCTGAGTATTTGTCTAGTTTGTGCTGTGCGATGTTCAAATCTCCAATGTCGATCTTGCTTAGTTTGATTGGCTTGATATTGGGCATATAGGGCTTCGGTGGTAGGTGTTCGCAACATTTGGCTGGAACCGATACTGCGTGGTTCCTATAGGTTATATTTTGGTACTTTTCAACGGGATATTTGCTTTGGATTCTGGTGCTACCAATAAATCCATTACAATGGGGCTGTAGTTGCAGGATAGAGTTTGTTTTTATTATGTGGGTGCTGGTTCCTTTGCATTTGATTGTGACTGGTAGTGGGTCGGAGACTGCTATCAACCAGAGGTTATAGTCTATTTCTTGCACGTTGTATTCCTGGGCGTAGAGTAGAGTGATTTGACAGGTGTGTGGTATAGTTTGACCGGGTTGCTTCAGCAACTGGGCTTCACAGATGGAGTCGCTGTCAATTGGATAAGGCAGAGCATCTGTGCAGATCTTCTGGCTATGACTAAGTGTCTTGCAGTTTTCAAGACTTTTAAAAGGTACGTATAACATTGAATCATCATCACGCGCTATATACTTATAAGTTAATGGGGTAACGTGATGAAGCCCTGTTCTATTATCCTGTATCGGGATGGGATAGAGGTGATAGAGTGTGTATGTTTCGGGTTCGACTAAAGGAATGTTTAAAGCGAAAATTACCCTAGAGTCAGATTGATAAGCTTCTAGGCCTATTATGTCTAAGTATTGGGGTATACTTGTCGTATAGGCTGGTAAAGGTAAATTATTTTTACTTAGGGATTGCGATATTTGTCTAAGGGACTCTATTAGGTCTAGAGGGGTAATTATTGAGGTATGAAGAATATTAAGTCTTGCAAATGTTATGGCATTTAGTATATCGTCTATTGAGTGTTCTATGAAAGAGTAGCTTTCCATTAGTAGTTCACATAAATTTAAAACCTTTATTTGGGCGTCGTAATAAGCGACGTCGTCAGAAATGGTCATTATTGATTTTTGTATTTCGTTAATATCTTCATTGAATGTAGCCTCGTCAATCTGCAATTTTTGAATGGTAGAATTGAAACTTTTAATAACCGATGTGGTGACAGAAATTTGGTTTTTAAGTAGACTTTCGATATGTCTTTCGTCTCGCGATACTTTTTCGATACAATCGTTAAAGTACTCGCCGTCCGATGCGTCCAGATTACCGGTTAGTATTTTCCAGACTTTGCCGACGCCGTTAAATAATCCGCGTTTCTGTCTAAATGCGTAATTTTTTGTGTCAGCTGTAATTTCTTTGTATTTTAAATTTACTGAGTCGGAGATTTGTTTAAGAAGACTCGTATGTGTTTGTATTTGTGTTTGGAAAGCTGCCATCCTAGGAGTTTTGACGTCAATAAACGTATCAAGAAGGGAATCTAGTGTTTTATCGTTATCAGAAATCGCGTTTCGTACCGAGTCGAGTTCTTTGTAGACGAGAAGAGTCCATTTGGTATTGGAAATTTTGATTGTTGCTTCTTCATGGAAAAATATTCCAATGGTGTTATTGATTGCTGATAGTTGAAACTGTGCGAGTGCTACGGGTAGTAGTAAGTAGAGTCTGAAAGGAGGAAAGCTCTAGTCAGAATACGGTTTTAAGCGGTCAAAATTGATTTTTGAAGATTGTTTGGTGATCGGGTTTAGGACAGTAGCGGAATTTACGTGAATTTCAGTAATGTCAAACGGTCCGTTAAATTTGTTCTCTGATTTGCTTTTAATTTGTGATTCCTTTACATATACCTTATCACCAATATTAAATTCGTACGGGTTTTTAGATACGTGTTGATCGAACCGAGTTTTGGCTTTTTCTTTACTTATTTTGGTTTTTTCTCGAGCGACTTTATAGTAATATTCCATACGGCTATTTAGGTCTCTTACATATTTTGATATTAACTGTTCTTGATTATATAGAGTCTCGGGTGGTCGAGAGGATGTGTGTCCGAAGACCAGTTCGAAGGGCGTGAAACCGTGCGTTTTGTTTTTTGTATTATTATAGCAAATAACCGCGTAAGGAAGTACGTTAAAGGGGTGTTCATCAGGGTTGTCTGTTAGATTTGCCCTAATCATTTCCGAAAGAGTGGCGTGAAATCTTTCGATAGAGCCATTTGACTGTGGGTGTCCCACGCTGGAGAATGTTAATTTGATATCGTAGAGGGTACACAAGTCCTTCATCAGGGTGTTGTCAAATTCCCGGCCATAGTCGCAGTGGATTCTTAAGGGTGTACCGAAATGCTGAAAGAATATTATCAGGGTATTTACTACTGAGTTGGCTTTTTTATTGGTTAGTGCGTAAGCCTGTACGAATTTTGTTAGTTCGTCCCTGATCGTCAATGCGTAATTTCTTGTTGGATATTCGAAAATATCGACATTAATTCTTTCAAAGGGAGTTTTTGGTGTTTCGGTGATGACCATGGGGCTACTTAGGTTTTTCCGGCATACTTTTACTTTTTGACAGGTTTCGCAGTTTCTTATAAATTTTTCCACGTCTTTCGTAAGGTTTGGCCAGGTGTACTTTTCTTTTATACGTCTGATTGACTCATTTATTCCTCGGTGTAGGTTGTTTTTACCGCTGTGGTGGTGATCTATGATTTGGGGTATTTCTTCGATCTCGGGGGTTTTTACTATATTTTGACAAATTTTCAGTTTTATTTCTTTATCTGTAAATATAAAGGATAATATTTCCAATATAGGTAACTCCAAGTTGGTTTCAACGCAGTATGTTTTCGAAATATCAAATTCGTTTTGTCCTTTAAACAGAATGTAGAATAAGTGTTGAATTACCATGTTAGGGTCGTATGGTAAGGGTATAATGTAGTATCTTCTTTCCTTTACTGTTTTGCTATTTGCAGTGTTTACATGGAGTCGTTTAAAATCAAGATTTTCTTCAAAAATGTCGTCCATGATTTTGTAGTGCATGTCCTCCATTTTATTTTGTCGAAAAAAGGTAACGATATGCTTGTTGGATTTGTCTAAAAGTTGCGTATTTGTTATCTCTATCTTTGAGTAGTCAATCAGGGAGGTTGTTTCGTACAGGTTGACAAAACGGTTGTATTCCTCAATAACTTGTTTATGGTCCTCGTCGCTTTCTTCTGGTTCCACCTCGTCGACTTTATCGATTTCGCCTTCTTCGGTGATTTCGTCCTCATTGTTTGCGTATAGGGGAATTTTTTGCTGGAACTTGACGCATTCTTGAAAATTGTTTACTTTAATGCGTGAAAGTGCGTCTGCATTCTTGTTTATTTTGCCTGGTTTGTGTTCGATTTTATAGTTGTATTCCTCTAGTTTTAGACGCCATCTGGCTAGTCGACTACCAGGGTCTTTTATCGAGAAAAGCCATGTTAGTGGTCTGTGGTCCGTAATGAGGGTAAACTTGCGTCCATACAGGTAGGGCCTGAAGTGTTTGACGCTCCATACTATAGCTAACAGTTCACGTTCAATCGTTGAATATTTGGCCTCTGCGTTGCACAAGGTCCTAGAAGCGTAAGCTATGGGTAGGTCTTTACCAATGGGTCCTTGGGATAGTACTGCACCTATTGCAAACGCGCTTGCGTCTGTTGTTAGGATGAAAGGCTCCTCAAAATTCGGGTAAATTAAAATTGGATTTGAAATTAGGGCGTTTTTTAGTTCTTCGAAGGCGGTCTTACAGTCTGCATCAAAAAGGAACGTTACATCCTTTTGAAGCAATTTTGTAAGTGGCTTAGATGTTTTTGCGAAGTTAGAAATGAAACGACGGTAGTAGCCAGCAAGTCCTAGGAATGATTTTATGTCCTTTGGGTTTTTGGGTTCGGGGAAATTTTTAATGCACTCCACTTTAGCAGGGTTAGGCTTAACACCGTCTTTGGTGACTAGGTGGCCTAAATAAGCTACCTCTTTACGTAGGAATTCGCACTTATCCGGTTGTATTTTCAGATTAGCTTTACGGAGGCGTTTAAATACTTCCTTTAATCTTGCCATGTGTTCATGTATCGTGGGAGAATAGATAATTATATCGTCCATGTATACCAGACATCTTTCGTTTTGGATTCCCAGAAGAATATTATCCATGACACGCTGGAAGGTGGATGGTGCATTCTTCAAGCCGAATGGCATGCGGACAAACTCGTAGTGTCCGTTTTCGACCGAGAAAGCAGTTTTAGGAATGTCTTTTGGGTCGATCTCTATTTGATGGAAGCCCGACGCAAGATCAAGTGTCGAAAAGTATTCGCACTTCCCAAGCTGATCCAGGAGGTCGGATATATTAGGCAGAGGGTACTTATCGTCAACAGAAAGTTCGTTGAGCTTCCTGTAATCGATAACTACGCGCCATTTTTGTCTTCCGGAGGCGTCTAATTTTTTGGGTACAACCCAAACAGGGGAGGACCATGGAGATACAGATGGTCTTATGATGCCTTGACCTAGCATCTTTTGAACCTGTGACTTCACTTCCTCTTTATGGATTTGTGGATAACGATACGATTTGGTAAAAATTGGCCTGTTATTGCTGGTATCAATTGTGTGTTTTATTTCGCTTGTAAACGTGAGCGTATCGCCTTCAAGATAAAATATATCTTCGTATTCGAGACAAAGGTTGGTTATCAATTCCTTTTCTTCTTCGTTAAGGTGATCTGTTCTAAGTTCGTTTCTTATAGTTTGTATTTTATCAGCTGGTCCAGTAGCGTCGTCCTCTTGGGTATGAAAGTTAAAAAGTGCGTTGGACGTAAGGTAAAGCATAAAAGGTTCAATGGAGAGGTTCGAAAAATCAACTGTCTTTGGTATAGCGTTAGCGTTTATAATAGTTGTTAAAAATTCGCCGTTTCCGTTAACTTTAACAATAGCGTGCGGTAGCCTAACTTTATCTATTTCTTGTCCGGAAAGAATAGCGTCCGTGTTAGAAAGATCGCATTTTAGTTTAAAAACCTTTTCGGTTCTACCTTCAATGAGTACCCTATTATTTTTTAATGGTGGCAAATGGACCTGTTTATTAGCGTTCAAGTTTACATCAACTTTATAAAGCGGCATTGTTTTAAAATTAGTTTTGAGCTCCCTGTTTTTTAAATCTATTACGCACTCGTAATGTTCCAAAAAATCTAAACCTAAAATGCCATCGAAATCGATGTCTAAGTTATAAATAAAAACTTTATGAGGATTATTAAGTGTAAAAGGGACAAGGGTGGATTCCGAAATAAGGAGTTTTTGATCGGTTATTCCTTGAATCGTAACATTTTCTGGAGACCTACGGGGAAACTTCTGGGCTACATGTTCTTTAAAGATAGATATTCCGGCACCTGTGTCTATTAAAAGGTTATATGTATTGGTGGCATCTTTAATATAGTAAAGATTTTTTGAGTTTACCGTTAAGAGGGGGCTTAAAGAAACATTTGTTCCGGAAAATTGGCATTCGGGTCCATGTTGTCCAGATTGAGCGTCTGGATCTGATTTTGGATTTCGGCCGTTGGGTCTATCTGTAGTGGATTGTCGGGGGGTTGGGTTTGATGAGGGGAAAGCTGAAAATTCTGGTGATCCTGTGTTTCGGTGGGTTCTACGGAGCAGTTTTCGAAATATTGATCGCTTTCGTATTGATCGGGAGTGTACTGCGCATTCTCATAATAAGGGTCTTGATTGTAAGGGTCACAATAGGACTGGTACTGCTGGTCGTAATTAATATGATGGGTTCTAGGGTAGTTCGAGTAGTTATTAGGGTTTCTTTGAATGACAGAGGGGCGATTTTGGTTTTGTTGGGCACTAGAAAAGGGTCTAAAATTGTTTTGAGGAGGGTTATTCTGAAAAGAAGTATTCGGTCTTTGTTGTTGAGAGGACCCAGGGTTATTTTGATAGTTTCTTTGATCTGTATTTGCGGAAAAATTTTGGCGTTGCATTTGTGGTGTTCTGCATTCGTTAGAGATATGGCCCAACCGTCCGCAGGAATAGCATTTTGGAAGTTGCGGGTTTTGTGTTGGTGGGCGTCTAATAGGTTGTGGTGGTTTTTGAACGGGTGGACGAATAGTCTTTTGAGTTTCAAAATATGAGAGTTGGAGCTCTCGTCGAATACGGTTGTGGGCATCTAGCAGGTTATCAGGGTTGTTTGCCCTAATAATTTGTCCTAAACGGGGTTCCAAACCTGTAAGCAGGGTGTTTAGGGACATAGTATCGATTAGGGTGCACTGTGCGGTCTTTTGTAGGGCTGTAAGGTTGTTGGTTTTTTGGATACACGAGTGCATTTTAGCGTTTAAAACCTGTAACCTATTGTAAAAGGTAAGAGGAGATTCGTTTGAAAGTTGGCGTAACCTTTGTAGGTCCTGTATAAGGGATGAAAGATCCCTTGAGTCGCCGAAATGTAAATTCAATAGTTGTTTAATTTCCCCATATTTTGAGGGGTTTCTAGAATTTATAAGCTGTGCAGCTCTACCTTTTAGTTTGTTTTTTATGTGAATTACTAGGAGGATTTTTTGGTCTTCCGTTGCCATGGTATCGGCAACATCGCAAGCGTTAATGAAAGTTCCCAAAGAGATTTGGTCCCCTTCAAATTCCGGTATAATAGAAAAAATTTCCGAAAGTCTATAAGGTTCTGGTTCGACCTGTTGTTCTTGTTGTTGTTGTTGTTGTTATTGTTGTTGTTGTTGTTGTCTTGTTTCCGGCATTTCGATAAGGTGTTTGTCGGGGAATTAAAATAAAATATGTGCAAAAAGATAAAAGATAAAGGATAAATCGAACAGGTTTCAAAAAGATATAAATAGAATAGGAATAAAGATAAAATTGATAATCGATAAATCACTAAGACGGGATGATTCAATTGTTAACTTACTCTAACTTTAACATGAGTCGTCTTTGTTCTCTACTGCTGTCGGGGTCTCTATGCAGATATTCCTCCTTCTTGACTGTCGAGTGGTTGATCGGCTCGGGGGTGTGGTTCTCTCCGTTAAGGGATTGGGATCCGCCGTCCGCAGTTGGAATTATCCTGTTCTGAAGACGTTTACGCGATCCTACCGACTGCGCCAATGTTATAACTCACAAAGCACAAAACACTTTTTAAAAAATTTTATTTTTTACTAAAATCAAAACTCAAACTGACATAATAACGTTCTATAAAAATACTAACTATTTCTTATAAAAATTGGGTGTATTTATACAATATAGAAATGCTGAATTAGCATTTCCCACGAAAACTGCTTACTAATACTTAGAAATAAAGGTGTAGAGTTATTATGATGCAATACCGTGAATTATTGCGTAATATGATATTTGTGTTACTTTATAATGTTAAAGTACCGTGGGAATTTCATATAACATATATATTTAGTTTCTTGTAACAGTTGCTAACATAATAATATTATCAAAACTACAAGGTAAAAAAGAAATTCAATTTTTTTAAAATTATAAAGTAGTTAATAGATGGCTCTATCTACGACCCCTTTTTTACGCCTCAAAGGACACAACTTTTTTGCACCTCAGTCGATGCACTTTTATTTATCATAGTAAGCTAAGTGCAAAATGCCGAGGCATAATTTGTTTGTATATATTATGTGTAAACCACCAATATGAAGTACGGTTCTAGGAGTTACTATTTTTCGAGCTAAGATAGAAAAGTACAATGCTCTAAAGTAAACTTTGTAACTTAGAATCCTTTGTCGAAAATTATAGTATGTTAATGAGGGTCTTTGTGAAGGACCGACACATCACAGTGACAGCGGTTGCTTCTACAATTCACTCAACCTTCTGATTATCCGTTTACAAACATGGCCGCGACAGGAATGACGAGAGCGGAGTACGTGGGCCGATATCCCACATATTTAGTTAATTTGAGTTAGTCCCCCATGGTAACTACGAGAAAACTAGGTTAGTTGGCCACTTCAATGCATCGGTGAATTTCAGGAAGGACTCGCAAACAACATCTTGACGATAGAAGTTCGCTCCACTAGTCAAATAAAGGATTGACCAGTGGTGCGGATGGTATATCTCTGACACTGTCTGATATTCGTATGGTTAAGGTAAAAACCTTGACCACAGAATTGGCGACGGAGTCTCAAGTGTACGGGTCTGATGCTGTACCGGATGGTTCGAGGGTCCCCGCGACCTAAATAACTTTCTTAGCTGCAAAGAAGGGCGTTGAAGAGTTGGCTCGTCGAGGTTTGTGGTGAGCAAAGAGACGTTAATAATAACAAGACCGTAAAAATGCTATGTCAAGAATAATGTACTAAAACTTCTATGGCCTCCTTAGTTTTCCAAATAGGTGCCCAAACAGCCCAAAAATATTAATTTTAGAACTCATATCATTAAAAAAATTTCGATATTTTTTTTTAAATACAAGATTGAAGGAAATTATCTTAACACCAATCCTGTCCAGTGTACCGAAAGGAATATTTTTTCTTATCCAGTCATTTGCGATTAACCTTTTATCGATATATTCAAACACATAATTTTGGGTCAATATTACGAGATTAAAAAGTGCTGTCTGGTACCGTTTTAGGACATATTACTGGCACAGTTGTATCCGTAAATATTATAACTGGCTCAGGGGCTAGAATAAAATCAAATCAGTTTTATTCTCACTTATAAGTATGCATGCTAGGATATATAATTTTTCAAATACATACTTGCAAATTCTCTGCAGATTTTTGACTTTCCATATTTTGCGCAATTGTCAGCCATTTTGAGTTAGACTTGAACAAGCCATGATTGGTATAAATATAATACTTCTAATAGGCTTCACAACGGCGCGGCCCAAAATTGAATCGAAATGACAGGTCACCATGCCCAAAGTAATATTATTTTATGAGTTGTGTAAATTAAACATAACCCTTGAAATATGGGATGAAGAAGAGGTGAAGGAACTCGTCTTTGGCGACTCGTTCTATCAAGTATTTTTTTTTATTTTTTGCCGATTTTACGTGTTTTACGTAATTACTAATAAATTCTTTCAATTAATTTTTTCGGTGTTTTTTTAATTTTGGGTAGTTTACATTCGTTACTTCCTATTTCAATATTTATACAGGGTGATTGATAATAATATCCCACTCCCTTAACCCAGTTTTTGGATTTAACCTAAAATTCTAAACGTAAGTATTTCATATCTTGTTACATACGTTATACCGTTGATTGAAAGATAGTAATAGCAATGCAGAGCCCATATAGTTTTCTGTGATCACCATTTCTCGTAAGTCGCTTGTCTCTCGCTCATAGAGTTGACGACCAATGAAGACTAAGGTTAAAGAAAGCAAATACCCATGTTATTGAACCGATGCACGCATGTCTAATTAAATGTTAAAATCAGCGGCCATTTTGCAGTGTAGCTGTGATATGCGCATGCGCAAGACCGGCTCTTTCAAAAGATGTTTTCTTATATTTTTATTAAAGCTTTTTAAATATTTTATGGTAATTAAACACAAAACTGGATGGTTTAAAACATCTTTAATTTAATAATATGAAAATAAATATACTTGACAATATAGTTGAATGACTAAATCTATACTACATAATATAGGGTAACATAATTATAATAATAAACAGCCCCACATAAAAGCAACATACAATGTTTATATAGGTAATTAAACAATTTTTTTTAAAACATATATTAGATATGAGAACACTCAAAATCTGTTTTTCATATACCTAAGTAAAAACAAATGTATATACAAACTTTCTAATAAAATAGTAGTTTGGACTCGGAGGACTGGAAACTGATGGTCTGGCTGGTTCGGTGTAACTATAAAACCATGAAACAAAGGTATTACAGGGATATCGTGATGAAATTGATAGTGGAAATAGTCGTCGAGAAGTAATATTTACAGTATAAAAACATACATTGCAATCGGGGGGCACTGATTCAGTATTTTACAATTCCTCCGAGGGACACTTAATTTATATTTTATTTACATTGTCACCAGCCCGTGGTACTTGCAGTAATATAGTAAAATGTACTATTTATTATTTAAAACAAGCTCTAAAATATAAAAAAATTAGATGGAAATTGAACAGGAAAAATTGTTTAGAAATGTTCCAAGGTTTTGGGAGGTCAATGACTAATTTTCAGCGATTTCTTTCGAATCATCCGATATAATAGTGATGTTTGAGCACATTTAACCAATAAATTATTGAAATGACTTACCTGCGACAAAAAGACCCAAGATTAACTTACGTATAGTCTGAACTTTTAAGAGTGAGAGTGATGGAACAACTTCAAATAACACATTGTAAAAAAGGATAATACGAGAAATGTCAAAGAGTATGGCGATTCTTCCTGCGGCGGTTTTTGCAGTGTAGCTTTGTGACAGCTGTCATTCTTCTGCTTCGCTTCCTCCCATTTGGGTCTCACCGAGCTGTTGACGACTGTAGGTCTACCGATCCAACATGAAAACGATGACTTTATTTTATTGTGAGATGCGGCATAGTCAACACCGAACCAGACATCGGGTTAGTGGGGGATGGTGGTGCTGACATCAGTGGCTCAACCAAAAAAATAGGTTGGGTGGGGGGCGAAAAAAAAAGTAGCGCCGCAGGTGAAAAATTTTTGGGTGCCAGGCCCTTTTTTCAATCACAAACACAGTCAGGCTTGTTCAAAGTTTGTGTAATTTTACCTAACTTAGGTTGTGATGAGTTAACGTTTCTTGTAAACAGGTAGTTAGACGACCCGAGCTATGCTCGCTCGGGGGGGGGGGGGCTGCAGCCCGGCAGCCCCCCCCCCTGATTGCGCGATTGGCTGAAGTAGTATTTGCAGTGGATTTATAGGGGAAGAACGTGCAGATTGCACAGAAACCGATCTACAAGCATTAAGATAATAATATGTATAGCAATGATAAAAACTCCTCGTTTAAAATATTAGAATTACCGCAATTTTGAATTCACTGGTTTAAAATCACTGGCTTTGAAATAAGAAATTTAAAAAAGCGTATCTCATTGTTTTTGGCTTGTCTCCTGCTTAAGTAACCAAAGTATACGCACACTTTATAATATAAATGTTATTATAAATCGGGTTTGGATTGTTTCACGGCCAAAGAAAATTAGGGGTGCCACTATAGTATGCTGTCTACTGGCTGATCTTGATCTGCATAATATATAATTATTACTATTTACGGGTAATTCTTATTACTTGTGTAATATTTGCATAATATTCGTTCGATTTCTATGCTCCTGGAATAATTATAATCCCTTTGTATTCCAGCAGGTACCCTCAATATCATCAGGCTTTAAATTTCTTTAGGTAGGTATATAAAAGCATGTCAAATACATTTTCCTTGAGATTACTTCCTATTATAAATAATTTAGTAGACTAATATGCCTTTGCCATTATGTAATGAATGTATAAAAATGTGATGCCTGTGTAACAAATGATTATATGAACTTTTATGCTTAAAATAGAAGAATAACCACATTTCTTGTAAACAGTTTTATACTATTTTTTTTTAAAATATATTTAAATTCATTATAAATATACGTAATACTTTTTTTATTTCTGGTGTTTATTTTCATTCACAATTTTCTTACTTTCGACGGGACGTCACCCTTAACAGATAAGACGAGATAACCCTTATCCAGCTCCAACGGCCATTTCGGTCTGTCAGTAAGAGAAAATTTGAAGTCTGGTAGGAGGGTGACAAGGGATCTTAGTTTGCATCGTCTCAAATCGTAACCCCAAACAAAATTAAATTGAATATTTCACTCATGTATAAATTTTCCCATAAGAAACGTTAAAAATAAAAAAATATCAGCGGATATACAACGTTGCCTAGACAACGTTGTATATCCAACACACAACAATCGAACCTATTTGACGAGACAGTTTTTTTTTTACCTTTTTACTGCGAACGTGATCGTTATTGTTATGAGTTCCCTTCGGGAAATTCATTGCTTTTGAAAAACAAACCCTCTCAGCAGATAACGACAAAGATATAATTATGGCATAAATGAAAAAATATAAATATTATTTACCTAAAAAAAAAAAAACCCCAACCCGGGTCGTCCTGGCGAAACGCAACTCCTTAACACTTGAGCCATCAAAGGCTTTACATATTATTCGTCAATTATTCAAGAAGAGTTGCCTTAGGTGCAGCATTGTAAAGCAGTTTGACAACAGTCAGGTTTGGTCGGGCGAAATACTGTATCGTAGATACCTGTTTGTTTGTATTGTTATTATTAAAAAAGTCAAAATGAACCGATTTGGTCATGCACTTAATGAACAAATAGACAAAGAAAATAGTATATTACGTTACAAGACCGGAAAGTACTATTTTACAGGACGAAGCAGGCAATTTCCAGGGCGAGCCGCCAGGCGAGTCCTGGAAGCCTGCGAGTCCTGTAAACGTACTTTCCGGTTGTGTAACGTACAATATTTTTTTTTAAATCGACGCAAGACCAGTGGCGTACAAGAAAATTTAGATAATGGCTTACTACATTAATATAGTTTTAAACAGATTGAAAACTCTATAGTCAGGAATTTTTTTTATTTATAATAGTTATAATAAATATTATTTGATAATAGGTACTTAATAAATAATTAAAATTAGAATTATTCTAATAATTAATAATATCTATTTTTGAACTGTTATGTTAAAAGTACAATTTTTTTCTTTACACCAACATTTGAAAACGGCAAACGTTTTTTCATACTTGTCCCTGGACTTATGCGGCAACAAATCGTGAGTAGCTCTAGCAGCCGCTTCAGTTATTTCAAGAGGAATTTCACCTTCATCCACATTCATTTCCATAATATAATCTAACTTTTAACTTTTAAACACAATTTTTAATAAGCAGTATCAAATTTGACAGTTCGTTGCCATGAAACGCCATGAAAGAAACAATCAAGTCAAAGCCTACTTATTATGGGTTTGGTTCGTTTTCTCAAATATTGATCGGAATGTAAAAAAAGGGCCCGGTAAAGTAAAAAGAGGGACCGGTATAGTATATTACGTTACAAGACCGGAAAGTACTATTTTACAGGACGAAGCAGGCAATTTCCAGGGCGAGCCGCCAGGCGAGTCCTGGAAGCCTGCGAGTCCTGTAAACGTACTTTCCGGTTGTGTAACGTACAATATTTTTTTTTAAATCGACGCAAGACCAGCATTTTTTTCTTTACACCAACATTTGAAAACGGCAAACGTTTTTCATACTTGTCCCTGGACTTATGCGGCAACAAATCGTGAGTAGCTCTAGCAGCCGCTTCAGTTATTTCAAGAGGAATTTCACCTTCATCCACATTCATTTCCATAATATAATCTAACTTTTAACTTTTAAACACAATTTTTAATAAGCAGTATCAAATTTGACAGTTCGTTGCCATGAAACGCCATGAAAGAAACAATCAAGTCAAAGCCTACTTATTATGGGTTTGGTTCGTTTTCTCAAATATTGATCGGAATGTAAAAAAAGGGCCCGGTAAAGTAAAAAGAGGGACCGGTAAAGTACTTTACCGGTCCCTCTTTTATGACTTTCTGGTCTAGACCGATAAAATGACATTTTCCGGTTAAAAAATTGAGTAGAAAGTGGTTGCTTTCCGGTCGATTTAAAAAAAAATTATATTTCATTCTAGAAATATTCTCCCTAAATACCGCTCGTGCATAAAAATTAACCAGCTTGACATCCACCAAGCTTGTTATACTAATTCCACTCGTTCTTCGAACTCGTGGAATTATAAATAACAAGCTTTCATGAAAATTATCGGTAATTTTTAAGCACTCGTGGTATTACCCCCGAAAATACTTTATCTATTTCAAGTTGACTTTACTTTTGCTATATTGTCTGTAATAATTATTAACTTCGTTTATACCTAACCTAGTAAAATTGAAACTTTTAGCTCTATTCTCTGGGCAAAATGTTATGGGTTATATTTTTCCAGATTTGGATAAAGTTGCAGATGCATGTAGATGCCCACGTTGGAACAAATGTTCTTATTCCTAAAATGAGAAGGTAAATTATATATTTAGGTTTATGTCTGACCATTTTCTACAACTGAAGTCAGTACGTCGGATTGATCCTCTTCGATATTGAAAAAGTCTTTGACATTGTCTAACTGATTCACAAGGTGATCGCCC
This sequence comes from Polydrusus tereticollis, assembly GCA_963920685.1. Taxonomy (NCBI): domain Eukaryota; kingdom Metazoa; phylum Arthropoda; class Insecta; order Coleoptera; family Curculionidae; genus Polydrusus; species Polydrusus tereticollis. The sequence continues at coordinate 35,356,647 of OY987331.1, forward strand.
AGGGTATTCCTCCAACCTCGTCCGTCTAATCCAATTATACCTGGTCCGACGCAAAATCTGCGCTTGCATAGGCCACTCCCTCTCCACCTCCAGAACCCTAGAGGCAGGCGTCCCCTCAAGGCGATGTCCCCTCCCCACATGTTTTCAATATCTTCATCCATAACATTCCCAAAGCCCCAGATATCACCCTAGGCCTCTATGCCGACGATATCGCCTTCGTCGTAAGGTGACTGCGCCCACACATAGTTACACGCAAGCTGCAAGAAGCAACCAACGAATTTTCCAGTTACGGCCTCAACGGAAACTTCGTCTCAATCCCGGTAATACCCAAGTCATCCAGTTTGCTAGTAGAAGCGGCAACCATTCTTCGACGAGATCAACCTGGATGGTCACGACGTTTCCTGGTGCGACACAGTGAAATACCTCGATATTACCCTCGATAAAGCCTCCACTGGCGCCCCCATAACCAAAACACAACCAACAATCTACATCCAACTATACCCTGTGCTCAATCGGAGCAGTAAATTCAGTCACAATAATAACTACCAACTCATCAAATCAATCATCCGCGCCACCCTCACATACGGATCGGCAGCCTGGGGTTATGCAACCCCATCCAGTACGAACCGTCTCCAATCCCTCGAAAATGGTTACATCCGAACGGCCATGAATATCCCATGGTTCATCCGTAATGTAGATCTACACCGAGATATTAAACACACCACCCTAGCCCAATTCCTCCATTAAAGAGGTACCAAAATCCTCGATTCATTTCGATATAATTCAATTACGGCATCGGTGCCCCGCACTATCACAAACGTCTCCTACACCAACTCCTTTAGGTGTAGCCATAATCCACCAACCCCCGCTAAACAACGCTATTCGCAGGTATATTTCGAATTAGCTTGTTTTTAAACCAATCTTAAAATAAATCAGCAGTGGTAATCCAGAGAAGAATCCAGGGAAGAATTTTTAATGTTTTTTACAGACAGAGAAAGTTCATTTGGAATCTTTAGATCCAGCATGCAAAATCGTAATTCGTTTACCTCTTTTTGATGGCGTACTTGTTTTATACTTGCCGCTTGAGTCAACCCAGCCCTTTTCCGGGGTATCATATGTGTCGAACCAGGTTTCATCAAAGTAAATAATCGGCCTTTGCTGATCTCTGTAAATCTTAATTTTTTGTAGATATTTGGATCGCCATTCCCGAGTTCTACTGGATTCCATTAAAACTTGTCTTTCGTTAATTTTTTTTAAATCTAAAACCCATGTGTTGGATACACTTCCATAACGTTGTTCTGCCACATTTAACGCCGGTTTCATCTTTTTTAAGCCTCTTAATTAAATTATCTAATGTAGGCACGCTTTGTTCCTCGTATAACTTGTAGATTTTACGCCGTATTATATCTTGATCACTTCTATCTACCTTCGAGAAAATGCCAGAATCGGTTCTTTTTTTCCTGGCTAAAATGGGATTATTCACAATTACACATACAGTTAGTGTTGGAATTTGTGTTAATGTGGCCGTTTCTTCTAACGCTGCTTGCTTGCTGACCGCACGTTCAATAAGAGTTAAATAAACATTGCTTATAACTTCCTTAGTTTCCACAGAAAAGTGTTTTCTGCTTTTCGATGGGGGTATCTTCTGAGATACATTGGGCTCGCACATATTTTCCATAACTCACACACGATTAAACAAACACTGTATTACACACGAAGTAAGAATAATTACTAAGCTTAAAACTAGAGTGGCTATACAGGGTGTTACTTAATGATGTGGCGTAATTTCAAGGGAGTAATCCTGAACCAAATTCAAATAGAAAAGTTCATATAAACATGTGTCCTGAAGAGTCTGGTTTTCAAGATACAGGGTGTCAAAGTTTTAAAAAAAAATTGTTTTTTTATTAATATCTAAATGATCCTTTTACCGATTTTGTTGAAATCTGGCAGAGTTATTCATTGTAATAAGACGCTAAGTTGGCACTAACTAGAAGAAAATTATAAGTTCCAGTGTCACGAATAATATTGACAAAAAAAATGTACGCTACTGAGTGTTTTGAAAAATTTAAATTTTTTTCAGATTGGGCATCTACAAATACAACTTTTTTGTCTCTTAATATCTTTTCGTATAATACTTCCTTTTTGAGGAAAAAAATAAAAACTACTTCATTGCATGTCGGAAAATTGTTAAAATAAAATCAAGTTAACTTTGATCGTTCAGTATATTTATTTCTAAGCCATTTTTTAAAATGTAACAAACGAAAAGTAATGACTATTTACAAGAAATGTTGAAAATGACTACCTCCCGCTTCTATGCAGGCTTCTGCTCTCCTTCTCATCGAGCGACGAACTCTTTCGAAAATTCCATTAGTGTTACGAATGGTTTCACACCCGTCAATAATTCTATTCCTTAGTTGTTTTTCTGTCTCGATTGGTGTAACATAAACTAATGCTTTTAGGTGCCCCCACAAATAGAAATCTAGGCTGTTTAAGTCAGGCGATCTAGGTGGCCAGAATTGTGGTCCTCCACGACCTATCCAACGATTTTGGTAAGCTCCATTCAAATACTCACGAGCCAATATGCTAAAGTGGGCAGGAGCACCGTCATGCATGAACCAATGTTGTTGACGTAAATATAAAGGAACATTTTCAAGAAGCAGAGGCAAATCATTTTGTAGAAAATGACTGTAAGATTGTCCGTTAAGACGTCGTGGTAAAAATAAGGTCCAATCAAATAGTCATCTAAGATACCGATCCAAACGTTGACAGAAAATTGTTCCTGAACATTTGACTCTGTAATAGCATGAGGATTTTCTTGGGCCCAGTTATGATTATTATGGAAATTAATTATTGCATTTCTGGAAAAATGGACTTTGTCCGTAAACATAATGATGGAATCAAAGTGAGGATTTTCTGCAAGTCTTTGATGATACCATCTACAAAATTGCGTACGCGGTTCAAAATCTCTTGGCAGAAGTGCCTGAACTCTTTGTACGTGATAAGGATACAACAGGGAATCTCTTAAAATTTCCTATGCCATTTTATAACAAATATTTAATTCCCTACCTATTTTTCGGGTACCAGTTGCAGGATTCTCTTCGACCGCATGTAGGACAGCCTCCTCAACTGCGGGAGTTCGAATTGTACGAGGTCTTCCCTCTGAGGTATTACGTTTAAAACTGCCAGATTCAGTCAGACGACGATGAATGTTTATGAATATTTGTCTACATGGAAGGACACGGTCAGGATACCTTTCTTGATAGAGCCGCCGGGCCTCCGCCGAATTACCCTTGGCAATAAAGGAAATGCATTTGTGTCATCTCCAAATTAGAATAATTATTTGCCATTTTTTGAATAGCACAATTATTAACCTTTTAACCAGAGGAAAAATAATAACAAACTGTTACCGAAAGTCAAAACCATTATGTTCATAATAACAAAACAACATTTCCTAGCGACGATCAAAGTTAACTTGATTTTATTTTAACAATTTTCCGACATGCAATGAAGTCGTTTTTATTTTTTTTCTCGAAAAGGAAGTAATATACGAAAAGATATTAAGAGACAAAAAAGTTGTATTTGTAGATGCCCAATCTGAAAAAAATTTAAATTTTTCAAAAAACTCAGTAGCGTACATTTTTTTTGTCAATATTATTCGTGACACTGCCCCCCGAGACGCCACTGGATCTTATAATTTTCTTTTAGTTAGTGCCAACTTAGCGTCTTATTACAATGAATAACCCTGCCAGATTTCGACAAAATCGGTAAAAGGATCATTTAGATATTAATAAGAAACCAATTTTTTTTTAAAAACTTTGACACCCTGTATCTTGAAAACCAGACTCTTCAGGACACATGTTTATATGAACTTTTCTATTTGAATTTGGTTTAGGAATACTCCCTTGAAATTACGCCACATCATTAAGTAACACCCTGTATAGGTAGGTATACAGTTTTTAGAACATAATTTGTTTTATGGGATTAACCCTCTCATTTTGAATCAAGTAAAAATCGATCTAAATCACCAAACTATTACTTTAATAATAAACTTACGTCTTCCGGATTTGCAGTTTACTTTAAGACATTTTAACTACGGACAATAATTTACCTGCATTTAATCATTTATTCATTGTTTGTTTACGGCCACCCTTGGATAGTCCCATTCAAAGGCAAATTGTAACTTTCTTATATCTCTGGACAGGCTTTACCCAAATATTGCGCAGAAATCTGAAATCAGAATATCTAGAATTTCCAGATCGTCATTTATAAATATCACATGATTTCTTTACTAACCGATGATTTAAACGTCCCAGAAACTATGTTTAGTTTAATTAATAATCATCTGCCTTAAATCGTTGTTTAATAGACGGCAAAACAGATAGTATCGAGTTAATCATCGATTAACGTTTTAATCAATATTTAGGCGAACGCTGCAAACGGGCCTAATACGTCGGGATAATTAGAGCAATTTTTTGATGATAACAGACCAGAATTACAAAAACGTTTGTGAACAATAGCTATATTTTAACAAGAATTATGAAACGTGTTTATCCAAGCGTATACTTTGACACAATATTAATAATATAATAGTAACCTGTGGTCCATCCTGGTAAGGAAGGATCGTTTAGTTTAGGGCATAACATAGCAGTCTTAAAAAATAGAAAAACGTCTTTTTTGTTCTGCAAGGTATGTCCCACTAATTTTGAGAATCATTGTAGAGGGGGGGGGCATCCCTCTCCTGCCCCTTCTTTTGACGGCCCATAATAGTAATTGTATTGACTAAAAGATGTGGTGATAATATGTACATACTGATCTTTTCCTGTTATTGAGGAACTTCGCAAAAGTTAATTGTTTGTTTGTTACGCAAATTTTTAGAAATTGGGGTCACTTCTTAATTTCCTTTGCAAATTTAAACGATTTATGTGCGCGGTAAAGCTTTAATCTTCATTTTAAAAAATATAATAAGTTTTACATTTTAAATATCTTTTTTGGTTAGACAATTAGGTTAAAAGGCGTGTTTTAACAAAGATATCAGCTTTACTTTAATAAAATCATTTGAAATAGTAAGCTCGAATACACAGGCACATTTTGTATTATACTAAATCAGATATAAACAGAGACTTAAATTGGCTTCCTCACTTAATCAATTACTTGTAAGAAAATAAGTAGCTACTCTCGCTCAAAGGAATTACATTTTACAAACATAATTATATTAATTGTGTAAATACACAAACATTTCAATTCGATACTTGTGACACAACAAACTGCTTATTATATGTTTTATGCAATTGAAAAAATACAATTTTTAAGTAGGGCAAAAGATATTTTAAGTTTATTAATTATGTATCCACTTTGAAAAAAACTTTGAAATAGATTTTTCTCATTTTCTACTGGTTCTAGGCAAAAACTTTTTAGACAGTCATGTTGGAGTTGATACTTTACAATCATTCCCGGTATAAATACCGCTTTTTTTTTGCCGAAACTATGTGACAATTCAATTTTGCCGCTAATAAGTCATTAGAACTGACCTAATAATAGTAACTTATATCACATATTATCTGATTTGAATTTTTGTTTTAAAATCGGTAAAAAGTTCAATGTTTTGTTTTCGGTATGAAACTAGATACTATAACAGATATTTGTCTGTAAATGACTTTATCTATTATAATACCTGGGTAGTACTTAGTGAAGATTGTCAGGATTAGATAAACGACTGAGATGAACAATTATTTTCTTTATTTAATGTTAATATTTTATAACGTCATTAATACTGGCTCAAACTTTCTTTTCTTTTTTTCCTTGTACAGGGTGTTCAGTTTTCGTATGTTTTACGGGTTATCTGCGTTATTAGTAAAGATAGACGGTTGCGGTTTTCGCGGCACTGTGTTACTTTTTTGAGAAACAAACGATGCCACAAACATAATTTTCATAGCCCCCTTAGTTTTTTAGATTCGGGGTGATTTTGAAAATTGAATTGAACACCCCCCCCCCCCGTATCTCGGTTACGCTGCAACTTATCAAAAAGGTAAAAATGAACCTATTCGTTTTTTTACGCAGAATCCAGTGGCTTAGTCAGATTTTTTCTATGTTTAATTGTTTTCGAGAAAAAGAGCAAACTTGCACTTTTTTAAATAGGACACCCTATATATTTTAAGCTATTATGATTCAGTTTAACACAAGCTTTTCAAAAATATATAATACTTTATAGCTGTTTTCAATGTGAAGCTCAAAATTTATATTTTTCAACAAATTTACATTTTTTTTTAGTAGGCCATGACGGGTACTTAGAAAAACAAAAGATGCAATGAAAAATTCGAGAATTATGAAAAGTACGATATGTTCGTTTGTTTTATTCAGTGTAACGAAAATTCGGATGAAGCATTAGAAGTTTATTTTAACAGGTACCTATGGGCATCTTTTTATATTTTTCATCATATTTTAAAATTTATAAAAACGTAATATTCGCAGATTCCCAGAAGGAAGACAGCCGGATAAAAGAATATTTTTAAAAATAAAATTAAACTTAATTGAAGTCGGTTCATTTTCCGAACCCCGACTTAGTATTTACAATAAGGAAAACCAGGATATTGATGAAGTAAACGTTTTGGTTTGAATTAAAACAAATCAAAGTAGTTCTTGTAGAACAGTGGAATGTTCTGCCGGTGTTACAAAATCAAGGGTTCAAACTATTCTAATAAAACACAAGTTTAAGCCATACAAATTTCACGTCGTACAAAACTTACATCTCGGTGACGCAGAGTGCCGCGTAGAGTTTTGTAATCGGTATTTACAAAATGTAAATAGAGAAAATCGTTTTGAAAGAACGATTATATTGTCTGATGAGAGTCATTTTACCAGTGCCGGTATATTTAATCGGCAAAATACTAGGTTTCGGTGCCAGGAAAATCAACATGTTATATTTCCACGGGAACGGCAAGGCAGATTTGGGTTTAGCGTTTCATGCTTCATACTGGGAAGTAAAATTTTATATAATATATTTGAAGGCGGTCTTACTGCAAATAAATATAAATTTTGGAAAACATTGTGCCCGAAATAGTAGAGAATATGCCCCTAGCTCATCTTAATAGCTTATATTTGCAACAGGACGGAGCTCCCGCTCACAATTCTTAAATTGTAAGAGCATATCTTAACAATAATTTTTCTGGCCGCTGGATTGGAACACATGGACTTGTAAGATGGCCACCCAGGTCACCCGATTTAACCGTTTTGGATTTTTTTTTGTGGGGCAGTGGGGCTACCTAAAAAATAAAACTTATACCGTCCAGTACCAAACGATGGCAGATTTAAGAGAAGCCACTGAAAAAGCCTTTAGGGAGTTACAGGCACGGCCCTTTATTATTTTAAATGCACTGAGGCGAATCAGAACAATGTGTGAAACATGTCTTAGGCACAATGGAGAACAGTTTAAGCAATATTTATGAGACAGTTTCCTAAATCATCAAATAATTGTAGCTTTTAATTTTTGAACGTATAACGCAACTGAGTTCATTGTTATTTATATTTATTCAAGTTATTGTTATAGGTATATATTTTCAAAAGTATATTTGTAGGAAGCTTGTGACAATTGTTTAATCTTAAAATTTATACGGTGTGCCTTTAAAAAAATGTAAATTTTGTGCTTCACATTGAAAACAGCTATAAAGTATTATATATTTTTAAAAAGCTTGTGATAAACTGAATCATAATAGCTAAAAATATATAGGGTGTCCCATTTAAAAAAATGCAAGTTTGCTCAACAATTAAACATAGAAGAAATCTGACCAAGCCCCTGGATTCTACGTGAAAAAAACTAATAAGTTTATTTTTTACCTTTGTGATAAGTTGCAGCGTAACCGAGATACCGAGGTGTCCCAAGATGCAAAATTTTCAAAAACACGCCGTATCTAAAAAACTAAGGGGGCTATAAAAATTCTGTTTGTAGCATCGTTTGTTTCTCAAAAAAGTAACAAAGTGCCGCGAAAACCGCAACCTTCTATCTTTACTAATAACGCAGATAACCCGTAAAACATACGAATACTGGACACCCTGTATACAGCAACCACCTACCAAAATCAAACCTTGGCTAAAAATCAGCTTGCACATGTTGAATATGGTATGGGTATAGTTAATAAAGATGCAAAATTCTCCAAACAGTTGTTGCAGTTATTCGAAGTTGCACTGCTACCTTCCTGGTGCTAGTTAAAGGATCATCTTCTATCTTTCGAAGTATAGCCTCTTCTAACTTAGGCGTGGTTACTGTTGCAGGTCTGCGAGGAAGTTCCGTACTACGTTTAGAACTCACAGTCTCACTAAATCTTGTATGAATGTTTTGGCGCATGGCAGTACTCTGTTTGGATAACGTTCCTGATAAATTCGCCGAGCTTCTATAGCATTTCCATTAACTAGGCCATAATTGAAATGCATCTGGGCCGTTTCAGCGTTAGTAAAGTTATTCATTTTTGACTTGTTATTGACAAGACAGGTAAATTTGACATCAAGACATACCTTTACCTTATATTTTACCTAACTTTGAAGTTCGTAGATATTTTTTTTTTCCGTGCAATAAAGTGGTTTGTATCTTTCTCTCGAAAACAAAGCAACATTCGAAAGCAATTTAGGAATCAAGAAAGTTGTATTTTTAGTTAAAAATCCGAAAAATAATATCAAAATTAGAAAAAGTCAGTGGCGTACATTATTTGTCGATAAGGTTCGTCAAAGTGCTTCCACTGGTCTTAATAAATTTAATCTAGTTAGGGCTAATTAAGCCCCTTATCATTATAAAAAGCGGTACCAAGTTTTAATAAAATTGGGAAAAGGATATTTAGAAAGATTTAAAAAAAAACGATTTTTTTTAAATCTGACACCCTCTGTATATCAAAAACGGGGTAACCGGGAACACATGTTTATATGAACTTTTTCTCTTAGAATATCATAGGGAATCACCTCTTTAAGTTACGTATCGTACTTCTGAAACACCCTGTATATTACTTTGTCACGCAAATAAGTCACCTATACCGAAGTAACAAATTAGAAACCGAGGTTAAGGTTTTGATAAAATCGGAGGGTTCTGTTACTATTTTAAAAAGTTCCTTTTAATGCTCCCACCAAAACTTATATTAATTGATTGTTACCTTGACACACCCTGTAATGCGCTTCTTATCATTGTTATAAATACTTGGGTTAAATTATAAGTTAAATTATTTTTAACGTGTTGTTGGTTGGCGTAAAATATTCTGGTAGAATAGTTATTGATTTTACACGAAAAATGAGTTTTCCTTGTTTAAAACTGATTAATTTCTATATTTTTGTTGGGGTTATCCTAATTTACACTACTTTAGTAATGCCTGTTAGTTCGCGATGTCCAACTACAATGAACTGCTTCAATGTAAAATGTTTTATACCGGAATGTCCTGAAAATTCCACTCTGCTACCGCCCAAGCCAGGTAAATGTTGCTCTAGCTGTTCCACTCCTGTTCCTGGAAATGACTGTAAAATTAAACCAGACTGTACTACTGCTTTTTGTCCAATGCTCTTTTGTCAAATAAATTATGTCCTTGTACCACCAGAATGCGGTAAATGCTGTTCAACCTGTAGACCTAGGACTGAATGTAAGTGCTATGCAGTGTTTTTTTATATATTATGTTAAATAGTAGTAATTATCATGTATGCGGTCTGCTACTATAGAAAACCGGTAGATACTTTCGATTTATTTAACAGCCATTTAGAATTCACTTTAGAATTGCCGTGGGGTACATTTTCTTCATACCAATGTTTCCACAAAGATAATAATAATGCAATTCTGGATTGGTATCAAAAGGATTTCGCTTCAGGCAGTGGCGTAAAAACCGCCCCCGCATTGCGGGGGGGGGGAGCAAAGCCAGGGGCACCCTTAAGTCCCTTGATGAAAATAATAAATCAAATGAAAATCGACGAAAATAATAGTTTCATTATCACAATATTAAAGTTAAAAATAAACAATAATGAATGAGAAATAATTTAATATGAGTCGATATAAAATAAGGGTAACGTACTAAATCATAATTAACGTTACTTATTTTAAGACTTTGTTTTCTTATCTCAGTGAGTACACAACTTTTATGTCTGTTTTAATTATCACATTGTTTTTTTTAATTGCAGTACATTATTTTAAAATTTCATTATTTTTACAACAAACAATTGTTCTTTGTTCTCTACAATACTTTATATCCTTCTATATTAAACAACGCTTACAAATGACAATATTTTTTACTATAGTATAGTGTGAAGGATTCATACAGGTGCAAAATAGCAGGGCGCTTTCAAAATTTTGCGGGGGGGCGCACATGTCCTTAGTTACGCCACTGGCTTCAGGTAGATTATTTAACTACTATTCAATTCATCCAAATAATCACAAGAACAACACCGTTACCCCAAACATATTCTTAAAAAGTTAATATCTATACTGCCTTCCTATGAATAATCCCTGTATTTCCAGCCAACGTGATTTTGAGAAAATCGCGGTAAAAAATATTTTGTTGTGCACAGAATCTAGGTTCTATCTTACTGGCATTAAATAAAGTATAATAGAATTTTTATAATTTGGTTTCATAAAAAATCTGTTTCGATATCGTTTTCAGTATCGTAATGAACTTTTTATGAAACAGTTTTTTTTTATTTTTCTAAGGTTGGTAATGATGTTCACAAATGCTTTGTTTTGCTGTCGTATATGTTTGGTTGCATTAATTCTATAAAATGGCGATGAGTTAAAAAAATATCAAAAATTTTTACATATTTACTATTCAAGGTTGGAATAAATTCGTTTAAAATTCAGGTGATTATTTTCTGGAAAAACGCTTAGACATGTCGATTATTATTTTTAATTGCGACTTTTTTGACACAAGAAATGTGTATACAGGTTGTCTCAAGAAGATCATATACCGTCAAAATTATTTTTTTAAAATAGAACACCCTGTATATTATATTATTTTTAAATTCTACCATACATTCTAAACACTTTTTGTATAACATAATATATCTCCAAAATCAACGGTTTTCGATATATTGACATCTTAATATTTTTCTGAAATATGCTGAGATCCGTGGATTTTTAGTTTTAATTGCGCATGTCTTTATTATTTTTGTTACCTGTTACCTGAATTAATTTATTTTGACACAGACATTTACTTCTTGTCAAAAATTCTTCAAATTGTGTAGATTTTCCAGTAATTCTGTAAAAATGGCGCGGTTAAGTGAAAAAGATAGGATAGAGGTACTATGGAGATAGGATGCGAACCCAAACGGAAGTGTGTGAGTTATTTAACAATAAGTACCCAAACCGAGCACCAATATCTCAATCTGTTAGTAAAATTGTAAAAAAATATAGGGATTTGGGGAATGTTAGAGACAATTATATTCAAGGTTAAAGTCAAGGTGGGGCTATTTAAAATCTAAAGTATATTTTACCAGACCTAACAATATTGATGAACTTAAATCCATAACGTTTTGGAAGAATTCATAGATCGACTTGCATATTGCCAGGAAGTTGGTGGCGGTAAATTTCAACATTTATTAAAATAAAATTTAATATAGTCTATGTAAATATTATAGACTAAATAGATGTAAAGAGTTCATGTTTAATGTAGTTTTCGTACCAGAAAAAATGTCAATATATCGAAAACCGTTGATTTTGGAGTTATGGTATGTTATGCAAAAAGTGTTTAGAATGTATCGTAGAATTTAAAAATAATATAATGTACAGGGTGTTCTATTTAAAAAAAAAATATTATTAACGGTAGGGTAATTCCGGGAGAGATGACCCAACGGTTGAGATGGCCCAGTTCAATATTTACCGAAATTTTAGATCCACGTTAGTGTAACTTTAGCCACCTGTTTTAAACGTGAAGTGTATATCGTACACCATTTTTGGTTGATTTTTTTGCAATTTTGGGTAAGTTATGTTGAAACTATTATTTTATAGGCAAGGAAAATATTTAAAGTCTATAATAAAATTACTTTTTTGTTTCACCATTGTATTTTTTGCTCGTAATTGTTGCTAATCTTTATTATATAGTTCTTTGAGGTTATGTTAATGACTCGAAAGTTTTAAAATTACATAGAACAGTGGATATATTGAGTGGGCCATCTCTCCCCGACTTTTGGGAGAGACGGCCCAACGTCTATTCGGGTTAGTTGGCTCACGGGCCATCTATCCCGGACTGTAATAGCTAAACTAAAATTCTTGTGATTACTGTATATTTTTAATTTTAGAGTCATGCCAACAAAATATAATAGAAGAGGTACGGTGCAAAGAGAAAAGTGGACTGAGGAAGATCTGGTTAATGCTGCAGAAGTAGTCAGAAATGGTGTAATGGGCGTTAGAGAAGCGTGTCGCACTTTTAACAACATCCCTCCTCCAACCTTTCGAAGACGATATAAAAATAATGATTTTAAGAAGAGAACTCTCGGGCCAGCCTCTGTTTTTGGCAGCCAGAATGAATCAAAACTAAAATTTCATATACAAAAACTACAAAAACACGGGTTTGCACCAACACATCATCAGCGAACATCCAGAAAGTAAAAAAAGGGCAAAACAAGTAGCTGCTGTTTTGACGTCTTCGGACCATACTGAAAAAAGAAAATCTGTGATTGAACGCAACAAAGAACAAGAACAGAAAAGAATATTAAAGCAAAAGACCTTAATAATAAAAAAGAATAAAGGAAAAATACAAAAAAATGAATAAAATAGAATCATCTACGGATGAAGATGTGTCAGATGAGTTAGAGACTCACTCTGACGATAGCCCAGATGAAGAAGACGCGACCGAATGCCTTGGGTGTGGTAAAAAATATAATGCTACCACGAAAAACGATGATTGGATTCAATGCATACACTGCCAGAGGTGGTTTCACGAAAGCTGTTCAAAGTATTTAAACCACAGTATGTGGGAGAGTTGGCCCAGATAGCTATTTTGAAAAAAAGTGTTTTTTAAGCTAGTTGTTTGAGTTTTTTCTTATATAATATTTATACCCTAATACTATACTATTTCTTATGTTAAATAAATATTTTGCGTTCAATTATCCTTCTGGATTTCAATTTTATTCCATTTTTAAAAAAGGTGAGCCAACTCTCCCGGACTTACCCTATATGTTCTTCTTGAGACAACCTGTATACACATTTCTTATGGAAAAAAATTCGCAATTAAAAATAATAATCGACATGTCCAAGCGTTTTGCCAAAAAATAATCACCTGAATTTTAAACGAATTTATTCCAACCTTTTTGAGCTCACTGTATTATAAAAGATAGAACTATAAACTTTACCGCAATTTCCCCTAAATTTGGGGGAGTTAAACTAAACTAATCTTGCTTCATATTTTAAAACTATGTAGGTATGTTAGAAAAATTAGACAACTTCGTAACAAAATAAAATTATTTGTTGATTTCAAGGCTATTATGATAAATAATTTGATTGTATTACCAACACAAAATTTAGGCCTAAAAATTTTGAAAATTTGTATGTTTTATTTTTATTTTAAATATGGATTTATTTATTTAAAAAAAATGCCAAAATCGAAAAAGTGGTATAAAGCAAACGTTTTAAAAGCTATTAGCGCACTTGTACGTTGTGCGCTAAAAGAAGCTTTAGAAAACTTGTACTTTAATATACTATTTTGAGTGTTCTGACAATAAATTTGTAAAAATTGACTTCATAATTCAACTGATACTACCCAAAAATGGATCTATCTTTATCGACAAGCAATATTTCGTAGCAAAAACACCATTAAGCGCAAAATTTGCTTACATGTAGTTCTTACTAAATAAAAGGGTTAAAAAAGTTATGCTTGTTATAACTTGTTTTGAGGAATACAGAAACAGAAACAAGATGTATTCAACTTTCAGATATAACTTCGCTTAGGTTTTTTTTTGATTATATTCTCTTTTTAGTTTTTTTAATTTCACGTCGTGTTTATTTGAAGGTTCACTAGAACCATTTTTTATAACTTTAATCTGCAAAAAGTTTAAATCCTGTATCACTTTGTTTTGATCAGTCTGTATTGATGTGTAACATCCTTTTTCAGCTATTATGTTTAATATCTGAGAAAGTACATCCGTCGAGAACGTTCCTTTTTTTAATTTCGATTGCGATGTAAAATCTTTCCATTCAAAAAAATTAGATACTATAATTTCTTCTTCTTCTTCATCGCCTTCTCTGGAACTAGATTTTCTAACAGCTTCTGTAAGATCATAGAAATCATACACTCTATTCTCTAGAGATAGCTCTACTTGATGGTGAAAGTTATCCGCCGACATAAAATAATGCCCAGTTTCAAAGTAATTTATGATAAAATCTTTTGCAGATAGCTTGTTAGAATTTAGTATGTATACCAAGAGCTACCAAAAGATAAAGTGCTCGGCTCCCGGTTGTGTTGAAGAAACCCTTAGAAAGTAATGATTAAGTTTTCTTTTGTCCTTCCAGATAAGGCTTCATGCTATAAAGCTGCGTCAGTTTTCTCGGTCTAAATTTTCCTAGAGGCACAAAACTTTTGTTGTATACAACAATTAGTCGTGTAGATATAACTTTTTTAAAGTATAGTAGAGTAATTTGGTGATATCTCGCCCCTTATGCTTAAAAATTGCAGCCCTTATATCGATAAATATATTACTCATATAATTAACTGTTGTTTAGAAGTTAACTACTTTCCCGATTAATGGAAGTTATCCATTGGCAAACCATTATCAAAGGTTAGTAATCCAAACGGTTATAACGATCTTCGTGTGATAAGTATTCTTCCAGCAATTTCAAAAATCTTTGAGAAGGTCTTGCATAATCAGATGTAATATCTATCTCGTCGATAATAATATTATTCCCCCCACTCAGTGTGGTTTTAGGAAGGACTTTGGTACTGCGGTTGCTCTAACAAATGTAACAGATGACATTATTCGCGCCTGGGATAAAAAAATGATTAGCATTCTAGTACTTCTTGATTTTTCTAAAGCATTCGATACTATTAACCATTCTCTTCTTATTTCTAAATTAAAATATTATGGTTTTGTTCATGATTCTTGCCTTGTTGTTAATTCATACTTATCCAACAGGTTCAAAAGATTATTTCTGATAATAAATATTCTGAACAAGTCAAAATACTATCGTTCCATTCTGGGTCCCTTGCTATTTCTTATATATACTTCTGACATACTTAAATCGCTGAAATGTTGCAAAGTCCAGGCATTTGCTGACGACACGCAGTTATATTGCCGGTTTGAACCCAAGAATTACATGGAAACCGAGTTACATATAAACCAGGATTTGAGGATATTGAGTGAACTCTCCTTGGGTCATAATTTACATTTAAATCCGGATAAATCTTCCATATTGATTTTTGGTAGTAAGAGCAAGGTTGACATTCTGAAACCTACTTTGAACATATCTATTAACGGCTCAAAACTGAATTTCGTTAATATCGCAAAGAATTTGGGTCTGCTTTTTGATGCTTATCTCAGATTTCAAGAGTATTTAAAAAAACTCTTTCAGAGAGCTTATCTCGCTTTAAAGGTACTATAAATACAGCAATAGACACGTATTGAACTTTACATTGAGAAAGAACTTGTGTAAATCTCTTGTCTTGTCGCACTTTACTTATTGTGACTTTGTGTATGGCTTTTGTTTGGACGTGGAAAGCAGATCACGTATACAAAGGGTTCAGAATGCATGTCTTCGTTTTGTTTATTATAATTATATAAAGTGGCTGCAAATGGATGGACGGAGGGTTCTTCACTTCTGCACATTTCTAATAAAGATTATAAACAATCCTAATTCTCCTGCTTCTATTGGCGAGCGTTTGATATTTCGGCGGAGTGTTCACGATAGGGATGTCAGAGGTGCGGGCGGGCTTACCATGCCTCATCATCGGAGCGCCATGTTTCAGCGTTCTTTTTCTTTTAACTCAGTTAAATAATATAACTTGTTGCCCACTATATGTTACACTTAAATGCTAATGTATTTAAGACTAGATATAAGTCATTTCTTTTAAATTTACGGTGATATTAACGGTTACTTATTGTTTAATATTGTTTAATAATAATTTGAATTTATTACTCTTTTCTCCTTTCTTTGCTTATTTCATTATTGCAAATATGTCTAATAGGTTAGGGTTGTTACGTAATATGCTACTACACTATTAAGTATTATTATATTTCTTTATGTCTAGGTGTCTCTGTCTGGTTCAGTAGAATAGCTACTGCAGCTAGACTGCGCCAGGTGTTGACATCTTTCCTTACATTACTTTTTAATACACATACTTTTTTGTATATAATATTCTGTTTCTTCGAAAATAAAAGACGTTTATTATTATTATTATTATTATTATTATTATTATTATTATTATTAATTTATTGGTAATAGAATACAAAATATTTTTACAAGTCAAATAAAAACTAAATATATATTGCATAATACATGAATACAAGAAACATCAACATATATCATACAATTGATACTATAAAACTCTCACAGAAAAAATTTCTGAAAAATTTTATAAATTATAAAATTATAAAAATAATAAGATTTATTTTACCAAGATTATTTACAAGTGGTTTCTCAAGACGGCTGAAGTCTGGTACTTAGTTGTTATTATTCCTATAGTTGGATAATTATGCAGGTCAAAGTGAGCCTGATAAAGCTTATGTTTTGTTTGATATGCAACAGACATTGAAATACATATACAGTTAAGATCCTCAGGTCTACAAAACACTGATGGCAGTCGTCTCTAAAACCCAAGCCACTAATGATGCGAACACACTTACGTTGAAGATCAAAGATTTTGTCTATATGACAAGAATGGCCCCACGATAAGATAGCATAAGATAGGATGGAGTGAAAGTAACCATGATATGCTGTAAGGACAGTTTTTTAGAAGGTGATCTTGACAAGGTTTCTAAGGAGAAAAAGATATTTTGCTAATTTCTTAGAAAGGTAAACCACATGGCCTTCGCAGGTCAGGCCTGGATCCAGATAGACCCCAAGAAACTTAACTTCATCCACACATTCCGCCAAGAGGGGATAAGCTGGTATTGTATTTCTTAGCGTGAAGTTCATAGCTTGAGACTTGGAGCCATTCAGTAAAAGCCTATTGGAGAAAAATCATTGAAAGAAACCTGTCTCGATACGCTCAAAGCCCATACTATTCACATCGATAATAATTGATAATAGGTGTTAATATACACCAGGAACAATATGGGTTCCAAAACCGAGCCCTGAGGTACTCCAGAATGGATGGGCTGTTTAGATAAACAGTTTTGATTGAATTTGACATATAGTATCCGGTTTGAGAGGTAGGAGTTTATTAAGAGAACAACGTTATCATGAAATTTATAAAACTGTAGCTTTTCCAAGAGAATGCTATGAGTTGCACAGTCAAATGCTTTAGTAAGATCCAGAAACGCAGCATATGTATCAAGAAAGTCCTTAAACCCCTCCAAAATGTCACTGGTCAAATAATCTATTGCCAAACTTGTTGTTTTATTTTTTCGAAAGCCAAAATGGCCCGTGGCAAACAATTTATTAGATTCAAAGTGCTAGTTTATTTGGTTTTTAATAACACGTTCGTAGAGCTCTGATAATATTGGTAAAATAGAGATCGGACGATAATTTGTATAGTCATCTAATCTTAAATATGCGGGCAAGCATAATCACTTTTTTGAGGTCTGCTGAGACTTTAGTGGTGTCATGTCACGCTCACATGTTTCGTGTCCTAATCTTGTAAATAAAATATTTTTTTTAATCTGGAAGTAATAACCCCGTAAAGGCCATTCCTAAATTAGAGACCCGTTTTTGCTTGTATAATGCAGGGCATGCGGGGAATATTTATGAAATTTATGGAAAATTAGTAAATACAGGGTTTTTTTAACATGAGAAACAGTAGAATACGTTATCAAAGCTAATATGTCAATTTAAAATTTTTTTGGAGATACAGGCTCTTTACATAAGCAAAGAAGGCAGTATACAACTCTAATAGTGATAGGTGGATGACAGTCCCATAGGAGGCTCTATGAAATAATTTAATTATAAAAAAAATAATTTTGTTAATAAGCTATTACAGGCAATGATATCGTCGTTTCGAGACTATCCGCGAATAAAGATAGTAAAATATAATCTCTAATCTATTTTTAAAAGTCAAAGATCAAGCCCCATTATTACATAACAACAACATCAACTATTAGAGATGTCAAGGTTGTTACCTTGCCAAACAACTATCGTCCAGTCGCATTCCTTTCAGCTATATCAAAAAGTGTGGAGAAGGCTATCGACGAAGAATCATTGAAGTACCTGGAAGGCTTCAACATTATTAGTAACCGTCAGAATGGATTCCGTAAGTCTAGATCAACAGGAGACTTTCTCGCTTATGTTAGTCACGTTCGGAATAACGCAATACGAAATCATGGGGAGTCCCGGGCGGTAGCACTGGACATTTTCAAGGGTTTTGACTGAATATGACATGAGGGGCTCCTAGCTAAAGTAAGAGCATACGGAATGCCGGTTAAATTTTGTTCATGGCTGTCAAGCTTCCTCTCTGCGAGTGGCGATGGACGGATTTCTTTCAGACACATTTAACATCAACACCGGAGTCCGTCAAGGTCCTATATTGTCTCCCACCCTCTTTTTACTATACATTAACGATCTTTTGGTAAAAACTAAAAATCCTATATACAGGGTGTCCGGAAAATACGTGTACAACGCTTGACAATAGACTCCTGACGTCAAAATAGGTCGATCTAAGCCGACTTAGTTATATCCAAAATTGTCTCGTTTAGCCGGTAAAGGGCGTCAAGAAAATATTGGTTTTTCCTAAATTACGTAAAAACCTGCTAATCGATTTTCATGATTTTTAGTATGTAGACTAATACTATAAAATGACGTTTTCTAGTAGTATAGTCACCGGCTGTAAATAAGTGAAAGTATTATAAAAGTGATATAATACGTCAACATTTCTCCTGATTTTTTATAGCAACGGCGTTATCTCACCCCAGATATTTTTGTCGAGTGACTCGATGTATTTGGAAGCTATTTTACATCTTATTTTTTTCGTTGGATGAGCTGTTTCGCCAGAAAGAAAATATTTACAATTACCTGCATACATCAATTATTAACATTAGTAATAAAATTAAAATGAAATTACCTCTAACAATAATTTTTGTAGTGACCTTGTTGCTATGGCATTTAATAATTTTACAATTATTGACAAATTGTCACCAGTCTATGAAATTGACTAAAGTATACGATCAACATGCTTGAATTACAAGTTCATTTTACCATTAAACATGAAAAATTATACGAACTCTGAGAAGGTTGACATGCTCCTGGTATACGGGTTTTGTCAAGAAAATGGGCGTCAGAGAGTTATGGCTTACATGGAGAGATTTTCTAACCGTCGAATACCAAACCACCAAACATTTGCCAATATCGACCGTCATCTTCGGGAAACGGGCAGCTTTGAGAAAAATTTTGAAGGAAGGTGTCGTATGCAAACAACTCGAACTGTGGAAACAGAAGAGAATATTCTGGAAAGAGTTGAAGAAAAACCAAGTACCAGTACCCGCCGCTTAAAACGTGAGCTACATGTTCCTAAAACGATCGTCAATCAGATTTTAAAAGAACGGTTGTTACGTCCATATCACGTGCAAAAAGTCCAGGAACTTTTACCGACTGATCCCCCCATTCGGCTTACATTTTGTCAATTTATTAGAAACGAAAGAATCCGTGATCCAAATTTTTGTACAAAAATATTGTTTCCTGACGAGGCGTGCTTTACAAGATCTGGAGTAACCAATCTGCACAACGAACGTATTTCTTCCAATGAAAATCCATATGCCATTAAAGTTGCACACCATCAGCATCAATTTAAATCAAATATTTGGGCAGGCATTATTGATCGCTACCTTATTGGTCCTATTGTTATTCCAGACAGGTTAGATGGAAATATTTATTTAAATTTTTTGCAAGACAAATTACCAACTCTTCTGGAAAATTTGCCCCTTTTACATCGGAGGGAAATGTGGTACATTATTCATGATGGTGCCCCGCCCCATTTTTCCGTTGCCGTTCGGCAATACTTACACCATCAATATCCCAACCAATGGATTGGAAGGGGCAATGACGCACCAGTAAAATGGCCACCACGTTCTCCGGAGTTAAATATGTGTGACTTCTTTTTGTGGGGCGCTATTAAAACAGAAGTTTACAATACTCCGGTAAACACACGCCATGGTTTATTGGCGCGGATTTAAAATGCAGGCAACCATTTTAATAACCCCGAGACATTAAATAAGGTCCAATATCATTTTTTAAGGAGTGTTTATAAGTGTATTCAGCAAGATGGCGGTCATTTTCCACATTTGCTTAGGTAATGTTTTCGTTTTACTTGGTTTCTTAAAATATTTTTAATACATACTTCCAACTTTGTTGTACTTTGTTTTATTATTACTGTTAGTAATTGCTGTACGCAGGTAATTGTAAATATTTTTTTTCTGGCACAACAGCTTATCCAACGAAAAATACTGAAGAGGTAAAATAGCTTCCAAATACATGCAGTGACTCGATAAGAATATCTGGGTTATCATAACGCCGTTGATATAAAAAAATCAGGAGAAATGTTAACGTATTATATCACTTTTATAACACTTCCACTTATTTACAGCCGGTGACTATACTACTAGAAAACGCAATTTTATAGTATTAGTCTACATACTAAAAATCATTTAGAAATAACCAATATTTTTACAAATTTTTGACGCCCTTTACCGGCTAATGAGACAATTTTGGATATAACTAAGTGGGCTTAGATAGACCTATTTTTATGTCAGGAGTCTGTCGTCAAACGTTGTACATGTATTTTCAGGACACGCTGTATATAGCTTCGCTGATGACAGAACACTTATTTTGTATTTTACTTTGAATGCTCAGACATAGGCTGCCAATGCACATCTCTATGGGCAGCAAGAGATCTGATATCTCAACAAAGACTTGGAAAAAATTCTGTCTTGGGGGTGACAGTAACCAAGTAGGATTTAACGCTAAAAAAAACCAAGGCAGCAGCTTTTCTAAAAAAGCTAATATTAAAGAATCGGATGAAGTCATGGCGGGACACTCGATTCCCTTGGCTTCATCAATTTAATTATTGGGAGTCAATTTTGATAGTCATATGTCTTGGCACAGTCACATTGCGACCACTGCTAAGGTAGCCTCGCAGAATCTTGGAATACTTTCCCAAACTAAGAACCTCTATACAATCCAAACAACTTTTGATGCTCTATGAAGCCCAAATTTGACTATTGCTGGAGTACTGTTCGCATATTTGGGCCTCTGCTTCTGATCATACCCTGAGATTACTAGATTTCATTCAAAAAACAGCCATTCCCTTGATCGGTGACCATAACCTAACAAACAACCTGGAAGCCTTGAGCATCGAAAGCAGGTTGGCGACTTGAGTCTATTTTACAAATATTTTCACGTATGACACTGTTTAATAATTCTTTCATCTGGAGAACGTCATCACTCTGAGGCCGTGTTCTCCAATAAGTATAATCTCCAAAGATTCAAGACAAACGTGAATAGTTTCCTGTGCACACACGCCGCTCGCAGAGCACCGTAATGGATTAATCATGCAGTGTTGTGCGTTATCGTAAAAAAAAATGCGCAGACAGAACAGTGATTAAAACAACGAGAACCGCAGGACAAGGGTGATAACATTACAATATTGCAACGTGAAAATAACTACAAAAACAGATTGTTTCTCGAAATTTACCATATTAATAATAGAAATTGTTTTAATTATAAGTCGAATATTAATCAGTTAAGTAACATTTATTGCAACATTTTAAGATTCATTTAAATGAGTTACTTCACACGCATAATATACATAGAATATTTGGGAAGTATCTAGTGTATATCAATATTGTTGTAATGCATAAAGAAAATTGTTTGCCCCTTTTTTAAACTTTATACAAATACAGCTCAGCAGTACTTAATAATAACAATAATAATAATAATAAATGTCTTTTTATTTCGGCAAAGGATTTACAATAATAATTATTAAAAATAAATGTCAAATACTGGCGTAGCCTAGCTTTAATAGCTACTCCACTAAACCAGTCAGACATTATAAACAAATTAATAAAAATATGTTAATTATTTGATTGTTTAGTATAATAATTAAAAAGAAATAATTTAACAACTCAAACAAAAAATTTAAAAACATATATAATTTTATCATAAACAGTTAAGTATTTTGTAAATTTAAAAGATATTTCTTATATTCCATTTTAAATAAATTTGCATTTAAAAGCAACATGTCAGTGGGTATTGAATTATAATACTTAACAGCGTTATAAGTAAAGGAACGCTGAAACATGGTCCTCTGATTATGTGGCATAGTTAACTTACTTCTGTCTCTAACCGGTCTATCATGAATGTTATGACGAAAAATCAAACGCTCTCGAATCGAAATAGGGGAGTTTGAATTATTAAGAATCTTTACCACAAAAATGCAAAAATGAAGAATTCTACGTTCATCCATTCTCAACCAGTTAACAGCCTTATACAAGTAAGAAATATGATCAAACTTGCGCACGCCATATACAAATCGAAGGCAGGCATTCTAAACTTTCTGTATTCGAGATCTACTTTGAGCATCCAAACAAAACCCATACAAAAAAACTCAATAGTTAAAATTGGACAAAACGAGAGATTTACACAAGTCTTTTCTCAATTTAAAATTTAAAATATGTCTATTGCTATATAATATTTTTAGAGAAAGATACGTTTTTTGAAATATTTTTTTAAGATGCTCCTTAAATCTTAGTTCAGTTGTTGAACGTTCCTAATTTTAAAATATTTTTAGTTTGTTATTGGCTCTAAAATTCGTAAGTACCACTGCGACCCAAAAATACTGTGGAAAAAATTTCCTTTAATCTCGTGAACTAATATAGGTAACATGTCAATTTGTAATTTTGTTAAATAATATATTGGATTTTCATCAACATTTGCTACATACAAAAAACGTACAGTTAACATTAACTGCAGAACAAAGAGCTATAATTCACACCAGATTGAGGGACAGATAAGAAGTAAGATATATTGCTGCAGAATTAAGAAAAAGCAATAATATAGTGATATCATGCAAGAAAAAAATTGAAGAATACGGGGAACTTTTTAGAATAACAGATTCCGGTATGAAGATACCGAACTTTTTAACTTTCTAAGAGAACATCCTTTCAATATGGCCTTAAACGCGAAAGAAGACACCAATTTCCCCGGATTCTCCAGAATTGCAAGACGTCGACTAGAAGCGTCTGATGTAAACAGTCGATAAGTTGCTGACAAAATATTTTTGATTGATGAAAACCAACCAAGGACAGAAGAATTTTGTAGGGAATATCTCAACCCGAACAATTTATGAAAACAATATTATATATAAAGAAGAAGATATAAAACAAAAATTAATCTTAATTACTTTAAGCAAAAAATAAAATACTGTCCGTTTTTAAAATTGTTTTGTTAATAAATGCTCAAAATGTTTTCCATTCATTATTTCCTTCACGAAAGAGAAACTCGTTTTTGAACATTTTACTCAGTCTTATTCGTGCTTTCAAACACCCAACATTTGCCGGTTTCATCTTAAAAACTTTACTTTTTAAGTACCCCAATAAAAAGTTGTCTAAGAGAGTAAGGTCTGGAGATCTGAGAGGCCATTCAATGGGTCTCTACTAATCCATCTGCCTAGATATTCTGCATCCAAACGTTCACGGACAGCTCTTGTAAAATGGGGAGGCCCACTATCTTCTTGAAACTAGATGTTCCTATTCAAGACATCAAAGGCGACAGATAGATAAATATATAGATATATTTATTTGTACTTTTGCCAAATACACGGATGTACACGTCAGGTGATTACAAAGATTATGTATATCACATCGCTCTAAAATAGTTAAAAATCTACAAACCAATCTTGAGAAACACAGTTTTAACAAAACAATAAATATAAATAAAATAAAACAATGAATTAGAAAGATAGAAGTTAAATACCGACTTACACAATAACGACCTTTTTAAATGAGAAGGTCCCTTACCTTCACCTTAAGTTTATTAAATATAAGTGATTGGACCCGCAATGCTTATTCTATAATTTCTTTTCTACGCAGGATTTTTTCGAATTTTTTTAAATTATGCGTATTAAAACCATTTCTCGTATTATAAGAATGAAAATCTGCATTGGTATTAAAATCACTTAAATTCTGTTTTATATAAAACAGAGTCTTGTAGAATATATGAGAAGGATAAAATTTTCTTTTCTATGAAAACTAGCTTACAGCTACTTATAGTGTTAAGTTTAAAAATAAGTCTTATAATTCTCTGTATTCTCTTTTGATTGGTAAGAATTCTTTGGCAATTTGTAGCATTTCCCCATAGTACAGTAAAACTTCTCATTTCGGCCACCCGTTAAAAACGGTCACCCCTCTGAACGAACGGTCAGTTTTGGCTTTTTAAAATAAATCTTATAGCATTTTTAATAATAAAAGACCCCTCGAATACCGAAACACTTCTAAAACGGCCACGGTCACATGAATCCGTAACTTTTAAGAAAATTACCTTGAATTTTTACCCTTAATTGCGGTCGTCTCGACCCTTCTGGGAATGTTTGCACCCAGCCAGTACTTTATTACTGGTACTATTGGAAATACCGGAGAATGATTAAACCTAATTATGTAAATGGGTTTTTAAGTACGTACAAATATAATTTGTTAAATCTTAAGATGTTTTCATAAAAGGTAAAATTTTATTCAGTTGCATTTTAACAGCACAATAGTCGATCATGTCTCTGAAACGTAAACGTTCCTTCTTCGAAGTCGGGCTCTTTCGGATTTAATCAAAAATGAAAATAAACTCATTCAGTTACAATACAACACGCTTTCAATCAGAATTATCGGTAATTTTGATGCACTAGTGGTATTGTACCCGATAATTCTGTCAAGAAATGTTAAAAGGTGTTGCTTTGAATTGGCACAAAAAAGTAAACAAACAACGTATACAACCTAATTAACTGAATGTTTTTTTTTAGTTTAAGGTAAATCAAATTAATTTCTGTTTCATATCTTCTAAGTGACAAGGAATAAAAATTTAAAATTTGGCAGTAATGTGTAACTTAATATGCTGTTTAAAAATAGTAAATAAAAAACTAGGATTGCCTTTTAAAAAAGAATCTCGATTACGTTATGTCTCTAAGTTACGACGCACTGTATCAATTTTTTTTTAAATATAAAAGACCACACCTTAACAATACCCGTATCCGAGAATTTTTCAAAAAAAAATTTCTCACTATATACAGGGTGAGGATTTTAAAGTGTTACAACGCAATATCTGAAAAACGGCTATAAATATTTTAGTCAAATTTTGGGACGTGGATAGGGAGGTTGGGGGACAAATTTTAAAATATTTTTGATATTTACCCCCCCTCCAGATTTGATGTGGCTAGTGACAAATTTGAAATGTCAAATGGAAAGGTATTTTTTTTTTTTGATAATTCGATTCCTCGTCAATAACTACGTAAGTGAGCAGAAAATTGTTACATTTGCTCTACTAGTTGCTTAGTTACGAATTTTTCAATAAATAAAATAGGAATACTTAAAAATGATAATTCCTTAAAAAATCTAACGACGATCATGCTTCAAAAGGTGTTCGAAATGACCCCCATCCATTTCTAAACATTTTGCAATTCTTTTTTGACATGAGTTGCGCACGCGAGTTAACATTTGAGGCGTTACTAAATTACATGCTTGTTGAATACGATCTTTCATGTTTTCTGGTGTGGTCGGTGGTGTAGCCATAACTTTCTCTTTTATAAATCCCCACAAGAAAAAATCTAATGGGGTTAAATCTGGTGACCTTGCAGGCCAATTTACAGGACCACCACGACCAATCCATCTGTTTCCAAACATTTCATTTAGTGTATCTCGAGCTTGTCGGGCAAAATGTGGCGGAGCACCATCTTGCTGAAACCATAGTTCTTGTTGATTTCCATTATTATTCAGAAGTTGTGGCAAATCGGTTTGTAAAAAATTATTATACATTTCTCCATTTAGGTGACGGTCAAAAAAATGTGGTCCAATGACTCTATCTCCGACTATGCCACACCAGGTATTAACCGACCAAGGATGTTGGTTTGGCAGAAATCTCATCCAGTGAGGATTTTGAGGTGCCCAATAGTGTAAATTGTGCCGGTTGACCTTAAATTAAGAAAAGCAAAATTGATTGAATCAGTATAAAATTAAAAATAAATCTAAATGTATGTGAATATTCTCTAAACAACCGTTAACGGGTGTTTAGATATGTATTTATTTATGTACACCCATCAAGTAGTGGATTACATATTTTTGATTATTAAAAGTTACATTAATCCATATTGATTTAAATAATTACCTGACCACAATTGGTAAATGTAGCTTCGTCAGAAAATACTATCTTTCTTAAAAATGCATTGTTTTCGTGAATTAAAGTTTGTAACCACGTACAAAATGTAATCCTATTTTGAAAGTCTTGGCCATACAATTCCTGATGAATAGTTATGTGGTAAGGGTGAAAATTGTGCTTGTGTAAAATAGCCAGTACCGATTTTTGGCACATTCCTGAATCACGAGCAAGTTCGCTTGAACCAACATGAGGATTTACAGCTATTACACCCAACACTCCAACGGCCATATCGTCATTAGTTTTTGTTTGTCTTCTAACTCTGTTCTTATTTTTTAGGATTCCCGTGCTGCGGCCTCGATCTTCTAATCGCTTAAATGCCATATGAGATTTTTGAATGGCGGGAAACCTAACAGTCCACAATTGCGCCGCTTCCCGGTAGTTTTTCTACATTCTCCCAGAATTAACAACATGTCTATTTCAATGTCATAAGATTGTTCCATAATTGCACTGAATAATGAACTTTATCAGATTATCACTACTTGTCAAAGTCAAAAGTGGTTTCCTAGGATACAACATAATTAAAGGTTTGGATAAACAATAATCATAGGTGTCATGATTTAAAATGTGTAGTTTTAAGTATTCCTATTTTATTTATTGAAAAATTCGTAACTAAGCAACTAGTAGAGCAAATGTAACAATTTTCTGCTCACTTACGTAGTTATTGACGAGGAATCGAATTATCAAAAAAAAAAAATACCTTTCCATTTGACATTTCAAATTTGTCACTAGCCACATCAAATCTGGAGGGGGGGTAAATATCAAAAATATTTTAAAATTTGTCCCCCAACCTCCCTATCCACGTCCCAAAATTTGACTAAAATATTTATAGCCGTTTTTCAGATATTGCGTTGTAACACTTTAAAATCCTCACCCTGTATATTAAATAGATTTTACTTAATAATTTTTATTCTTTTACAGCGTCAAACTAGCCAGCAAGTGGAAACCCATTTTGAATAACCTTAACAAGTGGAAAAATGGAATTTTTGTTGAACCCCATGTATAAGGCGTAAATTGTATAGTATAGGTATTTTTCTTGTGGCAAATTTTCGTTGTTTGTTGGGTATTTAAAATAAATAGTTTTATTATTATTATTAAGAAGTTTTATTTTTACATGTCTTTAAAGAGGCAACTTAGGTTTAATTATATCTAAAAATAA
Organism: Polydrusus tereticollis; assembly: GCA_963920685.1. Lineage (NCBI taxonomy): Eukaryota > Metazoa > Arthropoda > Insecta > Coleoptera > Curculionidae > Polydrusus > Polydrusus tereticollis. The sequence goes on from OY987331.1 coordinate 35,384,303, forward strand.
GATTCATGTTCCTTTTCAATCTTGATGAACTGCCAAAATAAAATGAAAATCAATTCTCGACAATAAAACCGCAGCATAGCCTGCACAGATTTGCAGTTCTGTAGGAACTGCAGCTCAAATCTCTGATATAAACTTTGGAGAGTTTTATTTGCCCGTGTACATTTTAATAGGTCGTGTTGAAATAGAAGCTGCATATTGGTTGGGCCAATTTTGTGAATAGACCTTAACCAAATTGGCCAAGCCCAACTTCGACCATCGCTTGAATACTGTTCATGTATTTAGGCAAATAAAACAGAAAAAAACAAAAATAAAAATTTAACATCCTGTATATCCGAAACGAAGCATTTCCAGACAGGTTTATAGCAACTTTTTTCATATTTTTACGCAGGGAATCTCATACTGAATTTTTTCGCAATATTAATGAAATACCTCGCAACGCAATTAATCTACGTAGTAAAGCACTAAACTCTTGAATTTTGTCTTCATTCAAACACCTTTATTATAAGATTTTTTTGCTTGACGCCTATTTTAAACCGCCACAAAAAACTGTTCGGATTGAAAATTACGACGAGCCAGAGATTTACGTTATAATTCTCAAGTGCTATCCCTAAAGAAACAGTTGAACAAGTGGCGTATCTGCAAAAGAGTTATGAGGGCCTTATAAATAGCAAAGCAATATTTTAGCTGAGTACAATAGTGTAAGAGACACTTAACCGTGCCGTACGGTTTTGTAGGATTACATCTGAGAGGAGGAAGATTTAGTGACGTTTTGTTACTTTTAAATAGTTGAAAATAAAATGGATGCTTTTCTGATAAGGGGACAATATTTCCTGGTCTTTAGGGCGTTTATATAGGTTTGGCAACAACAAGCAGTCGGACATAAATTTGAACTTTTAAGGGCTACGACTTTCTATAGGTTTGCTTGGACGGTCGCGGCGAGGGGCGAAGCTACTCGTCGGGGAGTAGCAGGCGGTGATATATTCTTCCAGGGCCGATTTTTCAGCTTTTGCGAGGCGCGATTAAGATTATTGCTTGTTAATTATCTTATGGTTATGGACGCGAATGCATCGGCATGAGAAAATATTCGGCATATTTGTACTATGAGTCAGCACTACTTACGACTTCCAATATGGGAAAAAACGTTTGTTTTTTTAAAGTCAGGGGGGTTTTGCAAATAAATAGGGTTGTTATTTAGTTAATTAAGCAGGTACTTAATTAAATATGGCGAATTTTTCTGTTACTTGTTTTTATTGACTAATATTATAGTAATAATAAATTAATTATACTTAGTAGATTTAGAGTTACATATTTAGGACTAAACTAATTAATGCGAGTTTAATTTAATTTTAATTTGAATTTAAATACAGTGTGTAAATAAAGTCTGGAAACGGCTTAATAACATCACAATTTATTGGTCGATTTAAACTAAATTTGGTACAGTTGTGTAAAAGGATCTGACGCACCGAATGATGATATTGGCGTTGTTGCCAGCTTCTTAGTTTGTCTGAAATTCGAACGAATTTTATATTTTTAAATGTTACACCCTGTATACTTTTTCATTTATAGTTTTTACTTTAAATTTGGTACACTTTTGGTACGACATACTTTGTTCCTAATATCAGTAGTTTTCGAAATAATGAGTACAATTTGGAAAAAATATATTTTTTATATTAAATGTTCAGTTGTTGTACAGGTTGTGCAGGTTGACAGTGTGTTAATTGAAAATAAAATTTTTCAATTGTGTTGTAAGTCATTTTTGGCGTTATTAATTCAAATTCGTACAAAATTCGCCGCTGCAAGTCGGCCAAATCTTGATATTTTGTGGTTTAAGCTCTGTTCTTCAAGTGTCCCCATAAAAACTAATCACGACAAATCAGGGAACCTAGGTGCCCACTCGATTGTACCCCCTCTACCGATCCACCTATTCGGAAAAGTGTTATTCAAAATTTAACGCACGTTTCGAATAAAAATTAGGAGGAGCTCCGTCCTGTTGGAAGAATGTACTTGCATGATTTGGATCCATCACATTTCGTATAATCTGGTAAAAGTTGATTTATCGTTTTATTAGCAATATCCCTTAACTTAGGGGGAGTTGAACTTAGATTATCATGCTCCATAATATTTTTTTAATTATAATTATGAACAAGTCTATGAAATATTAAAACACAAATTTCGTGACAATGACACAAAGAAAATATTATTTATTGCCAAGGCTACTATGATAAAAATAAATTTATAGTATTACCAACATAGAATTTAGACATACAAATTTACAAAATTTGAAGGGTTGATTTTCTTTTTAAATATGTATTTTCTTATTGAAAAAAATACAAAATAGAAAAAATAGTATAAAGTAAGTGTTTTATAAAGCAGTTAGAGCACTTGTCCCGTTAAAAAACTCGCTGCAAGCGTCTCGTTTTTTAACATGGACGCGTTCTATAAGATGATGCTTTATAAAACATGTACTTTAATATACTATTGTTAAGGGTGTAATAAAAAAGATCTCTTGCATTTTTTTCGTATCTTTCAGTGAAAGAATTAATAATAACAATACGTAAAAAATAACGTATTTTAACACCTTTTTACACTTTATTTTTTATATAATTTTTTAACAACTAGATAACCAATACTCATTTCTGATTAAATTAGTCAATAATTTTAATTGACTTTTAAGAAACTAATAACTTTTTTCTAAAACTAAAAATAGAATTAAATAGGGTATTGAAAATGCCCTCCATCTCCATGGATACATGCTTTAGCTCTTCTTCTTATATTAGTGCGCACTCTTTGAAGTATGCCTTTAATATTCTTTATTACATCAAAGGAAACTCTTATGCGAATCCTCAGTTTTGTACATTCCCATAAGAAAAAGTCCAAACTGTTTAAATCTTGAAATCTCGAAGGCCGACGCTGGGGTCCACCACGACCTACACATTGGTTATAAAATGTACGACTTAAATATTCTGTTGTTTTTTGACCGAGCCATCATTCATGAATCACTCTATATTTATAATTAAAATTGGCACTTCTTCAAGCAAAATGGGCAAATTCTCCTCTAGAAACCGGCGATTGTTATGGTTATTTAGACTTTATAGCAATAAAATGGGTCAATTAAGTGGGTTTCAACAATTCTTTGTGACGCCTTTTTCAGAATTGCCTTCAGACTTAATTCTACACCGTTCGGAAGTTGGAATTTTATTTCGATTTATCAACATTTAAAATAAACATTGATGTTATCAAGAAAAAGATCGAAACTAAATCATCGATATTAATATTTTTTTTTTAAGTAACACATTATAGGATATAAATGCATATAAAGATTAATAGCATTTTAAACAGAACAAGCTATTTACATTACACATTAGGAATTAATATCCAAGCTGAAAATGGAAATTTTCTAAAATATTAAGCAGTTTTAAGTACAAACTGGCTATTATGAGTGACAATGGCGAGAAATGTAAACACAATTTTATGGTTTTTACTAAATATCGGTTGTTTCATAAAATTTGTATATTCTTCTCACAGAAAATTAAACCAAAAACAGCAGCATGTAGGCTTTGACAAACCCTATGATACTGGTAATTTTGGAATAATCATTAAACTTATTATTAAACGTTTTTTAACTGCAAACACGACTAACCACCAATTTAAGTTTCAGCATAAAATAATTAATGAACGCTATGAAATCCTCGAGTCCATCCGAATATAGTTGGCTCCGTCTTCTAGCGTGAAACGTGCAATTGCAGTAAGTTTCACCTCGAAATCCGCAAGAGGTCGGAAGCCGACGGCCGTATTTTAAAACCGGAGGGAAAATGGTTTAGACACGTTTAAACATTTTTTTTTCTATAATTCGTTTAGTTTGGTTGTAAAGAAAATGGTAATAGCCATGCCGCCGCTGAACGTTTTTTAAATTTTTTTAATAGTTTATGAAAAAACAAATTCAGTACGTCGGCCCTAGGCGTCTAAAAGAAAGTGACAACGCATTGGCGTACATTTATATGTACCTATGTTACATTCCAAATTTCAAATCCATTGGATTATAAACAAACTCACAATTCATTTTCTGCTATGTACCGTCTACAACCGTAGCCCTTAAGTGATACTTTCCACCCAGAGGGCTGCATAGTAGAAATACACGATGCAGCCCCCACCCGTACGCAGTTCAGCTTACAGTCCCTCACAGTAAAAATTGAGTGTTAAATTTACCGCTCAATGGTGGTACATATAAGACCACACTCAATAGGGTATATTAACCAATTAGTATATCTGGTAAAAAAGATATTTTTCAATGGTTTTTTTACTTCCTGATGAGTGTCAATTCTTCTTATTTATGGGTAGGTACATTTACACTATCGAGTGTAAATTAAACTCACAGATTGTCAACCTATCCTTCTAGGGTGTAAAAAGAATAATGAGAGGTGTTAGTAACCTATTTTTTAATGGCAATTTGTGATTAATTAGTGTCAATATCAATTATTGTAGTATACATTTTATTTTATTTGGGTGTGACTTTACTATAGTGAGTGTAATAAAATAATCTACCCAGGGCTAGAATACTTTCCACTTTGTTTAAGTCATTTAGTCCCGTATCAAAATAACCGGGCGTTTATAATTAAAATGTAAGAAATTATGCATTCAAGATGCTTTACATTATTAACCTCTGCTTAGTTTGATACATGATTGAATGACTTAATCAAAGCGAAAAGTAGTAGCCTAATATATATGAATCTTCAGATTCGCTTGGTAAAGGTTTGTTAAATGAATGAAAATATTGAGTATTATTTATCGTTTATTTATAAACAAAATGATGGTTACAACAGAACTGGAAAACCCTAAGATTTTTCTTACACTAGTTGAACAAACTGACACACCTAATATATAGTTTACAATTTAGTAAATTAAACATAAAATATATATATCTACTAAAACAAATAACATAATAAATATATGTATACTTAGAACACTAAACAACTAAATAAAAGTATGCTTTGGAACAATATAAAAGAATGAAAATGACGAGTATTATATTAATCGTATATTTATTTAGAGATCTATGAAGTAAAATATGTAGGTAGGTACCTAAGTATTTATATAAAAAAGGAAAAAAAGCTTATATCAGAATAATTTAAAAGCTAAAGGGAAAACTGTAGCAATGTAAATATCTACTTAGTTTCTTAAAAATGGCGTACTTATTAGTAAGGTTTCTATTAAATTTCGTTAATATGCTTACCTAATTTAACAAGATCCTCATAAGAGGCACTCTCATTTGGCACTTTACAGAACTTTGCTTTATTTCTATATTTCAATTTAAATATAACATTATTCTATATCACGTTTAAAGAGCACAATCAGACTGACTTGACAGTTGAATTTGCATGTAGCGTCGGCGTCATCTGTCAATTCCTAAAATTTCGCAACCCTTGTTGCCGCCTGTCTTTTCGGTAAGACGGATTTAGGTATTTTTACCCGGGGCCGTGTAAAAAACGATTAAAGAATAAGTTTTGCACTCAATGTCTTAAAATAACCTTCTAGCGGGATTTATTTACACGCTAATATGGTGTTATTAATTGTCTTTGTATTTCATTATTCTGATAGAGTGTAAAATGAAATAAATAACACTTATTCAACAAAATGAACTTTTTAGGAAGTTAAATTCATAGGCAAATTTAATAAAACAACTTTGGTAAAAATGTAGTAAATTATGTTGATCCGGGTGTTAACATTAACACTACCTTTTTTTACCACTCCTGAAATGATTTTTACCAGGTGGATATTTTTTACTGTGCTTGAGTGACACTGTTCAAAAATGCTTTTATCTGGAGAACGTCATAACTTTGGAACGACCTCCCTGAGGCCGTGTTCTTCAACGAGTATAATCTCCAAAGATTCAAGACCACGTTTTCTCCGCACACGTACCGCTCGCAAAGCGCCATAAAGGATTAATCCTGCAGTGCTGTGTCTTATCATAAAAAAAAATATGGCAAGCAAAACAAAATTCCTAATTTGGTACTTTTTTGGAGGCTCTAAAGTTGCTGAAGCTGCTGCATCTCTGCTCATCTGTAAGTGGTGTCATCTACGTAATTATCGAAGTGCAGGTGCGGCAAGATCTGATTTCTTAATTAATCAATGTTTTTTTTTAGTTAATAAACTTCTTAAACAAATTTGTAAAGCAGCATACCTCTAATTGACTTGGCTAGAACGATACAACATTACTGTACAAACTATTAATTAATCTAATTAAACAACATGGCGGCTTCCAATTAGCTGGTGCATCACAAAAAGGGACAAAGTAGTAACTCCGAGCGAGGAGTTTCAGGTTTATTGTTTGATATATTATTAGTTTTAAGGCTGTCGCTCGCTTGATTACTATCTATTTACACTTCAAAGTCAATTAAAACTAAAAACAGTTCATTTTAAATGGTACCTGTCATGACGAAATACAAATTTACTTATTTCAATAGTTAAGGGTAGAGTTCAGGTTAACACTGTTTTATATACTTCACATAGATAACATGTATATAAATATAAGCACAAATTAGTTGAATTAGCGTACATCCCTTTCCCACCCCGATAAAAAGTTTCAAAATATAGTAAAGTTTACATTATATCGTCAACCTTTACTGCAATAGATGGGTGCAGGGTCGGTTTGAAAATATAGCTATATTCTACATATTGGTTTATTTTTATTTTCAATTAAAGAGACATTTTAAACAAAAGAAAAGTGAATATCAATTATTATAACAATAATATTTTGAGACCTAAAAAGTACAATAATAATTAAGATTTCCAGTTGTCAATAAAGTATAGTAGGTATATAAAAAAATATATTTATTTCATACTGTATTGTAAAACACACCTTTACATATTTGAATTTAGTCCAGAAAATAAGGTTTTACAGCAATAAGTCCGGTAAAATTTTTTTACCGGACTAGTCCTGTAAAATTTCTTTACCGGCCTGAAATTTGTAAGTTTTAGTTTAATCAATGTCAAACACACAATGTTTCCACCAGTAAATATAGGTAAGCACTTTTTAAATATACGACGCAGAATAAAATTTCATTATAATTTCAAAACATAATTATAATTTTCAACAGAACAGTATGAAATAAAATATTGTACGTTATTCGTCCGGCAAATTCTTTACAGTATTCGTTTCAATATTCGAGACTCGGCTCCTTCGTCGCCTCATCTCGAAACATTTCACTCATACTGTAAAAGTTGATTTACCGGACTTATAACGTAAATATCTATTACAAGTTATTATGATTCAAATTTGCAACGTTACGATTTAGACTACGTTTTAATACAAGATTAAAATTAAGTTTAAGATTTAAAAACCGTACAATGTGTTTCCAGAGACATTTTTTTAAGTGTCTCACCCGATTGGCAATTTTCCTGCTGACTATAATAAAAAACAAATTATATATTTGTCATTGATTTTTGACAACAAGGTCAAATTTAATGTCAAAAAATATATAGGTTCACAAATTTGACAGATACGACGCCATTTTGAATTTTTTTAAATGGCAACTCTCATAAATAACCACGCCAGTGAATTGCATTTGGCAATCCGGTTTCAAAAACCTGTAGTTGTTGATATTTATTTTTAGCCGTTTCGGAAATACGGGAGTTCCTAATTTGCCTTCATCGATTTTGTCCATTAAGTGTCTCACCCCTTTAATAAATAGACCTTTTAAGCTAAAACCCCCCGTTCTTTCCACAGTAACATAATTTCCCGTGACCAAGCTATTTACGCTATAATCAAATCCGACAGATGCCAAAAAGTCTATTTATTAAATTAATTAAAATGGCATAGCAATTAGGAATGCCGGTAATTTGTACTTCGCTCTGCCCGAAAAGACGTAAATTTGGGGCAGGAATAATTAGAGTTTTCTAACAGTCAAGAGGTCAACGGTTTAATGTAAACCTTACTATACATATTTAAATACATTTTGTTCGAATGTTTGTCTGAGACATGGTTTTTGAATGGATCTAAACTAAATACAAAGAAGTCTATTCTGTAAATCATTCGGTTTAGGAAAGAGCATCATAAAATAGATTACTGTAAAATTAACAACATTCTTGAAAGAGCAGCGACTCATGGGGGCTTATGTGTAACCTTTGTTAAATCTCTGAGCTTCACCAATCATATAAAGGCTAAAATTATGAAAGCACATAGGACTATGTGCCTATTCATATGTATCTTAGACTGTTTAATGTTGTTGTTTTAATTAAATTATAGTGCGGTTGTGTTATTTGGTCACCTCAATACATCACCTGGAGTAAGCCTCTTGAAGAAGTGCATCGAAAGTGCTTAGAATATATTATCTACTCAAGAGGTTTAGCTTTTATGCTCAAATAGGGTCTTGATCATCAGGTATTGGTACATATTTTCAATAGAATGACTCTCAGAACATGCTTGGTTTATCTTTTACAGTTATAAATGGGAATGTGAACAGTCCTGGTATGCTAGATCAGTTACCTTTCTCAGTGAATAGAATAAATAATAGACATGTGAAACCTCCTAAATTCTGTCAAACAGAACTGTATCTGTTTGCTGACAATACCGCGATTACCGCCACCGCCAAACAGCCATAGTTGGTAGTCTCAAAGCTGCAACGTCACATAAAACTCATCAAGGCGTGGTTAGATAATTGGAAAATTAGCCTTAATGATGCCAAAACCCAAACTATCTACTTTTCAAGAGCCAGCAATAAATTTCCACAAACCAGACTGAAAGTCAAAAGCACCAGTCTGGGGTAAGAAAGTTAAATATCTGGGTCTGAGCTTCGATAAGCGACTGGCTTGGACTGACAACGCAGACCTCCTTCTTCTACTTCTTATTGCGCCGTCTCCTTCCGAAGGCTGGCGAACCAAATGGCAATTGTAGTTTTGGAAACTGCAGCCCAAAAAATTTCTGTAGATGAGCGGTCAAACCATCTCCTGAGGTCCTTTAGCCATGAGTTGTGGCGTTTTCCAACCGATCTTTTTTCCTGTGCTTTGCCCTCTATTACAAGTCTAAGTAACTCTTATCTTTCGCCTCTCATCACATGACCCAGGTATTGCATTTTTCTTTCTTTGATGGAGTTTAGCAGTTCTATTTGTTTGTTCATGTGTTGGAGTATTTCGTCGTTAATGACCCGTTGTATTCATGGAATTCGTAACATCCGTCTGTTTACGTACATTTCAAAGGCATTCATTCTTTTTTCTGTTTGTGGGTCCATTGTCGAACTCTCGCATCCATATAGTAAGACAGGGCAGACATAACATCTGACCATCCAAGTTCTGAGCCTTAGACTAAGGTCTGATCTTCTAAAAAATGTTTTTATACTCATGAGTGTCTTCCTCGCTTCTTCGATTCCTGATAGTATTTCTTTCCTTGGGTTACACTGGCTGTTGATATTTGCTCCCAAATATTTCATGGAGGTTACCTGTTCTAGTGTTTGCCCCTTGACCCGCAAATGTACGTTTACTGGTGTCTTAAAGAAGAGTAGTGTTTTAGTTTTGGAGACGCTTAGGTGTAAGCCGAACATTTCGCTGTGACGAACTACGGAATTTGCTATATTTTGTAGCTCTTGTGCATTATTATGTATAGAACGTTTTCCTAATAGACGAGTATCGTGTTCGGGAACATTCACAAAATTGCACTTCAGGTTAGAGGAAACAGGTTAGTTAGCTTTACAAAAAGCAAAATATGCGGCCGACCACTTACAGTTAGAACCGTACAACTTAAGGAAGAGGTCTTAAATATGGTGGAAGAATCTCCAGGCACTAGTACGAGGAAAATCGGGAACGAGTTGAATGTGAGTTACAAAACAGTATAAAGTATCTTAAAGGACTATTTACTTTATCCTTATCACGTACAAAGAGTGCAAGCTTTGTTGCCTAGAGACTTTCCACCTCGAGTTAATTTTTGTAACTGGTTTCAAGAGAATTCTTTGAGGGTCCCACATTTTTCGGCAAAAATATTATTTACAGATGAAGCGAATTTTTCCAGACAAGGCATAATAAATTTTCACAAGAACCATATTTGGGGGAAGATAATCCTCATGCTATCATCAAAGGACATCACCAGCATACATTTTCTTTTAATATTGGGCAAGGATTATTGGAGAGAGCTTAGTTGGATCGTATTTTTTCTCCAAATCGACTTACTGATGATGTCTATTACAAATTACAACTTCCTTAGAGATGAATTACCAGAATTGATGGAAGCAGGGCCATTAAGAGCGAAAACTTTAATGTGGTTCATGCATGAAGGCGCTCATTGCAGTACGTGTCAGAAACTATTTATATCAACAATATCCTGCTCGTTGGATAGGTAGAGGAGGACCTCACCCATGGCCGCCCCGTTCGCCGAATCTGAATCCATTGGATTTTTATTTCTGGGGTCACCTTAAGCAACTCGTTTATACTACTCCTATTAAAACGGAAGAAGACCTTCGACTGCGTATTATTGATGGTTTTAATACGATTCGCGAGAGTCCCGAAATCTTCCAATACGTAAGAGACAATTTAGCACGTCGTGTACATGGGCGTTTACTGGCTCATGGGGGACATTTTCAGCAATTTATTTGACTTTTGTTCATGTGAGTTCATTATTAAAAATTTTTAAATCAATTATTAAAATGATTGATATTGCTTTACTAATTTTTTTCTAACACCCTGTATTTCGAAAAAAAAGCGACATGCGAAAAACTTTTTTACCACATTTTCGTCTTAAAATAAGGTGAGGATTCACCTCCTTCATTTTTTCAGAGAGGTTAGGAAACACCCTGTATATACTCTTCCGAAATTCACGTAACTTATCAATATAAAACTTTAAATCATCAGGCTCAGGACTTACCATAGATACTATAGATACTATGATTATTGTTTGCAAGAGATGCAATTACTGTGTTGAATTAAATGAATAAATAATATACCGGGTATTGTCAAAAATTCAAAAATATTTTGCCTGGGTAGAGCATGTCCTTTTAAGCAAAAAACTAAATGTGTGGATCGCCTCATTGACTGGTTCATTACAAACGTCTAATACGCCAGTAACAGTGAATCACTTGTCATAATAGGCAATGATATGTAAGAGGAAGGTGACTGTAATAATATAAATCATCGGCCCTAATAATTTATATTGGGTGTATTAAAATCCTTAATGATAATAGCATAGGATGGAGCTAGGAAATAATAATGGCCGTAATGACATTAAATTTTCACGACGACGCCACACCCGATTAAATCTGAGTCAGTCATTTAACGCTTCATTGCGTGTCATCTCGGCAATTTCCGCCGTTCTCAAAACTATTACGAGAATGTAATTACTACAATACGCTCGAAATTCTGAAATGACAATTATCCTAATTCGCACCTATTAGATCCATCTTTAGTTTGCCGGATTCGTTTTAACTTAAGATATCTTACATGGAAATATTAGTTTATTCGAAATTAGTTCGGTGATGACATGAAATCGTTATTTTCTCAAATATAATGTTCTCCATAGCCCATTTTCAATGAAGATCTTGCTAGAGGCAATATTAGTTAATGAGTTTAATATTTTGTGAGCTTACAAGCAAGAAGCAATAAGTCAAGGATTTGACAATAGTATATTACATATGGAGGTGGGAAGTATTTTATTACTGTCAAAAGATTTATATAGATGTTAACTATAATATCTCAAGACAGATATGAAATTTCCTATGAAAGTTTGTATACGGTTTTATTTACAAACATTAACATTTTGTAACAGTAATGAAATTTACGTATTTACAATTTAAAAAGTGCACAGGTTAGTTTTTGAAAAATTTAAATTGTTGCTATGAAATTAACAATTAGACATTAATAAGTCGTAAACTTCATCATCATCACCAGGTATCAAATTCTGTGACGAAAAATTAAAAAAAAATATGCCTAGCAATAGTGAAGAAGACATAAATTGCACTTCACCAGATGTTAGAAAAAAATCTGGGAAAGCGGAGGAATGTTTAGTTTCCGAAATAAGTCGTAAACGTCACGAAAAGTGTTTCACAATACATAAAAATTGGTGTACGGAGAAAAAGTAAGAAAACTAGTCTCAGAGAGACTGTCTTGTTGGCATATTTCATCGATATGAGCAAAATAAGAAACCGTCTACACTTTGGTCAATGTGTAGCATGATAAAACCCATGTTAGCCCTCAGGGAGAGAGTTGACATTTTAAAATTTGTGAAGTTTATTGCAATCCTAAAAACAAAATAGGGGCTATAAAGCGACCAAGTCTAAAGGCGCGTACAGATTAGGCGAGACGAGACCGAGACAAGCGCGAGCCGAGAGTGTTCGTGGCTCGCGGCAAATTTTTGGAGCAGCGAGCCTGTCGCGAGCAAATCGCGAGTATTCCCTGATCCATCGGGAGAAGGCGCAGATCTTTTTTGATACCAGATCAAAGTTGGGTCGACATTGTCCAACAATTTTTACATCTCCGGGAGAACATTATAAATGATATACTTTTTATTGAATGTCGTATTGGAAAAGCAACTAACCAACCTTGTAGACATAATTTAATCTCAAAATTTTTACAGAAAATTGCGACGTTCTTGGAACTTCCACAACCAGAGAGGTTTGCAGGATAGTTATGACGTCCAATGGCTGCTAAATTAGAGAGAGTGAGAGGAGAATATTCTCTGTAAAAAAATTTTCCCGAGAATATTCTATAGAGAAGTTTTTTTACATAATGTACCTTGAAAAAATTTGCAAATACTATACCTCCGCGCTTATAAGGGATTTCGCCGAGTATAACAGGGAATTAGGGAAATCCCCTAGATGCGCGTACATATTGTCACACCCGTGTGTTTGGGTGCACCTGTATACTCGTATACAGCTGTATGCCTTGAAATTCAATCAATCAATCAATAATAAACTTTATTAGGTACATAACCCAAAAGGCTAACGACCGGAATCTTCCCGCCATTGAAATTCAATTTAATCCTAAAAACTGTTTGTTCAGTGTATTAATTCCATTGCTTCAAATATGGAAAGCACAGCCAAATTACAGTCAATACCAATATGACTGTATCAGCGAGAATGCAGGTATTTTAATTTCCGCAAATCGACGTAGGCGAAGATCAATTTGACTTTTAGAGAAGAGTTTGGGAAAACTGTACTCTGGGAAGTTAACCAGCCGAGCACGCAAAAAATAAAACCTATTAGATATGACATTGTGTAAAAAACCGGGAACTCCTAAAGTATTCCATCTATGATTTAGTTCCATTCCAAGTAATTTGGCGATTTGCGACGTTTTACCCGAGTCCGATTCTCTAGATTCTGATTTAGAGGACCCTTATCTTATGTGAATATTGTTTTCTATCTTTCACAATTGGTTACTATTTACTACCATTTAAAGCAGTTGATATTCCCCAAATAATTTTGAAAAATAATGACATTCCAAGAAACATTAAATTGCTCATAACTTCTACACCCATTTTTTGACTTAGTGCCATTTTATGATCCCTATTCCTTTGGTATTATTAGCGACATAAAAAATGCTAGAACTTCAGACGTGTCATGAAAGTGGCATAGAAAAGAATGAAAAGGTCTATGCTTGGCATTAGATTGTAAGATCGAAACAGTAGATAAAAGAAAAAAAACGGAAGACATCGAAGAATACATCAAAAGGAAAAATGGAAAAGAGCTGGCCACCTTATGGGAAAATAGGATAAGCGCTGGACAAGGGGGGCGACTAAATGAATACATATAAGATGTAACACGACGAATACGATATGGTATACATAATTGATGCGCACAGCAGCCTTAATATGATAATGATGGTGATTATGATACTTCCTATGATATTTTACAATCACTATAAGAGCAACATAATAGATGCAAAACCAAAATGGCATTTTCGGCGATACATACATTTATGTAGTTACGATACGAGTATTAGCAGCACCAAACGTGAACGTACCTCCTTGATTGAATTGATTTGCACTTATTATATCCTACACCTACTAAATAACTAAGACTTGTCAGTCACCTTTAAACATTTAGCTGATCAAGCCCATAAAAAGGACGTTTTATTGTTCCTAATATAACTTCAAAAATTGACAAATCCATTGAGCTACACTCTTCTGCAAAGCTTAATTTAAAGATCCTCTGGTCGACTATTAAATAAATCTCTTTACCGAAAGTTTTCTATCGCAGATAAAACTCAAAATCCAATTGTACAACGTTAATTTTAAACCAAAAGATCTAAACTTTGGCGCAAAGTTTATTAAGGGGATTAGATTAAGGACCCCCTTTCAGATAATAGTGAATATTAAAGCTATGGACTTAAGGAGACAGTTGCTTTTAATATTCAATTTATCTCCGGCCTAATCACAGCTTTTCCTTGGGGTTGTAACAATGAAAAAATAAAAATAAAAATAGAGAAAGGGGAAAAATAGATTTAATAATAATTAGGTGATTAGTGAATTGATGATAATAATAATATTAATATTTTCATTGCTCAACGATTAATCCGCGGCTCCTCAGGTAAAGTCATGTCGGTCAGGCCCGTATCCAGAAATTCGTTTCGGGGGGGGGGGGGCCTCAAGGACGAAAATCATTCAAAAATGTGGACTTATTTTAATTAATTGAGAGCAAAGCGAATCACACATTAAAACTTAAATCATTATTTTCAAATTTCGGGATTGCTTGGTGTCGGTTTAGAGCAGGGTCGTGATTCGTGATTTGATAATATTATTTACGATCCCCAGAAAATGCTGGGCGCCAGACAGCCAAACGGACTGTCAGCAAATAGAAAAAGATTTAAGACCAAAGGGGTCAATGAAAGATAAATTTATTTATTAAAGAAAATCGGTTTTGAACCAGAATGCTAATAAAATAATAACCTTTTGCTAAGCCAATTTTATTGCTCAAAAGGGTAATAATTAATGAAAAATTTCCTAATCGGAGGAAGCTAGAGAATACAATAAAACAGGAGTACAGGTTATGTTTTACTAGAGCTTATGTATTAAATTTACTAAGGGAAAGCAGAAAAATCACATTAAGCATTGCAATTCCAAGTTATAGATAATAATTGTAGTTAAGGCCTACACTTAAAATGTAGCTTTCGTTCTACAGATATACACTTAACATTTAACCAAAAAAAAACAGGCATGATGCCTTTCACTTAATAATAAAGATAATTAACAATATATCAACGTTACGATAAAAATGGACAGTACTGATTTTAAAAAGAATTTTTCATTTGCAAGTTAGGTTTCCCTTTAGGATTAAGGTTCAAAAAATAGTAAATAATTCATCAAAATTCTTAAATAAAACCGCGGTAAATTCCAGTTGGGTGATAAATCCACATTAAACAAATATAAAAATTTACTCATCTTTTAACTAAGCTCCCTCGGATCCAAGCACTTTGCAGCCTCTCCAGTGACGCTTCTAGTTACTGGCCGGCAACAGGTGCACAATAAAACTGCGGTGAACTGGACAACCCTGTCAAAATAAAATGGCAGTGACTCTCATAAAATCGGCTTCACACCAATGAACTCCACGCCCACCGTCCACTGCCAACAATTCGTGGATCAGATGTCCACACCAGGATACAAACGAGATTTGCTTGTCTTAAAAGGGAATTTGTGGAATTTAATGTTTTAATGAAAATAGAGTGGAATTATATTAAATAAGGCAGAATTAAATAGATTTAGATAGAATAGGATAATATAAAATGAGAGAAAATAGAATAACATGAAATAAATGTAAGGGAGGATAAATCAGAATTAAAGTCAGGGAAAATTGATAAAAAAAATTGATGAAAAAGGACCTTGATAAAAAATCAAAAGATCAAAACCACGCTACAATCGAACTGCATCATTATTTTACCTGTTGGACTGGTTCCTTCCTTGATTTGGCCAGGAAACTAATCCCCCAATAAGTGTTGCGCTTCACCACTTGGTAAAAATTGTGTGCCTTTTATTCATCAATGTGATTTCTCACGCCAATTAAACCTGGCTTCTACGTGAGAAAGGGCTAGCAACGATCGCGAATGACAGTTTCGTTTCCTCTCCCTGACGTCAGATCACCTGGCATGCGTAGAAATTTCACCCGACAGTGGAGCGCGAACCAATTCGTCGATAAAATCGATCTGCAGCACCTACTATGGCACGAAGCGGCCGGGCCAGTGAACTTTTAATATTTAATTGAATTGTTAAGGAGAATGAGTGCTGAAATTGACTGATTCCAATTAATTAAGTTGGAATAATCAAAAGGTTGTTACAGGGTTTGTCCAAAATATTATGATATTTTTAAAATTTGCACACACGCACACCTCTATTATTGTGTGAGTTATAGATATCTTTGTGTGAGAGTAAAATAATACACCACCTGGTTATTTAAACAAAGGGGGTTAAATGAGGTGATCTCGCAGGACAGTTTTGTTCATCTATTAGTAATTATTCTAATCGGATGTTGTTACGGCACTGACCTTAGCTTCACTACTAAGCCCTTTTACATAGTCCGCGTTATATTCATTATCTTTATTTAACCAATTTTAATTAACTCGTGTTATTATAAGCTGAGAGGATTACACATGATGTTATTTTAAATTCGTTAGCCACAACAAGAGAATTATTTCACGCCGGCCGCTGTTAGTCTGAGCCTTAAAACAACACTTTTAATTCTTGAATAAATATTTTACGGCAGAATGGCGAAATTCTCTGTTCGACTTTAAATGTCAAAATAGATGGTTATGAGACCTTATCCAGATGCGCTTATTAGATAAGAGGTAGGATTTCATTCAATTTTACCAGTCACATTTATTGGTTATTGAATTTCTGATAAGGACTGAAAAACGTAGGGCTTAGTTTAGATTGAAGAGGACAGAAAAATCCAAAATTCTTCACAAATTTTTAATATCTTGCTCTACGCGTTTCGATTTCTTAAACCATTTTCAAGAGCTGTCTATAAAGTTCATTTATATAATAATCTCAATTCAAAATCAAAATTTTAGGTATTAGTTGCATAATATAATCACAAACTTTACATTAAGGACACAAACAAGTTCACAATGGCGAACACAGGTAAAGTAACTATATAAAATTGATCAACGGGATAAACCCAAAAAACATTTAAAAAATTTTTTAAAAATAAAATCAAATTTACCGAACCAGAGCGACATCTAGGTTGCACATAAGGAGGTACGATTATTTAAATAAACGTTCAATACTTAAACTCATTCACAATCCACGCTGCTTCTCTGTAGTGGGCGTTGAAAAGATCGTTCAAACACTCAATTTGATTATTAATCTCTTTGGCTATTTCTATATTTTCTAAAAAATTCAGCTCATGGCATTTATTCGCATTATGAAGCATTTTAAAGTTGTCTTTAGTATTAAAATTATGTAAATTTTTTTTTAAATGTAGGCCAAAAGCTGATTTAAATGTTCTCTTATTCTAATATTAAAACTGCGTCCTGTCTGAGCACCATATTTAGCTGTGCATGAGTTACAGGACAACCATAGTAACTTGTTTTCATATTTTCGCGAAAAAGCCCGACTCCGCAGGAGGATTTATTAATTATTTTGCTCAAGGGCGGCTGTGACCCAGTATACATAGTGTAGCAGTAGCGCGTAGATTAAATCATCGAATTTGCAAGAAAGCAGCGTTGTCACGTTGAAAACCTAAAATAATGTTTTTTGACGGTATGTAATATAAAATCCTGAGCTATCTTTCTTTGAAAGCCTACTTTATATGGCCGCCTCCTACTTCTAGACACCTTCTGATGTTTCTTCTTACCCTCAGAGACACATTAACCAATACGTTTGGAGAATTATTAATTTCGGCAATTTTTTCTGAAATCCTTCGTTTAAGATCATTTATATCCTCAATTGGTGTTCGATAAATGGAGTTTTTTATAAAAGGCCACAAGAAGAAATCGCAGGGTGTTAAATCGCAGGAACGAGGTGGCCATATTTGTTGCGTATTTCGACTTATAACTCTGTTTTCAAAAAATTCACTTAAAAAATTTAAATTTTCTCTGGTTACATGAGGTGTAGCGCCATCTTGTTGGAAGTAACCTTCCCGCAATTCATCATCGTGAAGCTCAATAATAAATGTTGTCAGAATTTCGATCCGATATCTCTCAGCTGTAATTGTGCCATCAAAGTAAATTGGGCCTACTATTCTTCTAGAACTAATTGCTGCCCACACACCAACTTTTTGAGGATGAAGAGGTCTTTCTACAAAAACATGCGGATTTTGCGTATTCCACATTCGCATATTTTGTGAATTAACATAGACTGATAAATAAAAATAAGCCTCATCGGTAAAAAATGTTTTTTCAAAAGCACCACTATTTTCTTCTTGAAAATTGTTTAAAAACCATTCACAAAAATTAAGTCTTTGGGGAATGTCATTGGGAAGGAGTTCATGAATAGCCGTAACACGATAAGGGTATAGATGCAGATCCTTTTTCAAAAGTGTTTGACATGTACTGTAGCATAAATCCGTTTGCTGAATTTGTTGAGATAAATGCCTAATAGAAGTTGAAGGATTATTTTCCATAATTTGTCGCGCTTCTTCAATAACCTCATTCGATCGTTTCGTTGGTCTTCCAGCCCCTTTTTTATGTTGAACAGAACCAGTCTGACAAAATTTATCAATTAGGTATTGTGACCCAGTACGAAAATTATGAAAGGTCACCGCAACATCAGGAAACTCGGTTCGAAATTCATCAAAGCAGTCATGCATAGAGTAATTCCACACACCGCCTATTTTGTTTCCATTTCTAAAAAAACTTTCAACAATAAAAATTTTTTGTGCTTCACTAAACATTTTTACTGTAGAACTTTCAATCCGGCAACAAAGCTTCACCAAAACTTGATACGCTGAAAAATAAAAAAAAAATAAAAAATTAAATCATATCCTGCAAATAGCACTTTATAATAGTCAAAAGACGACTCCCCGGAGAAATATTAGTTAAAGCAATAGTAACCTACCTTCAAATAACTGCAAAAATTACAAAATTTCTCCAATTTTTAAACTTTACAAATACACAAATTCAAATAAGACGTAAATGTCATAAAACAATCATGTCATCTTATCTACGCAGTACCGCCATGATGCTTTTAAAATGCATGGCCTCCCTTGAGCAAAATAATTAAAAATCACTCGTTATATTACAATACGAGACGGAAAATGAAATTTTCCGTCGAGGATTGTATACTATTTTATTTTCAGCCATGAATTTATGATTCAAGTAATATTTATAGTAATATTCATGATTTTGCACGATAGACTTTTTTGAAATAATAAATTTTGTCGCACCGGTTATTACCTTTCATTTCCATTGTTAGTTGTTGTCACCAGTTGACAGCAGTTGTCGCTTAAAATTTTTTGAAAGTCAGCGTTTTTTTAACAAAAAGAATACAGATTAAAGATGTTCTTCGATAGTGACGACGAGTTAATTAGCTGTACTCCGCCTGATTTGAGAGAAGCAGCGGATAAGATTGAAGAAAGTCTGCTACCTACAAAAAGTAAGCTACGTTATGAGAAAGCTTTTAATACATTCCAGGCGTGGTGCAGCAGCAGAGGAACAACCAATGTTACATCAGCATCAGAGACCATTTTGTTGGTCTATTTTGGTGAGATCTCAAAAGAAAAAAAATCTTCCACTTTATGGGCTACCTACATTATGATAAAAAGTATACTGAAACTTAGAGAAAAGGTCGACATTTCCAAGCATTTAAAACTTGTGGCATTTTTGAAGCGAAAAAGTGTAGGCTTTCGGCCTAAAAAGTCAAGTGTTTTTTCAAGAGAAAACATCAGAGATTTTTTGGTTAAAGCACCTGAAGAATTTTTGTGTATGAAGATTGCGCTTATTGTTGGAGTCTCGGGAGCATGCAGGAGTGATGAACTAGTAAAGATGAAAATTTCCCATGTTAATGTTTTGCAAGAAAAGGTCGTCATCGAAATCCCTGATACGAAGACATATATAAATGGATCCTTCATCATAAGTGACCCAAATTGGATTGACGTCTTTCAGAAATATGTGACTTTGCGAAACAACATTCAAAATGACAGGTTTTTCGTCCAATAGAGAAATAGAAAATTGTATAATCAGGCTATTGGATATCATTCAATCGCGAGTTTTCCTCAAAAGATAGCTACTTTCTTGAAACTTCCAAATGAAGGGTCTTTCACGGGTCATGCCGCTACTTTATTGGTTGATAATGGAGCTGATGTTTTGCAGCTAAAAAGACTCGGCGGATGGAAATCGAGTGCAGTTGCGGAGGGATATGTAGAATCCTCACTAGAGAACAAACGAAAGACTACTAAAATGTTATCATCTTCCTCTAAAACTGTTGATTTACCAAGTATTTCAAGTGAAGCTGCATCGCAAGAAATACGAATTTCAAATCAAACTCAACTTCAAGAGGGTTTGAAAATTTCTGTAATAAATAACATTGCCAATTTAACAATTAACGTGCATAAATAAAAATATGAATAAATAAAGAATCGGATAGTTCCTGTGTTCTTATTTTACCCAGTTTTTATAAGACCTACTCAAAAATACCGGGCAAGAAAATGAGGATTGAAATGTATTAGGATGGAAACGCATTTTCTGTCCTAGGATGGAAAATCTGGGTCGAAAGTAAGAAGACAGAAATGTGACATTTTCAAATTTCTAAAAAGACAGGAATGTCAATATTACATACATGGCTGAAAATAAAAAATATACCCCACTTTCGTCAAGCACGTCAATTGAACTTGGTTTAGATCACAATTATAAGGGGACGATATATCTAAGCAAATCTAGCTTCAAATTGTGTCAAATTTATATTATGACATGATATTATGTCAAGCCGATGAATATTAAAATAAGTAAAC
The DNA here is from genome assembly GCA_963920685.1 of Polydrusus tereticollis. Classification (NCBI taxonomy): domain Eukaryota; kingdom Metazoa; phylum Arthropoda; class Insecta; order Coleoptera; family Curculionidae; genus Polydrusus; species Polydrusus tereticollis. The sequence goes on from OY987331.1 coordinate 35,405,155, forward strand.
AAACACAAATTTACTTTTGTTGCTTACAAAATTAGTAAAGTAAGAATATAAAGAAACGAAAGTAAAAATGATAGAAATTGCAGAAATTGGATACCGCCATGCTCCAAACATAAATTCACACGTCTCTTCATATTTTCGAAAGCGCTGACCAGCATCTCTGGAGAAAACTTATTAATAAAGGGCGGAATATATGCAAAGTGCCCATATAAGCATTTTTTGCATATTTTGTCAATTTTATAATAAAATGTATATTTTCCCAAATTATTATGTTATGGGCATATTTTTATGTTTTCGGCGTTATCAAAAAATTAAAAAAGGCCGGTTATGAAAACTCGTAGACTCATAGGTTTAATGTCCAGTCCTGCACTTGTTTCAGGGATTTCCCAATCTGAAAATAATTATACCGGGTGTAACAGGATCACGGTACACCCCCGGTATCTCCGTTAGTTTTAAAGGTAATTGATTGAAATTTGGGATATCCCACATACATAATAAGAGGCACTTTTTGACCTACAAATGATTTTTTTACTTCCGGTTTTACCGGAAGTGACACCAACTTTCGATTTTTAAATTGAACACCCTGTATATCATTACATTTTTGAATTCTGCATAATTTTCTTAATCCAATGATACCACAAAAGTGACATTTCAAAAGTAAAAATTATTTAATTTTTAATTTTCCATTTAAGTGTGCCATGACGGTTTCGATTTATTCCAATTGACCCGTCTAATGCTAGAAAAATCGAAGTCCCGTCAAAAATACTAAATTGCGTTTTTTATAAGCAAATACAGTTCATCGTAATCGTTTTTGGGGTAAAACTCAATTTTTTTAAATGGAACCATATTGGTACCGTGGTACCATTTCTTAGTACTATTAATAAGGAATTTATTCATACCTGGTAATAATATGTGCGATAAATACAATCAAAATTACAGCTAAAAGAAGATAAGAAAATACAATTATTTTGTTCTAATTTAATGCTAAGAAGTTACTAAGGTGGCTTTGAAAACAATGAAATTATTCCTTCAGATTGTAAAATAAGTATTTGGTGGTTTATCGGTATTAGGAGTTAAAAAACCCAAAGTCTTGGTCTCAAATTTTTATAAAAGTTTTTTAATATACTGTCAATAAGTTTGTGTAGGTTACATGTTTCGCCTTCTCGGGCATCATCAGACCTAATCTAACAGTAAAAATGAAACATCTTTACAAAAATGTACACAGTAATGGCGCTAAAATGTATGACATTATCGGTGTTTTATGGTGTATTGGAAAAGTCTTTACATTTGTTGTTATTTTTGTTCAAAATGCCGCACATTTATACAAGAGATGAAAAAGTGGACATATTAATTATTTATGGGGAATGTAGAAAAAATGCCGTTGCGGCTAGAAACCTTTATTCCGACCGATATCCTGATATACAATGTCCAGCGAGAAATTTCTTTAATCGTCTTGAAAATCAATTCCGAAGAGAGCCTAACCATGATCCCGAAGAAAACTTCATCATTGACGAAGGAACGGAAATTAATGTTTTAGCTCGAATAGAAGTTGATAAGACTGTTTCTTTAAGGCAAATTGGGTTTGAGTTGGAAATTATTCACCAAACGGTGAGCCGAATCTTGCACAAACATAATTATAAATCTTTCAAATATCAATTGCACCAGCACCTGTACGAAACTGATTATGAACGTAGGATGGAATATTGCAATTGGATCTTGCAGAATAATGTGCAGCCAAACAATGCTTTTTTGGGAAGGATTTTATTTTCGGACGAGTCTAGGTTTACAAATATGGGATTATTTAACCGACAAAATACAAGGTATTGGTCACAAGGCAATTAAAATTTATTGCGGGAGGGCAACTTTCAAGTGCGGTTCGGTTTCAATGTTTGGCTTGGAATACTCGGTTGTAGAATCATTGGTTCAATAATATTTGAAGGATCCTTGATCGGAGCTATATACTTAGAATTTCTGCAAAATGAAGTTGAGGACAGTCTAACTGAATTACCTGTCCATTTACGACAGGGAATATATTTCCTCATAATTCAAGAATAGTAATTGATTACCTTCAACAGGCATTCGAAGAAAAGTTAATTTCGACGAATGGTCCTGTGAGATGGCCTCTAAGGTCACTCGACTTAACACCTCTTGATTTCTTTGTTTGGGGCCATTTAAAAAAACATTGCCTATGCAACCGCCGTTACAACTCGCGAAGACCTGGAGTTGCGAGTAAGACGGCAATTAATAATATAACGGCCCAGCAATTAGCGAACGTTCTTCAAGAAACAGCTATGCGAGTTCAGAAGTGCATTGACGTTAATGGCCAGCATTTCAAACAATTATTGTTGTAATGTTTTGTGTTCATTTTTTGTATTCCAAAGCTACCTTAATAACTTCTTAGCATTAAATTAGAACAAAATAATTGTATTTTCTTATTTTCTCTTAGCTGTAAATTAAAAATTAAATAGAAAATTTTTACATTTGAAATGTCACTTTAGTGGTATCATTGGATTCAGAAAATTATGCAGAATTCAAAAATGTAATAATATACAGGGTGTCCTATTTAAAAATCAAAAGTTGGTGTCACTTCCGGTTTCGCTAAAAAAAAATCATTTGCAGGTCAAAAAGTGCCGCTTATTATATATATGGGATATCCCAAATTTCAATCAATTACCTTTAAAACTTACACAGATACGGGGGGTGTACCATGATCCTGTTACACCCTATAATTAATATTTACATTTTGGCTATACACAAGGTATTTGTTGCGGGTTTTCGGGGTTTGCAGGTATATTGTATATATATACACATTCCGGTTAAAGGTTCATACCGCAATTGGTCCAATGAAAGTCAATGTTAAAGAGTCCCTATTTCTAATATTAGCTGCCGACACATGAATGCCAATCTTGTCGAGAAGTTCGGGTACATCAATAATACTATTTAGAATTTTATAAAAAGTTAAAATATCAAAATATTTTCTTCTACTTTCTAAAGAAGTGAGGTTCAAAAGTTTTATGATATCAGGGCAATTTATATCCTCATATGGGATGTATAATTTACCCTTTCCAGCTTTCCTCTATGAACCTCGTAGTGCGGATGCCACACACATATGGCATACTCTAAAACTGAGCGCACCAATATACAGTAAATCTTCTTAAATATAAAAATGGTATTAAATCCCCGTAGCGTCCGAAAGACAAATCCCAACAATCGCATAGCGCTATTAGTGATTCTCTCAATGTGATTAGAAAATGTCAATTCTGGGTTCAGCCAGATTCTTACATTTTTACTAAGCTCTGTCTCCCGAGCACCACAGAGTTCAAAGCATAATCATACAGAATGACCTAGTGAAATTATTGACCCTGCATTTATTAGCATTCAGTGACCAGTTGTTATTTTTGCACCATGTAGTGAATTTACAGAGATCCCTTGCAAGAATTGACAGTCACTCTCCGATTTTATAACCATAAAGAGCTCCAAATCATCAGCAAAAGCGAGGAACTGACAAACGCTAAAAACACTCCCGACATCATTAACAAAGCAATTACACAGAAGTGCCGAAAGTTGTCCATTCTGCGGTACACCCGATGTCACAGAAATCTCCGAGAATATATAACTTTTAATTTTTACTGCCTGCCTTCTTCCAGTTAGATTATATTTAAACCAATCCAAAAAAGATCCATGAACCCCCATGGCCTGAAGCTTTCCTAAAAGGATGCCGTGATCAACCCTGTCGAGAGCCTTAGAGAAATCCGTATAGATTACATCTACTTGCCACCCATTTTCTAGAGCCTCCAAGAGGCGTTGTTTATAACATTTAAGATTAGTGACAGTTGATCTTCCCCTCACAATGTCATGCTGTTCATTCATTATCAAATGACTAAATAGTGGTGTTATCTTTTCCGCAACTATAGCCTCGAAGACTTTAGGAATCAAGGATGTCTTAGCAATCGCACGATAGTTCTTAATATCTGGTCTGTCGCCGTCCTTAAAGATTGGTGATACATAGGACAATTTCCAGTATGATGGAAACTTCCCACTGCGCAAAGATAAATTAAAAATCCTACGCAAAACCTCCGAGAGGACAGACTTACAATTATTCAACAAAACAACATGTATACCGTCTGGCCCAGAATCGAAACTCTACTTTTCTTTTTTCTTTTACTATTTTACGGTTTGTCGGCGTATCTGAGGCCATCTTGAACCGGTCATCGACCGTACGGTTTTTAATCGTGCGGTCTACCGACTGGTGAGTGTGAAACTGCACCTTCATCCTACGAGATATCCGATCTCATCCGGCCTGTGGCGTGAATAGGATGGTTTTGATGTCGATTCATTTTACACTCTTCCCTAAGACAAGAGCACGCGGTGTTTCCCAAGCGGTCACCCATCCAAGTACTAACCGCGCTCGACACCGCTTAACTTCGGTGATCTGACGGGAACCATTTTAAAATTCTTTATTGTCCTATTGCTCTCTATAATAGTACTTTAATAACTAACTTAATCTAGCTTATCCTAATACATAATACTAAAACTAACTAAACTAAGTACAGAGTTGGGCGCATACGGACCGTAAGCATACGGCCCGAAATGCGCCCAAAAACCAGGCCTTGAGCCTGGCGGCCGATGTTGTGGCCTAAGGTTATTATTACTATTTAAAATAATTCACTGTGTCACACGCGTTCCGGCGGTGCCTTACCGGTGTATTGCAAGGGTTATGTTACTCCAAGGAGTTTAATATTAAAATTCCAAGAAAATTGTGAAGCGGTAAACTGTATTCCAACAGCAGAGCATTCTGGGAAAACTTTCAATAAACCCAGTAAATTTAGAATATCACAGACATTTTATGTTCGCCTACAGCGGACAATTTGATTGCAATGTAGCACAACCATCTCGCTCCGTCACCTCCTACAGCGGAGAGTGGCCATGTTTTAGTGTTCGGTCCTTGTTTGTTAGTCAGTCTGAGGTCTTGTAAGTCCCTCCCACTGCCGTTTCTCGTGTTTTAAACACACTTTTCTGGCTTCAAAAATACGCCGAACGATTCGGTGATGCTCAAAGCTCAGCGCAATTTTGCAGTCATTTTTGTGCATTGTTTTATTTTGTTGTTAAGTTAGTTTTATGTTGTTGTATGTCTGTCTACGTGATTTTATTGTTTGTTCGTTTGTTTATTTAGTGTTTAGTGCTATTGTTATGCGTCTGGCAGTGGGATATTGTAAATCGGTAGTTTGTAATATAGTGGTTTATGTTTTGTATGTATGTCATTGTCTGCACGTCTGTCTGTTATGTTTATTGTGAGTGGGGAATGTTGTAATTGATATGTATAAAATTTGTCAGAAAGGTCACGTATATGCGTTATTATGTCGTCTGTTGCTACCATATGATGCAGGTCTCGGATTGTGACATATCTGTCCGATGACGTCACACATCTCAAGATCCTATTTTCGAGCCTCAGAAGCCGTTGCATCTGAGTGTTCGAAGCACTGCACCATACGGGAGCACCGTATGTTAGTATAGGTCTAATAATTTGTTTGTAAATCAGTAATTTGTTGGGAGGGGAGAGGTGGGATCGTTTGGATAAAATTGCATAAAGGCTTTGCATTGCTGCAAAGCCTTTTTTGAGGGTTTCTGTCACGTGGGGCATGAAGGAAAGTCTTTCGTCAATTGTAATTCCAAGGTATTTAAAACGTCTTTGTGGTTGTATGTAAGTATCGTTTATTTTTAATGGTACTATTATTCTGTTGTTTGTAAACTTCTTTGTTAGAGTTGTACAAGTAGTTTTAAGCGGATTTACTGCTATTTTCCATTTTTTGAAGTATGGGTCCAGGATATTAGGTGCTTTAAGTGTCGCTAGGCCCTTGCCTCTTTAACTCTACCTTAAATCAGTAATTTTAATAAAAATATCAATCACAGACAGTTGCTAGTTACTAATTGCGACAGATAGTCTTCCAACCCCTCTTTTATGTTTTATAGAATTTGTTTCCCTGAGCAGAGGGATGGTTCTTCTCAGGCAATGATAAATATTCCAAGCAGTAAAAGCGTCATTAGGAAATTTTCGCGAAAATCGTCCATGCACAAACGCTGATTGTATTGCCACTCACCATTTACTCTAACCCCGTTTCGAAAATACGTTTCAACCATAAATTCTGTTTGCTGTTCCGTAAAACCCATTGCGTGAGTTATTCAAGGAATTGGATAAATTAGCGATAAATCAAATTACTACTTGTAACGACTGTTAAAGATGACTGAATTTGATTGAATATTTCCCTCATATATATAAAAAACCTCATAAGAAGTGTGGTCTTTCGCAAGAATTACAGCGATAATTCCACAGTAGAAGCGATAATTCCACAGTAGAAGCGATAACCACGGTTACCGCAAAAACTTTTATTATTGAACTTACTTATGTCAATCTGCGACATTTAAAAAGTGAATTGATTACAAATCAAGATTTAATTTAATTTTAAGTATATTTTTAATAAATTTGTTACTTATTACGTAATTTATTGTACAATAATGTTTTTTTTTTAATATGAAATACAATTTTTCGGGAAATATTCCACCGAATACCACTCGTGCATCAAAAATAACCAGATAATTCTGCTTTCAAGCGTGTTGTAGTATTGTAACTGCATTCGGTTATTTTCATTTTTCATTAAATCTCGAAAAAGCCCTCCTTCTTCGAAGTCGGGATCTTTCGGATTTAATCAAAAATGAAAATAAACTCATTCAGTTACAATACAACACGCTTTCAATCAGAATTATCGGTAATTTTGATGCACTAGTGGTATTATACCCAATAATTCCACAGTAGAAGCGATAACCACGGTTACCGCAAAAACTTTTGTTATTGAACTTACTTATGTCAATCTGCGACATTTAAAAAATGAATTGATCACAAATCAAGATTTAATTTAATTTTAAGCATATTTTTAATAAATTTGTTACTTATTACGTAATTTATTGTACAATACTGTTTTTTTTTTTTAATATGAAATACAATTTTTCGGGAAATATTCCACCGAATACCACTCGTGCATCAAAAATAACCAGATAATTCTGCTTTCAAGCGTGTTGTAGTATTGTAACTGCATTCGGTTATTTTCATTTTTGATTAAATCTCGAAAAAGCCCTCCTTCTTCGAAGTCGGGCTCTTTCGGATTTAATCAAAAATGAAAATAAACTCATTCAGTTACAATACAACACGCTTTCAATCAGAATTATCGGTAATTTTGATGCACTAGTGGTATTATACCCGATAATTCCACAGTAGAAGCGATAATTCCACAGTAGAAGCGATAACCACGGTTACCGCAAAAACTTTTATTATTGAACTTACTTATGTCAATCTGCGACATTTAAAAAGTGAATTGATCACAAATCAAGATTTAATTTAATTTTAAGTATATTTTTAATAAATTTGTTACTTATTACGTAATTTATTGTACAATAATGTTTTTTTTTTAATATGAAATACAATTTTTCGGGAAATATTCCACCGAATACCACTCGTGCATCAAAAATAACCAGATAATTCTGCTTTCAAGCGTGTTGTAGTATTGTAACTGCATTCGGTTATTTTCATTTTTGATTAAATCCGAAAAAGCCCGACTTCGAAGAAGGAGGGCTTTTTCGGATTTAATCAAAAATGAAAATAAACTCATTCAGTTACAATACAACACGCTTTCAATCAGAATTATCGGTAATTTTGATGCACTAGTGGTATTATACCCGATAACTCTGATATTTGCTGACACTCAACAGGTATTAAGCTATACCGCTAAGCATTACGGCCTTAGATACAAAGCAGACTTTGATGATAATAAGTTTTGCTCGCACGGTATTAATGCGACAATTCGATAAAGATCATAATCTCATTGACTCGACAAGCTATGAACTTCGAAGTTTGATGATTTTCTGTGTTTGGATCATAAAACTTTGAAAACACTTTACTTATTTAACTGCTAGAGCTGTTTCTGCTCTTATTCAATAATGATTTAATTCATTTTATTAGGCATGGTTAAGAAGACGAGAACAATGCTGTAATGTAGAATGGGTGGTATCTAAGTGGGAAATAAAAGAGATATAAAACCTAATAAAATTAAAGACGGTTGGTTTTAATAATCTTCATTTTATGACTTTGTAAACCAATAATGGCATTTTTAAGTCTTTAATTTATTATGGAACAGTAAAAACGTATTATCATTTTTTACATTTCAATTTGCTATGGCATATTATCTATACAGTGTGTTCATTTGAAACTTCCCACCACGGATTTATCGAAAACCACTGATTAAAAAAAAAAACGCCAAGACACGTCAAAAGATTTGCCAAAGGGGCAACTTTTTAACCAAAAACCAAAAACTACTTCCCCCCCTTTTACCCTCTGCCCCCCGGGGTCATCCCCTTAAAAATTTGAAATGACAAGGGGTATCAAGTAACAGCTTGTTTAAAAGGTCTTTGAAAGTGCTTTATTTTGACATTTGATTTTTTAAAATCGGTCGATTCGTTTTCGAGAAAAGTAGAAATATCTTTATTTATCTTAATTTGTTCAGATAGAAATAAAAACACACGAAAATATCACTTTTTATTTCAATAAGTGTTCAAAAACCAACATAAACAGCAATTCGAAAGATTAGACGTGGCAGCAATTAAATAGCAACCCGACTTTTTTTCCGCCATCTATTTATAAACACAGATAACGTGGGCGAACTGTATTTATTCTTATACCTGTTTAGTTTTTTATAGTTGCTAAGGAAAAGAAATAATTTAACTTGCTGTCAGTTACCTTTGTGACCATCTTGGGATAGTGAAAATTAATTTATTGATTCAGATTTTACTTTCAAAATGGTTTACACACTAGCCGAAAAGTGGAAATGATTCTAATTTATGGTGCCCAAAATCAATGTGCTCGGCAAACTGCCGTCACATTTAACGCCAGACATCCGGAAAAGATAACTTCGCATAGGTATGTTTTGGACCTTGTTACTAAATTTACTCAAACTGGATCTGTTGCAAATAAAAAACGTAATCATCGTAGAGTTTTGGATGAAGCCGCTCAAGTTGAAGTTTTGGGTCATTTTGGCATAATCCTAATACTTCATTACGCAAAATTGTTGATGCGACTGGTATTTCATTAGGCTCTGTACACACAGTTACTAAATTACATAAATTTCATCCATTCAAAATGAAAATATTGCAAGAGTTAACCGAAGATGATTTCGATAGCCGAGTTGAGTTTTGTGAACAAATGACTGCAGCGATTAATGATAACACCATTCATGTAAAGAATATCTTCTTCTGTAATGAATGCACATTTTATCTAAATGGATTTGTTAATAAGCATAACTGCAGGTATTGGAGCAATGAAAATCCTCATGCTTTTGTAGAAGGGCATACTCAGTACTCAGGCAGACATTTAAGGAAACAAAGTGATTGGGCCATTGTTTATTAATGGGAATTTAAATGGAGGCATTTATTTAGATATGTTGGAATATACCATCAATCCGCTTATCACTGAAACCATTGAAAACCAAATTGAAGACGATGGAAACCCTATACTTGATGTGGCTGAAATATATTTCCAGCAAGACGGCGCTCCTCCTCACTACGTTCTTCCGGTTCGGCAATGGCTAGACGACGAGTTTCCAGATAAATGGATAGGGCGAAGAGGGCCTATAGAATGGCCTGCTAGGTCTCCTGACTTGACGCCATTAGACTTTTTTCTATGGGGCCATTTGAAATCTATTGTGTTCACTCCCCAACCTGAAAGTTTGGATGAACTTCGTCAACGCATCATCGAAAGCTGCCATGATCTCCCACAACATGTTTTTAAAAAGGTTCGTCAGGAATTTGAACATCGCCTATATCATTGTTTGGCCAATAACGAGCAACATTTTGAACACTTATTGAAATAATAAGTGATATTTTCGTGTGTTTTTTTTTCTATCCGAACAAATTAAGATAAATAAAGATTTTTCTACTTTGCTCGAAAACGAATCGACCGATTTTAAAAAATTAAACGTCAAAATAAAGCACTTTGAAAGACCTTTCCAACAAGTTATTACTTGATACCCCTTGTCATTTAAAATTTTTAAGGAGATGACCCCGGGGGGCAGAGGATAAAAGGGGGTGAAGTAGCTTTTGGTTAAAAAGTTGTCCCCTTTGGCAAATCTTTTGAAGTGTCTCGGCGTTTTTTCTGTTAATCAGTGGTTTTCGATAAATCCGTGGTGGGAAGTTTTCAAATGAACACCCTCTGTATATCCATATATAGACTAGCGAATATTGGGCAGTGCAGCAAATGAAAGAATACTCTTTAAAGTTATTCCAAGCTTTCGGAAATCATTTATTTCATTTCCATCCTCAGGGAGACTTCACATTTATATAAATTGAAATTAGGAAAGTTTTTGTGATTAATGATCATAATGTTTACTTATAACTTTCTTGAGATTGTTTATAAAGATGTTCATATAAAATAAGAGACATGTGAGAAGAAAACGTGTGGGGAGGAATAGTTGGCGATTACTTGATAGGACCTTTTTTTCTTCCACTTCGGCTTAATGGCGATACGTACCGACACTTTTTGCAAAATGAAGTTCCTCCCTTATTGGATGATGTACCCTTAGAAACTCGAAGACGTATATAGTTTATGAATGACTTAGCTCATTTCAGCATAGTGGCCAGGACTCATCTAAATCAAATTTATCCAAATCGATGGATCGGTAGGGGAGTTGAGGAAGGAAATCAACAGCGGCCACCAGTTCCCCAGATTTAAATCCCCTTGATTTTTATTTGTGGGGACATTTGAAGTCAATCGTTTACAAAACGCCAGTCGAAAATCCTGAAGTGCTAAGAAACCGAATAATCGATGGTTTTGAAGTAACAAGAATCAGACCAAATATCTTAGCACGCGTACGAGATTCCATGCAAAGGAGATTAGATGCCTGCATCTTGGCTGAAGGTGGACATCTCGAACAATTTATTTAAAAATCATTTAATTTCTGTAACGTACTTATTTATGTAATTAAATTTAATGGTATACCTTAATAAATCTCTGAATTAACAACACATTTTTTAATATTTGTGTATAGTCAAATAAAATAATCATTTACCCTTAAACCGTCCCTCGTATCAAAAAAAATACACGTGATCTTTTTTGTTGTAAATGATGGAGGGATTCATAAGAAGAAAGTTAAAATAAAATAAGTCAGTGGTGTAGTAGTAGTAGTGTGTGTAAAATATGATAGCAACATTTTGTACGAACGCCACTGGTTAAATTTACGAACGCGTTGTACTTTAAAAATAAGTGCCCTTAGATGCTTATTTAATTCACTAAATTTCTTAAAAAAAAATAACTCGTTAAGGAGTTATTTAAAAATTATTACTATTTCTTTTAACATTTCAACACCCTCTATTTCCGTAACAAAGTCGCCAAAGACCACTGGTTTTAAGAAGTTTTCGTCTTAAAATATTGTCGGCTATTACCTCCCGAAGTTTGTCAAAGTACTTTTGAATCACCCTGTATAATAGCAATAGGGGATTTTTGAGCATAAAACACTTTTTATTACGTTTCGCATTAGCTCCATGAATGAAAGCATTAACGTGACATCCACAAAAGAAGCTAAAAGCTTGTTAAAATTTAACCAGACTATTGAATGGCTGGGTTGTCGCCTTGGCGCTTTCCAACGTTATTTATTACGTTATTTATTCCGTCGCGACTGGATGAATTAAAGTTGCAAGCTGTAACCGATAGCAAAAGAGAGCCTTTTTCACAAAGTGTATACATTATTCTATAACATCGACGAAATGGTGGTATAGAAGAGAGATTTTCAAAAATACCGCAATTTCTTATTAAAATATCACGGAGACGGACATTTGGGCGCGGCTGTTTGGGCACGGCCGTTTGAGCGCGAGATCACTTGGGCGCGAGGGCACATAGGCGCGGCGACACATGGGCGCGAGAACACTTGTACAGTGTACACGGTGATTGATGTTTGCTTAGGTAACACATGAACTTGTTTGTTAAAAAACATTTTTAGTAGAATAATTTTCTAGCCAATTTTTATAGAAAAGAAAATTGGCAAAACTCTTTTGTCCTTTTGTATTGATAACAATTATTACACAGTTTACCTATGTTAAACCTTTTTTAATTATTTTTGTAAATTTCTCTTTAACTCCTCTTAATTACGTTTATCGACTGACCTGACCCTAACACTATAATTACATGGAAAATTAGGTTTTAGCATGGTTCTTCCCTTCTTTAATTTCTCTTAATTACGCTTATCCTTTTGTATTGATAACAATTATTACACAGTTTACCTATGTTAAACCTTTTTCAATTATTTTTGTAAATTTTTCTTTAATTCCTCTTAATTACGTTCATCCTTTTGTATTGAACCTGGTATTCCATTATTCTACTTTGTTATACAGGGTGACTCGGATCTAAATGTACATACATCACCAGGAGATATTGGACATCTTGGGGGTTCTAAATAATCTATCTTTAGTGGGTCCATCTTTCCTCGTTACTTAGATACAGAGTGTTTTATAAGGTTTGGCTCATTTTTGTTTTTGCCATAATTCTTTTAGCACCCGGTATAAAATGTTCATATTCGGTGGAAATATTTTGAGTAGCTATCGCTTCAAAATGCCGTATGAAAATTTTTTGAAATTCAGGTCTGGACTTTAAAAACAAGACTGATTTCATTTTTTTAAATTCAACACCCTGTATATCATATTTTTGTCAATTTTCTTTTTTATTTGAAAAACACATAAAAAACTAATTCTAATGACATACTTATCAAAATCCCCGCACTCGCCGCTCAGCCATAATAAATTGCTCTTCTTTAGATGTTGAAACACATACAAAATAATAACTGTTTTTATAACGACAATAATACCAATAATAAGAAATAAACCAAAGTAATAAAGTAGCGGCGTGTTAAAATTTGAAAATTTTCTATTCAATTTGACTCCATGGCTCGGCACCTCAGAACAACGAAATATTGGGGGGCAACAAAACATAATAAGTCATTGTCAGTTGTAACCTGTCAGATTTTTGGGCATTACGAGGATATTTTTGTTAAACATTTACTTCTCGTTTAAAATGCCCCATCAATTTTCAAACCAAGAATACGCTGATATAATATTTGTATATGGATTTTGCGATGGTAACGGGCGAGCCGCTTCTCGAGAATATGAATTAAGGTTTCCTGGAAGAAGATGTCCAAACCATCAAACATTTTCAAATGTATTTTCTTTTGTTCGTGAACAAGGACATTTTCCGACACAAAATAATATTGATCCGCCTGTAAGACACCCAGTTCAACAGGAAGAAGACATTTTAAATTTGATTGAAGAAAATCCAAAAACATCCACAAGGAAAATTGCTAGACGTCTGCATATAACGCAAAAATTAACCCATTCAACAATAAAAAATGAAGGCTTATATCCTTATCATATCCAAGAGGTACAAAGGTTGGAACCAGGTGATTATGCTAACCGTTTGGTTTTTTGTCAGTGGATTAGGAGGCACCAAAGAGATATTCACCGGACTTTGTGGACCGATGAAGCTCAGTTTACCAGAGATGGAGTCAACAATTCCAGAAATTGTCATCTATGGTCTCTATAAAATCCAAATGCTATTAGGCAGTCGCACTCGCAACATAGATTTTCCATAAATGTTTGGGCAGGTATAATCAATGGTAAATTGATTGGCCCACACATCTTTGAAGAAAGATTAGATGGAAACCAATATTTACACTTTTTGGAAAACATTTTGCCAAATCTTCTCCAAAATGAGAATGTTAATTTAAGAGGAATGTATTTCCAACACGATGGAGCCCCTCCACATTATGCAAGAATTGTTTCTGAACTTTTAAACAATATATATCCCAACACATGGATAGGTCGTGGGGGGCCCCATTCTTGGCCAGCAAGATCTCCTGACTTTAACCCGCTGGACTTCTTTTTTGGGGGTATATGAAAAATTTAGTTTACGAGGAAGAAATTAATACACGGGACCAGCTCTTGCAACGCATTATCACTTCATTTCAGGAAATAAAAAATAGACCAGGTGTGATCAGAAGTGCAGTTTCAAATTTAAATATCAGAGGAAGAAAATGTGAAGTAGTTAATGGTGGGCATTTTAAAAATATTCTCAAATAATTATGTTTTTGTTATTTTTGTTATTATTGGTATTATTGTCGTTATAAAAACAGTTATTATTTTGTATGTGTTTCAACATCTAAAGAAGAGCAATTTATTATGGCTGAGCGGCGAGTGCGGGGATTTTGATAAGTATGTCATTAGAATTAGTTTTTTTATGTGTTTTTCAAATAAAAAAGAAAATTTTGCGTTTTCGGAAGCGAAAATGATGGGATGTTTCTTTTATCTGACAAAAAATATGCGAAAACAATTGGCACAACTGAATCTTCTCGGGAGATATAATAATGACGCGGTAATTTGCAGCTCACGCCCGCATGGTTACATCCTTGGCTTTTTTGCCGACGGACGATTTGGACGAAGCTACCGACGAATTGTCAAATGTGTTGCCCCTAGAGCTAGAACCTCTTTTGCAATGGTTTGAGGATTCATATGTAGGATGACCAAACAGACGTGGAAACGGACGCCGCCAAGCAATATTTCCTCCAGAACTATGGTCAGTACATAATCGGGTATTGACAAACATTGATAGCACAAACAACCACGCAGAGGCAGCACACAGAAGGCTACAAACAGAGCTGTCGATGAACCATCCAACCATTTGGAAATTTATCGGCAGCCTAAAAACTATCCAAAGGGGAAGAGACGTTGTTTATGAACATTTGCTTGCGGGAAATGAGCCTACTCAAAAAAAGAAAAAATATATCCATGCTGACAGAAGGATCAAAAACCTCGTCAAAGACTACAATAATACAATACAATAATCAACGCAATCTAGTTGACGGTGCAAATAACAGCAATATTATTGAGTTTTTAAGAGCTATCTCTTAAAATTATGAAATGAATCCACAGAACGCGCCCATGTGGCCGCGCCCAAATGTCCTAATAATTGTCCGCTTTGTGGTTACCCAAGAAGTTCTTAACCACCGAGCAGCAGCTTCAAGAGTCGTCATGTGATTTGTAAAATTAGGTTCCTTAATAAGTTTGCGAATTTGAGGACCATCAAAAATACCCGCTTTTAGCTCTTCCATACTAAACCTAGAGAACGATTTACAAATGTAGTTGAAGCAATCGCCATCTTTATTTAAAGCCTTGACAAATTGTTTTATTAGGCCTAACTGGATGTGGAGCGGTGGGAGAATGATTTTTTCCCGGTCCACTAATGATTCGTTTATGACATTCGCTGTTCCTATAGTCATGCTTTGTCTTATTGGCCAGTTAATCCTATTCCAATGATCTTGTTTCGCCCTACTATCCCACAAGCAGATAAAACAAGGGTGTTTTGTATATCCACTTTGCTGCCCAAGCAAGAAGTTCACCATTTTCAGATCCACACAAATAGAAAACTGATGCTCATCATAGCAGTTTCTACAATACTAACTTAATGTGTGTATATTGTTCTTTAAGTTTTGTTGGGTGGGCTATAAGAAGCGAAGCATATCGGTTGCCATTGTGCAGCAAAACACACTTTAAACTTCTACTGGAGCTGTCTATGAACAGTCGCCAATCATCTGGGACAAAATTGTTATTTTTACATCTGACTTTAGACAGTTCTTTTTTTTTAACCTGGATGCTAGAAGTTTAGATGCTTGCTTTGATAGAGCGAGATCTCGTATCAGGTCATTCAGTTCTTCTTGGGAGAACTGCTGGGATATTGAAGGTATTCCCTTATATTCACTTCCACTACTACTTAAGTCCTGGTTCTCCATTTCTTCTACTTCTGACAGCGGAAGATCAGGTAATGTGGTATATACTGGTACGGGAACCTCTTCGCTATGTGGCACAGGTCTCCTTGCAGATTTATAATCAGGATATTCCCATTTGCGTTTCTTAAATCTATTAAAACCTTTTACATTCACTAAAAAAAATAACAATCGTCATGGTGGTTTTTCGGTTCTCTCCATACTATTGGCACACCAAATTTTAAATTCTTTCTCTCCTGATTTGTCCATTGTCGTAAAGATTCAACACAGGTTTTGCACACTATATGAGGAGCCCAGGACTTTTCTTGATCTCCAAGCACTACGACAAAATAGGCTTGATAGGCTTGCCTTACAAAATCTGTAATATTTTTTCGTTGTTTCTCTACAATATATTCACCACAAATGTAGCAGAAGACATTGGGATTGTTCGAAAAGCGTCTTCATGAAGAACTCATTTCTGTAAAAAGCGAGCGTAATTTTGCATGTTAAATACGTACATATTATAAGTCACATACACACCTACCTTCTACTTGAAGTCTTTCACATTTGCATAAATTCGCTAGATACGTAATACGTAAAATAAGACAAGATAATAAAAAAAAACACAATAAATGCGACGCTACGCGCTTAGTTTAACTACTAGGCAGAACTCGCGCTAGTTACAATTAGACAAGTCTGTGTAGCCGCTCAAATGCACGCGCAGAAGCAAGTAAGCAAGTCTAGGATTGTCGAGAAAAGTAGAGTTTTCGCATATATCCTCTTAGAAACCACCCGTTATGGATACATTTCTTAAAAATTGATGGTATGCACTATCTCAAAAACTAGAGCCAATTTGGAAAATCTACTTTTATTTTTAAATTCAGCAGACTTGAATTACCCTTAACTCGTTTAAAAACGTAACGTACCGTAAACTGGGGCTACTTTAACATTCGGGGTAACTTCGACATGACCGGGACTACTTCGACTTGGCATGTTCTTTACATCGCAATACGTTTCTTTGGGATAATATTGAGTTTCTGTTTCAGATAATTAGTCAACTGGTAACTAGTGAGTCCACAATGGTGAGATATTACAAAAAAAGCTTGGAGGCAGAAGCTACCGGCAATATACAGAAGAGGATATGCAAAAAGCTTTGAAAGACATAAAAAATGGAATGAGTCAGAAAGCTGCTAGCGAAAAATTTAAAATACCTCGCATAACACTGGTGGATAAGGTG
Organism: Polydrusus tereticollis; assembly: GCA_963920685.1. Classification (NCBI taxonomy): domain Eukaryota; kingdom Metazoa; phylum Arthropoda; class Insecta; order Coleoptera; family Curculionidae; genus Polydrusus; species Polydrusus tereticollis. The sequence goes on from OY987331.1 coordinate 35,422,231, forward strand.
CATGGTCACCATCTCCTAAAACCAGGCCATCCTACTGTCTTGACGGAAGAAGAGGAGCAACTCATTGCAGAAACTCTTGGAACCGTAAGCGACTGGGGTTATCCAATGACCAATCAAGACATTGCTCAGGTTGTGTGTTCGTTTGTTACAAAACAAGGTAGAACGATACCCAATTGGATAGAAAATATGCCTGGATACGATTTTGTGAGATCCTTTGCAAAAAGAAATTATTTAACCACCAGGTTGGCTACTAATATAAAGACACAAAGGGCTGCTGTTGGACCACCACAAATAAAAGAGTTTTTTAATAACATCGAGTCTCATTTGAAAAATGCCCCTCCTTGCTCTGTATACAATTATGATGAGACCAATATTACGGACGATCCTGGTGCTAAAAAAGTTTTGGTACCACAAGGGCGTAAACGAGTTGAAAGAGTCTAGGAACATTTCAGAACTTCAGTAAGTATTATGGTTTGTAGAACTGCAGAAGGGGTATTGCTCCAGCCAATGGTCGTGTATAAAAGTCAAAATGTGTATAAAATTGGACTGTAGGTGGTCCCAGAGGTTGTGAATTTGCGTGCAGTAAAAGTGGCTGGTTTCACATGTTGCTTTTTAAACAATGGTTTTTTAATATTTTACTTCCACAGATTCAGAATACCAGCGAACCAAATGGTAAAAATATCGTCATTGGAGATAACCTGGCTTCACATTTTTTATTACTGTCTTTAAAGCTAGCCTAGAACATAATATCTACATGACACCGCTTCCAGCTAATTCGACACACCTGATGCAGCCCCTTGACGTAAGTTTCTTCGAGCCAATGAAGAAAAAATGGAGAACAGTTTTGGACAAGTGAAGGAAGGAATCCCGTCGTCGAGGAACTATCCCTGAAGAGCAATTCCCAGGGCTTTTAAACCAGTTATGGGATTCACTGTTGCCAACTTCTGCACAAAATCTTAAGTCTGGATTTAAAACCACAGGGTTAAGTCCATTTCAAGCCGAGAAAATTTTATGCAAGCTTGCGAATCTAAAAGATTATTAGATAAAAGTTTACTGGACTTTCATAAGAAGTCACGAGGCTATACTAGTACTAGCCCTCCTATAGTTCGTAAAAGAGCTTACGAACCTCTTTTACGAACTATAGGAGGGCTAGTACTAGTATAGCCTCGTGACTTCTTATGAAAGTCCAGTAAACTTTTATCTAATAATCTTTTAGATTCGCAAGCTTGCATAAAATTTTCTCGGCTTGAAATGGACTTAACCCTGTGGTTTTAAATCCAGACTTAAGATTTTGTGCAGAAGTTGGCAACAGTGAATCCCATAACTGGTTTAAAAGCCCTGGGAATTGCTCTTCAGGGATAGTTCCTCGACGACGGGATTCCTTCCTTCACTTGTCCAAAACTGTTCTCCATTTTTTCTTCATTGGCTCGAAGAAACTTACGTCAAGGGGCTGCATCAGGTGTGTCGAATTAGCTGGAAGCGGTGTCATGTAGATATTATGTTCTAGGCTAGCTTTAAAGACAGTAATAAAAAATGTGAAGCCAGGTTATCTCCAATGACGATATTTTTACCATTTGGTTCGCTGGTATTCTGAATGTGTGGAAGTAAAATATTAAAAAACCATTGTTTAAAAAGCAACATGTGAAACCAGCCACTTTTACTGCACGCAAATTCACAACCTCTGGGACCACCTACAGTCCAATTTTATACACATTTTGACTTTTATACACGACCATTGGCTGGAGCAATACCCCTTCTGCAGTTCTACAAACCATAATACTTACTGAAGTTCTGAAATGTTCCTAGACTCTTTCAACTCGTTTACGCCCTTGTGGTACCAAAACTTTTTTAGCACCAGGATCGTCCGTAATATTGGTCTCATCATAATTGTATACAGAGCAAGGAGGGGCATTTTTCAAATGAGACTCGATGTTATTAAAAAACTCTTTTATTTGTGGTGGTCCAACAGCAGCCCTTTGTGTCTTTATATTAGTAGCCAACCTGGTGGTTAAATAATTTCTTTTTGCAAAGGATCTCACAAAATCGTATCCAGGCATATTTTCTATCCAATTGGGTATCGTTCTACCTTGTTTTGTAACAAACGAACACACAACCTGAGCAATGTCTTGATTGGTCATTGGATAACCCCAGTCGCTTACGGTTCCAAGAGTTTCTGCAATGAGTTGCTCCTCTTCTTCCGTCAAGACAGTAGGATGGCCTGGTTTTAGGAGATGGTGACCATGCACCTTATCCACCAGTGTTATGCGAGGTATTTTAAATTTTTCGCTAGCAGCTTTCTGACTCATTCCATTTTTTATGTCTTTCAAAGGTTTTTGCATATCCTCTTCTGTATATTGCCGGTAGCTTCTGCCTCCAAGCTTTTTTTGTAATATCTCACCATTGTGGACTCACTAGTTACCAGTTGACTAATTATCTGAAACATTAACTCAATATTATCCCAAAGAAACGTATTGCGATGTAAAGAACATGCCAAGTCGAAGTAGTCCCGGTCATGTCGAAGTTACCCCGAATGTTAAAGTAGCCCCAGTTTACGGTACGTTACGTTTTTAAACGAGTTAAGGGTAATTCAAGTCTGCTAAATTTAAAAATAAAAGTAGATTTTCCAAATTGGCTCTAGTTTTTGAGATAGTGCATACCATCAATTTTTAAGAAATGTATCCATAACGGGTGGTTTCTAAGAGGATATATGCGAAAACTCTACTTTTCTCGACAATCCTAGACTTGCTTACTTGCTTCTGCGCGTGCATTTGAGCGGCTACACAGACTTGTCTAATTGTAACTAGCGCGAGTTCTGCCTAGTAGTTAAACTAAGCGCGTAGCGTCGCATTTATTGTGTTTTTTTTATTATCTTGTCTTATTTTACGTATTACGTATCTAGCGAATTTATGCAAATGTGAAAGACTTCAAGTAGAAGGTAGGTGTGTATGTGACTTATAATATGTACGTATTTAACATGCAAAATTACGCTCGCTTTTTACAGAAATGAGTTCTTCATGAAGACGCTTTTCGAACAATCCCAATGTCTTCTGCTACATTTGTGGTGAATATATTGTAGAGAAACAACGAAAAAATATTACAGATTTTGTAAGGCAAGCCTATCAAGCCTATTTTGTCGTAGTGCTTGGAGATCAAGAAAAGTCCTGGGCTCCTCATATAGTGTGCAAAACCTGTGTTGAATCTTTACGACAATGGACAAATCAGGAGAGAAAGAATTTAAAATTTGGTGTGCCAATAGTATGGAGAGAACCGAAAAACCACCATGACGATTGTTATTTTTTTTAGTGAATGTAAAAGGTTTTAATAGATTTAAGAAACGCAAATGGGAATATCCTAATTATAAATCTGCAAGGAGACCTGTGCCACATAGCGAAGAGGTTCCCGTACCAGTATATACCACATTACCTGATCTTCCGCTGTCAGAAGTAGAAGAAATGGAGAACCAGGACTTAAGTAGTAGTGGAAGTGAATATAAGGGAATACCTTCAATATCCCAGCAGTTCTCCCAAGAAGAACTGAATGACCTGATACGAGATCTCGCTCTATCAAAGCAAGCATCTAAACTTCTAGCATCCAGGTTAAAAAAAAAGAACTGTCTAAAGTCAGATGTAAAATTAACAATTTTGTCCCAGATGATTGGCGACTGTTCATAGACAGCTCCAGTAGAAGTTTAAAGTGTGTTTTGCTGCACAATGGCAATCGATATGCTTCGCTTCTTATAGCCCACCCAACAAAACTTAAAGAACAATATACACACATTAAGTTAGTATTGCAGAAACTGCTATGATGAGCATCAGTTTTCTATTTGTGTGGATCTGAAAATGGTGAACTTCTTGCTTGGGCAGCAAAGTGGATATACAAAACACCCTTGTTTTATCTGCTTGTGGGATAGTAGGGCGAAACAAGATCATTGGAATAGGATTAACTGGCCAATAAGACAAAGCATGACTATAGGAACAGCGAATGTCATAAACGAATCATTAGTGGACCGGGAAAAAATCATTCTCCCACCGCTCCACATCCAGTTAGGCCTAATGAAACAATTTGTCAAGGCTTTAAATAAAGATGGCGATTGCTTCAACTACATTTGTAAATCGTTCTCTAGGTTTAGTATGGAAGAGCTAAAAGCGGGTATTTTTGATGGTCCTCAAATTCGCAAACTTATTAAGGAACCTAATTTTACAAATTACATGACGACTCTTGAAGCTGCTGCTCGGTGGTTAAGAACTTCTTGGGTAACCACAAAGCGGACAATTATGAGGAACTGGTGCAACACATGTTAATAAACTTTAAAACCTTGGGTACTAATATGACCATTTAAGTACACTTTCTTCATAGCCACTTGGATAAATTTCCCGACAATCTTGGGGACTTAAGTGAGGAACAAGGGGAACGATTCCACCAGGATCTAAAGGTGATGGAAGAAAGATATCAGGGTAGATGGGACAAGCATATGGTGGCAGACTATCACTGGAGTCTTTAACGTGATGTTCCTGACAACACATATAGAAGAAAATCATATAAACAGCGCTGCCACTGCTCTATAAATTTTTATTTTTTTTTCTGTTTTATAATATTTAGCTAATTATCCAAAAAACTCGTATTCATATATAAACTTCATATTTGTAATCAGCACCACCAAATTACCTAGAAACCGTTCAAATATTGTTGGCAACATAATTAGTGTTGACCAGTGTTATATATTGTAACGCCATCATAATCGATAAATAAATATTTAAAAAAAAAACAACAACAAGCAAAACGTTCCATAAGATTGTCTCACTTCTTGAGACAGGCATGTTAAACATTTTGTTGGCGAATTTTGCATTATTTCACGAACATTTGCAACGAGTTCTTCTGTTTTCGAGGAAATTAAAGTCGTACTTGTTATATTTATATAAGTTCTTCTGTTCTTACAGATGGTTTTTTAGCTCCTTTTAATGTTGTACATAACCTATTTCCCTAAAATAAGCGACGGTTCTTCTTAGGCAATGATAAAAATCCCCAGCAGTAAAAGCTACGTTAGGAATATGCCGTCAGTAAAACCCATTGCATGAATTATTTAAAAAACTGGATAAATTATCAATGAATCAAATTACTTGTAACGACTACTAAAGATGACGGAATTACTGATTGATTGATATTGCTGGTATTTACTGACACCCAACAGGTATTAAGCTCTACCGCTAAGCAGTACGGCTTCAGATGCAAAGCACACTTTGACAAAAATAATTTTGGCTCGCAAGGTATTAATTTTTGTTATTTAAATTTTAGCCTTAAATAACGTGTTTCTTTCCTTCCATAAATTCTTCGTATCTGAAGAAATCCAGACGATAATAAATTCCGAAAATATTCATTGCTGGCTTTAGAATGCTCCACACTAATTGACCGTGCAAAAACTTGGTGTACTCGACTGTCTCTTAAAGCATTCGAAAATGGGTCTCAATTATAAGCCAGGCTGTCTTGACATAGTTTTGCTAAATTAGGTTGTCAAGCACAGAATTACTGGGTTTTTCAATTAATTTAAATTAGCCGTTGTGATTTCGTTTTGCTAAATAAGGTAGTTTGCTTGAATTTGTTTCAAAGGAATATAAATTATATTTCGTGATAATGGCTTGATTATTAATGGTGTCTGTGTGATGATATGTTTAACTAGGTTCATTGTAAGTGCCATATAAATAAAAAATTAGTCCAAAACAACTATCGAGACTAATTTTGACAAATACAATGAAAATTATAAATAAATATCTGTGTTATTATTATCTCGATTATGATCATTTTTAATCTATAAAGAGTAGAGTCAACCAAATGATGCTAAATGGGTTTTACGGAACAGCTCAAGAAATTCATGGTTGAAAGCGTATTTTCAGAATGCGTTTGTGCATGGACGATTTTCGCCAAAATTTTGTCGCTTTTACTGCTAAGGATTTTTATCATTGCATGTACAATACAATACAATATAAAACAGGAGCTGTAGGACCATCTGTAAGAACATGCAGGAATTATTGTCAGCTGTTTACCCAAGATTTATCGAAATAAATGTCTTTTTCCAAAGTCAGTTTGATGACATAAAAAAGCTTCGACCAGGCATCATAATCGGGGTTGTCAGATCTTTTTTTAAAACTTCTTTAAGTTTTTATTATTAAAAGTGTCCTTTTATTTCAGTATTTAATCAATAGTGAGTAAGTCTCTTTGAAAGCTAGTTTGCAAATGTACTTTGAACCAAGAAATTTTCAATGTCAAAGAAAGAATTAACAAGCCATTCATGAATATTATAATAATTTTTTTAGTACTTCAGAAATTTTGTTTATATAAAAATAATTTAAATCAAACTATAAAGGAATTTCACTGTTGTTAAACAAAGCAAATAAACAATTAACAAACCCGCATGTTCCTCTTACACTTACGAAAACTTTGTAGAACTGCCAACACCCTGGCGATAGACCGCCGAGGCCCACTAGCATTCTAAAGTGCGAACTATTTTTTCTGAGTGGGAAAATTATTAGAACCACATATGCTGTAGACAAGAACAGCAAATAGATAAAGGTCTTGCCAATTGGGTGATCCCTTATCAGCTTTAAAATCAGTTGGTGTTTGAGGTATGCGATATTTGGAATCATATCTTATTATATCACTATGACTTTTTGGCGACAATTTGAAACCGAACGTCAAGGTGAATTATCGCAGGAGTATGATGTGTCGATGCCAGAGTCGGCCATAGAGAGTAGAATCCGAAAATATTGTAACATACAGGGTGTTCCATTTAAAAAAGAAATGATTTTAAATTGCTAAAAAACTGTAAATTTGGCAACATTGCAAATGTCACTAGCAGCTCCGCGATAACCTCTTATATACGGATTCCGAATTTTAGCAAAATCGGTCAAGCGGTATTAAATATATTTAAAGCGTTCCATACTTCCGTTACACGCTGTATGTACGCTTGTTTAAGAAAACAAGATCCGGCAAAACCGAAAATGTACTTGTAATGAATTAACACAACTTGGATTTTATAACGTAATTAATTTGGGGACTGTAACCGGTCATTTTATAAAGCGCAAACCAATAAATCAAAAATTCAAAACGGCTGACAATACTACAAGGGGTTTTATTCTGCGAGCTATTTACAATTTTTAAGAGGATAATATAGTACCAACTTTAGAACTGGTTCGTGATAAATTGGGAGGTTACCTTGATTATAAGTACCAATCTTTAGAAACATTGCGTGGTGTCTTGTTAAAATGTGGCTCTAAACATAAAAAATTAGATATCTAATGGTTTTAATGGAATCCCCGCGTATCATCTAACTACGACAGGACAATTTGCTCAAAATTTAGGAGTATCTTGAATCCGATAAAAGTAGATAGACGAAACTTGGTTTGATACTCATGATGTTGTTAAGTATGGTTGAGTAGACAGTACAAATTGTACTTTTGGTACACCGTCTTCGAGAGGAAAGCGCGTTATCATACCGGAAGTAAAAATGGCTCAATATTCAATCTCCAACTTTAAGCGCAGTTCCTTGATAATATGCGGCAGGTAATAATGAAATGAGTAGCAATGTATGGAAAAATTGGGTAGCTCATGTTATAAAAACAGAAAATGGATATTCTGGTTCGCCACCTATAGCGCCGGTAGTAATCCAATCTGGAAACCATTCTACATCTGAAAGTTCCGACTATTTCAGTCAATATATTGTTTATGAATTTTAAATTAATTATGCTCGTTCAACGCGTATTTTAAAAACTTGTTATATTACAGAACGTTTACTGTGATTCTACTGATGCGATCAATTTGTTGTTAAAATATAAATATATAGTGAATTATATTAACTGTGTATTTCAATTAACAGAGTACCTGCCCCTATCCTTTCTTGACAAGGAAAACTCATACCTCCTGGCAGTCCTAGCTGGACAAAGACAATTTTTTTAAATTGTTTTCGGCAAAATGAACTGTTCACTAATAATAACACCTTCCAGCACCCGTGTCCATCCCATTTCTCTGGTTTTACATTAATCATAACTTTATTAAGGGTGGATATTTAAAAAGCCTGTAAATTAAAAGTTTTTATAATGAAAACAAACATAATATTAAGAAAAGAATCACATGCAGGGGCATGCGATGAGTTAGTAGAACAAGGAAGCCCGGTCGGCAGGAAATAGTATTACATTTAATTTGTGTGAAATATAAGAAAACATTTTACATGAAGTCCAATTTCACACTTTATATTGTTTGAACTGACTTTTTTCCTTGTTGAGATTATCTGTCCACCATGCGAATAGGATTAATACCAACAGCATTTGATGCTAAGAACATAGAACTGTCAAATTTGTATCAAGATCTGTTTTGTAGTCATGCGTTCCTCTTGGGGATTGTTTCATTTCAGCTGTTGACTTCAAAGGATTTTTAACAATTTTACTGTTTCCAACTGTAGCCAGAAATTGCCAAAAAAAGATATGAAAGCTACTCTTTAGCGACCGACGTATGTAAGTACTATGCCAGCACCAACTCCCAATTCCTTATATTCTGGCGATACGTGAGAGGACGCTTCCTGATACGGTTGAAACCGATTTATATATTCATTATGTGTCCAGCCTACCCAAATCTTGTAACCCCATCGTATAGGTTTACTCCTTATGAATTGTTTAGCACTATGGCGGCCAAAATAGGACACCATTAATTTATCAACGTTGTGGTGTTTTTGATGGGATGCAAATTTCAAAAAGTTTTGGTTTACAACTGGAAGAAGTGGTCGTACTCTTGCATATTTGTCATATAGAACAGGATTATTGTTATCAGATGTATGAAATACTTTCCTGAGATAGTCAAACCTATCTCTAGAAAGAGCTTTGTAGACTAGTTCATGATGCACGGCTTTGTCTTTTGTCAAAAACATTTTTCTTCTGAGATACGGCACAAAACTGCATTCCAACAAAGCTTTTCGTTTGTGTTACATTTATTGCTTTATTAATGACATTCTTCATTGCAGAAAATCTATTTGATTCATTTGTTACAACATCAAGAAGACTGAGAAGTCTCGAACTGATTAGAATCGGTAACATGGGAGATTTAGACTGAGTGATTAATCTTGCTAAATTAAATTTGTCATTATCTGATTCCGAATCCTCGCGCTGCGACGGCACTTGTATTTCAGCAGGTGTTCGAAGCTGTGAGGAAGGTAAATTATCGAGATACAGAACCTTTAACCCCGAATCTTTAGTCTCAGCTCCATCATGTGCTGGAAGCATTACAATATCTGCCGAAGGGTATGATAAATCATCTGCTTCTATTGTTGCCAAAGCCTCGTGGTATGAAAATTCTCTGAAACAACATAAACAGTAATAAATATCAATAATAATAATAATAATAATAATAAAGTTTATTTAAAATATTTACATAAATACAATACATTTTAATATATTTTACATTCAAAATAAACGTAGGAATAAAACCCCTGAAGGTTAATTTGTATAGGGGTTAATTTTATTAAAATATTTATCTAAAATATTTGGTTAATATATTAATATGTAAATAATTGAGGATAAAATTTTTATAAATTTATTTAATATTATTTAGATTTGGTATTAATATATTAATATATTTATCGTATCATTGAAGATTAAGTCATTTTTATATGATATATTTATTAATAATTATTAACATCATAAACGTACTAAAACCTACATAAAACCTTAGTTACTCATAATACATTAGTTACCATAATTTAATACGTTAGTTACGAAAGCATAATACGTTAGATACCAAATAATATTAGAACTATTTTTCATGAACATGTAAAACAATATTTTGACAGTTTTCAAATTTGATGGATACACCTTTGTCTTTAACGTCCACGATCTTAGGTATGCCCTCTGAAGACTGATTAATGACCGAGAAAGCACTCCTTTCGATTTCGTGCGGTTCCCCAGTGCCTAATCCACTGCCGGAAACATCGTCGATTTGAATTTTGCGAGCAATGGAAACTTTCTTGGTCACACTTTCTTCTAAATACCCTCTAGCAACCTTCGCCGATTCCCATCCACCAAGTTCTTGTAGGTCTGATATATCTCCTCCAGCATTAACAAGAAAATTTGCCGAAGATCTTCTAACGCAGTGACCAGTATACAAATTAGGATTTTCAAGTGAGAGATACTCAGCTATTTTTTGAGGTATTTTAGAGAAGAAATGAATGCCGCAGGGCTGTACCGTACATTTCCCTCTTCTATATGATACAAACAATCTTTGGTGAGTGACATGGTCTGGCCTTAACATTGCGTACTTTTTAAATAAAAGCACAGGATTGACTTCGCCGTCAAATATCACAGCGAAAATACGTTTCTTGTGGGTTTTTGAGTCGGGAATAGTAACAATCAGCTTGTCCTCTAAAACGTCAACATCTTCCGTGGTCATCTTCGCTAATTCATTTGTTCGACAGGCTCCTCCAATTCCAATTGAAAAAGCCACTTTCATCATTAATAACTTCTCGTCTGAGGCAGAACACACAAATTCGTTGACTTGTTCTCTTGTAAATACTTTTGATTTTTTTGCTCTATATCCAACATTTTTCTTTTTGATGAAACGTATTAAGGCGCCGTATTTTTCGATTTCCACTCTTTCCTTCAGTTCTAAAGTCGCTCGTAACATGGAATATTTCGGCCATAAGGATGAAGCAGAGTGTTCCTCAGAGAGTTTTGCGAAATACGCCAGCAATACCGTTTCTTCTGCACCTTGAACATGTACTTTGTTTCGCCACTCACAAAACTGCCGATATTCTTTTTCATAATGGATTTTAGATTTGTCCGGAAGCAAGTTCAACCTTATAATGTTGGCTGCAGCTAATATATCGTCAGGAATATCAAAATCTTGCATGATTTTAATGATGACTTTTTGAAATGCCAAAATGAAATGACAAAACACCTTGTTTTTATTTTCGCATCGCCGTTGTCAATGATACGATAAAGCTTTGAATATAACTCGATTATTAGCGATTTAACACCGTCTCGGACATTGCGATGTCCTCGACTATTATAAATCGCATAATAATCTCGTTATATTAATAGCTATAATACCTATTTAATAATTATAGCATTTCTAAAATATTATCTAAACTATTTTTATTTAATAACCACCATTTAATTTCTTTTTTATAAAATTTAAATGATTTTATTTTTTTAATATTATTTATTAAACAATCGAATATGTATAAACTTAAAATTTTGAAACTTTTTTGTCCAATAGATTTATTTATTTTTGGTTTAATAGAAATTTCATTTTTAAATATTGTATTATAATAATTATGCTCTTTAAATTCAATGTTATTTTTATTTTTAAAAATATATATTAAAATATTATAAATTTATTTTAATTTAATTAAATTTGTCTCACAATCATTTTTTTTTGTTTCTGCATATAATTTTTTTAAAGAGTATAAATAATCTTTATCATAAATAATTTTTAAAAACCTTTTTTGTAATATTTCTAAACTTTTTACTGAATTTCTATTTATATAAATAAAAATATGTCTCTAATAAATTATAATGATATATATTCCTGACGTACTACATATAGGACGGCCTTACATAACCCCTTTTTGAAGGGTATCTACAGAGTGCCAAGAAAGTCGCGCATACGAAAAAGTGACCTTTATGAAAGTTGTTCAGTAAATTATTACCCACGTTTCTAGCTGCATGAATTTTATCTGTCATTTTTGGTTTAGTTGCCATAGAGACTAACTTACTTCTTTAAATGGAACACCCTGCATATGATCGCATATTTGGATTCTACTAGGAAAACTCTGAATTTCTTGTATTACAAATTTTCACCTATCTGCAAGCGTTTCTGAGACAGTGACAACTTTAGAACTAGAATACTCACTGGTTCCAGAAAGGTCATACTTAGAGGCCCGAAAAAGTTAATGTTTGGACAGACAAGCGTTTCTGAGATAGTGACAGCTCAAAAATAAAAAATTTCCTAATTATAATTATTCCTGCCTAATACCCACCAGTTGAGTCAAAGTGTGTTCATGACACGGACCTAAGAGGTGTCAAGTTTGAGTTTCTATTTAATTTTCTGTTGTCTGATTTCTAATAATTTGTTTACAATATGGTTCATCTGAATGAGAAATAACGAGTTGAAATTTTAATAATGAGCGGCTACGGAAATATGAAGAGATCGCAAGATCAGGTTTGTCCACTTTTCAATGAATTATATCCAAATAGGCCTTCAATAAATCAGTCAACGGTGTGTCGACTGGTAAAGAAATTTCGAGAAACAGGCAGTGTTATGGAAGCCGCTAGATCAGGTCGACCTAAGATAGCAACCGGGGGAGACAAAGCTTTGGATATCATGCTCTCAATACATGAAAATCCAACACAATCATCCAGGCCAATGGCAATGCATTTTAATGTGTCTAATCAGTCAGTGAAATATTTGTTTAAGCAGGAAAAGTTGCATCCGTACAAGATAAAGTTGGTTCACGAGTTAAACGAGGACGATTTTGATAGAGGAGCTGAATTTTGTGAGCTGATGATGGAAAGATGCAATAACGATAATAACTTTGCAACAAATATCATTTTCTCGGATGAAGCCACTTTCCATTTAAATGGCATTGTTAATAGACACAGTTATCGTTATTGGCTTGCTGAGAATACTCACTGGTTCCAGAAAGGTCATACTTAGAGGCTCGAAAAAGTTAATGTTTGGGCAGGCACAGTTGGTAGACATATTGTGGGACCTTTTTCATAGATGGTAATTTGAATGGCAAAAAATATTTGGACCTCCTCAGGAATCACATAATTCCTTCTTGCAGAATGGTTTTAGACAATACCTAAGCGAACAATTTCCAGGACGTTGGATAGGCAAAAGAGGTGCTATTTACTTGCCAGCGCAATCCCCGGACGTAACCCCGCTCGACTTCTTTTTGTGGGGACACTTGAAGAACAGTCTACGTTAACCGCTCAAATGACTTAGAATCTTTAAAAGTCAGAATTAGTGCTGAAATTCGGGCCACTCCAGAGGACTTCTTTTTAAACGTTGTAGACGGGTTTAGGGATCGACTGACGCTCTGCTTAGCCGAAAATGGTGGTCATTTTAAACACCCGATCAACTGAAAAGGTTTCACTTGTTTATTATTTCGATGTTAAGTTGTTCAATTTTCTAGGCTATTTATTTTGTTATTATAAAGTTTCTTACAATTTTAAATAAATAAAAATTTTAAATGCAAAATTCAAGAAGTAGTCCATTTTCTGTGGCGAGATTGTGAAAGAAAACAAGGTCTGTCTATACCACCAAAATAAAATATATTTGTCCTTTTAGGGTGAAATAAGGGTTAAACAGTATACATAATTTATATTTGACATTAGGTTGTACTAGTTTCGGCTTTAGACAAAGTCATCTTCAGCAACCCAGTAAATAAGAAATATGTTATTTTAGGATGTACCTAAATAAACTAAAACAAATTAGAAGAGGGGGGAGGAGTGGTTCAACAATATATGGTCACAGCGTGTACCCTGTGCAGCCAATGGATTCGACAGCAGATAATTATGAACATGATACTACTACGCTGTGACCGTATATTGTTGAACCACTCCTCCCCGTCTTCTAATTTGTTTTAGTTTATTTAGGTACATCCTAAAAAAACATATTTCTTATTTACTGGGTTGCTGAAGATGACTTTGTCTAAAGTCGAAACTAGTACAACCTAATGTCAAATATAAATTATGAATACCCTTTAACCCTTATTTCACCCTAAAAGGACAAAAATATATTTTATTTTGGTGGTATAGACAGACCTTGTTTTCTTTTAAATCCAAAGTTTTCCCAGTAGAATCAGGGTGATCCATTTAAAAAAGTAAGTTGGTCTGTATGACAACCAAACCAGAAATGACAGAAAAAATTCATGCAGGTAGAAATGCGAGGAATAATTTTCTGAACAACTTTCATGAAGGTCACTTTTTCGTATATGAGGTAATTCAAAAGTTACAGGCATTATGCCACTAAATATAAATATTGGTCAATGATACCATTTATATTACCAAACCCTTATTGCCGCTACATTTTAATATCAAATGTAGGTACTTAGATAAACGGATAGGTTCAGGTTAGTGTTTTATTTTTAACCTTCTGAACTGAATTGAGAAAATAGGGGAAGGCGGCAAATTTAAACAAAGAAACAATCTTGCTTGATAATAGCCTAGTTACTTACTGTATATGTCATGAAAACACGAATATATCTACTCTATTATTTATACTGTGAACGTTACACAACGCTAATTTAAATTAATCGAAAAACCGGGTAACTCTGTGCTTGACAACCTAATATAGCGAAACTGTGTCAAGAAAGCTCGACGTATAATTGGGCTCCATTTTCGAATGCTTCAAGAGACTGTCGAGAAGTTTTGCATTGTCAATAATTGGTATATTATATTAATTGGTTCATTAGAGACTCGTATGAATACACTTATCACATAACTCATATTCATTTTAAACTTTGATTTGTGTATTCTATTAGAATTAGAGCTTGTCTAAAAGCTTATTTTTTATGTTCTTATTCAAGGTCTTGTCACTGATTTTATAAGTGCCAGATCTATCTTTAAAGATAGAGAGCAACACGGTTATTATTAATATTATAATTATTGTCAACTTTCATAATATACTAAGCTGTGTAGTTGGTTCACTGTAATATGCTAGAGGTTTTGAGAGGAGACACAGTGTGAGAGGATAATAGTTGGATACTTAGTGTTTTAACTAGGCAACTATATAAATGAAGGATAGAATCGTGATAACTTTATTTTAATGGTATACTTTACTACGACTATTATGCGAGATGTCGCCAAGTACAACATCTCGCATAAGTACCTTTATATCTTATGTTCAAATGCACTGTGAAGTTCCTTTCCTTTTCTTCAGAATCTATGGCCTTGCCGATGAGCCGTAATACGGCGAAACGCGTCCAAGTATTGGGTCTGACGGAAAGAAAAGGGGCAAACCTCTTTCGGTTATATATTACGTCTTATCACTGGAGCATCAGGGTCAATGAAACCAAATATTTGGGGAGACATCTGGATATAATGTTGACGTGTGTAAAATCGCTATTAAAATATTCACTAAAAGATGACAAATAGGTAAGCAGTATACTAACTTATACGAGTTTTTAAAAATTATTAAAAACGTTAAAATTCATTCTATTTTGGTAAATACGTTATTAATCTCACTCATTTTAGTTGCCAACAATATTCTTCTTATCTTGATATGTTTCATGTGAATTTTTTTATTCTTATGTTTACTACTTTATGTCGACCTAATGAGTAAAAGAAAAACGGTAATTAGAAAGACAATATATCACTTAATTTTCATAAAAGTCGCAAACATATGCTTTGCGCTTGCTTCTGCTGATGTCAATCCAGACTATGCTGCATGAACCCACTTTTATCTTTACCCAAATCGTTACAAATGAAACAAATTCCTTCTTGTTTTTCCACATGACAGTTATCATCTTCTATATATTTTATTGATATAAAGGTTTTAGAGGATTACTTTCTTCATAATCATCAAACATCACTTTTCTATTTTTCTGCATTTCATGCAGATGTAGATAAACAATAACATATCTTTATGTTCTTGGTTCTCTTCTCTCCTTTCCCGTTTTTTTTTTCTTTTTTACTCTCCTAACTTTTTTCTCGGTCTCTTTATCTGCTAATGCATTTTTAACGGGAGTGCTGTTTATTTGCAATATCGGGGGCATCTGAGGAAGTATTTTACGATGTTCCTTCTACTGAGGGACCATATTTGCTGAAAGAGCATTAGTATCACCTGGTAGTCCCGGTACATCATATTCTTATTTTCCGTCCACATTCTTAGGAGGCTCGACTTGCTCCTCTGTGATCATTGCCGGTTCGAAGTCAGAATCATTTAATATTTAAGAATTAAGTTAAACTATTCCAGTTGCTTTTAAATATTGTACGGCAATTTTTTTTATTGCGGCAATAAGCCACATGCTATGAGTAGTTGTCCATAATAATGGGGCTCTCCTTAGGAGGTCTTACATTTTTCATTTCCAGAAATCTCTGCATTCATCCATCCTGATCCAGACTCGCTATATACGGCCGAGGATTCCAGTGGTGCACCATTCAAGAAATGCTGCTGGATTCGTACCCTTGGGAAACTGACGAATGGGGGTTATCGTAACTTCCTTTGATCAATCCGTCTTTCTTTGATATATCTTGCCCATCTTTATTCCTTGAAAATGTACCATAAATCATTGCTTTAAGTTACTACAAGTGGGTGCCATACCAACATCAAATTCGATTTCGGCATTTTAAAAAAGCCCTAGATACCAATTTTGGTTCAAATATCGAAATTATTTAAAAAAATATTTAGAAAAAGCAAAATTAAAAATAAAACTTAACAACCTGAATCTCCGATACTAAGCTTTTCCGGACATAGGTTTATAAGAACTTCTTTTGATACTTTTAGACAATATTAATGAAACACCCTGTATAATATTCTTTGCTATCACCTGACAGTGTGCGATGTCAAAAAGTAAAACTACATAACAAAATTACAACACTACAAACACAAGGTCTGGTTAAATTCATTAAGTTTCTAATTTTATTTCATATTTTTCCACTTATCACAAAAGTAGCTACGTCGGAAATACAGACCGTTGCACAACGTTAAACTTTAAAACATTTTTCAGATATAAAATGAGCCACTTAAAGCAGCCTTTTTCCTGCTTCTTCGAAACAAAGTTAAACTTTGCGTCTAACTTTATTTGACATATTTAGTTCCACGGAACTTTCAGTTCGTATATTTTCTTATTTTGCGAAGCTACCAAAATAATATTCAACTTAAATTTGTCCTTAAAAAAGTTTTAACTTTATTTCTTAAAGTTTTAACCAATTTTTTATCCTGTTAGAAAAGTTAGGAATAAATTACGGTTTTTACGTGTGGTATACGGTTGTTATAAACATAAAATATACTTTTGCATTCTCTATTTTTTTTTATCACGCACCAACACTACAGGAAAAGTTCGTTTTAGCGCTTTGCGAGCTGTGCGTGTGCAACTAACACGATTCACAGGGCGCTTTTTCCAGCGGGATGACCTTTGCCAGATGAAAGATATTTTGATCAGTGTCGCTCGAGCTGCGTCTGAGCTATTTAATATTATTATACTGATTTCACAGCACTAAGTATCTTTAACTTCATACAGGGAAATAAGTGACCACTTAAAAGTATGTAAGCATAAAATTGTATTATCTACAAACACTATTAAAAGTAGACTTTTGAACCCTTGTTGTCAGTGTCTAAAATGTCATGAGATGTGGATTAATAGTCCTGGACGACGACATAGTAAGAAGGCTTTTTGCGACTCTGTTCTTATTTTCCAGTGAGCTTTCAATATATTCTTCTGCCACTATTAAGGACTTCTATTCACCATGTTTTCGATAGTTCTCAGGCTCGCACCAGAGTATGCCAGTAAAGTGGCCGTAGACCTATGAAAATAGTGACCAGTGTAAGTATAGTTTCGGATGTTTACCTTCTTGCTAATCATATATCACAGGTTCTTAAAATTGACAGTGTTTACTGGCATTTCAGCGAGTCTGGCCATGGAAAGGGGGCTCCAGATGGTATTGACCATTTTCAAACACGTGGCTTTGACAGGTCGGCTATTTTGCCTGGAGGGCAAACAAAGGTTCATAACCGTTTATGCTAATGGCTTGTTAGACTCTTTCGATTTAATTTAATAAGCGTCAAAGTAATTTTAGAATTCATTTGTGGTCATTTCTAAGATGTATTTATACCTGTGCTACCTGGACTTAAATAATTTTTCGTGCCCCAACTGTATTCCTATCGTAATACTTATTTGAACTTTCTAGTGTGTGTTTTGATCTTTTGTTTACATTCTGTAGTGTCCAATTAAAAATTTCTAAATATGGAAATATGTGAATATTTAAAGACTCTGAGTGCCGATATTAAGTGTAGACACGATGCAGAACTTAAAATTATTGGTGGAATTGATCCTTATCTGCTCGGAAAGATTGATTTTGGAAATATAATGTCTGCCAGAAGCAGCAAGGATCGACTTGGTAACCTACCTTATATTAACACATAGTTTTTACACTGGCCAGCAGCTGAAGGCGAACAAAGGCTTGCAAGCATTCAAATTTTATGAAGGAGGTAATTCCAATGCTTATGTGGTAGTTGGCAAGGTAAGATGAAGTTTTAATAGGGTTTTGGTTTTGGATAACTCTGTTACCATTTCACTGGGGCTTATAAGGTTTGGGTTTTGAATAACTCTGTTAGGTACGATTTCATTGGGGCCTAAACCCACAAAAACAATTTAACAAAAATTAAAATATCATATAAAATCAAGTTCATCATAGGGCAAAGAAATATTTGTTATGAGTAGCAAGCTTTTGATGCCAGAAAATGTTTCACGCTACCTCATTGGTAGATCCTGTACTAGTACAGTCTTCGAAAAGTTTGCATAAATCATTCATACTTAATTTACTATGTGTGGCAACGGTCTTCATTAATTTCAACATTTTCTTCCTCTCTACTACTTACCGGAGTATCTTCGCCAAGTGCTTTAATTTGGTGTTCTATTTACAAGAATACATTACTTAATAAAAAAAAACTTTAACCTAAATCAACACTATGTCTACTTCATAATACAATTAATCCTTCTATTATACTTACTATATTTACAATAATATACCTATCTGATACTTTGCTCGTTTGCATTTCTGCACGCTCTCATTTCTGTTATCTTGGGCCTAAGTTGTTTCTTTTGAAAGAAAGTGTCCCATATTTTAATTAGAGATCCAGTCAGGATTGTCTTTGTTTGCTAATTCTGCTGGAGCTCCTAGAAATGTTCACATGAGATAATTTTATTAGGTCGTTATACATAAAATCAAAGATTACCACTTAAAAAATGTCTGGAGCAAATTCTGAGAGCCCCTTTTTAAAGCTCTTATCCACATTTCACGTCGTTCTTATGAGAGTGGATTAAGCTTTTCTGTAGCATTTTGAAGAACTGCGGGAATTCCAAAGGATCGTATATTGTCCCTATTCCCCCTCAACCACTGAACAAAAGGACAGCATTTTATTTAGGGACTTTAATTATTACCACAACTGACACAGATCTTAAATTTCAAAGTAAACTGCAAAGAAAACTTGAATTCATAACCCAAACGCTTGTGTTTATTTACTTTGTTTGACCATGAGACGTCATATGAAAATAATCAATAGGCGCAGCCTTACAGCAATGTTGCACTTATTGCTAAAGGCAGGGATAGACCAAGTTCTGCTATAGCAGGAGGAATTTTTTTCAAACTATTGATACCAGCTGGATTTTTTGCACATTTGTTATTTACATATTTGATAAGGATTCTACGATGTTCGATATCTGTTGGTCAAAGAGCTCTGTATTTCCTGTACAAATTCAAATTAAAGGGCTCAAAGACAGTGAAAATTTGAGGAACCTTCATTTTCGTGTCTGGAATATTCGCAACTGAAGTATGTAATATCTAAATCCTCGTTGTTGTCGATTGTCCAATGACACAGCACTTCTCTGCGACCAGTATCAAATATACTCAATATAGTGGCATTCTTCATCATGCAGAATTTATCATCCGATGAATTGCTCAGGAACTGCTCAATTTGGTCTCGAAACAAAATCATAGACTTCGTAGGTTGATAGCCATCTCCTTTTTACTTCAAAAAAGCGATGAGTTTATAATATTATAATATATTGCAATTTAATTCGGACATGGTTTCTTTTCATGATAAGGTACTGCAGGATTAATCCTTTATGGCGCCTGCGAGCGGTGCGTGTGCTCAGGGAATGCTTTACGTTGGTCTCGAATCTTTGGAGCTTATACTTGTTGGGAGCACGGCCTCAGGGAGGTAGTTCCAGAGTGATGACGTTCTCCAGATGAAACCATTTTTAAACAGTTTCGCTCGAGGGACACTAAGCTGAACCACGTAGGTGCAAGTTGGCTACACTGACTCGTCGTGTATTTCTACTATGCACCGCCCGCTCTGGGTTGAATCAAGCGGGCAACCTCAGTTGAGCACTTGCCATTAGAATATTTTTGTAAAATAAACTCAAGTCGCCAACCTGCCTTCGATGTTCAAGGCTTCTCAGGTTGTTCGTCAGATTATGGTCACCGACCAAGCGAATGGCTCTTCTCTGAATGGAATCTAACAATATTTTTAAGAGCAGAGCCCCAAATATGCGAACAGTACTCCAGCGATGGTCGAATTTGGGCTTTACAGGGAACCAAAAGTATATAGAGGTTCTTAGTTCGGAAAAGTATTCCAAGCTTCTGCGAGGCTGCCTTAGCAATGACCACAACGTGGCTATGCCAAGACATATGACTATCCAAATTTGACGCCCAATAAATGAATTGATGAAGCCAAGGATATCGAGTGTCCCGCCATGACTATATCCGGTTCTTCTACATTAACTTTTATAGAAAAAACTGCCACCTGGGTTTTGTTAAGGTTAAATTATCATATTGATTACTGTAACCCCAAGACAGAATTTCTTCCAGGTCTTTGTTGAGATGTGAGACCTCTTGCTGCCTATAGAGATTGGCAGTCGAAGTTCGAGCATCCAAAGTAAAAGATGAAACAAGTGTGCTCTCATCAGCGAAGTTTGCTGTCATCATCGAAGCTATATATGTAAGATTTTCAGTTTTTGTCCAAAAGACCATTAATGTACAGTAAAAAGAGGGTGAGCGACAATATAGAACCATAACGGACTCCGACGTTGATGTTAAATGTGTCTGAAAGAAATTCGTTCATCGCCACTCGCAGAGAACGATCTTTAAAAGTCTTGACATCCATGAACAATATTGAAGAGGCATTCCCTATGCTTTCACTTTAGTTAGAAGCCCCTCATGCTATACTCGGTCAAATGCCTTGGAAATATCCAGTGTTACCGCTCGGGACTCCCCATAATGTTCTATTGCGTTGTTCCAAATGTTAGTAACATAAGCGAGAAGGTCTCCTGTTCATCTAGACTTATAGAGTCTATACTGGCGGTCACTAATAATGTTGAAGTCTTCCAGGTACTTTATTTTTTTTTCGTTGATAGCCTTTTCATGACTTTTGATATAACCGAAAGCAATGCGACTGGACGATAGTTGTTTGGCGAGGTCTTCTTGCCTTTCTTGGGTATGGGCTGAACGCAAGAAGGAAATATTTAACCATTGAGTAGTGAGACCAAAAAGATCAAGATTTCTGTACCTTAGATTTCTTTATATTTTTGTTGTATTTTCGAGAAACACTTTTCAAAAATTTTCCACAAGCAATTTCGTTTTGTTCGCCAACAACTTAGAAGTAGCTCTACTTGTTCCTTCATTTACTTGCACATTTGGGTTGCTTTCTTCCAAATAATCCATAGAAAATCGCACAAATTTAAAAAAGAACACTTTGTACAAGTTATTAAAAGCTAGCTTTCTACACATTGGTTGCCATGTAACTAAAAACGAAAAAATAAAGAGGTCACTTGGTTTTGGATTTGTATGGCTTTAATTTTGAATTTGGTAGAAAAAATTTTAACTTTTCTTAATAATTTTAGTATCTGGTTTAATAGTGTTTGTTGATAAGATATTGTTTGATGCGCGTGTTTTAAGTGCTATTGTTTTGTTCGAAGGGCTAGGTCATTTTGTATTCTTTCGTTCATTATTCATTTATTTATTTCCCTTTTTAAAACGTAGACTGATACTTTTAACACTAAGAGAGAGCGCCCATCCGAGCAGTGAATTACTTGAGATGAAGTGTCTGTGAAGCACACCTAAAACACACGTCATGTGTACAAAATATGTGCTTGAGGTACGTGCAAATCAAAACGTTGCGTTGTACGAATTGCATGCAGTGCGTAGAGGAGCACCTCCCGATGATAAAGACTTTTTAGCATTAGTGCATTTAAATATTATAAATAGGGCTCCCAGGCAAAAAAGGCAGGTGCGGTTTTGGCTTCATCCCTTTTGGCAAGAACAAAAAAAACACAGTGCATTCAATGTTTTTAAGGAGGTGACCTTGTATAGATGGATAAATTTAAGTTGTTCTGCAGAATGACACTGAGGAAGACTTTCGAACTCTTAGCTATAAAAATCCGTCCCTTCATTCAGAAAATGGACATGAACTACAGGCAAAGTGTGCCTACGGAGGAACGTCTTCTTATAATTTTGAGATCAGTATACGTTTTACTCTACTTACTAAAATAAAATGAAAAATTTAAAGAAAATAAAGTGGAAGTTTGCTTAACGTCGCAGACATACCTAAGTTAGATATCGGAAGTGCTTTGGGTTTAGTGGTATATCAGGTATACCAAAAGGGCGTTCCGGTCTGGAAATGTTTTCATTTTCATTCTGTTCAAATATTTGTGTAGAAAAGGTGGTTTTTGGTGCAAATGTATGCAAAAATATTATGTAAGTAGTTTAGTATAAGATATGGTGAACCCATAAAAGTAGTATATTTTGAGGTTAACCCCAGAATACTATCGTTATTGGAAGATCGCATAATACTATCGACACGTAAAATTTACGTGTGATATAAAAACAAGCAATGACATTAAATAATATTTATTAATATTAATTTTTATCATGGGAAACTAAAAGTAATATCAAAATAATTAGAACTAATAATAATTAACTGTTAGTAATAAAGAATAAAAATTGAAGTAACATTTTTTAAGAACAGCTAGGGTATATTTTTTACTTGGTGCTCGCGAAATATTGGTTTTTGCATTTCAAGCGGTATGTTGTAGTCATCCTCTTCTACGTGGTAGGATATTTGTGACAGAATTTTCAGATGCCGTTTTTATTATCAATGTTGCCTCGAGCTTACTCCATCTCAATATCTTTTCGGACGGCATACTTAATATTTTTCTTTAGTTCATGATTCATGTTGGTTATTGTTTGAAATCTACTAGTTTGACAAGCCTCTGGTAATATTTTGAGTAGCTCTTTTATATACAGGGTCGTTGGTATGTATGGAAACGGTCTGTTATTTCTTAAAGCACAACAGCTAGCAAAAAATATTCGAGATAAAAGTTTTAGGGTTTTTTATAGTCTATTAGAATTTTAAAAAATTAAGTATACAGGATGAGTCAGAAAGCCGTAGAGAAATAAAGTTACTTTTTTTTTAATAGAATACCCTCTATCTTAGAATATTTTTGGATTTTACGTAAAATTACAATTATTTTTTATTAAGTGCATCATTAGTCTAAACCTTATAGTTTCCGAGATATCGACTTCTGAAAGATGACATTTTTGAATTTTGACAGCTTCTAGCTCTCTAACGGTACGTCTTAGAGTAAAACGGCGTACATGTCCCTATCTTAGTTTTTAACTATCTTTCTAAAAGTGTCAACTTTCGGTTAAACCGGATGTAGCTCAAAAGCCGGAAATATAGTATTTCCATTAAAAAAAAGTAACTATATTTCTCTACGGCTTTCTGACTCATCCTGTATACTTAATTTTTTAAAATTCGAATAGACAATGAAAAACCATAAAACTTTTGTCTTGAACATCTTTTGTTAGCTGTTTTACTTTAAGAAATAATCGACCGTTTCCATACATACCAACGACTCTGTACACTTGTCTAGTGATTGGCTTTCCTCCTCGAGTGATGACATTGTGTGAGTAAATCACATAAGAATTTAAAAAGGTCTTATAATAATCTATAAAAACTATTATCAGATTCTAATCTGTAAAGTTTTTTCAGTCTCAGAATTATCGTCTGCTTCACTATCACTACTTTCATATAGGAGTTGTTCAAGTTCAGCATCAGTTCACTCATTTTCGAGTTACAAAATACTATCAATACTGCTGGGAATTTTTATCATTGTCTGAGAAGAACTGTAGCTCTATTTAGGGAAACAGGTTCTATACAACATAAAAAAGGAAGTGAATGATCATCTCCAAGAACAGAAGAACTTGTTGCAACGCTCGTGAAATAATGCAAAATACGCAAACAAAATGTGAAAAACGTCTGTCTCAAGAAGTGGAAAGATTTTATGGAATATGCAGGAGTATTCTTAAAAAACAGTTAAATTTGTTTCCTTATAAAGTTCAAGTATTCCAAGAAATATGAGCTGCAGATTTTGAAAGCCGCAGGAATTACTGTCAGTGGTTTACCCAATATTTATTGGAAAGAAAACCCCTGATATTTTTTTCTGATGAAGCACCTCACCCTTTATGTGACTTCTCAGAATTAACGCATGTGGAGTAGTGAAAATCCCCATTTTTCTGTAGAGCCCACATTGCACTGTCAAAAAATTGGTGTCCGGTTGGCTGTTTCCCGAAGATGAATTGTTGGTCCTATTTTTTTCCAAGACACAGAATCCATTCTTGGAGCAATTACTTGACGATGAATTACGTTTTGGGTATTTTCAACAGGACGGTACAACCGCCCATACATCCGCCGAAACTATTAACTACTTACGCAATTTTTTCGACGACAGATTGATCAGTTTTTGAACAGACATAAATTCAGCAGAAATAAATTCCCACCCAGATCACCTGGTTTGACGGTTATGGACGGCTAACAATCTTTTTAAAATACCAGATAAAAATTTAGAACAATTGGAAGAAAGGATTATCCAAGAACATTTCTCCAGAGAGCTGGTCAACGCTTTTGAAAATGTGAAGAGACGTGTGAATTTATGTTTGGAGCATGGGAGTGGCCAATTTTAGCAATTTCTATAATTTGATTTTCCATTCTCTATATTCTTACTTTGTTAATTTTGTAAATAGCAAAAATAAATTTGTATTTGTTTACTTATTATTTAAATAGTTGAAATCTTTGGGTCTCAGTTGGTATACCTATAAGTGGTATAGCATATCTACCAGAGAACATTCAACATATAATTTACTTCAAATGTTCTTTAGTATAACGGTTCATCAGTATTTTTAAAAATGGCGTTTTTGAAAATGACCAAAAAATATATTGGAGAAAATTCCCCTCTTTAAATTCAAGGTCATCGGGTAACTAAATAATTTTGTCTGTTAAAGGGTTAAATAGTTTCGCCATCACTGTGGCTTCTTTAGATGAGAATGAAGGTGAATCCTGAATACTGTATAATAATATTTTCTGAATCTGATTCAGAATCGAAAAAAAAAAATTCATTAACAGCAAACGTATAGAATAGTAATCGAGAACTGTATATAATATGAAAACTAAAATCACTGCGTACTAACAGAGGTAGATGCCAGGAATAGTTTTCGTCTAATCGTCATCTGTCTTATCCTTCATTTCATTCATTCAAATAATCGACCTTGACTTGTAAGGATCACATACACGTATATCCCTTCTAGAATAAATAACTATTACATTCATATTATTTTACTTTCTTGACAAACCACGTACTACTGCTGTACAGCATCCAATTTATTCTATTTTGTATTCAAGAGCCAAGATATAAAGCATTATTAGGGAGCAATTCTCATACATGGTCACTCGTGTGGTAAAAATCCGATTCTCGTTATCGGTTTCTTTCAGTGGCCATGATTGCGGCATGTCGTGAATAATATTAAGCAGGTTAGAGTATAGAAGGAAGAGTATTTTTAGAGTTAATCAACTAAACTAGCCAGCATTTTTTATCAATTATTATTAGCAGTAATCGACAACATCTTGTGGTTTGTAAGCGCACCTCCATCATCAAAATAGAAGCTTCATTTGACGGCTGGATGTGCGTTTCCTAATAATATCTTGTATCTGTAATATCTTGATGATACGACACTGGTTTTGTTCACTTAGAATGATGAATCTCGCTTGACAAACGCAATTGGAGGCGGACGACTGATAGCACAAACTGGACGCTACGGAACGCTTTGTTAACACCAAAATATGTGGCAACAAGTCGTAAATAGCACACTACGAAAAAATATATTTTACGAAATATCATATTAGATGAAGGAGTTGAGAAATTGTCGGAAATTTTTCATGTTAAGGGAGCAATGAAGCGACGAAAATTTTTTTGTTGTGGGAAAACGTCCAACTTTCTTTTAAATTATATAATAGTAAGGTCCAAATTATAAGTCTATATTGTGTTAAAGAAGAAAAGGGTAGATATAAATGCATATTATTTATTTATTTGTACTAAGTATCTCAACTGTTTCGGAAGTATTAAGTGTTTTCAGACTTATTGCAAAAATTAACAACACACTAAAAAACTAATAAGTAATACTGTTTATTTCTTGATAATGTATTGTAAAAAACAAAAAA
Source organism: Polydrusus tereticollis (assembly GCA_963920685.1). Lineage (NCBI taxonomy): Eukaryota > Metazoa > Arthropoda > Insecta > Coleoptera > Curculionidae > Polydrusus > Polydrusus tereticollis. Next base: position 35,448,487 of record OY987331.1, read on the forward strand.
CAAAATAATGTAGGAGAAGTTGAAAATTGATATTAAAATATTTATACTGATATGAAATGAAAAAAGGTATAAATAGTTTTGTTTACTTTTGTTTAAAACGCGTGACCTTAGCAAATTGTTATCTGTCTGCATGACAGTGGTTGTCAGTGTTATAGTCGTTCGAATTTCGTTAAGTGCATATCAGAAAAATGGTTTATTTAACAGAAATGCACAAAATAACAATTTTACAGATGATTGGTTATGGAGATAAAACACGGACACAAATTGAAGTTGCTCGCTTATTCCATGAAAAATTTCCAAATTTGCCGCCTATAACTCAAAGGACAATTGGTAAAATAGAAAAGCAGTTTCGCCAGCTTGAACATATAAAGCAGATAGGTATAGGATATTGTACATGAAATATGTCTAAAATTTTCTGAAGAATCCAAAAATTGAAATATACAGGGTGTTGCATTTAAAATAAGAAAGTTAGTATTGGCCACTGTTACATGACACACCCTGTATAAAATGTTTTATGCCTTAAAGTGTACCTGTACCTAACTGTATTTTATTATTTTTTTGGTTAGTTTTCATTCAGTTTTTCCATTGATTACGACTTTTTTTATATTAAATTTGAAATTTTATCAGAAAAAAATATAATCCTAATAATAAACAGGATCATTATTAAAGACAATTATATTTTAGTTCAAGTTCCGAAAATTTAAACCCGGACTATTGTTTATTGCATTCGTTTATCTCAATGTTAGGAACGTCTGACCACAACCTTATTTCGGCACTGAACAAACTACCCATTAGTGCCGAAGAGCCTCTTAACCTGAACTAACCTAAACTACGCAAGATCTGGCATTATATATCAGCCAAGTGAGATGACCTAAGCGACCATTTTCGAGCCTTTCCTTCGCGGAATGTTTGTTTTGCCTCTGATGATCCATCCATCTGTGCTAGAGAGGGATGAGAGGTGATCCTTACTGGCATGGAAGCTTTCATCCCTTTTTCAAAAAGGTGCTTTTCTAACGGAAAGCCTTGGCTTACTAAAAATTGCGAACAAGCTGTTAAATCAAAAAATTATTTCTACCAAAAATAGCGTCAAAGCCCTACCGCCGAAAATCGTACCATCTTTGTTAACGCTCGAAACCAATGCAAGCAAACAATAAGCCAAAGCATTAAAGTACAGAACCAAAGGATCAAAGACAAACTTCTTGAATGTCCTAGCTGCTCAAGTTCATTCAGTCAGAACTTTACAAAGTCAACCATTCCACCTCTAACACGTTCTGATGGCACCATTGCGACCAGAGCACAGGAGAAACAAACTTACTGGCGGAACTATTCTCTTTACACTTAACGGTTAATTTTCAGGGAAAAACTCCACCGAACATTGCCCCTATAGAATCAAGAATGCCCGAGATTGTTTTCCGGCACCGCCATGCTAAACGAAGTTATTAAAGTATCGTAATTAAGACATGCGTTGACGAATTGACACCGGCATTTTGTAGGCTTTTTAACTTAACTTACAAAAAAGGAATGTTTCCTTCTTGCTGGAAAACTGCGCGAGTCCAGCCCATACCCAAAAAAGGCAAGACGACCTTCTCTCTCTCAACCGGGGCGCGATACGACCTCAGCTATTTTCCGCCGACTCGCGTCCCAATGTTGACGTTTTACAAGATCCGTCGCGATGAGCTTTTGACTAGCTACGTGACTGAATGCCGATCAGTGCGTTAACAAATTATAACTCTTATGTAAGTTGCAAACAAAAATAGCAGAGATTGAAATCGCACTCACACAGCATTTATAACATATCTTTATAATAAACTGACCAAACGCACGGATATTCATGATCGGCTGATACGATCTCGGTGTCTTTACAATGTCCGGTGTCCCTAGACATAGTTCTGCCTCGTTTCAGCGATCGTTTTCTTACAATGCAGTTTTAATATTTAATCCTATTCCCAACGATATTAAGATGGACCCTAATCTCGTTAGTTTCAGAAATTAGTTTTAACAACTTTAATATTAATAACCGTGATTAAAGTAGAATGGATAAAGTTTATTGTAAAACTTATTGCAAAACATTACTGGATAGTTTTGAATATCAAACAGATATAGTTTTTCTTTTTTTTTTTCTTTTCTCTTCTTTTTTTTTATAATATGTATATTGATTATTATTATTATCATGGCATCGTTAATATAATATATTTGCAGGTTCTTTTGGGTTTTACTACTGCTGTAAATATTTTTCTGCTAATGTCTCTTCAACTAATGTAATTGTAATATTTAGATATACTGGTATATGTATTATTGCTAGGCATACATTATAATTTTTCGTTATTAATTTATTTTCAATGTGTTTTAAATAAGGGTAGTTGTATGAGCAGCGTATGTTGGATACCGCCACCATTTTTCAAAATAAATTGTTTTTTTTGCTCCATTACTAAATAAAGGCATTTATATTATTAGTATTATTATTATTGTTATTATTAAATACTAGGATACTGCTAGTTTACCAATTTAAACAATTTTGTATATTTGGTGATGACAAAGTTGCCAATGGTGAGTATTAATTATATATATGGGGCAGACTGTAAAAGAATAAGAATAAGCACTTTTTCGTTTCCTTTGGCCCGTTACAACAAACAGATAGGATACGTCACAAAAATAAAAATAGATAACAAATAAATTTAACATCAAGAACAATAACTATATCTGACAAAATATAGTCGGGATGCCTAGAGTGCTGGCTTCCTTAATGAACTAAGATAAATAATTATAAATAATGTAATAGAATCCAGACAATTTAGGTGACTTTCTATAGTAAAGATTATTAAACTTCTGTACCCTAAACTTTTCTTTTCCTCGCGTATTGTGTGTATGATTTTTACTCTTTTTTTGCAATACACAACAATTTCATAAACATAACTAAGGAGCTTAAACAAGTAAATGCTTGCAAGAGTCATAATATGATGTGCTCAGAAAATATCTCTACTTGGGTCTCTATAACCTAAATTATAGTGCAATAAATTCGCTACCTACTGCCTGTCCCCACGTTAAAATATTATATAATAAGGCTGGGTCACAGAATTACTTGTTAATTCTGTGGCTGGGTACACCATGCTATAGTGGGTCGACATACTGGCTGCATTGAAGAAACTATTTTTGAAATTAAGAATTTCATAAAACTTTTTATAAGCCTTGAGCACACCTCATTTACTTGAATTGATCAGTCAAAGTTATTATTAAGATGTAGTTCCAAGACTTAACTTTAAAATAATAATAATAATAATAATAATAATAATAATCTTTATTCAGGTAATCAAATTTGTTCAATTCACAATAATAAAATTTATACTCTAACATGTTTATCTGAAAGGGCGAAGTTCATCTCTTGTTTGAAACAAGAGTTGGTCTTCCACTTAACCTTTAAAAAAACTAAAATATAACCTGTAAACGGAGTTTACAACTAGAATACCTAACAACTAACCTTAACCAAAAAAGTTTAACAGTGCAGGAGCATTATATGTTATTCACAAAGACTTATGTTATTCACAAAGATTTATACACTAGAAAAAGAAAAAGATGAAACTATAATTAGCAATAAGCTTGACGGCAATATTATAAGTATAAATAAACATAAATACCTAAGGCAAGGATACATATGAAAATAAGGAACAAAAAACCAAAAACATCACAAAGTACCTACATTAATTTTATCAATTTCCCAGTAAGTTCCTTTTATACAATTTCTTAAACGATGCAATTGACTTTGCTTTTAGATCTGTAGGGATAGCATTGTAACGAGCCGAAACGCTGTAAGAAAAACTCCGCTCAAAAACCGACATTTTATGAATAGGTGGTGTGATCATACCTTTAAATCTTACATTTAAATTATGAACGTCAGTACGAAAAGTTATTTTTTGGTGTAGATAAGAAGGTTTTTTGAACAATATTATTTTATGATATAAAACAGCTGCATGAAACAATTGCCGCTGCTTCATACTCAACCAACCCGCATCCCTCAACTTGTGCCTTACCGAGTGACACTTTCTAATGCCGTATGCAAAACGTAGGCAATAGTTCTGAATTTTTTGAATTTTATGTGAGGTGAAGGCTGTGAGGCATGGACCACATACCACATCACAATGACTGAAAGTGGACAAAATAAGAGAATCACATAGCATGAGTTTAAGATTCGAATCTAAAATAGTCCGGGAGTTGTACAACAATTTAAGTTTAAATATGCATTTTTTCACACACTCAGAAATATGTTTGTTAAATCTCAAATCCGTGTCTAGCCAGAGTCCAAGACTTTTGGCCACTTCAACGAAAGGTATTGACACATCATTGATTTTTACTTTTATATTATTTTTATTTTCTAGCCGATCTTTATTTCTGCCGAACAGAAGAGCGACGGTTTTGTTTGGGTTAAGTGTCAGTGAGTGTTCTTGAGAAAACCTAAAAAGGGCATTCAAGTCATTGTTAATAAGCTCACAACCACGATTTAAGTCACTTGGATTGAATGAGTAGAACAACTGAGTGTCATCAGCATACATTTGTGCAGAGCAGCTCGTAACAACATTTTTTAGGAATGCAGTGTAAATTGTATACAAGATTGGGCCCAATATGGACCCTTGAGGCACTCCAATTGATATGTGTTTGGCATCAGAGATCCGTCCATACAGAGTCACTCGCTGTTGCCTGCCACTAAGATAGCTATCAAAGAATGAAACTGCAGATGCCGAGAGTCCGATATATTTTAAAATTAACTTTAAAGAGTCATGATTAATGGTATCAAATGCCTTGGAGTAGTCCAGAAGGACCAACACTGTTAACTTACCTGAGTCAATAGCCCTATAAATGTGATCTGTGACATTAAGCAACGCTGTCGCGCAACCGCTTCTAAAGCCAGACTGTATGTCCGGAAGTACCTCATTATACTCTATATGCCGTACCAGTTGTCCCTTTATAGCCCACTCCAAAATTTTTGACACAACAGGCAGAATACTTATTGGTCGCAGATCTTTAAGTTCCCGTACCTCACTAGCCTTAGGAAGCGGTACAACATATGACTCTTTCCACAGGGATGGATAAACAGATTGCTCTATACAAGAATTTACTATATGTTGAATTTATACGATATAAGGAATGGACAACAAAGCAAAATAAAAGTCACACTTAATCCATCAGATCCAACAGCCTTGGTCTTAATTGAAGATAAATATGACATAATTTCGGTCTCATCAATGCCCCGGAAATTCAAGTGAGACTTTAGGTTAAAAATAGTGCCACTATAATATTGATTCAGGTTTGGAGAAGGCAAAATTTGAGGAATAGAGTCAACGAGAAATTCATTTATCTTGTTGACATCATCAAGAACAGCGGGAATCCTTGGTTGAGGTTTCCTATTATAAATATTTAGCTTATTTACAGCACCCCACAGCTCCCTACTACCCCTACCAATCAAATCAAAATGTATGACATTACCATCATATACTATATTACTCAGGTTCGATATTCTGTGCTTAGAGTAAAATTCAATAAGTACTGTCTGTCTTGCACCAGCAACTAAGCTCTGAAACAGCATCGTATATCCTCCTACGCAAAACATCTAGTCACCCACAATGACACTGGTGTTTAATATATAGTGTCATCAGCATACATATAATACCGTCAGTAGTTACATATTCTGACAAGTCATTAATATACAACAAAAATATTAGGGGATTAGAAATTCTTTTCTGAGGTATCCCCGGCGCTAAACCCTGCGGATCCGAAAGTTTTGATCCAGATTTAATAACGAAACTTCTGCGCGAAGGGAAGGAACGGACCAAGCTTCAGGAATGTATTATACACCCGAAAACAATGGGGAAAATCCCATATAATCTTTCCCGATTATCATTTGTTTTCAAGTTATAGTATAATAACAAACATTGACCTCTAGACATATCTTGCTTCGTCTACGAAGAAGGCGTGTTGCTCTCCCAATTGCAATTGCTTTAAGCCTTTCTTCTTGGCTGCAGTCTTTCTAATATATCCAAAGTGTCCACTTTTACTTTACTTATACTTCATTTTTAAACCAACCGCAAAAACAATAATCTAGTGCTGTAGGGAGACCGTGAAGGCCAATATCAATAGGATAACCGCGAACAATTCAACGCCCTGAAAATCTTTCTTCCGAATGTTGCTTGACCTGATGGGCGAAATATATAGGAGGTCCATTGTGCTGATGGTACATTTGCTTTCTGATGTTTACAGGAACATACTCTAGCAGTCCTTGTAATTCATTTTATAAAAAATTAAAGTAGTGGTCTCCTGTGAGGCGATTCTCCAAAATGAAAGGGTCAATTAAATAAGTATTGAGCATACCACACCACACGTTCACCGAAAACATGTTGAAAAGTACTTTCGACTGTTGCGTGGGGATTTTTAATTGACCATACATGAGAGTTACGAGTATTATTAATACCATCAAGGGTGAATGTTGCTTCATCCATAACAAATAGGGGAGACCGGGGTTGGAACTCACTTTTTTTTTTCTTTTGTATTTTTTGTCTCCATTTTCTTAGTTTATCAATAGCATTTATATATCAGTAGATAGTGCATTTATTCTAATTTCAAAAGACATCAAGACTTTTTGTCTAACATTACCCATTAAGAACACATTACAATTTGTATGAAAAAGAAAAAGTGAGACTTGTAACCATTAGTTAGTGTCAGGGATAGTTGTCACATCGTGTGGGGTAGGTAGTCACATGGTAAATTAAAAGGAAAATAAATACATTTATTCAAATCGAACGAATTTTTATTGAAGAAAAATGTTTGTAGGTACTTAATTACCTATTGTAACCAAGAAAATAACGAAAAATGTTTTATTCATAATAAAAAAAAAACAAAATAAGCTTAACGCTATCAAACAAACTAAAGACCTAAGAATACGGTAACGAAAATAAATTCTGAATCACAGTTCTGGCAAATGTAATAAGGCAGCCCAGGTGTGCAAGCTTCGTGACCCCATAACTTGCATTCGTGGCACAGAATCCAGATTTCTTTCGACTTGCTAGCAGAGTATGGAGACACTCATACCAGGCAAAACACTTCATTCTCTTCCTCGTCTTCGTCGTAAACTGCTTTCTTTCTCATTATTTTTTCTTGCACCGTAGTCACCCCAGTTTCGTCCATGTCCCATATATTGTGTGGTTGGAAATTATATCGTTTAATTACGGATTCAAGGTTATCAAAAAAGCTTCCGACATTATGTGGGTTAAAACTGGTGGCTCGAGCTAGACTAGTAGCTTCAGGTGTTCTAATGGACAAATAAGGGTGTCTCTGCAAGAATGACGTAAAGCAGGCGGAGCCAGCCAGTTTCTTCGATTCCCAAGACTTTGGAACCTTTATGATATTGGAAATAGAAAGCTTGAATGCCATTTTCCAAATATCCTTAGGGCATAACCCATAATAAATTCTTGAACTCAAAAGTACTTATTTTCCAATTCTGCTTCCTGCTCATCGTTAAAGATCTGTCGATTCCTTTGATGGCCCACTTTTGTAGATGGCATTAATACAGCTATATTGCTTACCTCTTCCGTACTAAATTTTTTAAAATACCTCGTATTACGGCTGGTGGAGTAAGCCCTCTAGCAGATTTTCTTTTATGCTGCCGTGGCATTTTTGTGGCTAGCCCTGGAACAAACGAACGTTAACGTAGCTAAACCCGAAAAAGACAACAAAAAGAAGCACTATACATACATGGGGTTGGTTCTCACACGTGACTACCGGCCCATGGCAACATAAGACACAAAATATCCTCCCAAAATAAGTTCAAATGAATATGTATTTAAAGAATGATATAACCATATTATAAATCACACATTAAACATCAAGGATACACAAAAAGTTATATTATTATCCAAAATTTATGTAAACTTACGGTACTCAATACAGATGCACAAAAAATTACTGTTACTCTGCGAAAAAAACAAACGCTAACGCACCTGTCTCCGTCACGACGCCGACGTTTCACAGCGAACTGAAGTGAAGTTCAAAGAGACGTATTGCTACCGCGAGCCTTCGGCGCTGGTCAACGAAGTTATTCGTTCACTCAGTTTTTTGTAATGGCCGCTGTGACAACCAACCCGTGAGACAATCAAACCCGGTCCCCCTACACGCGATACAATACGATGATACGTGCTGTCCGAGAGTACATGGTATGGATAATATAAGCCTTTCTCGTTGCGTGTGTTTATTACTCTTGCGCAATTGAGTACCAATTCTTCGTGAACTGGTCGTTGCATCTTCTTTTACTAAATCCAAAATATTTTGCACTTCTTTTAAACCTTGTAGAGTAACTTCTTCGGATGTTATGTTGGCACTGGGAAGCTTAGCGGCCTCGCATAATTTATTGAGAAGTCTGATAAATACGTTTTTATTAGGATGTCTTTGATGTGGAAACCGTTAAGGATATTCTTATAACAGCAGCTGTAGCCCTTCTATTACAGAAACCATAAACACACTCACTATGTGCTTATTCTAATTTGAATAGGTTTTCGGCATTTTGTAACACTTTAATCATTCAAACTTGAATCTCGAACATACCATACACTGATTATGCGAAAATTTGAATACAAGTGAAACGCTAGAAAAAAATTTTTAATTACACTATAACTTAAACACAAATGAAAATCGGATAAGAACATATAGGGGTTTTCACATTATTTTCACATGTATAATACACTTCCCGAGTTTAGTTCGTTCCTCCCGACTCACCCTGTAGATCTACCTACTTCTTTTTCAGAAAATTAATGAGAAGTTTTAAATAGTGTTTAAAAAGTAAAACTACATTGCAGAACACCATTTTGGGCAATTTTGTATTCACGTTACATAATACATGGTATTTTTTAACAAGAAATTACATCAAATAGCTATTTAGTTCTTCTTGGTCAATGTCTGCATTATTTGATTTTCAATTTTTTCATTCGATCTCCCTGTGATGTAAACCTTAAATAAACATAATTTGGTTTAGTATTTCTTTGTTAGGTGTAATTCCAAAAGTATGACCTTCTTTATAGAGCGATTTAATAAAAATGATAATTTATTATAGGACCAACTGGCGGACAACCTTTCAATCGGAACAAAGTTAGACCTCCGTCATATTTTATGCAGCGCTCAAACGTCAATTTTGCTTTCATCGAGGAAGTGAGGGCTGCGGGTTATTGATGGCGACACATATTAAGCGCAGCCTGTCACCGAAATTATTTTTTATCGGAATTTAATAAAGGACATATCCCGAGCGCACCATTTTTATTGTTTTTCCAATTAGGGGGATAAATAAGTCATTAAAGTATATGTTTACGTTTTGTATTATAGTCTGTTGCTTAATGCGAGAGAATAATAAATCATTATTGAACTATAAACCCAGTGGTTTTCCCCGTATTCCATATATATGTAGTCCAATTATTATTATTTATTTATGATTATCGTCAGGACCCGGATCGGGTAGGTAGAGTTTCAAAAATTTAAAATGTTTAGTTACTTTCCGGCAGTTGTTGGAAAACTTCGTTCTTGAAAATGGCTAGTGTTTCTGAATTTGTTGCTGAGAAACGAATTAGTAAAACTGCGCTTTCTAAAAATCAGAAATATATTATTCTCACTGTCTTCAATGCTCCTCGCCACCAAAATTCAACATTCAGAGTGGCAAAAATATTTGAAATGTGTTCGAGTATGACTGGAGTCGGACAGTCAACGATATACCGACTTGTGCACGAGGATAAACGCGGCCCCATCAGGTAACCAAAGAGAAGTACAGGAAGAAAAGAAACCGTAATAAATGAGGATGAAAAGACTGCCATCCGAAGAATCATACCCTCGCTTTACTTAAAAAAGGAAATACCTTCCTTAGACAAAATAATGCCTGAAATGAAACAGGATGATTTAATTCCACCCATGGGTAAGAAGAAACTATAGGAAACTTTAAAGGAAATGAATTTTGCTTATTAAAAAATTTAAAACAGATAATCACTTTGAATAAAGACAGACGAAATCATCTGCTGGCGACGACGATATTTGAGGGCAGTTAGACAATTTCGAAGAAAAATCAGAAATATCTATTTTATGGAAGAAACCTGGTTAAATAAAGGTTATACCATTGGTAAAATATGGCAGGATAAACATACCTATAAGAAGCGAGAGGCAAGCTTTCATGGAAGGATGGTCCACTGGAATAGAAGCACCTTTGGGAACGTTTCCAAAAACTATTGAACCAGGAAAGGGGCTGATTTTGACAGATTTACTTAGTACCAGATGGGTCGATGGGTGTCGACAGAATCCTTAGTTTTGGATGAGTGACCGATAGATGGCTCACCTTATTCTTGTTCAGAATAAAATTATTAATTAGCTATTTCTCCCCTTTTTACATAACTTTAAAAAAAAGGTTTACAATAGCAATACCTAAATACCCCTAGAGGCGTTAAAAATGCATAAAAAACAAGTTCCTAGCTTTGTACGTATACTTCGTTCTTTTTATCAACTAGGATGAAAAAACTTTCCTAAGACTTTGTGTATGTGTCTTAAAAGTATGAATTGCAATTTTACAGCATTTTGAAATGATATATTTGTCCACTTCATATTAAAATGTATGATTCAAATAATGATTCAAAAACTTGTACAGTGCAACATGAGAAAATATACAAGCTAAGATATTTCTTACTTTTACACTACCTAGCAGGAATACACTACAGTCAAACCAAATTTAAAATTTATTTAGTTTTGTGTTGCTTTAAATCACTTTATGAAAAATTATATTATATCTGATTAAACTTTGAATTAATTTTTATAAATATTAAGAAAGTTACTATGATATCTAATTAGTAGAATTTTTTGCATGCACTAATCTCAGATCAATTAGTACCTATGGAACATTTTCTGTCTACACAATAGGTATTTGTGGTACTATTTGATAAATTACTTAATGTTAAATATGTTTAATGGTACATTGTTGCAGTTATTACTTTTCAATTTATATATGACTCTAATTTGCGACCTACATTTAATCATTTGGATTGACTCAACTTATCAACAGTTACAGTATCAGTTCAAGTTCATGATCACGTTCATGCCAAGTGTTAAATTGTCGAGTTAAAATGACTTGCACTTACTACTGTGGAAGAGATTAGAATAATAACTGAATTAGAAGCGAAATACAATTGTATCAAAAAAAAACGCGGATTAAAAAATACGCTCTACGGATATGATTTTATTCAATAAACTTGCACTAAGTACAAAAATTAAAGAAATTCTTTCTTAAAAATGTATTTATTTTGTCCATTTATTCTTAAATCTGATATGATAATTTTTCTGTTCTTATTATTGATAGAGATATGAACTTCCATAGACTTTAATATAAATTGAAAGTCTATGCGTCTAGAAAACATACATTGGTCAGGAAGTCAAAGAGATAAGGGCACAATGACCTGCAATAATTGCATATTAATGACATTAAGTATAGATTTAACTGGTACTTATTATTGCATAGGTATCAAATACTTGATACATAGGATACGTGGGTAATTCTCTAAATTAAGAATTTCAATATTCTACTTTTGAAAGAAATTCTTACTAAAAAGAGCATTCCTTTTTACTAAAGTACGTCCAGGTAATCTATATGCGGCATGGCAGACAGGCGGACTTACATACGTTGTTGAGACGACATCAGAGTGCATTTAATCAGAATCTTAGATTTAATTCATTTTTCAAAGATTTACCCAAAAATTTCCATGCATCTGCTTCAAGATAAATATCATGTGCCTGCGGAACTTAAACTTTACGAGTTACGCGAAACTATCAATTCGGTAGTAACAAGTGAAGTCGAAGAAACATTATGACTTTTAAAAATTTCTTAGTATTAATATTGTTTGTGATTGTAAATATCAAACCGAGTTTTTCCTATAACATTTTGGTGGTATTTGGTCATCCAGGTAAAAGTCACTACCAAGCATTCAGCTCATTTTTCATAGAGCTTGGGGCTAGAGGACATAATGTTACAATTTTAGGCCATGTGCCCTTTGATGGATATAAAAATATAAGGGTAAGTAAATGCATATGTAATACTCCCTTGACCCTAGATACGCATCATAGGGTGGGGGGTACGTATTTAACCTTTAAATAACTCGTACTTCAGGAAAAAGAGTCACCTCCCACTCTACAGTTGGAGTTCCAGGGTAAGTAGAAGTTTAAAAATGAGTTTGTTTATCACTTATTTTAATTTTATAACATCAATTGCAGTATATTTCGATTAACGATAATAAACCTATGACCCATATAATGGATATTGGATTGACTGGGCTATCACGGATGCAATATCATATGCAGCCTAAATTAATTGCTGACTTTGCAAATGCAAATTGCCCTCTGGACTTAAGCCATCAGAATTTACAAAATTTTTTAAAAGAAGACCATCAATTTGACGTAATTCTTACTGAATTCTTTAATACAAATTGCTACTATGGAATTATCTCCAAGTTTAAAGCACCTTTTATTGGTAAGTCAAATATTACATATACTTGTTAAGAGATGCGATTTAAATTCACTAGGTAACATTAATATCCTCGTTACTATAAAGGTTTATTATTTAATACTTAGCTATAATAAGTAGAAGTACAGTTAGTTCAGGGTTGTTTAGGTTGAAATAGGAGACGAATCTATTATAATTATTAATGATACTAGTTTGATATGAATACTATAATACAGGGTGGCGCAATGGGTATTGACGATTTTGAGAGTGTTATTGTGGTTATACCAATAAAACAATCAAGGTCAAAATCATAAATTTTTATTACACATATAATGCAGTTTTACAACAAAAATTATTTTTTGAAAATAACATCTTTTAAATGACCACCACGTTTTTCTAAACATTGTTCAAGTCGTGATTGAAAATTATCCGTAACTCCTAGCAGCATTTCCTGGTTTATCGCTATGATTTCTTCAGTAATGTTGTCTTTTAAAGCTCGTAACGTTTGAGGCCTATTTTTAGAAATCCTAGCCTTTAAATGTCCCCATAAGAAAAAATCGGGGCTGGTCAAATCTGGTGACCTTGCGGGCCAGTTAAAATCACCATGTCGGGATACAAGTCGTCCAGGAAACATGTTTCTTAGATGAGCCATGCAAATTCGCGCTGTATTGCTTGTTGCTCCATCTTGCTGGAACCATAAATCGAAATTTTCTACCCCCAGTCGTTGCAATTCAGCAGGTAAAAAAATTGTAAGCATCTCCAAATACCGTTGAGAAGTTACGGTCACTGTACGGCCATTTTCTTCGAAAAAGTACGGGCCTAGTATTCCGAATGCACCTACACCGCACCATACGGTGACTTTTTCGGAATGCAGAGGTTGTTCGTGAATTTGTTGAGATTGTTCGTCAGCCCAGTACCGAAAATTTTGTGTATTCACATACCCTGATAAGTGAAAATGCGCCTCATCACTCATTATTAAATGATTTAAAACATATGGGTTCAGTAAATCAAGAAAAGTCCTACAAAACTCTGTTCGTGCTGCGAAGTCTTGAGGCAAAATTTTATGAACAATTTGAATTTTGTACGGATGAAATCGTAGGTCTTCGTGTAAAATTCGACCCAAACTTCTTCGTGTAATGTTCAATGCTAACGCTTGACGCCTTGCTGAACGCGTTGGACTCCTTACTACGGCTTGTCGTACTCGTTCTACGTTCTCTGGTGTACGCACAGTTTTCATAGAACCGACATATTCATTTAGTACACTTCCAACATCACGAAACCTTGCAACCTACAACAAAATTGTGTTACGCGAAGGAATTCTACCACGCCTGGGAACATTATATTCACGCCGAAATTGTCGTTGCACTTCAATAATAGACTCCGAACGGTGATACGCCTTAACACAAAAGCTGCGTTGATTTACTGGCCACGTCACCATGGCTACTAAACTGCATTATATACGGAATATTTTACGCCATTAATACTCCCCTTCACTTTCCTTATTTTCGAACAGTGGCGTTTCAAAAACCGTCAATACCCATTGCGCCACCCTGTACATTAACAAAGTTTACATCGAACGTGCATCATTCAAAATTTAATCTACGGCGGTCCAAACAGAATTTTTTTGCATAAATTCGATTTATTCCAAAATATTAGAAACGTTTTTATACTTTTATTTTAAAACTATCAGGTACCAATACTAGTCGAAGTCACGGTAACCGCGCTTGCTGATTGTTGACTTTGGCAACTTCTTTATTGGCATTCAATTTTGTGTCACAAGTGATGTTTTAGTAAAAAAGAGTATTGCAATGGATAATTCTGATTCCGAGAGTATCCCTTCGAATATCGAAGGCATTGCGCAAAACGTTGTAGATTCCGTACTTCTCGAAAAATCAAGACAGACGTATGCAAAACTTAAAGATTGATATAAAGGGAAAGGAAATAAGAATAGCAAAAATGAGAAGGTTCTTCTGGTAAATTTTGATATGAGTATAAAGGTGGATTTAAGCTGGATTTATAAACTCGAAAAGTTGGTGAGGTTGAAGTTATGATTAAGTTTGTGAGGTTAGATATTCCGAAATCCGAGCATAAAAATTGGTTATCTCGAACTACCCGGGAAGTTTTCGAACCTTACATGAGCTTTACATGAACAACGTGAACGAGTGTATAAAAGGAACTGAGTGTTCCCTTTGGTTTAAATTGAATTCCTATTTCCAACACCAACTGAACCTCAACCTCGCCAACTTTTCGAGTTTATAAATCCAGCTTCATAAACTCGAAAAGTTGGCGAGGTTGAGGTTCAGTTGGTGTTGGAAATAGGATTTCAATTTAAACTAAAGGGAACACTCAGTTCCATTTATACCCTTGTTCATGTTCTTGATGTAAAGCTTATGTAAACTTCCCGGGTAGTTCTAGATAACCAATTTTTATGCTCGGAGTTCGGAATATCTAACCTCACAAACTTGATCATAACTTCAACCTCACCAACTTTTCGAGTTTATAAATCTAGCTTTAATATAGATTACCAAAAGATTGACTGCAAAATATTATTTGTTGTCAAAATTTGAAGTATTTATTTTTATTTTCTTATACGTGAACGATAGCGTTAAAACAGGTTCAATGAATGCTTCAGTAGTGTAGTGATCAGAATATCGGACTATTACCCTCAAGGTACTAGGTTCAAATCAATTTTAAGTAATAAATTTCTTAGAAGTGACAAGACCTAAACAGTTTTCGACAAACCAATAGAAGTCAAAGGAGCGTTCCTGACTTAAAAACCCAGAGAAAATCCCAAGTAAAACAGGTTCTAAGAATTTTTTTAGCAAATGGCTGATAAAACTACGTGTTTATACGATCACGCTAGGCGTTAATGAGGCACAAAAAATATAGATTTTTGAAATTTATTAATATAATGTATTCATACACAATAAAAGTTTCTAAAACAAATTATACAGAGTCCTACGTGACGTTTGCCGCATTTGGTTCGAATAGTTTTTTTTCGCATCCTATACCAGCACATCTACGTCTGTTACAGGGTTCAATCAAGTGTTGCAAACCATCCAATCTAACTTCATTAGGTACTTTACTTTCAAGATCAGCTTTAAATCCTCGGGGGTGGCCAGGACCTTGGGGATCATTTGTATACTTTCGCATAATAGCTTGAACTATACTTCTTCTAAAATCAAATTGTGGCATTTCACTTCCAGATTTTCGTTTTAACAACCACATTTTTCCTCTAATAGGCACTCTGTAGCACGAAATATTTCGGTCCATTCTATCGGTACCACACATGTGTTTATTGTAATAGCTGAAGAGTGATGGACGAGCGACCCGGATTTTTTTTTCTCTTTTTGGAAATAACGCTGAACATGTGTGATTGGTTCAATACCATATGCTGTAGAAGCTGCTGCGACAACTGAGTTATCCATCCATTTGATCACCATAAAGCCATTTTTACGATCTAATTGAACTGCGTACCTACTCACCACGGTTCTCTTTTTTCATTATTCTATTACTTTTTATAGTGCAGTTCTTGGGAATTCTATTTTCACGCATAGTGCCCGTACCATGACAACCTCTCTTCCGAAGTTCTTTTGGTAACGCTATACTTGTAAAAAGATTGACAAAATAAAGATACATCGACAGTTTTTGTAAGTGATAAGAAAAATAATCTAAGCATTTGTACTAAGGGAGCGGCACATTTACCAAATTTATCTTCATACTCGTTGTTACAATTTGGGTTCTTACCTAGTGTGGAGCGAAATTTTTTTTTTTTTAATATCAATAAGCTTGGGTGTTCAAAACTTGCTACTATATGTCTGTAGAATGCCATTAATTTTTTTCTAAATTTTAACAATTTTTGAAGGTGCCCCAGTGGAGTCCAAAATTTGACAATAAGTGTAAAAGCTTAATATATTTGTTTTTTTTTAATGAAGATTTTAATATTCAAATCAGCTTACCTTGAGCCAAAAATACATTAATAAGGTTAAGAAAAAAACACAAACAAAAAATTAGGACTCAGTCTTTTCATCTTGAGGTGCCACAGGGCCATTCAAATTTAGTTTAAAAAAAAAAATTTGGAAAAATACGTTCAATTTTCATAAAGTTTTATTTGCGTTAATATTAGCTAATACTGCGCTTATACTATTTATTAAAAACTATAAGAAACAACAAAAAAATTATCCCAGTGGCGTACACATATTTTCTACCGTTGAGAACATAAAATAAAATATTAATTTTAACCAATGTGTGTGATTATATATTTTAAAGGTACTAATATTTAAACAAGCTGAAGCTACATAAGTTTGTACTGAGATTTTTTGTTGAATTGTGGCATAATCGATCTTGACTTCAACCTTGTTCTAATGTAACCGTCTCTTTCGGATTCTCCTACAGCTGCCGCAGCTTCAGTAACCAAACGTATGCAGCGCTCGACAGCTTGCGTGTGACAAACATATTTTGGAAAAGTTACCATTTTGCCGCTGTCAGCAATGTAACTTTCAAGTTCGTCTGTCGTCATAGATCTTGTTAGAGGGGGTTCAACATTTTGAAAAGACTCATAGCTTATCATTTCGTAGTATTCTTGGGCATCGAAATTTAGCTTAGGAACTTTAAATTGACTTATTGCATTTGAGCTTCCGTCTTGCTGCCTAGAACGTATTATTCGACAAAGTGCAAGCTTTCTAATGCTTGGTTTTTTATCGGTAATCATTGCTAATAAGACGTTCTCCGGGTGAGCGAAGTAGGCATTCCTTTGAATTACAGGATCCACCACATCTTTCAAATGCTTTGGAAGATACCTAGTTAAATAGATAAGTTTCCATAAATGTCTCGGACCTTCCCAACAAGCTGATTCCACTTTAATAGTAAACCAGACCGGTGCGTAAACTTTTACCACATACGTTGCTAAAGTTACAAGACTTGAAGAAGGATTGCATGTAGAGACATATAAACGCAATATGCGGCTAGCTGTAGTTAGCCAGCGGGAGTGTGAGATTGGTCCTGGCTGAATATTTATCAGATTTTGAGTACATTCACCAGACATGACAGCAAGAACAATCCTGTATAAATATTTTTGGTCGTTACTTAGCTCTATAAAATCAACTTCCGGTAAGGGTGTTCCTTCAATCGGCAAAAATTTTATAATAGGCAGTGAGGCGCACTGTTTTAGAGCTTTGCCTATAGGTCCAGAGAATGAGTTAGGGCCATGTGTTACTCCGTCCAAACTAATCATAAGATGCCTTAGTGGAAGTTCATTTGTGTGCAACAAGCACACAAACCAGTGAAGAGAGCGGTTGTAATGAACTTCTAACTTTCTGATTACACCATTTTCATGACCTGTGTTCACATTTGTCCCATCACATCCAACTGCGACCAATTCTTGAGTATCATAATGTTTCAGTAAACAATAGTTGGTAATGGCCTTTAAAATATTAAAAGCACTTCCTGATGACGGGGTTACATGTCCCATGTACTCGGAATTTGGTTCTTGAACGATAACAACGTGTTCTTCCACAGATATTATAGGATGGTGTACTCCCTCTTTAATAATTGTTTTTCTGGTCGGATCTTTTCTTCCGTCAAAATAAATCGATCTTAGTACACAATTTTCTCCATCAACAGATTTAAGTGTACTTCTAAGTTTCTGCCTTTCCCGTCTAATTTTGCTGCGATCTATAACATACGAGGTATCGTCTGCAGTCACAACACCTAAATCTTGCAATAATGCAGATGACACTGCAGCAGCCCCACGATCAGAGAGACCCCATCTATCACATTCTCGAGCTAATGTCGGCAAAGCCTTACGCATTTGGTCAGATATTAATGGAACTGAGAGGTTAAAAGAAATTGCCGACGAGGTAGATGGGACGGTAACGTCATCTAATATAGAAAAGTCTGATTCTAAGGTCGGAACCTTTGGCAAGCTATCGCTTAATTCTAGTAATTTTTCCGCGATGTCTACTTCTTTATCAGGTTTATTACATTTCTGTATTTTAGAACTACTAGCTTCATGTAGTAACTCTTCCTGTCTCAGTTTTCTTTTCTCCCTTTCTTTAAGCTGTTTTGTTGTTTTGTTGTCAATATTTCCGATCATCATTTTTCTATCATTTCTTTGATCATGTAAAAATACTCTCTCCGTTACAGGTACAGTTTTCGAAATTTTTGCATTTACAGGATGCAATGTCAAATATGGCCTCCGAATTCTTTTTGAACTCTTCGGTTTTCTTTATAAAACTGGGGATCTTACATCGTTGTTTGAATGGCTTTAATAGATTTCTATACTTGGAATGATAATCCCGGATCCTTTCAAATATTCTTTCTTTAGATATAATTGGAAGGGAAGCTCTTCGCCAAAGTTTCTCAAGAGAAGGGACAATAATTTTGGCAACTTCTAAGAATGTAGGTTCCTTTAACTGCCCCTTCATTTTTAGATCATTTCTTGTAAATATATACTGGCGTAGTAAGTCACCGTATGTGGGTAAAACATTTTCATTAAACGGGGCTCCAACTCCAAATAATGGACAGTTACTGTCCTGTCCACGTGTTAGGGGTGCTGCCATTATGATTTATTCCAATTATCCAATTAAATATTGCAATCTGTAACAAAAAAAACTACTTGGTAAATTTGATTCACAATTATTCACAATGCCAAGCAGGTTGTTTGGCAATGTGAAGAAGAAGTTTCAAGTACGTCAAATGTAGCAAAAGTACTTAAAAATGAGTGCTCATGTGGCACCTCAAGATGTTTGTTTTAGGATAAAATATTTTTTTGGGTTGTTACTACTACCATTAGTATTGATCTTAATGCCCAAGATCAAACAAAATCGTTTTCAAAACAATAGCTAAAAAAAAAAAATTTCACAAATTTTTTCTATTTTTTGAAATATTTGAGGTCGTTGGGGCACCTGAAGATATAATGCGAATCATTTTAAATTTTAAGGGTGAAAACACTATACCTAGTATCAACTTTTGCACGCCCAAGCTTTGTGAAATTTAAAAAAAAGTTAAAAAACCTATAATTTCACTCCACCCTATAAAAATCTTAATCTTACCCTGGTAAACTTCAAAATTTATCAGGTGGTGTTTAAGCTCCAAACCTTGTATCCGAATCTGATAGGTTTATTCCGGATACATTGCTTACAACCGTGTCTGCCAAAATACTCAATCATCGATTCATCAAAACAAATGTGTTGCTCTGGCAGATACTGCTCCAAGGATTGATTTTGTAAAAGGACCAACAGTGGTCTTAGTTTCCACATTTTATCCACAGCTGATGAAATGTTGTTATCTGCGCAATGTAAAAATCTAAAAATTGTTAAAAAGCGATTCCTTGTCATGGATTTGTAGACAAACTCGTTTCGTAAATCTCCTTGGGAGTCCCAATAATTTCTCTTTTATGGAACCGTATTATATCCAGATATAATTAAAATCGATAAGAAGACTTGAAGCTCCTCCTTTGTGACGTTAACTTCTGGGTGGCAACTTTTAGAGGCAGCATATTTTATAGCCTCTTAGCAAAGAAGATCAAAAACATCATCATCAAATAGTATACAAAATATATCATATGGGCTCCTATGTTTAAACCTTGCATAAGATGAGGTAGGAAAAGACACTGGAGACGGTTCTATATCACCTTTGACCCATTCTGTTTCAATAATGGTTTTCTTCCTTTTTTTGTTTTGGGTTCACTGATGTCTGGATCTGCTTCATTCATTTCTTGATCTTCTCCACTTTTAACTTGTGCTTTTAAAACGATTTCTACGCCAAAATCTTTATCTGTTAGGACTTTGGTGGCTCCGGGGGTCCAATAAAAATTTCAGAAACATCGTGGTCATCTTCTTCAGCAGGGGCCAAAGCTTCCTCCAGAGAAATGCCACTGATATTAAAAAAAAATTATAACTTTATGATTTACAATAATTGTAATTATTACAAAATCCAACTTAAATTCCTTAAGAATCAAAAAAGTAGTTTGGAACAAGAAAATCAATACAGAATAAACAAATTTACATGGTGGGCATATACTACCTATATTAGCGCCTAGCGTGTTTATATAATCACATTCAGGTTTAGTATTTCTTTATCAAAAATTCCAAATAATTTACTCATATATAATCATGCATAAATATACCAGTATGTGTGTTTATTAGATTTCACATAAAAATTCTTCTCTACAGTGGTTTGATGTAAGGCTGTAATACTTACACAAATCTGATGTCTGAATACGCCATGTTTACAACACGACCTTAAAACTTTCGGTGTTCAAAACTCACTTCGACGCAACTGCACGCATTCACTATGGTAGCACTCTGTGTAATAAGCGTCCGTCGACACGCGATCAAACCCGAACGACAAGAATTAATACAAGGTTGCTAGTTGTGGACAAAAAACTTACGCGATGTCCAGCGTAATCATATGATCACGCTAGGCGTTAAAGGGTTAAAGCTTTAGCTCGATTCCCGTTCACTTTTATGAGTATTGTTGTTTTCTTTAAACTTCTTTCAGAAGCTGCGCATATGATACCAGCTGTAGTTTCAGTTGTTGCTATAGTTCTACCATTAGGTTTCTTGATTCGACACACCTTTGTAAGATGGTCTTTTTTGCTGCAGTTCCTACAAATAACAATTGTATCTAGGGGTATCTGTTACCTCCGCACTGTAGCACTTTTCAGTTTTAGATACTGCAGCTGGTAGGGTTTCTACTTGTAGATCCGGGTGATTCTGATTTGATATGCTATTTTGTATTGATACCGAGTAAATCAGGATCAGGTGAGTAGTAAATCCTTGTGAATGTAACTGTGCCTGTGCTGTTTTTCATTGTTTTATTAATGAAGAGCTCATGCCAGATATAAACTCATCTCTTATAAAGTCATTTTTATTTTATTCAGTAGAAACTGCTTTGAAATTACATTATTTGCTAAGCTCTTTTAAGGACTGTATATATCGGGTCTATAGGCTCACCTGGCTGTTGGCGATGAGTAGATAAACAACGTCTGGCATAAATTTCATTTTTAGGTATTATGTGGATTTGATCTGCAGTCGATATAACTTTCTGAAAGTCATCACGATCACTTACTAAAGCATACACAGGGTGTCCCGGAAAATGCGGGAAATCTCTCGGATTCAGGTAGAACATGAAAAATAAGACAACAAGTTCCTATACAATTTTTTCTTATAGGCCCTACCTACGGAGATATTTGCCCCTAAAGGACGCCGCTGGAAATCGGTTTTTCTTTCAAAGTACTTAACGTTCAAAGTACTTAACATAATTTAATAAAAATTTAATGTGATGAACAGTAGTTAGGATCTCTTAGAATAGTGTCCTTGAAACATATTTAGCTTCTTTAGTTCACCAGAGGCGGACTAAGCTTTATTAAAGTATTAAGCTGTAACTTCCCAACTAGCATCAAGGTTACTGAAACTGTTGCTAATTGCCTTTGCTACTATCTTTAGGTAAAATATTGATAATTGATACCAAATAACTTACTATAAAGTTTAAACTTTTACTAATGCAGAAAAATTGATGGATTTTACGTAACAATTATCTGATATACCGACTATAAGGTGTCATTACCTTGTGGTAAATTTCAGGGTTGCTGAAACCGTAGCGCGACAACGTTAACCTGCTTATATAACACCAAAACTTTAAAGTAAAAATATTTGTCGCCGTAACGACAAAAAGGTAACTTTTAAGTAGGCCTGACTACAAAGCGCATTTACAAATAGCTACAACTACAGAGGGACAATAAAAATACCACAGAGTTCGCTACTTCTTAGTAGTATTTTAAGGTGACTGTCTAGTAAGCGTTTCCATGTTATCTCACTTGCCAGTAATTTTGACCATTTAAACTATTAAAAAATTACGGTATAGTCATGGTTACAAGACAAAATTACTTTAAAGTAATTTTTACCTTGAATCTCATAGCGTGAATTTCTTTAATTTTTTAGGATATAGTTGTACTTTATGAGAGCAGTAAGTGAAAAAGTGAAGTGTAATGGAGGCTAAACAAAAAGTAACTAAAGGACGAAAATATCGTCTCCACATTTTATAGAAAAGTGAATATGGAACCAAATAAAACTAAAAGTGATGCTTCTTATACTTTAACTTCAATTTCTAAAATAAAAACTGGAAGTTCATCAGTGGGTTTTGAAACGAGTACGTCAAATGATGTTTGTGTTTTTAGCAATGCTAATAAATCTGGCATTATGGCGCCGAAGCCTGACAGTTCAACAAATGAATATGGTGACCCTGATGAGGAAAAAGAAAATAACATTTGCTCTTCACTTTCATTTAGGGAGATGATCAGAGAATGATGTTTCGCCGAGAAAATATCCCAATATTAGTAATCTACTGCTTAAATTAGGGTCACAAGGACATCAATTTCCAGCTGATAGCAGAACTCTTTTAAAGACACCAAAATCTGCAAATATTGTAACAATGGGTAATGGACAATTTTAGTATAATGGTATTAGAAACAGCTTACTAAAAGCCTTTAAAGATGTAGAAGAACCTTTAGTGGTCTCTCTAATTTTCAACGAAGATGGTCTACGACCATTTAGAAGCGCATCTACAGAATTTTGGTCTACTCTATTAAGAATTGCAAATATGGATAATCTAAAGCCAATTATCGTAGCTATTTATTGTGGACAAAGCAAACCACCTTTACAAGAATCTGTTTCGCAATGTGTCAAGGAACTTAATGATATTATGGTTAATGGAATAACATGCAATGGACATAGTTCAACAGCTGAAATAACATAATTTATTTGAAGGTTAAAGTTCCAAGCTGGCGTTTAAAGTAGCAAAAATAACTAGGCGGTTTTAAAACTAAGGAATTATTATCATAGAGATTACTTTAACGTTCCAAATGGGCACTTTTATGGAACCGATGAAACTACGGCGTACAAAAATAACTAGTAAGTTCTGAAAAGCACTTCAAGGAAGATTTCTGGATAACGCCGCCGTGTTTGTTACTACGAAGTAACGAAAAATGTAAGGTTTTAAGTAACAGATTTTACCTTTAAGTAAAACAAACTTTGCAGTGATATATTTTTTAAACCCGCTACTTATACATAAGTCAATTCTACTTTAATGTATCAGAGGTAACTTTAACGTGGCGTTGGATAAGATACACCATTCTTATTAGAAAAATGGCGACTTCATTTTTGGAAAAATCCTAACTTTTGTTACAAAATATTCGCCCTAGCTATTATTAACTTTTTAGAGTAATACAGTTTATTTTTTTATTATTTGTTATTATTAGGGATGTTAGAAAACTGCTATATCCTTTATTATTATTATTATTATTATTAAATTGTTTATTCCCAACTAACTATTACAGTTCATTACAGGGAATATAGTATAACGTAGAATACGATTAACCATAACGATAGATAAAATAATATTAAAATTAAAATAATAATTTCACATTAAAATATCTGTTTCACAAACTTTTAACAAAATCATTCTTCCAAAATTATGTTTGTTAGTTT
Source organism: Polydrusus tereticollis (assembly GCA_963920685.1). Classification (NCBI taxonomy): domain Eukaryota; kingdom Metazoa; phylum Arthropoda; class Insecta; order Coleoptera; family Curculionidae; genus Polydrusus; species Polydrusus tereticollis. Next base: position 35,472,472 of record OY987331.1, read on the forward strand.
ATTTTTAAATTTTTTGATTACTTGAATATTTTTAAGAAACGTTGGTAATTGATTATAAATAATAATTCCTTCATGTAAAATTGATCGTTTACCAAAATTCGATCTAATTTGGGTAATTTGGAAATCATTACATTGTCTTGTATAATGTTGGTGAACGCTAATTGATTTTAATAATTGTATATTTGAATTTTTTATTTTTAAGTTTATTTTCTGTATTAATATACTAATTTTTAATTTATACAAATGCTTGAGGTCTAGATATCTTCTTGGTCTATATAAATTCAATGTTGGTTCTAAAAATGGTAAGTTGTTTATACATTTAATTACTTTATTTTGTAATTTTTGTAATGGTTTTAAATTAGTTTTACAGGCAGAGCCCCAGATTGATATTAAATATTGGATTTTTGAATAAATAAGACAAAAATATATATTCTTTAAATATTTTAAGGGAACAAAATGTCTTATTTTATATAAAATTCCTATTAATGGAGATATATTAGTTTTTAGTTTTTGAATGTGGTACTTCCAACTTAGATTTTCATCTAAATATAATCCCAAAAATTTAATTGTCTTTGTATACTTGATAATTTGGCCGTTAAACATTAATTGTGAAATATGTTCCTTATTTGAATTGTTCTTACTCATCAGCATGTAAGAGGACTTGTTGAAATTTAGAGTTAATTTTACGATTGAAGCCATGCAAAAATAATATTTAAATCATATTTTATATCATTTTCCAGTTGAAAAATATTATCTGAAAAATATATTACAGTCGTATCATCGGCAAATAGTTTACTATTCCCTTTTAAATTTAAATTTCCTATTGAATTAATGTAAATTAAAAAGAGGATCGGTCCTAATACAGAGCCTTGTGGTACTCCACAAGTTATAGTTTTTTTATTGCTTTTGTTATTTTCAATTTGGACAAATTGTTTACGATTATAAAGATAGTTTTCAAACCAACAGTAAACCATTCCTCTTACCCCAATATTATACAGACATTGCATTAATTTTTTATGATTAACAGTATCAAAGGCTTTGCATAAGTCTAGTGATAAGAGACAACATTTTTTATTATTATCAACGTGAGATTAAATTTTTGTTATGACATCTGCTACTGCAATTTCAGTATCTCTATATTGACGAAAGCCGTATTGACCAGAAAAAAATAAATTTTTATTTTCTAAAAACTCTGATAATTTGATATTCATAATTTTTTCTATTACCTTTGAGATGACCGGCAATACAGAAATAGGTCGGTAATTGTTACAGTTATACCTTTCACCATTTTTATAGATTGGTGTTATTTTTGCAATTTTTAATTTATCTGGAAAAATTCCCATGTTAAAAGAAAGTTTTGTTAAGCAGAGTAAAATAGGAATAATTTCATTTTTGACAAGTTTTATAATTTTAATATTTATGTTGTCAAAACCACTAGCTTTCTTCACTTGAATTTCATCAATGATGTCTTCAATATCTTTGTTATTAATATTTTCTACATCCAAAAACATCGACTGCTCATTTTGTCGGTCAGAACTGGTATTTGATATATTTGGAATTTTGCTAGATAAGATCTCACCAACATTTACAAAGTGGGTATTTATCTCTTCACAGATTTGCCATTTTCCCTCTATTTTTAAATCATTTACCAGTAGATAGTCAATGGTTTGCTTCTCATTATGTTGTTTGTTTGTTAAAATTTGATTAATGCTGTTCCATATGGCTTTTTGATTTGTATTAATAAAGTGTTCATTATAATAATTTTTCTTAACTTTTCTAATTGTTTTTTTGACTAATTTATTGTAATGCGCATGTACTTCTTTAAATTCTAAGTTATTTGGATACTTTTTGAGTTTGTAGTAATGTTTGTCTCTTAATTTCAGCATTTTTTAAATCCTAATATTTTTCCTATTTCTTTATGTTTTTTCTCAACAGGCTTTATTTTAAGAGCGAGTTGTTATTTTTAGATCTAACATCCTTATTTTTCACAGAAAAACTTCATGCGTTTGGATTTTACCATCTTGCATATCAAAAATAAAGACTAAAGTCTAAAATATTCATATTATATTATTATGTAGGTACCCATATTCTTATTGTATTAGGTAAATAAAATATATATTGAAATGTTGTGAAGTTAATAAGGTTATTTGGATAGACGGAAACATAATATACATGATTTTATTTAAAAGATAGAGATCAAAATATTTTCAAGGCACCGCACGATGGGAAAGTCTCGGGGACAATGTAGTTACGTAAATGTTACCGCACAATCATTCGCCATTTTGGTAACAACGTGGTGAAGAAACGGTGCCTGAACGTTTCCCGACACCAGTAACAGCAACGTTAAAGTTCTTCGTGTAGTGAAGATTACGTAGCGGCGACCAAAATTGCTAGTTGGGATAAATTCTAAACAGCCTTTATGCTATAGATTTAAAAAAATAAATCTGGATAGCTCGTATCTTAGACTAAAAAAAAGGTAGTCTTGCTTATTGTGGATAAGATGAACCGTTTTTGAGAAAAAGAATATTGAAGCTGGCTGAACTCGACGATTGAACTTATTATAATGACAAACGTTGCATTGATAGTGCGGCTTGCAGATGCATGCAGGCGTACTGAATTGACGAATATACACAAATGACAAAAATGACAATGCATTCATATTACTATTCCATTTGCGAAAACAAAGACACCACGAGATTTGTTTTTTAATCACAAACGGGTATGTTCAAGGAATAAATATGGTGGAAATATTTCGAAGATCTACAGCGATTCGGCCAAATAATACAGTCGTCATACTCGATTTCTTTGTGGGACACAGAAATGAAAAATGCATTAAGCAACTTAATTAAGTTGCCATTAATACTTTTGGAAAAATACCATGCCGATGAAGCATTGTTTCTAAGTCTTCCAAATCCTTAACAATATACTGGACATTACTTTCAGAAATCGTCTGCATCGTTAGTTGTAGACTCAGGAGCCGATTTATTAACTGTTAAGTGACATGGTGGTTGGCACTCTAACTCAATGGCAAAAAGCTGTATAGAAGATTCCGAAGAAAATAAAAAGTCCTTTTTTCTAAAATTGTGGGTAACGTTCCAGGCACTGATGACCCTTTAACAATTCAAGCATTCGGAGAATAAACTTACTCTCTAAAAATTCAACCCACTTGTCATCTGCTGGAATTATTTTAACAAATGTTGAGAATTTTAAATAAAGGTGGCGACTAACTTTCTTTTTATTTGTTTTCTATTTGAACAGTTGAACATTTTCGGTTTATTGTGGACAAAGCAAACCACCTTTACAAGAATCTGTTTCGCAATATGTCAAAGAACTTAATGATATTATGCCGATAAAGCATTGTTTCTAAGTCCTCCAAATCCTTAACAATATACTGGACATTACTTTCGGAAATCGTCTGTATCGTTAGTTGTAGACTCAGGAGCCGATTTATTAACTGTTAAGTGACATGGTGGTTGGCACTCTACCACAATGGCAAAAAGCTGTATAGAAGATTCCAAAGAAAATAAAAAGTCCTTTCCTTCAAAATTGTGGGTAACGTTCCGGGCACTGATGACCCTTCAACAAATCAAGCACTCTGGGAATAAAGTTACTCTCTAAAAATTCAACCCACTTGTCATCTGCTGGAATTATTTTAACAAATGTTAAGAATTTGAAATAAAGGTGGCGACTAACTTTCTTTTTAATTGTTTTCTATTTGAACATTTGCGGTTTATTGTGGATAAAGCAATCCTGCATTACAAGAATCTGTTTCGCAATATGTCAAGGAACTTAATGATATTATGCCGATGAAGCATTATTTCTAAGTCTTCCAAATCCCTAGCAATATAGTGGACATTACTTTCGGAAATCGTCTGCATCGTTAGTTGTAGACTCAGGAGCCGATTTATTAACTATTAAGTGACATGGTGGTTGGCACTCTAACACAATGGCAAAAAACTGTATAGAAGATTCCAAATAAAATAAAAAGTTCTTTCCTCTAAAATTGTGGGTAACGCTCCAGGCACTGATAACCCTTTACAATACAAGCACTCGGGGAATAAACTTAATCTCTAAAAATTCAACCCACTTGTCATCTGCTGGAATTATTTTAACAAACTGTTGAGAATTTGAAATAAAGGTGGCGACTAACGTTCTTTTTATTTGTTTTCTATTTGAACATTTGCGGTTATTATGAATTCATAGTAACACTCAGTTTTAATACGAAGGCCATAAGGACATCCAAATGAGGATACTAAACGTGTTATAATGGCACGGTCGTAGATCAACATATAAAACAAATGTTTTAACAAATATTGATTTGTCTGGTTTTAAAACCAGAGGATTCAATTCATTTAAGTGGGATTTATTTAATAAACTTCTTTCGAATTCGTTTGGTTCAGTTCTGTAGTCGTATGACACTAAACATTCCTACTTAAAACTACCTACCGCTAGCTTCGTTGATGCATTCAATCCTTTTTTCCATTGACCAGGTAGCTGTTATCAATAGCCCAAGCCATTCAACGTAAACAAAGAATTATTATCAGTTGTTATTGTCATTAAATTGCTTTTAAATATTGATACAATGCACAAGAGATTAGTAATCGTTGTAGTAAAGAAGAACTAGTGTATCATTTTTAAGTCTTCTAGTTTCCTGATAATAATGAAATTTTTAATAGTTCTTACAGTTCTTGTTATTTTTAATAAATGTTGTCACGGCTACAATATTCTGGCAGTCATGCCCTCCGGAGGTATGTCACATCTCGAGGCTTTCATACCACTGTTCGAAGCGTTGGGTGAAAAAGGACACAACGTCACAATTGTGAGCTACTATCGTTATCATTTTAAATGTAAAAATATAAGAAGTATTTGGTTCGAGAAGGGCGCAAGAAGACACGTAATGTCCTTAAATAACACCGGTACAATTTTGACCCACTATCTGGGTGCTGTAAGATTAAAAAGACGAAGTGACCAAAGTTGTGAGTACGGACTGAAAAATACGCACTATCAGAAATTTTTGCAGGAGGATGCCTCCTACGATGTTATTTTAATAGAGTTTTTCAACTCCAATTGTTTTTTCGGTGTTGTAGATAGGTTTAAAGCACCAATGATAGGTAAGAAACTAAAAAAAATAAAAGTACAAAAAAATAATCTTTTTTTTTAATTAGGTTTTTTTAATTAGGTATGTCTTCTATATGATAAAAAAATAAGTCTTTTAATAACAGCTTTTTGGATATGGTTTCTTAATGACGTACTAATATTTCAGGGTATGATTTCTCAGGTAATGTTTAGACTTTAGGCTGAAAGTATATCTTTTCAGTTATAATACATTTAACATTGTATGGGTCAACGCACCCGTAATTTTATCTTTCTCCTTAGGGTCGAAAAATAATAACAATATAGTTAGCCGATAATTTAGTATAAATCTTACGACAGTGGCGGACGTTTGGGTTTCAATCAATACGTCTGCAACTTTTACGGTATGGGCTGCCAGTTTAAAATATCCCTTTTTTTCCAAGGAGTCATGGGTAAATGGTGGTAAATTTAAAAGTAATACAGGTAAATCGTTTGTTAAAAATTCGAATTACATTTGAACCGTAAGATGGCCGTTAAGAATGTAAGGGCCTACCACATGTTCTCCAACAATTCCTCCCCAAACATTTATTGACGAACGATTTTCGCAGTTCATTTGTAGCATGACTCTTGGATTTTCGGTAGCGTAATATTGAAGAGTATGCTTTGTTGACGCATCCACTATTATAAAAAATAATGGATTTCCTTGAAGGCGGAACCGAACCCACTCACAAAACTCAACTCTACACTAAAAGTCATTTTCACTCAGAGCCTAGTACAGTTGAATGTGGTATGCATGAAAATGATTTATTTTTAAAATTCTCTGAACTGGCCTTTCACTTATTCCAACTTCTTCTCCTGCACTTGCCTGACTGTTTGTATTTTCTGTAACTGTCAACAAAACTGCTAATTAATTTTCCTCATTTGTTACCGTTTTTATTTTTCCTTCTTTTTTGTAATCTACGTTCCCTGTTTCAAGAAAACGCTCAAGCAGTCTGCTATATAAAAATCATGGCATTGAGCTCCTTTGAAAAATTCAGTTTTTAAAATAAAATATTATCCGATAAGGTATAGTTATATCTTTCGTAAGGGTAATGCATAGACAAGGAATATGCGGTTATGGTAGGGATAGATAGGCAACTTAACATACTAAACTGGTTTCCCAATAGCGCCATTCGTGACTAACTAACTAACTAACTAAGAACTAAATGTAGCAGTTCGGGAGAGGGGCGGGGGGTCGGCGCCACGCATGAAAATTTAAATTTTACAACTTTGAATTCAAATTTTCGCGCTTCTAGCTCTGACGGAAATGTTAGAAGCGCAAACCTTTTGAATTGAAGTCACTATAATTTGGAAGAATAAAAGGAAGTTTTAACAAAACGTTTCTGAGATGGCGACAAGCTTTATTAATATTAGATATTTACATAAATTAATATAATAACGAAGCAAGTTTTACCTAGGATTGTGCTGTAAAGATTTAACATAGGAACAGCGTTCAGCTTTTAACACGACCCTCTTCTGCCATGCTTAATTTTCTGGTCATATCCAAATTGTGTGTGACAAACTCAATAAGTTTTTTGAATGCCAATTTTGTCTTTTCCACAGAGTAATGGATTTTGAATAGCATTTACCCAAAGTTTATGCATCTAAAAATACACGGACATTATACTAAGATTGTAAACTGTCATAACTCTAAGAAAATCAGTATATAAGTAATGTTTACGATTATTCAAGATCAAAAAGTGTCCTGCATAAATTTTAATTTGATAGCAACAATATTTTGTGTACAGTATAGGCGCAAGGTGCCTTTTTGGCTCTTCACGATACACCCTTTTTATTACTTCGATAAAACAACAAAAAACTTACCTGGTCGCTTTTTGGGAACCTGTGCATTTTCACACGTTTCCCACTTTGTACTTTACATCCGGGAAAGCAACAATAAATCACCATTTTAGCAAAATAAACTTAATAAACTTATAAGTCGCGCCGCTTCGTTTAAAAATTTAATTTTAAAATATCAATGTCGCTTGGATCCGACTTCGGAATATATTTTTATTATTGATCAGCGCATGTCATATTTTTATCCTTATCGCACCTAAGCTGGTAAGGTCGAACGCAGAGAGAGAAAGATACAGAACCTTCACCACGCTCATTCTAAATACTTGTTTTGTCTCTACCAACGTTAGGATATGAACAACCTTATAAAACAAGATCCCTACAATAGCGCCATCAGCGTCTGATTGAAAAACTAAACGAACAGGGAACGATCTTCATCATTTCAATTATCCTAGCCTGGGGTAATGTCAAAACATATTTCTTAAATAAACATGGTTGTGTTTTCATGGCTGCGTAGATCTTTTTTGTAATACTTTACTAGTGAAATAGGCATATTTATTGTTTTTGGTAAATATCTTAAAAACAGAATAGAACTTAAGAGCTAATGAAAATTGTTGAAAGATTTTTGTTTTATACTGATACGAAATAAAAGTATATGATTATCGAGAAGTTAGAGAAGCTTAAATATTGTTATGGTATAATAGAATTATGGGTATACTTATGTTTGTAAGAACTTTTCTTCATAAGATTATCGGTTATGAAGGAACACCATCTAGAAACTAAAAGTTTTGTTTGGTCCTGAGTATGACAGAAACTAGGTGTCGATACAACTGCTGCTGACCTGAACGAAATATGTTATTTTATCCAAAAAGCTGCAAATCTTTTATCGTCAATACTTCTAGTTATAGTGGACGAAATATGCAAACATAAGGCCAGTTTCTGTGCTACTTTCATAAACAACTTGCAAACTAGAACATGTGTTATATACCTAATTATAAATAACTTAACACTGAGTACCGTTTTATTTATTGTATGTAATAGTTATGTTATTTTTGAATTAAAAAATGCAATGTGTAAAAGTAATAACTACATATTCACAGGACTTTCCTCATGTGCTCTATTCCCATGGCAACCGGAATGGTTTGGTGCTCCACAAAATCCAGCCTACAATCAAGTTATCTTTATGGGGTATAAGACTCCCATGTCGTTTTTGGCGAGGGTAGAGAACACACTGCTTCAGGTTTTTGACAACTTGTGGTAAATCATTTTCTATTTAATTAATTAGTATGGCAAATACAGGGTGTCCAGAAATGACAATGATAAAACACAAGTATGATTCTACATAAAAAAAATACGAAAAAAAGTTCATATTAATATCGGCCCGGAAGTGCGAAGCTGCAGGCCCTTGAGAATGGTGTCATGAAAGTGCCTTTTTTTTTAATTAATCATAATACGATCCCAAAATAACTGTTTTTATCACCATTAGCAGTGTACGCAAAAAATAATTAACATCGATCCGTCCCATTTTAACTTATATAAAAGCATTCCAAATACTTGGGAAGATTACACATTAATAGGTCAGTACATGTTGCCACGCTGTAAAAGGATATCTGAAGCCCTGTAGATGACAAGAACTGTGTATCAAAACGTATTCTATTGATTTTTAAATTAATACAAACTGCCCAAAAAAGCTGAAAATATCTTTATTTAACGAATACAAACAGTTGACGAAATACGCAAACTCAATCGACATCTGAATATACTCTATCAACATCTAAATATACTCTATAAACATCGACAAACAGCTCTAGTATTAATTTATCTAATTGTAAAAATTTTATTCTTAATATTTACAATGAATGCGTTTTCATATAATCATATATGGTATGCTCTTTAATTTGAAAATGTCTAGCTTGAGCTTAACTTGATTTAAGATGTTAGTAACGTACTAGTGCGGTAATAAAGGTTATTATGACATTTCAAAGAGTGTTAAACCATAGTCAATATAAATGATACTTGTATACAGGGTGTTGGGAAAATGTGTTTGGATACTTGGACAGGTGATTCTACATGATAAAATAATGTTAGTAAGTCATGTAACAAAATATCGAAATCTCAATATTTTAACTTGATTTATTTGCGCCTATTGGACGTACTGATTTAATGGTAATAAAATGTTTACTGCTAATTTGTGACTAAACGGTGAGGTTTATCGACTCGAATGAAGAGTAACTTTTTTAATAAGTATTTTATTGTCTTTCACAAGGCATATTTGGTTTTGTAATATCTGTCAAATCCAAAAAGATATGCGAAAAAAAAAAATATGGTTTTCAGGTAAAGTGCCCTCTGGTGGCAGAGTAGGGCAACATTTTGGTAACAGAGTTATAGAAATCGTAAAGATAAGTCTCTGTGCCAAAAATCAAATTAATTGGTGAAAAAGTAAATGCCCTACATCAAAAATAAGAAAAAAAAATTGAACTTTGACAGACCATAACTTAGAAAATATTGAGATTTCGATATTTTGTTACATGACTTACTAACATTATTTTATCATGTAGATTCACCTGTCCAAGTATCCAAACACATTTTCCCAACACCCTGTATACAGGGTGTTTCAGAATAAGATGCTGATCCTTAACGGTGTGAATCCTTAGGTGATTTTAAGAAGAAAAGTTCAAATTAACATATATCCTTAACCTATCAACTTTCGAACTACAGGGCGTTAAAGTTTTAAGAAAAAAATCGTTTTTCTATCATAACTTTAACAAATTTCTAGCTATTTTTACGAATTTTTCACACATGCCCTCTAAGCATCAATAGCCATTTTTTGGTGTAGAAAAATTTTAAAATTTTTTAACCAGTGGCGTCCTGAAAGGGTTTGGACTAGACATTTTGGAAAAATATTATGTACGCCACTGCTTTTTCTCAAGATAAAAATTATTTTTAAAATACTCATCCATTTTAGGTCAAATTTAATATCTTGCCTTTTTATCGTCCGACAAACAGTTTCCGACAAAAAAAATAAAAACATTAAATGCGCATTCGCTATGTGCCTATGGTTTCTGACAAGTAGGCTATGAACTTTGTTAAGGAAACAATGAAAATAACGAAATATTAAGAGCACATATTCCTACATAAGACAAGGTAAATAAGGGTAGTGGTTACATAAGGAAATTTCGAAGAAAAATTGTCGCAAAAATTAAAAACGTGAAAATATGTATCTAAAGTAAATGCTCGAATTGAGCACCGTTGACAATCTGACAACAACCGAGGCGATAAACAAATTCTTTTTGAACGTTGTCGATGACATCTGCGTTAATGTATCTAATTTCTTAGTGTATTCGTGCCTTTAAATCTTCTAAATTCGCTGGGCGATTCACGTATACTTTACTTTTCAGATATCCCCGCAAAAAAATATCAAGAGGAGTTAAATCTGGCGATCTGGTTGGCCACTCAATCCCCTTTGGAAAAACTTCAATAGCGCGAACAGGTAAAGCGTAATGTGACGGGGCTCTATCTTGTTGGAAAAAAAGGTCACGCTGGTGTACGTCGGGTTCTTCTCAATTCGGATACGAAGTTATTAGAGCGTATTTTCAAAGAAGTAAAAGGACCTCCGACTATTTTGTTTATTCACATGAACGTTTAATGTAAATTCCTGCTTTGTCAGAAAAAAATATTCTTTTTGCAAAGTTATCGTTACCGTTACAATATTGTTGCATTTGCTCACAAAATTCAGTTCGCCGAGCAAAGTGATCGTCCGACAGCTCCTGAAGTAGAAATATCTTTTAGGGATAGAACATTGCTTTCTTGAGTACTCTATGCAGAGGAGACCGCGCCAAATGAATACTAGAAGCCGTTTCCGTAATTAATGTTTGACAATTATCTTGCACTGTTGACAGCATGTTAAGCTCATCTAATTCAGTTACTGAGGGTCGACCAGATTTTTGAATATCTCGAATATGCCCAAACTCCCGAAACTTTACCTCAACTCTGCTTACCATTCTTTGGTTAATATCCGGCCGATCAGGGTGAGTTGCATTAAACAAGTGAACCACTTCTGTCTGAGTGCGCGACCTATCTCCGAAACCAATCATGCACAAGATTTCAATTTTTTAACGTTCGCTTAATTTTCTCATTTTTCACAAAATAAAGGTAAAGTATTTTCTTTTTACTAGATAGACCCAGGATCACACTGCTATCTTCTATCAAAAAGAGCAAACACTAGTTGCTAACATGCAAATACCTATAATAATTGTGAGGGAGAAACAATCGTTTTTGAGTATTAAGTGTATAACCTTCTAAAAATTGTAAAAGAGCAGAGCGCTTTCGGTCTTAGGCCATCATCAGTGCTTCCTAAAAAGCAAGGAAAATCCAATTTGTAGAAATATTTTATTTGAAAATTTCGTTGTACGAAATGTAATTATAAATGAATCAATAAAATCTGTTGTGTGAAATCAGTTAAATGTTACCTTTTTGTTGAAAATCTGTTCTTAGAAATTATATAAAAAATGTGTTTTGATTCTTACTCACTTTGTCAGGAGACAGGAACACTTCATCGATACAAAATCTTTTTTTCTAAGTCGGCCATCAATACCACAATGCAAAAACTGATTACATAAAACAATTAACACGTAAATTTCTAAACGACAAATATCTTTGACTAACCACTTTTTAAAAATTTCAATCAATAATTAGCATTTTTCTTTTTCCTTTTTATTTTTCGGTCCACATGAAAACGTGGTTTCGAATCAAAATCTGACGGTTATTTAAATTAAAGAGATTAAATCTATCTTGACATTAAAATGACATTGTTGACGTTGTTGAGAATAACGAGCGGGTTATTTAAAATTTTGTTAAGGTTGGATGATATTTAAATTTTTAAATGTTAATTTAGGAGGCGTCTATGTAAGGGAATATAACTCTTGTTTAGGTTAACTTGTGTATTTTAACAAAAGCAATTTTCTAGTAATTTCTTTATGTCCTCTATGAAATCGAGTCGACAATTTCTCATGGATGATCTTTCAATTAGAGAAAGGACTGAAAACATGATTAGAACATCTGAGGTGCTGACCAAAAGCAGAAGAGGATCTAGAACGGTGTTCTTTTATATGGGTCTTGAGGGGTCTATTATCTATAATAATTCTAACAAAATGTCCAATATTAACTTTTTGTGACACTGACAATAAGGTAAGTAAATAAAATAACAATACTCGTGACGTGCTGCATGTTTTGAAGGTAAAACAGATTTTTAACGGTGCTCAATTCAAACATTAACTGTAAATACATATTTTTACAATTTTAATTCTGAAGACAATTTTTCTTCAAAATTTCTTAATGTAACCACTACACTTATTTACCTAAATATGTTCTTTTTAATTCTGCATAAAAATATTGGGGTTTTGATTAAAAAAAAAAACGAAGACGTCATATCTCTTTTTTAATATACCCTGAATATTTCGTTGCAACGTTAAAAAAATTCGAAACTGAAAATACTAATCGACGGGGCCGAGCTTTTTTTTTGCAAACTCCCCTGTTAATTTTTATTGAATTTATTCACTACTTTACGAATGTACTGTATATAAACATCAAATATGTTGCTTTATTACCCTGTTTGGTTATCTCTTTTTTATACCTGCGAAGTTTAGTTCTTCTAATTACTGCATTTCTAGTCTAGATCTAAAAGCTTAATAGTTCTTAAATGTCTTAATCAGTTAAATTTATTTTTAAAAACCTTTTACAAAAAAACCTAAAGTAAATTATTATAATATTAGTATACTCTAATAATACACAAAATTGCATAATATTTTTTGCATTATTAATATTCAAAATGACACGCCTCTGGAAGTCGCGTCTCCCTTACGTCTTGCATACCCAGATAAAAATGAGTCGCTGGCAATTATTGTGGTAAGAGTATAGGATCTAGTTACAAGATAGATATTGAATTTTTAAGAATAAGTTAGTGTTACTGAAGGTTACTTTTTTAAAATATCAGGTGACCCGTATTGCAACCAATGGCGTGGTAACAAAAGGGTGGGGGTAATTTAAGGTCATATTTTTTTCGCCAAGTGAAGTGTTGTTATTTTTTAAAAACAAATTATGCCTTCCTGAACATTTTTACGCAAGAAAGGTCTTCGGGATTTATGGTCGTATAGTTGACAGTTTGCGAGATTAAACTGATTTAAACAATAATTTTAATAATAAATACCAACAAATCAGTAACAAAATTATAAACCACGCAGTCCCTAAACTTGTACATCCTTTTTTTCTGTTACTACAAGTTTGTTGATAAATGTTGAAAATTATTTCCGTTCACTTCGATGCCACCATCTTCAAAGGCCTGTAGCTTCGTATATAATTCTTTAATAATATTCATCTTTTTTTAATATCTTTTTAAAGCAGAATCATACCGTCAAATTTATTATTGTCATTTCCGAAGACCCTGTGTAAATACTATACTTTTAGGTACAAATATGGCATGGAAAAGTCTGGGACTGAATTTTCCAAGAAGTACACAGGCTACGATCCCGTAGACCCGCACAATGCCAGTCTTATTCTTGTAAATAGCCACTATACTTTACATGGTGTCAGACCTCTAACGCCGAGTATAGTGGAAGTGGGAGGTTTGCATGTTAGCAATAGAAGAACTAAAAAGTTACCAGAGGTAATAAATAATTTAAGATTATTTAAAACTTCCGAATTAACGATAATTTAAAAAGAAAGTAAAGTGAACCTATAAAAAAATTACTTCACTTGGCTCTCTTTTATTTTCTTTAAACTAAACGTACATAATTCTAACAGGTAGCTTGACACCTAGAAATCATTCTTATTTTTACAGAAAATAAAATTAGAAATGACTCAATTCAGAAAAATGCCGCTTTCCTTAAAAGTAATTTGTACCCGCCTCTAATTTATTTATAAACAGAAAATTAAATTCAAATTTTCCTTCAAGGCAATTTATAATTTTGGGTAGAGGGATGAGAATATTGATCGATATCTCTTTTTGGCATAGACACAAAAGTGCTTCACATGTAAAATTGTAGGTACATGCCCTTACTATAATAAGAATCTAGTCAGAGATTATGTTAGATTAAGGGTCGGACACGTATCTACGTCAATATCCAAGTCTCAATCTACAGGGTACTCACTTCAACTCCCTTGGACACTAAATACTATACTATGAGAGATGCAGATTTCGATTTACCACAGTGTAATACCTGATAGGGCACTACATTTGAAAAATAATTTTAATAGGCTCTACTAAGTTTTGTAAAGTTGTCTAAGATGATCTTACGCACCGAATGATGGTATTAGGGTTGTTGCCAGTGTTTAGTTTGTTTGGAAATCACCGAACATTAAGTTTTTGCATGTAGTGAAAGTGGGAGGGTTGCATATAAACCCTGTATATTTTTTCATTTACAGATCCTAAGTTACACTCGTTACATTTTTAATATACCATTCTTTGTTTCTAATATTAGTAGTTTTCGACAAAAAAATACTATATTAAATGTTCAAACTGTCTTCCCTGTACAGGGTGTCCAATTTTCGATGTAATTTCAGGCTATTTCGGTTTTTACATTACTGCACTACTTTTTCATGAAACAAATGATGCCGCAAACAGAAATGTCATAGCTTTCTTAGTTTTTAAGCTACAGGGTGTTTCCGAAAATGTTTGCTTTTTGACCACTCACTCTATCTCGGTTATCCTTTAACTTATCAAAAATTTGAAAACTGTTTCTAAGAGAGTTTTTTTAACTAGAATTCAGTGGCTTGCTTACTACTACTACTACTCTAATTTTCTAAATTTTTCGATTTGTGCGTTTATTGTTAATAATAACTATCAACTATTACATATTTTTGATAAGCTTGAAAATAGCCCAATCAAATGAGAGATGGGGTGTCCTATTTAAAAAATCATATGTTTGCTTTAAATCCCGAGAAGTAAGAATCCCAGAAAAAAAGTAAGCACGCCAATAAATTCTACTTAAAAACTCTCTCACAAATAGCTTTCAATTTTTTGATAAGTTAAAGTGTAACCGAAATATAGGGCGTGGTCAAATAACCAACATTTTCAAAAACACCCTGTAGCTGAAACACTAAGAAATGATGACAATTCAGGTTGCGGCATCTTTTCTTTAACGATAAAGTAGCGTCGTAATGTAAAAACCTCAAGTCTCTATCTTTACTATAGTCTATTTCAGAGAGGTGTAGAGTAATAAATGCTCATTAGGTATGCAAAGGGGCTGCAGAGTGACCCAACGAATATTTAAGCCACTTTCATTATTTGGCATTGATTTCATTCCAAAATTCTTTCTTTTCATTAAGTACAGGTAGTAAAGTATTTTTCACCCTAAATGGTATCGACTTATTGACTGCAATAAAACTACCGGTTTAATCCCATTGTTATACACAATCAACAAGCAAATACACTACAGGGTACGACTTTAGATATTTAATTCGGTATATAATATAATGATAAAACAGACCATCCTTTGGAAGGTGTTTCGTGGGTGTCAAACCACGTCTCGTCGAGGTAAATTATTGGACGATTTTCAGATCGGTATTTTCTTATGGATGTTATTTATTCGTAGGCAAGGGCCTAGCGACACTTAAAGCACCGGTTCCCGTCAGATCACCGAAGTTAAGCGGTGTCGAACGCGGTTAGTACTTGGATGGGTGACCGCTTGGGAAATACCGCATGCTCTTGTCTTAGGGAAGAGTGTAAAATGAATCGACATCAAAACCATCCTATTCACGCCGGACAGGCCGGATGAGATCGGATATCTCGTAGGATGAAGGTGCCGTTTCACACTCCCCAGTCGGTAGACCGCACGATTAAAAACCGTACGGTCGATGACCGGTTTAAGATGGCCTCTGATACGCCGACGACCGTAAAAAATAGTAAATAAAAAAATAGGTAAAATATTCGTAACGCCATTTTCTTAAACGGGCGGATTCCATCAGTACTTGTCTTTTTATCAATTTTACGATATCTGAAGCCCATTTGAGACAAAATTCTCCAAAGACTAGTGATGCTACAGTTTATTTGGGTTTCGTCATTAGTGAGCCGCTGTTTTAGACTCTTTAATGTAGGGACACGTTGCTCTTCTTACATGGTGTAGATTTTTCGTCTTATTAGGTCTTTATCGCCTTCATCGATACTTTTCTTGAAACCGGTATCTATACGCTTCTTTCTTGATTTGACGGGATCTACTGCAATTCGTCTTACTGTAGTAAGAGGCACCTTAGTCATATCACTTGTTACACTTGCGGCAGCACTCGCCTCAAGTCCTTGGTCAAGTAAAGAACTATATACATTTTTTACGATGTTTTAGCATCAAGAGATAAGTGGTTTTTCATCAACGGAACACTAGAAGAACCACTATTAATATTTACCAACGGACGCCACATAATATCTGTTTTTATACGTATAACTTTTTGGTAAATAATTTAAAATTATTGTGTCGTAACCGTAGCACAACTTGAACACTTCCTAAGAAACACAAAGACTGAAAGATGTTATCGCAAGCACAAGATAGTTAAATATTATCTGCTGTAATTACAAATTCTAATTCGACCCTGACCGACAGTTTATTTGTATTTTTATGGCCGAGCTCTTGCAAAACGTCCCAGGTAGTTAAACGGAGTCAACCATTTATTGTAAAAAATTCTTTACCACCCGGGTTTGGGTCAATTTATGGGTTTTGCCTATTGTTATTCATCCAGAAACACTGAAAATGGTGTGACAAAGGCGTGCCGGTAGGATATTCGTAAAAAGGAAAGAATTTTATTTTAACAGAATATAAATTAGACATTATGTACATAGTATTAGCTACACTTATTTTTTATTAAACATTTTTAAAAAAATACATTATACAGAAATTAAGTTATAAAAAATCATAATATTCTTCGTCATCTGAGGAACTGTCATCTCCTCTTGACGTTATAATTAACGAGTCGACAGTCCGATCGATCAGGTGGTCAAGATCCAACATTTTCTCCTCTTTTTAATGACATGATAGACTGCTTTTCGCCAGTTCTCTGGTGTCACTTCCATAATGGCTTGATCAAACAGTAGCTTAACGTCTTTCATTTTGAATGTCGTGTTGTGTCTTGCTACAAATCCTTTCACTTGCGCCCATGTAAGTTCTACAGGATTCAGTTCGCAATGATATGGCGGTGTGCGCAGCACAGTTACACTATGTTTTTCTGCTATCTCTTCCACGGCATATTTCATAAAACGATGTTTGTATAAATTTGCTATAGCTAATAGTTCCTTCTTTATCAAACTATCTTGAACTGGAGATTGGCAGCACAATATCTTCATTTATATATGTACCTACATTTATGATCTATTCGCATATTTTTTGTGCACTTATATTTATAATGTACAGTAAGTAAATTTTAACAATTTTACTTAAATACATACATACATACATATAGATGCTTTAATAATAAAAGGAAAATAATGATGACCTGTCATCGGCCCCTAAGTTTATAACAACTGATTGGACGATTTCTTCAATTAAACCGTCTAATTTCCACATTTTCTGCTCTTCCTTCATTACGTGTTCTATACATTTCCCCCACTTCTCTACATTAATTTATTTTAATGCTTCTGAGCATCATTCATTTTATATGTGGTATTTTTTCTAGCCACACAACTTTTCCCTTAAGCCCAAATTAATTCTATAGGATTTAATTCGCAATGGTAGGGAGGAAGCCAAAGTACTGTAATATTCGGTGTATTTGCCATTTCGTCAACAGCACCTAGCGATGTTTCTGTCTCTTCACAATAAATGTTAGCTTTTTCCACTGGCAAAAAACTGGAAATTGTAAAGGCCACTGAAATTTTTTTGTTTTTTTCCAAGCAATTGTAGGCAACTCGTCACATCTTCTTGAATGGTATGACGAGTCCCATTGGAATAAACTTAATCAGTTGTTCAAAATAGTCCTAAAAAAAAATAGTTTTTCGTTGATAGATAATGCACATTTACTTGAATGTTTAACTGAAAGGAATCGGGATTCGGGAAAGACTTTTCATAATACGCCGCCAGCACTGATGCTCATACAGGTCTTTGCTTAGGATGCCAGGTAACTTAAGTAATAACATTACCAGGTACCTTTGCAATTAATTACAGCTATAATAATACAGCTAGGAATTAAAATTAAATACGTGACAAGCAGATAAAGTGTATTCACAAATATAAGAAACTGACCAAATGACTCTTATTTATTTCTACCTAAATAGGGGTATTGACACAATGCCGACGGAGCTAGGACCGTCTTAGAAAATACATAGTATTGAAATATTTAATTTAGCAGCAAATATATGAAACTGATGTTTATTTAAGTTTATTAAATTCAAAATATAAAAATAGAATTATGGTTTTACACTTACACTTATAATGCTAAATTATTATATTAATTAATAAATTACCCAACTAAATCTACTTTCGCTGTCATAAACTAAAGTAATAATAAACCTTTCTGTTGCATTCCTAATACAAATGTAACTTTCTTCTACTTTCTATACATGTTGTACGCAGTTTTTCCAGTTCACCTCAGAAATTGTTTTACTTTCATCATGAATTAGAGTTACCTAATACACTAGAATTAAGTGTGGGTGAAATATTATTGCGACGAATTCCAGCTTTAAGTTGGTGACATATTTGTTCAATAGGGTTACATATACAGTGGTAAGGCGGTAGCCGCAATACTATGTGCCCCATGCTTTTCGCAATTTCATCGCAGTAATATTCTTTTTGACTAGACATACTTCTAAGCACTTCTAATAAGTCTTTCTTTCTATAGTTATCAGACGGCCTTCATTTTTATGTTCAGTAAATTATCCAATAAAATACACCTCTAGAGGCGGTTTCTTATCTTCATACCTTCGTTTTTCACTCGAAACTCGATTTTCCAAGAAAATTTTCACTCAATGTAATTTTTACTTATAATCAAAGATAAGACCCTCGAGCTAAAGCTCTCGGGATCATATCAGATTATAAGTAAAAATTACATTTCGTAAAAATTTGTCAGAAAATCGATTTCTTGTTAAAAACATCGGTATTACCGATAAGACGCCTCCTCTATCGGTATATTACTGTTGAAAATATATATCATTATCAAATATATATTCTTGAATTTTGGCTTTAGTGTCCTTTGAAGAAGGAGCTTTGTTTAATTGTCTACTATGATAACTAGCGTTATCCATAACAATGCCACTATTTGGTGAAATGCTCTGCAATAATTTAGCTTCAAACCAATTTTCAAATAACTCCGCTGTTGTGTCTTCATGATAGTCAACACATGATTCACTAATATTTTTTGCCGAGAGACCATTCGGCACCTACCCATCTTCAGATCCAGCATGTAAGATTGTTATTCTTTTTTTACGGTTTGACGGGGCACGTGTCACACATTTGCCGCTAGAATCGACCGAACCACTTAACGGGGTATCGTGGGTGTCAAACCACGTTCCATCTACATAAATGATCGGCTTACCTTCAGTTCTGTATTAATTTACTTTTGTCAGATATTCCCACCGCCATTTTTGAAGACGCTTGGACAATGAATTTAAAGTCCATGTGTTGAAGGCGCTTCCACAATGTCGTTCTTGAGCATGCTCTTCATACATTTTATAAATTTTTCGTCGTATAAGTTCCTCGTCCCCTTGGTCCAACGTTCTTGATTATCCAATATCATTTCTTTTTCTGCGTTCCAAAATTGGCCCTTGTGTAATTTTCCAAACTGTGGAAAAGGATTTTTCTGTAAGTAAAGCCGTTTTCTTTACAACTTCTTTAGGGCACAAATTTCCGCTCGACATTAATGTCAAACACACATTTTTTATAATTTGTTTGGCATCTGTTAATAAATGCACTCTGTTTCGTTGCTTTCACAAATCTCACTAGAACACCAAGGACGAAACATTTTCAAAAAATAAACTAAACTCAACAGTGTACGTTGACAGACTGAAATCAAAAAGAACCCTGGTTTATCCGCATTTTTATTTACCTGAGTACGGTAAGTACTTAAAATTTATTACGCCCATATCATTTCACAGAACTGGTTTATTGTTGTTTATTATATTTTGAATACCCTAATAATAGCAGTTATTTAGGTCGGTTTCCTATATTTGTGAACACACTTCACTCCCGTGGAGTAGTCACTTAATCCCCATTTCTTACTTTCTGCCAACAAATAGGGTATAGTCTATTGCGGTGTTGCCAAGTTATTATTTATTTTCCTAATTTCTGTGCTTTTGCATGGTTGCAGTAAATATGCCACCATTTATTTATTCGTACTAATTTGATAAAAAAATTTTGCAGACAGTTGCATCAGAGTCACACGAGTACTATTTATATGATTTATGTCTTTACACCGTGTGTTTTTCGAAAAGTTTAAATTAATGTTACTCAATTCGTTTGGAACATTTTAAATGGAGCACCCTGTATATTTTGTTAAAATTTAAAACTTTGACTCCCATTATAACCATAATTCTCTTTATTGTCTGCCGCATTGCCAAATTATTATTATTTTCTCCAAACTTTCGATATTTAGTTTTTAATTCGATATGTGTAGTTAAAGTGGTGGAGTAGGGATGAGGTTTGTTTTTCCCAAGAAAGATTATTTTAGTCTTCGAGCTTTCATTAATTTCTTACACCCAACCTCTGCTACAAACAATAAAGCGATGACAAGTTCAAATTTCTCGGTTAAAACAGTCTCAGGGTTAGACGAGTTATCGTATCGACGAGTTAAAAAAATTCGATAATACAGTTTCTTCCTGTTTTAGGCCATAGAAAGCTGGATAAATAATTCAGATTCCGGAGTAATCTACTTCAGTCTTGGATCCATGATCAAAGGCGACACGTTTCCAGAGGAACAGCGAAGAGCCTTCGCCAGGGCGTTTTCAAGGATTCCGCAAAGAGTTCTCTGGAAATGGGAAAACGATACTATGCAAGGCAAGCCGGACAACGTCATGATTGGCAAATGGATGCCGCAATATGATATTTTGTGTAAGTTTAGAAGGGGATATTGCAAGGGTAAATAATAGGGTAAAGCATTTGCGCGTATGAATTTTTTTATTTGGGTGTCCTGGGGTTCTACAAGGCGCTAAGCATATTAAAACAAAATGAGGGACGAGCCGAATAAAGAAAAGAAGCAAAAACATCATTTAGTGCGATAATCTGATTTGGTTTCGAACGATGGCATCAATGCTCTTGAATTTAGGGTAGCTCGGGCTTAGGGTTGCCAACTCGCCGAGACTCACCGGTATATCCTATAATCGGGGTCATGTATCCTAGCAAAAATATAAACTGACTTGCACCCGGAATTATTCCGGAATCGAGATTTCTCAAATACTGTACCATATCTTTGGCATTTAGGTGAATTGTGGCAACAGGGAGAAGCATATATAAAAAAAAAGAAAATTACCCAGCTCTTGACGCCGCCGTTATATGGTTGCGCCAAACATAAATTGTTTACTGTATTTCTCATAGGTTGCTTGGTTCAAAATATGTCAGTTGAAATAAAAGGCTTTTTTCTCATACAAAATATATCTATTTACTTCTGGTATTTCATTTACTCATCTTCACATCCGTTCTTGTAGCAGCAAATGCTTTTTACTTTTCCAACTTAGTATGGTAACTACTTGCTGCATTGAATCAACTATACAGTTTACATCACTAATATTTCATCACTAAACAAACAATACTATCAAGATACACTACTGTATTCTTAAAACTTCAAGAATTTATCGTATCTACGAACTTGAGACTGCTTTTTACAATAGATAGACAGAACTTGAGTCGTGGTATAATAACAACGTTAGTATACCTTTGGGTATTCATCGCGAATTGACCTGGTTGTTTCAACAGTTGGGATCTATTAATCACATTTATACACCTTCGGAATAGAACTCCGCGAATTTTCTAATAATCTAAACCAACTAAAACCGCGCAAAGGGCCGCGAGAAGCCCGTGTGCATTTCACGACCACTGATACAGATCTCTACTAACTATTTCATGGCTTGAATACCATAAAATCAATTACAACCGCACCAAATGCCGCAAGAAGCCCGTGTGCTTTCTGCAAGGCATGACACGGAACTACACAGACCGCCTGAAGAACTCAAACACGTCCTACTTACGATATATCGTACCCAGTAACATTTTGTCTTGCTGTTTCAACTCCTGCCTCAATCACGTAGGCTTATTTCGCCTTCAGCGACGCTACATGCTTGCTTTCTGGGAATTTAGTCTGGGCGTTGAAGACGCCGTATCTTCTTGGAAATTAGTCTAGAGAGCAACGTTGCCGTACTTTCTCTGCTTTAAATTTATACTTCTTTGTGTTATTAAACTATGCAACTAGCCAACTAAACCTTTCCCCAACACCAGCACTGAACCCTAAGAAACTTCACATCAATCACGTGACACTGAGAACAAACAGAACCCTTGAAAACTCGTTGACTTCTGCTCCCAAGATAGGATTTAATACAGTTAAATGTTTTTCCTATGAAACCATAGCAACTGAGCTACCGCAGCAGTATTCCATGACTCACGCAGTCAAAGGCATTTGATAAGTTATAAAACAAAGAATGTTTTCAAGGTATTCCAAATCCATTCCTCTGGATTTTCAACGATCGTATGGATCTGTCCCTATGTTGGCCACCAAAATTATAAGTTCATATTCATAACGCCGTATACGAATAAGTTAATTAATTAAAAAGCTTTGTAGATATTAGGTACAGTATTAACAAACATAAATCAATTTATTTATTGATGTATTTGTACTTTTGTTCGCGATGTTGCAAGGTAAATTATAGTAGACATTCTGTTCAGTAACAAAAATAAATTAATTGTTATTGATTGATATTGTGTGCTTTTACTTATAACGATCTCTTATTTTACTCTTTTGTGATTCTTTCGTGCCTGTAGTAAATAATGCATGCTCAATATATTATTCAATCTAAAATATTATTTATTTGGTCCACCTTAGTATACAGAGTGTTCTAAATAGATCGTGATTGACCTAAGGTTCCATTTTTAGGCCACCCCAACGTAAAGGTTTTCATATCGCATGGTGGTCTTCTAGGAACCACAGAGGCGGTACATTGTGCAGTGCCCATAATTGTAATGCCTCAATTTGGTGATCAAAGATATAACGCACATGCTATTGAAAATAATGGTGGAGGAGTCATCATGTATCTCCACGATGCGTCAGAGAAAACCATTCTAGAGGCTTTGCAGAAGGTTCTTGATCCTCAGTATGTATCAAGTTGTAATATTAGTTGTCCAGAAAAGCAATTTATTTTTTTTAGAGCTACCATCAATGCGAAGACTCTGTCCACACGTTTTCGAGACCGACCACTTTCTCCAATGGATACAGCTGTCTACTGGGTGGAACATGTAGCTAGACACCATGGAGGAACTCATATGCAATCTCCAGCTATTAACATGCCTTCTTACCAGTATTTTCTTCTTGATGTGATAGCTTTTCTCTCGATAATACTCATTGTTTTGTTCTATTTTATATATAAATTGTTTTTGTTCGTTTTAGGGCTATTTGCTCAAAGTAGAAAAGAAACAAAGAAGAAAATGTCTTAGTAGATGTAGTATTAATTTTTCATTTGAATTATGAATCTATAGACACTTTTTGATGTTCCTCCAATATCCATTATTGCAATTTAGGCAAATTACTTTTTGTTTATGTAGAATAGATTCTTTCTATACGTGTCTGTGTTTTTTTTTATATATTTTCACTAGGTGGACATAAAAAGGATGTTAAACGACAAAATCATCAAACAAGTCTCCTAATTAAAAACTGTTAAAAATAAATCATCGGGATAGCTTCGAAGAACATGGATAAAGAAGGTAAGAAGGCAGCTTCAAAATACATGGACAATGGCAAATCGATATCTTAAACGAACTTATCTAACCCTTGCAGTCATCGCGTCCACTATGATGGACATTGATTTTCAATAGTAATATGTTAAGTGCATGTAAAATTGCTGAAAATCATGCATGAAGGTTTGTTGCCCTAGAAACAGCTTGAATGCATTTTTATTGTTATTTGCCAAAAAGTGCCCGACCGAAGGGAGGGCACTTTTTAAGGTAAATAACAATAAAAATGCATGAAAGCTGTTTCTTTAGGGCAACAAATCTGAGTGCATGATTATCAAGCCATCAATCACTTACAGGTTAGGGTATTCTTTGGGTGTCGCGTTTCACTTTCCTTTCAATTTCCTAGATTTTATGGTTTTCCCTTCAAAATATGTGATAAAACTTTCACCAAACTATCTGTTCATAAAATAAGAACAACATTTTAGCAAAAAAACAATGGAAAAGGCACAAATTTAATTAAATTCGTTGTTAATACGCCGACAAAATAGAAACGTCTCTTTTCAGATTCATTGCACTCACGTTGCCAGATTGTTCTTCTTTTTCTTGTAATTATTAATGGCTTCCATCCAGGAGAATGATATGCTAGCTCGAGCCAATAGGATTCATTCAATTAATAAAAATGAATTGAAAGTATAGGCAATTTATAATACACTAACAATCTGACAACATGGGTCGTGCAGTTTGCTTCTGCTTTTTTGGCCAGCTGTCAGTGAGCTGTCTCCCATCTTTTTCCAGATAACGTAGAGTTTTCTGTTCGCTTACAAGTTATCCCGTTTTTCAGAGTTTCCTTGTGGCATATTTCGTTTATTTCAACTCAGAAGTGTATACTATGACTCCGACAAGTAATATTTTATTGAAAATAGCAACATTTTAGGATTACATGCAAAATAACATACCGGTGAGTTAGAAAAACTTTAACATTTTTTTTCTCAAAACCAGTGCATTTGCCGCCTAAACGCAAAAGGAAAATTGTGATCAGCTACCCTTAATTAGCCTATATACGAAATTTTAGCGAAAAATTCAACATTTGTACTAAAGTAAACAATTACCCAAATCAGCTGTTTGGGTCATTGGCGCGTAGGTGTTTTGGACCTAAATTTTTGAAGGCATTTTTCTCGAATTTCTAGCTTCAAGCGCCATTTATAGCAATTTTTCCCCAATTCGTCTCGACCTATATATTTACGGGTTAAAAAATAATAAGTCATTTCCATAACACCCTGTATATCTGAGTGTTCGCTTTTGCAGGACGAACAAAGTGTTAAGCAGGCCCAGTCTGGATATTCCCCAGAAAGCAATACCATTTCTTAGCCGGGATTCAATAAGGGAATAATATACTGTCTTACCCATTAAGTGTCCTAATGCTCTTTACCGCATAACACCCTGATGCTATTTTTTTACCCAACCGATCAATGAGCAGTCTAAGGAAGGCCGCCTCGGGAGAGTCTTCTACATGAGTTTCATTGATGGTCATCCCTTCTAAATTACACTTTAAACTAAGAATTTGTGTCTTCTAAAATTTTAGTACTAGAAGGTTAAAATAACATCATTCCTTCATCTTAACTATATCAGAGTTGACAACCTTTGTCCGAGCTTCAGTGTTATTATTGTACTGCAAGATTGTAGTTTCGTCGGCAAACATTGTGAACTGGCCCTTTATATTAAGTGTCGCAAGGTCATTGATAAACAAGAGGAACAATTGGGGGTCCACGACGGTGCCTTGAGGTACACTTCAGTTGATTACCTCATCCGCCGAACACAGACCTGATACCGACTCTCTGACGTCTCCCGGTCAAATATGTCTGTGCGCTTGTAATTGTTTAGTCAAAATGTTCTGTTACTGTCGTTATCTATAAGTCATTGTGATGCCTTCCTAAAAATTTGAGCGCTTTGTTCTGAAATATTTGTGTTTGGATAATAGTGCGTAGTTAGTATTCTGTATGCCAGTAATAATATATATGTATTCTATTTATGTTTATCGTAGATCCTCACTGGTAAGTTCGATGTAGGATTAAATAAGGTGTTTTCCAGAAGGTTTGCGTTTAATAGTTCTAGCCCTTAGATATCACATTAAAACTGAACATTTATCGATCAAAAATAGATACCAATGAAGTAAAACAATCAGTTTAACCAAACAAAAAAACTTTTTGCTTTATGTGAGTAAACAATTTGAAGTATTCCCTAATCAATCATCTATTAATTAGCTATCGTTGCATCACCATATGATTACAAATTGATTAATTTTTTTATTATCAATATCAAAAAATATGTGAATGGATATTTATGTAGTTGAGAGGTAATATGAATATGAAGATATTTCTTGTGATTTTGTTCAGTTTCAAAGCGGTAAGTAATCTACATTCATTGGCTTATACAAGATTTAAGTGGATTAGTATTAAAGGTAAAGTAGCTTAGATTAGTTTATAATAGTTTTACTTTTTTTTAGGCAGCTCAGATTTTAGTAACGTTACCTAATGGACAAATTAAAGGACAGAAAGTCGAAAGTTTTACCAATAGAAGTTACTTGGCATTTGAGGGAATTCCTTTTGCCAAACCACCTCTTGGAAAACTTAGATTTCAGGTGGGACCGCTCCTTAAATTTAAGATATGTGCATGTATGAACAAACCATGGTTTCTTTTTTATAGGCGCCTGAACTACCAAACAACTGGGATTATGTTTTGGATACCACTGATCTTAAGCATTGCTGTTATTCAGTGGTTTATGATTTCGAGCAAGAGAATGAAGATTGTCTTTATTTGAACGTATTTACCCCAATGCTCAACTCAGTAGGTCCCTAAATAAGAAGCAATTATGTTCGTCAAATAATGACAATAATTTCTAAATTGTTTAAGGAGAAGAACTTAACAAAGCTTCCAGTCATCTTTTGGATTTATGGAGGTGGGTTTATCAATGGCTGCGCGAACTGGTGGCCTCAATACTGGATGGATGAAGACGTAGTTGTTGTTATACCGAACTACCGTATTGGACCATTTGGTTTCTTGGGTAACTTTAATGAAATAATATTAATTTGACCTGCTCTTTACGTTATCTGCCCTAACTACCAATTCCACTGGAATGAAATTATTTAATCATTTTTAGCAACTGGTGATTTAACAGTTCCTGGAAATGCCGGATTAAAAGACCAAAACTTAGCCCTAAAATGGACTTATGAAAACGTTAATTTGTTTGGTGGTGACAATGAACGTATAACTATTGCAGGTCAGAGCGCTGGTGGATCTTCAGTGGGCTGGCAGCTTCTGACACCTCAGTCAAAAGGTAAGATGATTTGTCGGTTCTTAAGAGTGCAATTAATTTTTTTATTGTGTAAATGATCTGGGCTTTGTTTACTAGTATAAAGTGTGTTCACAAGTATAAGAAACCGACCTAAATTACTGCTATTATTATTATTATTAGTATTCAAAATATAACAAACAACAATAAACCAGTTCTGTAAAATGATATGGGCGTAATAAATTTCAAGTACCGTACTCAGGTAAATAAAAATGCGGATTATTTTTGATTTTAGTCTATCAACGTACACTGTTGAGTTTAGTTTGTTTTTGAAAATGTTTCGTCCTTGGTGTTCTAGTGAGATTTGTGAAGGCAATAAAACTGAAGTAAATAACAGAGTGCATTTATCAACAGATGCCAAACAGATTATAAAGAATGTGTTTTTGGCATTAATGTCACGCGAAAATTTGTGCCCTAAAGAAGTTGTAAAGGAAACGGCTTTACTTGCAAAAAATCCTTTTCCACAGTTTGAAAAATTACACAAAGGCTAACTTTGAAATGCAGAAAAAGAAGTGATATTCGAAAATCAAGAACCAAGGGGACGAGGAACTTATACGACGAAAAATTTATAAAATGTATGAAAAGCAAAGTATACCAACGTTGGACAATTTAATGAAGATGCTGTCAACAGATGAAACACAAATTAAATGCTCAAGAACAACATTGTGGAGGCGCCTTCAACACATGGGCTTTAAATTTAAAAGGATTAATAAAAAGCAGGTTTTGATGGAGTCCAAGCGTCTTTAAGAATGGCGGTGGGAATATCTGACAAAAATAAATGAATACACAACTGGAGATAAGCCGATCTTTACTTAGATGAAACGTGGTTTGACACCCACGACACCCCGTCAAGTGGTTGGGTCGATTCTAGCGGCAAATGTATGAAACGTGCCCCGTCAAACCGTGGAAAAAGAATAACAATCTTAGATGCTGGTTCTGAAGATGGGTGGGTGCCGAATGGTCTATCTCTCTCGGCAAAAAATGTTAGTGAATCATGTGTTGACTATCATGAAGATACAACAGCGGAGTTATTAGAAAATTGGTTTGAAACTAAATTATTGCAGAACATCCCACCAAATAGTGTCATTGTTATGTAATATAATATAATAAAGCTCCTTCTTCAAAAGGCACTAAAGCCAAAATTCAAGAATATATGTTTGATAATGATATATATTTTCATGAAAGCTATAGAAAGAAGACTTATTAGAAGTGCTTAGAAGTATGTCTAATCAAAAAGAATATTACAGCGATGAACTTGCGAAAAGCATGGGGCACATAGTATTGCGGCTACCGCCTTACCACTGTATATTTAACCCTATTGAACAAATATGACACCAACTTAAAGCTGGAATTCGTCGCAATAATATTTCATCCACACTTAATTCTAGTGTATTAACTCTAATTCACGATAAAACTAACAAAGTTTCTGAGGTGAACTGGAAAAACTGCGTACAACATATATAGAAAGTAGAAGAAAGTTACATTAGTATTAGGAATGCAACAGAAAGGTTTATTATTACTCTAGATGATGATAGCGATAGTGAAGTAGATTTAGTTGGGTAATTTATTAATTAATAATATAATAATAAGTGTAAGTGTAAGACCATAATTCTATTTTTATATTTTGAATTTAATAAACTTAAATAACCATCAGTTTCATATTCATTTGCTGCTAAATTAAATATTTCAATACAATGTATTTTCTAAGACGGTCCTAGCTCAGTCGGCATTGTGTCAATATCCCTATTTAGGTAGAAATTAATAAGAGTTATTTGGTCAGTTTCTTATATTTGTGAATACACTTTACCTACTATTACTTTTTAGGTATGTTTAGGGCAGCAATCGTAGAAAGTGGTTCGCCAATGAATTCCTGGGCATTTCGAAGCAATCCCCTTGACTACACTCTAAACCTAGCTTTAACCATAAACAGTTCCTTGTCTGCAAGTTCATCCAACGACGAAATCATTGAGTTTCTACAAAGCGTGGATTCCAAAACAATTGACGTGGCATCCACTAAAACTCCAGTAGTAAGTTTAATATATTTTCTATGACTATTATTATCAGTAAATCAATATTATCAACAGAAGCAACCCCTACCTGTTATCGAGCCAGAGTATTCAGGTGCACTAATCACCGAAGCAATGTACGAATCATTTGCTTCTGGAAACTATACTCAAGTGCCCACCATTATCGGGGTAAATTCAGAGGAAAAAATTACGCTGGCAAATGGTAAATAGAATGTCCCTGTTTGCAAACATATAAACAAAAGTAACTTTGAAGGTGATACTAATTTTTAGATATAAATACTCTTAAAAAAGATGCACTATTAGCTGATCATCATCTCGATCGGCTCGTTCCGGGCAATTTCAACTACAAACCTAATGTATCGGCTCTTGAAGTAGGTCTAAAAATACGAGAAGTGTATGCTGGTAACGGGTCATTTGAAGATAATCTAGGAAGGTATATAAGAGTGAGTTTATTTCTTTCTTGGTCTGATTTTTAGTGTATTTCAGATGAATACAGTCAGTGTATTTTAGGAAAGCAGTGATAATCAATACACTAGAAGTGTCATCAAACAAGGGAAGCTGATGTCTCAGTTCAATGATGTTTATTTTTATGTATTTTCGTATGATGGGGAGGCAGGTGGAGTAAATGCTACATATCCAGGTTAGTTACATACACGACCTACCTTAAAAGATATTTGAATTATAAATCTTAGACTGTACAGTTTATAGCTAAAAGTACTGCATCAAGATAAATCACATTGTGGCTCCCCTAAATATATTAGACTTACTTAGTTATAGCGCTCTATATTAGTTTATTCAAGTCTGCTATGAATGCATAGACATAGTATGGTTTGGCGGGTTATTTTTTTTCCTGTTCTCTGCCACAGGGTCTGCAGTTAAGATATTTACTCTACAACCTTTAGGTACTTAAAAAGTTACCATTTGGAAAGAAATATTACTAAAACTGTCACTGATTTATGACTTCTCTTATTTTCTTTTACTTTTAAATGCTCATGGCAACTTATTCTTGAGAATCCGTTGTTTAGCGCTATTTCTTTAAATATACTAATTTCTTTATTAAATGCATTTGGAAACAATAGTAGATTAAAAAGTCCAAAATAAATGAATCAAACGCAGCAAATTCATGTGAGTATGTTGAGATAGAAATACATTGTATTATGTTGCCTGTTGATGACGGCTTTGTGTAAGTTTCAAAGTGAATCCTATTGTTAAATCTTGTTCAAACTAGGTCTAGGAAGGATAATTTTCCTTTCTTTTCCACAATTAGATTAAAACTTACTTGCTGGTGTCGACTATTAACAAACTTAAGAAAATGCTTGAGGTTTTGATCACTACCATTCCAGATGATGAAAATATTGTCTACACACTGATAAAATTAATTATTTGAGTTAAAAAAATTTCCATTGACTCAAATAAATATTTGTTTCCTATTAACCAAACAAATATGTATTTGAAAAATACCAAGGGATTATGTGCCTCGATTAGTATCATCTGATTTGATATAAATTACTTTGTATTTGGAATTAATCACTAAATACAAAATTCAAGCAAATATTTATTTCCTTAACTCTAACCTAACCTAAATAAGCCGTTTCAATGACTTAAGATAAATAGGTTAAAAGTTAAGTTAACAAAATGTTTATTTGATTGATGTTTATATATATTTTATCAAGTATATATTTATTTTACTTTTGTTTTACATGTATTTGCCGTAACAACAACGTTATTTAATTAAACAATTTAAGTGATTTGATTTAAATAAGCCGGTAATTTCCATCAAAGTGATTGCTTTTTCATTCAAGTACATAATTGTTTAACTTGTCTTTTATATTTATTTAGACCAAGTATAAATGTATTTGGTTTAAATACCTTTCTTTAATTTTAAATAGATCAGAAAGTTCATTTAAGTCAGTTCTTAATTTATCCAAGTACGTGTTTATACAGACGTCACATAAAAATAAGAAATATTGAAATGTTGCTATTGAATATGGCTTAATCACTACATATACCATAATAATCACAAACCTTATCAAATTGTTTATAGGGTTCAAACAATAAGGCAAACGAACAGAAAAAGCACATTTTTGCCGAAAATAAAGGTTATGACAAATTACACGCGCACGCGCACAACGATTTTTACATAAAAATAACATAAAATTTAAAAGATAACCATCTCTTATTTTATTTCTTATTTTTATGTTATGTTATGTGTTTCTATAACCCTCTTATGGCAGATCTGTAGATTCAACTCTTATTTTATTTTTATGTTATGTTATCTTGCTGTATAAACCCACCATTAGTTGTTGTTCCCCTTAAAATATACGTCAATAAAACATTATAGAGAAGTTAATTACTGTAATAAAAAATTAAATAATGGCAAATTTGCAAATATTAGGTACAATGAATATTAATATTATATTAATTATATTATATTTTTTGCGTTAGGAGGTTTGATAGGTATTGAGTTATGGTAAAAATTGAGAAAAACTGTCTTATTTGTAGCCTAGGTAGCCATGATTTATAAATACCTGCATGGCTACATTTTTCTAAAAAGATTTTGTGTTCGAAATTTTAAATTAGGTATTACAAGTATCTCTTCTTTGCCTCTTATCTTACTTTTTTAACTCGTTTCATGCGTAACTAAAATATTCAAATATAGTTTCCTACCATGAGAAGTATCTAACAGATGGGATATACCCCTCGATATACCCCAATCTTCTAAATAATTATTCATATTACGTTTATTCCCCATATCTTCGTTTTAATTTTTGATGGAACCACTAACTTCTATGCCACTAACAAAGAACTCACTATCACTCATAAATTTCTACAAGACAAAATCGAACACCAATAACCAAAAACGCGATGATGATTTATCAGGCCACTTTTGTATAACCAATCAAATTACTCAAAGCCCAATGTAGGCGACAGGAGTTCATTTAAATACTTAATTATTAGTTCGGATGACCAAATTGTTTGAAAAGTTCGGCAATGAATGATTTAAATTAAAGTTAAAGGTATTTAGTTCTTAACTTGAAATAATAATAATAGTAATAATAATAAAGGTCTTTATTTGTACATTTATAACATTTTACATATTATAACAATTAGTTGTTATTATATACTTAATAATGTACAAAAAGGCGAGGTTCAGTTTGACAGATAAAATCTGCCATCTGTTCAACTAACCCGAAATTAACCTAAATTTTGTGAAATTTTAACTGAGCAACATAAAAATGGTATTTAAATTAACCTAATCGAACGCAATTGCATTGTTCATTATTATATAATTAACCCTAAGAACCAGAATGAAAAAGAAAATATATCAAAAAACTAGAAGAACAGAAAAAAACATTTGATTAGTTCAGAGCTGATCAGTAATTATTACATTTAGGTAAACAAGATGAACTAAGTAATTACTTACTAAATTCAATACTTACAGTACAATAATTGCTTAAACCAAAAGGAATAACTCAGAAGACAAGGCCAGATCAATGATTGCGAATGTACTTCGATTAAATAATTAGTTATTTGTAAATATTTGGTTGCGTTATATTAAGGATTTAATGTAAATACATAATTATTTACTTTAAATGACCCAGACACTTAAATAGTTCTCTATTGGGTGATTTAATTAGCGATTAACGGGATTTAATTCCTAAATAAAAATTAGTTCGATTAAATAATTAGTTATTTAGATTTTGTTATTTTAGTGTTTTTTTTGGTAAGATATTTGTTTGAAGGGTTCTATGATTTGACACAAATCCACCAACAGTCAAATAATTTTGCAAATAAAACGAAATACTCTCATTTATTTCACTTAAATAAAACTTAGTTAATTAAAATCAAATTTATTTATTACCAATAATTATTCACCAAATAAATCAGATTATTTGGTTAAGGGAGCACAGTTTTATCAGTGCATATTACTTATAAGCCATAAGTTGAACAACGGCAGATGTAGCTTTCAAGCGACTTCTCGTGGCAATCAAATGCATCACCTGGCCCGTGTAGCAAAAATCAGTCAGAAACGGAGAAGCAAACGCCTTCAAACACAAGACGAGCCAGTCATTCTTACAGGAGTCGTCGCCAGGGGCGCAGCATTAAAAGCCAATTCGCTATACGGACCGAGTACCAACAATTAGAAATCTAAAGGTTAGTTCTTCCATCTTTCAGGGTCAAGTAGACTCGACGGTGGTGCTTCCTTTCGTCGGATTCTATAGCCTCACTGACGAGATGTAATGAGCGAAATGCGTTTGGGGATGAATCCGGCGAAAGGAAGCAACTGACCTTTAGATTTCCAAGCCATAAGTTATTGGGAGAGTTCGCTCCCTATAATGAACCCCTCGAAGCTGTTTATCGAAACCTAACTGAGAAATAGGGACAGGCAAAAACCCATTGCCAAACCTATTCTTTGTCTAGAAAGGCGGCTACTAAATTCAAAAAAGTTCTTTTATAATTTTCCGAGGCTGATTTCTGCTTCATTAATTTTGTGAGATTAGGGCCAAGATTTTTAATAAAAGTTTGGCGTTTACGGTTTTTCAAATTTTCCATTTCAGGTTTTTCTTGAGGAGTTATCTACTATACAGGGTGTACCAAATTAAGTTCGCACCATTGCTAACTTTTTTATTATTGGAGATAAAAAGTCGGTTAAATTAGCAAAGTAGTAGCATTTCTTTTGTTATTTAAAATGGTAAAAGCAGAAAAACAATTGTACATAACGTTTCTGAATAAATAAGGAAAATTTATTTTTTTTAAATGGCACACCCTGTATATTTCTTACCGAAACGTTTGCAAATCGTATACGGAATAGATAAGTTCATAAGTTCAGCCCTCAATTTTTTGCATAATTATCACAGAAGAATTCCTTTTGTAGTTTTAAACTTTGTAAAACCTCAATTGATTGCCTTTTGGTGTAATCTTCCTGAAAATAAATGTAATTATCATACATGTAGTTTTGAATTGTTGCTTTTGAGTTATTTGGGGAGGGAGTCTTGGTCAACTGCCTACTATGGTAGCTTGCATTGGCCATTATAATTACGCTATTCGGAGGTATATTTGGAATTAGCTTGTTTTTAAACCAATCTTCAAATAAATCAGCAGTGGTGTCCTCATAGTCATCCAGAGAAGAATCTTTAATGTTTTTGCAGACGGAGAAAGTTCATTTGGAATCCATCCGTCTTCAGATCCAGCATGCAAGATCGTAATTCGTTTACCTCTTTTTGATGTCGCGCTTGTTTTACACTTGCCGCTTGAGTCAACCGAACCCTTTTCCGGGGTATCATATTATATGTGTCGAACCAGGTTTCATCCAAGTAAATAAACGACCTTTGCTGATCCCCTTTTCTGGATATTCGGATCGCCATTCCCGAATTCTACTGGGTTTCATTAAAACTTGTTTTTTGCTAATTTTTTTAAATCTAAAACCCATGTGTTGAATACACTGCCATAACGTTGTTCTACCACATTTAATGCCGGTTTCACCTTTTTTTAGCCTCTAAATTAAATTATCTAATGTAGGCACGCTTTGTTCCTCGTATAACTTGTAAATTTTACGCCGTATTATATCTTGATCACTTCCATCCACCTTCGAGAAAATGCCAGTATCGGTTCTTTTTTTCCTCGCTAAAATGGGATTATTCACAATTTTCCATACAGTTGATGTTGGAATTTTTGTTAATGTAGCCGTTTCTTCTAACGCTGCTTGCATGCTGACCGCACGTTCAATGAGAGTTGAATATACATTGTCTATAACTTCCTTAGTTTCCACAGAAAAGCGTTTTCTGCTTTTCGACGGGGTTATTTCCTGAGATACATTGGGCTCGCACATATTTTCCATAACTCACACACGATGAAACAAACGCTGTATTACACACGAAGTACGAAGTAAGAATAATACCTAAGCCTCAAACTAACTAGAGTGGCCATATATGCAGTCTTTAGAAAATAATTTGTTTTATGGGATTAAACCTCTCCTTTTTAATCAGGTGAAAATCGGTTTAGAATCACCCAAATTACTTTAATAATGAAATTACGTCTTCCGGATTTGCAGTTTACTTTAAGACTTTTTAAGTACGGGCCATAATTTACCTGCATTTATTCATTCATTCGTTGTTTGTTTATGGCCACCCTTGGATAATCCCATTCAAAGGCAAAGTGTAACTTTCTTATATCTCGGGACAGGCTTTACCTCTAAATGTAATACACTTATAGATCACATTTTTGTTAAGACACAAAATATTTTGATCAGGAATTTTGGAAAGCTCAGTGACTGATCATTTTCCCATTTTTCGTTGCATCAACAAAATATTTAGGAACGAAAAAGCTGTAAATAAAAAAATAGAAAAATAAGTCTCAGATCTTCTTTTCTGTTAATGATGGTTCTTTAGAGATTGTCTAGGTTATTAATTGCTACACATAAGCTTCACACGCTTTGAAGCTTACTTTATCAGCAGTGTACGTGTGAAACAAATTTTGGTACAAATTGATATCTTTTATTTTTCATGGCGTTTTGAACTTATTGAACAGATGTAACATTATTGTTAATAAAGCATTTTAATTTTTTTTAAATTTGATTTCTTGGTCCCGAGCTGATTCTGGACCAATATAGAATCTAGCTGGCCCAACGTCTGGCAGGCTAATTTACATGCTAGAAAATATGTTTTTAGTAAAGCTTATATTCCTTTCAGATGCTGACAGTGTAGCTCATGCAGAAGAATTGAAGTATAGCTGGAGCACTATTCCTCTTGATCAGCTGAACGATAATGATCGCTTGACCCATTACCGAATGATGCGCTTATGGACCAATTTTGTTAAATATTTGTAAGTAATAATAATTACAAATCAACAAACAGGCCGTTACTTTTAGTATACCTTCGAGCTTTAACAAAACTTTTCAATAAAATATTTTGTTGTTATTGATTTACAGTTCCTATAACCTAATTTAAACATTTGGGTTTCTTATTTTGTTTTTTTAGAGATCCCACGCCATCCGAGGACGGTCTCCTTCAAAACATAACATGGAAAAAAGTTTCAAAGGAAAAGTTTAACTTTTTAAATATTAATGCTACATTAAGTTTGGAGACCGATCCTAAGCGAAACTTTTTTGTTGGATGGGAAAAGATATTTGATGAATATGCTCAGAGGCCGTATAAAACCTATTAAATAGAGTATATTTTTACTAAATAAACTATATTGATAAAATTATGTACCCTTAAACAAATAAACTGTTTTTTTTTGACGAAGTTTTATTGGTTACTGACCTAAGTAAATATGATTTAAATACAGTTTTATTTAATTACAAAAACTCAAGAAATTTTGTTATATTTGTAAAACTATTTGACTGTAAGATGGGCTATATGTATTTAAATATCAATTAATATACCGGGTGATGCATAGCTTAGTTCAACATACGAAATCTCACGTAAATTTTGAGGTGGCTAAATATTGGCTCCCCAGTACAGGGTCTTCCAACGAAGCCTGAACAGGGACTCATTTTTGAGCTTCCTTGTATTTAAAGAAAAATCCAAAATAGCCAATCGATGTACTTTTTCCTGCAGAATTCAAAAATGAAATCAAAAATTTATTTGAACCAGAAACAAAAGAGTTACGCTATGGATAAGGTGTTTTTTAAATGGAACATAGCTTTTATTATACGATTCTTGGAACGAGTGATTTTTTTTTTGTCCGTTCTGATTAAAATATTTAATATTGTGACAGCTATTTTTATTAAATTTTAATGTTTTATCCAGTATAATTTAACTTTAACCTGTTTGAAACATACACTAGGTAATAAAGGTATAATCACCTTTGAATCCTTCAAAGTCAAAAAATTTGACAATTTTACTATAATATTGCCGAAATGAAATATCATTAGATGAGAGATTGCAGATTGTTATCTTGTTCTACAAATGCCAAGAAAATGCAAGAGAAGCAAGGAGTAGATTTATTGCAAATTTTCACAGAAATATATCCGTCAATACTATTCTAAGGATAAAGAACCTATTTGAGGAAAATAAAACATTACATGACAGAAAAAGAAATCCAGAAAGGAATAGAAATCGAGACCGTGCCATTGTGAATTATTTTCGACTGAATCCAACCAAATCAATTTCGGACGCAGTTCGGGACGTTCAATACGGCGGCGATGTAAGACGCAGAAGAGTTACCCAAGGAACTGTTCACAGGACTTTAAGAAATCATAAATTTAAGTCTTATCATATCCTTCCACTTCAACATCTAACACCGGCACAAAAAGAACTTCGCTTCCAATTTGTTTCCCAAATTGTGATTCGGAAAGAAAACGAAGACCCTAATTTATTCAGAAATATCTTATGGACTGACGAAGCCACATTCACAACATCGGGGGTTTTCAATAGACATAATAATCATCACTGGGCCGTTGGAAATTCAAGAAAATTTCAGACAATTAAATTTCAAGGAAGGACTTCAATCCATGTTTGGTGTGGCATAAAAAATAATAGAATTTTGGGACCAATATTTTTTAAGGGGACTTTAAATGGACAGAGATACTACGAGTTCTTAGAAAACGAAATTGAGAACTTTTTGGAAGATTTACCATTGGAAGAATATCAAAATTTAATTTGGCAACATGATGGGGCCCCTCCGCATGCCGTGCGTGAGGTTACTCAATATTTAAACGGACGCCATGAAGAATGGTTTGGTAGAAATGGAACCTATGCTTTGCCACCCAATAGTCCCGATTTGTCAATATTAGACACATTTCTTTGGGGCCATTTAAAGAACGTGGTATACAAGCAGCGAAACCACGATATTGAAGAGATCATGCAGAAAATTGTGAATGAAATAAATCGCCTTAACTAGGAAAATCACAGTATAACAGCAAGTTTGGAAAGGCTACAAAGAGGTTATCGCACATGTTTCGAGAACAACGGAGGTCACATTGAACAATTAAATTATTAATGTTTTTTTTTTAAAATTAGTATAGAGTTGGATTTCTTTTTCTGTCATGTAATGTTTTATTTTCCTCAAATAGGTTCTTTATCCTTAAAATAGTATTGACGGATATATTTCTGTGAAAATTTGCAATAAATCTTCTCCTTGCTTCTCTTGCATTTCCTTGGCATTTGTAGAACAAGATAACAATCTGCAATCTCTCATCTAATAAAAATTTCATTTCGGCAATATTATAGTAAATTTGTCAAATTTTTTGACTTTGAAAGATTCAAAGGTGATTATACCTTTATTACCTAGTGTATGTTTCAAACAGGTTAAAGTTAAATTACACTGGATAAAACATTAAAATTTAATAAAAATAGCTGTCACAATATTAAATATGTTAATCAGAACGGACAAAAAAAAATCACTCGTTCCAAAAATCGTATAAAAAAAGCTATGTTCCATTTAAAAAACACCTTATCCACTCTTTTGTTTCTGGTTCAAATAAATTTTTGGTTTCATTTTTGAATTCTGCAGGAAAAAGTACATCGATTAGCTATTTTGGATTTTTCTTTAAATACAAGGAAGCTCAAAAATGAGCCCCTGTTCAGTCCTCGTTGGAAGACCCTGACCAAGTTGAATACATTTTAATAAGCCAATCCTAACTTATTCAATTAAATGCCATGGCAAAATTACGACATTTTCATAGTTTAGGTAATACAGCAAACATCAGCAAATTATTATTTGGCATTGACAAAACGAAAAGTAGCGTCAGTGACAACATTTTTATTAAAGGTGCTTTAAATATTGCTAAATATGAGGTATCCCATTAAGGAAAAAGTAACTATGATTAAATGGTATTATACAGACAACATTTTAAGAGCAGTGTCTAAAATACTTTCGGTTCAATTCCCTGATAAGCCTGCCCCGTCCATTTCATTAATTAAACTTATCATTAGTAAATTTGAGTTCAAAAGCAGTGTAATTAATAACTGTAAATGCTCAAATCAAAATTTCAATGGAGCTAAAGGAAGGGACAATAGAGGTCCTGATATTTTACTGCACGTGAAGGAAAATTAAGTGATTAGCACGAGGATTCTTGGACAAGCCGTAGGAAACATCAAACCACAGTGTTGCGCACTTTAAAAGAACATAAATACTTTCCTTACAAGTATGAAAAATATCAAGAGCTACAGCAAGGCGATAAAGAACGAAGAATGGTATTCTGTTTCGAGGTAATGGTAATGGGGTTTTACCGATGAATGTACATTCACCCTCAATAGCGAACCAAATTTTGAAAATTGCCGATATTGGAGTCAAGAAAATTAACATCGTCTTGTTCATACTCGGACGCAATATCCACAAAAAGTAAATGTTTTTGCGGGAATTGTAGGACATCACATCATTAGAGCACTTTTTATGAAAGGCAGCCTTACGACAGTAACCTATTTGGAGTTACTACAAAATAGAATTGAACCCGCACTACCAGAAGTTTCACGCGAAAATCAGAAGATCTGCTATCAAATGGATGGTTGTCCTGCCCATAATTCTCTCATGGTTAGGGAATACTTGCAGAATATTTTTAACGGAAATATTGTCACGAGGGGCACCGGGGCTTGATTAAATGATATTTATCATAATTATTGCAGCTTTTATTTAGGTTAAAAGTAATCACAAGCAAATTGAATTATTAAGTTAACCCAGTCCTACCTTATTCTCGGTTCCTTAGACGTCGCGGGGGAAGTGTCTCGAGGCGTCGATCTCAGTTTGGGGCGCTACTCGCTGGTTTCTCTCCGTCTTCCGTCGGCCAGGGAGTTCAATTTCTAAGTTCCCCAACTCGGTAGGACGGTCGATACGCACGACCGCTGCACCCCACTTCCGCCCTGCCATGGGCTCTCACTGAACGTGCAGAGGCAGTGTCGTGCGTGTGGGAATGCAAAAAAGTACCTCGTGAGAATATTGTTGGCCCACGGCATCAAATCCTTTGACCAGCCAGGTCTGCTGACCTTTCGCCAAATGAATTCTTTCTGTGGGGTTACTTCAAAAATTTTATTAATAAAGATTTGAAAATCTAGACCAGCCAAATATCTGTATTAGAATGAGTTCGAGTTTGGCCAAAAAAAGTAGAAATAGGGGAACTAGTAGGAGAGAAGGCGCGAAATTCTAGAAAGGCAGCCCAAGAATTCAATCGAAGACACCCTAATCGGTTTACATAGCATTGTACAATTGCTAAAGTAAATTAAATAAATGGTGAAACAGTGCGGTCCGGTAGTGCAAGGAAAAGTAAAACGTCCAAGAAATCATCCACAGGATGAAAGAATTTTAAATCATTTGGGCGTAAATCGAAAATTGATGTTAGGCGGAAAAGATCTGCGTCAAGATGTTTAAAAGAAATGGTATTAAACCATTCAAACCAAAATTTAACACACGTCTTAACCCTCTTAAAAGATCTATTTATTAAAGGGATGAGACACTTGAAAGACAAAATCGAGGATGGCAATTTAGGAACCCCCATATTTCCGAAACAGCTGAAAATAAATATCAACAACTATATTTTATTTTTGAAATCGGATCACGAAACGCAAGTCACTCGTCTGGTCATTGACCAGGGTAACCATTTAAAAACATTCAAAATGGCGTTGTGTCTGTCAAATTTGTGAACCTATATAATTCTTGACATTAAATTTTGCTTCCCTGACGAAAATCATTGAGAAATATATAATTTGTTTTTTATTATAGTCAGCACGAAAATTGCCAACCGGGTCAGATACTTAAAAAAATATCTCTGTACAGGTTGTTTTATTTAAAAAATCTACTTTTAGAGATTTTTTCAAGTAAACAAATAACAGGTAAATAGTTTAACTGAGTAGAGCATGCCGGTTAATGAAAAGCACCAAATTTGTTGACTTTGACTGGTTCACTAAACACATCAAATTTTTCATCGACCGGGAATTACCCTGTATAACTGCGACCTTGATCTTATGAGTGAGATAATGAAAGGTCGGAATAGGATATCCTTTGTGTAGATATTTTAGGCATCATATAATATGAAATAAGGTTTAAAAAAACTAAGCTAGACGCAGAAACAATAATGTTCAATATACTTGTTTGCTCACTAGTTTACAAATAAACACATTTTCGATATACATATTTGTTTTCTCAATAGAAGACAAATATGGATATTTCTTTAAACAAATATACATTTTTTTATTACATAGGTAAATAAATATCATTTTCCTATCCATTATTAAAACAGCTCGTTTCAGTTTACAACTAAAACAAAATTAAATATTCCTCTGACAAAAGCGACAAATAATATTGTTTACCATGGCATAATAACGAAATCGATTCTAGATAATGAAATTGATAGCAATTTCCTTAATTAATATTTGTTTCCAATAATTTAATTACAGTTTTAATCTAGAAATTTGCTAGCAGGGCTGCATTATAACCTTAATTGGATTGTTATCTATCTAAATTATTACCTGTTTTATCTGTTCAATCGAGAATTTGCTTTTGTCATTACCATTTGGATTTAAAAACGAACTTTTCATTGATTTATTTAATTTTCACTGATAGGAACTACTTTTCCCGTGTCAGTATGTTTGCTCGCTTAAATGAATCATTACGATAAATTAATTTATGTTCACCTATTGAACAAAATACTTCAACGTGAGCTAAGTAATTAAAACAGCTCTTTATAATGTTACCAGCTTTAATAAATTCAAATATTTATGAAATTTAATTTCGCCTTGCTTTCAAACTTATTAAAATAATTAATTCAATCCTTTAAGAAACGTAAATATTTAGGTTCCGATCTAATCTCTAATAAAATACCTACGTTACTGAAAATTAATGATTTATTATCTGCATTTAATATGATGATATATTATATTATAATAATGATCGTAATGATAGAGCTATGATGCAACATTTTACTGTTACTATAATGAATGAGAGCTTATGTACCTACCTAAGCTCTTTGCAAAACCATTTTCGTTGACCGTCATACCCTTCAAGTGACGTCAGTCATCAGCAGTGTTGCCAGCTTGTAACTAAAATAAGCGAGTGAGGGAATTACACTGTTTTTTTTGTTCATAAAGACGAAATAGATTCACAAAAATAAACAAAAATATATTAACTTTATTTTTAAAATATTCATAATAGTCATGTAATTTAATTGTCACTTTTTTTTTATATGCTTTGGCTATTAATCTATTTTATTTTTCCGTATTTTTATAAAAGTAGGCGAGGCAAAAATATACCTAAAAGTACACGTTGTTAGTCATTATTTAAAGAAATATTTTTAGTTCTTGGGTTTCAGTATTAAAAATAATAAAAACAATAATACAAAGATGGATCATCAATCATCCTCCAAATCACTTGAATCACTCGTTTTATTTACTTCAATATTGATAGGTTAAATGTTCAGTCTATCTAATACATGTTCTCTTTCACAACATTTTAACATCTCGCTTACTGTGTGCCGAAATAAACTTTTCCAATAGCAGTTAACCATTCTTGAATTGCAGTTTTATTCCATGATGTATTAGGTAGTTTTGTTAATAACATGCAGTGGTATGGGGTGTTGTCTATTACAATCAAAGACGGTTTTTCTAAATTTTTCAATAATTGGTTTTTGAACCATTGCAACAAATTTTGCCGATTCATTTCTCCATGCTAGTCACTCGGTTTAATTTTAGAAGAAAAAATTGCCTCTGCGCCCTCAACAAAAACATCTTTACTACCAGCATGAAGTATTATGTACCTAAAAGAATATGTTTTACGTAGGTAAATTCCCCATAGTTTATATATATGTTTACTACATAATACCTTGTTGCTTTACCTTGCCATTGTTGATAAGTGCTTCCTAGAAATAGCTTATTAGAAAAGCTATTAGCTCTTTCACCGGCATTTAAATGCTTCGGACTTTCTTTTAGAAATAGTAAACAACGTAGTAGACATAAGAAGATCTGGAGTTTTTATTAAAAAATATACGCACAACAACATCGAACAACAGAACAATTAAGGTTAGTTTTTTACGAAACCTACACAAAACGTCAAAATAGGCTAACGAACGAGCTGGCACCACCGCACCGTTTACAGTTCTGTTGCCAACTGTCGGCCAATATAAAATTCAAATTAAGTATATTAATTTTTGCAAGCTTAAACAAACGAAATATTTGCTATTAGCGGATTCGTATCAAAGAAGAATACTTTAAGTTTGTAGTACATTCAATGTCGCATGAAATTTAAATATTTTTTTTCCCAAATTTAATTTCCTCATGTTTTCCGATTTAAGGATTAAGGATTTAAAGTTATCAGCTGATTGATGAAGTGCATCGGAAACTGTTTTGCAAGAACTATACAGGGTGTCCCAAAAGTAATGGGACACAGAGCAACAGCAGACTCCTTAAGGCGAAATAATGCAATTTATTCAAACTTGCCTTATCCCAAAATTGATAACAACCAAGATACAGGTTGCCAAAGTTTTAATTTTGTTTGTCTCTTCTAGTCGGTCATACATATTTTGAAATAATTGGCGGTTTGGTTGCCTTCTATTCGGGAACATTTCTTGGCACCTGCGCCCTGCACTCCAACGATTAAAATTTTCTTGTGCATAAATACAAAACATATAACGCATTGCCGCATTGGAAAATAAATTATGTAGGGGTATTACTAAAAAATTGAATTGTATCTGCGTATTGTACTTAGAAAATTAATAACTTGGGCGGATGATACTTTGTGTAACATGTTGTTGCCCTAGAAACCTTAACAAAGGCCAGTTGTAATAAATAACGCTAATACAAATACACAATTATTTTAAATATTTTAGCATTCTTGCATTAAAAATATGAAATGCCATTATCTCGAAAATGGTTGCTCCTAGCGACTTTAATAAGTTATACGTTTTTAATGTAAAAGAAGGAAGGTAACTTATTTTTTTATTGGTCGGATCGATACAAGAAGCTTAAACAAAGTTATGCCAGGTAAAATGAGTGGGGCATGCCGTAGATAGCGCCCTCTACTGGTTACACAAAAACTATGGATAATTTTGAATTCCTCGCCTCATGAAATCCCAAAACCTTTT
Organism: Polydrusus tereticollis; assembly: GCA_963920685.1. Taxonomy (NCBI): domain Eukaryota; kingdom Metazoa; phylum Arthropoda; class Insecta; order Coleoptera; family Curculionidae; genus Polydrusus; species Polydrusus tereticollis. Next base: position 35,516,605 of record OY987331.1, read on the forward strand.
ATTTTGTGCTGCTATGTCGTTTCGTTAAGAAATAATCGCAAAAAAACTAAAACAAAATTAAAATTTTGACACCCTGTATTTTGGTTGTTATCATTTTTGGGATAAGGCAAGTTTGAATTAATCGCATTATTTCGCCTTAAAAAGTCTGCTGTTGCTCTGTGTCCGATTACTTTTGAAACACCCTGTATATTATGCATTCCAAATATTATTCAAATAATCCAGAATATTGCACTTATACATTTTAATATACAGGGTGGTTGGTATGTATGGAAACGGTCGATTAGATTATTTCTTAAGGTATAGCATATAGTATTAGCAAAAAATATTTTAGATAAAAGTTTTAGGGTTTTTTAAGGAGTATTAGAACTTTAAAAAAATAAGTATACAGGATGAGTCAGAAAACCGTAGGGAAGCAAAGTTACATTTTTTTAAATGGAACACCCTATATCTTCGAATATTTTTGGATTTAGCATGAAATTGCCATTATTTTTTAATAAGTACATTATAAGTCTAAACCTAATAGTTTCCGAGATATCAACTTTTGAAAAATTACATTTTTCAACTTTGACAGCTTCTAGCTTTCTAACGGTACGCTTTAGAGTAAAACGGCTTACATGCCCCTATCTTACTTTTTTATGATCTTTCCAAAAACATCAACTTCCGGTTTAACCGGAAGTACTGTATTTCCGGCTTTTGAGTTACATCCGGTTTAACCGGAAGTTGATGTTTTTGGGAAGATAATAAAAAAGTAAGATAGGGACATGTAAGCCATTTTATTCTAAGAGGTACCGTTAGAAAGCTAGAAGCTGTCAAAGTTCAAAAATGTCATATTTCAAAAGTCGATATCTCGGAAACTATGAAGTTTAGACTTATAATGCATGTATCAAAAAATAATTGTTATTTTATGTACAATTCAAAAATATTCGAAGATATAGGGTGTTTCATTTAAAAAAAAGTAACTTTGTTTCTCTACGGATTTCTGACTCAACCTGTATACTTATATTTTTTTAATTCTAATACACCTTAAAAAACCCTAAAACTTTTATCTAAAATATTTTTTGCTGACTGTTTTACTTTAAGAAATAATCGACCGTTTCCATACATACCAACGACCCTGTATATTTTATTAAATATCCAAATTTTGTTGTGAATTAAAAAAAAAATCGTTTTCATAGGTTCAATATCGGATTACAAGGGAATGTTTGTATATCAAGTTTTTTATTGAATTTTGGTTTTTTCAATTTAGAATAACCATAATATTGGTTCATCGGTTTTGTCGGAAAGAAATTGCCATCCTTATGAGCTAGATGCCTGACAGGTGATTCCATAGCGGCGGGTGAGACATTCGACCTATTTCCATTAAGTTACCAAATGTTTCTAGGTGACATTAATCCATAAAATATAGTTGTGAAAAAGCGTGGTCGCCCTATGCCCGATTTAAATATTGAAAATGCGGATACTCACTATTTGGCAACGTCAATATACAGGCACAACTAGTTTCTGCTTATTGAATTGGACACATTGAAAAACATAGCAAAGAGGTTACAAATAAAGATATATTTTATCAACAATTACTGACTGCATTAAGTTTTGCGGAGCGATTGAGTTTGCGTTGCGTGGGCATAATGACACAGAAACATCTGAAAATCCTGGTTTAACATCGATAGTGACTTGACTCTCAGCTTTCCGAAACAGTAAAAACACAACTAATTTTGATTTTCCGGCATCCGTCAGAGAAAACAAGGAAAATTACTTTGTTCGTTCTAAACTCCATTTACTCGTGTCCGCAAATATCGACAGCATTTCTAAATAAAACTAAATCTAATGATGGCTCGGGTGAAAGCACTTAACAACTTCCTGAAACTAGAAATCTCTAGTTTCGAAAACGTGTAAAACGTGGTCGAGAAGTCGAAATACTCTCTTTCGCTTGACGTTTTGTAAAAGTTCAGTCCTTGCACAATAACATACAATTTAACACGTTGACTGCCATGAGATGCACAAGTAGCTTCTCAAACTTTTTAACAATATGGCCGTGTGAAACCACGGTGGCATCTCTTGCGAGTCGATTTGTTTTTGCGCCGTGAAGCCACGTTGGTTATTCAGCGCCGTGTATTTCATATGGAAGCGTTATAATATGGCTGTATGAGTTACAAACTGTATTTGGCCTGTACTATTGAAGACCGCTAGTGGCTTCACATGGCTGAAATGTCAGACACCATATTAAATTAAAGATTACTTATAATATGCAAATAAATAAATAATAAAACGCGTATTGTTGAAACAAATATTTATTTGGTACATCTATGCACATAGAAAAAACATTTCAAACAGTAATTTTAAAGTAATATTAAAAAAAAAGATGAATTAAATTTTACAAATAAACAAATAATAGAACGCGTATTGTTGAAACAAATATTTACTTGGTACATCTATGCACATTGAAAAAACATTCCAAACAGTAATGTTTTTTACATTCAGTGCATCTCAATTTTGTAAATGGTGTTTTCTTTTGAGCGTGTTCTCGTCCATGTTCATCACTAAGTTTTTTGTAACAAACAACACATCTCCGCCTACCATTCCGACCAAGATCCTCCAAAGTATGTTGAGCCGACGGGCTTTCGTCTACAACAATTCCAGAATTTCTGTCTTCAAGTTGTAGTAGTTCCATGGCGACAAGCTCTTTGAATTTTGTTATTGTCATCTTGTTATTAGTTACATTTTGGTGCAAAATGAATGCATTTACTAACGATGTACCAACAAGAAGTTCTACTGCCAATTTTCGATACCACTTTACACCCCTTCGTAACGAAGTAGCATATGCTTTTAACTGATCAGATAAATCTATAAAAGCTTTATGATTATTGTAGTCTACAACCATAGGTGGCTTTTCTGTTTCTTTACGACCGTATGAAATTTTTACTAAATCAGAAGTATGCTTAGTGCTTAAAGTTAGGACATCGCGCTTATCTTTCCATTTCTGGACTACGACGCCGGTATTGCTTTCTGCAGCAACTGTCTGACCCTTCTTTAGTACCTTCTGCACAACGTCTTTTGGATTCATTTTTCGATTGGCCCTCAATGTACCTACTAAGTGAGTCTGTTTGTCTAATAAAGCATGGGCTAATGAAACGCTTGTATAATAATTATCGGTGTAGATTGTGCGTCCTGCGTTTAGTAAATCTTTTGCAAGAGTGAGAACTATATTTTGAGAGGAGGATTGACCTTCGACTTTGTCCTGCCCACAATACACCGTCAAGTTATAGGTATATCCTTTTTCAACACAAAGTTTATAAAGTTTTATGCCAAACTTGTGTCTTTTATTCTTAATAAATTGTTTGAAGGTCAAGCGTCCTCTAAACGGGACAAGTGTTTCGTCAATGCAGACAGCTTCCTTCGGTGTGAGAGCGCCTTGGAAATTTTCAATAAGTTTGTCTAGCAATGGCAAAATTTTTTGCAATCTGTGACCTGTTATTTCCTCATTATTATGAAAATGCCACATTTTTAGTAATATTTGAAATCGGTTCCGCGACATGACAGAACGTATCTTATTTTCGTAAATTATACTTTGAGACCAATAGGATTCAATACTTGGATATTGGCATAGGCCCATCCAAAAGAGCAAACCAAGAAACTTTTGCATTTCATTTATATCCGTATCACACCAAGTCTGAATTCTGGCTTTAGGGGCGGTCTCATTTTCCTTACATTGAGCAGCATATCTGTTAGTTTCGGTCACCATCATAGTAAGAATATCTCCTGTCAAAAATAATTTATAAAAATCGAACGGGCTTTTATTATAGTAATCCCCATACAGTCGTAAATTGATACCGCAGTTAGGATTGCTAAATGTAAATTGTCTTAGGTTCAAACCTGTTACAATACTCCACATTAGATTTCCTTCTTCGATGTTTTCCTCTGCACTAACATTATCCCCATGACCGCTGCTATTACTTGCATACTCCTGTATAACGGCTTCGATTATATCTGATGTGTGGTCCTGTTTATGCATATCATTGGTGGCAGTGGAAGTGCTAGGAATATCGATACTTTGCGAACTGCGAATGTTTTTTACGATATTTGACAATTTAAAACGTTTTGCCAGGGGTAATTCATCATCTGATGATTCGTCACTACTAGATGGAACATAGTCATCTGACGAGCCTGCTTCTCCAAACATTTCATCATCTTCGTCAGACAATACATCCTAAAATATAACCTTATAAAGCATATATTGTAAGGATATGCGTGAAATCATTTACCTGCCATAAAGACTCTAGATGCCGTTGATCTTTTTCGTAGCTCATTTCCGAAGGAAATACACCAAAATAAATAATCACGTATACTCCCTTACAGCAATCGCCTTTATTCTAACACGCAAAGAAAATATAATAGGTTCTAACACGTTTTACGAAAATCATATGTCGTCTAAACAGTGTTGCCTTCCCCTCGGACATGTTCGCTGCATTCAAAACTCAAGGTTACGCTATAGGAAATGAGTAACCACTTTGGCTTCACGTGGCTAAAAATAAAAAATTTATACCATGGGGCCGAGTGCAGCACATGCTGCTTCCCATCAAGATATATAAAAAACACATATTTTTTCTCGAAAAAAACAACGGCTTTGTTATCAAAATAGTCATCTAATACCAAAATAACAAAAAAAAAAGTTTGGCCAGAACGAACGGTTTTTTTGATACCATGGTGGCAGTCAACGTGTTAAAGCATCAATTGCAGGTTCTTTTTGGAGGAAGTGAAGCTTTAAAGGCAAATTTACTTTATTCTGGGTTTAAGTGATTTCGAAGATAATATGAACTCAAAGACAAAAAAAACTTTCAACTGCCTCCAAATGGATGCATTAATTAGCTTAATAGAAAAGATAATTATTAACTAAAATATTTTTTATTATGCCAGAAGTAGCTACAGTAAAATCTCTCAATAGCGACCACCCTCGGGGAATCAAATCTTGGTCTGTTAACAAGAGTGGTCGGTTAACAAGGTGGTCTGTTATTAGAGAAAAATTAAACAAACTGGTCTGCATTTTACAATGTTGTTTATTAATAAGAATAAGTAGCTACAATATGTAAATAATTTTAAATATTTTTGTTTAAATTTATGAGAACTAACATTAAATGAGATGATGCCAATTTACCAATATGTATATACCGCACGTGCATACTAACAAATATATTATACAATGTACTGTATGTTTGCTTTGAAATTTTTATTTTTTAAAATAATCATTGGTATTGGTATTGGTATTTTGACTTAAAAAATGCAGCTTATTATTATTACCAAATAGCATAAGAACTGATTGTGCGGGTTTAACTTTCAATTATGATCCGATGAGAGCTGTTTAAGAGTATTTAGATTCTTATGAAGGAAGCTAGATGAATCTACCTAGTCCCTATGATTAAAATGTAAATAAGTTTGAGTATCATCGGCGTCAACCCTTATTTTGCAGTGTTTTAAAGACTTAAGTATATCGGAGGGATAGACAATAAAAAAAGATTCCCAAGGATAGAGCCTTGAGGTATCCCAGAGATAATGCTCTGAGAAACTATTGTTACAAGAATATTTTTGAAATCGGTTCGAGAAATGATACTTAATTAAATTCGGAGATGGATATGAAAAACCATAATATATTAATATTGTACAAAGAAGGTCATGGTGAAAAGATCAAACCCCTTTGAAATGTCTATGAGGACAATAATACTATTCAACCTCCTATCAATAGCCCTCATTAAGTCGTCCGTAATTCCGACCAGTGGAACTTGTAATGTTTTCCAAAATTCGCGGTCTATATTAACACCATCATTCTTGGGTACCAGTATTTACCTTAGGATAACCCAAAATATAAGACAAGGCAACCTATCCACCATTACTCTGACAACCCTACGCCCTGGAGGATGTACTTTATACAAGAGTCCCTAAAAATTACCTATGTTGTGCTGTCTGAAAACTCACACCTTAGCTAGCTGAACTTACGGTGGGCTCGCTATTTTGTGATTGAGAGATTTAGCACTCTTATACAAGTTAAAGTCAAATCCAGAAGGGGCCACCTTAGTTTTATTTTACTTAAAAGTCTTTAAATGTTCTAGTGTTTGGCCAAAACAATTATGTCACAATCGATTTTCAATAGCTTCTCAGCTCACTCAAGTCCCTCAAAGTCGCTGTTTTCAAATAAAGGCCACATTTTAGCTGAAGCCAATACAAATATTTATTTCTTACGTTGCGTTAGGCCCTTGGCTACTTGGATTTATAAATGCAAGCTTCTCTTACTTTGGTGGGCAACAGGTACTTAAATTTAAAAAGTAAATAAGTGAAGTGTAATAATAAAGTGGTAGTATTAGGTTTGACATAAAAGTTTTGTAGGTTTAAATTGCAAAGTAAACATCCAAAGAATAAGTAAAAGTCAAACCCTGTTTGACAAGGCCTTGCACTAGACTGCAACTGTCAGACGTACAACGTAAAAACGACTGTACAGTCTGGTCTGGCAGCCACATAGACCTACATCCAGGACATGGTGAGATATGAATCAAAGTACGCCTGCCTAAGACTTAGAATTTGCGCAAGGTCTGTACAAGAACCTCTCAAAACTAACTAAATTTTCTATAAAGGCATCATCAATGTATAATACAAAATCTTACGAGTACCTGTGTTTACTCAAAAAGTATATTAGCCACTCGGGCATAGATGTGTTAAAATGATAAAGTTACAAGTGTCAAAGTATGAAGAAAAAAATGGCCTTTAGCCGGGATCTAAAAATATTTACTTTATAATTAATAACTGTAACTATATTTACAATAAAATTAGTTGTAACAGACCACTAAACTGGAGACTGTTGTGACGTCTTAACGCTATGTCGACATACGCTATACGTTTACAATGCACAAGTTCTGTGCATAACACGGTCGCAAAACTTTATCAAAACACTGTATATAGGACAATATGCAAATGCAAAATATTAGGATTTTAAGTTGACTAAGTCGTAAAAGAGAAATGATCACAGTGTACATCATTTAATAGTTTAGATTAAGGTTCGTTACCCTGATTGCACCACATTACTCAGGTGTTCACAGAAAAGGCTTAAGTATCCTGAGAAATAGCATACACGGCACGGGAAATGGCATAGCAAAGGTTAATTTTACGCTTTCCTGTCACCTACTGGGTACTCCCAAGGTTCCGTACTACTCAAGGAAAATGTTACTTAGCTGAAACTTTATGTGCTACCCATAGTTCATGAAGACTAGATCTTTAGTAAAACACGCACACATGGTCTCTCAAACAGCCAACGCGGATACTGCTACACTGCTAGTCTCCAAACATTTAAATAGTAAATGGCAACTGGCACGTCCCGCGTCCAGGCAACTCTAATAAGAAAACTAGTACTCCAGTTTGAACTCTTAGCCTCTACCAAAAAAACTCTTAAATCGAATTTTAGATGTACAACATGAAAGAGAAAACTTTCATAAGACCCATAGAGGGTAATTAGATGCTAAAGTGCAAACCTACCTCAAATAACGTACGAGGGTTCCGTTCTACAAAATAGCGTCTAGGACTGTTTGTTTTAAATCGGCATTCCGCCCAAAGAATAGACAAACTACAATGACATATTCTTTTTAATGCATTTGTGAAAGTTTTATCGGCACCACGTGGCCCTCCCTGCCCAACAAAACTAAAATTCGGGCGCTACTTCCACAAACATGCTTCCACTTTAAGCGTCTATTGTCGAAAGGGCCAGATATTGTTTCCTCTACTCCATGCTTACCAAAAATTGTCGACAAATTAGTCATACCAATCCATGAAATCTAAACCCCTTTAACACCATAAAGAAAGTAAAGCAACTTACGTCAACCAACGCAACCGCAAAAATACGCCTCAATTAACCAGACGTGGTCGTGAAAATTCACAGAACTGTCAGTCTGACACTGAATCACAGCAGCCAAAATATTTGACCTACATCTTATATACAATCTAAAAAAGTTATTTCTATTGAACCTGAAAAGTTTACTAATTACTAATCAATTAAAACAAAGATTTGAAATTAGACCCGTCTACAAGTAGTATAAATCAAAAGAACAGAAATCAATCTACTTGGCTATGTCTTACAAGATACAAAACATTCATGGAATATAAACATTATCAACAAAGGTTTCAAGCTGATTTAAGTGAAACTATTGGCTATTAATAGGTGATTAAATTAGTAGATAATGTTTAAGGTGAGAGTCTACATAGGTACTTTAACAATTTAAACCCGAAAACTTAACATAGATAATCAAACTACGAAAATGCAATTTTCGAACCGTAACAAACTGATGTACTTAAGTCTTTTCTAAAACCACACTGACTATCTCAAACAAAACTGTGTGAAATACATTAACAGGATTAATGATGTAAAATAATTAACAGGATATGTGCAAATAGTCATCGTAAAGAGGTGTTCGACCAGGTAAATGTCTCAATGCTATAGTTGTACTGACCTGAACTAATTAAGCTGCCTACCAAACAAAGTTATGTCAAGAAGTAAAGTTTCTTCTCTAATATCTTTATATTGATTAAACTTTCTTTTGTCTTAACCACTAATGCATGTTTTTCTGTGCACAAAATCTACTCTTCGACTCTGTGAAACTAATTTAATGACGCCAAAAGCAAAAGCACTTAACAACGGCTCCCATTCCGAAACGTGCCTTCTGTCCGAGAGATCTTAGTTATCCATTCCATCCCAAAGTTGGCTCTAATTCGATTTGCAGCAGGCTGTGCCAGATGGATCGGAAAGACAACAGAGAATCGCAAACACGCCCGGCCACCTTTGATCCCATACGCTGTTTCCAGATGCACGATTGTACTTTCCTTCCGCTTATACATTGCCCGTTTTTCCAAATGTGATTACTTTTGTTAACTTCAGGGGTGGCGTTTGAATATTTACATCACAAACACAAATTTTTTTTCAATCAGGCATAAGCACTGCAGGAAAAATAACACTACTTTAGGAAGGTTAGTGATGAGATTCTTGAGATAAAAGAATTTGGGATAATTCTCTTTGGAGGATCAATAACCAGTGTCGGCTCGTGGTAGGCCGCGTAGAAATTAAAAAAATAATAATAATCTTTATTGTATAATGCTAAATCACAAATCTGGTCATACACAAAGGTGGAAAGTACCGCTAAGCGTATTTTAATAACCACCACCCTTATAAAATTTTAATGAAAATAAAAGCAAGTTAACTGAAATTAACAACAGAGAGAAGCATAGTAAGAGGTAATAAAAACAGTATCATCAAGGTTCATCGTCACATTTCAATTAGCAAAATTTCGTCATTCAAGAACCTAGAGATCCATCCGAATAAAATATAAATAGTCTTGCGGTATTCACTAAATTCCTTATTTTTTTATCCTCTTTCCATCTAGATGTAAAAAGATACCTCATTACATTTGAAATTTCCTAGGAAACTGGGAAAATTGTCGACATCTTGAAATAGCGCCCCCTAGCGGCGACAAAATAGTTTAATTTTGTTATTTTTACTATGAATTTTACTAAACAGGAAAAGCTCTTTTAAGTGATGCCAAAATCATTAAAATCGGTTAAAAACCAAAAAAGTTGTATGACATTTGTTAATAGCATGTTTGAACCTTCCCCCACCCCTTATTTGAAGAGTAATGGCAAAAGTCCCAAACTAAATTTTTTCATAATCTCATCAAGATTTCAAATATTGTGTTTTAGGATACCTATTTGAAAATTATTTCCAGCAATTTTTTATGGCCTATTTTGTACAAAAAATGTTTACCTGAAAGCTCTGGGACAAATAATTCCTGAGATATAGCCGGCGTCCTTTCTTATTTGGACACCCGGTACTTTCACATTATACGTAGGTATATGTAAAATACCTCTTAATTTTTACTATTTAATATATGCTTTTTTCCACTACTAACCTATAACATCGCCATTATTGACCGATTATTAACGTTAGAAATCGTTTTTCTCTACCTTATAAGTTATTATTGACCATGGTCAATAATAAGGCATTGAAATCCATTATTGACCGATCTTCAAGAATCTATTTGAACGCAGGTAACTTGATTTTTTGATTCTACAACATGAATTCATAAACATCATTTCTTGTGGTTAGGCAACCAGATAATTATCAATACATATTAGATTATTAGAGACACCTGATATTGTAAAATATCGATCAATCGTACAATCAACATTTTTTCTGCTTCCATCCTTAATTCTGGAGGTGTACACATAATAATGTCACTAACATTTTCTTCGCTCATTTAAAAAAACGGAAAACTCGTGAAATCTGATGACATAAATGAACAAAAATTGACATTGACAAAGCCACCTGACAAAACAACAAAATATTTTGCCAATTCCAAAGCGCAGGTAACTTGATTAAAAAATATACTTATACTTACCTATAATTTTTTATAATTATTAATACTATAAGGATAAATGTCTTATAAAAGCTTGTAGTAGTGGAAAAAATAATATATTAACCACGGTTTAGACAGCTTATAGCCCTCGCGTCTTAAATCCCTCGTCGCTTCGCTCCTCGTGATTTAAACTTGCCGCTGAAACAATAATGATGGCTTTCTAAACCTTGGTTAATAATATACTATTTTACGGTGTATTGTTATACTGTAATAATATTTAGTAAAAATATATTCAGCTGTTAATGGGTTGTTTATTGGCAAACCTTTTTTGATGTATATAATCTATTTGTTTCATCTAAAAATATTTTACTGAAAATTTACTCTCTTTCCAGCAAAATATTTTTGGACAGAACAAATAGGTTATACCCAGCAAAAAAAGTTTACCAATAAACATCCCATTATAACAACCAAGAAATATATTTTTAACAAAAAAAGGTTACCAAGCTAAACCCATAAAATATATTAATAAGAACTGGCAAAATTTGTTGAAAAGGTGTGGTTATAAAAACAAACAAGCCATCCGTTTGATTAAGTTTCTATTAACCTCAAGTTATATTAAGAAATAAATTCTACAAACCTCTATTAAGCATAATAGATGTATCTTAAACTAAAATTCGGGCCCTACTTCCACAAACATGCTTCCACTTTAAGCGTCTATTGTCGAAAGGGCCAGATATTGTTTCCTCTACTCCATGCTTACCAAAAATTGTCGACAAATTAGTCATACCAATCCATGAAATCTAAACCCCTTTAACACCATAAAGAAAGTAAAGCAACTTACGTCAACCAACGCAACCGCAAAAATACGCCTCAATTAACCAGACGTGGTCGTGAAAATTCACAGAACTGTCAGTCTGACACTGAATCACAGCAGCCAAAACATTTGACCTACATCTTATATACAATCTATATAGCGCAGGTAACTTGATTAAAAAATATACTTATACTTACCTATAATTTTTTATAATTATTAATACTATAAGGATAAATGTCTTATAAAAGCTTGTAGTAGTGGAAAATAAATAATAAGAGATTAAAGAAAACAGGTTTCTTTTTAAAAAAAATATAATGCAGTAACAAATGTAACAAATACGGTTCTTAAACAAAAAGAAAATTAATTGGCTTTCTTTGGGCTTTTATTTTAAACTGACATACGTAAACTTAACAAAAAGGAACAAAAGGTAGTCAAATATGTTAATAAACATAAACTGCAATCCAAATTGCAAACATAACAAATACATTATTTGGTAAAACCTGGATTGCTTTTAGTAAATAAAATGACATATTCGTATTTTAAATACTCTCGAGAACTGTATGTAAAATATGAATTTGCAACAAGAGTACACTAGGTACTAACATGAGCATGGTAGGTACATAATATGCGACCGATAAAAAATTAGACAAAAGTTATTATTTAACAGCAATTGAAATATATGACGTAGTTGAACGTACAAAATATGGTTTTAAAGAGAAAATATATGCCAACATAATTTTAATAAGATTGATGACGATTTTATATGCTCTACTATTTTATCACACTTTTAGTTAGCATCACTTTCAACCTAAGTGACACTAGCTAACGGTTTTAAAGAAATTGAAATAAAAATAATACACTCTAAAGTTTAGTTACTTTACTAGTGGTAAGTTGTATAAATAAAACATAACTCTCTAAGGCTTGTATCATCAACTACTATAAAAAACAAAATAACATAATAATAATACAGTCTATTAATAAACATATTTATAAAACTTACCTGTCGTACTTTTTCAACCAGATAAATAGTTGCATCACCCAAAACAAAGAACAATCGAAATGGCCGCACACATGCACGTTCTCTGGTCGGCTGCATCGCATGATGATCGGTGGTCTGGTAAACGCGTGACCCAAACCGTTAATTTCATTGGTTGAGTTAACTAAGTAAGTACATTGTAAATTTACATTTTTTTATGGATTTTGACATTGTATTTGGTATTTCTACATAGTTGCGTGTAGTTTTGATGTAAATTTACATGGATTTGGATAAAACATTGTGAAAATAGACTTAAAATGCATTTTGACCACACACTGTGTAAATATACACTTGCTGATGTGTTCAAACACATTTTCTATTACTTTTGTGTATAGAAACTGTAAACTTTGTGCAATAAATAATGTAAAATTACCCCAATTTTCATTAGTGTATGGTTTGGAATTGATATGTTATCCACAAAATGAAGACTTACTTGATGCGTATCCCCTCGCTGAGTTATCAGTTCAGCCAAGTATTTGGGTTCTCTTAGTTTTAGAATTTTATGAATTTGACACCCCAGATGAATGTATCGCCTCTAAGACATACTATATCCAAAGATGTCAACCACATGGCCACTTACATGCTCCCTTCTCGACAAACATCTCACATACCGCGCACAAGCATTCTGCACCTTTTGCATTCTATATTTATTATAATTTGTAAAGAATCGCCCATAATATATTATATCAAGATACCCCGAGATAGCCAGAACCAAACTCTCTGCTAAGATCTTTTTAATGTCTAATAAAAGAGTGTTTTTGAATTCATAAATAAGATTTTATTAATAATATGATTAAGATGTTAGTTAAATGAGAATTTTTTGATTAAATAGAGTCCGAGATTCGTGATCCACGTTGGAAATGTTTTGTTTCATTATGGGATTTTGCACCAATATACAGGGAATATAAAAAGATAAAAATGAATTACACTCACCTAGCAGGAGCTTCTAGGGCTTTAAGGTCTATTTAGGGGTTCAACACGATATAAATATTAGGCCCCTCTAGGTCTTGGTGACCGGACTTGACTAAAATAAAGCCCCAGAAGGCACTTTAGGACAAAGTTAATGGGATGACATAGGAAAATAGCACGGTATGCAAGAGCTTACCTTTACCAGCGAAAACACAACTTAAATCCCACGTAGGTGGTTCCTTTGTTGCCCACGGTAAACTCACGCCAAAAATATACCACGTTCTGGAGAATTACCGTAGAGGCGACGGAAAATATGGTCTTCAAATTCTATGTCCCGCAAGGATGATTCAGAAATCCTGGATTTGAAGCCGATTGGCTGTTTCGCTACCAAAAGTCAAGTGAGCAAACAAGATCAGATTCACCTTTCAACAATGTCACAAAAAGGCGGGAACGTCAAAAAGAAAAAAAGCGAAAGATTCCCATGGGTTTTCGGACAGAACTACTGCCTGAACCGAAATAGACCGGTTCACATATTAGCGTTTGATATTAAAATAAATCGAATGGGTCCTGACTACTCGGTTGCAGGTATTTAAACTAAGTGAAATAAAACAGATGTACCCAAATTTAGTTATTGTTGTATAATCAATGTAACATCACTATAAATTTTCCTCAAATATAAAACAGTCCCAATTCATTCGATAAACGGTCACGTTCAAATTCACTTGCTTGACATACAGGCCATTAACATTCTTGGAAAAAAGAAGAAGTTAACCTAGGAAGTTTGGAACTAAAACTGACTGAATGAAAACCAAAACAAAGAAATTTTCACAAAAATACTGTTGTACCTATGTGAAATGATAGGGTAGTTGATGCAATGAAAATTAGGTGATTGAAGATAAGGGTGAAATGAGGAGTGATCATACAAAACGCAATAAATCCACTTTAAACAGTTTTGAGTAAATTGCGAAAGTGTTTCGTTAGAAATATCTGATATATTTTAAAAAACGGATTTGTGTCATTTGATATAGGTCAGAAGGGACGTTTATAAACTGATAATTTTATATTTATTTTGTTTATGTATGACGAGCTATATGTGCAAAAATAATGGATAAATTCTGTTTTAATTGACTCAAATGGATTTATTCCGGTTTGTTTGGTTACCAGCAGGATTTATTACATTTAGTATGAATAACATTTATACAAACATTGAAATTTTTTTATTACAACATGGAACAAATATTTACTACCGATACTAAGACCTATTTATAAGATACGTAAATAAAAAAAATAATAAATAATCATATGTGAGCTCCATGATCAGGTTCCAAGCAGTCGCATTCCTGCTCCTCATCTACTTCTTCTTCTTCCTGGTTCACGATTGAATTTTCAGAAGATAAAATATTTTTATACCAGGATAGACTTGGATCCTCCATCCAATCAGCCCCAAATTGTTCCTGCAGCAAATGCTTAACAGATGGCTTCTTTTTTCTGGGATCGAATTCTTGAGAGGTATTATTGCTTCTAGCTGGAGGATATTTTTAGATTTTCCTCGTTTTATTATAGACTTTGGGATTTCAGTAAGGGATTCAAATCTGAAATTTTGGTAGCATGCCACCTTTATTGTTTTTTTAATATTATTTTTTTGTATGTAAATTCTTTTTAAATCGGAAATGCCAGCAATTTTTTTTAAGCTCTTCTCCAATGTTTTTAAATTAAACAAATTCCAGTCCACACCAAGTTCTTTAACCACTCCAAACTTTGCATATAAATCCTTATACTCTTCTTTGGTTTTAATAAAAGGGTTTTTTCTTAAACACTTCTCAACCCTTTCAAATACTCTATCGGCCGGCAGGAAGCTATGCCCACGAACATGATATGTAACTCTTATTTCTTCCACGCTGGCAGGGGCTTTAAATTTTAGCCAATAGTAAAGGGTATGTATTATGTGGGAATTCTTATTTTGCCCCCCACATCCATCACAAAATAACCTAAGCATTTTTATTTCTTTCAACTCTAAGGCGCCCAGGTAATTTAAAAGGGCGGAACCAACTTGAATAGAGCCTCTTCCCGCTAAATTTTCAGACCATGTATAAAATACTGGATGTTTTGACTGCATGTCAACACAACAAAAGATGTATAAGCTAATTTGATGCGAGTAGAAAGCATCCGATATGGGAGTTCGGGGCAAGGGCTGCACTTGTTGCAGGTCAAAGCAAAATGTCTTGGAAAATTCAGGGTTCCCTTTTGATAACTCATAAAAGGCTTTTGATCTCTTACTATATATTCGAAGTTGCGAAATTAAAAGGCTTTTCTTTGTTTTATCTTGTTTCGATTTAACTTGGTATTATAAACGCATACATGTTCCACAGCAGTCAGAAGCAGGCGAAGAAAATCCTACATTAAATTCTTTCCTAAAGATTCTCGAAAACATGGACAAACTTGATTTAAATGCTTCGCCACACGTTAAGTTGTACATTTTATGTAACTTACGAATGCTTAGATCAGCACCTAGGTATATTCTCCGTGATTTTGCTCTATTATAATGACTCTCTTTTCCTCTTAGATTGCCTATAAAGTTCCTAATATTTTCTTTTTTGTTTGACGACTTCATTGACTGTTTGTCTCCACCTCTTTTCTCTTTAGGTACAGCTCCATCATGAATTATATTTGCAACACGGTCAATTCTTCTAATTGTTAAGTTCAAGGACTGCACAAAAAACTTTTGACAGACCCTAACAATTTTTTTAGTAGCCAAACTTTTAAGATAATATATTACATTAATAAGGCGTTTTTTTGGCATTGCTTTGGTCGAACGTTTTCTTTGGATGTTGCAAGCCGAAATTAAATGACATAATTTCATCTCTTGTTCAATTTTATCTGTTGTTCTGTAAATACTTTGTTTATTAAACTTAATGTCACGTAACGTTACTAAATTACAATAGTAACTAGGCCCGTTATGCTTACAAGGGCGTTTAAAATGTTCCAAATTCGGGTCGGCATACTCATATCTGAAAAAAAGGTAACTTAACCCATTAGCGCCCAGCGTTGCCATATGGCAACGGTAAACATGCTGCATTTTTACCAGCTGTAAAGAGGGCGGGGCAACAGTTGAACTAGCAGTGGGGATAGCATTCAATGCACATAATATGACCTTCATGAAATTTGTGACGAGAGTTACAGTTTTGACGTAATAAGATTTAGTTCTGTAGTCTAGAATATTAGTGGTGCGTAAAGTCGGAAAAATATGGATCTTCGTTTTACGTAAGTATATTTTTGACTAATTACAAGCAAATAATTGGTAATATCGTAGTAGCCTAGTTGTTATATATACTAGAGGGTATTTTATTTAGGTTACTGACAAAGGTTTAGTTAAAACATAGTTGAGTTACTTATATGTAAATCTTAGCGTTGCCATATGGCAACGCTAGGCGCTTAGACTCTGTAAATCTTATAAAATTAATTTCATAATTTTAGGAAAGGTTTTTCGTTAGCAGAAGCTTTAGATATAGCCTATAATGAGGACATTGAAGCGGATATTTTTATTGAGCCGCCAGAACCGAACGTCGAGACAGATGAGGACTCTGCAGACGAAGACGATGGAGGGTAAGTCATAATATAGGTATTTTTCTTATATTATATCTAATATACATTATGTTTGTAGGTTAGTTGACAACCTAACTTCTCGGCAACTACGCGCTGCTGCCGAAATCAAGTTGCCAAACAATGAGAGAATAGGAGTAGAATATTCAGAAAATGAAGTTTCTGACGCTAACGATTCGAAGGAATCCCAGCCCAATGTTACGTCGGTGCTGTTGGATGAAAACGAAAAATTCTGGCTAAACGAGAGACGCAAACAAAAACAAAATTTTAAACCCACGTGGGAGTTGAACTCAGATTTTGATAGTGAGCAAGCTTCCTTATTTCCCCAAGCAAAATATTGTCAATATGAGGAGATGTCTCCAGTTCAAATATTTGAGCAGTTTATAGACGAGGAAATCATAGAACACTTAGTGAAAGAGACCCAACGATATGCTTTGTTTTTGAACCGCCCAGATCCTAAAATCTCTAGCGACGAAATTCGTTGTTTTATTGCAATTTTGTTTGTAAGTGGCTATAATAATCTGCCATCTAAAAGAGACTATTGGGACTCGGGAGATGATATGCGCAATGCAGCGGTCTTTCAGGCAATGCGCCGTAACCGTTTTCTCGAAATTTGCCGATTTATTCATTGTGCGGATAATACAAAAATTGACCTCACTGACAAAGCATGGAAAATAAGACCTTTTATGGAAATGCTAAAAGAACGATGCATTAAGAATTTTGTTCCAGAGCAAAATTTATCATATGACGAAAGCATGGTTAAATACTATGGCAGACACAGCTGCAAACAATTTATTCGGGGCAAACCAGTGAGATTCGGCTATAAGGTGTGGAGTATAGATACTAAAGACGGGTATCTTGTAAATTTTGACCTCTATCAGGGAAAAAGTCCAAAAGCAAATACTGAATATGATGTCTTATTTGGTAAAGCAGCGAGCCCAATGGTGATAATGATGGACGAACTTCCACCGGAAAAAAAAAATCTGCGCTATCATTTTTATATGGACAACTTATTTTCGAATCCTGCTCTATTTTCTTACTTGAGATTTCGTGGATACTCCGCTATTGGTACAATACGGGACAACCGCATTCCAACTCAATGCCCCCTAACCAACAAAACTTTATTTGCAAAAAAGGTCCGCGGTACTTTTCAAACTGCTATCGAGAAAACAGATGGTCATTTATACATCAGATGGATGGATAATGCTGTAGTTACAATGATTTCTTCTTCCAGCGGCACTCAAGAGGTAGGACAAGTAAAAAGATTTTCCCAACAGCAAAAACGCAATATAATGATTCCACGTCCATTTGCTATCGCAAAATACAATACATATATGGGGGGGGACCGATCAAATGGATCAGAATCTTGCATGCTACCGAATAGGAATCAGGGGCAAGAAATGGTACTGGCCGCTATTTACTTGGCTCTTAGACGTTGCGATGCAAAACAGTTGGCTATTATATAATAAATCACGACCAGAAAATGTGCCACAAAAAGCCTTTAGAAGGGAAGTGGTCAACGTATATTTAAAAAAATATCAAGTTCTTCCTAAAGGACCAGGAAGATGGGCGTCTACTCTAGGATCCCCCTCTACATGTCGAGTATCCAACGACATCAGATTCGATCGAACGGACCACTTTGTTCAACATACAGAGGGAAAGAAAAAAAGGCGGTGCGCTGCAAGTACATGCAAGTCAATAATAAGAACCATGTGTGGGAAGTGTGACGTTGCACTATGTATAGACTGTTTTAAAACTTTTCACTCACGTTAGATTATTATAATACTATAACTATAACTGTATATTATATAGAAATAAAAATAATTTTTTGTGTTCTTTCTTTCTTAAAAACTTGTTTTTTGTTTTTGTTTGCAACAAATTAAGGACGTATTACCATTTTTCTAACAATTTTTTAAATTTTAATATTTTGCATATCACAAGCGCCTAGCGTTGCCATATGGCAACAGCAAGTATTTTGAAAACCAGACTACCATATTTTTTTTAAACATTTTTTCAAGTTATATTGTGTACATTTAAGTAATATTACCCAAAAAAAAAACGTAACATGAAAAAAAAAGTATCTGGGCGCTAATGGGTTAAAGTGCTTTAAAATTTATCCGGTATTTAAAACATTCTATACACATTTACAAATCACTAAATATCTTTATAATAAAAGATAAAGCGCGGATTACTTCTGCATCATAAACATTATAATATTCCCAATCAAAAATAATCTAAACTAACCTGCTATTTTTTTTGACGATTTTCGGTTTTTTTATTCTACGGTCTGTTCCGTTCATTATTGGTATTACTTAACTTTCTTGAATCACAATAATAATTATTTCACCTCTTGCTTAAACCTGTCAAAACACTGTTGCTGGTTGACAAAGAACTAACTGCTTTTATTTCACCCTGTAATTACATGCAATGCCACAAAAGGCGCCACTCTATTAGGAATACTTGGTATTTCTACAGAAAGGACTCAGTAACAAATAACAAATAATAAGTATAGTAGTGCCATCTAACGAACCTTGCATAAACGCAGACAATTTTTAAATAATTTTAACTGCATTACCGGCTTTGGATTTACTACACTTTGAATAAATTCTGAATAAATTTTAAGATACTTTGGATTTATTCCATTTTGATTGAATTGCTTACTTTTGGGATTTAATTTCAATGGAATTTATTGCGATTTAAACGATTCTGATGTCACCAATGGATTTATCCCATGGCTTTTATAGATACACCATATCAAACTAGAAAAATGTCAAGAATGGATTTATTGCGTTTTGTATGATCACTCCTCAAATGTAATCCCGCTTGGCCCAAGACACTGAATAGAAAATCAAAATAAAGTCGGCATGCAGATTTATACAGAAAACAAAACATTGCACTTTGAACCAGTTTTAAAGCTAACATTCAAATCAAATACGTGATATACGTTACCATAAATAGGCTAGTTCTTCTGACTTAATAGTGACAAAATTTAATTGTCACACTGACTTTATTAGTCCCTTCAAGGGCAATATTATCAAGTGTGATGAGAAGAATCATCAATATTGGTCCTTGAAAACAGAATAGCCTTTGTTTCGTTAGGATTTATAAGAAGAATTCTTAACAGCCCAGTCCGACATATTTTGCAGATCCTTATCAATCATATGAATAGTGTCAGATCAGTCGGGATAATGGTAAATAAATTTAAAGGTCGTCAGCATATATGTGATATTTGCAGTTCGATTCCGCCGTTAACCTCTCGTCCGAAGCAAAAGGGCGATCACAAAAATAGTTTTAATTACATCCATTTGCTTATGGTATAAGCACACATTGTCATAATCTATTAAAAAACTGTTATTATTCAGCAATTAATCTATCGTAGTGTATGCACCTTATCGATTTTCTGGATCGCCACGACAAAAAATCGCAAGTGGAGGGCGAGCCTTAGACTTTTCAATATACAGAGTGCTATTTAATAAGTGTTCGATATTTTACAGAGTGATTCCTCAGTTATTTGAAGGTGAAAAGTTCATATAAGCATAGGTCCACAAGCCTTTTATTTTTGAGATACAGGGTGTTTAATATTTTTATTTTTGTTTCTCGTAAATAATTGTTGAAATAATGTTTATATTCGGACGAAAATTGGCATTTGGGGATTTCTTTATATTAGAAATTCAAATTTGATCTTAGTTTGGCTCTTAATTGTAGGCGGCGCCACCTACAGGTCTTTCTCTCTTTTGGGGAGTCAAAACTTCTTCGATCATGTATGTATCACATTATATATATAGAAGAAAAATCGATTCCACTGTCATTTTTAGGTGAAAATAGTATGCTTGTCGAATGTCGCTACAAGCAGCCGTTTTCGAGATATTTTGATTTAAATTAATCAATGTATGTGTTTGTCAAAATGTGAAATAACTTTAGAAACTTAAAAATAAAAGTATCAAGTGGGCTAGTAAGTATATTCCAATGTTTATTTTGTGTTATGTCAAAAATAATATCTTGACGCATAGTGAAATAGTTATACATTTTACATACAGACTTGCTAACGGAAATGCATATGAGGCTAAACGCTTGTATCAGGAGCGTTACCCGAACCGCACAACTCCTACTCCAAAAACGTTTTCTAAAATTCACGCTGAGTTTAGGGAAACAAGAAGGTTTGAGAAAGTCGGGTGCTGCACATCGGACAGTAAGAACCCAAGAAACCAAGGAAGCAGTTTTTAATTTGGTAGAATAACACCCGGAAACAAGCACCTGAAAAATAGCGCTGACGTTAAACATTTCTCATATGCCATATTCAAAGAGTTCAGGCACTCCTCCCTCGTGATGTTCCATTACGTATCAACTTCTGTCGTTGGTTTCTCCATTGCCTCATTCAAAATCATTTATTTAAATATCAAATCCTGTTTACCGACGAAGCAAATCTCTTACGCAATGCTATACGCCATTTTCACAACAATCATTTGTGGTGAGAGAAAAACCCCCATACGAGACAAGAATTACATCTTCAAGAACAGTTCTCTCTTAACGTGTGGGCAGGAATCCTTGGAGATTATTTAATAGGCCCATTCTTCATTTGAGGAGAATTAAACGGAGAGAGATATCGTGATTTCCTTGAAGAAGATTTGCCTATTTTACGGAAAGATGTGCCGCTTAGACTACGAAATGAAATGTGGTTTATGCATGACGGTGCCACGACACATTTTAGCATCCTAGCGTGAGAATTTTTAGATCATACCGTTGGATAGGTCGGGTAGGACCTCAACCATAGCCCTCTAGTTCACCAGACCTTAACAGTTTGGATTTTTTTCTTTGGGGACATCTAAAATCCTTAGTTTACCAGACACCCATCCAATATGAAGAAGAATTAAGAAATCGAATAATTAACTCTTGTAGAACAATTCAAAGTACTCTAGGAATTTTCCAAAGAGTGCGCGAATCAATGAGAAGAAGATTGCATGGGGGCATACATCAAGGAGAAGGACATTTTTAACATTTATTGTGATTTTGATTTAGTTTTATATCTAGTGTTTCGTTGTTTATTGTTGTTTAAAAATTACCGTTTAAAATGTCTCTATGCTGATTAAAAAGAAAGTTTTTAAAATTGTTTCACTTTTTGACAAACAAATGCATCGATTAATTTAAATCAAGATATCTCAAAAACGGCTGCTTGTAGCGACTTTTGACAAGCATATCATTTTCACCTAAAAACGATTGTGACTCCCCAAAAGAGAAAAGGATCTGTAGGTGGCTACAATTAAGAGCCAAAGTAAGATCAAATTTAAATTTCTCATATTAAAAAATCCCCTAATACCAATTTTCGTCCAAATATAGACATTATTTCAAAAATTATTTGTGAAAAACGAAAATAAAAATAAATTTTTAACACCCCGTATCTCAAAAATGAAGGGCTTGCTGACCCATGCTTATATAAACTTTTCACCTTATAAATAACCGAGGAATCGTCCTGTAAAATATTACACACTTATTAAATAACATATGATAGAAAACACTAATTGTTTTCTATCATATGTTAAATATGGATTTTCATCAAGTAACGGTCGAAACTTATTAAATAACACCCTGTTTACATATGATAGTAAAGTTGGTGGTTACTTGTAACAGCTAACCCAAAACGTAATGTATTTTCAAAATTGTATGTCTTGCATTGCAGTAGACTTTTATTACTCATGTAATAGGTGTTATTTGTCAATGCACACTTATATTTTGCAGAAATCTTCAAAATTTCACATGTTCTTATCAAATGCGAAAATATGACAGGATTTACCCCCCAACCCCTTTTTTAGGCCTTCCGTGCGTCTCATCGCGAATGCAGCGCCCACACTACAACAAACATGCGTGTGTTCTACGCCTTAGCACATGCAAATGTGTACGCAATATTACATCTCTACATGTTGTTTTGAAATACCCTGTACTACCGATACTACTCAAATGGAGATATGTCAATTTGTACTGCCTAAGGAGATGTGCAATTGCAGCTAATGCTTGAGATTTAGAGATACACAGGAAGCAAATGGGCTGCCGTCAACAAATTTTTATATTTTCCTAGTATGCCAAAGATAGAGTATAGCAGAAAGAGAGTGGGATACGATATGAACCCTTCTAATTTGTAATTTCTATTTAGGTCAGTGTAAACGAAAAATAATAAAGCTATAATCAAATTATGTGGGTCAAACCATCCATTAAAAGTTCCAACATAGCACATATCGTAAAGCTATTACCCCGGTCATATCTCGTAAAAATGATGGACCAACAAATATGGGACTTCCCGCCTTCATAGATTAGTTACGTGAGAGGAAAACGTTTCTTATTATTTATTGACTTCGGCGAAAAGCTTTAAAGATAACGGGAGAAATAGCCGGTTTGGCAGCCCATGTTTATATTCTTCACTCGGAGCTGATGCCATATAAATTGAGCCTTATCGGCGGAAACTTTTTTCTACCAGGTTAACTTTGAAAATTATATTAGTTCGTCTAAGTAATTGGCGTTTAATATCCAGCTATAAATAACGGAAGTTATGCAGAAAATGAACCAGGCTTAGAGGAACTCGATATATGTGCATGGTTCGATCTGTTTCATAGGTAGGACAAAGAAGAGGCTGGTATGCTCTATGATGGTCAGAAGTTGTACATTTTCATTCTCGCATTCTAAATCATATGCATTTATGCCGTTTCTAATGTTATGTTCTTCTTAGTAGATCTTTTATAGATGGTTAACAGTCAACCCTGAAACTTCATACTGATTATCTAGGCTTGTATTAGGTTACGGTGGCGGCCAGTCTTTATAACCACTTTATTTATTCTGGTAATCACCGGAAGAGATCATATATTTTATAGTAGGTGGACTGCATTAGATACTTTATGCAACCAAGGATGGTTATTGGCACTTGAAGGGTGCAATACCTGTACAATGTCATTATCGATATGCCAACAACCAAAAAATAAGTTGTAAAAATTTAAAACTGTATAATTTTCCTCAACCCGATTTTTCGCTACGCCATCGTACAGCGTTTCCTCTCTGGTTATTTCCTCGACTTGCGGCTCACTGGTAATTATGTTCTTAAATCTTGATTTAGTGGTTTCGTTGCTGTAGGCTCATAAATCAGCCGATATTAAAACAACCGGTTGTGGAGATTTTTCGTAAATTTTAGTGGAAAGCCCCGTTTTGTTTCATGTAGAGTTCTCGCCTATAAATTCTTCAACCGAAACAAAAGGTCTAAATTAAAGCACTAATTTTAAATTGAACCATAAATTTCCGTTTGTGTTTTCTTAAGGAAAATTTCTCATTAGGCAATGCAAATCGGTAGTAATGTATTCCACAGTAACACCTAATTAAAACTTTATACTATAAAAATTGCCGCGTAAGTTTCAGTGGCGTAACAATGCTGCCAAGAGCTTGTAATCTCTGGAGCTTTTTGGGCCCTACCGTGAAATTAAAAATTAGAGTTTAAAGGACAGAGAAGAAAAAAATAGTTATTTATGGTACCGGTGTGTTATGTTATATATAAGTCACGCTGGGAAATGTTTAGCCCTTGAGGCTGTAGGCCGAGAGGGCTAATTCCCAAGTGACTTATATGACTTAACACACGAGTGCCATAGACAATTTTATCCAACACTTGATAGATATTACTAAAAAATAGAAAATTATATTGTTTCAATGTAAACTGGAAAACCCTGTATATTTTACTTGGCATATTTTTGAATGACAAATTTGACACGTAAAAGTAGGCGAAGGTGATTTTTGTTGTTATGGAATTGATTAATAACAAAAATTGGAAGGCAGTAATAGTTATTTATTTCATACTGTATTGTAAAACACACCTTTATTTCATCCTGTCCAGTAAATTTATTTACCCTGTACTCATATGCGGCCGGTAAATGGAACATTACAGTATCAGATACTGTAATGTGTTGCCTAGCAACCATGCTTTGTTTTTGGAAACTACGACTTTTTACTTTCGATTTTTGACAAGTTGTCACTTAAAATTATAAGAAATAAAATATTTAAATACACATATTTAGCAATTATTTAATACATCAAAAACACTTTTTTAAATGAAATAAATCAATTATTATTTATTACCACAATTTTCAAATGCTCTTCAAATTCTTTGAGAAATTCTTCTCTTCTTAATGGTGAATATCTTGGATGGAATTCATTGTCTAGCAAATGCAAATGTTTCATATAATATATATAATATTTTGAAACTATTTGATTTTTCTTCTTGTTAGGAAGGAACCGAAATTTAATAGAAAGGTCCAAAAGAGCCTCCTGAATTTTTCGAAACAACATTTTATCATCCGCGTCTAAAGTGCAATTACGAAGTAAATCAACTAAGTAGGTTAACTGACGATGACAATTACTAATATCTTTAAACTCTGTACAAAATGTACAAGCAGAGTACACTATTTTTGCCATATTCATCAGCACTAAGAATATGATAACTATATAGGTTTTTTAAGGGTTATAATAAAAGTAGGTAACTGTCATAATTCAAAGAAAATAAAAAGTCATGGCCTACTATAAAAATGCGTTCCGCCACCCGACAAGTATTTATTAGAGAATCGTTCACTGCTATATATAGGTAGGTAGCATGTAGCATAAATTATACTCTTTAACCAACTTTAGTAAATGAAAAATGTTATGTAACTATTTTTTTGAATGTGGTTTAGTGGGTTTAGGACAGAAAAACAATTCCTTTTATTATGAAATTGGCAATTTCATAATAAAAGGAATTGTTTTTCTGTCCTAAACCCACTAAACCACACTCAAAAAAAGTTGATATCAGGACGCGAATGATAACTATGGTTATGTAACTATAATATAGGCATTTAATTACATTGTTTTAAAGGTTTTGCTTAACTAAAATTAGTAATTTTTATTTTATATGGTCTATATTTAGTGATACCAATTAAAACTGTTTGGGTGCTTCTACTTGTAATAGTATTTTTTTCTACCAACTTTAGTAATTGTAAAATATTACACAACCATAGAATATATTCCCTGTTACAATTCTTTAAATATTTTATTTAACTAAAATTGGTAGATTTTATTTAAAATTATACCCAAAACCTCCATAATTGCCCACACGAATATTATGACTTTATCTATTTGACAGTGACAAGCAAACAAAATTTATAATTAACTATGGAAACCAATGGCTCAATTGCATTTAGGGTAGGTAGCATGATATAATATTGCGAAGTATTTTTTAAAATTTTAATATACCTATTTATTTTTTTGAAAAGGGATATAATGACAGGATGAAATAAAATACCATACGATACACGTCCGTTAGGTGTTATTACAGCACTCGTTTATATTCCAGACTCGGCTCCTACGTCGCCTCGTCCGTAAAACAACTCGTACTGTAATAAGTCACCTACCGGACTTGTAACGTAAAATACTATTACATATTTGAATTTAGTCCAGAAAATAAGGTTTTATAGCAATAAGTCCGGTAAAATTTGTTTACCGGACTAGTCCTGTAAAATTTCTTTACCGGACTGAAATTTGTAAGTTTTAGTTTAATCAATGTCAAACACACAATGTTTCCACCAGTAAATATATAAGCACTTTTCAAATATACGACGCAGAATAAAACTTCATTATAATTTCAAAACATAATTATAATTTTCAACAGAACAGTATGAAATAAAATATTGTACGTCATTCGTCCGGCAAATCCTTTACAGTATTCGTTTCAAAATTCCAGACTCGGCTCCATCGTCGCCTCGTCTCGAAACATTTCACTCATACTGTAAAAGTTGATTTACCGGACTTATAACGTAAATATCTATTACATTACTAGATGCGAAAGTTAATTTTTTGTTGTGAGGAGGTTCAATACCTCCGAACATCAAAAAAGACTTTCGCATCGTGTGATGTATTACATTTTTTTCTACTACTGTTCTCTGATCAATATATTATTAAGTAATGAACTTCGATTTTATTCAAATTATAATCATAAAATAAGGTTTTTCACCTATAAAATAATCCATGACAACTAGTTATTTGAGTACTGTCAGAGTCTGTCAGTTCAAATTTTTTAATATCGCGAGTCTAAAATGTTCTCCCAATACCAAAACATTGCTATTCGGAAGGCGGCCGAGTTGGCATGTGCCTCACTATTACCTGAGAAGTCGAAAGATAGATACTATCAAATGTACAACCTGTTTCTGAAATGGTTCGCGGATAAAACGTTTCTCAAATTGACGAAAATGTGATGTTAGCGTACTTTTTAGAGAAATCTGAAGCCTTATCACCTCCGTTTCTATGGTCACAATATTCCATGCTCAAATTGACTATTTCTGTGAACAAAAATATAGATATTTTGCAGTTTAAGAAACTCATTGCATTTATTAAACGAAAAAACGATGATTACGAAGCTAAAAAATCTAAAATTTTCAGAAAAGAAGAATTAATAAATTTTTTACTTGACGCTTCTAATCATAACTATTTATCTATGAAAGTGATAGCAGTAATGGGAATAGCTGAAGCATGCCGCACCGATGAGATCCATAAAATGAAGTTGAAAGACGTCGAAATGAAGAATGCTGTAGCTATAGTTAAAATCCTCCAGAGCAAAAACAAGGTTCAAAGAAGTTTTGTGATAACCGATAATGGAGGTCCAGTTTCTTTTGTGAGGTTACTACAAGATTATATTAAACTTCGGCCAAATAATGCACAAGACGAACGCTTGTTCTATCGCTATGAACGAGGTAGGTGTGTGAATCAGGTGATTGGAAAACACACTATTTTGAATGTTCCCAAAAAAAAAATCTCCGTCATTTCCTCGTTTTCCAGAATCCAATTAACAAATTTACGGCGCAACCTATGATCTGCTTGATTCAATTCTTGGGTCTATTGGATTTTATAGGCATGCAAATAAAAAGCATTTAAAAGAATTCGTTGCATAGGTACTGCTTTTGTAATGTTCACTTGCTGTGACCGACTGCGAATCGACGTGCCTAGATTCTCACCAACACTTTCCGACACTGCTGCAATATTTTCAATAGATCGAGCAGTACGCGGCCGCCCTGTTGATCTTATGTTTCCAACTGAACCACTTTGCTCAAATTTCTAGATCAATCTTTGCACTGTCGTATGTCTTGGTGCATTATTTCTTCCAAAAACGGCTCGTACTCTACGAACGGTTTCCGCATAACATTCTCCACATTTATAATACGTTTTCACGATAACAAGCAGTTGTTGGCATTCAGTCGCGTAGCAAATCAAAAACGTGTCGCGACGGTATATGTAAAACGTCATTGGGACAAGAGATTCCTATTGGGGGAAAAATAGGTTGCGTCGCATCGCGCGCCGGTCGATAGAGAGACAAGAAGCACGGCGCAAGGGTGAGGGCGGTGGTCTTCCACGATGGCTCCGTGAAGCAGGTGCTGTTACGTATGCTTACAAATTTAAGCCTTTCTTGGGACAATTGACAGTTCATTCCAAGATGGCTCCGTGAAGCAAGTTGTCTTAGGGACTCTCCGCGTTTTTGGGCAATTAATGGTTTTTAAGTAGGACTAAGCAGCTAGCGATTCCGCGTTATCTGGCGTATGAAATTGAACTCCCTACGATACCGGGGGTTTTTGTGATGTACTTTTAAGTGGTAGTTAGGGAAAGAATGTAAAAAGCAGTTAGTAATGTGAACATTAAGCATCGACCAGTGCATTTGTCGTAAATCCTTGTAGTATGCTACTATAGCCTGCATTAAGTAATAAAAACACCAGTGTTTAAGTATACAATTATTGTTTTATTCAAAGGTAACAGGAAACTACCGAACCAGTGAGCAATCCTATAGGTCACGCAAAATTAATGTAACCACTATACTCCGGTACCAAAATAATTGGCAGTGACTCATTTTTACCGGGGTGTGCAAGACATAAGGGGAAAGCTAATTCCAGAGGCGTGTCATTTTAAACAATAATAATTTAAAAAATGTATTAATTTTTTGTTTACTATTATAATATATTTACATTTATTTTAATAAATATAATATTATGAATTAAACTGAAAACTAAATTAAGCTTTTACATTTGGTGATCTAATGAAGTAATTAGAGAAACTAAATTACGCAGGTATAAAATCCAAAGAGAATAATAAAGCAACGGTATACGTTATTTATAATGTTTTTATTATACTACATTATAATAGAAACATATAATAGTGGATTAAGGGCAAAACCTAAACCTAAATTATAAATGTTTATAAATTTCCTAACTATTGTGACCTAATGAACACTAATTGATAATAATTTGACAAATTATATTCCACGCCGACATTTAAAAGTGTTATAATGACAATACGTTTCAATTTTAAATTCATTATTACCATTACAGCGATTATTCACTATCTGACGATGAAAACATTTCATTACTGTCGCTACTGCTGCCATCTGCAGGACTTATATTAATATGTTTTACCACAACTTCAACGCGTAAATCTAAGTTCCACATTTTTTTTCTACGCCCTCGACATGTAATACGCACTTATGACAATCTGCTGCTTGTACATTCGCTATTTCCGTTTTTAACAGTTCTTCAACATCTTTTAATTTAAAAGTTTTATTTTCACGCGCCACTTCGCCTTTTATCTCTGCCCATATAAGCTCGATTGGATTTAGTTCACAATGGTAAGACGGCATTTAAATAAATAATATGTACTTATGTAATTTGTAATTTTTATCTTGCAGTGAATATATCTTAACAGACATTATTACAGGTACACCGGTTGTAGAAAAAATCATGTGTGTACTTTGCTTTAAGGTTTTTCTTTATTACTTTGTGATGGAATGGAGCAACAAAATGCTTTGTGTAAATTTACAACATAATTACAAACGGAGTTTCCCTTTAAAGAAAAGCAAACTGTAAATGTAAGGTAATAATGTATATACTTAATGCAAAATAAAAACCGATGCACGTCATACCCTTCGAGTGACGTCAGATATCGACAGTATTGCCAGCTTGTAACGAAAATATCCGGTTGAGGGAATTATAGTTGTTTTTTCATAAAAACAAGATAAATATACAAAAATTTCCCATAGTTTATATATTTGCTTAATACCTTTTACCATCAACTTTAGTAGATCTAACACTTCTTCTATTTTCATTTTTTCATTTCCAATTAGTACAAGGATGCTTCTTTTTCTTTAATATATTCTTTCAAAAATACCAATCGATTGAAAGCTACATGGGAAAGTTCCATAACCCCTCGCCTCGGTTCATCTTTTCTCCATCCGAAGCTTATTTTCTCTAAGAGGCTTCTTAAGAGTTAAGACAACCATCAAACAGTTGTCTGTCTTTTAATTTCTTACTTAAAGTTATCAAAGTTACATGATGTTCTAAAAAAAATACAGCTTAGCATAACCAATGTAAAATATTAGTTTTTAGTAATACAACTTACTTGCTTCATACATTCCATAAATAGTGTCACGGATAGAACTTATTATATCCAATCTTGACACATTTACAACTCTCTTTAGATAAGAACGTTTCCTTTTAGGCGACTCAAATAATTTATTTTGCTTAACTGTTGTTAAAACTGCGCTTACAGTAGACATATTCAAATTTAGGGCAGCTGCTACACGCTAAAAATTATTAAGGTAGATATATGTGCTTCAGGATTATTGTCAATAACTCAAACTAAAAACCAATTTAATATAATAACATTATAGGTTTACAGCAATTTACAGACAAAAGTATGTCATCTGAATTCTACTAGCTGAAGTAATTCGACTGGTTTGAAACAGCTGCAGAAACAAACCTATATATGAGTATTATAAGTATAATCGCCATGCTCTTTTCCTTTGCCAGAAAACCTCTCGGAATTTCATTAAACACAAACCATTTTACATGTTTTTGGAAAGTGTGTTTAGATTTATATTTTATATCAAAGGAAAGTTTTATCTCTTCGTTTTGCAATTTTATTTTAATTATTTTTATTTTGTTATTTGAACATTCCCTTTATGTAGTCGGAACTTTAAAAACACATTTTACGTTGTATTTTATTTTGCATTTTCAGACAAGCAATGTAAAATTTAATGTTTTTTTAACAGCAAAAATAGTCTACAATGTAAATGCAGACATTGTTTTGTTTGTTGATCAAACTAGCTGCTCTAGCGAGCAATTCAATTTTATATATTTATATTTCATAATAAAAATTGTATTTATAGTTCAAATTATCAGGTTACCCAGTTGAGATCACACATACACAATGATGCATATGATTTAAGTAATACGTCCTTAAGGGGTATAATCTAATTTGCTAAAAAAAAACACAGCTGATACCACGCAGTCTTTAAGTTGATGTTAAATCCTGTTTTTCCTGTGTAAAACTGAATTTAATTTAATGCTTTTGTTTTACTTAGTAAAAACTACAATACGTATATTATTTCATTATTTACTATACACTTACAGGCACTAACGACCTTTCTCAGAGCTGCAGTACTGCCTAAAATAATAATTATTATATAATCCGTAAGTCTAAATCAGCAGTAGACCTTCTCGCTTATGTTACTCACGTTTGGAACAACGCAAGTGAACATCATGGGGAATCCCAGGCGGTAACACTGGACATTTCCAAAGCCTTTGACCAAGTATTGCATGAGGGACTCCTAACTAAAGTGAGAGCATACCGAATGCCGGTTCAGTTCTGTTCATAGCTGTCAAGCTTTCTTAAAGACCGTTCTCTGCGAGTTGCGATAGACGGATTTCCTTCAGACACATTTAACATCAACGCCGGAGTCCCTCAAGATTCTATATTGCGCCCACCCTCTTTTTACTATACATTAGCGATCTTTTAAAAAAAAAATAAAAATCCTATATATAGCTTCGCTGATGACAGCACGCTTGTTTCATCTTTTACTTTGGATGCTCGGACATCGGCTGCCAATGCACATCTCTATAGGCAGCAAGAGGTCTCACATCTCACCAAAGACCCGGAAGGAGTTCTGTCTTGAGCTGACAAGTCGCCAAGTAGAATTTAACGCTAAAGAAACCCAGGCGACGTTTTTTCTAAAAAAGTTAATGTTGAAGAACCGGATATAGTCATGGCGGGATACTCGATTCCCTCAATTCATTCATTGGGCATCAGCCTCGCAGAAGCTTGGAATACTTTTTGGAACTAGAAACCTCTATACAACCCAACATCTTTTGATGATCTATAAAGTCCAACTTCGACCATCGCTGGAGTACTGTTCGCATATTTGGGGCTCTGCACCTTAACATACCCTGAGATTACTGGATTCTATTCAAAGAAGAGCCATTCGCTTGATCGGTGACCATGATCTGACAAACATCCTGGAAATCCTTGAACGTCGAAGGCAGGTTGGCGACTTAAGTCTATTTTACAAATATTTTAATGGCAAGTGATCAACTGAGGTTGCCCGCTTAATTACGCCCAGAGCGATGCATGGTAGAAATACACGACGAGCCACTGCAGCCCACCCGTACTTGGGTCAGCTTAGTGTACCTCGAACGACACTGTTTAAAAATTCTTTCATCTGGAGAACGTCATCACTCTGGAACGACCTCCCTAAAGCCGTGTTCCCCAAAGAGTATAATCTCCAAAGATTCAAGACCAACGTAAATCGTTTCCTGCGCACAGGCACCGCTCGCACAGCCCTATAAAGAATTAATCCTGCAGTGCTGTGCCCCATCATAAAAAAAACACTCATTGGCAATTTATTACAAAAAGTGAAGTTGAATCAAAAGCTCCGTTATACTTGAACCTTTAGATATTCCGAAAAATTGAGTGTAACATACGCCGCCATGGAAAACCAAGTTGAGACTGAGATAAAAGTGCCCTTATTTAATATGTTTTAAGTTTAAAAAATGGTGGCCCGACCCGTAAAATGTTGATTCTAATTATCGCGGGAGCGAAACACGGAGAGTAATAGGTCATTTTCAAGAAAATGGTATCAAAAATATGCATTTCTTACGGGGAGATCTATGTAGTTATATAGATCTGCGCTAAAGCAAAATTATTGGCCAAACATTCTATTTTCAAACTAAAATGATCAAAAATCAAAATCCGTAGTGCGAACTGTTTCTGGCTCTCCAAAAGCATGATATTTCCAAGGACCTCGGTCAACTAAAACTTGATTTATTTTATTTGGCAAACAAAGCATTTACCTATTCAACTTGACTCGATTATTACCCACATCTGTGTCAAATGAGCTAGGATTTTTATGTTTAAAGCGGGTTATTCTCGTATAACAATTAACCAGAGACAACTGTCAAGTTTGTCACAATAACTATTGGTAAGTACTAATTAGGAAACAAAATTTTAGAAAAATTTGCAAAAAACATCTGAGTTTTATTCCTTAATGCAACATTTTGTCGCCATTTTGCAACATCTAAACTCGCCATACAGAATTAATTTAACAGGTTTGACAAATTCCGAATTTTTTTCATGGTAGTTAATTTCTAGTTCTAGTAGTTGTAAAGAAAAATAATATTAAAAAAGAAGATTATGTGAGGAATCACATAACGTTATTTTTATTTCATTAGTTATGTTATGTAAAGCAATAAAATCAATATACCGAACTTGCTTACATTGTCATGAAAAATGCAAATATTCATAATACAGACATATTTCAACCAATTTAATATTAATCAAGTCACCTATGGCATTTTGACAGGTCAGAATTAGTCGTAAAAAGAGAAGGTTTACAGTATATATACTACTTACTAGTTAAAGTGATGTAAAGGTAATGAAAGAAAATAATGATGGACATACAGCGAACAATTGCTTATAACAAGTGTTCAAAATGGCGACCATCCTACTCTAAACAGAAATGTATCCTCTTTTTAAAACCTTCAGCAACATTTGACAACATTGCTGGGCCTATGTTTCGGAAAGCTTCTCTAAAGGTGCGCGCCCGCCCACTCGGGCGAAACGTCGCGTCGCGAAGCGTGGCGAAGAGAGGCGTCGCTTAGGTATTGTCCGCACACTAAAGGTGCGCGCCCACCTTGGCGAAGCGTCGCGTCGCGAAGCGTGGCGAAGGGAAGCGTCGCTTAGGTATCGTCCGCACACTTAGGCGACGAGAAGCTTAACGAAGAGTCGCATTGCATCTTAATAGTGAACAAACGCACCGTACAGTTGGATTACGATCGACCACAAAAGGCAACGAAGAACAAATATGTCGGATCTTCTCTTCTCTTCGCACCGCTTATTAGCGCAGCGCGAAGCGTCGCGTCATGCAAAACTTCGCCTAGTTTCTTTCAAGACTTCTCGCGCGTCGACTAATGCTTCGCCACGCTTCGCGTCGCGCAATTGGACGAGTATACGTTTACTTACATGCAGAAAAAATACGATTCGCGACGCGATGCGCCGCTTCGTCTAAGTGAGCGGGCACCTATAGGCGACGAGAAGCGAAGAGTCGCATTACATCCTTATAGTAAACAAACATACCGTACAGTTAAAGAGAAGAGAAGATCCGAGATATTTGTTATTCGTTGCCTATCGTTGTCGACCGTAACCCAACTTAACGGTCTGTTTGTTTACTATTGGGGTGCAATGCGACTCTTCGCTATGCTTCCCGTCGCCTAGGTGAGCGGACAGTACCTAAGCGACGCTTCTCTTCTCCACGCTTCGCCCAAATTGGCGCGCACCCTAATGCGCTCGCTTATAGTATCCGGTGTTGTCGGGTGATCTTGGGGGCCAATTCTGAGATTTATTTTCTCCAATCTCTCGATTTTGAAATTGGGCGTTTAAAAATTGACGGGCCCTATGATAGAAATGTGTTAGTGCTTCATCCATTTGAAGCCACATCGTTTCTTTTATGGCTATGAGAATCTCTTTTAATAATACTAGCAATTGGTTTATCAAAAAATCTAAGAACATTACTCAATTTAAATGGTTTTCGAAGAAGTTAGGACCAATAAAATATCGACCCATTATTCCGCCCCTAATATTCACTGTGTTGATTATCAACTACTCTAAATTGATGCGGATTGGAATCAGAATACTAATGAAAATTATATCCATTGTTGTGAAACGTGCACTAGTCACTAAATAAAACAAAATCTTAAAGATTTTATTTTCGGCAACTTTGTCTAAGACCCACATACTAAATTCCACTTGATATTTTAAAATCGTTTACAGAAAGTTCTTGCTGACGCTGGGGGATGGTAACAATATTTCTGAATAATCCTTGAGACGCTTGATTGGCTAATGTTGATATTTTGGGCAATTTGGTTCTGACCTATATAGGGATTTTTGATTACAGACCGAAATACATCAAATTCAGGTTTTCTATAATCTCTCAGTTTGTCTAAGTTGAGTCAACAGTCTTTCGAAAACGACTTTATTTGGATGATTTCTATTAGGACATTTTTGAGCGTAGACTCGTGAAGCCAGTAAGCAGTTTTGCAGACATTATTCAAGAATAAATAACATATCAATTCGTTCTTCTTTCAGAAAAATTATCACTTTGAATTACAGAAAGAAGAAAGAAACAGAAACTATCACTATTATAACTAAATGACGATTTGCAACGAAACACTTTTAGAAATAACTAACAAACACAAATTACATTTATGTGACTTGTCAAAATGTCACAAGTGACTTGATTAATTTTAAATCGGTTAAAATCAGTCTGCATTGTGAATATTTGAATTTTTCATGAAAACGTGAGGAATTAGCTATAGGAATTTCTACATAATATACAGTGTGTCTACTTCAGTTCGCACCATATGGAAAACTTATTTATTATTAATTTTACGAAAAAAAGTTATTCTTCATAAAAAGTTCTGCTTAGTCCAAACCTAAAATGCAACCATCAGATAATAAATTTTTTCAGTCGTATACGAGGTATATCAGAAAATATAAATTTTGCCCAATAGTAAAGTAAATTTATTTTTGAAAATATCGAAAAATTTAATCAGTTATCTCTTTATTCGTTAAACATTTGATAACCTTTATGTCTCTTAACCTCTATATTGCATTATTTTGATGATTATTTTACAATAATACCTAGCTGGCCAAAAAATATCGGAATATCTATGAATTAACCTTCTATTAAAGATATTTTCAAGGTATTGCCTTACTTCCATCGTACTATGACATGTTGCGCCATCCTGCTGGTACCATACTTGTTGCCGTTCATGTCTTGGAAGGTCACGAAGAAAATCATGCAACTGATTTTGTAAAAAATTTAGATAGCGTTGAGAAGTCATAGGTTGTCGAAAAAAAAGGACCAATGATTTTATCCTTGTAAATGCCGCACCAAACGTTAGTTTTAAAATATAATTGATCGCGAGTTTTAATCGTAAAGTGAGGATTGGAGTCAGTCCACCATCGATAATTTTACGAAGACAGTGTTCCATTAGACGTAAATGTAGCTTCGTCAGAGAAAATTATTTTCCTAGCCTAAAAAGGATCGTCTTCTAGCTTTCCTTGAATAAGAAAACAAAACTCTAGTCGTCTGTCGTAGTCTCCAGGTTTTAAAGTATGGATAAATTGTGGTTTATATGGATGAAACTTGTTCTCTTTAAAGATTTTTGATAGTGTGGCTTTACCAATTTTATCTGGAAGCGAAGATGCCCTTTTTAGCAGGGACAATTTAGGATTTTCGACTGCAGATAGCATTACATTTAACTTCATCTCTTCACTTGCAACGATTTTTTGACGATTGTTTGTGAATTTATTATTAACGTCTCCACATGATTTGAATTTTTCCATAATTCTCATTACTGATGTATGGTGTATATTTCAATATTCTTCACAATAAGTTTTATAATTATCACCAACGATTAACACAATTTCTATTTTTTCCTCCACACTAAATATCACCGGCATCTTAACAAATCTTATTTGACGTTCACTGTCAAACAATTTTTGCTATGAAGAAATCATTTGTTTATCAGTGCATCCTAGATTTCACGCCCCTACAGTTAAATTTGCGTTGTTATTGTAGTTAAAAAAGAAAAAAAGATTTTTTTCATATAATTGGATGTAAATTGCATATTTGAACGTAGTTTTTAGTTCTGATCAACTTTTCTTAATAACAATTTTCGATATTGTTAAAAATGAAGGTACTTTATTCTTGAGCAAAATTTATATTTTCTGATATACCTCGTATACGACTAAAAAAATTTAATATCTGATGGTTGCATTCTAGGTTTTGGACTAAGCAGAACTTTTTATGAAGAATAACTTTTTTTCGTAAAATTAATAATAAAAAAGTTTTCCATATGGTGCGAACTTAAGTAGACACACTGTATATTGCTGACATAAAAGACAGGGTGTTAGATTTAAATGAAACAAGTTATTATCGTTTCAAACTTGTAATTAATTAAGTGCAACATAAAACTTAATCGGTTGGCAGACTCCAGTGTGAATTTGGTTTAAAAATATAAAATATACAAAGTTTTATTGAATATGTGTCCGATTTTTTACAGGGCGATTCCTCAGTTATTTATAAGGTGTAAAGTTTATATAAGCATGGGTCCACAAGCCCTTCATTTTTGAGATACAGGGTGTTACAATTTTTAACAGGAACAAAAAATATGTACACCACTGCCGTTTTCTCTTTTGATAACACTTCTATGTAGACACTTTATTGATTAATGCAAAGTGCATTTTCATATTTTTTTCATTTTGGCTTTGTTTAGGAGATAAATGTTATTTTATCAAACTCTGATATGGTCATGGCGATATGAAAAATTTTATTGCCATTTATTTCTTTATTATTCTTTTTTTCGAAAACGATTGCTCGTAACGACTTCTACCAAGTACGCCTTTTCATGTAAAAATGATAAAGAAGCCCATTTTTTTGCTTAAAAATGTAATACAAGTACGTATAAAAAAGTTATGACTCTTCAAAAGAGTAAAAGGACACGTAGGTGGCGCCCTCTACAAGCAGAAGCCATACTTACATCAAATTCGAATTTTGCATTTCAAAAAACGCATAGGTACCAATTTTCGTCTAAATGTTGGCATAATTTCAAAAATTATTTACGAAAAACAAAAATAAAAATAAAATTTTAACACCCTGTCTCAAAAATGAAGGGCTTGCGGACACATGCTTATATGAACTTTTCACCTTATAAATAACTGACGAATCGTCCTGTAAAATATCGGACACTTTCTAAATAACACCCTATACAGGGTGAGTCGGGAGGAATGGGCCTAACTCTAAGAGTGTAATCTATGCATCAAAATAATAAGAAAAAGCTCAAATTAATGTTGTCATCCAATATTCATTTGTTTTCAAGCTTTAAGGCAAAAACAAAATATTGCATTAATTTAGCTTTCCTGTAATAAATGTTATTATTGTTTGCTTTTGATTGTTGTGCTGTCACTATCCTATTAGTGTCAGTATAAAATGTTACATTGATTCACCGTTAACTTTCGGATTTGTATCATTTTAATTTTATAATATTTTACATCTCGAATACGCCAATATGGTTTTTATTTATGGTTTGTGTAATGGGAATGCTACAGCGGCTGCTGAAGAATATCGTGAACGATTTCCACATGAAAGAACACCAAAGAGAAAGGCCTTTATCAGAGTTTTCATCAAACTCTGTGAGACTGGAACGCTTCCAAGTGCTAATGTAACATCCGAATGAGCCATTGAAAAGGATTTAGAAGAAATAGAAAATGTTCTAGCTGTAGTAGAAGAAGATGCGACGGCGAGCTCACGAAGAATTGGAATTCAGTTAGGGATTCCCCAAGAAAGATTGATCAATACGCTTCACGAGCAAGGCTTATACCCGTACCATGTGCAGCGTGTCCAGTATCTTTAACCTGGAGACTACGCCAAGCGTATGCAATTTTGTGAGTGGATAATTAATAATCGTCATCTTTTATCGCACATACTTTTTACTGACGAAGCTACATTCCTAACCCGTGATGGCATCAATAATAATCGATACTCCCATGTATGGTCGGACAAAAATCCTCACGCAATAGTCGAAAGTAATTTTCAATACAGGTTTTCAGTAAAAGTGGTGCGGCATGATCGATAATAATTTAATTGACCCTTTTCTTTTGGAAAATCGCCTTACAGGGGATCACTACTTAAGTTTTTTACAAAATGAATTGCAAGTACTACTGGGGGAGATTTCTTTAAACATGAAAATTGAAATGTATTATCAACACGACGGAGCGCCTGCCCAATTTGATCGTCGGGTCAAGCAATATTTAGACCAAAGGTTTCCAGGGGTTTGGATTGGTCGCGGTGGTCCTATTAGTTGGCCTCCTAGATCGCCAGACCTCACGCCGCTGGACTACAATTTATGGAGTTAGTTAAAAACTGAGGTTTACAAAGTAAAAGTAGATACTAGGGATGCATTAAATAGAAATGTTGTACTCAATATTAAACAAAGGCACGAATCAATTAGAAGAACCACGCGCGCCCTTCGTAAACGAAGCAGGAAATGTTTAAAAGTCAATGGCGGTAATTTTGGAAATTTACTAAACCAATGATTTATTTAAAACAATGTTGATGTTGGATATTTTGGTTTAACAATATTATTATTTTATTTAACGCTGTAACTTGAAAACAAATTAATATTGGATAACAACATTTGAGTTTTTTCTTATTATTTTGATGCCTAGATTACACCCTTAGAGTTAGGCCCATTCCTCCCGACTCACCCTGTATATTGAGAATTTATTCATTAAAATTATTACTACATTTTCACAAAATCCGAAATATTTCAGAAACCGTAAGGTTTAACTACAATAAACCCCGATGAAACTCATTTTTATCTTGATTGTAGAAACCGAAAATAAAACAATATTATATTTAAAAATATACAACTTTAATGCGTTTTGTGTTTTTAAGACAACCTGTACGTTATGAAAATAATTTTATTAAATGTACCCTATCCACCCTGAATATTTTTTTTTACCAAAACGAATAATTTAGCTATAGTATATCGTGCCGAATACCGTGAATAACTCTGTATTAACGGAAAAAACTTTTTGAGCGGTCCACGTATTTTACAACTTTCTTAAATTTACCGTTAATATTTGTGATTTTTTAGTTGTGTGTATATTGAAAATATAAAATTTCTAGCATATTTCTTTTCCATTAATATCAAATGTTTATTCGTTCTGAAAGCCAAATAGTTAGCTTCAATAATAATATTTTTTAACTTACTATGTTTCTGTAGCCAGCTCCTTTCCGGTGCCATAAAAGAAAATAAAGAGACTAAATTAAAAATAATAGCTCAGAGCGGAAACGGAAAATTGGTCCGAAACCCCAATGCCGAGATTGGGATAAATTCTATTAAAACAACATTACCAGGAACTCTATGTTTAACATTAAAACATAATAGAATATTCAGAGATAGGTGAAACAAAGTAATTGGAGTTTGGGATTGAGAGATTATTAGTGTTGAAGGTCGACTTAAGTCGTTGATGGGCAGGTTCTTGGTTTGGTCTCAGGAACAGACTGTAGTAGTGATAGTAGGATGAAGTTCCGTTTCCTTCTCTCTAGTCAGTTGACTGAACAAGATATTTTTGAAAGTCGTTGCAGGTAGCTTGCAATTTGTATTTTAGTGGCAACATTGATTGGTCTACTAACAGTGACTATGTCGTGGTTCAAGCAGGTTTTCCCAAGACTGTGACGCAGAGGACCTAACTGCTTTATACTCTGTTGTTCAATGCGAGAGAGTAATAAAATGTAAATTTGCAATGACATGACCCAATAAGCAGGGTGAATAACTTAAAAGCTGCATTGTAAATTGCAGGTAAATTGCAATGATAGTTTTTAAAACTTCCCTTATTAGATATTTAAGACCTATACACTCCGATTCGGTCCTAAATTAGGGTTACCCTAATTTGGATAGAATAGAAAGACTAGTTTGTTAAATATAAGTCAGGTGACAGCGGCGTTTAGAGATAGGCAGATAATTGAGATATTAATTATTCTAATATTAAATAGATCAAAACTTATATAGAAGTAAGAATAATATGAAAACAGATAAAATGGAATAAATATTATTATTTATAACAAAAACCTGCTATGTACAACTAACCTGATCGTTGAGGTCTAGAGAAATAATAAGGGGCTCTACAGTGTTTTCTAGCATGTTATCAGCTTCCCACATTCTTTCTCCTATTTCAATCACATGTTCGACGCACTTACTCCATTTTTCACAATCCACTGCCTTCATTCCCTCTTGTAAAAGGTCTCCGACGTTTCTCATTTAAAAATGGCGTTATGCCTTGTTACAAACCCTCTTACTTGCGCTCACACAAATTCTATGGAGCTTAATTCACAGTGATATTGCGGAAGGCGAAGTACCGTCATATTTCGTTTTGAAGCGATTTCGTCGACAACAGATTTCGTACAAAGAGGTTTATTCAACTTTACAACCTCCAGTATCTCCCTTTTAGCATATCTTTATGAAATGGCTTCTTATTTACAGTAAGCCAATGAATGATGTAATTTTTTTTCCAAGACGACGTTGGTATTTTTTCGGATTTTCTTGAGTGGTAGCTGGCATTATTCATGACTATAACAGACCCAGGAGGAATAAGATCTAGCATTTACTGGAAGTATTCTTCAAGGACATCAGCGTTCATGTCTTGGTGATAGTCTCCAGTCCGTTTTGATTTAAATGCTAGTAAGCAGCCATCGACAAATCCATTTTTGCTAACAATGTGAGTAAATCTAGTACAGAACAGCCGGAGGGGGTACAGGTACAACCACAGTGCGGAAATGAAAATGGAAGAAGACACTTATCTTTAGATTCTAAAGAGATTATAAAAAATATATAAACAACTCTCATAGAACGTGAAAAATTGAGTAAAATGGAATGTATTGAAGAAACAGCCACATTGACTAAACTAACTCTGAACCTAGAAAGGGAGTACTACTGCGACAGCTATGCTAAAAGTAAGAGGCATACAGTGCTAAGGCTTCCGCCGTATCACTGTATATTCAATCCCATAGAACACATATTATGGCATCAATTAAAATCTGCCGTTAGACGTAATAATGTATCACCCACTGTAAACGCTAGTGTACTGGATATTATTATTACTGAAGTGCACAAAGTGCCTGTGAGTAGCTGGAAAAATTGTGTTTCGCATATTAAAACTGTTGAAAATTCATACATTCAAATTGGGAATATTACAGAAAGATTTATTATTAACATAGGTGTTGATAGTGACAGTGAAAATGAATTAAATAATTAAACTGTAGTTGCATTAATTAATTGTAATATATAATTATAATATATTCTATCCTTGATTATATCTAAAATTGTTTAATATTTGTGTCAAATGCTTGAAATACAATTTAGTGCGGGCCTGTGTAGACCCCAGTCTGGTTTTAAACAGGCGTTAACAGGAGTCGGTAAGTCATTCTCTTAAATCTGTGAACCGACTTTACGTTTGTTTTAAACATTTCTTTTTTATCTATAAGTTGTTCCTTACTTCCAGTTTTTCATAATATGTATATTTATGATTAACAACCTGCATTTTTTGTGTCATAAAGTTGTATACTACATGTTTTGTTTTCGTTTTAGTTTCATTTATTGACATTTCTTTAAGTTTGGTAGACCTTCATATTGTGTTTCTGTTTATTTTATTAGCGAATAATGACTTTACTTTGTTAGCAAGAATATTGTTCTTCCAGCATTAAAATACTTTTGAGTTTGAGTCCTTAAGGGGACAAACCAGATGTTGCTGTGTGGATGAGGATTGGTTTAAAGAAATATCGATTACTTTTGGGGTTATTACTAAAAGATCAGTGCAATTTAATTAAGAAAACGCATAAGAAGCGTTATTGCTTTTATTTAAGTAGGCAGTTCCTTATAAAGGTAATTTCATGGTTAGGTTGGTACAAATAGACACTAAATTAAATTTGTTTGTGCAGTCAAAGGCAATAAATATTCGGCATCGTTCTTAAACTGTTAACAGCCAATAGACATAATTTAGTAGTAAGCAGTTTACCTGAGCGATAAATCTCGTAAGTGGAGCCAAGTTTGGAAATAAATAAGACGTGTACTTCGTTAACGATCAAACTTTTGCCTGTATCAATCGTACACGGGTCATAAAACACGCCGGCTATTTGACGGCACCGCTTTAAGCCGTCCGGATCGGTTGAATTTTGTCTTGTTAATGTGTTGTTGGTTGCGGGATATTAAGTGAATTTGCATGTATTATACGTGAGCCAGAAACGGGATAAGATACCAAGTGAAGTAGAAAAATGCTAGATAAAGAAAATTCGCACTTCGGGCGAATTTAGCATTTTATCTTGGAGCATTAAATAAAGTTACTTACTTTTTGGCGATCTATAAATAACTGTCAGGACCTTAAAAACACTTAAGGAAAACAATAATTTTCGATTTTCACTATATTTTAATAAATAAACACATAACAGCTGTTTCGGTACACTGTACCTTCTTCAGATGTGAGTACTTTAATACTAAAATTACCAATATTAGGGTAATGAGAATAAAGCTTAAACTACCTGCTAAATTATTATGGGAAAATACGTGTATACAAATTCAATAATGGTGATCTTTTTAAATCTAATTGATCGTTCAGTAATATGTTGGAATTTTTAAGTTTATTTATTTCTAATGTCTCTAGGGTATTTAATTTTCGACCTTTGTTTTCTACATGTAAAATTGTATATTTATCATCAAAATTATGTGATTCTTCTAATAAATGATTGGCGTAATTAGAATCCCTTTTATTTTTCAAAAAACATCTTTTATGTTCCTGTATACGTTTTTTAAACTGTCTTCCTGTTTGTCCTATATACACCTTATCACAAGAACCACATTTTAATTTATATACGCCAGATTTATCCTGTTTTTTAACTTTACTTTTATTGTTTTTTATTAATTTACCTAAAGTATTCCTAGTTTTAAACGCTAATTTTGAACCACGCTTCCTTAGATGTCTTGATATTGTCTCCGTCGGTTTACCGATATAAGTAAGGGTTTGGAAATTATTTGTGTCATTTACTTTATCCGGGTAAACAGCTTTCATTGCCATTTTATATTCCTTTTTTTTAATTATTTTATCAATTAAGCAGGGTTGAAAACCATTGTTTACAGCCATTTGTTTAATGATATTTAGTTCTTTATCATAATTCTCTTTGGATAAAGGAATATTTAACAATCTATGTATATAACTATTGTATGCGGCTAATTTATGTGTATAGGGATGTGTAGAAGTGTTATGTATTGTAATATCAGTATGTGATGGTTTATGAAAAATGCTAAAATCCAATTTATTATTAATTTTATTAATAGTTAGATCAAGAAAATTTATAGAATTATTTTGTTCTGTTTCTAATGTGAATTTGATTCTATTATGTAAGCTGTTTATATGATTGAAGAAAATATTTAGTTGTCTTGCATTCCCAGTAAAACAAGCAAAAATATCATCGACATACCTAAACCAGAATAAAAATTGTTTACTTAGTTTATGATTATGAATTTTAGATTCAAAATCATCCATAAAAATTTCCGCTAACAGAGGGCTTCGAGGGTTACCCATAATTAATCCTTCTTTTGCAATATAAAT
Organism: Polydrusus tereticollis; assembly: GCA_963920685.1. NCBI lineage: Eukaryota > Metazoa > Arthropoda > Insecta > Coleoptera > Curculionidae > Polydrusus > Polydrusus tereticollis. Next base: position 35,560,871 of record OY987331.1, read on the forward strand.
ATTGTCGTTGAATTCAAAATAATTTTGGTCTAAGCAAACAACCAGCGTATTAATTATATCTTGTTTAATGATTATGTTAGTATTTTGTTTTGTTAACTTTTTATTAATTATATCTATAACTTCTATGGGTGGAACACTAGGAAAGAGATTTTTTACGTCAAATGATATTAATTTTGAATTATTTGGGATATGCAAGTCTTTGATACTTTGAACAAGTTCAAAGGAATTTTTAATGCTGTATTTCGCGGAAAATGTACAGTGGGTCTTAATAATGTCTATCATTTTATTAGAAACCTTCACTGAGGGGGCAGTTATAAAAGAAACTACTGGTCTAATTGGGGAGTTTTCTTTATGTAATTTAATTAGAGAGTAAAGTTTAGGAGGTTGTGGATTCATTAACGTTAAAAAGAATTTATCTTTTTCGTTGAAGATACTACTATCTTGTATTATATTTTTAATTTGTTTCTGAAAAAATTCTGTAGGGTCGGAGTTTAAGACTTCAAATTGATGTGGGTCCAAGAAATCAATAGTTTTAGTAATATACTCATCTTTGTTTAAAGCAATTACTGTTTTTCCTTTATCGGCGCGTGTGAATATTATGTCATTTTCTATGGATTTCTTTTTAATAGAGTTCGCCAGAGCATATTCTTCAGAAACAAAGTTATTATTTGTGCTAGTGATAAATTTATTAATTTTATCGGCTAAAATATATTTATCTGAAGTAGGGTATGTATTTGAATGGTTATTTGAAATTAATTCACATTCTACAGCTAAGGTTTCTAGATTGGTTATGTTATTAGTAGGTTTAAGGTTGTAGTTAAAACCTTTTTCTAAGATTCTTGTTTCTTTTTCAGAAAAGACGACATTGGTTGAATTAACAAATCTATCAAAGAAAACGTGGTTCGAAAATGTTTTAACATTATGTACATTATTAATAGGATTATTATACCTAATTAATCTATTTAATTTGGATTTTTGTATTAAATATTTTTTATGGATGATGACTGAAACCTTTGTTCTTACATTATTGTCGAAAATATCAAATTCTAGATTATTAAGTCTAAAAAGTAACTCAGTATGTATTACCTTAAGATAAACATTAAAATTGTCTCTTTTGCTATATTGAATTTTTCTGTCTTCTATTAACCATTTTCTTAATCCAGCAGCTTGAGCTCTTCTGGCTGAGGCACTGGAATTGCCTGTTCTTAGTGCCATATACCTCGGGGTGACGTGTTTTTTTTCGTGTTTGTCAGGACCTTAGTTAGTTTCTACGATTTTTTGATAGTCCCCTAAAATTGACGTTTATCTTGTCCAGAGCCGGTCGTCCGTTTATTCTTTATTGACACAGTGTTTGGCGTGTGTATTGTGAGATTTGTGGGCGGCATTTCCAGTTTGTATTTTGTGGAACATTTGTTAAAAACTGATTACCTACTAGATTAGACCTTTATGGATCATAATTATTTTGTTTATGGTGCAGTGCAACGAACAGAATTCATTCAACTCTTCAGTGTAATTAAAATAATTTTAAACATGTTTGTTACCAATAAACAGGGTGTCCCGAAATTAAGGGGCAATACTTTACCACTATACTCTCCGGATAAAAATAATTTTTTCATATGGACATAACTACAGAAATGCTTGTTAAGGGAGCTACCAACCCTGGAATGAAGAACCCTAAAATCGTTTTTTTTTCTAATATTTTCAAACCCGTTCTTAATTAAATTTTGAAAATAGGCATGGTTATAAACTTTTAACGATAAATCAGTTTCTGAATTCAGAGTTTCAAAAATTTAGTCATAGGCGTCACATACCTGGGTGGTTAAGGGTTAAAATAATCCCATTTCTTCAATCAGCCATTTCTTTTCTTAATAATTATGAAATTTCAAAGTATTCTGCGTAGGAAAGGTACCCTAGTTCATCTCGATAGGACTTATAGTTTTTGAGTAAAATCGTTTTGAAGAAAATCACGTACATAAAGGAGATAATTAATAAGAATAATAATCAAAGTGAAATTTGAGAACAGAAGGTCATGGATTAAAATTAATATTTATTTCCTTTGACATTTCTGTGTCAGATATTGTCTGCTGTTATTACTGTTGTAAAATTAGACATAATAAATAAGAAAATGCGAAATTTTTCAAACCACGAACTTACTGATATCCATTTTGTATACGGATATTGTAATGGACGTTCCCTTGCAGGAATATCGCAGACGTTTGCAAAATGCACTTTAGCAAAATAGTAAATAATCCTTAAGTTTGACTGAGACCATTGGCTACAGAAGTCAACATTCCGAAATCAATTATATATTATTATATATAGTTTTACGTTACCATATTGCTATCCATAATCATAACGAATATTTATTTCAGATAGGAAGAATGACTCGGATGCAAGGTCTTCACCAATATCATTACCAGAGGGTTCAAGAGCTGTTGCCTAGAGATTTCCCACCCAGAATCGAGTTATGTTGGTGGATTTTAGGACATCAAAATTTGCTAATCAAAATGTTGTCGTCTGATGAGGCAACATTTAGTAGAACTAAAGTGTTTAATACTCGTAACACTCACTTTTGGCACGATGAAAACCCAAGAACAGTCCGAAGAACTAATTGTCAATATAGGTTCTCCGTCAATTTGTGGGCGGGAATAATTGGAAATCAGTTAATTAGTCCAATTGAAATGGCCAATAATTTAACCAGCGAGAGATATTTGGCCTTTCTTCAAAATCAGTTAGCAGGACTGTTGGACGAAGTACCCTTAAGGTCCAGGTTGGGGACGTATTTCCAACACGACGGTGCCCTTACCCATTTTGGACGACCTGTTCGTAACTGGTTAGATGAGAATTATCCTGAAAGGTAGATAGCCAGAGGTGGACTAGTATCCTGGCCAGCAAGATCGCCGGACTTAAATCCACTTGATTATTATTCTTGGGGTCATATGTGCAACATAGTTTATTCAACAGAGGTGGATACCCGTGAGGATCTGCTTCAGCGAATTTTTCAAGCTGGAAGTAAAATAAGAAGAAACCCTTTTCAGATTCTTCGGGCATCTCACAACATTCGCTGTAGAGCTGGACTTTGTATCAGGGAAAATGGGGGTCTATTTAAACACCTTCTCAAGGAGTAGTTCTTGGTTTAATTTTAGATTCTATTCTTCAAAAAATTTTTGTTAAACAACCCTATTTCATGTCTCATTATTACTCTCTAAATAAGTTGTCATATTTATTTCGTTTTCAATCTATTTAGTTTCGTAAGAGGCGTAAGAGCTGACTGCGGATATTTTAAAACATTTACTTTAATTAATTTTGTAGTTTTTAGTACTTTTTTGATATAAAAGCTTAAATGAAAATTTTTTTAATTAACTTCTTTATGGGCACGATTTTACTCAAAAACTGTAAGTCCTATCAAGGTGAACTAAGGGTACCTTTATTACGCAAAATACTTTAAAATTTCATAATTATTAGGAAAATAATAAAAAAAAAGACTGGTTGAATGACTAAATTTTTGAAATTTTGAATTTAGAAACTGATTTATCGTTAAAAGTTTATACCATACCTAATTTCAAAATTTAATAATGAACGGGTTCAAAAATATTTAAAAAAAAGCGATTGCAGGGTTCCCCATCCCTTAACAAGCATTTCTGCACTTATGTCCATATGAAAAAATTCCTTTATTTTTAGCCGGAGAATATGGTGGTAAAGTATTGCCCCTTAATTTTAAAATAAACATTCAGAACATCCCTTCTGACTTACTTTTACTCTGTTAAAAAAAAATAGTAATTTTTGTGCAACTTTCGTCGTATACCGTATAGAAAATGATAGAAGGAAACCAGGCAACAAAGGACACCTGTTTCTGTTTTAAGCACAACCATTATTACTTACGGAACTATGCCATAAACTAAACTTGATTCGAAATTTCTATTTTCATATCTACACCTCAAAATACATAAGTCCTGAAATGTTCATAATTTTTTGCGGTGTATCGCTCCTTTGAGAAAATGTATCTCTTACATCTTCTTATATTTCACATTATATCAAGATTTACTAAACTTGGTTCAGCCAGTAAACCTGCAAAATGGCCGACATGTCATATGACAACAGTCATATTTCAGCTATTTATTTTTTGGTAAGAATAATATTGGCAGCAATACAATGGCGAGCAGCTGTTTATGGTCAGAACCGGACTTAAAAATTTTTGATCGAGCAGCGTTTTTAATATGACTGGGGTTCCTAAAATGGTACAAAACATGCATTACTAATCAACAAAACACATCAATATCAGTTTATGCGAAATAGAAGACGAAAGTATAACTAACCGGTCTAGTAACCACAAAATACGAATGCAACTTTAACTCGATATTTAAAGTAGCCCGCTCTATTCTATTATAAAAGTTTTAAACTTACATCTTAAAAACTTCTGATTTATTTGCACTTGACAAATAATTGCCAAATCTCTTCTACTTTCTTAGCAATAATTAATATTATAGCAGTGATCTGCTCTTGCATTTATTTGCGATAATGAAGAACTGCGAGAATTGATGCAATAAGATGCAGATCTATTACCATAGACAATGAGCCGCGGAAATAAAATCTACGCCTGTGGTTTTGGGATTATATTATTTTTATAAGATTGAAAAACGATAAAACTGCTAAAAGTAGCGACTTCCGTGAAACCAAGTAGAAAATTGGATCGAGCTCGACTTTTTGTTCAACACTAAAAACTACAATTTCTTATATTGCAATATGTTCACAGAGCTGTAAAAATTGTATTTCGCTTTTGGGAGATACGTGATATGACGAAGGGAAGTTATATTGGGGTTTGATATTAAATAAACCATTCGGAGGGTTATATTCAATGTCAATTCGACTTGAATTGTACAAGACGGTCCATTTCACAATAAAATTTTATATTATTGTTTTTTGGAACTTTTTGATAAAAGTAACCAAATGTTTTTGTATTAATATATCAAAAAGTTGTTATTAAGAAAGTTTTCGACTTTTCAAAATTCTTTTCCGAAAAAACAAGAGACTGTTGGAAGTTCAATAGTTGTAAACAACTTCTATTTTCCTAAATGGGATACCTTGAGGGTTATCGGATATTCCGAATTCCCTTTCATTTCAAAAATACATTATAAATATTGCTACCCTTCTGACGAGTGCAATATTAGGAACTATTTCAGTTTAAAATAAATTAATCAATTTTTTGGATTTGACGTGCCATATTGTTGTTAAGTTTACGACTAATAATATAGGAATGGTTACCGCGGCAGTGTTTTGTGACCTTTCAAGGGCCTTGGACTGCGTGAGTCATGGAATACTGCTGCGGAAGCCCAGTTGATATGATTTCAGGGGAAAAACGTTTATTTGGTTTGAATCATATCTTGGGGGCAGAAGTTTATGGGCTCTGTTTGCTCTGGGAGCCATGTGATTGACTGTGGAGTCTCTCAGGGTTCAGTGCTGGAACTAGTTCTCTTTTTTTTGATATATTAATGATTTGACGTCTATCGACATTGGAGTTCACACGTTTCACTGAAAATACTAAAATATTATGGCACTCTAACAATATGCTCTTATTTTAAAAGATACTATTACCTCAGATTTGGTTAAGGTCAGAGAATTGTGTGGTTCGAACTTGCTGTCTCTAAACGTCGAAAAAACAAATGTAATTAGTTTTATGTGTGCTATGGAGCGCTTGGACATTGATGACTTACCCCTAGGAAATTGCCCTAGCACTAAGCTTCTGGGCCTTAAATTTGCGAATCATATCAGGGCACTCGGCAGAAAATTAGTTTCGGGATATTTTGCAGTCAAACTGATTCTTGATTCAAATATTGCAAGATCAGTTTACCACGCGCTTATATAATCCCACCTCCAGGTCCATAAAAAGTTTACCTCATGGAAGGTACATTAACGGGACAGTATTTGGAGCTTCTTGGAGATTGTATAGTTTCTGCCATTCAACAAAATAGAAATGTAGGTGAAATATGGTACCAACAAGACGGTGCTCCGCCCCATTATTCAAGGGTAGCCATGCAGTTTCTCAACAGCCAATTCCCAGGAAGGCTGAATGCAAGACGTGGTGCATTAGAATGGCCACCTCGATCTCCTGATATGACTCCACTGGACTTCTTCTTGTGGGGTCATTTGAAGAATCGTGTCTACAAAAATCGTCCACAAAATTTAAATGAACTCTGCGAAAGAATTAGCACCGAAGTTCCTCCTATAACACCGAATATGTTGAGTAACACACTTCGAGAGTTTTATGATCGACTTGGGTACTGTCTGGCAAATAATGGGGCCCACTTTGAGCATTTACTTAACAACTAGTGTATAAAGAATAAATATAAATAAATTCATTGGAGTAAAAATAAATGGGGCATTCAATTTAAAATAACGAAACGACTATGTGTAGCGCAAACCTGGAAAATCTGGCAACAGTGCCGATATCATTTTGCAATTCCGCATGCCGAGAAACCTCTAACTGCCGAATTTTTTAAGCGCAGCTTTAGCGGTTTTGAAGATATTTAAGCGTTCCGGTACTTTCTACTAACCCGGTATACTATACCACATGATAAATTATCTCAAAAGAATGTAACTTATTTAATTTAAGCATACTAAATCCGTTAACTCTGGCACTTGTTACTTAAGTGGATATTTAATACCAATTTTGGTTCAATACCATCTACTTCGTCGGAAGAGAATTAAAAAATTAATATTAAAACAATATCCTGTATCTCGAAAACAAAATAAATTTGTACATAAGTTTAGAGGAACTTTTTACATTTTTCCTAAATCCTCTGTCATGTGATACTATGCACTGTACTATTTTTAATGCCACCCTGGATATTCATATTTTTCCTTTACAATTTTTTATTTTTAAGGGCTACCCCTGCAAAATGTAAAAATAATAAATATAGATGATAAGCACATAATACACTGGCTCTCCTATTCATTAGAAAACTAATCTTCATTAACAACTAACTGACAGCGTAAATTTCACTTTTGAAATGCATCTGAAAAGCTGACTTAACAGATTACCTTTCAGAAATTTACGCTGAGATGAGCAGCAATGCGCAAAATTCTAAATTTAACCAAGTGTCGATCTACGAGAACTTTTGAATGCATATATGAACAATAACTTTCAACTCGAGCTCTGTATTGTTTAGAAGTTATAAGAGCCTTAATTAGCTTCTCCTGGTAGCCACTATTTTCGAATTTTATCATAATTGCTTTGGATATGGTCGGTGATCAAGTAATTACCTGTAAGTAAATTTGCAATTACCTTTTTTAGGGTGTTGTATAAACTGATACTTTTTATTATACGCCAAATTCAGTGCGCGTCAGAAAATTCTCTTGTAGCGCTTCAGAGATATAGCCATAAAACATAATGGCCAATAAAAATATTCTTACACCCAAATGTTTCTGCAATCGAAGGATATTGTAAATTTATAACCTTTTCTCTGTAGCTGGACTTTTACACCCCAATTATTTATACATACAATCAGACATCCGACATTTTATTTTTTCCAGATACGTCATAAAAATTTTATTGCCGCAATTTAGTCCAATAAAATACTCGCGCAAATACTTCAAACTCGGAAAACGCATTTAGAAATTTAAGGGCCACGTTTAAATTGCAGTGGTTTGATTTTTAACTAGTTTTAGACTGGACTAATAACTAAAATAATAAATAAAACTGCTGTTCTTAGATTGGTTTTATTTAGTGCTTTTAAATATTTGGTAAAAACAGTGTCAACGTAATTCTGGAAAGTGTTCCAAAAAAGTCGCGCATAATGCCTGTAACTTTTGAATTACTACGTATACAAAAAAGTGGCCTTTATGAAAGTTGTTCAGTAAATTATTCCCCTCATTTCTACCTGCATCAATTTTTCCTGTTATTTCTGGTTTGGTTGACATAGAGACTAACTTCCCTTTTTTAAATGGAACACCCTGCATATAATTGCATATTTCGATTCTACTGGGAAAATTCATAATTTTTTGTATTTCAAATTTTCAACATCTGCAAGCGTTTCCGAGATAATGACAGCTCTAAAATGAAAAACTTCCCAATTATAATTATTCCTACCTAATACCCACTAGTTGGTCAAGGTGTTTTCATGACAGCGACCTAAGAGGTGTCAATTTTGAGTTCCCGTTTAATTTTCTATTGTCTGATTTCTAATTTGTTTACACTATGGTTTATCTTATGGAGGGCTTTAGGAAGGAGACCGATCGCAATACATCGATTCCGGTCCCACTTTTGCATTGCTTCAAAAACTGCTGCCAGGATCGCATTGTTCTATTGTAGGCGCAAATTTCATGGGTTCTTATGGGAGAATTAACTGTTTTATCAAAATTAGTTAATTTAAACCGTCTACAGGCCGAGATATGTGTGAGAGGCGGGTGCGGGATACTTCCTAGATACATAATTCTAGCATGTAAAAGGGTGTAAATATTGCATTCTAAGACACTGTTTTATTATTACCAAGAGGATTAATTTTTTCAAATACTGGCGGTCTTTATAGACACTCAAAAAACTTTTTATTTGGAAAGGAAATAATTACACAATCTCCACGTTACTACTACTACGTAAAACTTCTCATTTCGGCCACCCGTTAAAACCGGTCACCCCTCTGAACGGTCAGTTTTGGCTTCTTAAAATAAATCTTATAGCATTTTTAATAATAAAAGACCCCTCGAATACCGAAACACTTCTATAACGGCCACGGTCACATGAATCCGTAACTTTTAAGAAAATTACCTTGAATTTTTACCCTTAATTGCGGTCGTTTCGACCCTTCTGGGAATGTTTGCACCCAGCCGGTACTTTATTACTGGTACTATTGGAAATACCGGAGAATGATAAAACCTAATTATGTAAATGGGTTTTTAAGTACGTACAAATATAATTTGTTAAATCTTAAGATGTTTTCATAAAAGGTAAAATTGTATTCAGTTGCATTTTAACAGCACAATAGTCGATCATGTCTCTGAAACGTAAACGTTTATCTTTTAAACAAAAGTTCGAAATCATCGCGGATAGTGAAAAATATGGTATCAGTGCTCGAAAGATAGCGGAAAAGTTTGGTGTTGGAAGAACGCAAGTAAATGATATTCTAAAAAGTAAAATTGAACTGAAAAAACTTTATGAAGAAGGAGGAGTTAATGCAGATCAAAAACGGAAGTTTCCAAAAACAGACGGACTTGCGATTGACCAAATGGTTTATGAATGGTTTTGCAAAGCAAGAAACAAAAACATTCCAATATCCGGACCACTACTAAAGGAAAAAGCTCTGGAAGTGTCAGAAATTTTGAAAAATTGTGATTTTAAGGCATCAAATGGCTGGTTAGATAGATTCTGCAAAAGACATGACATCAATTTTAAAACAATTTCTGGTGAGTCTGCTGATGTGGATGAAGTGAGTGTTCAAGATTGGTTCACTAAGTTAAAATTAATTATCAAGGATTGTGATGATAAAGATATTTTTAATGCAGATGAAACAGGCCTTTATTATCTCGCAATGCCAAACAAAACTTTTGCCTTAAAGAGTGACAAATGTGCTGGAAGAAAATCAGCTAAGCAACGAGTGACAATTCTTTTTTGCAGTAGCATGGATGGTGAGAAGGAGACCCCATTAGTTATAGGAAAAAGCAAAAATCCGCGATGTTTCAAAGGAGCACATGTAGACAAATTACCATTAGAATGGGTCTCCAATAAAAAAGCTTGGATGACAACAGAGATAATGATTTCCTGGCTAAAAAAATTTGACACCAAAATGAAAAAACAAAGAAGAAAAGTACTTTTATTTTTGGATAACGCAAGTTCTCACCCGAAAATACAACTGGAAAATGTTCGAATTGTTTTTCTGCCTCCAAACACTACATCTTACTGCCAGCCATTAGATCAAGGCATCATACAAAATTTTAAAATGATATACAGAAAATATTTGATAAAAAGACTTTTAACTTTTACTAACACCGCTACCGAGGATGCGTTTGAAAAAGCAGAAAAGACCATAAATTTGTCAAGTGCTATGGTATGGATTGTTGCAGCATGGAAAAATGTTTCATCTAAAACGATTAAAAAATGTTTCCAAAAAGCTGGATTTATAGAAACTCTCCAAGAGAATGAGATTTTTGAAGAAGAAGACTATATTCCACTAAGTCAGTTGTTTTCCGGTATCCCAGGAAATCCAAACCTGGAAAATTATCTTCAAATCGACTCAAACATTTCAACGGAAAATTCCAGTATGGAGATGCAGGAAATAATTCAGGAGTTTACCAGCCAATCTGAAACTACCGAAAATGAAGACTGTGAAAAAAAAGAATACCAGGAGGTTTTTAGTTCGTCTTTAAAAAGCGTGGGTGAAGTTTGTGAAAAAATAAGAGACGTACAAAATTTTTTATTAGGCAAAGAAAATGGCAATTTGGCCATTGATATTTCAAATATCCTAATGAAATGTGAAAATGAAGCAGCAAAAATTAAAATTAAAAATATGAAACAGACTTCCATTGAATCTTTTTTTCACAAAGCATAATTTTTTTTCGTATGTAGTGCACATTTTTAAACATTATTATGTATACATATTATGTAGAAGTTATGAAATAAATAGTTATGTCTATATATTTACAGTTCATATTACATAATAACGTATGTGTTTGTAATTAGCCTTTTATTAATTAATGAAGTTGAATTTTATTCACATGACACATATGTTATATGTAGATATGTAATTTATTTTTTTCCGGTCACCCCCTCAAACGGTCAATTTGTAATGAAATTTTTAATGGCCGCTATTGAGAAGTTTTACATACATTTTTTATTTAAATTAAAAACCTTAAATCATTCAAGAAATAAATAATGGATACCATATTATACAATGTGGATAGTAATACCGTGTTAGCAAAAATTATTTTCATGCATCTAAGGCCGTACTATTTAGCATAATATCATTTCACAATATGATTTTGACATAACTTTTACCTAGATTTTATAATTGTGATTTAGTCCAAGCCCCCTTGGATGAAAATATTTTTTGCTCGCACGGTATGTACCTCGCAAGTTATTACCTACCTAAATATTCAATAGAAATATATGATTAATGATCGATTCTATAGTATCTATCACAACTATGCATGACAATTAACCAAAACAAAATGTAATACCTACCTTAAAAGACATATCCTGGCGTCTCACAATTTTTTTTTTGGTGGTATAGCTATCATACCATTCAGCAAAAAGCACTTAATTTTTTCCAGGAATAAATATACCCGTCCATTGCATATTTATTGGAGTGCCAATGATGTTTAAACTATTTTTTAAATTTTCAAACAAGGCGAAGGCTGCATCTATTCCATTATCGACAAGTGGCTTATTAGGAATTTCCTCTAAGGTACGTTCTGGAATTTCAACTGAATTTAAATTATCTACTTGACAGTGAATATTTTTTATTTTTTTTATTTTTGGCGCCTCGGTTCGCTCACATGGTGGTTTTCGCCTTTTTTTCTTATTTGACAAATAAGAAGGCAGATTAGGAAATGTCGTTGGTAATGACCCATTCTTTAATGTTGGCTTTCCTCTGAATTCTATTAATGGTACCATCAGGTAGTTTAGTTTCGTAAAAACGCAAAATGTCCTCTTCTGCAAAGTGCAACGAACAAACAGCATCCTTTACACCGAATATTTTGTCTGCTCTAGGAATAATTATTCGCCACTTTTCAAATGTTTCAGGATCCTAATAAGAAGACATTATTAATAAACAATATTGTGAACCTTTTGTGGTTTTTGCTTACCTTAGGGGCTTGAAAGAGACTGGGATTTTTCTCACTACGATTTTTCCTGAGCTTTTTTTATCAGACGAATATCCAGTTTTATACCCCGGCACGAAGCAAACGTTACTTGTAGAACATTGTACGCCACTCATTGTTTATATTAATAACGCAAAAAAATGAATCCAAAGCTTTTTTTCAAGATATTCGAAAAAAATACCGCACTCGCCTATCAAAACCTGCAAAAAATAGCCTACAAGCGTGCAGTGGCGCCCTCGACGGCCAACCAGCGAAGTAACCAAAAACAGGGACATAAATTTAAAATTCGGCCATTTTCGATCGGTCTCCTTCCTAAAGCCCTCCATAGTTCATCTAAATGAGAAACAACGAGTTGAAATTTTAATAATGAGCGGTTACGGAAATGTAAAAAGATCGCAAGATCAAGTTTGTCAACTTTCCAATGAATTATATCCAAATAGACCTCCAATAAATCAGTCAACGGTGTGTCGAGTGGTAAATAAATTTCGAGAATCTAGCAGTGTTAGGGAAGCCGCTAGATCAGGTCAACCTAAAACAGCAACCGGGGGAGACAAAGCTTTGGATATCATGCCCTCAATGAATGAAAATCCAACACAATCATCCAGGCCAATGGCAATGGATTTTAATGTGTCTCATCAGTCAGTGAAAAATTTGTTTAAACAGGAGAAGTTGCATCCCTACAATATAAAGTTGGTGCACGAGTTAAACGAGGACGATTTTGATAGAAGAGCTGAATTTTGTGAGCCGATGAAGAAAAGATGCAATAACGATAATAACTTCATACATCATATCATTTTTTCGGACGAAGCTACTTTCCATTTAAATGACATTGTTAATAGACAAAATTATAGTAGTCATTGGTGTGCTGATAATACTCACTGGTTCCAGGAAGGTCATACTCAGAGGCCCTAGAAAGTCAATGTTTTGGCGGGCATAGTTGGTAAAAATATTGTGGGACCTTTTTCATAGATGGTAATTGGAATGGCGAAAAATATCTGGACCTCCTCAGAAATCACATAATTCCTTTTTGCAGAATAGTTTTACAGGGTGTAAATAATGGCATAAATGAACAGGTATGGTTTCAGCAAGATAGAGCACCTGCGCATTAGTAGTGAGAAACGGACAGTTCTGGATCAGGTGGTGCTGGTGGTGCTGGTGGTGCAACTAACCCAGGTGGTGCGGTGGTGCGTTTTACGATCTAACCCAAGTGGTGCGGTGGTGCGTTTTATGATCTAACCCGGGTGGTTCGGTGGTGCGTTTTATGATCTAACCCGGGTGGTTCGGTGGTGCGTTTTATGACCTAACCCGGGTGGTTCGGTGGTGCTGTTTTACGAGACCAGTGATGCTGGTGGTGCTGTTTTACGAGACCAGTGGTGCTGGTGGTGCTGTTTTATGATCTAACCCGGGCGGTTCGGTGGTGCGTTTTATGACCTAACCCGGGTGGTTCGGTGGTGCTGTTTTACGAGACCAGTGGTGCTGGTGGTGCTGTTTTACGAGACCAGTGGTGCTGGTGGTGCGTTTTATGATCTAACCCAAGTGGTTCGGTGGTGCGTTTTATGATCTAACCCGGGTGGTTCGGTGGTGCTGTTTATGAGCTAACCCGGGTGCTTTCGTGAGGCGGCTCTGTCAATATCTCTCTACTGTGTTAATTTATGCGGGTAATAAAACCGACAAGGGTCGGATCGGCCTGCATGCTTATAGAGGTAAAAAACCGCTTTAGAATGTTTTTGGTATATCTTTTTTAGATAATTTTGGGGGAAATAATTTGCCTGAGATGCCAATTAAAAAAAGCCTACATTTAATTGTATTTTAGATTCTTGAATTTTGTACATGGATTAAAAATCTACTATTTCTTGAAATTGTATACATTATGTTAGATAATTAAGGAATAAAAAAGATGAAAATAGCAATTATAATTAGAAAAAAAATATTTTAATGTTATTAAGACTTTGTAAATATCTGTAAAAACTGTTCTAAATCCTGTCATTTCTGAAACTTGTATACTGAGTGTTTAGAATTTAGTAAAAAATTAAAAAAATGTTTTAACGTTATTAAGCCCTGTGAAACTTTGTAAAAATGACTAAAACTGTACAGAATTGTATTATTTTCTGAAAATGATATACTGAGTGTTTAGAATTTAGTAAAAATTAAAAAAAATGTTTTAAATTTGTTAAATCATGTGAAATCTTGTATAAAATGACTAGAACCGTTCTTAATCATGTCATTTCTGAAAATTGTATACTGAGTGTTTAGAATTTAGTAAAAAATTAAAAAAAATGTTTTAACGTTATTAAGCCCTGTGAAACTTTGTAAAAAATGACTAAAACAGTCGCAAATCGTCCTATTTTCTTAAAAGTGTATACTGAGTGTTTAGAATTTAGTAAAAATTAAAAAAAATGTTTTAAATTTGTTAAATCATGTGAAATCTTGTATAAAATGACTAGAACCGTTCTTAATCATGGCATTTCTGAAAATTGTATACTGAGTGTTTAGAATTTAGTAAAAAATTAAAAAAAAATGTTTTAACGTTATTAAGCCCTGTGAAACTTTGTAAAAAATGACTAAAACAGTCGCAAATCGTCCTATTTTCTTAAAAGTGTATACTGAGTGTTTAGAATTTAGTAAAAATTAAAAAAAATGTTTTAAATTTGTTAAATCATGTGAAATCTTGTATAAAATGACTAGAACCGTTCTTAATCATGGCATTTCTGAAAATTGTATACTGAGTGTTTAGAATTTAGTAAAAAATTAAAAAAAATGTTTTAACGTTATTAAGCCCTGTGAAACTTTGTAAAAAATGACTAAAACAGTCGCAAATCGTCCTATTTTCTTAAAAGTGTATACTGAGTGTTTAGAATTTAGTAAAAATTAAAAAAAATGTTTTAAATTTGTTAAATCATGTGAAATCTTGTATAAAATGACTAGAACCGTTCTTAATCATGGCATTTCTGAAAATTGTATACTGAGTGTTTAGAATTTAGTAAAAAATTAAAAAAAATGTTTTAACGTTATTAAGCCCTGTGAAACTTTGTAAAAAATGACTAAAACAGTCGCAAATCGTCCTATTTTCTTAAAAGTGTATACTGAGTGTTTAGAATTTAGTAAAAATTAAAAAAAATGTTTTAAATTTGTTAAATCATGTGAAATCTTGTATAAAATGACCAGAACCGTTCTTAATAATGGCATTTCTGAAAATTGTATACTGAGTGTTTAGAATTTAGTAAAAAATTAAAAAAAAAATGTTTTAACGTTATTAAGCCCTGTGAAACTTTGTAAAAAATGACTAAAACAGTCGCAAATCGTCCTATTTTCTTAAAAGTGTATACTGAGTGTTTAGAATTTAGTAAAAATTAAAAAAAATGTTTTAAATTTGTTAAATCATGTGAAATCTTGTATAAAATGACTAGAACCGTTCTTAATCATGACATTTCTGAAAATTGTATACTGAGTGTTAAGTATTTAGTGAAATGGTGGCTATTTAGTTAATTCGTGACTTGTTTTGTACAGATTCTTTAGCATTTCTTAAGAACCGAAAAAGAAAACAGAAAAGAAAAAATAAAAGAAAAAAACAACTCCAAGTGTCTTTGCGAACAATCGGCAATAAAATAGAGTATTTCAGTTTTTAATTTTTCGTAAATAAAAGTTGGTTAGATTAATAGTCTCTGTGAATATAATAACATAAACAAAGTGATATGCCGTAAATTTAGGAGTACAGTATAAATTATGCCTCTATTAAAATATACCGCAATAACTAACTACCAAAGGATTTTTGATATTTTGAATATATTTGATGCTCATAGCATTATCACATTTCCAAAGGCTCTAAATTTTAGAAAAATGTTCTAATAGAATATGTCTATCAATATAAAGTAAAGGTATTGTTAGGTTTTTTTAAAAAATACGACCTACAACAGTCTCTGCTACAGCATGGCTGACTCTGTAGAAACTTCTGTGAAACCATAATAATTATATCAATAATCGAGTTGTCGTTATGATAATATTTTCTTCCAATATCCGACTCCACTATCCATAAAAGTTATGTTAGAAAATTCATAATTGAGCGCATTGTAATTTTTTAAAAAGAAATTCACTTCACACACAAAGATGTAGCCATTCAATCCATGAAAATAATGCAAGTCAGTATGCGTATGTTATGGCTAACTGTTTAAATGTCTATTCCTTCCACGTTTATCGGAAGAAATACTTTTTTTATACTAGTATTTTAGTTGAAAATAAGATCATAAATCATCTATACAAAACAAGCGTCCCTTATGGATTTGAACGAAAATCATAGATTCGACTATTTTCATGAAAAATAAATCTAAGTACGGAATAATGCAGGAAGATTATCTATTTTCTTGGTTTAGAAAGTGATGTAGTTAAGATTTATAACTTAGGAATAAATAAATTATTATTAATCTTTTCGACCTATTTCTCTTGCATATTTAATTTCTTTGATAGTAAGAACTAATCTTTTTATTTTACAAAGTGAAAAAAAGCTAAAGATCGGAGTTGTCAGTCAGGTATAAGAACTGATTTAACACGATGGTTTTTGTACAAACGTTCACATACAATTGTATGCTTTTTAACCGATTGTGTTGGAAAAAATGACGATTTATAGATTAGATATTTAGACGAAGAGCTAACCTTCTCAATAAACTATTGATTATTGCCCTGCTAGCTAGACAACACTTTTTATGTTAGTCAAAAAAAAATTTTTTTTTTTTCGGACGCTATTACAGATTTCATCGTTAACTAACAAACATTAAGACCAAAAAAATTAGCGTGCAAGATGAAATGTATAGGTTCACTTCATTTCTACATTATTTTACAACTCTCAATCGCATTAAAAACAAGATCGAATAAAAAATAACTTATGACATATGGACGAAAAATGTTTTTCGGGCTATTTAGGTTAGCAACCGCATTACGTCTGAAATACTACATTTTTCGAGCTTATAACATAATTTACTATTTTAACGTTAAAATAGGGGAAATGATGTATCAAAATGGATACTTTTTTTTTTATCGGTCACGAGATTATAGTTTCTTTTAAAATGAACTCTAATATTTACAACACAAAATATCCTTTAAACCACATTAGTTTAAAACTCGTCTGTCGCTTTCCCTCTATTGTGAGTTTGTTTAAAGTATAGCGTAGTATATATTTAGATGAATTTCGCAAATGTTGAATACTTTCAAAACTGAAAAAGCCGCCCTTTGCAATAAATATCTCCGTAGAGTTAGGTACCCTGCAGATTAAGGGTATTTCAGCGGATAATCATATACAAATTCAAAGATTTTGTCTATTTTAATGGATTAACAAACAATATCTATAGGATGACTTTACTGATAAAAAAAAAATAACAAAAATCCATAAAGTCTAGGCTCACATGAAATTCCATAAAGAGCAGCTGCATAGCCTTATCACATCAAACTATATTTTTATTTCGTTCTATTGTCAAAAGTCTGTGTTTAGGAGATTATCGTTCATTTTAAAATGAACTCTAATATGTACATCACCATAAACTACCTCTTAAGCCGTCGTAAAAATACACTTTTCGATTTACCTATATATTGATTTTCTAATATTAAATATCTACAATAGTCGAAATTCGCTCGCTAATACCTATGTATGCAAGGTTTCTTCAAAAAATGACAATTTTGTTGTTTAATGGCTTGAAAAAATGGAAAAAGGAGGTTTTTGCATCCATTTATTTCCAGATGAGTGTTAAAAATACTTATAAAACTCGGTATACCGAAGATCAAACATTAATGAGAGGGTTGAGTCCTGTTTGCCAAATCCTGATTTTTAATTTGACGTTGGCAACGGTACAATTTTTTAACATTTATCATAAGAGGCGTATATTTTTGGAGCTTAGATCTACCAGTTTATCCACGTCCCATTTATTGTTAGTGCTTTAGTAATTTTACTTTCCAATTATTTTTTACCAAAACGCGTAGTTGAAACAGTGTCTATATCAGACGATATAATAAATTTTAAGGATTAATTTGCTTACAAATGCACTTTAATTTATTTAGGCTAAAGCAGCCAGACATATACTGGAACTACGAAAACCCTATTACAATTTGGTTGCCTAGAGAAAATTTTGTAAAAAACATAGCTTTCTACACAAATGCTTGCACATTATGTACCTATCATTTTAAGATACCTGGCGACATCAATGTAAGCATTGACATTATGACGCAAGATATAGATAGGTACTAGAATATTCAAGATTTCTATTAACGATACACTTCAGCATACATGCGAGATGTCATTAATGTCTACGGAAGGCAACAGACATACCAGCTATTTTTACATGGGATTCCATAGACTTGGACGCTTCTTGTTTAGAAATATTTGATGTCATCTTGAGGAGTTCCGTATTGAAGCATCAAACCTACCTGCCAAATAATTGACGAAATATGGGATATCATAAAATATGCCCCCCATCGAACTAAATGATCCTATAAACCAGCTTCACAGACCGTAATTTGTGATGCTAACACGATTAATACGCAATAGAACAAGATTAAGAAACAAAATTTAAAGTAGCTCTTTATCACACGAAAATAATTAAATAATTTACGGTTACAGAACAATAATTATTTTAAAAAGCTGTATAACTAAATATATTATGTTATTAGGAATATTCTGTCTAAAGTAACAGCTAATCTTAGTCGAAAATGAGATCGTATTATTGATTGATGAATTCGTTAGGTATGAAATAAAATTAGAGATTTCGTCTATTTTTTCACGATTAAAAAAGAATACCTATATTTAGCTAAAAATGAAACGATTACAGTGGTAGATTAATTCACTTTACCAAGCATGTAAACTACTAATTTTGCAATAAATATCTTCTATATTTCTAGGTAGGTTTACTCGAAAATGTTGGGCTATTTTCATCAAAAATCCCGATACGAAATTGAAAAATTTGCCTATTTTTGTCGGTTTACAAAGTGATAGTGGAATATTGATTTGATCAAAGAACAATAATTATTTTAAAAATGTTGTATAATTAACTAAATGTCGGTGTTATCAGGCAGGCAAGAAGTTATTTATCTGAATCTTATTTGTACCATTAGCGTTTATATACAAATGTTAGTGGTTTTCAAAAATTGATATCTCGGAAATTATTAGGTTTAGACTTATAATACGCTTATTAAAAAATAATGACTACTTTATGCAAAATTCAAAAATATTATAAGATGTAGGATAACCCAGTAACTTAACCAAAGATTTTCGGTCTTCGTAAAGCTTTATACGTTTCTTCAGCGTACCAAACATTCACTTTTTTTAAATATTGACATCGGGTTAGGATTCTGAACATAGGATTAACATCACTCCATTAGTGAACATGTTGCGTTGTCACAGTTCCATTCGTCGAAAAGTAAACAAAACCGTTTGAGCTACGTGGGGAATAAATAAAGTTGGCTTGTTGAAAAATTTTAATATTTATTAAGGTAAAAGACTATAAATATATCGATACAACACTTTGGCATTTCTAATACTACAAACATGAATATCTAAAATGTGATATTTAAAACCATCAACTCTCTCTCCCTTCTCTAATTTTGGTACACCAATGCTGTCTTCTAAGTTTATAATATATGGCGTCCTGCAGTTTAATTCCAAAAATGTTTTAACTAAAAATTCCTCTTTAACACGTCCTTTAACGTAAATAATGTATGCGTCTATCAGATTGTTGGATATGATATTATGTAGTTCCTTGTAATCGGTATCACCATAATTATAAAGGATACCATGATGATTTCCAAATAGACATTTGACTTGTTTCTTGCAAGCCTTACTTAAGGTGTCGAATGGTTTAACTGGTTTAAAAAAGTAACTTTTCATACTATTTCCATCATAAATAGCCAATTCTTTCGCGTAAAATTCAGGTATGTTAAATCCTTGAATATCGACTACAACGAACTTCATTGTCTGAAGACTCAAATCAAGCAAGTATATTTTCATATTTTTATCGCTCTTAAGTTCGATTTCAAAAGCACACCCCCACTTTTCGATAATTTCACAGTCTTAGCACATAGATCTTATATTTTTATTTACGATCAATTCATCTTTATTCGCCAATCGGCTCAAACGAGTCTGCTTTTGAAAGTAATATAGCCTTAGTATTCAGAAAATATTAATAATATCGGAGCTTAAAACATCCTTGACACTAAAAAATCATTGTGTTTCCTAACAAAACCCATCATCTTGTCTATTTAGCTTGCTTTCCTATTGTTTAGCAGGTTAAATAAAATTATTATTTCGCTCTTTTTGTCGGTACTGAATCGTTAGGGGAATACGTTTCTAGTTCTATAAGAGAGACAGTTAAAATTTATGTAAGCAATCAAAAATCCTACACTATGAGCTACTTAGTTAAAATTTCATATTTCCTTCCTGGATCAGGCAAAATTTGTGATGTGTCGGACAAAATTTATAAAAATACGAAAAAAAAAATGCTGGATACATTTTTAGCGTGACTTTCTATTTAATACCATCTTATTTCAAGCTATAATTCGGTTGTCAAAATGAGAATAAAATAATTTTCCCATGGTTTATGTCATCTTAAAAAAGTCAAAAGGTTATATTCTGTAGAGGGTCAGATACATTCAAATTTAAATATTTTCTCCAAGAAGAATTTTAAGATAGTATTATAGTAAATAAAAATTCTATACCTCCAATATTTCTTGGAAACATATCGTGTTCTAGCGACATAACCCAAAAGTACCTCTATTCAGAAACGCATCGTACTTTTCTTGTCAATAATTGTCTCATTGTCCCATCCATTACATTATTATAATCTTAAAGCACCTGTTACCAGCATTATCTGTTTTTTATGGTTTTCATAAAACATAGCGATTACCGATGAAAATTAAACGAAAACTTAATAAATAACTTTTTTTTCAACTGAAATAGACTGATTTTCGATGGAAAAATGTTACTTATAACTAAAAATGAATATAAGACATATACGCAATGATATTTAGAATAAATCAATGTTTTCTAAAATTACTATGAAATATTCACAAAATCGTTTCGTTATAACCAAAGCAGCAAGGCTTGCAGATTTCGTATAGAGTTCAAACGCGATACTGAGATGATCTTTTTTTTTTTATATTTTTGTAGAATAATGCACCACTACGTTGTAAGTACTTGAGAGAGGACTTTCTTGAAAAATCCTCAAATTTCTCTGCAATTTTGTTCCTTCTAGAGTTAAATTCACACAGAAAACCCCGTATTCTTATCTTTCAGGTTGGTATATTAAAAAGGGCTTATTAGTATGGTTTAGAAAACAAGCAATATTAATTAACGGATGTTTTTTCGTCGTATGAAGAGTTGAAAAATTTTTTTTTCCACTCCAATGGTTGCGATGCAGAGAGTCGGGTTTCATCATAATCTTTCAGGGTAGCTCAGGTTTGATTGCATGTAGAGAGTCGGGTTTCATCATAATCTTTCAGGGTAGCTCAGGTTTGATTACATGTACTAAGGTTAGTGCTCCCTGCAATCGGTTTCAGGTTTGACGCGCCCCCCTCAGGTTTGTTCAGGTTTCTCAAACGTTTGAGAAACCTGAACAAACCTGAGGGGGGCGCGTCAAACCTGAAACCGATTGCAGGGAGCACTAACCTTAGTACATGTAATCAAACCTGAGCTACCCTGAAAGATTATGATGAAACCCGACTCTCTACATGCAATCAAACCTGAGCTACCCTGAAAGATTATGATGAAACCCGACTCTCTGCATCGCAACCATTGGAGTGGAAAAAAAAATTTTTCAACTCTTCATACGACGAAAAAACATCCGTTAATTAATATTGCTTGTTTTCTAAACCATACTAATAAGCCCTTTTTAATATACCAACCTGAAAGATAAGAATACGGGGTTTTCTGTGTGAATTTAACTCTAGAAGGAACAAAATTGCAGAGAAATTTGAGGATTTTTTAAGAAAGTCCTCTCTCAAGTACTTACAACGTAGTGGTGCATTATTCTACAAAAATATAAAAAAAAAAAAGATCATCTCAGTATCGCGTTTGAACTCTATACGAAATCTGCAAGCCTTGCTGCTTTGGTTATAACGAAACGATTTTGTGAATATTTCATAGTAATTTTAGAAAACATTGATTTATTCTAAATATCATTGCGTATATGTCTTATATTCATTTTTAGTTATAAGTAACATTTTTCCATCGAAAATCAGTCTATTTCAGTTGAAAAAAAAGTTATTTATTAAGTTTTCGTTTAATTTTCATCGGTAATCGCTATGTTTTATGAAAACCATAAAAAACAGATAATGCTAGTAACAGGTGCTTTAAGATTATAATAATGTAATGGATGGGACAATGAGACAATTATTGACAAGAAAAGTACGATGCGTTTCTGAATAGAGGTACTTTTGGGTTATGTCGCTAGAACACGATATGTTTCCAAGAAATATTGGAGGTATAGAATTTTTATTTACTATAATACTATCTTAAAATTCTTCTTGGAGAAAATATTTAAATTTGAATGTATCTGACCCTCTACAGAATATAACCTTTTGACTTTTTTAAGATGACATAAACCATGGGAAAATTATTTTATTCTCATTTTGACAACCGAATTATAGCTTGAAATAAGATGGTATTAAATAGAAAGTCACGCTAAAAATGTATCCAGCATTTTTTTTTTCGTATTTTTATAAATTTTGTCCGACACATCACAAATTTTGCCTGATCCAGGAAGGAAATATGAAATTTTAACTAAGTAGCTCATAGTGTAGGATTTTTGATTGCTTACATAAATTTTAACTGTCTCTCTTATAGAACTAGAAACGTATTCCCCTAACGATTCAGTACCGACAAAAAGAGCGAAATAATAATTTTATTTAACCTGCTAAACAATAGGAAAGCAAGCTAAATAGACAAGATGATGGGTTTTGTTAGGAAACACAATGATTTTTTAGTGTCAAGGATGTTTTAAGCTCCGATATTATTAATATTTTCTGAATACTAAGGCTATATTACTTTCAAAAGCAGACTCGTTTGAGCCGATTGGCGAATAAAGATGAATTGATCGTAAATAAAAATATAAGATCTATGTGCTAAGACTGTGAAATTATCGAAAAGTGGGGGTGTGCTTTTGAAATCGAACTTAAGAGCGATAAAAATATGAAAATATACTTGCTTGATTTGAGTCTTCAGACAATGAAGTTCGTTGTAGTCGATATTCAAGGATTTAACATACCTGAATTTTACGCGAAAGAATTGGCTATTTATGATGGAAAAAGTATGAAAAGTTACTTTTTTAAACCAGTTAAACCATTCGACACCTTAAGTAAGGCTTGCAAGAAACAAGTCAAATATCTATTTGGAAATCATCATGGTATCCTTTATAATTATGGTGATACCGATTACAAGGAACTACATAATATCATATCCAACAAACTGATAGACGCATACATTATTTACGTTAAAGGACGTGTTAAAGAGGAATTTTTAGTTAAAACATTTTTGGAATTAAACTGCAGGACGCCATATATTATAAACTTAGAAGACAGCATTGGTGTACCAAAATTAGAGAAGGGAGAGAGAGTTGATGGTTTTAAATATCACATTTTAGATATTCATGTTTGTAGTATTAGAAATGCCAAAGTGTTGTATCGATATATTTATAGTCTTTTACCTTAATAAATATTAAAATTTTTCAACAAGCCAACTTTATTTATTCCCCACGTAGCTCAAACGGTTTTGTTTACTTTTCGACGAATGGAACTGTGACAACGCAACATGTTCACTAATGGAGTGATGTTAATCCTATGTTCAGAATCCTAACCCGATGTCAATATTTAAAAAAAGTGAATGTTTGGTACGCTGAAGAAACGTATAAAGCTTTACGAAGACCGAAAATCTTTGGTTAAGTTACTGGGTTATCCTACATCTTATAATATTTTTGAATTTTGCATAAAGTAGTCATTATTTTTTAATAAGCGTATTATAAGTCTAAACCTAATAATTTCCGAGATATCAATTTTTGAAAACCACTAACATTTGTATATAAACGCTAATGGTACAAATAAGATTCAGATAAATAACTTCTTGCCTGCCTGATAACACCGACATTTAGTTAATTATACAACATTTTTAAAATAATTATTGTTCTTTGATCAAATCAATATTCCACTATCACTTTGTAAACCGACAAAAATAGGCAAATTTTTCAATTTCGTATCGGGATTTTTGATGAAAATAGCCCAACATTTTCGAGTAAACCTACCTAGAAATATAGAAGATATTTATTGCAAAATTAGTAGTTTACATGCTTGGTAAAGTGAATTAATCTACCACTGTAATCGTTTCATTTTTAGCTAAATATAGGTATTCTTTTTTAATCGTGAAAAAATAGACGAAATCTCTAATTTTATTTCATACCTAACGAATTCATCAATCAATAATACGATCTCATTTTCGACTAAGATTAGCTGTTACTTTAGACAGAATATTCCTAATAACATAATATATTTAGTTATACAGCTTTTTAAAATAATTATTGTTCTGTAACCGTAAATTATTTAATTATTTTCGTGTGATAAAGAGCTACTTTAAATTTTGTTTCTTAATCTTGTTCTATTGCGTATTAATCGTGTTAGCATCACAAATTACGGTCTGTGAAGCTGGTTTATAGGATCATTTAGTTCGATGGGGGGCATATTTTATGATATCCCATATTTCGTCAATTATTTGGCAGGTAGGTTTGATGCTTCAATACGGAACTCCTCAAGATGACATCAAATATTTCTAAACAAGAAGCGTCCAAGTCTATGGAATCCCATGTAAAAATAGCTGGTATGTCTGTTGCCTTCCGTAGACATTAATGACATCTCGCATGTATGCTGAAGTGTATCGTTAATAGAAATCTTGAATATTCTAGTACCTATCTATATCTTGCGTCATAATGTCAATGCTTACATTGATGTCGCCAGGTATCTTAAAATGATAGGTACATAATGTGCAAGCATTTGTGTAGAAAGCTATGTTTTTTACAAAATTTTCTCTAGGCAACCAAATTGTAATAGGGTTTTCGTAGTTCCAGTATATGTCTGGCTGCTTTAGCCTAAATAAATTAAAGTGCATTTGTAAGCAAATTAATCCTTAAAATTTATTATATCGTCTGATATAGACACTGTTTCAACTACGCGTTTTGGTAAAAAATAATTGGAAAGTAAAATTACTAAAGCACTAACAATAAATGGGACGTGGATAAACTGGTAGATCTAAGCTCCAAAAATATACGCCTCTTATGATAAATGTTAAAAAATTGTACCGTTGCCAACGTCAAATTAAAAATCAGGATTTGGCAAACAGGACTCAACCCTCTCATTAATGTTTGATCTTCGGTATACCGAGTTTTATAAGTATTTTTAACACTCATCTGGAAATAAATGGATGCAAAAACCTCCTTTTTCCATTTTTTCAAGCCATTAAACAACAAAATTGTCATTTTTTGAAGAAACCTTGCATACATAGGTATTAGCGAGCGAATTTCGACTATTGTAGATATTTAATATTAGAAAATCAATATATAGGTAAATCGAAAAGTGTATTTTTACGACGGCTTAAGAGGTAGTTTATGGTGATGTACATATTAGAGTTCATTTTAAAATGAACGATAATCTCCTAAACACAGACTTTTGACAATAGAACGAAATAAAAATATAGTTTGATGTGATAAGGCTATGCAGCTGCTCTTTATGGAATTTCATGTGAGCCTAGACTTTATGGATTTTTGTTATTTTTTTTTTTTATCAGTAAAGTCATCCTATAGATATTGTTTGTTAATCCATTAAAATAGACAAAATCTTTGAATTTGTATATGATTATCCGCTGAAATACCCTTAATCTGCAGGGTACCTAACTCTACGGAGATATTTATTGCAAAGGGCGGCTTTTTCAGTTTTGAAAGTATTCAACATTTGCGAAATTCATCTAAATATATACTACGCTATACTTTAAACAAACTCACAATAGAGGGAAAGCGACAGACGAGTTTTAAACTAATGTGGTTTAAAGGATATTTTGTGTTGTAAATATTAGAGTTCATTTTAAAAGAAACTATAATCTCGTGACCGATAAAAAAAAAAGTATCCATTTTGATACATCATTTCCCCTATTTTAACGTTAAAATAGTAAATTATGTTATAAGCTCGAAAAATGTAGTATTTCAGACGTAATGCGGTTGCTAACCTAAATAGCCCGAAAAACATTTTTCGTCCATATGTCATAAGTTATTTTTTATTCGATCTTGTTTTTAATGCGATTGAGAGTTGTAAAATAATGTAGAAATGAAGTGAACCTATACATTTCATCTTGCACGCTAATTTTTTTGGTCTTAATGTTTGTTAGTTAACGATGAAATCTGTAATAGCGTCCGAAAAAAAAAAAATTTTTTTTTGACTAACATAAAAAGTGTTGTCTAGCTAGCAGGGCAATAATCAATAGTTTATTGAGAAGGTTAGCTCTTCGTCTAAATATCTAATCTATAAATCGTCATTTTTCCCAACACAATCGGTTAAAAAGCATACAATTGTATGTGAACGTTTGTACAAAAACCATCGTGTTAAATCAGTTCTTATACCTGACTGACAACTCCGATCTTTAGCTTTTTTTTACTTTGTAAAATAAAAAGATTAGTTCTTACTATCAAAGAAATTAAATATGCAAGAGAAATAGGTCGAAAAGATTAATAATAATTTATTTATTCCTAAGTTATAAATCTTAACTACATCACTTTCTAAACCAAGAAAATAGATAATCTTCCTGCATTATTCCGTACTTAGATTTATTTTTCATGAAAATAGTCGAATCTATGATTTTCGTTCAAATCCATAAGGGACGCTTGTTTTGTATAGATGATTTATGATCTTATTTTCAACTAAAATACTAGTATAAAAAAAGTATTTCTTCCGATAAACGTGGAAGGAATAGACATTTAAACAGTTAGCCATAACATACGCATACTGACTTGCATTATTTTCATGGATTGAATGGCTACATCTTTGTGTGTGAAGTGAATTTCTTTTTAAAAAATTACAATGCGCTCAATTATGAATTTTCTAACATAACTTTTATGGATAGTGGAGTCGGATATTGGAAGAAAATATTATCATAACGACAACTCGATTATTGATATAATTATTATGGTTTCACAGAAGTTTCTACAGAGTCAGCCATGCTGTAGCAGAGACTGTTGTAGGTCGTATTTTTTAAAAAAACCTAACAATACCTTTACTTTATATTGATAGACATATTCTATTAGAACATTTTTCTAAAATTTAGAGCCTTTGGAAATGTGATAATGCTATGAGCATCAAATATATTCAAAATATCAAAAATCCTTTGGTAGTTAGTTATTGCGGTATATTTTAATAGAGGCATAATTTATACTGTACTCCTAAATTTACGGCATATCACTTTGTTTATGTTATTATATTCACAGAGACTATTAATCTAACCAACTTTTATTTACGAAAAATTAAAAACTGAAATACTCTATTTTATTGCCGATTGTTCGCAAAGACACTTGGAGTTGTTTTTTTCTTTTATTTTTTCTTTTCTGTTTTCTTTTTCGGTTCTTAAGAAATGCTAAAGAATCTGTACAAAACAAGTCACGAATTAACTAAATAGCCACCATTTCACTAAATACTTAACACTCAGTATACAATTTTCAGAAATGTCATGATTAAGAACGGTTCTAGTCATTTTATACAAGATTTCACATGATTTAACAAATTTAAAACATTTTTTTTAATTTTTACTAAATTCTAAACACTCAGTATACACTTTTAAGAAAATAGGACGATTTGCGACTGTTTTAGTCATTTTTTACAAAGTTTCACAGGGCTTAATAACGTTAAAACATTTTTTTTTTAATTTTTTACTAAATTCTAAACACTCAGTATACAATTTTCAGAAATGCCATGATTAAGAACGGTTCTGGTCATTTTATACAAGATTTCACATGATTTAACAAATTTAAAACATTTTTTTTAATTTTTACTAAATTCTAAACACTCAGTATACACTTTTAAGAAAATAGGACGATTTGCGACTGTTTTAGTCATTTTTTACAAAGTTTCACAGGGCTTAATAACGTTAAAACATTTTTTTTAATTTTTTACTAAATTCTAAACACTCAGTATACAATTTTCAGAAATGCCATGATTAAGAACGGTTCTAGTCATTTTATACAAGATTTCACATGATTTAACAAATTTAAAACATTTTTTTTAATTTTTACTAAATTCTAAACACTCAGTATACACTTTTAAGAAAATAGGACGATTTGCGACTGTTTTAGTCATTTTTTACAAAGTTTCACAGGGCTTAATAACGTTAAAACATTTTTTTTAATTTTTTACTAAATTCTAAACACTCAGTATACAATTTTCAGAAATGCCATGATTAAGAACGGTTCTAGTCATTTTATACAAGATTTCACATGATTTAACAAATTTAAAACATTTTTTTTAATTTTTACTAAATTCTAAACACTCAGTATACACTTTTAAGAAAATAGGACGATTTGCGACTGTTTTAGTCATTTTTTACAAAGTTTCACAGGGCTTAATAACGTTAAAACATTTTTTTTAATTTTTTACTAAATTCTAAACACTCAGTATACAATTTTCATAAATGCCATGATTAAGAACGGTTCTAGTCATTTTATACAAGATTTCACATGATTTAACAAATTTAAAACATTTTTTTTAATTTTTACTAAATTCTAAACACTCAGTATACACTTTTAAGAAAATAGGACGATTTGCGACTGTTTTAGTCATTTTTTACAAAGTTTCACAGGGCTTAATAACGTTAAAACATTTTTTTTAATTTTTTACTAAATTCTAAACACTCAGTATACAATTTTCAGAAATGACATGATTAAGAACGGTTCTAGTCATTTTATACAAGATTTCACATGATTTAACAAATTTAAAACATTTTTTTTAATTTTTACTAAATTCTAAACACTCAGTATATCATTTTCAGAAAATAATACAATTCTGTACAGTTTTAGTCATTTTTACAAAGTTTCACAGGGCTTAATAACGTTAAAACATTTTTTTAATTTTTTACTAAATTCTAAACACTCAGTATACAAGTTTCAGAAATGACAGGATTTAGAACAGTTTTTACAGATATTTACAAAGTCTTAATAACATTAAAATATTTTTTTTCTAATTATAATTGCTATTTTCATCTTTTTTATTCCTTAATTATCTAACATAATGTATACAATTTCAAGAAATAGTAGATTTTTAATCCATGTACAAAATTCAAGAATCTAAAATACAATTAAATGTAGGCTTTTTTTAATTGGCATCTCAGGCAAATTATTTCCCCCAAAATTATCTAAAAAAGATATACCAAAAACATTCTAAAGCGGTTTTTTACCTCTATAAGCATGCAGGCCGATCCGACCCTTGTCGGTTTTATTACCCGCATAAATTAACACAGTAGAGAGATATTGACAGAGCCGCCTCACGAAAGCACCCGGGTTAGCTCATAAACAGCACCACCGAACCACCCGGGTTAGATCATAAAACGCACCACCGAACCACTTGGGTTAGATCATAAAACGCACCACCAGCACCACTGGTCTCGTAAAACAGCACCACCAGCACCACTGGTCTCGTAAAACAGCACCACCAGCACCACTGGTCTCGTAAAACAGCACCACCGAACCACCCGGGTTAGGTCATAAAACGCACCACCGAACCGCCCGGGTTAGATCATAAAACAGCACCACCAGCACCACTGGTCTCGTAAAACAGCACCACCAGCATCACTGGTCTCGTAAAACAGCACCACCGAACCACCCGGGTTAGGTCATAAAACGCACCACCGAACCACCCGGGTTAGATCATAAAACGCACCACCGAACCACCCGGGTTAGATCATAAAACGCACCACCGCACCACTTGGGTTAGATCGTAAAACGCACCACCGCACCACCTGGGTTAGTTGCACCACCAGCACCACCAGCACCACCTGATCCAGAACTGTCCGTTTCTCACTACTCGCATTATGCGGCAAATGTTAGACAATACATAAGCGAACAATTTTCAGGACGTTGGATAGGCAGAAGAGGTGCTATTGACTGGCCAGCGCGATCCCCGGACTTAACCCTCTCGACTTCTTTTTGTCGGTACACTTAAAGAACAAAGTCTACGTTAAACGTCCAAATGACTTAGAATCTTTAAAAGTTAGAATTAGTGCTGAAATTCGGATCATTCCAGAGGACTTCCTTTTAAACGTTGTAAACGGGTTCAGGGATCGACTGGCGCTCTGCTTAGCAGAAAATGGTGGTCATTTTGAACACCTAATCCACTGAACAGGTTTCACTTGTTTATTATATTAAGTTGTTCAATTTTGTAGGCTACTTGTTTTGTTATTATAAAGTTTGTTACAATTTTAAATAAATAAAAATTTAAAATACCAAAAATTCTGAGTTTTTGCAGTAGAATCCAAACATGCAATCATGTGCAGGGTGCTCCATTTAAAAAAGTAAGTTAGTCTCTATGGTAGCCAAACCAGAAATGATAGAAAAAAGTCATGCAGGTTGAAATGTGGGTAATAATTTACTGAACAACTTTCATAAAGGTCACTTTTTTTGTATACGAGTTAATTCAAAAGTTACAGGCATTGGCGCGACTTTTTGCCACTCTGTATATTATAACATGTAATTCTGATTCTTCTTTTACTTCCTAGCCTTAATTTGGGTTACTATGACAATTACTCGTTGGTAATGTAATAACATGGATGCCCTATGTCGTAATGACTTTTTAGGAATTATAATTATTAAATATGTTTTCTTAGTCGACAAATGTTAAGAAAAGAGTGTATGGTAAATAATTTCCATTAAAAGTGAAATGTCACGTTCTAAGGAGAGCATAAATAAAATACAAAATGAAATTGAAAAACCTATGAAAAGTATCTGCAAAAAGTATCTACCGAAACGAACATCTTTGCGAGAGAACTTGGAGACTTTATTTAATATTGTATATCCTTGCTGTGTCAATGTGTTACGTGCTTTCCTTATTCCCTGCTCTAATTTATTTGGCTTCGTATGTTGACGTCAAATTTCAAAGAGTGTTAGGGAATTGCCCAAATCCCACAGTATGTTTTCTGATGTGCCGCTTGGTTCGACTTCTTGGTACGTTGTACATAGAATGACTTGCAATAAATACGATAATCTTATTTAATACTTTTATTTACAGGTTACATAAATATAAGAAGGACCTAATATAATATATAGGCTAGGAACAGAGTGACGGCTTTTTGGTGTGACACAGTCACGCTTTATACAATGGCACTATGGAGCCCCCCACCTAATCTTATCGATCTTGTCAGTCATAAAAAAAATCGGAATATGAACTAACGCAATGTATATAGTGTGCGGACGGCTTAATAAACTGAAACGAATATTAAGTTTTTATATGTAACACCATGTAAATTTTTCCATTTATAGATTCTACGGAACAGTTGTTACACATTTACAAAATTATATTAAATGTTCCAACTGCTTTCCCTGTACAGGGTGTCCAGCTTTCGATGGTTTTACAGGGTATCTCCGTTATTAGTAAAGATAGAAGGATACGGTTTTGGCAGCCCTGTGCTAGTTAGTCCTCCTTGTTTTTGATATACGGGATGTTTTTAAAAATGTTACATTTTGAGACACCCCCCATATTTAGATTACCCTGTAGTTTACAAACGAGAAAAGAAATGTTGTTTTTGTAGTTTTTTACGCAGGATCCAGTAACGTACTCAGATTTTTTCTACGTTCAATAGTTTCCGAGAAAGAAAACAAACTTGCATTTCTTTTTAAATGGGTCACCCTATATATTTTTTAATAATATAACTTTATAACAAGCTTCTCAGAAATATATAAAACCTTATTTTTATTTTTAATATTAAGCACGAAATTTACGTTTTATTGAAAAATAAACATTTTTTTTGTTAGTAGGCCATGGCGGGTATATAAAAAACCTGTTGCTGGTATGATAATTACTGCAGAAGAAATATATTTTGAACTCCTTAATGTAATTAGCAGTTATATTTCAGTAAAAATATTTACAATACATTAATCAAGTTGTGTATTACTACGTAAAACATTAGAACCAAAAGCTGAAAATTAATAGAGCTTTCTCATAAATATTGCACAAATTGTTCTCCTTTATGCCTTCGACATGTTTCACACATAGTTCTTCTTCTCCTTAATGAATTCAAAATCCAAAACCGACAAGTCGGGTGACCTTGGTGACCAACTTACAGGTCCATTAGTTCCAATTCAGTGGCCTTGGAAATTATTGTTTAAGTAGGCCCTGATAATTAGCGCATTGTGAGCGGGTCAATCTTGTTGCAGATGCAAGTTATCGAGACCCGCTAAGGGCACGTCTTCTCTTATTTCCGGCACATCGTTTTCAGAATTTCCAAGTATTTATTTGCATTAAGGTTGCCTTCAAATATATTATAAATTATTTTGCTTCCTAGTATAAGACATGAATCGTTAAAGCCAAACCTGCCTTGCCGTTCGAGTGGAAATATTACATGCTGATTTTCCTGAGACCAAAACCTCGTATTGTGCCGATTAAATATGCCAGCACTGATAAAATGAGCCTCATCGGACCATATAACGGTTCTTTCAAAATTATTTTCCCTGTTGATATTTTGTAAATACTTATTACAGAACTCGATACGGCGCTGTGCATCACCAGGATGTAAGTTTTGTAGTAGGTGGAATTTATATGGCTTAGAATTGTGTGTTTTTTTAGGATTGTTTGAACTCTTCCTTTAACTACTCCGACCGAACCTTTAACCGTTTTGCAAGAATAAATGTATAATAATAAGACTTAAGTTTCGCGCTAAATATTAAAAATAAAAATAACGTATTAAACAGGGCTGCCCAGAAGTCCGGAATAAAATTAATATAGTATTAACCTGTAACTTTTGGGGGAAAATGCTCGGACACGTCAATTTAGTTTTATACATGGTCACATTTTGACGTTATTCGTTTGTTTTTTTATGGACATTTGTCAAAGATATGACGACATCGATCTTTTTTTTAATGGAAACATACAGCTTGTGATACATTATTGGAAAGCTTATATCTCGTGCAGTATGCTCATAAATTTTGGCGCGATTATGTCAAGCTATTTCAAAATGGCGACTGTTAAAAGTTTAAAAAAAATCCCTATGTAAATAAGCGGAAATGATAAATCATTCATGTTTTTTTTTACCTCTCAAGGTAAGAAATCTTCATTGTTTGACTTTCTGACATTTTGTGACATTGTGAACTTAAATAGTATATTATGTTGCAAGGACGAAAAATGCAGTATTTCGGACGTATTGCGGGAGATTACTGGACGAGGCAAAGCCGAGGCCAGTAACCCGCATAGTCCGAAATACATTTTTCGTCCGTATAACATACGTTATTTTTTATCCGATTGTGTTTTTGCTCGGATTATAAAATAATGTAAAAATTAAGAAAACCAATATATTTCATCTTGCATTGTAATTTTTTGTCCCTTGAATGTTTGAACAATGAAACCTGTAATATGCGTATCCATGGATCTAACAAATAATTAAATTAATATTATCAACTGACGTTTT
This sequence comes from Polydrusus tereticollis, assembly GCA_963920685.1. Taxonomy (NCBI): domain Eukaryota; kingdom Metazoa; phylum Arthropoda; class Insecta; order Coleoptera; family Curculionidae; genus Polydrusus; species Polydrusus tereticollis. Next base: position 35,594,340 of record OY987331.1, read on the forward strand.
ATCAATCAGGCGATAGTTTTAACTAATCTTTCGTGTTCTGCTAGTTTTAAAACCTGAAAAACACAATTAAAAATGGAAATAGACGATGATCTTATAGAAGGTACACCACCTGACATTCAAGAAACTGCCAAGGAAGTAATGTTACATTTGTTGCCACAAAAATCTAAGGAAATATATGAAAGAGCTTATAAAAAATTTATGGATTACCGGCAAGAAAAAAATATACAGTCGTTCTCCGAAAACATCTTCTTGGTCTATATGGCGGAATTATCGAAAACTATGAAGTCATCTACTCTGTGGTCGCAGTATTCTATGCTACGTGCAGTGGTAAATGTAAAACAGAATATTGATATATCTAAATACATGAGATTACGAGCATTGTTGAAACAAAAAAGTGTTGGATATTGTCCAAAGAAATCAAGGATCCTAACTAGAGAAGAGGTTCACAAATTCCTTTGCCATGCTCCAGATGACAAATACTTAATGTTGAAGGTAAATGTAACTATATAATAGTATTTTAAATTTCTGACTAACAATTTTCTTAATTACAGGTTGCTTTTATTTTTGGAATCGCGGGCGCATGTCGTCGAGAAGAACTGGCTCATATGAAAATTGATGACATACAAGATTTGGGAACGGCTTTGTTAATAAAAATTCCCTATAATAAAACAAACAAACCGAGATCATTTACGGTGACTGGAGAATATCTAAAGTATTATAGAAATTGTCTGGCTTTACGTCCAACAAATATGAGTGATGGGCGATTTTTTGTGTCTTATCGCAATGGAAAATGCCATAAGCAAGTTATCGGTATACACAAATTTGGCTCTATACCTCAGGAAATAGCATCTTACTTAAAACTGCCGAATGCCAAGGAATTCACGGGACATTGTTTCAGAAGAACATCGGCCACATTACTTGTAGATGCGGGAGCAGACATAACATCTCTAAAACGGCATGGAGGCTGGAAGTCTTCGGGAGTAGCCGAGGGCTACATAGATGATTCCTTAAGTAATAAGTTAGAGCTGACCAAGAAAATATTCAACATTCCACAATCTGACCTGCAGTCAGTCTCGACTCAGGTGTCGCAATCCGTCTCCCAATCGAGTTCAACATTGGAGAATAATATCATAACGGAGACCAAAAATAATAACACATCCTCAAAATCAAATTTACATCACCCCGTTCTTGTTCAAAATTGTTCTAATTGTACATTTAATATAAATATTGTAAATAATTGAATAAAATAAACTGTTGAAAATATTTTAGCGTCCGACAAAATGTTTTTCGGACTAGGACGACAAAGGTTGCCAAGCTACCAGCGCAATAATCAATACCTTATTGAAAAGGTTACCTTTTCGTCCAAATATCTGATCTATAAAACGTCATTTTTTGACACAATCGGATAAAAAATTAATTTAGGTATTTCCGAAGTATTATTTTACAATTCTCCAAACAAAAATAGTTTTGTCGGAAAGGCAGCTTATCGAAGTCTTGATATTGTTAGGATGTGGAGATAAAATAAGAAGTCAAAGTGAAGTGTGCACTTTATTTAATGCTAAATATCCGGGAAATCAAATTTAACAGGGCATTGTTGGTATTCCACAAATTTTATAAACATGGCACAGTAAAGGACTTGCCTAGGAATGGACGGCCACGTATTTTAGGCGACGATGAAAAATTGGATATTGCATTATCTCTGCAGGATAATCCGCATGTTCCAACAGTTTCATTGCTCAATATCATGATACATCTAGAGGTACTATTGGAAGATTTTTGAAACCAGAAAAATATGATAGGCGTTTGCAATTTTGCGAAGAAATGATGAGACGGTGTGACGAGAACAATAGGTTTCCACAGAACATATTATTTTCGGATGAAGCTACTTTCTTTTTAAACGGGGTGGGTAACAGACACAATTATCGTTTCTGGAGTCAAGAAAATCCACGATGGATATTTGAAGCGCATACTCAGCGGTCCTAGAAAGTAGATATATGGGCAGGTATCAATAATAACCGAATTTTAGGGCCATTCTTTTTGGAAGGAAACCTCACAGCTGAAAGGTACCTAAATTTCTTAACCTTCGAATTGAGGCCTGCTCTAGCTGTAATTTTTCCTAACTAAGTAGATCCAGACATACCTAATGAAGCAAGATGGTGCTCCCCCGCATTTTGGTGTCAATGTAAGAAGATATTTAGATCAAATATTTCCAGGTCGCTGGATTGAACGACGTGGTACAATTGAATGTCACCGAGGTCCCCACACTTGACGCCTCTAGACTAGTTTCTTTGGAGATATTTAAAAAAGAAACTTTACCAAAATAGGCCAACTATTGTTAAGTCGCAATGTCACAAAATGTCAGAACGTGAATTAGTGAAGATTTCTTACCTTGAGAGGTAAAAAAAACATCAAGGATTTATCATTTCCGCTTATTTAAATAGGGATTTTTTTTAACCTTTTAACAGTCGCCATTTCGAAATAGCTTGACAGAATCGCGCCAATATTTATGAGCATATTGTACGAGATATTAGCTTTCAAATGATGTATCACAACCTATATGTTTCCACTTAAAAAAATATCAACGTCGTCATATCTTTGACAAATGTCTATAAAATAACAAACGAATAACGTCAAAATGTGAGCATATATAAAACTAAATTGACGTGTCCGAGCATTTTCCCCAAAAGTTACAGGTTAGGACCATATTAATTTTATTCCTGATTTCTGGACTGTCCTGTGTATTTCTGAGAAGCTTGGTATAAATTAAATTATATTATTAGAAAATATGTAGGTTCACCCATTCAAAAAAAAGCAAGTTTGTTCTTTTCTCGGAAACTATTGAACGTAGAAAAAATCTGAGTACGTCACTGGATTCCACGTAAAAAACTACAAAAAAAGAACAGCATCTATTTTTTCCTTGATAAGCTAAACGGTAACCTAAATATGGGGGGTGTCCCAAAATGTAAAATTTCCAAAAACATTCCTCATATCAAAACAAGGAGGACTAGAAAAATTCTGATTGCAGCATCTTTCGTCTCACAAAAAAGTAGCATAGTGCTGCGAAAACCGTATCTTTCTATCTTTACTAATAACAGAGATCCGTAAAACCATCGAAAATTGGACACCCTGTACAGGTTGACAGTGACCTAATTGAAAATAAAGTTTTTGTATTGTGTTGTAAATCATTGGAGTTCGTCCAAAATTCGACGTTACAGATCAGCCAGATATTGAGATTTTGTGCTATAAACTTTGTTCTTCATATGTCTCCATAAAAAGTAGACATTAGGCGACAAATCAGGGGACCTAGGTGGCCACTCGATTGTACCCCCTCTACCGATCCACCTATTCGGGAAAGTGTTATTCAAAAATTATCGCACGTTTTGAGCAAAATGGGGAGGAGCTTCGTCCTGGGAAGAATATACTTGCATAATTTGGAGACATCACATTTCATATGCGCTATTGCATTTCCATGAGCTCAAGGTAAAGCTGTGATGTCAAATTTCTATTAATATAAAATGGACCGATCTTGTGGTTACCCACAAGCCCGCACATTCAATTTTTCAAGGCATTGTGAATGACCATCTCTCATGCAGTGGGGATTTCCATTGGTTCAAAACCTACAGTTGCTATTGACTTTACCATTTAACATATACGTTGCTTCATCCGAAAATACTGTAGCGTTGAAAAACTAGTTATTTTGGTCCCACCTTGACATAATAACACTCTTGAACTACATATATTTTGAAAAGGTGATATTTATCGTTTATTATAACATTATGGACGAATTTGAAGCAGGCGTCACTTACTTCAGAAATTTTTCTTAATGAGGAAGCAGGAATTTCAACAAAATGTTGTAATTTCTAAACTTTTCTCTTCATCTACTATTGCTGGTCGTCCTGATCGTCGTCCATCTCTACAATTTCCAGTTTCTTCGAACCGTCGGAGAGTTCTTAGAACAGTGGCTTTTGAAATTGGATTTCGGTTGGGAAATGCGTCATTAAATACAATTTAATTCCTTCATAAGACCTGATTCTATCGCCATCCTCTTATCATAAGAATTAAAATTGTTTTACTTTCGGTTAAAGACATTATTCCATGTAAAAGTAAACTGATGTTTTATTTACTAATAAATAAAACACAATTTGTTGGCAAATTTCAAAACACGTCATTATATCGAAAAGTACTGATATTAGGAACAAAGTATGTTGTATTAAAAGTATTACAAATGTAACGTAGAATCTTTAACTGATAAATATACATACAAAAACTTAAAATTCGTTTAATTTCCAGAAAAACTAAACAGCTGCCAACAACGCCAATATCGTCATTCGATGCGCAAGATCCTCTTGGACAACTGTACCAAATTTGGTTTAAATCGGCCAAAAACTTGTGAGGTTATTAAGCCGTTTCCAGGCTTTATACACACACTGTATATGTATATTTGGTACCAGACAAAAACATGAATTAAGTCAAATTGAGTGAATGTTTGACGAAATTCTAGCGTGCCCACAACAAGAATTTCGCACACGGCGCAATTATCTTTTGATCTCTTAATAAAAAATACATTGCCTCCTCTTTGGTTGGACCCCCTGAAAGAAAATCTTATCTGCGCCACTGCACGATAAAATGCCATGCATCTATATTATTATTATTATTATTATTAACAACTTTAGGCATACTGTGGATTCATTTTAAGCAACTTATAATTAAGAAAACTTGCTATGGTTAACCATCCACACAGAGGAAGAAGTAACACGCCAGCTAATGGAGCCACTTTGTAGAATAAAATAGCTGAAATGATGGAGGTGCTGTAAGTCAGCAAGATGTCTATAAAGGCCTGTAAAAATAAAACATTATTTGTTATCGAGGTGTAGGAAAAATGTTCTGTATTGCACAAAATTATTTTTTGAGGCACAGGTTTCGAGTGTATTAAAATAAATCAAGCATCATCTTCAGTTCAGAATTGCAATACAAAGGCACACTCTCAACAGATTTATTAAGAGTCTGTTGAATTTATAAAACATATGCATCAAAATGCGCTTACGTCATGATAGATAAAATTTCATTCGGATCTAGATCTTGAAATGCTCGATGTTACAGGCAAATGAATGTATTAAGATCAGGTGATCTAGGAGGTCAAGTCCTTGTTAGATAAAGTACACATAAGTGCAGACCCAATTTTCGCAGCTTTTAAAATCAGTAAAAAATATACAGGGTTTTTATTAATGTCGTCTTCTTTTAATATTAAGCTTAAAATAAATCCGTAAAAAATAATTGGTATTGAGAAAAATACAATGGAGTGCACTCATAAACAAAGACATTACGGTCAAAGAAATGAATCCCGCAGGTGCTGCGATGGATTTAATTATCTAGAAGTTTATAGACGTATCAAAAGTTTCACATGATTCTCATTTAATAGCCAAACCCAATTCGTGTAAACTCCTATGCTTGAAGTGTTCTTAAAATAATTTACACATAAAATGTATATAGGTAACTTACACATTCACCTGCAACTTACACCATTGCGGACAAACCACACTTACACATTTACGATTTACCTTTAACTGAGCATTATGTAAGTACATATTGACTTGTTTTAAATATTTTATTTTATTACTAAACAGCGACTTTTAATAGGTTACGGGTATGTTCTGGTAGTTTTGTGCTAAAGATGATTGATCTCTCAAAATTGATATTTGTGGAATTCTGACAGATCATTTTTCCTTTAACTGGGTTCATTATAGGTACAAGGTGTATACAGGGTGTTTTCTAATTACGGTACGAAACTTCAGAGGGTGATACGTAAGATCGTTTTAGGAAAAAAGTTCCCATGAACATATGTTCGGAGTTGCTTCATTTCTGAGATACAGGGCGTTGAAGTTTAAAAAAAAAACGGTAATAAATATTCTTTAACCGATTTGGTTAAAATTTGGTTCAGTTATTTGAAGTAATAATGATCTTATTTAGCCCTAACTAGATTGAGATTATTACGTCCAGTGGCGTCTCAGTGGGCACCACAGCCAATTATTATTGAGAATAAAAAGTACGCAGCTGCCTTTTTTCTTTTTTAGTTTTTTTATTTGTTCATATTAAGCAACTACGAATACAACTTTTTGGTCCCTTGTGTTTTTTCCATATCTGGCTTCGTCTGCGACAAAAAAAATAAAAATCACTTTAACTCATTCTAAAAGCTACAGTACTTTACAAAGATGCAACCGGGGAGGACATTGAAAATGCCGAAGCAGAGTGCAACGCTTGTGACTATTGTGAGATTTGAGATCTGCGAAAACTCATAGATTTGAATGTAATATTTAGGTAGTTGATATAAGTTTTATTGATTCATAATATTAAAATAGTAAAATAAAGGTTATAAACTCTAACGCGCCTCTAACTCTCGACTTGGTCTGATTCCGTCGTCCTTCGTCCCTTCTCCCTTCCCCGTCATCATCGAGCCACTACCACCGAAAAACAAGGCCTTGAAGCGAGAAAGTATGAGTCATCACATGTCGACCCATGGCGATCGACCTCCTGATTAATTATTTATTTATTTTTTTTTAAATTTAAATAAGTTGCAATAAAGATTTTTTTTTTTTTTTTATTTACTATTTTTTACGGTCGTCGGCGTATCAGAGGCCATCTTGAAACGGTCATCGACCGTACGGTTTTAAATCGTGCGGTCTACCGACTGGGGAGTGTGAAACGGCACCTTCATCCTACGAGATATCCGATCTCATCCGGCCTGTCCGGCGTGAATAGGATGGTTTTGATGTCGATTCATTTTACACTCTTCCCTAAGACAAGAGCACGCGGTGCTTCCCAAGCGGTCACCCATCCAAGTACTAGCCGCGCTCGACACCGCTTAACTTCGGTGATCTGACGGGAACCGGTGCTTAAGTGGCTAGGCCCTTGTCCGATTTTTTTTTTTTTTAATATTACGATTTAGTATGATACATTTTACTTACGTAAAGTATAATCCCATACCAAAAAAGTATTTTAGTACTTACAAAAGTATAACCTAAGTATTTTTTTTGAATTGGTATTATTTCTATATACACAGATTACACACAACGCACTTTTATTTTATTTTGCCTGGATAAGAGATTAAATTGGAAAGTAAACGTGGAAAGAAATAATAGTTTAACTGTCGATTATATATTTTAATAAAAAAATATGAATTAATTCACAAAATACAAAAGAGAACATGAAAATAAATCATATTCCAGTAATAATTTCAATCGCAAATTTTACATTGTTCAAAAAAGAAATTTACACAGCGTATAATTACAAAATGCATAGATATGCTGTCCATTTTCTTGACATACTTATGTATTTAAACTAAAGTAGGTAACTTAAACTGATGGGTGCACAAATAAGTATTAATGCTTTTTTGGCCGCTTCAGATTTGGCATGCATTTTGTAATCCCTGTATCATTTCATATTTTCATTTTGTGGGGATGGAAATATAAAGTCTATTTGCAGTTCTTAAAAATATATATGCCTGAGGAGAGATGAAGTGTAATAAACAAGCAAACAGTGACAGCTTGCAAGAATATCTGAGGCAGTTATTGTTACCGTTACTAACTTAAGCTTTTCTTGAATAAAATGTAAAACTCCTTTTCTTTTTTTTTCTTGTGAAAACTCGTCAGGTATGGACTGTAAAAGTACAAAAATAAAGTTAAATGTTTGTGTTTCGATAACAAAAGCTTCAACCAAGTTAGAGAAAGTAATTGACTCATTGTAAATTGCTGACGCTCTTATACTTTCTGTAGACGTTTAAACTCTGAAGAGATTCGCATAGGGATATCATCTTTCGAAAAGTACGATGGACATGCAAGCATCTGGGTTAGGACAGCTCCTAAAATGAATAAGAAGTATTTTTAAAAATAGTACAAATTAACAATAACAAGAATAAAATATTTTATCTACATCAAACATTTATGTTTATGTTTACATCATATTTCCTAATATTTCTTATTGCCTCCATAACTTCACCAGTTGCCCCAACCTAGAAGGTTGTTTTTCTTTTAGTGAAGTTGGGTTAAACGTGTAATTCACACATCTAAAAATAATTTTATTTTCGATAATTACAAGTTGGTAAAATATTCATAGACACAAACCTACCTTGCTTGCTTTAGTAGGAACAAAATATTTCCTTTTAATTGCCCATAACCATTGCTTCTGCAGCCCGGGGTCTTGAGAAAATCCAAAGACTGTCACTTTTCTCACTGGTATCATAATTTCCCCTACAGTTTCGAACACAACAACTATCCGGCATGATTTTTAATTAAAAGTTCTATCAAAATAACATAACCTCACTGACTCAATGTTTTTCGTGTGTTTTATGTGTCTGAGTAAAAGTAAACGATAGAAGCACAGTACCTAAATACAAGCACACTTAAACGCCAAAAAATATCTGTAATTTACAAGATTATAGGTAGTAAATACCATAAAATACGCAAATAAAAAACATGCTCCATGCACCGCGTAAACTTATATTTTAGAATTTTTGGGTCGACTTGTGATGACTCATCGGTCTATAACATCGGGCGTTTTACGGCCTTGTCTTTTCGGTGGTAGTGCACCGGCTTGGCGTAGTTCCGCTTGTGGATCATTTTAATTCGGTGTCGTTAGACTGTGTGACGTAAGGGACAAATGCAACATAAGAATTTCGTTGAATTCCGTACCCATACTAACGTGCCCGTGCGATAATATAAACATTTTCAATGTTAAAATAAACAATTTCGACCTTACAGTAAATGAGCAAAATGTCCACCTTCTGATAAAATGCACGACTGCAATCGATTTGTCATTGATTGCCTAACACGTTCAAAGATACCTGGACTAATCCTTATGACATTGCAATTGAAAATTATCCGATTCCTCAAGTCATTCACATCTAGTACAGGAGTTTTATAAACAAGAGCCTTCAGATGACCCCATAAATAGAAATCTAAAGGATTAATATCAGGACTGCGAGCTGGCCAATCTTGAGGTCCTACGCGTCTAATCCAGCGATTAGGGTAGGTGATGTCGAGATTTTGATGAGCAAGAACATTAAAAGAATAATAATAAAATGATGGTACTTCATTTGGCCTTGGCAACAATTTGTTATAAATAGCAGATGTGGTAAGCCAAAAATGTAATAATAAAAGTAAACCTATTGAAACCAGTCGTGAATTTTATCAGGAGGTGAACATTTTGCTCATTTACTGTAAGGACGAAATTGTTTATTTTTAATTTTTGGTTGTTGTTTTATGTTGTCCATGGATAGCTTTTAGAATGAGTTAAAGTGATTTTTATTTTTTTTGTCGCAAACGAAGTCAGATATGAAAAAAACAGCAGATGCTTAATCTGAATAAATAAAAAAACTAGAAAAAAACGCTGCGGCGTACTTTTTCTTCTCAATAATAATTGACTATGGTGCCCACTGAGACGCCACTGGACCTAATAATTTCAATCTAGTTAGGGCTAAATAATCACCTTATTACTTCAAAAACCTGAACCAAATTTCAACCAAATCGGTTTAAGGATTTTTATGATGATTTTTTTTTTAAATTTCAACGCCCTGTATCTCAGAAACAAAGCAATTCCGGACATATGTTCATAGGAACTTTTTTTCTTAAAAGGACCTTACGTATCACCCACTAAAGTTTCGTACCGTACTTAGGAAACACCCTGTATTAAGCATACGACAAAAATTGAGGGGGTTATTCCCTGGATCATTCTAAGAATATTTTGTCCCTTGATCATTTTTGAGAAGTCCCATTATTTCGAAGAGACAGGACGAGAAACATTTTCGACAAAACCAATTTTGATATTTTTCGAATTATTATTATTATTATTATTATTATTATTATTATTATTATTATTAAAAAGTCAGTATATGTTATCGAAATAATAATATGGCCTACTAGACTGGGCTTACTAAGTATAATTATTTTTTTAAATGCATTGTTATGTTTTAAGCAAATCAGATTAAATGTTAATTTCATTTGAATACGTCACTTAATTCATAATTTCGTATGTGTCGAACTTGTTGAGACTGATTAACGTTTTGTTGTTTGAAGTGTATTTTCTGTCTTTATTAGTTAAACTTTTGTCAGTGAAGTACTTTATCATGAGTCGCTATACCAAGAAAGATGACTGACATGCATTTCATTTATGGACTTGCTGATAGAATAGGCGGTTGAACATTGAACGATTTCCTGATCGTAATGTTCCTAATAGAAAAACCTTCCAAAGTATTTATCAACGTCTTCATGAAACAGGCACATTGAAATGAAGTGGGATATCAAGAAGCCCAATGATAGTAAGAATAGTAGAAGTGGAAAATAATATACTTGACAATGACAGAGAAAGATTCAGGTATTTCTACTCGAAAAGTTGCAAATACTTTGAATGTACATAATGAAACTGTTTGGTAAATCCTCAGTGACTATTTGTTGTACCGATACTACATACAACGCCTTCAGACACTTCTTCCTGCTGATTTTCCTCCATAGGTTGCATTCTGTCAATGGCTTTTGCACACATTGGATCCAATCTCTCAACAAAGTTGTTTTTTCTTACCGTTAAATCGAATTTCTTAAGAAATGCAATAAGAACTTTTCACAACAACCATATGTGGGTTGAAGGACATTCACATGAAGTTCTAGAAGATCGTTTTCAACATCAGTTCTCGTTGAACGTTTGGATTGGAATTGCGGGCGACTGACTAATTGGACCAGTACTTCTACCAGGAAGCTTTACCGCCGAGGTGTATCGCTACTTTTTGGAACAAACGCTACCCCAGTTTCTGGAGGATGTGCCATTGGCAACAAGAAATGCAATGTGGTTTATGCACGATGGTGCACCAGCGCATTTTAGTGTGGTGATCTTTTAATAGTGACATACGGAGGTTGCTGGATTAGTCGAAGTGGACCTCACTAATGGTCTACTCGATCCCCGGACTTAAACCCCTTGGAATGTTTCCTATGGGGCCAAATCATTAGTTTATACTATTCCAGTAGATAATGTCGAAGATCTAACAAATCGGATAATTGCTGGGTGTAACTCACTAAGAAACAAGCCTGGTGTTTTTGAAAGAGTATTCCTAGAATAGTCCAGGGAGTAACCACTTTAATTTCTGTCATGTTTAATAATCACTTTGTACAATATCAAAAATATTACAAATACAACTTACCAGTTGCAACTTTTTCAAATGGAAACAAATCGGTGACCAACTGAAATTAAAAACTACATTTGTTCCATATACTAACATAGGTAGACCGGAATCTAAAATATAATTAACACGATGCATAGCAACATTTAAATAATTTGTTACGATATTTCATACTTACTAAATATTCCCCCACTTTGTTTCACTACAATATATGACGAGACACCCATCAAGATATACAAAGTAGTCCACATAGGCCTAAATAACCAGGTGGGTGGTGCCCATGATGGTTTCTTGAGATTTTTCGACCATTGGTAACTAGATTGCCAATTTACTTTAACTAGTACCAAATTGACAAATGCTGCGCCACCTAGCGGAATTGCAATGGCTATTAGAAGTTCCAACGCATCCAGAATACCTATCAAAATAGCTTATCTACTTGACTTACTTCATAAAACGTTTATTTAGGCGTATTTCACTTACCCATTTTATAAAAATACCTTCTTCCTCTTTACATTAAAAACAAAACGACTGATAAAATATTAAATAACTTTTGTTGCAGTTTACTTGCCAATATGAAAATTCATCAAAATAAACGAAACTAGGCTTGCACATAGAATTGCACTTTGCAATTCTATCCCAATTTATTTTTAGGTCATGATAACTACTGTCACTCTATCTTTATCTAAATTATTTAATCTGTACAAGTAAACTAGTGTATGCGATGTCAAAAGTTATTACTTGAATGCGAATAAATTTGATAAATGCATTTTTAAGTTATTTGTTTAGTATAGATATTTTTGTTGTAAAGCTTATCTTCATTCCTAATGGTAATAAATGATTTAATAATTAATATATGTATACACTATTGTATGCTTAAATGACAACAGCGTTACAGGCCATTTTCCAATCGTATTTATACGAATTTTCCAAAATGATGCAGTACAGTGGCGGGTCGTGGGTTGGCAGCCAGGGTCGGCACTTCGGTACAGGCGTGGTTCCAGGGAAAAATGTTAGGGAGGGTTAAAAAGCACCGCAAGCGAAAATTCTTGGAGACCACGTTACGTTTGAGAAAATGTAAATCACACATTCTTTATTCATGATTATATTCTGTAGTATCACAACATAATCAAGTTCTTTTAAGTTGTCGTATAGCCGCACCACGGATTTTAATTTCTCTCTCTTTGATTTAGAAATAAAATGCATATTATCGGTAACAAAACAGTTAAATTTCGGTTTTGTTTCCCGTAAGCCATGCAAATTTTGATATCAATTATCTCAAAATTACCTATTACTCCCCTTGCCTCCAGTGTTAATTATATTTAAGATTTTAGTGGTCGTCGGACACGACCATTGATTTCTTATTTTACTTTGTTCATCAAATGAAAGAGAAGACGGAACAAGACATTTAAACTTAAAGTACATTGAATCAGATTACTTTTTACCTCAGTTTCGACTTGGCCTTTCATGGCAGTACGTGGTGAGTGCGTCCGAACAAGGTATTTTATTTAAATTTTAAAACACTTAGGTCCTACTTCTAAATAAAAGCAAACCTATAAACCAAACCGAAAGTTTTGTGTTTCAAGAATAATAACGAAAAACCGATAATTAATTAGTATAATAGCAATAACTAGCTAACTAACCTCACTTTCTTTAAAGGTTTGTTCCAACCTGCTAATCTGTGCCCGAACGATCATTTTCAGACTGTCAATTAGATTTTCATCTTGCCAATCGGCTGTTGCAGTAGTAAATTAGTTTTGCGATCGTTGGGGGACTGTACTGGTGTGGTTTTGGTCGGGTTGGAATAAACCTTCAATTTACAGGCAGATCCGTTTTTGCCGAGTGTAACGGTGTGTGACCTAAAAAGTAAAACAATTAATTAATTGAATGGTAGTGTGTTTACGAGTAATCCACTATGACGTCCTTGGTTACAAGGTCGACTTAAAAAGTGTAAGGTTGCAATGCAGCTGCAAATTCAAGACATATTGTCGTCGTATAATTTAACTAACAAGTAATGGATTTGTAGTGCGAGTGCGAGGTTGCCTACTTTAAGTTGGCTACGATAAATATTAACGGGTTTTAAGAAAGAAAACTTGAAATTATTGACTTTATTGAGCGAAATGAGATTGATATTCTGCTTGTACAAGAGATATAATTTAAAGGGAAACGCCTTACGTTCCCCAATGTCACGATATATAGGAATAATGGGCCAATAAGACAAAAAGAGGGAACCTAGCTCCTTGCAAAATGAATATCATTGCCCAGGCCGTGTCAGGCATGTGCAACTCTCCGCACATTGAGGGCACACTCATACGCGTGAAAACAAAATCCAAATGGGTTAACCTCGACTATGTTAACTGCAGTCCGACAGTCGATTTCGACGGCGCATGTTTTTGATAATAACTAAACGATAATGCGGAGACTTGAACGTAAAACATCGCAACTGGTGATGTCGAAACCAGAACGAAAAATACTGCAACTTTTACTATAAGTCTTCAGACTATACTTATCACATTATGCCGCCGAGGGAACACACCCATTCGTCACCAATTAGGCTCCGAGAGATGCATTTAACACTTCCATGGTCAGTGTCTCCATCACAAAGGTGTTCAGATTTTCCAAGCCCAGAGTTTTAACAAACTATGCAAATTATGAAAGTATGGCACTGGCGATCCGCGTATAATGGCAGAGGCGAATAGAGCCATTCAGGTTAGTTGAGTGACGATGGGCGGCAAAAAGCCTAGGTCTTTTTTCAGAAACCCTGTTAACAACGATCTAATCTCCGATTCTAAGGAAAAAGTTGAACTGTTCGGGGACAGCCTCTATGAACAGTTTAATGCCACACCGACCACGGATCCTGTGAGGGATGCACGGATCTCTAGGACGATGCGGAGTTATAATTCTATCGATAATATCCGCAATATTCATTGGGATAAAGTAATAAGGCATTATTAAATTCACTATACCTGAAAACGCCCCGGGCTTTGACGGTATGAAGAGGGAAGCGTTAAAGAACTTACCCGACAATGTGTTATCGGATGTAGTAAACATTGTACAGGCTACTATAGGAAAAGGCCATTTTCCTCAGGTTTGCAAGACACAACAAAGTTGTTGTAATTCTAAAACCTAAACAAGATCAAACATTGGTAGTCAGCTGCAGGCCCATCGACCTACCGTTGTGTCTTAGCAGCTTATATGTCATCGTATTAACGATTTCGAACTAAACAACAATATTTCACCGCCAGAGAAGTTGGGTTTTCGATCTGCTCATTGCACGTTGCGCCAGACGACTATACTGGCTTCTTATATACGAAGTAGCTGAATCGACTGCGGTCTTTTCAACGTTAGCAAGGCATTAAATAAGGTCTACATATAACATAATATTCAACTCTACATAAAACTTATCGAGACGTGGCTAGATGAATGGAAAATTCGTCTCAATGACGCCAAAACCCAAGCAAATTACCCCAAACCAGATTGCAAGTCAGAAACGCCAGACCAGGCTGGTGTAATATTGTTAAATATTTGGGTCTGTCCATTGATAAGCGGCTGGCTTGGACAGATAACATAGACCAATGCTAAAAAAAAGCGAATTGTCAACTTGGTGCCATCTACTCACTTATCAACAGTAGAAGTAGACTAAATTGCTGTGCAAAGACTTTGTGGTACAAGAAAATTATTCGACCCGTACTTTCTTACAGTGTTGCCACTTGGTGTACCGTAAATCAGTCAACGTTTAAAAAAATTCAGACATTTCAAAATAAACTGTTCAGAATTATGACAAAAGCGGTTTATATCTGACCTGAAGAAACGCGTTAATCTTATGTGGAAAAGAAAGTAATGTAAAAATTATGAAATTCAACTCGATGATATTTTGTTTATAATTTTTCTTAAGCGTGACTGATAAAGGTAATGACAGTACATTAACACGTCTCTTTAGGTCAAAGATATAAACTACTGCTGCTTGGTGAAGAAGCAATCTTTAAAAATTTGCAAAAAATCATTCAAATTGATTGAACCATCTTTGAACGACAGAGCTTTAAAAATAGGCCCAAAAACGACGTTACGACCTTTCTGGCTAGCAGTTTAGATAATATTGTGATCATACATTACTGGTAGCTAAACAACTGAATTTTTTTCTGACCACCCTCGTATAAATAAGTTTTCTTTTTATTTAGTTGAGTGTTAAAACATTGTAAATTATTTAAAAAACAACACACTTCCTTGCTAGTTAGAAAGTAATAATAGTTAAAACAGGAACGGTTAACCTTATTTTCCGTAAAGTTTGGCAATGTTTTCACATTAATGTTTTAGTCTGGTAAATTAATTGTTGTTTTGGGTAGTTGCGAGTTAGTTTCTGTTCTTTACAAATTAAACTGTAGTTCCGAGTTGGCCTTACGTTAGCTCTAATCATTTTAAAGATAATTTTATTCATGAATTTTGCCTGTTATGTCATTTCCCTGGAAATATTAAGCAAGAGAAATGGAGGAATATTTTGAGGTAGTTAGCGCGCCTTCTTTCCCAAAACGGAGTTATTAAAAATGGCTGAATGTGTGGGATAAAGTAGGCCAAAACGACAGAATAATTTAGACCTAATGTAAGATATTTGAAAAACGCTAAACACATACAATATTGTTATTTTCCTAACAATTATGCACAGTGATCGTTTTCTGCCATGCGACAGTAGTTGAACGAATGACGCGAGACAGAGATCAGTCAAGCAGTCGAGTGAGAAAAATACACACGACATTGATGAGGGGTAGAAAAATCTACAGTTTTTAAAAAGCCACTAATGTCAAGATTGCATAATATAAGTGCCGGTCCTTTAGACACTGATTAACTCATTTGATAGACGATTAAAATAATCATTTTTTCCAATGTGCCAAAACCAACAAATTTATATTAACAGTAGCACATTAAAAACCCTGATTATTTTAATCATCTATTAAATTAGTTAATCTGTATCGAAAGTACCGGCAATAAGTATCGAAGAAGATTAAATATCGTAAGATAAAAAAAAATCCTCAAAGTATGCTGTGGAATAAACCATACATTTCTTGAAGTATTACCCCAGATAAAACTAGACCAGATGCGTAAGCTCCTATATTGTTTGCAATGCAAACTCTGTTATAATATCTGATACATCTATATATCTTCCGAAATGTCCTTTTTGATACTAATAATAGATAAGTCTGAAAGACTATCTTATTGCATTGTTGATCTCCAATAATTTTTTTTTCATCTTAAGTTGTATAAAGCTTCTTTCCCCGCTAGTCGCAGTCACAGGTAGTGTTAAAAAAATTTGTATGGCATTTAACTAAATTTGGAAATAGATAGATGAGGTTATTTGTAAATAGCGTGAGTCTGACGGAAAGAAAAGGGACAAACATCTTCCTTTTATTTGTAAATAGGTATTGAACGCGTTCATTTCAGGGGAAATATATGGTGCAACCTTGTCAACTTCATTGCATAAATCTTTAGCTATAATACCTTTTTCATTTTAAGATGGATCATGTAACATACTTTCCACAGATTTACATTTTGTAGACCTATTTGATTTATCTGTTTTAAGCAAATTATTTTAGTCGTTGAGAAAATTGAAATATATGAAATGCTCTTTTATTTGTTTGAATCTTTCCTCAATTTTTGATAATGTAGTGTCCAATATAACAAAGTAAGAGTAATTTTGAATTGGTCTTCTCGATTTTTTGGGGCCTCATCTTAACATTCGTAGTTTTCAATTGCTGAGATTAACATGTTCAAAATTAATATAGTGCAAATTATTCCGGTGCGTGTATTTATAGGCTCAGGGCATAAATGAGTATTTTCCTGCAACCTGACAAAAACCGCCCGCACTGACGCGATCCCGGCGATGCGACGCGATTTGATGGTATGATGGGTTAAAACGTGTTAAAACAAAAATAAACAATTTATTTCTTAACTGGCTGCGACGTGGGGTAGCGATTTAAAACTAATTTTGTTTTGTTTATTTCCAGATATACTTGCATCTGCATGCAATAAGTAGGGACCTAGTATAATGATAATAGTTTAATATTGATTATTTTACTAGTAAATTAGTTTTAAATTTATTTTTTTAAACCATGCTATCGTCACCCCCTTTTCTTGCGGGCCGTGTACCCCGCCCCCTTTGCACCCTCGGGTTGGAACGGCCTTGTGACTGCGAACCAAGGATTGACAAGCCGAGTGGACGGCTATCCGTCATCAAGTACAGGGGCGAGGAGATACATTTTGATCACAGCCACGGCCGTATGACTGTGACTGTGACTGAGCTGTGACAAGAAACCATCCTGGCTTCACTCGACCAGAGTTTCTGAAACGGAGCTCCGGGCCTTGCGGTTTCCCGTCAGGTCTAGCCATGGCTCGAGGCATCTCCTCGATGAGGTGGTCGCGGATGCTTTCTGCCTCTTTTTTTCACCATACGGAGTGAGGAACGATGATGTTGTTCCCCTCGGGTCTGGGGGCTTCCTCTAGCCCCCTTGTGAGTCCGCATACTGCCCGGTGAATTTTCTCTGTCTTCCTGTACCTTTTACTCCCAGCACCCCAAACTGCCGAGCGAGCTCTGGGGGGCTCCATGGAGCACGCCACCTCGCCACCGACAGGTGCGGGAGCTTCGGTAAGGTCAGCCGGCTTCCTTTGACAGACCGGTTAAGCCCTCTGCCGATAGAACCACGAGGTTTGAAGACGCCTTCACTCTTCCCTCGATCAACTTCTTCCGGCTACCTTGCTCCCGAGATTTTTTTTGAACTGTAGGTGTAGGGCCAGCCATGTCCCTGGCGGGGTTCTCGGAAGCCAGTTCCCTGGCTTTCTTGCTTGCAGTATTCCTCTTTTTCTTCTCCCTGCGCTTCCTGGCGTATTCCACCGCAGCGCCGATCCGCCTTGCCCCGACGACGAGGTCCGGCAGCTGCATGGCCTAAGATTATACACTGGGTGATGATGCAGCTCCCTACGTTGGCTAGTCAAGGGTGGGCCCTTGTTCTACCCAGCGGCAGTCTGTTGTGCCTGACCAGCTTTTTTCCCTGCTCCCTCCTCTGATCGGCCTCAACCGGGAGCCAATCGTTACCGCGCAGAGGGGGGCCAAAGGCACCTCCAGCACCTTAGGTTTTAATGTATAGTATAGGTGTGTGTGCTTTTGCCCTAGAGCAGGTTGTTGTTCAAGGTTTGCTCCGCTAGAACCGATGTTTTCAGTCGAAAGCAGGGTCAGCTCTTGCAGCGTGTAGCTCCTCACTACGAACATTGGTCTTATTTCAGAGTGAAACTTTCTCTATCCACATATGTTTTACACACATCCGACCGAAGCAGGAATTCACAAGAAACCTCGGAACTTTCCGTCGACCCCTACACCAGTAATAAGGTATGTCAAATATTATTAGTTTCAACATGTTTTAGAGTATTCAAGAAAAAATAATGATGCACAAATTTAGTTAACGCAAGTACTTAAAACGAAATAAATAAATAACTTAACTAACCACATATTATGGTAATATTGCCAGTTTCGAAACCAAAAGTGAGTTTTTTCGCATGCTCGTAGGAAAACTCTGTGGGTGATGGTGTAAAAGTAAATTTTCTACACATTGTGTTAACTAAAATTGAATTTTACAGTTGTTAGAGAATTTACGAATTAATTAAAAATTTGCTCTAATTTTTAGCCAAACTACATTCGATAGCTAGTAAACGTCCCAAATATTAAAACGAATTATTCCTTTGTTCATACAAAGCATAAAAAGATTCCATAGAAAATTACTTTCACAAGAATGCAGTTGCAGACAAAAGCGTCATTTGCAGAAAGGTAGTAACGATCAATTTTCTTAAACTGGAGAACTTAACAATGCTGAGATAGAGTCAGGATTAAAATAAATGGGCAACGACATGAAAATCTATAGAGAAGTCGAAGACAAGATTGTTAATATGTAATGTTCTTAATTAAACTAAAAAATTGATGGCAGAGTTTTACAAAAAAATTGCGCATTTTACTTTTATGGACTGTTAAAGTTCTTTTGAGTCTAATGGAGAGCGTCCACCAAGCCAGTGAATTGCTTAAGGTGAAGTGTCCGTGAAGCACACCTCAAATGCACGTCATGCTTACAACATGTGTTTTTGAAGTACGCGCAAATCAAAACAGTGTACGAATTGCAGCTGTAGACGGGTTATTTTTACTAATCGAATCCCTTTGTTTCTCTTCACGGGCTTCTAGTTTAGCTTCTATATTATGCCCCCTATATTTTTCTTCTGAACTTTCGTTTAATCTTGCTTCTCCTTTTTTTAATCATATTCTGAACATAAGTCGCATAAATCCTTTTTGGGGACATGAAAGCCGAGATTAAATTCATAGTTAAAAATATGGCCACTTTTTTTTGGTATTATATTTGTTTTTTGCACCAATTAACGTATAGGTTGATAGTGACAGCGTCCTCTTAATAGTGGGACGGTATACGAGGCAACATTTATATGATATCATCACAGTAAAGAATTAAGTGTTAAGTTTAACACTCAATGGTGGTACATATAAGACCACACTCAATAGGGTATATTAACTAATCAGTATATCTGATAAAAAAGATATTTTTGAATGGTTTCTTTACTTTTTGATGAGTGTTAATTCTTCTAATTTCTGGGTAGCTGCATTTACACTATCGTGTGTGAATTAAACTTACAGATTGTAAACCTATCCTTCTGGGGTGTAAAAGAAATAATGAGAGGTCAAGTAAACCATTTTTTAATGGTAATTTGTGATGAATTAGTGTAAATATCATATTATTGTAGTGTAAATTTTATTTTATTTGGGTGTGACTTTACTATAGTGAGTGTAGTAAAATAATCTACCTAGGGCTAGAATACTTTTCACTTCGATTAAATCGTTTAATCCCATATCAAACTAACCGGGCGTTTATAATTAAAATGTAAAAAATTATGCATTCAAGATGTTTTACATTATTAACCTCTGCATAGTTTGATACATGATTGAATTACTTAATCAAAGCCGAAAGTAGTAGCCCCTAACATAAATAAATCTTCAGATTGCTTGGAAAGGGTTTGTTAAATGAATGAAAATATTGAGTATTATTTACCGTTTATTTAGAAACTAAATAATGGTTACAACAGAACTGAAAAACCCTGTGATTTTTTTTACACTTATTATTATAGCTAGTCGAACAAAATGACGCACCTATTATATAGTTTAACAATTTAGTAAAATAAACATATATCTATATATATATATATCTACGTTTAATGTGCCTCATTGTTAAGCTTAACGAAAGAAATAACATAATAATTATATGCATACTTATAACATTAAACAACTAAATAAAAGTATGCTTTGAAATAATATAAAAGAATGAAAATGACGAGTATTATATTAATCGTATATTTATTTAGAGATCTATGAAGTAAAATATGTAGGTAGGTACCTAAGTATTTATATAGAAAAGGAATACATTTATATTATAAGCTTATACCAGAATAATTTAAAAGCTAAAAGAAAAACTGTAACAATGTAAATATCCACTTAGTTTCTTAAAAATGGCGTACTTATTAGTAAGGTTTTTATTATATTTTGTTAATATGCTTACCCAATTTAACAAGATCCTCATAAGAGGCACTCTCATTTTGGCACTTTACAGAACTTTGCTTTATTTCTATATTTTAATTTAAATATACCATCTCGTTTAAAGAGCACAATCAGACCGACTTAAAAGTTGAATTTGCACGTAGCGTCGGCGACATGTATTGTGTCAATTCCTGGAATTTCACACCACTTGTTGCCGCCTGTCTTTTCGGTAACACGGGTTTAGGTATTTTTACCCGGAGCCGTGTAAACAAAATGATTAAAGAATAAGTTTTACACCCAATGTGTTAAAACAACCTTCTAGCGGAGTTTATTTACACGCTAATATCGTGTTATTAATTATCTTTATATTTAATTTTCCTGATAAAGTATAAAATGGAATAACTTACACCCAGTTAACAAAATTAACTCTTTAGAAAGTTAAATTCATGGGCAAACTTAATACAACAACTTTGGTCCCATATGAGTGTAAAAATGTGATAAATTATGTTGATCCGGGTGTTAACATTAACACTACTTTTTTTTTACCACTCCTAAAATGATTTTTACCAGGCGGATATTTTTTACTGTGTATTTATAATATGATCTGTAACTAATTGTCTACTTTCAACCTTAACTTTTTTATTCTGTAGTGCAGCCTCTTTTGTACTGACTGGGGGTACCAGCTATTCCCGTTCTCTGCATCCGCTGATGGAGTTTTAGAATTATTATACTATACATGATTCTACGTGCAGCACGAATTCAATATTAAATTGTTGATCATCACGCATTATTAATAAAATTGTGAACACCAAAATAATTATCGAAGGGTAAACCGTACTGGAAATGTCACTGAACTTTTAAGATTCAAGCTGAAAAGCTCTAATAATTCGGCGCGCGTCAAGTGAAAAAAGAACTACATAATGAGTTGACTCACTTCTTTTTCACGACCGCCGTGCGGCTTCTGTGTGCGTCATTGTATATAAAAACATGATACGTTGCACCTCATATCAACCGCATATGCACCTCATATCTCTTTACTTAAAGTGTACAACTTTAAGGGTGGGCGCTCTCCCTTAGCTTTAGGTCACATTAAATGGACGTTCTAACTCTTAAAACTTAATTGGCGGTTAATTCCTTTAACTTTTCTACCTATTTAACTGCGGCTAATTTTTAACTTAAAAATATTTTCCCACCGCAGCAAACAGGAAGAGGTAAACGATAAAGCCCAACGCTTGACCCCAAACAACAAACAACTATAATTTAAGGAACATTAATGGCGACTAAACGTTGACAGAAATAGGGCTGGCTCGGCGGGAAACTTGCTGGTTTTCACCTTATTGGTGAAAACCGGTTCCATAATTTCTAATTCACGTTTGGCCATATTTACTTTACGATTCAAATACATTAGTAATAATTAGTAGCGGTTACTCGTGTGATTATGATCCATTTCTTTCATCTTTGGAACCATTATATGTTGATACCAGATGGAGTAGCTAATCTTTTAATAATGATTCAATTCCGCGAAAGAGATTCACCTCTCGTTGCATTTTACCAATCCGCTTCGTAGTTTTAGCTATAAGTATTTATCCTATAAAATCCTATAGCAAATCTCGTCCCTCTAATTCAATCATACTTAAGCCGGCGCAAAATTCGCGTCTGCATAGGCTATTCCCTGTCTACCCCCGAACCCTAGAATCCAGCGTTCCTCAAGGCGCTGTCGTCTCCCCACACCTCTTTAACATCTATATATTCGATGACCCCAAAGCCCTGATAACACCCTAGCCCTCTACGCAGATGATATCGCCTTCATCGTAAGGTCACTGAGTCCACGCATAATCACGCGAGAGCTGCAAGAAGCAGCAAACGAATTCTCCCGTTACTGTGTAAACTGGAAACTTCGTCTAAATCCCTATAAAACCCAAACCATCCAGTTTGTTCGTAGAAGGCAGCAACCCTTCGACGTTATTAACCTGGATGGACGCGAAATCCCCCGGCGAGACACAGTAAAAAAACCTCGGTATCACTCTCGATAAAATCCTCCATTGGAGCCACCACATTCAGAACACGACCAACAACGCCAGGCTATTCTATAGCCAATTATACCCACTGCTCAATCGACGCAGCACACTTCGTCACAAAAATAAACTCCTCCTCATTAACTTTCATCCGCCCCACCCTCACATGGGGTTCAGCAGCTTGGGAATACGCAGCAGCAACCAGCCTAAATCCTCTCCACTCCCTTGAAAACTGGTACATCCGCACAGCCATGGACATCCCATGGTTCATCCGTAACGTAGAACTACACCGAGATATCAAACACACTCCTCACCCAATACCTCTATGAAAGAGGAACTAGAATCCTCACCCACCCCAACCCGCTCATGAGAGAAGCCTCTGATTATAATATAGGCGCCCCGCACCGACACAAACGCCCCCGACATCAACTACTTTAGGTGTAGCCACACAAACCCACTTACCCGACTGAAGAGCGGAGAATTGCTGTTAATGGTGAGACTCTACAGGAGGGAGAGGCAGGCAAGTCTAGGTGGAGTAAGCGGAGATCAGGGCTCGAGATAGCTCTGGCCCCCGGTAACTCCTTCAAGGTGGGCTCACCCTATTCCATCCTATAGCCAGATCGCAGCTCGTAGCTAATGATGAGCGTCAGAGGTCACCCAGCAAACTATTAGTATATCTAGTACCCCCGTAAGCGTATCTCCCTTGTCTATGATCTAGTAAAAGTACGTTGGTTAACATAACGGTGTTTATAATTATTATAAAATATTATATGGAAAACAGGCCGCAGCACCGCTCAAATTCAAGTGTCAACGTTAATTCCCCAAATAGAACAATAAGTTGAAACTTAAATTATTATACACTGTGTCCGGTAAGTATATGGCATACGTTCGGGATCATATAGGGAAGGTAAAGAAAACCCTAACTTGTAGTAGAAAGAAATCCTAAAGTGTCCCTTAACGGAGATACTATAATAATAATGGGTTGAATGTTCAGTCTGTCTAATACATGTTCTCTTTCATACCATTTTAATATCTCGCCTTCTGTGTACCTAATTGAATTTTTCCAAATCAAATATCAGGAGTAGCAGTACGAAATGATTCTTTCCACATATTCATACAGTAAGTTTTTGTACTGCCATATCGACCAATATGTCTGTAATAATAATTTTTGGTAATCCCCCAAATATGTTTAATCGGATTAAATATTCAGTGGTATGGAGGAAGCCGTATAGTTTTATGTCCATTTTGCTCAGCCAGGTCATCAACTAAATATTTTTGTGGTGGCTAATGTCTGAAAATAAGTGTTTCATATTTAAGAATATGATTTAAAAAAAGTCATATAAACCTCTTGCTGTCCTTTGTAAAATTCGGCTTTGAACACTCTATAATCAAATTCAACTTTATTAGTAATTACCCATTCTTGAATTGCAGCTTTATTCCATATGGTGTTAGGTATAATTGTTAACAATGTGCTATGGTATGGGGCGTTGTCTATTATAATCACGGATGGCTTTGTTAAATTTTTCAATAATTGGTTTTCGAACCATTGTAAAAAATTTTGCTGATTCATTTCTCCATGGTACTAACTCAACTTAGCTTAAGGAGAAAAAAAAGGCCTCTGCGCCCTCAACATATCCAACTTCAATACTAACATGAAGTAGTATGTACTTAGAAAAATAGGTTTTACCTAGGTAAATTTCCGATAGTTTATATATTTGTTTACTGCACAATCGACTTTAGTAGATCTAACACTCTTTTATTTTCATCTTGCCAAGATCGACCAAGGGTGACATTCTGAAAAATCCATGTTTCATCCAAGAAAACTAATTGGTACAAGGATGCTTCTTTTTCTTTTGATATATTCCTTCAAAAATACCAGTCGTTTGAAAGCTACATGGTAAAGTTCCATAACCTAACTAACCATCAAACAGTTGTCTGCCTTTTAATTTTCTACTTAAAGTTGTCAAAGTTACATGATGTTCTAAAAAATGTTACAGCTTAAGCATAACCAATGTAAAGTATTAATTATTATAGAAGCTATTAGCTATTCGCACCAGCTATTTAATTGCTTCGGCATTTGTCGGAAATAGTAAACAACGTAATCGACAAAGATATGTATGTGCACAAAGAACAGTTTTACAATGCTATTTATGAAAATATCTGGAGTTTTTATTAAAAACTAGACGCACAACAACACGAAACCACAGATCAATTAAGGTTACTTATTTACGAAACGTAAACAAAACAGGCCAACGAACGAGCTGGTGCCACAGCACTGTTGACAGTTCTGTTGCCAACTGTCGGCCAATAAAATTCAAACTATAATATATAATATGTAATATAACGTATCAAAGAAGAATAGGTACTTTAAGTTTTGAGTACATTCAATATCACATAAAATTTTTATATTTTTGGTCCTAATTTAATTTCCTCGTGTTTTCTTACGGATTAACAATTATCCGCTGATTGATGACGTGCATCGGAAATTGTTTTGCAAGTATCGGTAAAGTGCGAATGAACGCACGTATGCGACATGCGAATAAAGATCGAGATAAGGCTTGGCTAATGCTGTAGAGAAAGAAAGCCATCAAGTCATGTCATGTCAGCTGACTCGGATATTTTTAACAACATATTCTTTTGACTTTTAGGTTGCCTTTTTTATTAACTAAAGAGTGACACATGCCGTAAAAGTTTAATCTCAACTAATTTATTTCTAAGCTGAAAAGCTGAAAAATACTATAGGTAAAGTACTTCCCAACATATTTCGTTTGGCTTAATGACTGCAATAAAACCCCTCATAAACTCGGTTTTCGCTTTCGCAGCCACATTTATTTTTAATATCAGTTTATAATAACAATAGATAGGTACATCCATAGACATATAAGAAAGAGGAGACAGGACATCCCATTCATAAAACACGATTTTATTTACAATCATACATAACTTCATAGCTTTAAATAGGTTGGAAAAAGATGGCTTTAAAAAATGGCAACGCTGTAATCTGCCGGTCTCCTTCGCCTATTATCTTGGCCAGAGACGTGCGGTTTTTTTAGGGATTATAAGAAACAATGTATTTTTAATTTATATTAGATTTATTCTTAAGCAAAGGACAAGGCAGGAAAACAACAAAATAAACTTTAATACAAGCCGAGCTGCTTTTATTTATTTTCTTACAGCCTATATCTTTCTTAAGTATATGTCGGAAATAGAGAACAGGAGGTCTGTTGTTTAGACATTAATGTTGTTAAGCACGGAAAACAAACACTTAAACACGGCAATTAATTAACTGTCTTATTATATGTAAATTATTTAAGTTCAAACAACAAACAACACGCTCGACAACATGATATCAATTCATAATAAAATAATCCAACTACTTAGCACAATAAAAAAAAATGAAATAAAGAAGCAAAGAACTAGCGATTCGGAGCCGGTCGTACTTCGTTCAATACCGAGTTCAATACCTTTCAGTGAATCCCCTCACCTTTTTTTTATTTTCACTTACCGGCTCCGTTTCACCCAACTTGACATATTACCTTCTTAATAATATCAAGTGCGTTCCTTGTCCGTTATCCTAGACTAAACAATCTATAAAACTGGTCCCGGTCGCATCAATATCCAACCATAAACAAAACTTAAAGTTGAAAAACAATAATTACTTGATCTAGACTCCCCGACATATATTTTTTAGGTCCAGATTTTGTCTTTATGCTTAATTAGCAGTTTTGCTTAACACATATTTACTTTATTTTATCGCATTTAACCTGGTGGCCAATGCATTTTAATTGCCACACGTCACTGCGTAACAGTAAACAAATAAATAAACTTATTATTTTAACAGTATGCCAACATACAATAAAATAGTGTCACACAAAATATGGGCTATCTTAAGTTCTAATTACTCGAATGTCTATAATATTCTTCAACGGTATATGGTTCCATAATGTTAACAATAAAACTATACGAATTGAAATAAATTTGGCAAAGAGTTATAGATTTTAGTATATTGCTGATATGCGCCCTTTTCATACAGTGCTAGCCTATGTCTGTCTAGGTTACGTGTAGTTTAGAGTCTGTGTTGCATAAGTTCTTTGTGACTCACTAATCTCAAAAAGTTGTTTATGTCTAACGAAAAACAATATACTCTCTTGTATGTAGCCTGCAGACACTGTCAACAGTTTATGTTGTTTAAATTTGCCTCTGCATGATTCTCTTACACCCAGATTAAGAATTATTCTTATTGTTCTTTTTTGACAAACAAAATGTCTCTGCAGTTAAATTTAATAAATTATATACAATAATTAACCACCGCACTGCTTAAGCTAAAAAAAACATAACCTTACTTACCGCCGAAATATCAATCCGGGGTTAGAATAGTCACTTTTTTTACAAACTACGCACTGGCGAACCATTTTAGTTTGCTAATAAGACTCTCAATAATTCTATTACAAAAAAAAACACTGAAAATCAGTCAAAAATCGCAAAAGGGCACAAACACAGCACAGCAACAATGTAATACTATATTTCCACGCAAAAGGAATAACATGAATGAATCATATAAGATTTCGCGTCGCACGTGTTAAATACGTCCGTACAGCGTTGCCACAGGTATTTCCTTCTACTTATTGCTTAGTGTAATTAGAAAACAATAAATAATTTTAAAAGCAGAAATTATGTATCTTAATTCAGGAAAAGAACACGCAAATAATTTAGTATAATATTCTTACTTACGCACACAAAAAGGATGCATTTAATATAAGCAATAATAACCTTTGTTTTCAAACACAGGCGGTAGATCTATGGCAATCCGCAGAAGTTCGCCAACATTGATTTCTGATTAAAACGGTGTGTGATCGGGTTAAAAGGTAAACAATTTTGTCTCTCTTTTATTATATGTCTATGGGTACATCACTTGATTTTTTATCAAAATTAATAAACTGTCTAATTAAGGTTTTCTAGAAACAACTTAATTATTAGGATATTTCTGAAAACTTTTTAGTTACAGATACCTGTTTATATTACCAAATTATATGTTACCAACGTCGCTCTTTTTGAAAACTGGTACTTCGAGAAAACGTATAGTAAAAAACAGCTGTTAGAAGTGTTAAAGGCATTTAGTATTAAAAAAAAATATGTGTGTGATAAAATGGCCGAAGAAATGGGTCACACAGTGTTGCGGCTGTCACCCTATTATTGTATTTTGAACCCTATTGAACACATGTGGCATCAAATTAAATCGAAAATGAGAACTGAAAATAGCACACCTACTCTTAGTGGCAGTGTAACAGAGCTAATAAAGAAAGTTATCGGTGAAATTCCAGATGAAAGTTAGAAGAATTCGGTTAACCATGTCTTAAAAATTCAAGACTCTTATATAACTACACAACAAAACGAAATACATCCTATTATTATAAATGTGGATGATAGTGATAGCAAGACTAAATTGGGAATAGATTAAAACGTTTTATAATTACAATTAAACCTTCTGTGTATAATATGTAAGTATATTTTTTTAAGTAGGTATATTAATTGTTATTATTACTTTTACCTAAATGGGTGCGAAAAGTTGCCCAAAATAATATACATATAATACAAGTAATGGTAAAAATCAACATAATAAACATTGCTACTATAAGGTATTACTATGGCTTTTCATTTAACTACATAATCCGTTCCTGTGCAAAGCAGTACCCCTCATTTCATTTCATTTTAGTAATATTAACAGTGATGCCAGCTGGGGCCAGGTAGATTGCGCTGGTTGGCACGCTCATCGACAGTTTTATATGGATAATTTTACCAAGAAATTCTTTAAAAACGTAGGTTTGGCAATCGAATACGTAACGGGGTTTCTTTGGGTGTTTACAATATAATAAAACTATAATTGCAGTTATTAGGTCAAACGATATATGTTCGGATGGACTTCACCCAGAGCAAATTTACCATACTGATGCTTTGCTGGGGAACTTCGTTAATAAAAGGAATATAAAAAATATTTCCAATGCACATAGAGTTTTCTCCATGTCGACATTAATATAAAAAATAATAACTCAAGGAAGCAGAAACTTTACCTCGGCGTCACGTTGTTTAGAACGATTCAACTTTTTATAGCTCTCTCAAAATTGTAGAGCATTTCCTTATATTCCTGAGTTTAATTTTCTGTTTAAGCAAGCTACGTCTGCCTTGCAAAGCTTTGTATTTTAGTTTGTATAATCAAATTACGCCACATTGTTGTAAAACATTACTGGATATTGTTCAGCTAGATTAAATAATAAATTTATTATTAAAATAAACAACACTAACGGGTTAGATTTCTTGCTGCTTTCTACAAGGCTGCTTTTTTTCGTCTTTCTATTGAAGTTTCTGACTTAAGCTATTCAGTTTCATTGTCTAAAATGGAGTGTTAATACCTTAATTAGCATGCTTTTGTATTGCGTACAATAAAAAGAGAGTCAGGTAATTTTGAAATGAAATATATACAGGGTGTCCTAACTCTATTTATACACGAAATATCTTCTTCCTTGTTTATGATATAACAAAAGTTTTAAGAGAAAAAGTTTTTGGGTTAAAAAACTACTGCACTATATAGTAGGGTGGAATGAAAAATACGAACATTTTTTATTTTTAGAATAGCCTTTTCTAATGCTTCGAAAAGTTGACTATTTTCATGCCATGCCGCATAAAATTTGTTGCAATTATATCATCATTTATGTCATGCAACTCTCCTCATATTGTGTTTTTAAAATTGTAATCTTGCCAGGATATACGTAGTCTTCGGCTTCAACATTTACTTGTGGGATTTCAAGTTGCCTAATTCTGTTGGGCAATCTTGCTGAATTACCTAAACTATGCCATCAAAATGCTTTAGAAGCTGTGCGCTGCTATCGAGCTCGTTTTCCAGATAGACCAACGCCCGATCGCAAATCTTTTGTAGCTTTGTGTACCAACTTATCTACATATGGTAGCTTTAAAAGGGGAAAGGTTCCAAGAAGAAAAAGGGTTACGAATGACGAAAATGTAGCTATAGACCTACAAACAGTAGAAAATAGCCCACAAGCGTCATTATAAAAATTAAAAGATGAAACTAATATTACAGTAAGTTCGTGTTGCCGACTCCTAAAAGGAAATGGTTTTTTTCCATACAAGATTCATTTAGTGCATCATCTACAATCAGAAGATTACCAGCGCAGATTAAACTTTTTGGCACATTTTCATATTCTTTTTGAAGAAAATCCAAATTTATTAAACCAAATTATGTGGATTGACGAATCCCGGTTTCACGATAATGGAGTAATTAACAGACATAATTATTGTCGCTACTGGTCCCGGTAAAATCCTAGCTGGATGCGACGGACTAAATTTCAAACACGATTTGGGGTAAATGTTTGGTGTGGTATTGTAAATGGTTACATAATCGGGCCCTATTTGTACCATGAACATTTAACTTCAGTTCGTTATTTACAATTTCTGCAAAACGATCTCCCTTTGCTGTTACAAAATGTAGGAATTGACGTAAATACTATGTGGCTTCATCAAGACGGTGCCCCAGCACACAATAGCAATATCGTTATGAATCATCTAAATGTGACGTTTCCAGGAAAAGTGATCAGTACAAATGCGGATCTTAGATGGCCAGCAAGGTCCCCTGATCTCACCCCGATGGACTTTTATTTATGGGGCTACTTACAAAATGAAATCTTCAAGGAACCAATAGAAGACACGGCTGACCTTTACAACAAAATTTATGCTACTATAGTCGCTATTAATCGAAATACACTAGTGAGAGTTTGCAGAACCGAATTATTATATCGATTTGCTATGTGTGTGTATGAAAACGGCAATAATTTTGAACACCTCATTCGACCCCATTAGTTAGTTTTTGTTATTGTTCTAATTTTCATTAATAATTTTGTATAATTTCTCATCAGTTCTTTCATAAAATTTAAAACATCTTTTAATTTTATTTTATTATGCTTTAATGTTTTAACTTTGCTTTTAAACAACAAAAAATACAACGTATTGATAATTTATGATTTTGTTTCTTAATGCATATGCAATAAAGTTGTTTCTATTTTTATTTTTCGAAAACGAAGCAAGATATGAAAACAATTTAACAGACCATAAAAGGATATTTTTAGTTGCTTAATCCGAAAAAAATATGAAAATTACCGAAAATTCAGTGGCGTCTTATTTTTTGCCAATATTATTTGTTAAGGCGTCCCCTGAGACGTCACTGGACGTAATAATTTAGCGCTACACGAGCGTTTTATCACTAAAATTATCATTACCAATTAAATTAAAATCTGCTAAAGGATATTAAAAATATTTATAATTAAAATACTCGTTAAAATTATTTTAATAAAAAACCTAACCCCAAATATCTCCGTTCATGTTGGATTTATCAGAAGTTTTTATGGGACATAATTTGATCAAAAATTAATTATCTTTAAGAACCACAACATTTAAAAGTTCCTGTCATCGAAAAAATTCTTTGCACCATGGCGCCACCTACATCTTGTATTATTTAAACACATTTTTTACACAGTTGTGAAGCCAATCATAGAGGCTAAAAACTGGCGTTTACATAATTTACATGTCACTTATAGTTTTCGAATTAATTGGCCTGGGAGTTTTTATTAAAACACCCTGTATACATCTTTTTGAATCCATACAAACTGAATACTAAATCTGGTAGAAAAATTAAAACTAAATGTTAATTGCTTTGACGAAAAAATTAAATGTTTAGGGATTTCGAATGAAAGTTGAAACTTGAACGCTTATTTTTGGGAAAATAAAGACTATGTTGATCTCAAGTAACACGCAGGAACTGATCATCATCCTCTGGTGCACCTGCACACAGGACCAGATACTTGGTCCTTTCTGCCCCAAGGATATATTACGGACTAAAAAACTAGATTATGAAATTTAGATGTTTGATGAAAATAAACTATCGAGATTTTTTATTACCTAGCACTTTTAAACGCATCCAGTAAGACAGCATAGATTTAATATCTTGAATCGATTTAGAGACAACATCTTGAATCGTTTTAGAGACGATGAAAATACATAAATCAAAATCAAATCAGCGGACTACTGCGATTATGCTTACGATAACGAACGGTATAAAAGCTAGTAGTAGCTAAGATTGCATTTGCTTTAATATTTCCCTAAAAAATTAACCAAAAAATACAAAATATACCTTAAAATAAATTTTTCGATGTATTCTTACATATAAATAAAAAAAAATATATCAGAAATGCTAGAAACGTGAAATCTTGAAACACACAGTAATTGTCGTTTTTTTTTCAAAACAGTGTTTCTTTTAGTTACTGTGTTTTTCGTTAAGACGGCAACATTTCTCTTGAACCTTTCGGTATAGCGTATAGCATACATATCGCAATATATTTGTGTTTTAATGTTATTCTGGTTGGCTCTACATACCCCTTATAGTTTCCATTAAAGTAAAAGGAAAATAAATTTATTAAATTTACTTTGTTCCGGGAAACGATATACCTGAAATCAGCGCACGGCGTCACGTTTTGCAAAGTTAGAGTGGTTTTAAGTTTTTACGACTCTCTTAAAATAGGACTTTGCCTTATATATCCCTAAATTTAATTTTGTCTGAGAAACTTCTGCTCAACAAAATTCCAGATTTAGTTCATACTGGAAATTTGTTACATTTTCTTTTTAATTTTGTTGGTAAATGTGGATGTGGATTTATAGCTTAAAAGTGGTAAATTAGCTTTTTATTATTCAGTTTCAGGTGTTTTATTGCTTTCAAAACAATTTCCTCATAAACAATACTGTACAAAGTTGAAAATAAGTAACATAATATTACCTGCAAACGTTTGACAAACATTTAACATTTTTGTCTTGTATTTTGTTGGTCTCTCAAGACAAGATCTAAGAAGCTAAGACTAAGGTAATTCCAATTCTAATACTAGAAAAGATTTATCAATCCTCTGGTGTCAAAACTCGACATATCCATATTTGTAAAAAAATTAGTTCTATTAATAATCGTCTTCTAGTCCTTTACAATTTGATACTTATAGTCCAAGAGCCCGATCGATTTTTATACTTTGAACCCATGGACGATTCTAAAGTTTTCTACACGATTCGTCATGGAAACATATCCATAAATCTGTGCCCGTGCAAATGGTGCCGAAAGTAATTATAATTAATTAATACTCAGACGCATTTTTTTAACATATACCTTTGTTTTCCGGACACATAAAAGAATTACTAGATTGTGCATTTCAATGAGTACTACCAGGAAAATTCGCTGTGCCGCGTTCCATCGTACCGCAACCCTCGGCACAGCGGCGGTAAAGGGGTGAGAAAGGCAGTTTACTACCTTCTCGTCGAGGACAGAAAAACCTTGAACAAAAATTATTGGATTGGATGTACCCAAAAAAACAACTGTGAAGACCTTCATCTTGCCGGAAGCCCCACAGTGGGGTAAATCAGCAAATACTCGAGTTAATTTTTCGTATCACCACGCTTATGTTCTCAAGTAAACCGAAATTTTTTGTTGACAAGAAACCAATCATTTACCAATTCGCGTTATCAGAACCTACAAGAAATAATAATAAACAATTTCTGCAACTTCTGTTTCTTTGAAACTGGCCTATTTTTGCAATTTTTCGATAAATTGTCGAAGTAATTTAAGTTTATTATTGCAAAATCGGTTAGCTAATATTAGTTGTTAATTTTTTTTATCTGTGTGTATTTCTGGAGAATGCGTAAATATAATTGTATACACAATCTTTCTTTGTCTCCTTTATTTGAGATTCTAGAAAGAGCGAATGAAATGAGGTGCATCGTTTCGAAATCACTTGGTTCTTGACAATACTGTGGTTCTTCAAGAAAGAGCGTCCATGAGGGGGTGAGGCTGGTGAGGAGCTTACAATTCAATGCTAAATATATTCCGCATTTATATCAAATCGGCTGTCAGAGTCATTTAAAACATCGCTCTCAAAGTCTGAGCTATCGGAGTAGGAAGGATTTCCCTCAAACGGGTTCTGGTACATTTCTCATTACCCAGACACATTTTTCGGGA
Organism: Polydrusus tereticollis; assembly: GCA_963920685.1. Classification (NCBI taxonomy): domain Eukaryota; kingdom Metazoa; phylum Arthropoda; class Insecta; order Coleoptera; family Curculionidae; genus Polydrusus; species Polydrusus tereticollis. Next base: position 35,628,137 of record OY987331.1, read on the forward strand.
CGCAGCGTAGAACATTCTTGTTTCGTCGCATTTTTTCACATCGCACTTACAAAGATCATTCTTAAAATGTTCTGCTTCAAAGATTTGAAGCATGGCGGGCGGTATCTTACTCGAATCAAATCAAATCATTTTTTTGATGAGCCTCTCGTTACCTTTCTTCCTAGAATACATTTTATGAAAAATAATGAACCTCGTACTGTTCAGGTTACTGCAATTTATAATTGTCTACATTAATGGTGTAAACTCTTGCAATTTGTCAACTTTTTCATGATTACCAATACCTGACATATCAGCTAGAGATGCGAAAACATCTTCGATTTTATTTCTTTCTTAATTTTTAAAAGATCTGGTTGTAACCCGGCGGTAAAAATCTGTAGTGTAGTCACTCCCGGTGCAGGCATGGAAAACGAGTAGAGAATTACATAACAATGATCCCAATGTGATTCCATCTACGCACTCCTGATCTCTTGTTCCTACAGTTCCTGCCATACATACTTTCAAATTTGGGAAATTTTGCATGCGATAAAAGTAAAATAAACACATCAGTGTTAGTGGCTTTTACAATAACTCTACTATTTGACTTAAATTTGGATATATGAAATTTCGTTCCAGTGTCGGCTTTCTCGTGAAAACATAGCACTTGTTCAACAACTCGTCATCAAAAAAATGAGACGATTTAATTCGCGTACAATACCGCTCGCCATGCTTGAAATCTCTGAAGCAAAAAATTTTAAAAACAATATTTGTAAGCGCTATGTGGAAAAATGCGACTAAACAAGAATGTACTACGCTGCGTCCCAAATAATGGGGGTGGGTAATTTAATTAATACTAGAACCCATAGAGGGAAATCGTACTCCCTTAAGCGTAGATGACATTTCGCTGCATTAATGCAGAAGTATGCTATGTCCATTTCTAGCGAAAATGAGGGTTTCACGCCTATGTCCAGTTCAAATGTCAACTAAAAAAAAATGTATAAAATCAGAACCTATAAAATTTTTATTAAAGCTGTTACTCAAGCAGCAGCTTCTAGTGCTCCTAATACTGTAGCCGGTAATTAAAATTATAATATTTTTAGATAAAATCGAATATTTTACGTATCGTTGTGTTTCCTGAGGTTATGATTTTAATGTGGCTAGGGTTTTCTTGGGAACCGTAGAATTATTTAGTATGCAAGAGACGGTATAAAATGCCTATGATTTATTTATGTACCTATTATATTATAATTTGTTGTGAATTGAATCTAAAAAGCCAAAAGCAATATCATGTAGAACAATCCTATGTCCAGTCGATTCGGACATATTATGATACTATTGCACAAAAATGGCGCGAAATATTTTTTCCTTATAAAGCTAGATGCTTGGGTTTTATTTTTCTGTGTTATATTTTTCGCTATTCAGTAGGCGTAACTTTGTGTGGTATTGTAATGAAAGAAAATAAAACAAAATTATGATATTTTCACGCGTACCTGAAAAAATTGATACTTTTACTTCAAAACCTTTTATAGCCCCTGGCACATCTAAAATATCGCAGTTATTGCAATATTTAATAATTAAAATTCATACCAATTAAAATATTTTTTTATTGTTTGCTGTTGCAAGATATTATTTGTATTTTTCAATTAGGCGCTGTTGAAAACCCAAGGGATGACGAAGACATTATGTCTCTTAGTAGCATAATTAATAAAGACATTTTTCCAGAGTTTACACAACTTAAAGGAATTCCACAAATAGCTCAAGGTGACTAAATATAGCAGTAACTGCATTATAAAATATTAATTAAAAATTATTTTACTCAATTTTTTTGGATGAAGAATGCTTTTATTTGGTATTCGTATTTTTCTACTAGATGGCGCTAACAACCCAATCTCAATTCAAGACGAGAACATCTTGCCTCTTAGCAGCACAACTGGTAAAGATGCTTCTGCAGATCTTGAACAGCGTGAAAGAATTCCACAAGAAGCTCAGGGTGATTTAATAAAGTGGCTATTGCATAATAGTAGATTCTGTAACGAATAAATACAAATAAAATTTGTACAAAGCAATTAAGTTATTTATTCGCAATATTCGTAATTTCAGGTGGAGTATTATCCAGTTCCATAATAATATCTGATTCATCCGATTTTGCACTAAAATTTGTCTGAAAATAATTATTATCTACTTTCATTTAGTAATATGAATTTTACAGTTCTGTAAATCGTTTTGTAAGGGCATCTATTATAGCACTAGTGCTGTAATAGATGCCATTACAGCACTAGTGCTGTAATAGATGCCCTTACAAAACGATTTTTAATAGCAGGTGCATTTTTATTTTTAAAAATGCCTTTTGCCAAATATTTTTATTCATAGATGAAAGTAGATAAAATTTTGTACAATATTCTTGTTGTAAATTCATATAAATACACTCGATGTTTGATTAAACTCGGCTGACGCCTCGTCTAACAACTTTAACATCTCGTGTTGTAATATGAATCTTTCCAACACTTATATCGTAAATATCTATTACAACGCGGCCATTTTTATCTGACACTGACGGTTTCGAAATTCATGGCAACCTATGTCGTTTAGATCAATTACAGAATATTCATTCCGTATCTTGTTATGGAATGAAAATACACGCAAAACGCATAAGAAGCAAGTGTTCCAGAATAAATATTCCAACTCAAGAGCGAGAATTTTTACATTCTATTATCAAAAATGATTTTGGAATTATTGCATTCAGTAATGGTCGTGGAGAAAATATATTCTAAAATGACTTTTATATTGACGAAGCAGAAGTTAATCATTGGTTTATATTTTTCCAGGTAACTCCCTAAATCAAATCCAGGGACTTGATGAACACATTGCACTTCCCAACTTCGGTACCGATAAAGAAACCCACAGCACAACCATTCCAATTGAAAACTACACCGTAACCATTGATCAATCTGAGGGTGACGACATTCGAAAGATTTCTAGTCAAAACGATTCCAATGCCCATAATGCAACCAGTGGCCAAGAGGAAACCCATTCTGAACCAGACCCTTATAAAACAGACAGTGGTTCAAATAATGTACCACAGCAAGGAGAATACGAAAATTCTGAAGGAGCAAACACGGATACCGACTAACGCCAAAATGAAAGCAGAACCGAATCACATAGCGATGGTAATGAAACAACAGAGAAGAGAAGAACCCGTAAACGATTAAGAAATTAAGGTGGATGAAGAAGAAATAAAATCAAGAGGCTCAGAAATAGTGGAAAAAAGTATAAACATTTGAAAAACAATGTTGTGTATGTTCGTGAAATGAAAGGTCCATGTACCTGCATTTTAAAGTGTCCAACCAAATTTAGTGAAGAAAAGTAGTGTTTGATCAATATTGGAGCTTAGGCAACATAGACAGACAAACGGATTTTATTTCGAAGCACGTCAAAAATCGAGATGTCGACTAAGGGCTGATAAAAATGAAGAACTTGCCTTAAATAGTAGAAGAAACTATACATACATTTATAATTTGCCGCATTTAAACGGCACAGAAGAGGTGCGGGTATGCAGAACATTTTCTCTTAATACATTGCATGTAGGTTCTCACTAAGTCAAGACGGTTGCTCAAAAATGTAGAGCAAATGTCACCATCCCTGCCGACACACACGGTAAAGCTAAAAAAATAGCCAATTTCCTGCAGAGGTTAAAGAATCCGTACATCAGCATATAAGTTCCTTTGTGTCCGTGGAAAGTCATTACTGCCGTAAGGACAGCAACCGGTTGTTACTACCACCTACTTTAAATATAGCAAAAATGTATGATCTTTACAAAGAGTTTTGTGAAAGTAGCAACATCCCACACATTAAATGTGTAAATAAATAATGTAAAATTAAGATAGATAATTATTCTTGTTGCATACAAGAATCGCTAGCCCCTCAAACCTGTGATGATTTTTAAATCACTGAAAAAAATATGTGTATAATATTATATTTAATTATTTCCTAAAACTTCTGTGACCTAAGTTAAATTAGCTTCTGTCCAATAATTTTTTCACGGCGACTGCATCTAAGTATCGTCATAAAACTAAAGTTAGTTTAAAGCACTTAGAAGAGCTAGCTGTAATGACGTAACATTTCGTCCTATGTTAAGGGCCCTTTTACCATTTTTAAGGACACAACACTTGAAGCCAAGGAGCTTAACACTCGAGAGTCCTGCACAGAAAGACAAAGAAATGGAAAATGTTTCAAGTGGACGGGGTGTTCGGTGTAACTCGGCGACTCTCCTTCTTAAAGTATTCTCAAAACAAAAAGGTAAACATAGTAGTTACACTAAAATTAATAAATTCTTGAATATAGCAGCAAAAGTATGTTTGAACCATCGCATCGTATTTCATGCCATGGTATCTATACTCAAGGTATAAAAATATTCTATTTGCTCCCCTATATATTTTTTAAGATTAATTTTAAAGCGACTGGAAAGTATTGACTGTCAATACTTCCGAAATTTCCTTTTAGCTGCGAAACTTTTACACATTGGACAAAGCTACACGATATTTTTAGGGTTTGCATTAGCCCACACAAAGGAAGATAATACACTGAGTTTCAAAAATATTGTGAGGCTTACTCTGATATATCCAATAAAAAAAAAACATAGGTGCTCATCGATCATGCCATTATCTCATATATTTAACAAGTAAACCCCTCCTGGGTCTTCGTGAATTTTTGCTAAAAATAGTTTCAAGGCAAAAACTAAAAACGTAAGAGACTGGTAACTTTGTCAGATATGACTGCTAATGAACGAGTATCTGACGTACTATTGTTGTCATCATAATAATTAGGTACTTAAGTAGCGTTGGTATCTATATTAAACTCTTTCTTCAGTTACCTACTAAAGACTAATCTTTGATTTTGACAGATTTTGAAATTGTGTTATTGATAAAGTTCTACACACAGCTTGTGAGCTACGAAAAGAATCCGAGCAAAAAACTTTGCGTTGTTGCCGTACTTCTCTCATTAAATTTGCATAAAATGGTAATTTGTATGTAATTCAAATGTATTACTTAAAACAATTAGACGTATGCATATCCCTGTATATTATATAACGTGTAACATAAATTCTGTTGATTTTTCCCCTTTACATTGCAAATTATAATCGCTTAATATAATTTATTATATTCTTAAAGCGGTGAGGATAATAAGTTTTGGTACATTTGGCAACCCACGCCGAAATCAAGCGAATTTCTGTTGCTTACCAATGGTTTTGTCTCTTTTTATCGTATATAATATTGAATTAGTGGGAATACAAAGGACATCTTCACGCCTTCAGAAATTTTACGGGTATTGCCAGTGTTTAAAATTATTATATTTGATTTATAATTAATCATGTTTAAACGTTAATGTTTGTAAAATAATAATAAATATATAAAAAATAAAGTTATTCATAGTCATGCTAGGGAAGTATTTGTCAATAATATAATATATTATAATAATAAGAGTATTCCTATACATATTGTTTTATCTGTGTGTCCAAAATATAGTTTCTTATAGAAATCTCAAAGAGTCGAATGTTTGGCAACATTGCATGGGTGTCACTTGTCTTGACGATTTATATGTATCGCAACGTGACAGTCTATCAGGTGCGGCATTAAATTTGTGGTCTGGTTTCTGGGATTTTTGCGAAATTCAACAAAAGGGTAATTAAAAAAAGTTTTCAGTTTGTCTCAGGATCGCCGCCATTTCTATAACACTAAGTTACAAAGAACAGTAAATTGAAAGTAGCTCTTTTAGCCTCATGATATACGTAAATAGGTACCTTGCGGAAGCTCTAGTTAGTTGAGGTTAGTTCAGGGCATACGGAAAAATAAAATGGGTATACGGGATGCAAGTAGGACGTACGGAGTTCCTCGTGGAACGTTGTAAGGCCGCCTTCACAGTCGAGTCAAAGAAAGACCACGTAAAACGGGACCTAACACTATCCTCACCAAAGAAGAAGAGGCTCACTTGAAAGAATGGCTCAGTACCTTGGCAATATGTGTGTTCCGTGAGAAGGAAAATTACCTATTAGTATTAACCACAGTACAAAAAATAGCAGCAGGATTTATATCCTGGTACTAGGACAAATGAAACTTTAACTGAAACTACAATTGAGATTTAAAATCTTGAAATGGACATAAATGCAATTCCAATTATTACATTTCACTTCGAGCTAGAGCAAGAACTAAAACCAAATCACAGCTTGAGACATGGGACTGGATTGAAAGATAAGAACAATGAACTGATTCCACAAACTAAAACTCACATTACATGGTTGAAATGAAATTATCATCAAATTTAGTAAATATAGCAAATAACTGTCTGTAATACCTGAGACTAAAAGTGAACATACACAGTTGGAATTAACTGTGATATATAAAACTGTCACCAAAGATACTGAAGAAGAAATGAAATCTATGAAGGAAAACATAGTTTTGGTAAATGAGTCTGAAACTGGTGGGAGAACGAAAATAAGGAAAAGCCGATATAGATGATTCTATGACGAATGACAACGAAATTTTTCCAATGTCCAACTTAAATATTTTGAAGAGACCAACAAGATAGAAGTAAAATCGACAGTAAGTAAGGAGGCTCTTCCCGTTGCTATTTTCGGAGTAGAATTAACAGCGATTCTCCAAAAGAAATTGGATATAAAACACAAAATAGAGACTGAAAAGCAAAAGAAAAGGGAAGAGAGATCCAAGAGAGGAAATGTAGTCCAAGAAAAAGACAGAAGAAGGAAATGCCTATCGAAGAATCATATAGGAGCAGCTCAGACAGAGATGATGAAAATGCTAAAAGACGGCTATATTCGAGAAAAAAAGAAGTAGTGATAAGTCGCTTCCTCTTCTTTTGTGCTATATTTTTACAAACTTTTTTAAAGTTTGAATTGGCTTTTTATAAAAAGCAATGAGCAAGTAATTAACATCGATAAATGAAAACATTTACAATTTTGAAAATGGCCATATTTTTTCCAAAGCTTGCAACGTAAAACTTGTGTTAGGTGGCTGACAACTGGCGCATTTACCCTATATGCTTTATACACGTCTACAAAGTATATTTTGTCTTTCTTTCTAATATCGAACGATACAGGTACCCTAACCCATTTGTTAAAGAATCAGTTTGAGTTAGTTTAGGCCCCTGCCACTCTACTCATCACAGACCGCAAAATAACTATTATTTTTAACCTGAGTGTACACATGTCAAGGTATCACATTTGCGACACAAAGGACGAATAATATTTCACGCGTCGCTTGCCACAAAATGAGTAATACCATCGGTTTAGTAAAGTGCCTTTCACGGTGTTCCTGGATACTTTTATCACTCCTGCATGGAGGCTAACTTTCAGGAGTAAGCTAATCCTCCTAGTGTTGGAAAAACTATTTAATGATGAGTCATGATGGCCGGCAGGATCTCACACCGTGTTTAATATTAAAATTTTTAATTCCAACTTGCTAGAGCAATTTAATTATCACTCTTACGACGTTAGTATTTTTATTATTTCAAAGATACTAAAAACTTTAATATACTCTAATCATTTATACCCGACATTTTTATATAATATAATGCGTACATGCCTTCCTAAACCGAAACTTTAAACATTTACGGTTCTGCGGAAACTGGAGAAAAGTTTTAGATAAAACTTTTAATACTCTCCCTTAAGTGCCGCAAAAGTCAATTAAAATTTGAAGAGTCGTGGCAATGCAAGGGTAAACATCAGTCTAAATTAGTAGTAAGGGCAATGGGGATCGAGTTTATTAAAGCTGATATGGATATATCAGAAAGAAGGAAGCAAATCGAAGAGAAAGAGAGAGAACCAGTAGATTTTGTGTATTAAGTATATAATCTTTTAAATTTTAATGCAGAGCACTGTCGGCCTTAGACCATCATCAGTGCTTCCTACAAAGCGAGGAAAACACCAATTTGTAGAGGTGTTTAATTTGAGAATTTTTATTTATAGAAAATGTAATTGTAAAAAGATGAACAAATCAAAAATCTATTGTGTAAAAATTAGTCAAATGTTATCTTTTGTTGAAAGTTATTCTTAGAAATTTTGTCAGGAAACAGGAACATTGATAAAAATTTGTTCAAGTGAGTCGTGAGAACCACAATGTGAAATACTCATCAAATAAAACATTCAGTTTGTAAAATTGTAAAACATAGGGGACGAACCACTTTTTGAAAACTTTATCTAATAATTATCAGGTTTCTTCTTTCTCTTCATTTTTGTGTTTTTCGTGGAAACGTGTTTGCAAATCGAAATTTGATGTTTTCTTAAAATTAAATCTGTAGTTACATTGCAATGACATTGTTGAGAATGTTAAAAATAAAAGAGCCGGTGATTTAAAAATTCAGTTAAGTTTGGAAGATATTTAAATTTTAAATTTTAATTTAGAAGGCGTCTATGTAAAGGAATATAACTCCCGTTTAAGTATACTTGTGCATTTAAACAAAGGCAACTGTCTAGTAATTCCTTGTTGATTTCTATGTCTTCCATGAAATCGAGTCTATTGAAATTTTTGGAATATATGTCATGGATGATCCTGGAATTCACGGAAGGGCAGAAAGTATGATTAGAAGTTTTGAGATGTTGACCAAAAGAACAAGAGAATCTAGAAAGGTGTTCTCTTATGCGTGTCTTTAGGAGTCTACACGTACGACCAATATAGGTACCGCTCTTTGAAAGATGGTCAATTATATCTTTGGAGTTTACGATACGTATTGCTAAACTACTTCTGGTTTTACAAGAAACGCTAAGATTCGGGGTAGATTGTGTTAGTATTTGTTTAATATTATAGTTGGTGTTTGATCCAGGTAGGGTATAGCAATGTTTTTGTTATAAATTTTAGTGGGAAGAGAATATATATCTGTTCTACTTCTTCTGCATTTTGTTCTCGAGATCAAGGAGTCTATCATATTTGGGTCATAGTTAATATTGAAAACTATTGGTTTTAATATTTTTACTTCGTTCTGGTAGTTTTCTTTTGTCACGGGGATGTTGATATATCCATTTATATAGCAGTGCAAAGATGCTAATATATGTTGTTGAGGGTAATTTGAATTGTAGGGGATGACATGGTCTGTTTGGGTGGGTTTTCTTTAGATTTGAAATTGTGCGTTATTTGTTGATTTTAATTTGGTAATGTCTAAAAAATTTATTGTTTTATTGTTTTCTATTTCAAATGTGAAATATATATTAGGGTGTATGGTATTAGGTTTATTGAGTATTTTAAGGGCTCCTTCGTTATTACAATTCAAAAAATATAAGCAATCACCTTCGTACAGGTGTACCATTGGAGGATCTTAGGGTTATTTTCCGAGATTATGCGATTATTTTTTTAGGAATCCATAAAAACGCCAACAAGAGGCCATTGTGCCAGACCTTGTCGAATGCTTTGCTTACGTCAAAGAAAACTTCTCCCGTATGCGCCCTCTTGTTAAAGCCTTTAATAAAGTTTGCAGTGAGTCGCATGGTCTGCCTGACTGTTCAATGTTCAGGTCGGAACCCAAACTGTTCGGCAGGCAGAGCATTGCGCGTAAAAACAAAGTCGTTGAGCCTACTTAAGATTATCTTTTTGGCAATTTTTCATAGGCTCGACAGCAGGCTGATCGGCCTATAGCTAGCCGACACGGTAGGGTCTTCGCCTTTCTTATAAATAAGAATGACTTTAGCGCGTTTCCAGGCAGTTGGAAAGTGGCCTTCTCTGATTATCGCCTGAGATAAGCTTACTATGTTCTCCAAAGCTCGATCTGGTAGATTTCGCAATGCCATATTCTTTAAACCGTCAAAACCGGGGGCTTTTTTAACATTTAAGACGCTTATTAGGCACTTAACCTCGTTTAAGGTGACTTGAGAAAAGGCCTGAAACGGGTAATTGATGGTTTTGTAAATCTGTATCGTCCTTGAGACCCTCTCATCTCTTAACGCGTCATTGGTCGGGTTTTTAATGAATTGGTCGCAGAGTTTGTCTGCGAGCAATTCAGCTTTATCCTTGGCATCGATTAGAACCACACCTGTTTCCTGGTTTTTCAGGTGGGACATGGGTGCTCGTGCACCTCTGGTCAAGGCCCTAGTCATTCTATAAATGGAATTATCCGCTTGTCCTTATCGTCCCACAGGTTCGATTGCCTTTCGCTCAACAAATCCCTGATTACCTGGGCTTCCCGATTTGCCTCCGCCTTATTTAATTATCAGGTATACCTCATCAGGGGCTAACATAACCTTGGATATATCTTCTTTGGTAAAAACCTGCGCTTTCTGTGCTCGAAAACCAACATGCTTTTGTTTGAGAAACGACGTTAACTTATGGAAGTTTTCTATATCCAAATATTGTTTTATTTTTACTAGACTTTTTACCATCGAATAGGGGGACCATAATGTATTAGATTTAAAAACCTTACTTTGGTCTGAAAAATACGCCAGAAATACCTCTTCCTTATAGGTTTTCGCCCCTTTCTCCTTACACCATGTAACAAAATGTTCGTATGGCTTTTCATACCTTAGTCTGGATTTGGCAAGTAACAGCTCGGAATTTAGTTTATCTGCAGCCTTCAAAATGGCTTCGGAAAGTTCTTTGTCGGATAAATCCATTAAATATTGCTTTGATTAGGTTTAATTTAGAAAAACACTGTATACTGTCACTTCGAAGACGCTTTGAGCAACTTTGACGTTTTAGTAACAATGACACGCCTTGGTTATCATAGCAAATGATATCAAACAAGCCATCACAGGTTGGTTTAATAGTTGTTTTGTGACATGACTTTAAAGAAATGTACAGGGTTATATAAAAATATCTTCATTGTTTTATATATTTAAAAAATTAAAAATACAACAAAAAGCTAGAAAAGAGGTAGATTCTATTAGATGGACTATTTCGTAAATACTTATTTGCCTATTGTAACAATAGCTTTAACTTCCGAGATAAAAAACTATCTAATAAGGTCAAAATTTGCACACTTTTAAAACTATAATGCGTGCGGGAAAATGGGTTGAAACCCACGGTCGTAGAAAAAGTACTTTTCTTTAATAAAACTATGATATTCTCTGACCTAAATAAGATAGGTACATGAATTAAAAAACAAAAGATACACAAACAATATTTCATTCAATAAGCGCTAATGTTAGCTTAAAACAAAATTGAATGCTGAAACAATCCACAGGGTGTTCTAAATTTTCTGATAAAAACAACCATATCTATTTTAGGTTAAAGAACACCACAAAATAATAAGGAAGAAAATTCAGACATGCATATTAATCCTAAGGATTAACTTTTTAAAATAAAAAAAAAATTATTCAAATCGATTAACCAGTTCAGAAGTTAGGAGTCATCAAACTATCACAAAATTTCGCTATACGCTCGTATGTTTCAGTGCAAGCCGTGAATTAAATCTGACCCGGTCCCTTTTTCCAAATCGATTATCGCAAGTATCGGTCTTAGTAACCCATTACTACATTTGTTGGAACCATTTTCTTATCTGTCGAACAGTGGTTATAAATTTTTACTGAGCCCGCAAGTACTTTCCATATTAAATATAAATCCTGAAGCAAGCATAAAATATTAACTGCCAATTTTCTGCTAAAGTTTCTCCTAACTACAAAACTTTTGTAATAGGGGTACAAGGGGCAATTTGGGAATTCCCCAGATACGCTTTTGGTTGTGGCGTTTTATATAAATAAAAAGAAACTTTATGATGAATAGTATTTTTAAGTCGAATAATTGGAATTTGCGAAAGCTGTTCTAAAATAAACTTTTTTCGGTGAAAAAATAAATGTTTTAAATTGTTCACTGGAATGGCTTATTCGGATTTGTTTGGAAAAATGTAAAATATACGAGCAGAAAGTTTCGGATCCTGCCATGAGCGCCCACAGTGTGCGGTAAGACGGGGAACTGATCCTCTAAAATTTTAAGGTAATAAAGAAATATACCTTATAAGAGAGCAACCAAGGATTTGCTCACAGGCGTAATTTATGGGGTAGGAAATCTGGAATATTTTTTTCTACAAAAACCAACGCACTGCTATCCTCTGGCTTATTTGGGTTAAAACAAATCGTCCCTCGAGACTAATAGAAAAGGTACTAAAACATCTCAAAATCTAGCTCAACACTAGCTCAACACTAGCTCTTCTTTTAACGCTTGTGGCTCGCGGCTCTTTTCTTTGCCTTGTACGTTACTTTTAAAAGTACAGGCCTTATAATAAAATAAATTTTAAACAGCAGGCACGAACTTGGTTAATATAAAGTGTGTGTTAAAAGTGCGAGGTCGGGTATTTGAAAACGATCTTTACAATCGTAAATAATTCGTTTTAATCATAAATAACAAAAGCAATAAAATAACCTTGTTTAGTACCACAAAGTAGTATGATCGATTCTCTTTTTAATTTACGCAAATTCAGATAATATTTTCCAAATGGAAATTGATATGAAGCATGATTTAAATATTGTTTTTAAAAACTTATGTAAATAGGTATGATATCACATAAATTAACTCTAAATTTTAACAACGCAACTAGCCTCGACAATCGATCCAGGGTCAACTTAATATTTTCAGGAGTAAATAATATGGGGCTATGAAATATGACAATGGCAACCTTTTGTCATTTACAACAGGTTATCACTATCGGCTGACGGTAGTTCTTTATGTGGAGGCACTAGGTCGTGGTCCATATACTTACACCTTCCCTTCATTTTTGGTTTGCCTTGGGCGCCAACTGGTTTGATCGATGTCCAAACCAGGAAAAATATACCGTATATCAGTTCTATTGAAAAACCTATGCAATAAATAAAACCAAAGTTTTCCCACACAACAATAAGGATTTTATTAAATAAAAAAAAGTTACTCGATAACAAAAAGGTTTGTTAAGTTTATATGTTGAGAAAATTTAAATTTAGTATTGACAAAAAAAAAGAATGACTGAAAAGACAGCCTTTCCGAACCAAAGGATTTAAAATAAACAATTTTGTGTATAACCTCGGGGAAGATTCTAGAACCTTGTAATTTTTTTTATGACGTATGGTTATAAAAGTGTTTGTCAGGATGGTTTTACATTTAAAAAAGTTATTTATTGAATTCAAGCCGGAATTTAAGTGAATTAAATCCTAAAAAAATCATCTAGATACTATCCTGCGAGTCCGCGATGGCTCCTACCATGCAGCTACTTCCATAAGCCAGTATAGCCCCATGTGGTCTCCTATGGTAGGCCAGGTGGAATTTGACTCACTTTAGTACTATCAGGACAACTAAAACCCAAGCTTAGGCTGTTACGTGGACCTTAAAATCCCATGTGGTTTTTGGTTTAAGCTACATAAACGCCGAGCGGCAGCAAATACGGCATAATCGACCGAAACCAACCAAACAAAACCACCAACAAAACCCCTAAAAATAATGGAAAAGGGAATTAGCCACTGAAGCCCAACAAAACAAACCAAAAAAAAAAGGAAGCTTACCTCTAAAAGGGGGGTGAGACCTCGTGGTCTTTTAAAAAAATGGCCCAACGGCGACGGGCTCGACCTTCTTCTCTGAAGGTATTTTCAGAAATAAAATTAAATGACCGCAAGAACTCTGAAGACAACCGCCTTCTTCAACAAAATCAGCTGACTTAGTATTGCTAACTTAACTTAACTTAACACCAACAAAAAAGAAGAGAACAGAGACACACTACAAAAGATCCAAACGATACGAGAGTCTGGGCTTTTACCAGAACCCAAATTAAATAACGAAATGAAGAAAATAATTCCAAACAAACTTGTTTAAACATAAAATCGCCAAAAGTAGGAATGGACGGTCTGCGACTTGACGGAGACGCAGAAACTGAAATACATGGTCCACCTATGTGCGGCGCCTGATGCCATCAACCACAGAAGGGCAGAAGTAGTGCGTTCGCCCCATACTCTGACTAACGTTCGGTAAACAAATAAGATACAACCTAATAAACCATTTTTTGAGCAAAAATTATAAAATATGCACTTTTGTGGAAATATTACTGTACGAATCAAAGTCAAATCTACATTCCCCACAAAGTCAATAGTGGCAATTTTTAAAATTGCTCCAAAAATTCGTCTGCTGCCAATGATCTTATAAAGAAACATATAAGAAAAACATACTTGGTACATCATAGAATACTGCCCCAGCAAAATGTTGTATGAGGCAAATATTTTAAATAGGACCCAAAGACTTTCAAAAATCCATAATTTAAAAATTAATTGGATATGACATAAAGCAATACAAATGTTAATTGCCATATGTAAAAACTAATACTTTCCTTTTATGCGTTTGCATTTCTTTCGCTGTTTTGTTTATTATAGTCAGACTTTTTATTTTCCTATTTTTACATCAAACTTAAATCTTCCTGCCACTAGTCATGCTCATCGTAAAACTATGATGGACATTTTTCAGATTTTACGAATTTCTGTCAAACATAGGCTCTCTTCTCTTATTTTAATTTCAACTCCCACGCTTCCGCTTTTAATCCATCCTGCTGTAAATTAAGCAACCCTTAAAATAGAGAACTACGACCTATCATGTATCACATATCCCTAAAACATTGATACCTTGCTACTGTGAACCCTAGCAGTTTTTTGTTGGTGAAGGACAATTTTGGAGCGGATTTTCTGGTTCAAAGTCGATTTAGAAGAGTCCGTACTCTACATGACGTTGTCGTCTGGTCCATCTCACATTTTCTGTGCCTGACGGTGGGGAGTGGGAACACGTTGTTGTATGATTTAGGTCTGGACCTGATCTCATTGGTCGAGTGAATAAAATATGAGTAATTTTATATTTATTCTTATAATCTTATTAGGTGGTAACAAAATATAAACGATGGAAATTTAAATATTTAATCAGGTTTAGGGTTACCACCTACCTCAGCTAGCTCAAGCTCGTGGTAATTCTAAACCGGGTTAGTTCTTTTAAGGGTCCTTGCCAGAAAAATTACAATGTGTACGAGTGTGGTCCCCCAAAGGATGTTGCTGTGCAAGCCACTCGCAGCTATTTTGGTTCCAACTTTACACAACAACACCAAATTTCTGTGAGTGAAACAATGGGGTCAACTCATAGTGCCACAACAATAAACACAAAAATGAATACTTAAAAGTTATAGAATTAAAAAAAAAATTAGAAAGAAAGGTGATTTTAAATTGGAAATAACAAACACTTAATTCAACATAATATAATAAATATATGTTAGCGTTCACAAATGCCTCATTTACATAGGTCGAAAATTCGAGGGTCCAATATCAGTTGGCCGAAGAAGTAGTTATTAGAATGGCAACGTAAAGGGAACTAACTTGTAGTCCAGAGAGGGACAATTCTGGTCTAAAAAGAGGTATGAAGTTTCAGGTTATGTGGCAAAAATCCCTTAAAAATATGGATAATCCACGAAAATATTCGTTGTGAATTTACCATGTATGTGTGTCTCAAACAAGATTTGATGTGGAAAACACAAAGATTTCTCGAATTTTCCCACAAAGGCTAAGGGTCTGCAAAATCGTCAGAATTTCGTTTGACCGAATTACACCGATGACAGTTTTCCGTCAAAACCAAGAACCCACCGATAAAGTAACAGAGAAGAGAACTTAACATGAAAGGCGGTTTTGCGCACGGAGTTAGATCTGCGGACTTGCGGCTCTACCACCCAAAATAAAACATAACCAGAATAACCTGAAAGTAACAACGTTACATCCTCTTAAATTAAAGTTTCTTGTACTATACTGGTTTTGAGAAGTTATTACGTTTCATCCATAATATTTTTTAGTTTAATTAAAGGGAATAATTTCATTACTCAATTAATTATCTCAAATTATAGTACCTTTTTAATAAAACAATTTTCATATTAAATTTTGTCCCATTTATAGCTTTTCCAGTTCATAAAGTATTTTTTTTTGTATTTAAGCGTGGTTTCATGGATCAGTCCCTGTTTTTGTCCACAATTCTCATCATCAGATAAATCAGATCTTGTAAGTAAGTGATACAACTGTATTTATAATATTTTGTGATACCTTTATAATATTGTCCCTAGTTTTTTATCTATACTACTTGTCCTGATATTTTAAGCCCTCTGGCTACTGTGTTATCTCCGGTAAATTTTATAACTATTTTTTTTCCTATCAGTTGAATTTCTAGTGAAGAAATAAACGCTACTCATTTTGGTTGGTACTTTATTGATTTGTTTTTTCTTTCAGGCATTAGGGTCCTGGCGCCTTATCAAGCGAAATTATCCCAACATCCACCATGCCCAATAGCCAGTCGGGTTATTGGAAAAATATTCAAAATGGAAATGGTGTGATAACTGAAGTTGTTAAAGGAGCCGAGATTAGCAGCTTCTAAATTGACTTCTGCAATATAGGAGGACTGAACTCGAACATCAATGTAGTCCGTCAACATCTACGCTCTATTAAACCTTATGCACTCGCACTAACCGAAACAAAGGTCAGATCATCGATTAGGACGGTCGTCTATTTATATCCTGGATATGACTTCTATCACCGATTTAGGCGCAATTTTGGCATTTGTCTCTTTATTTGCAGTGATATTTCTTGCCAACGAGAGAAGACACTCGAGCCTAACGACTTTGATGTAATGTGGTTTAAACTATAAATGCAGGGAATTACTAAATTCATCTGCTGCCTTTATCGGCCGCCAAGCGATACCCATTATAGAGACTTGTTCTCTCCACTTCCTAATACTATCGACTTTTTGCAAAACCACCATCCCAGTTCCGAAGTTGTCATCCTTGGTGACTTTAACGTTCATAATGTCAACTAGCTCAAATCCTTATACAAACGACGAGTAAGGTCGCGACGCCGAATTCTTTACCATCAGCTCTGGCCTCACCCAACTCGTGAGTGAGTCAACTCGGATTTCAGACCGAGATGGTGATTTTGCTAGTTTGTTAGATTTTTCTTAACTGTGAACCCCGACTTGTCTACCACTGTAAAGCCTCCATTAGGAACGTCTAAACACAACCTTATTTCGGCACTAAACAAACTACCAATTAGAACGGATCAGCCTCCCAAACCACACAAGATCTGGCAGAGCAACATGGTTTTTATCAGCAACGATCTACAGTGACAAATTTAGCATGTTTCACACAATTCATTTATCAATCGTTTCGTGATAGGAATCAGGTGGATGCGATCTTCACAGACTTCTCTAAGGCGTTTGACAGATTGGACCATGGCATAACGCTAAGAAAAATGCGGGAGTTGGGCTTTGACGAGGGCTTGGTTCAGTTTTTTAAATCCTATTTAGCAGATCGACATCAATTTGTTGAGTATTCGGGCTACAGATCGGACATATTCGTCGCTACAAGTGGAGCACCGCAGGGCAGTAACCTGGCTCCGCTTATTTTCTCAATATTTATTAATGACATTACAACAAACATAACGAGTGAGAGGCTGCTCTTTGCCGATGACTTCAAGATATTTCGCCAAATTTCAGATCCCAGGGACTGCATTGAACTTCAAAAGGATTTAGACACGATATGCGAGTGGTGTATGAGGAACAAACTACCCCTAAACATAGGTAAATGTAAACAGGTAACATTTTCTTTAAAACCCGATGACTTTAACTTCCACTATAGATTAGATGGGATGGATTTGGAGAGGTGTGATGGTATTAAGGATTTGGGTGTATATATGGATAAAAAAATGTCGTTTTCCCAACACATTCAAGACACAACCCAATCAGCTTTAAGAGCTCTAGGTTTTCTAATGCGCTCCGCTAAATCATTTCACGATGTGACCTGTTTAAAAGTTTTATACACTGCCCTTGTAAAATCGAAATTGGATTATGCATCTTTAATATGGTCTCCAAATTACAAAATCCATATAGACAAATTGGAGTATGTACAGAGAAGATTCTTGAAGTTTCTGTGCCTCAAGATGGATGGTTACTACCCAGTCAGGGGTTTTAACCACGTCACTCTGCTCGAGCGCTTTGATATGAGTTCCTTGGAGGATAATCGAAAATATTTCTCTTTGATATTTCTATTTAAGCTAACTAATAATCTAATAAACTGCCCTAAATTACTTCAGCAGATTAATTTTAATATTCCGGCATATCGCTCTAGACAGCATGATCAGTTCTACCTTAATGTACCATATACAAATGTTGAGAAAAAAGCACCATTATATCAGGCTTGTAACAACTTCAACAACATTGGGGCTGGTTCAGATCTTGATATCTTTGGCAATACCCTCGATACATTTAAGAAAACAGCAGCACGCCTTACTTTGCGTCGAGTTGTTTAATTTCCACTTATTGTTACTACTATACTGTAACATTGTCAAACCATTACAAAAATTTCTTGTTTTTCCTTTTTTAAAACTAGTCTATATATACACACATTTATAATGAATGAAATTGTCATGTACTAATAATGCTCAGTTTGTTGAGTATTTAGTTTTAAGTAGATACCTTTTGGTTTAGTTTGACTGGTTTGATTCTTAGCTTAATTTAGGTATATTAATTACTTTAATACTATGTTGTGGCATTTACTGATAAATTATCTTATCATTAGGTAGGTTTTCTACCTGTTGGATAATAAACGATAAATAAATAAATAAATTATACATCAGCTAAGTGTGATGACCTAAAGGACTATTTTCGAATTTTTGCTTGGCTTTACCTCTAACGATCCACCTATCTGTGCTAGAGAAGTATCGAAGGTTATCCTTACTGGCATTGAAGCCTTTATCCCTTTCTCAAAAAAATGCCCTTCCAACGGCAAGCCTTGGTTTATCAAGAATTCCGAACGAGCTGTTAAATCAAAAAATTATTTCTACCGAAAATGGCTTCAAAACCCCACCGCCGAAACTCGTATCATCTTTGTTAACACTCGAAATAAATGCAAGCAAATCATAAACCGAGGCAAAGAAACACACAACCAGAGGAACAGAGACAAACTTCTTGAATCTCCTAACGGCTCAAGATCATTTTGGTCGGTAGCTTAGGCCGTCACTCAGAACCAAGCCAGTCATTCCACCTCTAGCACGTTCTGATGACACCATTGCGACCAAAGCACAAGAAAAAACAAACTTACTGGCGGAACTATTCCCTTCAAATTCAACGGTTAGTTTTCGGGAAAAACTCCACCGAACATTCTTCCTGTAGAATCGATAATGCCAGAGATTGTTCTCCTTTGCGCCATGTTAAACGAACCTTGACGAGTCTTGATACCAAAGAAGCTTCTGGTCCTGGCGAAATTCCTGTCATTGTAATTAAGCCATTCGCTCGATCGCTGACGATGATGTGACAAAAAACCTGGAAAGCCTTGAGAATCAATGGCAGGTTGGCGACTTGAGTCTATTTTACAAATATTTTCATGGCAAATACTCAACGGAAGTAGCCCGCTTGATTCCACCCAGAGCGGTGCATGGTACAAATACACGTCGAGCCACTGCAGCCCACCGTACGTGGTTCAGCTTAGTGTCCCTTTAACGATACTGTTTAAGAATTCTTTCATCTGGAGAACGTTATCACTCTGGATCTACCTTTCTGATGCCGTGTTCCCCAACCAGCATAATCTCCAAGGATGCAAAACCAACGTGAATCATCTCCTGCGTGAGATCGTGATAAAGGATCAATCCTGCAATGCTGTGCCTTATTATAAAATAAAATGAAGGAATATTATTATTTTCCTTTTACTTTTCTCTACCAAATCTATCTTTTATCAACCCCGTTTTTATGATTGGCGCCCAAATAAAAATCTTGAAAGACAAATAACGTCCTTAGGAAAAATTATGTACCTCGACCCTGCACTACAACCGTTAAGGCTGTACCTGAGGAACCGTGGTTTATTCTTTTGAGTGTGAAAGAGTAGTGATCTTATTTAATAAATCTAATCAAAGAATAATAGATGTAAAAAGATATTAATAATCAGAATAAAAAAAACAACGAATCAAATACGAATTCTTGTTTACAATATTTTCATTTTCTATTTTGTCACAATTACATTTTACTATATAATATACACTATTTGTTTTCACCTGTTTTTATTTCTCCATTCCAGGTTATTCTTTCTTAAATCCTTTATAATCTCCTTTTCCGCCACTTAGTTCTTCTACGAACCTTTCCAGAAACTACAAACGTAATCCGGGCTTTCGTTGTGCTCGCAGGTCTGGCTCCATTATACTGATTGCGTTTCGCAGTCACCTGTAGCGCCATGATTGATGGCTTCCTAGGCACTAAACATGATTGCTTTCAAAAAGACAACCCTGGCTCCTGACAAAAGGAGCTTCTTAGACAAGAGCCTATCTAAGGTGTATTTATAATGTCTCTTGCCTTCGACTTTTCGATTTGAGGGTGGAAAATTTTGCGTATATGTGGCCGGCCATAGCTGGGTCTATGAAAATCGCACTTGAAGACCAATAAACTTTTTGTCCAGGATCATATACGCCAATTAATTGGCCTTTTTATATTTCTGTAATAAAAAAATTTTATTAAATTGTTTTTAATGATTTTTCTTTACTAACTTGATAATTTGCATTGACATTTAATACTGTTTATTTCTTAATATTCTTTTTTTTTAGGCAGCCTGTCCGTTTGTTGCGTATTAATTCCTGTGTTACATCGAGCTTGAATATCAAAGGTTCGTTTGAAATTTTTGATGGATTTGGTTTTCTCTATCGATATTTTAATGTTAAATTTTTCATCTTGAGTATGAAACACGTATACTTAATGCAAAACAAAAACCGATGCACGTCATACCCTTCGAGTGACGTCAGTTATCGACAGTGTTGCCAGCTTGTAACCAAATTATCCGAGTGAGGGAATTACACAGTTTTGCCTCGGTTCATTTTTTTTCCATCCGAAGCCTGTTTTCTTGAAGAGACTTCTTAAAGAGTTAAGACAATCATCAAACAGTTTTCTGTCTTTTAATCTCTAACTTAAAGTTGTCAAAGTCACATGATGTTCTAAAAAAATTACAGCTGATGAATAACCGATGTAAAGTATTATAATTTTTTAAATAATACAACTTACTTGTTTCGCACATTCCATAAATAGTGTCACGCATAGAACTTATATCTTTTTTTTTTCATTTTACTATTTTACGGTTCGTCGGCGTATCTGAGGCCATCTTGAACCGGTCATCGACCGTACGGTTTTTAATCGTGCGGTCTACCGACTGGGGAGTGTGAAACGGCACCTTCATCCTACGAGATATCCAATCTCATCCGACCTGTCCGGCGTGCAAGGGCCTAGCGACGCATAAAGCATCAAGTGCAAAGTTGGCTTTGTTAACCAATAGAAAAATATACAAGTTTAAAAAGGTTCCCGTCAGATCACCGAAGTTAAGCGGTGTCGAGCGCGGTTAGTACTTGGATGGGTGACCGCTTGGGAAACACCGCGTGCTCTTGTCTTAAGGAAGAGTGTAAAATGAATCGACATCAAAAACTTATATCTAATCTTCACACATTTACAACTCTCTTTGAATTAGAACGTTTTTTTTTAAGGTGGCTCTAATAGTTTAATTTCCTTAACTGTTGTTGAAACTGCGCTTACAGTGGAGATATTCATATTTAGGGCAGCTGCTACACGCTAAAAATTATAAAGCAGAAATAAAATATCTGGACCTTAACATACTCTTTAAATTTACTTCTCTAACTGCTGTCAAGGGTAATAATCGGCCATTGTTGTTAAGTGCTTCCTAAAAATAGTTTATTAGACAAGTTATTAGTTCTTTGAACCGGCTTATTAAATGCTTCATTATTTCTCATAAATAGTAAACAGTGTAATCGACAGAGATATGTATGTGCACTTCTGTTGTTCTTTGAGATGTGAGAGGAGAATATTCTCTAGAGAAGTTTTTCTACATAATCTACTCTGAAAAATTTTGCAATGATTTTTAAAATTTTGAGCTTTTCAAACCTTTTCTATAACTAGAAATAGAAGCGCGATCGTATACTCGTATACAGCTGTGAGAATTGTAAATGATGTGGTGAGACTTGTTTTATTTTGGCGTTCCGTTCGGCTCAGTTTAGACCGTCTATAAGTATAAAAACATGGAGCAAAATAAATTAAAGGGTATCACACAACCAAAAAGTAATGTTTGGGAATATTTTAATACAAAAAATGTAATGTAGTGTAATGTAAAAATTTTATTTCTTATTATTGCCATTTCTAGCGATTTTCTTACAATTCCCAGAAAATTCTCTAACTTGAGAATATTCTCCAAAAGATTATTACCGACAATTTTACACCTCTAGTTGTTCTTAAAGGAACACTTTTTAATGGTATTTATGGATCTGGAATTTTTATTAAAAAACAGAAATTATATGAACGAAACCACAGAACAGTAAAGGTCAGTTTTCCACGAAACGCCAAAACAGGTCAACGAACGAGCTGGCGCCTCCGCATCGTTCACAGTTGTGTTGCCAACCATCGGCCAATAAAATTCAAATTATATTAATTTTTACAAGCTTAAATAAACAAAATATTTGCTATAAGTGAGTTCGTATCAAAGAAGAATACTTTAAGTTTGTAGTGAATTCAATATTGCATAAAGTTTTAATATTTTTTGTCCAAATTTAATTTCCTCGTGTTTTCTTACGGATTTACAATTATCAGCTGATTGATGACGTGCATCGGTTTATGTCTTGCATTAACTATAGTTATATTATTTGCTGTAGGTCATCTTCTGATTACAGAATTAAGGCTGCATGATCAGACACAAAATCTGTAATATTAATGAATCAACTGCCAGCTCCTGAAAACTTCCTAAAATAGTATATTATGTTATAAGGAGGAAAAATGTAGTATTTCGAACGCAATGCGGGAGATAACCCGAATAGGTCCAAAAACATTTTTCGTCCGTATTACATAAGGGAAAGAGAGGCACATTCAACCAGTTTTTGACAAATGGCAGAATAGCTGGTTATTGCTTTATTAATATAAAAGTAAAACTATGTACCTGCACGACACACATTTTTTTTTATATTACAAATCCGAACAATATATACAGGGTGTTTCAAAAAACATGTGCCATCGCTCGTTTGGTTACCCAAAAAGAAGACAATTAGTTACTATCAATATAGGTCAGCAACCGCTTTATTTTTGAGATACAGAGTGTTACAATTTTTAAGCGAAGCAAAAAATATTTACGCCACTGCCGGCTTCTCTTTTGATAACGCAGTTCTGTAGGCAGTTTAATGTCTAATGCGAAGTATTTTTTGATAGTTTTTTGATTTCGGCTTTGTTTAGGAGATAAATGCAATTTTATCAGACTCTGATATGGGCATAGCGATATGCAAATAAATGTCATTTATTTGTTAAATCGAAAACCGTCGGTCTCACGAAGAAAAGTCCAAAGATCATTCTTGCTAAGTCATAAAGCGCAATTTCGGAAATAATATTTATTTTGAAGAAAAACAGTGGCGTATCACTTTTTTTTAAGGATATCAAAATACAAGTTAGCGCGGACGGAAGAAATTACCACACAAGCAATGGCACATGTTTTATGTTTATACGTTATTTGATGCTTTAAAATATTGCTACAAGCAACATATCTTTGGCACTTTCCAAAAAACAGAGGCTACGGGGTTCATTCAGAAGTTTGAAAATTTTATATTCAAAGTTAGGAGAAAATTCTATTTTTCACCAGTTCACGTTTATACGTTATTTGATGCTTTAAAATATTGCTACAAGCAACATATCTTTGGCACTTTCCAAAAAACAGAGGCTACGGGGTTCATTCAGAAGTTTGAAAATTTTATATTCAAAGTTAGGAGAAAATTCTGTTTTTCACCAGTTCACGTTTATACGTTATTTGATGCTTTAAAATATTGCTAAAAGCAACATACCTTTGGCACTTTCCAAAAAACAGAGGCTACGGGGTTCATCAAAAGTTTAAACATTTCATAATCAAAGTTAGGAGAAAATTCTATTTTTCACCAGTTCACGTTTATTAAACGTTACTTGATGCTTTAAAATATTGCTACAAGCAACATATCTTAGGCACTTTCCAAAAAACAGAGGCTACGGGGTTCATTCAGAAGTTTGAAAATTTTATATTCAAAGTTAGGAGAAAATTCTATTTTTCACCAGTTCACGTTTATACGTTATTTGATGCTTTAAAATATTGCTAAAAGCAACATATCTTTGGCACTTTCCAAAAAACAGAGGCTACGGGGTTCATTCAGAAGTTTGAAAATTTTATATTCAAAGTTAGGAGAAAATTCTATTTTTCACCAGTTCACGTTTATACGTTATTTGATGCTTTAAAATATTGCTACAAGCAACATATCTTTGGCACTTTCCAAAAAACAGAGGCTACGGGGTTCATTCAGAAGTTTAAACATTTTATATTCAAAGTTAGGAGAAAATTCTATTTTTCACCAGTTCACGTTTATACGTTATTTGATGCTTTAAAATATTGCTACAAGCAACATATCTTTGGCACTTTCCAAAAAACAGAGGCTACGGGGTTCATTCAGAAGTTTAAACATTTCATAATCAAAGTTAGGAGAAAATTCTATTTTTCACCAGTTCACGTTTATTAAACGTTACTTGATGCTTTAAAATATTGCTACAAGCAACATATCTTAGGCACTTTCCAAAAAACAGAGGCTACGGGGTTCATTCAGAAGTTTGAAAATTTTATATTCAAAGTTAGGAGAAAATTCTATTTTTCACCAGTTCACGTTTATACGTTATTTGATGCTTTAAAATATTGCTACAAGCAACATATCTTTGGCACTTTCCAAAAAACAGAGGCTACGGGGTTCATTCAGAAGTTTAAACATTTTATATTCAAAGTTAGGAGAAAATTCTATTTTTCACCAGTTCACGTTTATACGTTATTTGATGCTTTAAAATATTGCTACAAGCAACATATCTTTGGCACTTTCCAAAAAACAGAGGCTACGGGGTTCATTCAGAAGTTTGAAAATTTTATATTCAAAGTTAGGAGAAAATTCTATTTTTCACCAGTTCACGTTTATACGTTATTTGATGCTTTAAAATATTGCTACAAGCAACATATCTTTGGCACTTTCCAAAAAACAGAGGCTACGGGGTTCATTCAGAAGTTTGAAAATTTTATATTCAAAGTTAGGAAAAAATCCTATTTTTCACCAGTTCACGTTTATACGTTATTTGATGCTTTAAAATATTGCTACAAGCAACATATCTTTGGCACTTTCCAAAAAACAGAGGCTACGGGGTACATTCAGAAGTTTGAAAATTTTATATTCAAAGTTAGGAGAAAATTCTGTTTTTCACCAGTTCACGTTTATACGTTATTTGATGCTTTAAAATATTGCTGAAAGCAACATATCTTTGGCACTTTCCAAAAAACAGAGGCTACGGGGTTCATCAAAAGTTTAAACATTTCATAATCAAAGTTAGGAGAAAATTCTATTTTTCACCAGTTCACGTTTATTAAACGTTACTTGATGCTTTAAAATATTGCTACAAACAACATATCTTAGGCACTTTCCAAAAAACAGAGGCTACGGGGTTCATTCAGAAGTTTGAAAATTTTATATTCTGTCGTATAACTAGTCATTTAATGCTATTTTATCTAGTGCATAACCCCTGTAGTAGTTTTTAAGTTTAATTTAGTTTTCAATTTTTTAGGAATAATAATTTGTTAGTATTATTATTATTTTTTTTTTTTTTAAGGCACAAATAATGAAAAAATTATTTGTCAGAAACAAAAAGTAATTTTGGCAAAAAGTTGTTTTCGATAAAAGTTTTGAAGTGTAAAATGTTAATTCACGGTATGAAGTGTATTTGCCTTCTGTATTGTGGGTCATTTGTGTTTAGTTTTACGAGAAAAGTCGTTAAATGACTTCAGGCGGACAATAAGAGAGACGCAGTCCCCCAGACTTGGCCGTCTGCCAAAAAGAGCCATTGCGAATTTATTAAGTGGGGCGCAGCCCCCCAAGTGAAAATAAGCTTGATTATTATTTATTTGTTGTTAATTGTTTATAATAATAGTTTACTGAAACTAATTTCGATAAACCTTTTAGTTTTTATAATTGAAGTTTTAGTTTTAAATCATTTTATTCTTGAGGTAAAGTTTATCGAGATTGGATGTTATATGTTATAAATGTTGGGTTAATATTAAGTTTGTCGATTGTCATTATTGTAATGTAAAAGGTTTTGAAAAAATATTGAAATAAACCAAAACACTTTATTCTCTTTTGCCCTCCGTGGAATTACATATTACAAATTAACATTAATTAAAAGTCCTCCCCTTGCCCCCCCCCATAAATTAGTTAAAAAAGAAAATAGAGAAAAAGTATTTAAGAATTGGTAATACGTTACCTTCTCTCTTACCATTAACCACCATGAGGTTATTGGTTGACCCCTTTTGATTAAATTTTTGATTTCTCTTCAAATATTTTTATCTTAATTTTGGTGGACCGGTGGCCTTTCCGCCATCGGGGTTAAAGGAGGTGGGACCACCCTTAACAAAGAAAAAATTAATTAATATTTTTATGATTGATTTTTCTTATAAATTTAGTTTTTGATTTTTTTTAAAACCAATAAAAAAATCTGGCATCCCTAAATTATCAAAATGACCGAAAAAACCATTGAATGCTCGGGTAGTATAGAGTCCCAAGTAAGCCCTGAGAATCCTGAAGCCCAGGATTTTTCAACAATGGTAGAATCAATCCAAACTTATTTAAATATAACCAAAAATGCCGACCAGGACGCTTTACTTGCTTCCCAAACCAATCCTCGGTGGGACCGAGAACCACTCCCAGGGATAGAAACGCACTCCAATAGGGACATATTGGGCAACGTTAGGCCAACTCGCCCAGCCGAGTTGGCCCCAATGCGAGAAGTAGGAGTCGACCCTCTCTGGAATCCGGCTTTACTTAGGAGAACGCTACTCGGTCAAAAAGACCTCGACTCTGACTCGGGCTCTGAAGGTAGCGTATCTTTCCACAGACCGCCGAAACAAAGACATCCACAGGGCCGTATCGGCGACATGGCATCCCTGGTGGGGAAACAAATTGATGAAATAGTTGCCCCACGTAACCAGTTTGTACAGACCGATGGATCTGGAGGACCCTATACGAAGTTTGCCAACTCCACTTCTTGTGAAACCAAAAAAATGACAGATGTACAGGACCTTGTGCAGGCGATTGGAAGCTTAGTACATATAATCGGTGATCAACGAAGTAATCCCCCCGCCCCCTCAAATAAATTACGAGAAACTTTCAGCGGGTTTCAACACGAAAGCCCCGATTTATTCTTGATAACACTGCAAAGATATTTTTTACAATGCAATATTTTAGATGAAAATGAAAAAATTAATATTGCAGTGGAGCAGCTTCAAAGGGGGGCCCGAAGTTGGATAGAGCCGCTAAAAGGACTAATTTTGAATTTTGAAGAATTCGCTAAGCGCTTAAGCAGACGTTTTAATAGCCCCGAGCTAGTAAGCGACCTAAAATCAAATTTATACGGACTTAAACAAAAGAATAACGAAAAAGTTGAAGAGTTCATACTAAAAAAGAGAGCATTATTTAGGAGGTTGGTGCCCTTTGGGACAGAACAAGAATGTGTTAATGTCATTGTGCCCTTATTAATACCAGCCCTCCGTTCTAGGATAAGATGCGTGGACATATTGGATACCGATCGCCTTACGTGTCTCACGATGGCGATCGAGCAGGACCAGACTAAAGAACGACAACAGACAATTAATACTAACCCCCCCAATCCAACTAATATAGTAAATAATAATGAACGACCAAGGACGAATAATGTCTCGAATAGGCCAAGACCTCCTGTAAGGTCACGCCCCTGCCGACATTGTCAGGGGGAACATTTTGATCATGAATGCCGCCAAAGAACTTATGAAGAAAAGAAGACTCCCCCTGCCCGTGACCAAATTTTGGAAAATCAAAATTCCAAAAAGGAACAGGCCAAAAATAATTCCCAAAAAAACTAAGCGCTGATCGATCCGCCTTGGGGCAGGACGATCCAAGACCATTAAAGACCCCAATTAATGTAATTAAAGAATCAATTAATTCGATAGGCTCGCGGCCCTTAGTCCGAGTGCAAATGTTTGATAAAGATTATGAAGCCCTCATTGACACGGGTTCTGATTTAAATCTGATTTCAGAGGATCTAATCGAATCTGAAATATATATAGAAGATGATCGGGTTCTCATATTAGCAATAGAAGGTGCTAAAGCGAGAGTTCTAGGATTAATTGAAGTCAATTTAGTTTTAGGGAATTATAGTTATAAAGTAGTTTTCAATATTGTTGCAGGATTAACTGCTAAAATTATATTAGGTAGCGAGTTTTTAAGGACAGAACAAGCCCTAATGGACTTCAATAGAAGCTGTATATATATTGGACAGACTCTACGTCAAACCATATATTGGAAACAATTCCATTCGGTAGATATGCCATGCGAATTGCCGGAAATGGGACCGGACGTCCCGGGAAATATCAGGGATCTTATTCAGGAATTCAAAGACATTTTTCTAATCGGATTAGCACAGCCAACAACTCGTACCACCCAACATAGGATCGTCTTAAAGGATAATAAAGTCATCAATCAACGCTGTTATAATTTAAATCCAGACAAGAAAAAAATCTTGAATGATCAGATCCAAGAAATGTTATGCGCAGGCGTAATAGAACCTACACAGTCACCGTTCTCTTCGCCACCTTTGCTTGTTACGAGGCCAGGAAAAAACCCAAGATTCTGTATCGATTTTAGGCGCCTGAACGATATTAGTGTCGCAGAATCCTCGACCTTGCCACGTATACCGGACTCCGTGAAAGCTTTAGCCCAAGCCAAATATTTTACAGTTTTGGACCTTAAGAGCGGATACTGGCAAATTCCCATGGAAGACTCCAGTAAACAGTATACCGCTTTCACTACACCAGACGGGGCAAGTTATCATTTCAATGTGATGCCATTTGGGCTAAAAAACGCACCCAGTACCTTCCAGAAACTTATGTCGACAGAAGTATTGGTAGGCCTGATACAGGAGTTTGTACAGGTCTACCTTGATGACATTATAATATATTCAACCGACAAGGACACTCATGCTAGACATTTACGAATCGTTTTCGAGCGACTTCGGATACATAATTTGAAAGTAAGCGCCGAAAAATGCCAGATTTGCCAAACTAGCATAGACTATTTAGGATATAGGATTTGTGGCGATTACACTGAACCACAAACCAAACATTTGGAACAAATCAAAGCATGTCCCGAACCAAGGACCAAGAAGCAACTGCAGTCTTTCCTGGGATTATGCAACTGGGTACGGGAGTACATTCCGAATATGGCCGAACTTACTGCCCCGATGACCGAAGCGTTAAAGGGTTCAAAATTTACATGGACTAGCCTGCAAACTGACGCATTTATGAAAACTAAAACTACTGTAGCCCAAGCAAAGCAATTGAGTCGCCCTAATTTTGAAAAAAAATTCATATTACAGACGGACGCCTCAGCTATAGGCATGTCCGCTGTACTGTATCAAGAACCTGAAGATGGCTCGGAAGTACGAAACATTATTTCATACGCTAGCGCAAAATTTCATTCTTCTCAACAGCGTTACCACATTAACGAACAGGAGTGTCTTGCGCTCGTCTGGGCTATTCAATACTTCCGAGCCTATCTGGAAGATCGGCCTTTTATGGTCCGTACGGACAGCAAGTCATTGACCTGGCTCCAAAAATTTAAGGACTCACGAGCCAAGCTGACCAGGTGGGCGCTCCTTCTTCAGGAATTTAAATTTGAAATTCAACATGTTCCCGGATCAAAAAATCATTTACCTGATTTATTAAGCCGCAATCCCGAGGAGACTCCCTATGAAGCGGAACCAGACAATGATCGATTGTTGCCCCCCTCTGTGGAGACGACTAAATCAACGGTAGCTCAATGTGCTGTAGTTATAGCCGACCTGGGTGATTTATACACTAAAATTGCCGAAAACCAGGAGCATGATAAGGCAATTCGGCGTTTAAAAGTCACTTTGGACCTGCTTGCAGGCCAACAACCAACGGATAACAAACAAAGACGTGTATTGGAAGAGTTCGTACTTATTGATAATTTATTATGGCGTAGACATCCACAGGGAGATAGACTTGTTGTGCCCCGACAATATACACAACAAGTTATTTATATGCACCACGATGACCCGGAACAAAGCCATCCTGGAACTGAGGAAACTGTCCGAAAAATCGCAAACAAGTATTTTTGGGGATGTATGCACAAAGAGATCACAGAATATGTATCTAAGTGTATAATTTGCTCAATTTGCAAAACCCAGCAAAAGCAAAAGCATGCTCCCCAAACGCCACGCACTCCTACCAATCCCTTCGAGATGATAAGTATCGACTTGTTAGGACCGTATCGCGAAGCCGCCGGAACGCACAATCAATATATTCTTTTTGCCGAAGATGTTTTCTCTAAATGGATAGAGGCACGAACTTATTCGGATGTAAGTGCCAAGGATGTATTAGAATTTCTAAAGACGGAAATAATTGCACGATACGGATATCCTAAGCATATAGTAAGCGATAACGCCAAGATATTTAAGGCGAACGTACTAACGAAATTTTGCGAAGTAAAAAAGATTAGACAACATAACTCCAGTGTATACCATCAACGGGCAAACCCCGTGGAGAGAAGAGTACAAGAATTAAAAAAGGTATTGCGAGTTCTTTTATTAAATAAACAAGAAAACCAGTGGGAGCGAGTTTTGCCTCAAGCCCTCCAAGTATTAAGAAGCAGGCGAAATAGAGCCACCGGGGAAACGCCGGCGTCGATTATATTGGGGTATGAACTCAAATGCCCAGGCGAATGGCAAACTAAATGGACCCAGTACCAAAAAACCCAGACGAAAGAACAAAGGGTATTAACAAGAAGACAAGTTTATGCAAAACAGTTGGATTTTCAACGGAAAGAATTTTCTGAAGCCGGATCTGCCATACTTAAGTTAAATGTTGGAGATATGGTAAATGCAAAGTTTCACCGTACAGGAGCTTTTCAACCTGCCTGGACCGGGCCTCATCAGGTCACAAAAGTCTTGGGGAATTCAGCTTATGAGGTTATAGTGAACGACAACCCCGTTAACTTCCATATCGACGATCTGCGAAAAGCGAAGAACGGAAATCAAGTTGACCTCGACGAATACCCCATATATGAAGAAAGCGATGACAGCGACGCGGAATTCGAATTTTCCGCTGAGGAGGTTCCCCCCCAAAATGTCGAAGACTCTGAGGAAGAACCTGAACAACCTCAAGAAAATAAACAAATGGACGAGACGACGCCTCAATTACATGCAATGCAAATTGATCAATGTTCGAGTTCCGAAATACTGGGGAACAAATTGCCCACCGAATTCTTGCACCAGCAACGACTCCTAAAAGATGTTGAACGAAACGTCAATGTTTTAAAAACCAAAGTTTCCAATATTCAACACTTTCAAGATTTATTAATCCTAGAGGAATTGCTCACCCAGGAAATTCAAAATGTAGAGAAGATCGAAACGTTGGGGCATGAATGTTTGAGAAAACAACGAAAAAACATTGTAGACAAAATTGAGGTTGTAATCGACGATATGTATCTACGTGATCATATCCCCATGAAGACAAATCTACGCGATTGTATTCAACCAGAAACCCAGAAGACAAATCTTACAGTTCCTGCAGCCCTAAAAAAAGAAAAGGACGATCTAATCTCAAAAGCAAGTACGAAGTACTTCTATAACTCCAGGCTAAACAAAGACTCAGTACTACCCGGAGCTTATTGTAATAGGTGGGGTGATTTCTTTAAGTTAAAGGAAGAATTTTGGGAGGGGGTTCTTAATTGTTTTTGAGGGTTCGTAGAAATAAACTTAAAATTAAGTACTTTAAGTTATTTTTCCGTCTTGTGGGGGGGGTGTCGTATAACTAGTCATTTAATGCTATTTTATCTAGTGCATAACCCCTGTAGTAGTTTTTAAGTTTAATTTAGTTTTCAATTTTTTAGGAATAATAATTTGTTAGTATTATTATTATTTTTTTTTTTTTAAGGCACAAATAATGAAAAAATTATTTGTCAGAAACAAAAAGTAATTTTGGCAAAAAGTTGTTTTCGATAAAAGTTTTGAAGTGTAAAATGTTAATTCACGGTATGAAGTGTATTTGCCTTCTGTATTGTGGGTCATTTGTGTTTAGTTTTACGAGAAAAGTCGTTAAATGACTTCAGGCGGACAATAAGAGAGACGCAGTCCCCCAGACTTGGCCGTCTGCCAAAAAGAGCCATTGCGAATTTATTAAGTGGGGCGCAGCCCCCCAAGTGAAAATAAGCTTGATTATTATTTATTTGTTGTTAATTGTTTATAATAATAGTTTACTGAAACTAATTTCGATAAACCTTTTAGTTTTTATAATTGAAGTTTTAGTTTTAAATCATTTTATTCTTGAGGTAAAGTTTATCGAGATTGGATGTTATATGTTATAAATGTTGGGTTAATATTAAGTTTGTCGATTGTCATTATTGTAATGTAAAAGGTTTTGAAAAAATATTGAAATAAACCAAAACACTTTATTCTCTTTTGCCCTCCGTGGAATTACATATTACAAATTAACATTAATTAAAAGTCCTCCCCTTGCCCCCCCCCATAAATTAGTTAAAAAAGAAAATAGAGAAAAAGTATTTAAGAATTGGTAATACGTTACCTTCTCTCTTACCATTAACCACCATGAGGTTATTGGTTGACCCCTTTTGATTAAATTTTTGATTTCTCTTCAAATATTTTTATCTTAATTTTGGTGGACCGGTGGCCTTTCCGCCATCGGGGTTAAAGGAGGTGGGACCACCCTTAACAAAGAAAAAATTAATTAATATTTTTATGATTGATTTTTCTTATAAATTTAGTTTTTGATTTTTTTTAAAACCAATAAAAAAATCTGGCATCCCTAAATTATCAAAATGACCGAAAAAACCATTGAATGCTCGGGTAGTATAGAGTCCCAAGTAAGCCCTGAGAATCCTGAAGCCCAGGATTTTTCAACAATGGTAGAATCAATCCAAACTTATTTAAATATAACCAAAAATGCCGACCAGGACGCTTTACTTGCTTCCCAAACCAATCCTCGGTGGGACCGAGAACCACTCCCAGGGATAGAAACGCACTCCAATAGGGACATATTGGGCAACGTTAGGCCAACTCGCCCAGCCGAGTTGGCCCCAATGCGAGAAGTAGGAGTCGACCCTCTCTGGAATCCGGCTTTACTTAGGAGAACGCTACTCGGTCAAAAAGACCTCGACTCTGACTCGGGCTCTGAAGGTAGCGTATCTTTCCACAGACCGCCGAAACAAAGACATCCACAGGGCCGTATCGGCGACAATTCAAAGTTAGGAGAAAATTCTATTTTTCACCAGTTCACGTTTATACGTTATACGATGTTCTAAAATATTGCTAGAAGCAACATATCTTTGGCACTTTCCAGAAAACAGAGGCTACGGAGAAAAACTGGAAATTTCTTCTAACTTTGAATATTTATATAAAATTTTCAAACTTTTGAATGAACCCCGTAGCCTCTGGTTTTTGGAAAGTGCCAAAGATATGTTGCTTCTGGCAATATTTTGAAGCATCGTCTAACTTATAAACGTGAACTGGTAAAAACTAGAATTTGCTTGCCAATTTAACTAGGTAAAAAAGTTTCGAAACTTCTGAAGGAACCCCGTAGCCTCGGTTTTTTGGTAAATGCTGAAGATATATTGTTTCTAGCAATAGTTTAAAGCATGGTATAAATTATGAACGTGAACTGGTGGAAACTACTATTTTATTGTTACTTTGAAGTTAAGGACTTTGAATGAACCCTGTAGCCTATGTTTTTTGGCGAATCCTATATACATGTTATATCTACTTATATTAGGAAGCATCTGACCAAGTTTAAACAATTATTGTCTTTTAGTTTTAATAATACGATCAAAATAAATAAAAGGCGATACGGTACACTCCGCGTCAAAAATTTACTTAATCGGCCGCTAGTTTCAGGTTGGTTGTTTTAAGGGCGCACGTATCGATAAGTCCAATGGCTCTCGAACAAAAAAGCGTGGATGATAACAGTCATCATGACAACATGGCTTCGCAGATTTGATACCCGGATGAAGAATCAGAACAGAAAAGTGGTATTGTTTCTGGATAATTCAACGTCTCATCCAAAAATTATACTTGATAATGTCAAACTTATTCTTCTTCCATCCAATACTACCTCACAATGCCAACCTTTGGACCAAGGCATTATTCATAATTTTGCAATGCCCTACAGAAGCTAGATTATTAAGAGGCTTTTAACATATTGTATAGACAGTGGTTGTCCTCTTCAAGAAATCAAATATTATATTATATACCATAACCAACGCCTTGATATGGGTTACGGTGGCCTAGCGCAAATTGTCCCCCGTGACAACAAAAAAATTCTTTCTTCGAAGAGAAGAGAACATTCCGCTCGCAGAACTGTTTCCTAATATTAAGGACACATCTGTGAACTTGAAACAATTTGCATCTTTTGATAACAATTTGCCAACAGAAAGTGTAGAATTGACTATCATCGAGTATATTGACGGATGCAAGTAACGGATGAAACTACTCCCAACCCAACAAACATATTAAGTAATGTAGACCGGAACGGAAGGAAAATAATCCTAAATTGTCAAATATTTGCTTATTTTTGCCTTCAATGTTTTTTTAAAAGTCACAAAAGATTCGAACTCTAAAATCTAAGTCAAAATTTGGATATCTACAACTTAAATAATTTGTTATAGGGAAATCTAATTTTAGTTTAATTTACCTAGTTAAAAATTACAAATAAATTACCTCTTTGAGACATTAAAAACATTTAATCCCTAATAAGGAATATAATTAAGTCATAATTTACTTAATTGTTTACTTAATATATCTGTACCCCAGAGCCAGACTATGTTAAGTCCAAATTGGCCAAATTTTAGCTAAATATGTTAAGTGACTTAAAATTTTGCGGCGCATCGTTTGATATTTTCCATTTTGGCGTATCCTTTAAAATAACGAAAATAGCTCATTTTAAACTACGTTAAGTCCACAGCTCTCCTTGAGGCAAACAATGTTAAGTAGCACTAACCTCATTTGCCTCTGGATTTGCGTTCAGTTTAAAATGTTAACTCCACAACCAGTCAACATACCTTGCGAGTTTTTTGTGCTGTGCAATTTCTATTATTTACAATGCCTATTACGAGACGTGTTCCGTGGTCTTCTAGAACTAGTAAAATAATAAAAAGCTTGGAAAAGGCCGAAAATATTCAAAATGTTCAGGCCGCAGAAGCTAGGACCAGAAAAAAATCAAGTAAGTTAACTTTTCATGTTTATTTAATAATCAACTATTACGTTCTAACAAGTTTGAGCTAGTTAATAAAGACGTACACACTTGGAGGCGGATGCCGTTCACTCGACGATAGAGCGTGAAAGAAAGAAGATTCCCCAGTTTCAAATAGTTACCCCTTGGGATTGGCAGCAGATGATCAGATTGTGTGGAACAAAAAAACACTTCACTGTAGTCAACATGGAATATTCCGATTTTAAAGAATTTAAACATCTTTTTGAGGGATCAACAACACCATATATCAACAAGAAAAAAATAGCGCAGGCAACGATTTTCTGATATCCCTAGCAGTCCACTTGCAAGTTAGAAGAAGTAACCCTGGAATTCTCTATTATAAAACCGATTTTAGTACAGATTTTTTAGATGTCGACTTTCACAGAAGAAATAAACCAAATGACTACTTTCCTTTACCGATTCCACCGATTAGGGATGGGCCTTAACCAATTTCTGCTTAAAAGTATAGCCATTTACAAAAACTTCTTAAATGGGAACCAAAAAGATTCCATGACTATTACAAGAATTTGGAATACGGAAAAAAACGAAGATGACGACTTAAAATATATTTGTTTATTATAAGAGACCAAATTGTGTTATATTTTTTAATAATTAAGCAGTAAATTATGTAATGAACACGTAGGTAGTAGTATCCCCCCTCCAATTTACCTAAATGTTAAAAATATTAAGTCCACTGCAAATATGTCAAGTGCATCACTTTGGACTTAACATATATGATAAATCCAAAAATGAGTTTTTTTGCATATGCCAAGCTATGTTAAATCACTAAAATCAAAAACAAAAACTAAATTAAAAACTTTGGCATTATGCTCTTTATTCGTATTCCTATAACTAATTTAATTATGAAATTGTGACTAGATTTAGTAAAAACAGTGTTTTATAATTTGGAAAAGTCTAAAATGAATATTATTAAAACTGCTCTCCTGAAAAACTAAGTTTTTGGACTTAACACACTCTGGCTCTGGGGTACAGATATGTATTCTTAACTAAGGAATTTTTTGGCTATTATGCTAGGTAAACATTACCCAATTATTGCCTAAAAAAAGTCCAAATAATTTACTGACCATGTAGTTTCAGAAACAAGTAATATTTGGATTATTTTGCCATAATTGTTTCCAAAGTTATAGACCTTTTGTGGTTAAAAATTGAGCTTCTTCATAACTTTCTGATTAACCTCAAAGGCTAACATTGCTTGTACAGTTAATAATAAAGGGAAAAATAACTTTAAGGTTAAAAATATAAAAACAGCCATATTTAATAATTATTAGTTTTCCTGTTTATCGACAACTTTAAAAAAACAATAATTAATATTTTAAGAATTACATAAGGTGAGTGGAAAATCCATAAGACTACGATATATTTCGTCAACGAAAGTTTTTTTAAAACCTAAGGTACATTATATAATGTTTGTAATGAAGACACTCTGTTTTTAGGTTAATGGTAAAAATATTTAAAATTATCGTAATAATAACCATAATTCACAAACACATTTCTTTCGCCTCCAAATTTCGGTCCAGAAAAATGATAGAACCTAATTATATCACTTTATTGTTGAAATTATATTAAGCGGCCATTCCAAATATCTACTTAAGTCGAACTCCATTTTATAATTTATTTTGTCCTGTTGGAAGTGTTGGCATAATTTGTTGTTTTTTTTTAACGCCAGATATACTATGTTTTTCTGTGTATTTTTGTCTAGTGTCTTATTGCTCCTATATAGGTTATATTTAGGTCAAAAGGTTGGTCTCACTTTCCACATTTAGACGTAAAATAGGTCTATATTTATTTCACTTCGTTTTAACTTATTGGACAGAAAAACCCTATCAACCTATTTTCGACCTTCAAATTACTTTAGTTTCTTTCCCCACATTGGGCAATAGGAAAACAAATGTAGGTAAATTATCTCTATATATAATTGGTCATGCAAAATATTTGACCCGTTTAGAGGTCGAATAAAGCTTAATTTAACTTAAAATGTTTAAATAGTAAGAGAATGTTTTTTGGGAACTCTGTGACAGAGGAAGAGAAATCTGAACTTCAGTGCTCCAGTGTCGAAAATATCAAGCCTATCTGAAGCCTGTGCAAGTTTGAGAGACTTTTTTTATTGATATTAACAATTTTGATAAGTCTATAAATATTTCTCAACTGCTATTAGAATATGTGTGAATCTGAATTTTAAATAAGTACTTAAGAAGCAATCATTGATTATTTTAAAAAATAAGAATTTTACAGCAAACATACAGTACATTGTATAATATGTATGTTAGAATGCACGTGCAGTATATACATATTGGTAAATTGGCTTAATCTCATTTAAATTTAGTTCTGATAAATTTAAATAAAAATATTTAAAATTATTTACATACATGTATGTACTTATTAATGAACAAACACGGTAAAATGCAGACCAGTTGTTTTAATTTTTCTTTATTAACCAATCAACATTTGATTCCCCGAGGGTTGTCGCTATTAAGAGATTTTACTGTATAAAATAACCAAGTTCCGCCGCTGATTGCCCGCAGCAGTTTCATGTTTATGTCCTTGCAAATTCTGTAAGCAAATTCCTCAGTACCTATATCATTCTTCCTTTTACACACTATTTCGCTAGAAAATATTTGTTTAGGAAACATGCAGATATTGGATTTAAGGTATGTACACAAACGTAAATCTTCCTTGCAATAAAGGAAATGGGCGTGGCTTTCTTGAGGGTGTTATCGGATTCTATCGCTTTGATATTCAGAGCCAGAAAAGCCCTGAAATCATATGCTAATTCGTCCGAAAGGGTTTTGATTTATTTATAAGATCGTCTTGAGGATTCCACGCTCACATTGCAAGTATATTATGGACTACTTTGGATTCTGGATCGAAATTGGCAAGGGGAAATTATGAAAAATTAGATTGGTTGATCTGCAGGGTAATTTTAGAGCAATATTTCACTAGCGTACAGACGAGGTTAAAATAATACTCGTAGTTCATACAGTGTGTATCTACCATATGGAATAAACTCGATAATAAATACATGAGGACGTTTCCGAAAAAACGCTCGGACACGTCGATTGGTATTTCTAGTTGTGCATTTTCTTCAATAAAAACTTTCTATACAGGGTGTCTCATGTAACAGTGGCTAATACTAACTTTTTTATTTTAAATGCAACACCCTGTATATTATTCAGTTTTTGGATTCTTCAGAAAATTTTAGACATATTTCTTGTACAATATCCTATACCATCTTCAACTGTTTCGGAAATATTAAGTGTTTTCAGATTTATTGCAAAAATTAACAACACACTAAAAAACTTATAAGTAATAAAAGGAAACAAGGTCTGTCTATACCACCAAAATAAAATATATTTGTCCTTTTAGGGTGAAATAAGGGTTAAAGAGTATACATAATTTAAATGTGACATTAGGTTGTACTAGTTTCGACTTTAGAAAAAGTCATCTTCAGCAACCCAGTAATTAAGAAATATGTTTTT
Source organism: Polydrusus tereticollis (assembly GCA_963920685.1). NCBI lineage: Eukaryota > Metazoa > Arthropoda > Insecta > Coleoptera > Curculionidae > Polydrusus > Polydrusus tereticollis. Next base: position 35,666,947 of record OY987331.1, read on the forward strand.
TTAGGATGTACCTAAATAAACTAAAATAAATTAGAAGAGGGGGAAGAGTGGTTCAACAATATACGGTCATAATTTTGTTTTAGTTTATTTAGGTACATCCTAAAAAAACATATTTCTTAATTACTGGGTTGCTGAAGATGACTTTTTCTAAAGTCAAAACTAGTACAACCTAATGTCAAATTTAAATTATGTATACTCTTTAACCCTTATTTCACTCTAAAAGGACAAATATATTGTATTTTGGTGGTATAGACAGACCTTGTTTTCTTTCATAATCTCGCCACAGAAAATGGACTACTTCTTGAATCTTAATAAATAATACTGTTTATTTCTTAATAATGTAAAAAACAAAAAAAAAACATTAATGTAGGAGATGTTGAAAATTGATGTTAAAATGTTTTTACTGATATGAAATAAAAAAAGGTATAAATAGTGTTGTTTACTTTTGTTTAAAACGCCTGACCTTAGCAAATTAATGTCTGTCTGCATGACAGTAGTTGTCAGTGTTATAGTCGTTCGAGTTTCGTGAACTGCATAGAAAAATGGTTTATTTAACAGAATTGCACAAAATAACAATTCTACAGATGATTGGTTATGGAGATAAAACACGAACACAAATGGAAGTTGTTCGCTTATTTCATGAAAAATTTCCAAATTTGCCGCCTATAACTCAAGGGGCAAAAGCAGTTTCGCCAGCTTGGACATGTAAAGCAGATAAAAAAAAATAGCTGCCAATGCAATAAGTGATGATACCAAATTAGATATTATGCTTGAGTTTCAGGAAAACCCACATACTTCTAGACGAAAAAAATGTCCGATGTTTACCATTCATCGATTATTACATCGAACATTACAAAAAAATAAAATGTATCCCTATAAAATGATACCTACTCATGAGCTCATGGAAGACGATTTTGATAGGATAACGTATTTTTGTGAACAAATGATGGCAATGTTAGATAACAATGTGATCCAATTAGAACATGTTTCGTTTTCTGATGAGTGCACCTTTACACTTCACGGTCATGTTAATCGTCAGAATTGCAGCTATTGGTCTAGGGAAAATACTCACTGAATGAGAGAAGAACATACGCAATATCCTAAAAACAAGCAAAGACGCAACTAAACATATACATTTTTGATTATAACTTTTAAGCAACCCCGTATATTTTATAATTGTAAAAAGGAAAGAATTTTATTTTAACAGAATACAATTTAGGCATTATGTACATAGTATTAGGTACACTTATTTTTTATTAAACATTACAAAAAAATACAAAATATAAAAAATACATTATACAGAAATTAAATTATAAGAAATCATAATATTCCTTGTCATCTAAGGAACTGTCATCTCCTCTTGACGTTATAATTAACGGGTCGACGGTCCGATCGATCAGGTGGTCAAGATCCCACATTTTCTCCTCTTCTTTAATGACTTAACAGTAGCTTAACGTCTTTCATTTTGAATGTCGTGTTGTGTCGTGCTACAAATCCTTTCATTTGCGCCCACATAAGTTCTATAGGATTTCGTTCGCAATGATATGGCGGTGTGCGCAGCACAGTTACACTATGTCTTTCTGCTATATCTTCCTCGGCATATTTTATAAAACGATGTTTGTGTAAATTTGCTATAGCTAATAGTTCCTTCTTTATCAAATTATCTTCAAATTCAGTACTTTTGGTAGTTACCCAGTCGATAATTTCTTTACAAAATGAAGTTGGAGCCTTCTCTATGCGTCGTGAATGATAGTTTGCGTTATCCATAACTACTACTAAATCAGCTGGAAAATATTTAATCATTTCACCAAAATAGTCCTCAAAAACATTCGAATTCATGCCCTTGTGGTAATCTCCCGTATTGACCGACTGGAAGGTTAGCAAACCTTAGTTCTCTAAAAATTTTGGTTAGTTATCATAAATAATTTAATGCACAAAGTTTACCTGCGCCTATGGCCGACACTGAAATTGAGCCGAACTGGACGGAATCTCCCATTTTATTACTCTACACCTTTTTGAGATAGGGTATAATTACAATTTGTAACTTTGTACAGCCTAAATGAACTAAAAAACTTATACCAGAATTATTCTTGTACATTGCTTGGGAAGCCAGGAACGGTCTTGGCACCGGACTCATAGGGTCAAAATTGTGATTTTTAGGAAACCAAAAAAATACTTTTTTAAATATTTTGAGCATTCTTCCTTAAACAGGGCACTCTTCATTTGCTTTAAAAATATGAATCCATTTCGAGATAATCAAATTCTTATAGAATTTAATATCAGCAGTAATTCATCGCAAAATTTTCAAAATTAATTTATTTATCGTCAATTTATTTGGTTAATTATTTTTTAATTTGGCATTTGGCTAAAAAACAGCAAGTTGCCCAGTGAAATTTTTTAAGACTTCAAATAATATTTATATATATACACTGGGGTCTGTCCGGGCGACTGGTTTTTTTAAAAGACAAACCAGAAGAGCACTAAAAAGGGGGAGATACACATAAGGGAGAGACATGGATAGCGATTCTAACGTTTAAACCTTATAATTCTAACTTAACTTTATGTAAATACTCAACAAGAACCTTTTTTACTTTTCTATTTTGTAAGGACAAAAGGTAAAGAATAATGAAGGGACATTTATAACAACTCCTAAAAACACAATAATAACTAAACTAGTATTTTCACTTACTAATTATTATTGCTTGTTATTATTATAAACGAATAAACTTAAGAATTTAATATGGACTAATGCTAACATGCATTTAATTTATGGCCAAATTAGATGCAATTCTCTGGAAGCAAGAAGCTTATGCTGAGAGATTTCCAAATCGAAATTTACCGGATCGAAAAACATTATTTGTAAAAAAAATGTAAAGCTTTTCTCTTGATAGAAATTTGGAAGTCATTATAAAAATTGCTCGTAAAATAAGTGTTATTATTCTAAGAATTTTTTGTCGTTATATTTGGAACAATATTGCAGGATCGTTTCATATTTGTTCGCAAATATGGATTATTGACGTAACTCTTTCCTGGTATTTACTGAAGTTGAGTAACAAGTTCTTTCGGGTGATCAAAAAAAAAAGAAATCCAAAGGATTTAGGTATGGGACCTAGGTGGCCATAGCATAAATATCCACCGCGACCTATCTATGACAGAGGGCATTAAAGGAGAGTTAAATGTAGAAAAATGAAAATATTTCATATACCATTAAGAACATACAGGGTGTCCCGAAATTAGTTGGCCAAAGAAAAACCGTGGAATCTGCAAAGGAAAATAATACTAATTTGTTTAATAAACAAGTATCGGAAATGGCCCCGTAAGGGAGCTACGGGAGCTAATAGGGAACCAATGAAGATGGAATTGTTTAGATTATTCCCAAACAGTTGAACATAGAAACATAAATTTTTTGGTATTTTAGTAAGTCATACATGCCGAATCTAGATCTAAAATCAAAACTGTCAAAATTGAATCAGAGGCGTAGCATTTGGAAGGGGGGGGGGGGGGGTTGAGGAACAAAAACAAAAGTAGCTTTTTTCTAAGTTAATGTTTTTCATTATTTTTCTGGAATCATGAAAGATCAGGGCTTTCTGGCACAAAAAGGTACTCTCGATGTAGGGGAGAGGGTCGATGAAACGGACACTTCCAAAAAATAATTGATATATGTTTTAATATTCTTTTAATTACTAAATAGGATATATAGTATAAAACGGTAATAAATTACTTAGCATTTTTAATTATTAGTAATTCATTTATATTAAACCATTTAAAGTAACAGAATATTAAAAAAAAATGTAATTTTGGCCAGTTCATTACAGCGCTGTATTGAACCGGACAAAGGGTGTTATGAAAAGGACGGGTCTACAAATATAATAATACACATAGTTAAAAACAGTTTTTTTTTTAAAAGTAGTTAAAATATGAAATTCTCTACCAACTTCCTTTTGTAACAAAACAAAATATAACATTTAGATGATTAAAGATATAAAATAATTGCATTTGTTGCAAAAAAAATGATGGCCGCCTTTTAGTCCACAGGTCTCATGAGCCCACATTTGGCACACAAAGCATTTAAGCCAGTCTGTCTTACTTAATTTATAAACGCCACTACAAACCACACATGCATCTTGTTCATTACTGCATTTTTCTTTATCTTGTTTGTTTTGAATATTATGTAGGATTTTCTTTCCTTTCTCCTTTTCTATCAGGCCCCTTTCAAAACTAAGGCAACTGAGGGGAATACCATCATCACTGGAATCAAGGAATGAAGTATTTTCAATGTGTATGTTTTTCTTTCCTTCCTCATTTTCTGCTACTTTTCTTTGAAAACTAACGTCATTAAGGGATGTGTCGTCATCATCACTGGAATCATGTAGCGAAATATCTAAGCTTGAATTTTCAGAACTAGATTCCTGGCATAAACTTTTTATTCGTTTTTTGGTGGCACTTGATAACTTTTTTTTCTTGGAACCTGCTGCTTCCTTTTCTTGTAAAAGTCTGTCTTTCTCAGGTGTTTCCGTTATAATAGTTGTTTTACCTTTACAAGGACCTCCAAGCTTTCTTTTTCGTGCAGGATCCTTAGGATACGGCCTCACGTCTTCGGGAGACATGACTGCGTCCTTAGATGTAGAAGGTAAATTATTACGAAACACATTGTGGTTTTGAAGCGGACACATGCACATGCATTGAACCGGACGTCCGTTTCAGTGCATTAATACATGTCCACTTCATGGCAATCGCCATTTTATTTCTTTAGTCGCTTTCAATGCCGAAAGAAAATACCTAACCAAAAAGCTTTCTACCTGACATGCTTCTCAAAGGTGTTACAGAAGAGATTACCTAAGCCCAAAATAACAATTTAAAATAGCCTACCTTAAATGCAGTTCACAAATTTCTATAAATATTTACTTTTTATGCCAAGAATATGGTTTCTTTCCTAGCTTATCTGCTACGTACACCATCAGACCGATACAGCTGTGGTGTAATTCACTCAAGACAATGTTGGTAGAATGTCATTAAGGACCGCATTATACTAAAGAGTTTTTACACTAGAGCAACTGTCCGTTTCATAGCGTGTCCGTTTCATTGACACTTTCCCCTACTTCGCTCAGATGCGCCATTTTTGAAAAAAAAGTCCTTAACGATAACCCTGTTTACCAAGGACCGATTACATTGTCATTAAAACTTAGTTGCAGGCCTTGAAACAAAATTGGCATGTTTATTATAATTTGCCAGCTTGACAATTATTATGATAGTTTATTCGAAATTTTCTGGTATAATTATTGTGGTTAATTTTTTTATTATGCAGCGTTTCTCGAATAACTAATTAGCTGATATTCATTTTATTTACGGATATTACAATGGTAATGCATGTGCCGCTGTACGTGAGTACCAAAGACGGTTTCCGAGAAGAAAACTGCTACATCGAGTAGTATTTAGCCGTGTCCATAGAAATTTGATAGAAAATGGATCATTTAGGCGTTCCCAGGGATAAGGCCGGCCTATAGAAAATTATTATTTTGGGTAGCGCTAAATAGAATTGAAGAAAATCCTCAAATAGCATTCAGACCGCTGGCAAATATTATCAATATCCCCAAATCAATTTTAAGTATCTAATATTAAATTTATTAGAATTGTTTTCACAGATAGCAGCACGTGAATTCTTTAAAAATATTTTTTTGTGGGACAATATGTGCAATATTGTTTATGCCACAAAAGTAGATAGCCCAGAAGAGCTTTTAAGACGAATTCATGCAACTGGAAATCGAATTAAAGAAAACCGGTTCGAAATTCTTCGCACTACTAAAAATATTAGGAAATGGACCGTTTCCTACTGTGTATTAAACTGTGTATTAAACAAAATGGAAATTTATTTGAACATTTACTCAAGTAAATCAGTGTTGTTGTTATAGTGCAGCCAATCTGTAAAATTTGCGAGAAAAAAATACCATAAGCGATTTTATTTCATAAATGGTTAGGGGGGCATGTGATTAGCTTAAAACCAAATTGTCGCCCCCCCCCCCGTGGGCGCTTGTGGGAAACTCAAAAAAATTTTGACTTGATTTTCCGCAACAACGGTAAGTCGCAGAGAAATATTTTGTAAACAAATATTGTAGAAAACAATATTCTCCACAATTTATCTCATGCAGTCACTGCGCTACGACTAAAAGTGCAGAAAGCAGAGGGCGCCAAAGTCGCTAAAAATCACTTTTTCCTCATTTTCGACGCGAAAAATATTGTTTTGCTGAATAGCATAAATACAAAAGTTGTAGAGCCCAAAAAAATTCTATAAATTGAGTCCGCGCTTTTTTTTTACAATGCACGGTTACAGAGATATAGCGCCTGGAAGTACCAACGCAATGCAGCGTCTTAGCATTCTATTAATATTGACCCTTTTCTGGCACACTAATCACATGAAACTGTTACGAAATAAAACAAATGAATATGGCAAATTAGGTTAACATGCAACCTTGGGTAACTAAGTAGAACATCCAGTATATTTTAGAAACATGTAATGCATTTTTTTTTAATATTAAAAATATAATAATATTATGTTGATATTTGCTCCAAGCCGTTTTCGAGATATTTCAATTTAAAAATGCTGATTTAGTATACCACTGTTATATTAAATCACAGTTGCCATGAATGAACATACGATAAGAATATTAATAATTATCCGGATGTCATTTATTGTTTGATTTTTTACTGATTATTGTATTGTTTTACCAAATCGCTTTAAAAATATCAACAAATTTTAATCAAAATATTACTGATAATGTAAGGTCATGAAATCAATTTAGTACATTTAACTCTACAAATATACTATTGTATTAGAGTAATAAAATTGCAAAAACAGCATATTTGATAACATCGGTAACTACAGATTATTGACGTCACAGAAAGGCAGGCGTTTTGACCCACATTCAAAATGTTAATGGTAATTTGATTGTAATCACGTAACACAATTATTAGTTATTAACAATACTTGTACAAGGCCATTATACTGGTATTCTAACGTCGATTTGAAAATATGACTCCATTCTACGAGTTCTTATTACTCCATAAATTATACTTAAAATATCAAGTTCATTTAACATTTTTTTAAATTTACACTTTCCTATCAATTTCCTAACAATAATTTCTGTTCACTGTTGAGGTTGATTTGAAGCTAAGTAAATAAATCGCCCCTAGTCGATGATTCACAGGGTGGAACCGTTTTGTCAATTCGCCTTAATGTAGGTATATTGATTATTCTATTCTATAACTATAATAAACTTGTGGAGAAAGACTTCGACTTTCCTTTCCCCTATAAAGCATTTATAGTTGTGGCGTAGTGGTCATATTAGACGTGAGGATCTGTAACAATAGAATGCTACGATCACAGGACATAAAACAAATGATGCTGCATTCGGTTGGTACTTCCAGGCGCTATATCTCCGTAACCGTGCATTGTAAGAAAAAAAGCGCGGACTAAATTTATAGGATTTTTTTGGGCTCTAAAACTTTTGTATTTATGCGATTGAGCAAAAACATATTTTTCGCGTCGAAAATAAGGAAAAAGTTATTTTTTAGCGACTTTGGCGCCCTCTGCTTTCTGCACTTTTAGTCGTTACACCATGACTCCATAAGATAAATTGTGGAGAATATTGTTTTCTACAATATTTGTTTACAAAATATTTCTCTGCGACTTACCGTTTTTGCGGAAAATCAAGTCAAAATTCTTTTTGAGTTTCCCACAAGCGCCCAAGGGGGGGGGCAACAATTTGGTTTAAGCGAATCACATGCTCCCCCCCCCCCCCCCCCAACCATTAATGAAATAAAATCACTTATGGTATTTTTTCCCGTAAACCCGCTTTTCCATAACAGATTGATTGTACTGTTAACTTTAAAAAAATTCAAAATTTTAATTTGATCCGTGTTTGCTAAACAATGTTATCGTTAAGGACTTTTTTTTCAGAAACGGTGCATCTGAGCGAAGTACATCTAGAGTACCTTTTTTGCCAGAAAATCCTAAACTTTCATAATTCTAGAAAAAAAAATGAATAACATTAACTTAGAAAAAAGTTACTTTTGTTTTTGTTCCTCAACCCCCCCCCCCCAAATGCTACGCCTATGATTAAATTTTGACAGTTTTCATTTTAGATCTAGATTCAGCATATAAAAGTTACTAAAATACCAAAAATTCATGTTTCTATGTTCAACTATGTTTGTTTGGGAATAATCGGAAAAATACCACCTTCATGGGTTCTCTATTAGGGGGCTGTAGCTCCCTTAGGGGCAATTTCCGATACTTGTTTATTAAACATGTTAGTATTATTTTCCGATGAAGATTCCACTGCTTTCCTTTTGCTACCTAATTTCAGGACACCCTGTATATAGGGTATACTTAACAAAACCACATAAAAATATATAGGGTGTTCTATTTTGGAAAAGTCATAATATTTTAATTTAAAATTTATCAGGTTTTGTATTACAAACTGTATTATATATTTCAAATATTTGACGTGCATAATACTGGTTATCCCTTACTCTCTGCTGATACTAAATATAAATATTTTCCTTGGAAAACTAAAGACGTAGGTCAGAAAATAATTGATGCTTCAATTTGAGGAGCTTTTCGTTAAAACCCCAAAATTTTCAAGAATTATAGGGTGTACAATTGTACATGTATCATATCTTAAGTAAAAAAAGTTTTGTATCAAAGCAAAGAAACCAAAAATAGTATAATATACAGGGTATTCTATTTAAAAAATACAAATTTGCTCTGACACACTTTCTTGGTAGTCAATATTTGTATTAATTTTGTAATATGCACATTTATCAACCATACAGTATAGCATAAATAGTATTTTTGGAAAATGTATCTAAAGATGCAACACCTCGAAAGTAATCCGATTGTATACCATCCGGCATTAGATCAAAATATCATAGTGTAACAGAATTCTTAATAGTTATATTAACATATTATTTATGTACAGTGATGGGCTAAAATATGGAACCAATTCATTTAAAAATCAGGTATTAATTTTTTGAAAAAACGCTCGGACACGTCGATTATAATTTTTTCTTCCGAATTTTTCGCCTCAAAAAGAAATTATACAGGGTATGTCAAAAAGTAGATGTAGCAAAAATTTTTTTGTTTTTTTAAATAGAACCCTATTTTTTTCAGTCGAATTTTGAATTCTACGACAAATTCTGCGCATAATTGATGTAGCATACCCTATCCTTATCTCAAACAGTTTTAGAGAAAAATTACTCCATAAAACGAAATCTTTCTTTAAAAAAAGTTACATGTACCTACTTAAAGGTAAACAGGTAAATTTAAATGAATTGTCACTACGATAGCAAGTCATGTGTCAATCAAAAATAATTTTAGGTATAATTTTGAAAAACGGTGATCATGGTGCATTTAAATAAAACTCAAAGAATCGAAATTTTAATTTTAATTGGATGTGGAGACAAAACAAGAAACCAAGAAGAAGTTTGTAACTTGTTTAGCGCTAAGTATCCAGAACGACCGATTACAAGATCTACAGTGAGTAAAATTGAGAAGAAATTCAGGGAAACAGGGAATGTAAAGGATCGTCTACGGCCAGGTCGTCCAAAAATTAGTGAAAACACAAAATTGAACATTTTGTTAGAAGTTGAAGATAATCCCCATAGTGCATCCACTGAAGTAGCCCTTCATAATGATGTGAGCCGACGATCTGTTTTGCGGGTATTGAAACAAGAAAAGTACCACCCGTACAAAATTAGGTTGCTGCACGAGCTAAACGAAGATGATCCCGACCGCCGACTACAGTTTTGTGAAACTATGATGGAAATTTGCAACTTAAATCTATTTTTCCATCGCAACATACTTTGTAGCGATGAAGCCACATTTTGTTTGAATGGTTCGGTAAACAGACAAAATTTTCGGTATTGGAGTACAATTGGATGAGAGAACAGCACACGCAAAACCCACAAAAAGTAAATGTTTGGGCAGGGATATTAAATGATAGAATTATTGGACCTTTTTTCTTCGATGGAAATCTTACAGGAGACCGGTATTTACAATTTCTTCAAAATGAATTAATTCCCACACTAGCAGCGGATTTTCCAAATCCGAATCAGCCTAATCTACCAGAAGCGTCTATTTGGTTTCAGCAGGATGGTGCTCCGCCTCATTTTGCTCGACAAAGTACGAGAGTATTTGAATACTGTATTTCCCGAACAATGGATAGGCAGAAGAGGACCCATAGAATGGCCTGCGAGATCTCCCGATCTTACACCAATGGATTTCTTTCTTTGGGGTTATTTGAAATCAAAAGTGTACAAGGATAAACCACAAAATTTGGAAGACTTAAAATTTAAAATTAGATATTATGGAATTAGGCAAATTAATGAAAATACTGTAAATAATGTTTTAGAAGGGTTTTTAAGTAGATTGGCATATTGTCAAGAAGTTAATGATTGGCATTTTCAACACTTAATAAAATAATTTTCGTTTTATGATGTAATTTTTTTCCAAAACCGTTAGAGATAAGGATAGGGTATGCTACATGAATTATGCGCAGAATTTGACGTAGAATTCAAAATTCGACTGAAAAAAAAACTATTCTATTTAAAATACAAAAAATCTTTGCTGCATCTACTTTTTGACACACCCTGTATAATTTCTTTTTGAGGCAAAAAAATTCGGAAGATAAAATTATAATCGACGTGTCGGAGCGTTTTTTCAAAAATTTATTACCTGATTTTTAAATGAATTTGTTCCATATTTTAGCCCATCACTGTATGTACTAATGTAAAACAATCAACGCAACTGCATAAAAACCCAAAGTAGAATTATAAAAAACAATTTAGAAGCAAAATAAATAAATTGTTTACAAACCATTTGTTTTATTTTAAAGAATATTTAATGATCAATTACCAAAAAACGAAACAAACAAATTTCTTATTTTGGAACCGGAGATTGATTTCGAATGAGAGTCCTTTATTTAAAAATAATGAGGAGGTACGGAATAATTATTTATTAAAGAACAGATCCATCGTTATTTTTATATTTTCTTTCAGGGAGATCTTGTTGTCATTTATATTGAAAAGAAATATAAGATAATAGTCATAAATTATACTTGGCTTTTATTTCTCTTTATTTTTATGTACAATTTGACAAAATAAATTAGGAAAATTTGAGGTAAAAAATGTTCAATGGTAAATCACTAATCACTTTATAATAAACGGTAAAAAATAATTTTGCACTTTCCACAAATATACAAGTTTTATATTTTAACTCGACATGTTTCGCAAGACTGTTGCTTTTTTTAAAGGAGTACAAAAAAGTGATATTTTAAAAACTATATCTGTACCTGAGAGCCAAACTTTATTAACTCACAAAAATCAAATTTTACAGGAGAGCAGTTTTAAAATTTTTATAAACATTAAATTCATATAAAAAATATTTGGTTAATAACCATTTGTTTTAAACAAAACTAAATAATATATTGTGGTCAGCCTTAACTTTTCCGTTTCCTACCTTTCAAAACTTTTCATTATTTTTGTCAAAAAAGTAATTAGAAAGACACTAAATTGAAGTTAATATTATTTGGCCCTAACATATTATTTGGATTATACACTGTATCCAGTTTTTTTTTTGGAGATAATATTAATATGAAATGGATTTAATATGGTCAATGAAATATTGTAAGCTTGTTTTCAAATTATTTATTTATTATTTTTTTAATGAAAGGAAGTTAAAAAATGTAGTATACTAAAGCTAAACGAGGTAGCAAATCCTACTCCTAATTACCTATAATTCGTTACCTTATCAGAATGGACTAAGTTTGTTTAGTTTTCTTACGTACAACAAACTATAAGAAGTGTACAATGATTTAAAATCTTTAAAATCAGATAATTCCATATTAACAACATTGAAAGGTTTTGACCGACAACAAAGCCTTGCGATTTGCTGCCAGTCCCAGAGCGTTATCACTTTTAAAGATGGAGTTCGTTTTCTTTCTCTTTCAATCACGGAACGGTCACCATCGACATCCATAGACGTGTGGCCACGTAGCAGAAATTTGTGGTTAATCACTTTTATATTTAGACAGTTTTTTTAAAATCCAGAAGTATGCCATTACCATAATCATATTACGATTTTGTGACGGGCAGTTATCTGACCAGATAGTAATCTCTTCTATGCTTTCACCTAAAGTCTATGCCCATTTAAGAAGGCCTGATGCCATTTGATTTGCCCCATGTCCAGATTTAGATTTGTCCCACATGATACACGTTGTAACATTTCCAGCAGCATCTGATATAGTGTAGTTGTATGTCCACAACTTAAGTTTATAAAAGCTTTGTTGGTTTGAAAGTAGAGGCGTAGGGAGACATTTCAATCCACAGTAACAAACTTTACACTTTATATAGCTGTCTCCTTATCTGTTCTTTTCAGTGCGTATCGTTTGCCAACTTCGTCAAGGTGTTTTTGGTACATTATGTCAATATTTTCCAGATTTTCTTTTGCCTCAACAAATAGTATTAACTTCAAAAGTTATTTAGTAATAATCTTACAACGACAGTATTAATTCCCAATATCATTAATATTTTCAGTATAAAAGAGTATTAAATCCAAAAAAAAAATTAAAGCGCAGGTAATAATATAATATTTTTTGCTTTGACTAATAGCAATAAAAAATAGTAAAACTATTGTGCAGTTATTTTTCATACAGTTCTAGTTTATTATTTAAAAAAAGGTTTTTCTTACTTTTTTTGAGGTTAGGAACTAGGACACCACTATTTTCTCCACTTTCCTCGAAAACAGCATTTTGAATGGGTAATAATTCAAATAAGTACAGAAAGTATATCCGAAGTTTTTAAAGCCATTTTCAAAAGTTTACTGGTTCTATTTGTCATTTCGTGGCAGAATAAAAAAACACATGTGCACTTCTAAACCAAAATATTAAGGCACTGAAAACTCTCTTAAGTCCACACATCAAACTTTAGCAGTATTAACTCCATAATACTCTTTTGTGGGAAAAATACTGGGAGTACTTTCAACAGTATTAACTCCGTAATATTATTTTGCTCGGACAAGGCTGGGGATATCATACTGTTTAGCTCTGCCTAACTTTAAAAGTATAATATGTATGACTTAATTCTGTTTTCCATGTAAAAGAGCAGGTTTTATTTAGTATATTAAACTTAATACCGTTTTTTTTTCAAAAATGGAGTTAATACAGTTTGGCTCTCAGGTACAGAATCTTGTTGTCGTTTATATTGAAAAGAAATATAAGATAATAGTCATAAATTATACTTGGCTTTTATTTCTCTTTATTTTTATGTACAATTTGACAAAATAAATTAGGAAAATTTGAGGTAACAAATGTTCAATGGTAAATCACTAATCACTTTATAATAAATGGTAAAAAATAATTTTGCACTTTCCACAAATATACAAGTTTTATTTTTTAACTCGACATGTTTCGCAAGACTGTTGCTTTTTTTTAAAGGAGTACAAAAAAGTGATATTTTAAAAACTATATAGGGTATAAATTTTAAGTAAGCAGGTATACAAGTTTAACTGAGGGAAAACCTATATTTACAAAGTAATTAAATATATTCAAAAGAGGTGATGAATTTAAGTCTAATTGATCATTAAGTAGAGCATTGTGATTTTTAAGTTTGTTTATTTCCAAGGATTGAAGCAGATTTAATTTAAAACTTTTTGTTTTCAGTATGTAAAATATCGTTGTTAATATTAGATGTATGGTTTTCTTCTAAAATGGTTAGAATAACTTGAATCAGTTTTGTTTTTTATGAAACTAAAGTAATATTCGTTGACGCGTTTTTCAGAATTTCTGCCAGTTTGCCCTATGTAAACTTTGGGGCAATCGTTACATTTTAATTTATAAGCACCAGATTTCTTTTCTTTATTTAGTTTAGTTTTATTATTTTTAATGTGTTTCCCTAAAGTATTATTTGTTTTGAAGACGATATTAATATTCAGATTTTTGAAAAAGTTTTTTTTTTAGTACTCATGTGGCCAATGTACAGTTGTGTGCATAAAAAACTCGTACAGCAGTTATAGGCTATTGTAAGTCAGGCTTGTCAATCTTAATTATTCCTTTTATTGACTTTGACAAGTAGTGTCAAAATTCAAACAATTTTTTCAGTAAACGAGCTTTTAACATTTTTCTAATGCAAATAGTGCAATGCCTCAGCTAGATAATTTAAAAAGAGCTCAAATAATTGTTTATTTACAAGATGGTACGCCCATAAGAAATATAGCCCATATTATTAATGTGAATAAGAAGACCGTGCAAAACATAAAGCACAGATGGGAGATCGAGGGTAACGTGAATAGAAAAAAGCCAACTGGGAGACCCAAAATAAGTACCAAAGAACAAGATAATGCACTTTTGCGGTATTTGGAAGACAATCCCTTTGAAGTAGCGTGGAATGCTATTCGACTTACAGCATTTCCTGCATCAAGATCGACAGCAAGTTGCAGAATTAAAAAATCGCACCTAAAAAGCTATGCTGCTGCCAAAAAGGTAATACTGGGAAATGAATATAAACAGGCAAGAGTTATTTTCGCTTTAAATAACATTTTACGCGAAAACTGGAATATTGTAGTATTTACCGATGAGAAAGTTTTCCAGTCATGCTTTACAGGAAATATAAGAGTGTACAGACCTAGAGGAAAAAGATTTAATGAAGAATTTGTTCATAATTCAGAAAAATCCGATAGATTTTCGGTAAATGTTTGGGCTTGGTTAAGCTTTTGAGGCGTGTGCTGGATTGTTAATGAAAGATTTAGCGCTATTACGTATAGGAACATTTTGCAAAATATTATGTTACCTAGTATTTCAGAACATTTTCCCGATCAAAATTTTATTAACCAACAAGATAATTGCCCGGTCCACAATGCAGCAATCATAACAGAATGGTTTGAACGGCAAAATATAGAGCGACTAATGTGACCCGCCAGAAGTCCCGACATTAATATTTTGGAAAATGTTTGGGGTCTTATGACTAAAAAAATCTACAAAGTTAACTTCCCACCAAACACAAGGGATGAGCTGATAAATTTCATAGAAGAAACGTGGGACAAGCTAGCCAATGATATCAATCTGATAAGAAATCTTTATGCTTCGATACCAAATAGACTAAACAAAATAATAGAAAATAATGGCGCTATGACCAAATACTAATATAACTTTGATACATTTTAGATATTGAGTTAATTGTTATAATGTTATGTATTATATTTATTTCATTTTTTTAATAACAAATAATCATTTCGATACTTCAGGACAAAATGTAGCATGATTTTTTTTTTAATATAATACATGTAACATACGTGTACTACCTACTTTTTATTGAAATCTAGAACATCATAGGCAGGTTTACACCATACAAACCTTGTACGAATTTTTTATGCATACAACTGTACGAAATAACTTAACAATTGTTTTTATTCTCTCTTACAGCCGCTTGCAGCGACTTTTTTTTAAAGGACCTTTAGGGTAAAGGCCCTTTAAAGTGCCATTAGAGTATTTTGTATCTTGCACCGATTTTAATGGTCTTTTAAAGCGTTCTTTAAAGGACCATTAGTTAATTGGCCAAATTTGGTCACTTAAAGCTGTTTTAAGGTTAATTGTGCGTGCTAGTTCAATTTTGATTTTTCACACAAAACTCAAAAACAGACAGAAGAAAAGATGGATTATGTAAACGTTATTGGAGATGGGTTGGTAGAGGGTGGTGTTGCAGATGATTTGAAAATATTGGCTTTTGTTGTATTTGGCTTCCCTCGAAGACTCAATGAGCGCCGTAATTATTACGCAGAAATAGACCAATTTGGTTTTTTTCACGGGGGCACCTCTAAATACACTGGTCCATTAATTATGGAATAGGCAAAAAAGTACTCAAATTTTTAACATCCATATCTCCATCAAAATGATATCAATCCCTTCAATTTTGGGTTTGTTAGGTAGGCCGTCCCTTGGACTACCTAGTACAATGTGTTTGACCTTACTTTATTTCTTTTTTATACAGGATGATGGATAAGATACCAAGCCGTGTAAAAAGGGATGATTTTAAAATTAAGGTTTGAGAAATAGGAAGTAATGAAAATTGAATTTTATTTGTGTGCTGGTTACAGCTTTATGTTAGGTAGGTACTTACTGTACAAATTACAGCGCAGTGCCGTTCGTGTCAATTAAAATAAAATTTAAAAATCTGTATATTGCAAATTATATTGACGCAAGGGTCAAAAATTTTAAGACGGTATCGAGAAGATGGGTCGAATCAAAGAAGAACAGGGCAAGGCCGACCAAGGAAAACAACTGCTAATCAGGATCGGTTTTTAACAATGCAATGTGTTCGAGAGCGATTTACAAGTACCTACCAAAGCTACAAGCACGGTTGTCAAACGTTCGCGTTATTATTTTTTTTCTTATGATTAAGTTGTTTCTTTAAATTTTTATTACTATCGTTAAGTTGGCTATATCACGATTTTTTATTTATTTTTTTAATTGACACGAACGGCACCTGCACTGTAATTTGTACAGTAAGTACCTAACATAAAGCTGTAACCATTACACTAATAAAACTCAATTTTCATTGCTTCGTATTTCTCAAACATTAATTTTAAAATCATCCCTTTTTACACGGCTGGGTATCTTATCCATCATCCTGTATAAAAATGACATAAAGTAAGGTCAAACACATTGTACTAGGTAGTCCAAAGGACGGCCTACCTAATAAACCAAAAATTGAATGGATTGATATAATTTTGATGGAGATATTATGGATGTTTAAATTTTGAGTACTTTTTTACCTATTCCATAATTAATGGACGCAGTGTATTTACCGATTTTATTAAAATTTTATATATCTACATTACTTTTAGATGTATAGAAAACTATTAGCATGCGCGCGATTTGCAATTTCTAATTTTAATCTTTTTAGCTCCACCCTACTGTATATACTCTGTGACTTTTGTCATTTCCTTGCAACCAGCAAGCTAACAAGAAAGTTTTTGTAATTGTTTTTTCTTGATCTCCAAATCTAATTGAAGGCATTCTTTTCTTAGGCGATGCTCCTTCTCAGCATGCAACCTTTCTCTCTCTATTTTCAAGATAGTGTGATCGGCAATTATAATTTTTTTGTCCGCCAAGTATTTTTCGGCTAAAGCATTCGATGCCAATGTCCTTCTATCGGGCCCCTAAAATATAAAAACAAAAATTGTAGGTGCCCCCCTGAAAAAGAGCTGCTTGCAAGCTTTTAATTCAATGTGGATTACAAAAATAAATTGTTCAATGTCTGTTTTTTCCTCTGTATTTTTAAGTAATTGGTAGTCTAAGGTTTTTTATTGTTTTCACGAACTTTCAGACTTAAAGATTAACTTATTTATTAGAAATCTTACTCTTTTGGTTGTCCCTCTTCCACGCATGCCTCCTTTGCCTCCACCATTTCCTCTAGTTCTTTTATTGTAAGTGTCCTGATATTCCAGCTCCAGACCAGATCCAGCGGTATCTTGAGATACCGCTGGATCATTTGTTGGTTCATCTTCAGATTCCATACCTTGATTTTCATTTTTATCCCTCATATCAGGCCGCAACAGTGCTGGATTTAGAGGCATTTTCAGGTCATTTGTACTGAAATTCTTCCAATTAGTCTTCTCGGCCTCGGTGCTTCTTGCTTCTTTCTAAAACATAATATATGGGCAATGAGGTGTGGAAAAAAATATTTTTTTTAACTGATGCATATTATGTCAATGCCTAAATAACGCTCATAACTGATATTAACTTATAATTTTCATAACAACTTATAAACTTTATAAACTATTGTTATATATTGTAAATTATGTTCTATTTTAAATAAAGATTATAATATTATTATTATTAGTATTATTATTATTATAGAAAGTGGACACCAAACTTATAAAAAATTATAAATTGTGTAAAAATTTAAAAACTTATATATATATATATAATTCCTGTTTCCAAAACTGTATTTAAATTTGTGGATTTTAAAGTTTTTTTGTGTCATTTTTGCAAAGGATATTATAAACAGTTTTTTCTTTTTAACTACTAGAGTACTTAATCATAATTTTTAATTGTTCACTCACCACATTAGTATTAGTAGGTACCTACTTATACAATATTTTAAAGTTTTAATCATATAGAAACTATACAAAATGTATAGTCTTGTCAAACTTAGGTAGGTAGGTACCTCATATTCACCCTTGCTAATATGCAAATAAATTTAAATTGATATAGATATACTTGCTTTTCGTAGCTCAATGGATGCGTTTGATAATTTTTCATTGTCATCATCGTTCTGTATATCGTTTTCCTAAAAAATATTTTCATTTGACCAATTTTACTATAGGTATACACTAATGGACTCACACTTTGACTCTCTCACTACGATACCACTGTAAAGCAGGGTATACGACTGACTTTCCTAAAGATACCTATGTCAAAAAAATAAATATGTACCTACTTACCAAACTTTTAAACTCAAATTCAATTGATGTAGAGTTTGTATCCACGATTGACCAACTCACATCCGAGTCGAATTGATTATGGTGCCCCTCGACTGTAATGGAGTCCATGGTGGCAAGCACCAAATCATCAAATTCATCCTTGGTTTCGGGGGTAGGCAAGCCTCCACCAGTTTTTAGGTACTCTTGTCGGACCTGCGCTTTTTTCTTCCTCATTGTCTGTTTTTTTATTTTCGTAGCATCTTTTAACTTGCTCCACGGATCTATTATTTAAATCGGACGAGGTTGCGTTGAACTCGTTACATATTTTTACCCAAGCTTCGTTCTTTTGAAAATTTGTAGTACCATTGGTTTGTTTATTCTCCAATATATTTTTATGTTGGAGTGCTAAGGTAAAAAGGTGATTTACTTCCCTGGGGCTAAAATTCAGTCCCCTAATTCTTTTTGCTTCTGCCGCCTTCTGTGCCGCCGACATAGTAGCGAAAATGAATAGATACCACTGATAGGTACTTTTTAAAAAACTCAACACTATAACACACAAGCAAAAAGAAAACCAAAAATAATTTTTGTGCCAAAAAGATATTTGAATTTTAAGCACAAGTCAATTTGAAGTTTAAATCAAGGCCCTCCAACAGAAAAACGCAAAGATTACAGCGTCCTTGCGACGTTGCCATATTGTAACAAAAATTAAAGCATAGTTAGTTAAAATTTTGAGGAAATGTTTCCGTGCAAATCATTTGCAACTTAAGTAACAATTAAAATTAAAGGTCCATTTGTTAAATTACAATTAATAAAAAGTCGCTGCAAGTGGCTGTTAGTGTTGGAAACACTGAATTTATAGCATTTTTATATAATTTTTTATTTAGTGTTTAATCTTTTGTTTTCGTGGAATACCCATTATTTACTTAAATTTGTTTAATGATGTTTAATTCTTTTTGAACGTTATTTTTGTTTAAGGGTAATGTTACTAATCGATGTATCATACTAAAGAAAGACGCTAATTTATGTTGTATTGGATAGCAAGACGTATTGTGTATAGTAGTATCAGTATGAGTAGGTTTATGGTAAATGGAGATATCATATTTATTATCAGATTTTTTAATAGTTAAGTCTAGAAAATTAATTGAGATTTTAATTTATTTTTCTATTGTAAATTTTATACTGTTTTGTATGTTATTTATGAATTCTAAGAACTGATCTAGTTGTCTCTATGTACCTAAAAACAAGCTAATTCATCGTCCACGTATCTATGCCAATAAAGAAATTTACCGAAGAGTGAATGTTTCGAAATAATAGATTCTATATAGCTCATAAAGATTTCTGCTAAGAGAGGACATACCCATAATAAGGCCTTCTTTACTTGTATATAGATCGTTATTAAATTCGAAATAGTTTTGTTCTAAACACGCCTCTAGGGTGCTCATAATTTCCTCTTTTTTAATAAGGTTAACTTTATTTTTTATTAATAGATTTTCGACTAATTTTATAGTGTCGATTACAGACATATTAGGGAATAAGTCAATAATGTCAAAGGAAAAGGAAGCAAATTTGGCGTTACTTGGTAGGATAATGTTTTTGATCTTGTTAACCAAATCGTAAGAATTCTTAATAGAGTATTTTGCAGAAAAGTTAGTGTTTGTTTTAATGATTTCGATTTAATGTTTGGAGAGTTTGTAAGATGGAGCTGAACAAAATGAAACCACAAGTCTAATTGGGTTACCTGTTTTATAAATTTTAAGAGTGAGTATAAGTTCGGGGGTAAGGGATTCATGAGTGTTAATTTGCTTAAATTATTTTCAAGAAACAAACTTTTACAAGTATTAATAGTGTGTTTTACAATTTTTATAATAAATAGTTAAATAATTCTATATATTCAGTAAGATCTAAACAGTCCTAGGTTTTTGGAACATAATTTGTTTTATTGATTGCTATAACCATATTCCCTTTCCACCAAGTAACAGTCGAATCAATTCATTTCATAAATCACTAATACTGGCCTCTTCAGAGGGGACCGATTTTATTTTAATGAAAATATTTTTATCCTTGGCTAATGTATTTTTATAAATTTTTCAGATCTGAAGTAAACTGCAAACCAGCAAATACTTTTCAATTTTAAAACTTGGCCTTCGGTTCACTTTTAAGGATCATTTATTATTTATTAGGGTCGACAAAGAGTACAATATTTTTTTATGAAAGGAATTTTTCTACAATAAATAACGTAGCACTGAATGAATTACCAGAGAATATCAGTTACACATAAGCTCATAGGTTCGTGGTAAAACGATGAAAGTGGATTTGAATCTGTTTATTTACAATTTAAATTGGGTTTTATTTGCGTCGTTTTTTTTTAATCCTTAATCTTAACGAATGCCACCTAAATATTTAAGACAGTGATAGTGCTTGACAAAATTGGAAAACAATACTTACAAACATGCTATAAGATTTTGATATACAGGGTGTCAAAACTTTACTTTGGGACACCTTGTATAAATACTCATATAACATTTTGACTCTCCGTTCTATTCTCATTCTTTTTGATTCATTACATTTTAATCGTATCTGTCATCGTTTTCTAGTTATTGGCGAAAATAGCCGTCGATGCGAACCAAGTATTATCTAAGTAACAAGATTAAAAAAAAGCAGTTGGCTGAAACAGTTTATACTTTATTTTCCATTTGTTAACTTTTTGGACGTTTAGTGTCAAATAATTTTATTCTTTGATGTCTCCAAAGCTAGTTACAGTTATTTAATGATGGCTGAGTTCACAAACCAAGAATATGCTGTAACATTTTTTTCGATTGTTCCAACTTAATTAATTGGATTAATTTAAGCACTCATTATCCTTCATAATTCAATAAGATATTAAAAGTCTACTGGCATGGCCATTTCGTGCCATACTAGGTGCCGCAGATCGATTTTATCGACGTAGTGGTTCTCGCGCCACCTCTCGGGTAAGATTTCTACGCATGCCAGGTGATCTGACGTCAGAGAGAGGAAACAAAACTGTCGTTTGCGGTCGGTGTTAGCCCTTTTGCACGTATTATTCCCTTGAAGTCACATTAAATGGCGTGAGAAATGATATTGGTAAATAAAAGGCACCGGGTGTGTCGCAGACATTTCTGGATTGATTATTATCAAGTGTTGAAGGGTTGCACCCATTGGGGCATTTGTTTCCTGGCCAAATCTAGGAAGAAACCAGTAAAATAGTGATGCAGTTCGATTGTAGCGTGGTTTTGACCTCCACCATTTTCTTTGTTTTAGGTTTTTAATCTTTACATTTTTTATTACCCTTTACATTTTTTTACCCTTTACATTTTTTACTTTTTACTTTGGATCTTTTTTACCTTTTCATTTTGGATTCTTTCTTTTTCATCAAGTCTTTTATTTTTGCCCTTCTTTATCCATCAAGTTTTTTATTTTGCCTTTCCTTTATCAAATTTTCCCTGACTTTTATTCTAATTTATCCTCCCTTACATTTATTTCATGTTATTCTATTTTCTCTCATTTTAAATTATGCTATGCTATCTAAGTCTATTTTATTCCACCTTATTTCATTTAATTCCAATCTATTTTTATTAAAACATTAGATTCCACAAATTCCCTTTTACGACAAGCAAATCTCGTTTGTATCCTTGTGTGGACGCCTGATCCACGTAGTTGCAGCGTACTCCGGTGGATTGTTGGCAGTGGACGGTGGGTGTGGAGTTCCTTGGTGTGAAGCCGATTTTATGAGAGCCACGGCGATTTTATTTATACACCCAAGTACTACGTGGTAAAAACTACTACGTATTAAGTAATAACATGCAAATTTTTCGAAAACCGTCAGAGGAATCGAGTATTATCAAGAGTACCGTTTTTGTAGCAAATAAGTTGGTTCATCTGAATTTTGTGCCCAAACCCCTCTTGTTTCATTGACATAGAAGTCTGAAACAAGCAGTTAGTAAGAAACCCATAAAGCTATGCCAACGTACCAAATTTCGGCAAAATAGTATGAGCAGTTTTTGAATTTATCCAGAAAAACGATTTAAAAAGTGTCACTTTAGCGCTGTCTAGCGCCCAAACTAAGCAGCTTTGTACTAAGGTAAGTTTACTTCAATCAGCTAATTTTGGTCTGAAGAATATGTGGTAGGTTTTTGTAAAGACCTTTTACAGACACCCTGTATTTCTTTCTACAGGTTGTGGACGTAAAGTAACTCCTGGTAATTTCTCCTTATATATCTGCACTCTTAGAGGTACTTTTAGAAACACTTTTTTTACATTTCAAATTTATTTGTTTACTAATGGACAGTCAGTTCTGTCGGTTTCTGCGACTCGGCTTTTTCATGTAAAAGATAAGTCACATGTACCATATTGGGATAAAAGATTCTTAAGTTTTGCCCTACTTTTACCATATTATACAGTGCTGCATCAGACAAAAGCACTAAAAACTTTTCATCTGGGACTGGATTTGGTAAGAAATAGCTCAATAGGGACTGCTGATTGTCTAGCTGTTTAGAAGCTATTAAATATGGGTTTGTTGCTTTATCTTCTTGAAGTGCTCCAATCATAAGATGTGCGGTATATCTGCCACAAGCATCTGTGTAAACATTTTTATCACCCAGGGAAGTTCTAATTCCTTCTAAAACGGTTTCGTATACTGAATGGACATTTTTCTTCCTAAGTGTGGATTCATCAGGAATGGTTTGTTGACAATATTTTTGCAACAATCCTTTAAATTGCGGATTTTGAAATTTTTTTAAGGGTGTCTTTGCTGCGACCAAAGCCTTGCATGAGTTTCTTTGAAAAATTTCCTTTTCAGATTTCGATCTTTCTTTAACATTTTGAAATGCGTTTTTTACACTCAGCTGAACTGGCTCAGATATCATTTTTCGTAACTTTGATTATGCATCGGTGTTTTCAAATGTTGATCGATTTGGAACTTCTTTTCACAAACAATAAACAAATTTGAAATTGCTTTAAAGAAATAGTCCATTCTCGAAGTGGAGTTGAAATATAGGGGAAAGGGGAAAGAAAGTCAAAAAGTCTTTCTCCACTGATTTAATAGTGATCTAACAAAGGCTCAATTTTAAAAAAAGTCTCTACATGTTTCGAAGGTAGTAACCTCCATCTTCATGAGACAAAAACAGTGCTGCAGTTAGTATTAGCAGTAGAGAGAAAACTGTTGGTGGAAAGTGACGCTGATGGAGCTTTTTAAAAAATTTTTTTTGACAAGATAAGTAAAATTGAATGTAAATGCAATTAGCATACTGAAATTGTAAATTAAATGTTATATTTAATTCAAAATTTATGTGAAGGCTTTGTCAATTTGAAAGTCATAAGTTAGGATATACAAAAAGAATCTTTTGGACATTCTAGGTCATGCTCTAAAAAATATTTATTATGTGGAAGAGAAGAGAAAAATTTTGTTAGCGTTTATGAGAAATTCTGAAAAAAGAAATAAATTTGTAATTAGTAATGAAATAAAATTATTAATAATATCTGGACTTACATAATGTTGAAATTTCATTTGTAAAATTTATTTACTGGAGACCTAAGGTCCCGTCAACTTGCGTTACGTTCGTCCCATTATGTAGGGAAAATAATAGAATTAGATTTAAAATTTAAAATTCGTAAAAAGCACACAGATCTTATATTTTATATACCCTCAAAGTCTAATCAGGAAGACGGACACAGTTAAAATGAGAACGGGAAAACGTGTTCACTATCAATTTATAGTTGACCGTTGACGGTTGGAGAACAAAATGGTTGACAATATCAGCATAATTGCAGTAACGAAAAAAGTTTGAAAAGCTCAATCATCGTTCTTATAGTTAGTCAGATAAACGTACATGAAACCTGAATACAACATAAAATACAAATAAGGTATTTTAATAAAATTTTTAACAAGGTTGAAGAATAACGGTCCTAAAAGTTTTTTTATTCTTTGGTGGTCTCCAGTGATCGTTAAAAGAAACATCGAAATTTAAGTTAGGAGAGGATCGATTATTGTTAAGATACAGAACCTAGATGTACAAGTGATAAGTCAGAGATTTAAAGGTTAAGTATAGAAAATGAATGTCTACTTATTATTACAAGAAAATAAACATTGTTGTTTGAAATTTCATCCCTTTTTTGGGAATTGGTGCCTTAAAGATCAGTGCTGTCATCTATAGAACAACCATCGAGGTGTAAGAATCAAGTGCGGAAGGAATTTGACTTATATTATATTATAAAGCAATAGAATTTTTTCTTGAAAATATTTTACGTTGTTAAACGATGATTGAACCAGAGAAGACTGTCACAGGTGGTCGTACATAACCTATCAATTACACTGTTTATTAGAGAATTAACTATTAATATTAAAAATAATCGAAACCAGAACATAGAAACAGAGAAAAAAAAAACATGGTAAAATTGTTTGCTTAATTTCTAAAATTAAGAGCATTAAAAAAATGGGTGGAAGTATGTTGAATTTGATCATTAACACAAACGAAGTTTTTATTGTGTAACGCTTTGGTAATTTCAAGAATCTCTAAAAGATCAAGCTTGTTTCCTTTATTACAGATGTGTAGATATTCTACATTAGATTCAGGATTGAAATTGTGTTTGTTAATATGAACGTGGCTCGAAAAACTAGACTTGATTCTTGAGGGGGAAAGATTTTGATTTTTAGCTTTCTCTATTTCTTTACAGTGTTCCTTTATTCGAACTAAAAATTTACGCCCTGTTTGACCTATGTAACAAGCATTGCAACCCTAAGTTGAACAAGTGATATTGTAGACACCAGATTTGTTAGAGATTGGCATTGTGTCTTTGGAATTGGTTAGAAATTGAAAAATTTAAAGATGTTTTAAGTTTATAAGAAATTAAGCCCCAGTATGGTAAGGAGTAAAATTTGTTTGTAATTTTATCAGTAGATAAAAGGTTTGTGTACAGATGTTTTATCAAATGTTTATAGTATATTTTGTTTATGATGTTAAGAGGAAAACCGTTGTTAGTAGCTATCTGTCTAATCAAGTTCAGTTCAGACTTGAATTCAATACTTTCAAGGGGGATTTTGTAAAGTCTAGTAAAAAATGAATGAAAAGAAGAGAATTTCTGGCCATAGGGGTGGTTAGATTAATATGAAATAGTGCAATCAGTACTAGTCGGTTTATGATAAATAGAAAATTTGACTTTATTATTTGTTCTGGTTATTTTTAGGTCCAAGAAGGGGATGGAACCATCGATTTCAATTTCAGAAGTGAATTTAATTGAGGGGTGTAACGAATTTAGGAATTGTGTAAAGAGAAGAAGGTCTGCATGGTTCTCAGTAAATATTGCAAAAATGTTATCTACATAACGTCTTATGAAAAGGATATTTGTGATTTGTGATTTGATTTTGGATTCAATATCTGACATGCAAATTTCTGCTAAAAGAGGGGACAAAGCTGAGCCCATGGCAAGTCCTGAATTTTGTTTGTAAAACTTATTGTCAAATTGAAAGAAATTTTGAGAAAGGACCAAGTCAACCATGGTACAAAGGTTCTCAATATGTTCGTGTTCCAGAGTCGTTTTATCATGTAGAAGGGTTCTAATTAAATTGACACATTCGTTGGAAGGGATACTAGGAAACAGGTTTACTATATCAAAAGAGACCAAGAGGGAAGAATCAGAAATATGTATTTTAGAAAGATCGTCAGCTAAATTGCCTGAATTTTTAACTGAAAAGGAACTTTGAAAATTAGTTAGATCAAGTAATATGTATGCTGTTTAGCCAAGTGCTTAGTTTATGACAAGGAGAACCACAGTATGATATACTACAGGGCGTATAGGTATATCTTGTTTGTGGATCTTGGGAAGACCATAGAGCAATGGGGTAATCGGATTTATTGGAGTAAGTTTGAATTTATTAATATTGAAAAAGCTTAAAGTATTATTTACATTCTTCAAAGTGTTTTTAAATAACTGAGTAAATTTGTCTATTGGATTTTGTAATATTATGGTGAAATCCTCAGAAGAAAGGAAATTGATTACCTTTTCATTGTAGTCTGGTCTACACAAGACCACTAAACAGTTTCCTTTATCTGCCTTCGACAAATTCGACATCACTAAATTGTTATCTCTGATTTTAGATTTTATAGATTTGAGGGAAACAGCCTCATTCTTCTTGTTCAAAAGAAAGGTGTTTTTATAACATTGATTATTGGTGATGCACAAAAAGATCTCAAAGTGTCTTTCCTCTGAACTAAGTTTGATTTGGAAATTATATTCTTACAATCAGTAGCTAAAACTTCAGCTTTTTCCGATTCCATTGTAAAATGAAGATTATATTTTAGTGCCTTATTAAGCAAATTCATCTCGTGCTCTTCGAAATGTGTATTACTTAAATTGAGGATTTTTTCATGAAAGTTGAAATCATTCTCATTTGAAGAGTTGTGTGTATCTTCATTTAGTTCAAATTTGAAAATTGAGTTATCGAAACTGAAATTGCCTGTAGAAAAATATTTGTTGTTGACTGAAGTTGAATTGAAAATATTGTTTATAAAGTTAGGGTGGGAGTTATTGTGTATTGAAAAATTGGCTGTTCTGAATTGTTTAGTTTTTAAAGTAGCTAATTTGTGAGGAAGACGTTCAAATTTAATATTTTTTTGGTCATAGACGTAGTCTTGTAAAGAAAGACACAACGAGCCCCATTGTGCAGGATGTAAAATGTTATTTAATTCACTGAATAAAAATTTAAGTTTAAGATTGATGAGATTAAGTCTAAAGTAATGTTTTTTGAATTCTTCCCTTAACCAAACCTTTGTTGCAGATTGGATAGCTTTTCTTGCAGAAGAGAAGTTGACATGGGTGCGTAAGGAGACAAGTGGCTGTAGGTTCCCTCTAACACATTCACAGTAAAACCATATGTCCAGTTCCACCAGTTTTCTCTTGAGTAGATTCTGTTTGTATTCTCGAACTAGAAAAGCCTGACCGGCTGATTTTAATTTAAAGGAATAGTCCATTCCAATTTGAAATTACTAGTTTCACACTAAAAATACTGAAATCCTTTGACAAACTAAAACAAAAGTACGTATTACAGTCCGATATAAATACGTTTTTAAGCAGGTAATAATAAGGCATTATTAAAGGACAATAAATAACCTCTAACAATATACCTGCAAACCCCAGAAACCCGCAATAAATACCTTGTGTATAACCAAAATGTAAATATCAATTATTATATAACTATCTTCAGATTGGAAAATTCCTGAAACAAGTGCCGGACTGGATATTAAACCTATGAGTCTACGAGTTTTCATGACCGGGCGTTTTTAATTTTTTGATAACGCCGAAAACAAAAATATTCTCATAAAATAATAATTTTAATAATATTCATTTTATTATAAAATTGATAAAATATGCAAAAAATGCATATTTATGATCTTTGCATATTTTCCGCCCTTTAGTAATAGATCTAGGGTATGTTAACTAAAAATAGGATAAATTGCTAGATACAGTAAGATTGAATTAATAACTTTCAGAAAATTAAACATAAAGGAAAACAAAGAGGATGGTATTGGCCAGAACCATAACACGACAGCAAAACAAAACTCTAGGTATATGTACTCAAATTAATTCATTTCTTCCTTTAATTTAAGTCACCTTCCCCTATATTTTCTAAGGTTTGTATATATTGTTTTTTTTTGGTAAATTTTTTCACCCTTCATGTTTGTTCAGAAATGATACAAGCCAAATATAATCAAATCGAGGGTAGGTAATCGGTTTTTTATATTATATTGATATAAGTTTCGAATTCACTTAGGGCCCTATGTTACAGGCATTAATTTCAAAACTGTCATTGTTTGAATTTCTGCTCGTTCGGAAATGATTTATGATTCGGGGTCGATAAGAAAATTAAATTTAGGGATTGTTGAAGCAGGCGAAGAAGATAACTGACATTAAACATTTTTTTATAGATACGATACGGATTTACCCCATAACTTAAATTTAATTCCCCAAATATTTAAAACTTATGTACAGGGTGATAGAACCCTAAAAAACATCGGAGTTGATCAATATTTTATAATAATACACAGAGTGTTACTTAATAATAGGCCGTATTCGAAGGACGCATTCCCGAATCAAATTTATCAAATTGCCTTATAACGGCTCATACAAGTTTTACTATAGAACAAATGATTCTTCTTTGTTTAAGAATTTTATAAAAGTAATATAATACGAAATACAACCTTTAAAAAAAATATATATAAGTATTGCAACCATATTGTGAAAGAGTCGTATACTTGCACAAATAGCTGTTAATTAGCGCCTTATAGAACACTTGTATTTACATGTTTTATTAAGGTTATATAGGTGTTAATTAAGTACGTAGACAAACTTTAAGGGATAATTGTATAATTTTAAGATAAAAAGTTCATATAAACGTATATCCTAAAATGTTTGGTTTTCGATATACAGGGTGCTAAACTTTTAATTTTTTTTTGGTTTTCTTAATATTCCTTTGAAATTTTTAGGAATAATTAATTCAAATTGTGCACAAATAATAGATTTACCAGTATCTACGAACTAACATTATTAATATTTAAATTAACATGGTCCTCGTTTTTTTGTGGTCATGACCCCTTTACGCCCGTCCAATTTACCTAATACGACGTCACTGACTAATTTTAAGAACAAAATCTAATTTATCATTTTATTCTCTAACATTTACCTATCTTGAAGTTTTTTACTATCTCTTACGGCTTAGAAGATATTTTGAGAAAAATAAAATAATGCATTGGTAATATTGGATTATTTAATAACCTCTCGAAAATACCAGGAGAATTCCGTATAATTTCGCACGACTGATGTATCCTGTTTCTTAGATCTCCTTCGTTCAGAACTGGAGTTGTGTATACTAGCGATTTTAGGTGCCACAAAGAAAGAAATCTATTGGATTTAGATCGGGCGACCTGGGTGGCCAAGGTTGAGGTCCTGCACGCCCGATCCATCGATCGGCATAATTTTCATCTAAATACTGTCGTGCAGCTAAACTAAAGTGTGGAGGAGCACCATCATGCATAAGAAAAATTCGAGCTTTTTCTCCTATTGGGACACCTTCTAATAGTTCGGGTAAAACATACTCCAGAAATTGCCGATAATTGTTGCCATTAAGTCTGGGAGGTAGAAAATATGGCCCAATAAGGAAATTGCCAACAATTCCAACCCAAACATTTAGTGAAAATTGTTCTTGAAAATAATTTTCAACTATAGTGTGTTGGTTATCTTCTGCCCAAATGTGATTATTGTGAAAATTTATTATGGCGCTTCGGGAAAAACATGCTTCATCCGTAAACAATACCTTCGATAAAAACCTCACATTTCTCACTAGCTTATTTTGTATCCAAGTACAAAAGGCTACTCTCTGGGGAAAATCTCGCGGTAAAAGGGCTTACACACGCTGTATGTGATATGGATAAAGTTGCTGTTCCTGTAAAATTTGCCATACCAAAACATGTGTAATATTTAACTTAGCGGCAATTTTTCGTGTACTTGTTGCAGGATTTTCTCCTATAATATTAAGAACAGCTTCCTCTATTTGAACTGTCCTTACTGTTCTGGGTCTTCCTACAAGGGCATTAGATCTTCTAAAACTACCTGTCTCACTAAGTCTGAAGTGAATATTAGTAAAAGTTTGTTTGTTAGACACACGACGTCCAGGAAATCTTTCTTGATACATAAGTCTTGCTGCACGAGCGCTACCATTAGCCATTCCATACACAAAATGCATATCTGCCATTTCAGCGTTTGTAAATTCAACCATTTTAACAAAAACCAAACTGAAAAATCTCTTACCTAAGTTGACAAAGTGCAAAAATGAAAATTTGTAGCAAGTTTTGATAACTAAACTGTCATAATGTTGATTTTATTATTTTTATTGTTTGTCAAAGCCGACTTTGTTGTTTTTGGCTTAAGGACGCTGCCAACTTACCATTTGCAAATTATCCAATATTACCAATGCATCATTTTATTTTTCTCAAAATATCTTCTAAGCCGTAAGGGATAGTAAAAAACTTTAAGATAGGTAAATGTTAGAGAATAAAATGACAAATTAGATTTTGTTCTTAAAATTAGTCATTTACGTCGTATTAAGTAAATTGGACGGGCGTAAAGGGGTCATGACCACAAAAAAACGAGGACTCTGTAGATTAATTTAAATATTATTAATGTTGGTTCGTAGATACTGGTAAATCTATTATTTGTGCAAAATTTGAATTAATTATTCCTAAAAATTCCAAAGGAATATTAAGAAAACCAAAAAAAAATTAAAATTTAGCACCCTGTATATCGAAAACCAAACATTTTAGGATATACGTTTATATGAACTTTTTATCTTTAAATTATACAAGGAATTATCCCTTAAAGTTTGTTTACGTACTTAATTAACGTACTTAATTAACGGTTAATTAAGGGAAATGATAAAATTATTGTTTGACGTTGATATGCGCTTATTTATAAAATCGTTTTATTGTTATTTTTGATCTAGAAAAATGCTTACTTTTATAAATATATTTTTTTAGGTTTGACTTAAATTTATCCTATTATAAAGTTCATTGAAACGTTATAGAACAGGAAGATTGGATAGTGCACATATCCATGCAGGGGCGTGCGGTCCACCGCTTTCATAAGACAAAACAAATTTTCTATTAATCCATACCTATCTATACAATTAAAATACCCAAGTATTTATTTCTATCTAATTTCCAAACCAAATCCGGCCCTGTATGCATCCCTGACCAACGCAATATTAAATTTATCGAAGTGATCTCAATACGTGTATACTACACTGTATACGCGTATACGAGTAATAATAATATGGTCTGCCGTGCCAAGGGTAAATCGTTAGATCTCGGTATTTCCTTCGCAAAAACGCGACGCCGGGAAGGAAACCGGCAAAATATTTAGTTTCCACGTGTTTGTAGTCGGCGGTTTACGATTGTCTGTCGCGATTTTTTGCCAGGAAACGCGCTATACGGTAGGGGATCTGTCTGACATTTGAGTGTAGTCTTACTTCTTGATTTATTTTGTCATGGAGCAACCAATTGCCGGCCCATCGAGTTCGGGAAATGTAAAGTGTATCTGTTCTGTATGCAAGTTATTGGAAAAAGGATTTTCAACGCGTTCCTTTGATGAAAAAATGAATATTATTGCAACAGGTAGGCCTACACCAGATTTTAATTTAAAGACAGAAGTGAAGGCGGCTAAAAAATTTACAAGGCATTTTAATAAAGAATATTACGATAAATATAAATGGCTTACTGCATGCAACACCTTATTAAAATTGTTTTGTTGGCCTTGTTTACTCTTCGTTAATACGAGCGCTAGTGAGAAAAGTCCTTGGAACTCTTGTGGTTTTTTGGAAATAAACAATTTTCATAAAAACCTCAAATTTAAAAAAAAATCTGGCGGTGCCTACATCTCTTTTTTTACCTGAAACACGAAACACCACGTCGTGATATCCAAACTATAAGCTCTAAAATGATACCATCTATCAGGTGCCGTGATATATATATATATTGTAAATTCAGTTTCTTTGTTCATAAACAGTGTAAATTTACCACATAATAATTACACACCCAGTATCCGTTTAAAATTAAATCAAACTGTGAATTCAAAGTCAAAATGTATAGATAGTTTTCTGTATTAGTTTCTGTTATGAAATTTTGTTAACTTGTTTTTAACGACTCTTAGGCAGGGTTGGGTCACTAAAGAATTGGTTTTCGACGGGCAAATTACGTAAAAATTAATAAAAAAACAAAGGTAGCCATTTAGAAAATAGAAGAAATATTAAAAAATCATAGGTACATAATCTCACATTTTCGACAGTACCTACATGACAGTATTCTACCTGTATTTAAACGTCGAAAAATTGCCAATATTTGGGCGTGGTCCTCAAAAAATTTTTTGTCTCCGGCGACTTGCCTCCGGCGGGCCTACCGGCGGTGCTTCCCCTTTTTCATAAATCACCGCACGCCCCTGTATCCATGCATTATAGGACAACCATTTTCTGTAACAAAGTTTAATTATGCGTTATATAGTTTTATCTAAGTTTTAAAAACAGTGTTGCCAGATTTAATTGGAAATACAATGGTACAAGTGAATTTTATAAATATTACTTCGAAATTTTAAGCTTTATACAAAGACAACTAATTAATCTTTAAATCAAAGTCAATCCAAAGTTTTAAAAATGTAAAAAAGGACTTTGTATGAAATTAAATTATAGGTAGGTTCCAAAGAAATTTCACACTTTATCTGAAGCTCTGATGTTGTAATGTAATATTTTTCGAAGTCAAACTTTTCAAGTACACTATTATCACAATAAAAGAATTAATAAGAAAATTTCATGAATTTATTTTCAACCAATTAGAAGGCTCCTTTTTGTTTACGTTGCTTATAGCAACGGGAGATTATTGCGATAATTTCGTTAGTTCCTATTAATTTAATGGAATTAATAAGTGATACTTTTTCTGTCAAAAATGAAGTGCTTTATATCTATTGGCAAAAGTCACTTAGAATAAAATTAAAATACATTTTGTTGCTAACTTATAATTTTTATTGATACTAACCAATTTGCTTTACATATCGAACACCCGGGCTAAAAGAGACACATCAAAAATTTTGAAAAGATTTGAAATATAATGAAATTCTTGCATCTTTTTTAATAGGCGAGAAACTTGGTGATCTTATCATTAAAAATTGTCTGTGTTTTAACAAACAAATGTAATATTTTGACACTCGTTTATTCCGTTGGGCTTTGGACATCTTGTGGCTTTCTAAAATTGGTTTTAATTCCATATCAACTTTGTAAAATAATTTTTTTTAAGCTTTGGTTGAAACTATATAGACATAATTTCAGATGTTATGGTTGAAAACGAATTAATGTTTTTAATGTTCCTGAAATTTTAGTAATAAACCTTAGTTACCAACAAAAAATCAACTTCTATTGTAAAAATATAGTGCGTCATATTTAACTAAACTCATCGGAAATATGTTTTTTAAAGTTCTATTTGAATTTAAAACTTGGAAATTGGATTTCAGATAACAAATTTGTTATTTAATGTTTCTCACATTTTAGTAATAAAAATGAGTTACTAACGTATACTGGCATTATTCGATTGCTCTACAAAGGCAGACGTTGTAGTTTCACTTGCCTGAATTTGCCGCATAGACTCAAAAATCTTTTGGTGGTGATAACTATTCATTTGTAGGTAAGGCTCATTAGATTGACTACTGGAATGGCCTGTTATTTTAATGAGTTGTTGTTCTTCAACTCCAGTCTGTGCTAGGCTAGTGACTGCTGTGGCTCTGGCTGAATGATTTCTCACTTTTTTTCTTTTAGCGTCGATCCCAATCTTTGCTGCTGACCGTTTGAACCATGTAGAGATTGTGTTTTTAGAGAATTTTTGTACCATTTGTTGGACACCTTCCATTTTAAATTTGGTGTTAAAAAGAGACGGTCTGTTGTTATTAAATACATACTACGTTTTTCCATCAACGTCTTAAATAATCTTACGGGGCACATTTCAGGATAAGCAACATTGTTTATAAGGAACTTGCTATCTGCAAGTTTTTTAGACCCTCCTTGAGTGGCTTTTGAAAAAACAGGGTTATATTCAGTCCGGCCAGTAGAGTATCATTTATCCATTTCTTCAATAAAGTAATGAATGCAGCAGTTAACTCCTTCACCGCCTCTCCATGCGAGCTCATGAGCAACAATAAAGAAAAACTTTTTTTGAAGACCTTCAGGTATATCTTCATCCCATAAATCCACGATTTTACTATAATCAGCAGTCGATAATGCTGAAGATCTTTTCTTTCGTTTGGAAACATCCATCTGCAATTTACGACGTTTTGTATCTCTTGCCGCTCTAGCTTTCAAAAACTCTATATCTTTAAATGGATCAAACTTAATTTTATATGTGGTAAAATAATATTCTTGAGGCTGTTTCGCTGTGGAATTTCACATTAGTTTAATATCGTTTTCTTTGTAATCTTCAGAATTTTGTTTTTTCATGTTGAAAGCCCAATCTTTTAATATTGATGCTAAATTTGCTATGGATGTTGAAGGATCGCTCACGTTATAAGATTTTTCACCACAGATTTGAATAAATTGTTTCCAAACACTAACTTTTGATCTTCTTGTATTATTGGGTACTAACTGCTTAATCTCTTTAGCAATAGAACTTGCTGATTCATTACCAAAACGAATCATTTTTTACACAATATTATTGCAACAATAAATATCACTGGTACGACCAAAAAACTAATTGTTACTTGCTGGTTTGTCCCACCTGTCACTTCGAAATGACTTGACATTTAAATTAAAATTAAGTCGTAGTAGTATACCTAAGTGTCAAATTTTACCCAGAAAGAATTTGACATCTACGCAGAATAGGTCGTAGGTTTCATCTTCTCATCATATTAAAAGAAACTCCAATTTATGAAATTTTCTTACCGAATCTCCCACGCAGCAGAATTAATTCCCGATAATTCTGCTGCTAGGGAGATTATAAGTGATAACTCTCCCAAATTGGACACAAATGGTTTGGCTCCCTCTGTCATAGACAGGCTTACAAACTACATAGTAAATAATTAAAATATGATAATACACGAAATATTGTGAGTGCCTGGAGACGATTTTTTTTACCGCTAGTATGTTTGGCCACTTAGGGCTCCGTTGTATGTAGGGAAACATATTAATAAGAATTTTATAACGATTATTATATTTCAAGTCTTGGCTCTACGAAATCTGGCAATTTCTAAAGCGTTGCAGCACCAACATTTTGCTTTCACGTTACAAAAATATTTAAAACGCCCTAATATGCAACACTATAAAACCATTTTATCGTATACGGTTCTAATTTACACTAGAATATTGTTAAACGTTTTTATTTGGTATAAAATGCGCCATGTTTAAAAAATGAATTGTTGGATCCGCGACTGCCGCTATCATGTAAAATTAAGTCGGAGACGTAAAAACGTAGTCTTAATGTTATTTTATTAGTTTAGGAAGATTATTCTCTAAGATTATTCTTAAATAAAATAATAACTTAATATTGAATATGAAAAATATGGAAATAATAGAAAATATATATACAGGGCTGCCCAGAAGTCCGGAATAAAATTAATATAACCTTAACCTGTAGCTTCTGGGGAAAATACTCGGACACGTCAATTTAGTTTTATATGCTCACATTTTGACGTTATTCGCTTTTTTTTTTTTATAGACATTTGTCAAAGATATGACGACAACGATCTCTTTTTAAAACGGAAACATACATCTTGTGATACATCATTTGAAAGCTAATATCTCGTACAGTGTGCTAATAAATTTTGGCGTGATTCTTTTAAGCTATTTCAAAATGGCGACTGTTAAAATTTTTTTAAAAAATCCCTATTTAAATAAGCGGAAATGATAAATCATTAATTTTTTTTATCTTTCAAAGTAAGAAATCTTCATTGTTTCACGTTTTGACATTTTGTGCCGTTGTGAACTTGTAAAATTAATTTAGGTATTTCCGAAGTATTATTTTACAATTTTCTAAACAAAAATGGTTTTGTCGGAAAGGCTGCGTATCGAAGTCTTGATATTGTTAGGATGTGGAGATAAATTAAGAAGTCAAAGTAAAGTGTGCACTTTATTTAATGCCATATATCCGGAAAATCAAATTTCACAGGGCACTGTTAGTAAAATATTCCACAAATTTAATGAATATGGCACAGTAAAGGATTTGCCAAGGAATGGACAGCCACGTGTTTTAGGCGACGATGAAAAATTGGATACTGCATTATCTCTGCAGGATAATCCGCATGTTTCAACAGTTTTATTGGCTCAAAATCATTATACATCTAGAGGTACTATTGGAAGATTCTTGAAAGCAGAAAAATACCACCCTAATAAAGTATGTCTTGTCCAAGAGCTTTTTGAAGGTGACTATGATAGGCGTTTGCAATTTTGCGAAGAAATGAGGGGACGGTGTGACGAGAATAATAGGTTTCCACAAAACATATTATTTTCGGATGAAGCTACTTTCTATTTAAACGGGGTGGTTAACAGACATAATTATCTTTCTGGTCAAGAAAATCTACCATGGATATTTGAAGAGCATACTCAGCGGTCCCAGAAAGTAAATGTATAGGCAGGTATATTAATAACCGAATTTTAGGGCCATTCTTTTTGGAAGGAAACCTCACAGCTGAACGGTACCTGGATTTCTTAACCTTTGAGTTGAGGCCTGCTCTAGCCGTAATTTTTCCCAACGAGGTGGATTCAGATATACCCAATGAAACAATTTGGTTTCAGCAAGATGGTGCTCCTCCGCATTTTGGTGTCAATATGAGAAGATATTTAGATCAGATATTTTCAGGTCGCTGGATTTGAGGACGTGGTACAATTGAATGGCCACCGAGGTCCCCAGACTTAATGCCTCTAGACTATTTTCTTTGGGGATATTTAAAAGAGAAAGTTTACCAAAATAGGCCAAATAATATTTAAGATTTGAAAAACAAAATTAGATTGGAGACACATAACATACCGGCTAAAGCCATTCGAAATTCCGTCGACGGATTTACCATCGTCTGGGAGCATGCCAAGTAGAGGTTGGAGGACATTTCCAGCATTTGCCACGTTAAACTACCTTTCTGTTGTGTTTTATTTTGCTTCGTTGCATTTTTACTTCTTTTTTTTTTGGCAAAATAAATAACAAATAAACCATAACTATTGTTAAGTCACAATGTCACAAAATGTCGGAACGTGAAACAATGAAGATTTCTTACCTTAAAAGCTAAAAAAACATCAATGATTTATCATTTCCGCTTATTTAAATAGATAAATAAATAAAAAATTTTAACTTTTAACAGTCGCCATTTTGAAGTAGCTTGACAGAATCGCGCCAAAATGTATGAGCATACTGTACGAGATATTCAGACCTATGATCAAACTCACAAGTTAACGCGAGCCGTTAATTTCAAAATTAAAGTGAGTGGGTTAAAATCCAATGCTATTTTCCATTTTGGTATGATGCAACTACAGTTAACGGTCGTGTTAATTCTCGATCTCGTCATCCTAAACAGGAGTGACGCAATCCCTAAAGTGAGTACTTTAGCATATTTGAGCCAATCAGGGACGAGTTCGGTTATCAATCGCGGAAATTTTGAAGATTGTTTGGAAATGTCAAGTTGTCAAGCGGTCAATGAACTTTTGCGAGCGGATGACGGCCACAGCTGGGTTTTATTCGCATATTTGTTGATTTTAGGCGATTTTTGCTTCAAAAATTAGTAATCGAATAGTTTTTGGTGAAAAATGCAACGTTTGTTAGATGTATTAGCTCGTTTTTTATAAAGAAATGGAAATATATTAATAACGGTAAGTTAAAACACAATTGTAAGTACATTGTTGGTATAGATTTTTACAAAGGATTTTACTTTCAGATTATTTTACTTTAAAAATCTTGAAATTACTGAACAACGTTGATTTGATTTGATTTACAACTCCCTTATAGTGACTTTTATACCTTTTAGATCATAACAAAACATGAGAGGAGAGAATTTCGAGGAGATTTCCTTCTATTTACCTAAATCCGTACCAGCTACTGAATTACACGTAGAAGTGAATAAAATATAAGAATTATACCATTTTCTAATATTTATTGAAGCCTTCAAATAGTTTCCTATAATTTACAAGCTGAAAAATACATGATGTTAAAGTTAAATTCAGCTTTGGCAACAATTTATACCTAATAGAGGTAAGTTTTTAAACTAGGTAGCTAGATACTAGATAATTATTAAAACCTGGATCAACCAAGTATTGTTTCGTACAAATTACACAACTTGTGTTGTATTTATAGATCTTATAGTAGGTACCTAATGTTTATAAAAAATTGAACCACTAGGGTCACAATTCAAAAGCCCAGGTAGGAATACAAAAGTGAGAGTAAGGGCTTTGTCCCTTGGTATTCCTTGGGCTTTGATCCATTTTTCTAAAATATTTACAACAGTTTTAAAGTTAGAAATAGAATAGAGAGTAGATATTTTTGTTGTTTACTTACCTAAGTGCTTGTAAAAATATCTCATAAGGTAAGGATTCAGGTTAGTTATCCTATCTATCCTATGCAGAGCATTCCTTTGTTTATTTTTAATAAAAATATCAACATTCTATCTTATTAAACCTTTTTTTTACCATTTTATTAATAATTTGATTAGATCGAGATGATGTCTACTAGTATTAAAAAAACATTCAGTCCTATTTTTATACCTACCAGTATCTTAACAAAGAACATATGCACCTGTAAAATTCAGAAACTAAAATATTACTATCGAGGAATGGTAGCCTAGAGCAAAGTTAATACTAAAAATATTTAAATAAGTTCGAATGTTATTTTACTATTTTTTGTTTGTAGGCAAATGAGGCAGAAGCAGCTGGATGCAATACGAAGCACTAGTATAGAATGGGCAAGATTAGAAATTGAGATGTAGAAGGAAAGAATGCCAATGAAGTTGAGTTTAAAAATACCTGAAATGTTCTGAGGTGCAAAAATTATTAAAGCAATTAGTGTCAGAAACATGGACAATGGATAAACTTTAGACTGCAGTAAAGTCGCGACAGGAACAGGGTACAGCCCCATATTTATAATAAAAATATTAAATTATAGAAATTACTTTTAGATAACTTTAGGTATACTAAAATTCTAAAAGAATCGCTTAACATAACAGCATTGTTTAAAAACATGACCCTTTTTATATTTCCTGTATGAAGGTATCTCTGAGACTTCCTTAAAATTTTATCGCAAAAACAGTAGGTATATTTCGGTTTAGAAAGAAGTTAGTTGAGGTTACATTTTTATGGCATGTATCACATTCTAGTTACTTTTATTTTAGGTGGAGATATATGTTGATTTAGGACCGGATTTAATATATATTTTTTTTATATTAATTAAAATGCGACGAGGTCAGTAACGAACAAGGTCAACTCTAAATTATTAAAGACATGTTAAGGGGTTTTAAAATATTAATTGGTTAAATTACCACGTTTTTCCGGAGGTACAGGGAACAGTATACTTATGATTTCCTGATCGAAAATTTTCTAGTTTTCACACTAATTTTAATATTACATAAAGAAGCTGTCTCAAAACATCACCAAAAGGATTAAACAATCAAGGTTACAGTTTTATAATAATTATCAAATAATAAATAAAATACTCCCGAATACGATTTTGTTTTGAACAAGTTTCTTTTGAGTTTTGGGTTACTTTTTTTAGTAAGCAGAAAGTGACACATATAAAATTCTAACGTTAACTAACTTCTTTTTAAACTGAAAAATATTATAGCTTTGTCGTGAAACCAAAATACAAAAAAAATTTAGCAAGTTCTTGATAAGAAATTATTTTAGTCTTGACAATCGTGTTGAATATTATTAGCAGTACCTACCTACCTACCAGATTTTGTAAAAATTGTAAATGTGATTTTGCTCGCTAATAAATAAATAAGTAACAACGAAAATAGTTTATATAATGGTTTTACTAAATTAATATCTAAAATTACAGGAGTAACTTAA
This sequence comes from Polydrusus tereticollis, assembly GCA_963920685.1. Lineage (NCBI taxonomy): Eukaryota > Metazoa > Arthropoda > Insecta > Coleoptera > Curculionidae > Polydrusus > Polydrusus tereticollis. The sequence continues at coordinate 35,706,993 of OY987331.1, forward strand.
TTGTTAAACCAAATTTACATTTTATAACGTAAAATTACAACTGGAAGCAGCAAACTAGTGTCATGTCTCATGGCTTTGTGTTTCATGTGGTGGGGTTTTCTCTATCTACTGCAACTAGATATTCCAAAAACCTAAAATTGTTAACAGCATTTTACAAATTAATTTTTTACCTAGCTAGAGGGCATCCTGGAATGTCACTCCTGAAGTTTCCCATTTGACAAACCTACTTTTATGATTGCTCAAAAAAGGTTTGCTGAATGAGAATTTTGGAATGAAATTCAAAAATAAATCAAGTTTATTTTAACATATTTTTAAATTGTATAGTAATTATCCCCATGGCAGAAAGCAAAAACTAAAATGTCTACACATTACTAACGTCGAATAATATACTATGTAGTTTATAGTAGATGAAAGCGAGACCTTTTATGTAGGGTTGTAACAGGCACTTTAATATGTACTGAGATAGAAAAGTGGGAATTTTTAGCTGTATAAATGCCTATCTGCAGTTTTTTCTCCAGCCTAGTCCTAGAGTTATTCAAACTACTATCCTCTGCAGACCAAAAACTTGCCCTGACTGGCTTGCACAGCCTCATGTCAGGACTGCATAGGACATCACTGAGTGGAAGATGGCAAATATATACCATCCTCATTGTAACCTCTGACACACAATTTTTGGCCATGGCTTTTATATATAAGTTATTAAATGGTCTTCTCCCATCTTACCTTGGTGGATTTATTGCCCATAACAGTGATGTACATAATTACCCTACTCGAAATAGAAATGATTTTTATATCAAGAGGACTAATTCCAGGAGAGCTATGAATTCTTTATTTTTCAAAGGTCTTAAAGAGTACAATGATCTACCGAGATATGTCAAGGAGTGTTCATCGATTAATAGTTTTAAAAGAGAGCTTAGGACATTTTTTAGAAGTTAAGATAGGCTTTTCCGATATGATGATGTTTTGTAGCCTGAAATATAGATTTTATTTGAGTTTCTAGTGTTATATCTGAAGTATATTAAAACTTGTAGGAGTGTTTTTTAACAAACATCAGTGCAATAAGAATCAGAATACCTGGAAGTGTGAGAATCTAATGCTACCGAAAGATTTCTTTGCATGACTCGAGTGGGCTTAAGGAGTAGATTTTACGAATAATTTTTTTTTGAAGAATAAATAATCTTTGAAGTTCTGAGTAGTTTGTCCTCAGTAAAGCACAAAAAGAGTTAAGTGGCTGTGGGCCAAAAAATAATATATATTTAACAATTGTTTGGGGTTCATAAAGGTTTTGAGGTTGACAAAGGCATAATAAGCAGTTCAGTTTTGCAGCAACATTGTCTACATGGGCTGTTTACTTTAATTGTGAGTCTAGGTGAAGACCCCGAAACTTGCATTGTTCTACTCTTGTAATAAAATTATTATTCAATTTTAAGTATAAATCAGGAATCTGCTGCTTTTTATAGAATGCCATGTAATGGGTTTTATTTGTGTTAACAACTAGATGATTTGTTTGGCACCACACAGAAAATCTAAGCAGAATTGTATAAGTTATTTCAAGTAGTTGATTAAGTGTAGAAGCAGGTATGACTACTGTTGCATCATTTTTTCAAATCGTTTATAAATAATGCAAAAAGCAAGGGAGAGATTACGCCATTACGCCTCTTTAGGGAACGCCCTATCTGATATTTAGTTTCTCCGAATAGGAGCCCTAAAGTTTTACTCTTCTTTGGCGATTAGAGAAAAATGATTCCAGCCAGTCAGAAATATTACCACGTATTCCCATAGCATGCAACTTTCTGAGCAAGATGTCAGTGTCGACGCAGTCAAACGCTGGGCTAAGATATGGAGTGATATTTTGGGGTAGTTCAACGGAAATACACAGAATTATAGTCATGCAAAAAAGGTGCATCCGAAATATTTTTAGGATGAAACAGCAGGAAAGTTGTAGGTCTGTTTTTGTAGAAAAAAATATTCTGACGGTAATAGGAATGTACATTTTGGACTCTGTAATATTTGTATGTGATAATAGGGATCTTTTCCTCGATTTTAATGTGAAACATGATTATGACACTCGCCATAAAAGTAATTTAGTACCAGAAAATTATAACTATACTTACATACCTCCAAAAAAATGTAAAATACTGCATCTTAAAAATTTTTAATTGTTTCTCAGACGAAATTAGAAACCTGCCAAAGAATAAACTAAAATATACCTTAACAAAATATCTAGTCAGTAAGGCCTTCTACAACCTTAATGAATTCTTTGATGATCCTGATAAAGGAATAATTCAGTGTTAAATTTTAAATGTTTGTTACAATTTTAAGCATGTGTAATTTTATCAAAATTGTCATTGTCTAAATGTAATGTAATTACAAATTTAAAATGGTTATTTACAAAAATCTCTCCAGACATTGTTCAACAGCCCCTATTGGTTTTTTTTTATTATGTTTATAGTAAATGTAAGCATCTTATTATTGAACAAATAAATACTATTGTATTGTATTGTATTAAATCGAAAAATAGAGCTATAGTATAGTAATTAGAATCTATTGTTTTATAAATATATTCCAAGAGATCGTAAGCAGCTGTGCTAGTAGAGAAGTTTGAGCAATACTAATAAAAAATTAGGTAGGTACTATATTTTAAGACGGGACCTACCTTCACATTATTAGATAATGATCCTTTTATTAGTGAATAAAATTGAATCGAGTTTAATCACATTGGAATCTTCGTAAGTCCTGATATGTGCTGGTAATTTTAGGTTGGTCATATCCTATAACATCACATTATATCACTGAGAAAAAGGCTAAAATAAAAAAAAAAACTAAAATTATACAATACATACTTTGCTTTCACTGCGAATAATCTCTTAGTTAGTTATCTGTCTAGTTGGAAAGCATCTCATACCATAATCTCTTTTTTTCTAAGTGAGTTTTCTGACACAAGTTGTTCTCAATTTCTGTTAAGCAGATAAATTATTGAGTACCTTTTAACTTTCATGCAGCAACCACATTCTACTGATGTTAATACATAAGTGTAAGCCGGACTACAAATACAAATACTAATAATCTTTATTCCCACTAGGATCCCTAAAGTAATTAAAAGTACATTTAATATGAAGTACCTAGTAGGTAAATACATATAATTGTTTAGTAACTAACCTCTTTACGTATCAAATATTTTCTTTTACCATTTTCTTGGTGAAAACTTGTCACAGTTACCAATTGAAATAAACTTTGCCTTGTGTCTGTGTTCTTTACTGGTTAATACTTTGATTCCAATCCATATTCTAAAAAAAAAAGCTGTAATAATGTAAATATGTAAACAAGCATTCAATTGAAATATATAAATAGGTACTTACGACATAAAATAATGTATCTCGAACGCACACTATAAAACTTTCTCTCTAAAATCTAAAATCTATACTATTTTTAGGTTAAGAATTCTGACACTTAAATCTGACAATCACATCCGATAACTTTAACCGCTCAGCTGTTTCTCCACCACAGTGAAAAATCAAGAAGTAGGCTGTTTTCGGTTGTTGTCATGGAAACACTCACGTTAAAAGTTAAAGTGAGCATTTGATCATAGGGCTGATTAGCTTTTAAATGATGTATCACAAGGTGTATGTTTTCAATTAAAAAAAAAGATCGATGTCGTCATATCTTTGACAAATAAATGTCAAATAAAGAAATTTGATTTTCCGGATATTAATATGGCATAAAGTGCACACTTTACTTTAACTTCTTAATTTATCTCCACATCCTAACAATATCAAGACTTCGATACGCAGCCTTTCCGACAAAATCATCTTTGTTTAGAAAATTGTAAAATAATACTTCGGAAATACCTAAATTTATTTTAAGTTCACAACGTCACAAAATGTCAAAACGTGAAACAATGAAGATTTCTTACCTTGAAAGGTAAAAAAAATAATGATTTATCATTTCCGCTTATTTAAATAGGGATTTTTTTAAAAACTGTCGCCATTTTGAAATAGCTTGACAGAATTTCGCCAAAATTTATGAGCATACTGTACGAGATAATTATTAGCTTCCAAATGATGTATCACAAGATGTATGTTTCCGTTTTAAAAAGAGATCGTTGTCGTCATATCTTTGACAAATGTCTATAAAAAAAACAAACGAATAACGTCAAAATGTGACCCTATATTATAAAACTAAATTGACGTGTCCGAGCATTTTCCCCAAAAGTTACAGGTTAAGGCTGTATTAATTTTATTCCGGAGTTCTGGGCAGCCCTATATATATATATTTTTAATTTTAAAGCAAACGTGGCCAAAATCAAAGCAAATCTTTTTTGTGCCAAAAAACATATACATACTCTATCAATAGATTTTCTGGCGCAATGAAGTTTTAGTTATTAACGCTAATCCAAGATTTTAAAAATGATAAAGGTGATATAATATCAATCATTTTTCACGAATGAGCGCCATTGAGTTTCGACTGATCAATTTTTAAATAAGTAGATACATATTTATAATCTCCGTTGTTATACGCCTCCTTTAAAATAATTTGGTTCTAAATTTCTGCACTAAAAAATTAAATATCTCTTTAAATTTCTATATTATCAGACTACATTATACAATCACTATATAATATTTATGTAAGCCTTTTAAAGTGTCTATAAAATATTGTTGTATAAATATCACCCAATATACACTACAAAATGGTCTTATAGTTTGTTGCATTAAATTGCTTTAAAAGTGTGATACACAACTTCTATAGAATTCTTATATAATCAAAATTTTTTATAAAAGTGGGCCCTTCTTGATCCTATAAATTTAATATAAGGGTATTTAACCACGTTAAAGGAATTTTAAGTTTCTTTAAAATTTACTATATAGCAGATCTATTGAGTTTCAAGCAGAACTTGGCCCAGATCAATTCGTTCAGGTTAGAACTGTTTTTTAATAATGTAAAATTTCATTTCAATTTGAAATCTTAATTGGTTATTATATAAGATTTATAATTGTGAATTTAAATGATCAACTTTACTAAATTAATCACTCGTCTTTTACCTTATTTCGGTGCTATAAGTAAACATGTTATGCTTGCTTTAATAAAACTTTAATTATTAATCGAGGTGAAACCTGTCGCTCGTTTATTTTAAATAATGCGCGTCACCTGCCATCTCTTTGTCAACGGTATTCGCGCGCTCTTTTCTTAATGAGAAAAGCAATTACATTAGCGGGAAGCCATGTTAATATCACTCCTGTTAATAATGAAGTATCTGTCTCCGTTTTATGGTATAGTTAGTATAGTCTATACCAGATAAGTATTAGAAATTTTCAGGCCATTCATTGAAGATTGCAAGCAATTCCTGATTTAATTGCATTACATGGACATGTAAACAACAAAACCAACTTCCTTAAATTACTGGTTGGCTGATTTGATTAAGATATCTAAAATCTGCTTATGTGCGCTATGAAACGGAATGTTTCAGGTTGTGATATTGACAATTTTAAGGAAAAAAGCTTTGTTATGAACGTATAGGTCGACACATTAATCCGTAACTACCGAAAAAATGCGAACTAAAAACGGTCAACTAGTTTACGATGTTGCCACATGCCGTTATACCGGGTGTTGCATCGTCGAGCGGGACATAGGAAATCCCATGTAATTTTAAATGGGGTCAATTATTGGCTTCCCTAATTATTTTAGAGAAAAATTCTATTTATTATTTATTAAAGAGCACTAAAACCCACATTCAAAAGAATATCTTTAGATATTTTTGATGAGCCCGTTTACGGGTTATCGCCGATTTCTTTTTAACTATTTCTCCTTTTTATGGCCCCGTATTTGCGGGCACCAGTCAAGGTAAAAGATGACTGTCAAATAAAGTTGTCATTTTGAAATGTGTGCTTTATTGTTATAAAAACTCGTACATCGAAAATATTAAAGGTGTATTTATGAGTACAAATTAATCTGAATAAAACTAAAATAAAGTATCCAATTACAAGGTTAATTATGACATTTTACATGTTTCAATATTTTACTAATTAATAGGTAGGTACTATTAAATTGTTAGAACTTTAGGATTTAAGAAGATGTTCAAATATTCCTCCATTGACTGCTAGACAATAACCGAGGCGATCATAAAATTCTCTTCTTACATTCGCTAGTTGGTAAACTGAAATTCTATTGCATTCGGCAGAAATAGCATTTTTTAACTCGTCTAGATTTGGGTATTTTTTATCTTTGTATATCCTGTTTTTTAAATGGCCCCAGAGAAAGAAATCATTTGGCGATAAATCAGGAGACCTGGCTGGCCAATTTACTGTATGATTTAAGCCAATAACATTTCCATTAAAAGCACGGTTTAAATATTCCCGGACAGCCAGGGTACTATGTGCCGGGCAGCCATCCATTTGGTACCAAACTTCCTGATTTTCCCTGGCGGCATCATGTAAAGTAGGTAAAATATGATCTTCAAGTAGTTCCAAAAAATATTCTGCATTTAAATTTCGTGTAAGAAATAATGGCCCGATAATATTTTCTCCGAAAATCCCAGCCCATACATTAACTTTTTGTGCATATTGCGACCTTGTTTCCACAAACCTGTGTTGGTTTTCTTTGCTCCAATATCGATAATTTTGAACATTGGGTTCATTGTTTAAGGTAAATGTGCATTCGTCAGTGAAACAAATGTTTTTTAAAAATTCCCTATCTATGTTTGCTCTTTCCATCATACCAAAACAAAACTCCTGTCGTCGTATTTCGTCCCTATCTCTTAGCTCTTGGTGCTTTTCATATTTGTATGAATAATATTTATGTCGTTTCAAAGCTCGTAACGCTGTGGTGTGATCTAATCCTATGTCATCCTCAAGTTTCCTTGTGCTGATCTTCCCATCATTTTCTTCCACGCACAATAAAACTTGCAAGTCCCTATCATTTCTTGCATCTCTTCTTTGTTCCTGCCTTTCTTCACATCTGCAGTTATTTATTACAGTACCTTCTGTCTCAAATTTCCTGATAGTTCTTTCGACTGTAGATTTTGCAGGTATCGGTCTATTCGGATACAGAGCAGCAAACATGTCTGACACATTTTGATAACTATTTCCTTGATAATACCATTTATTCATCAATATTTTTTCTTCAGAAGTGTAATTCATGGCTAATATTTTCGATGTACGAGTTTTCATAACAATAAAGCACACATTTCAAAATGACAACTTTATTTGACAGTCATCTTTTACCTTGACTGGTGCCCGCAAATACGGGGCCATAAAAAGGAGAAATAGTTAAAAAGAAATCGGCGATAACCCGTAAACGGGCTCATCAAAAATATCTAAAGTTATTCTTTTGAATGTGGGTTTTAGTGCTCTTTAATAAACCTAAATAGAATTTTTCTCTAAAATAATTAGGGAAGCCAATAATTGACCCCATTTAAAATTACATGGGATTTCCTATGTCCCGCTCGACGATGCAACACCCGGTATATGGGTTGTTCTACAATCTTAGGACGAAACTGACCCTGATTTCGGCCCGACATTTTTTTTTACATTCTAGTTGCGAAATTTAGTCTATTATTAGGAATACAACGTCTTTTAGCCTAGGGTAAGTGGAACAGTCAAAATTTTTTAAAATTTTAGATTTATCGCCATTTCAAGGAAATTAAGCGGCAGGAACTGAGAGTGTAAACAGGAAACTGAGGAAAAAAAAACGAATAATAATTTTTCTAATTTGAACAGAAACTTTACTCATTAAATTATTCTTGAGCGTTAATTATTATTATTATTATTCTAAGACACATTATGTAAAATATCTAATATTAATAAGTTATCAAAATGAATGTACAAGATCTGAGTTTAAACGACACTTAAATCTAGTATATCAAAAGATAATAACTTTTGGCGGTCTCGTTTTTGAAGCCAGTTTTTATAATCACAGTCAGCTGCGCAGTCAGGGCATATAAATTATGTAGCTTCACCGTTAATGCAGTTAACCTATGCCCAACTATAACATACTAAAGTCTGTGCGTTTTAAGAAGTCCGATATCGGATTAAATCACCAAGGGATGTTATCGCTTTTAAAACAGTAAGTCGGTTAAGTTACAATATCTTCGCACCTTCGCTATACTTGATCACACCGAATATCCCACTGGTTTACTGTATTCTATTACTGGGCGAAATCAGAGGTTTCAAAACAAAATTATCTTAGAATTACGCGTTGAGCATAAATAATAATTAAATAGATAATTAAATTATTTTGCTATTATTATAGTTAAATCTATATAATAATCGCTATTTTCCAAGAACCAATTAAAATTTGCTCAAGTGCGGGATGGTTAAATATGTTAAAGATTTTGTCAGGTATATACTTTTCCGATAATGACATTATTTTGGGATTATTATAATTAAATCTTCATAATAATTACTATTTTCCAAGAAATAATTAAAATTTGCTGAAGTGCGGGATGGTATGTTCTACTTTATTTTAAATAAGTAGTTGTGCTTTTCACTTTCAACAGAAAACTGCTTTGCGAGCTGTCCAATGTTGTTTCGAAAAGATGGCAATTTTTAAGGGATTATTTAAACAACATAAAATCGGAATTGTCAAGACAAGTTGTTTTTCTTGACGAAACATGGGTATTTGCAAACGGAACTTCAACAAAAACGTCTTGGCAGGATGACTCAAAGCATTGTTATTCAAGTACCCATGCAAGTAATGGAAAAAGGTATATTATATTACATGCTGGTAATGAAGAAGGTTTTGTTTTAAATGCCAGTTTGATATTTTCATCAACAAAAAAAAACTGATGATTATCACGGCAATATGGATGCTGAAATTTTTGAGCATTGGTTCGAGGAAAAACTTTTAAAAAGTTTAGAAAAACCTTCCTTAATTGTTTTAGACAATGCCTCTTACCATACGAGACTCAAAGAGAAATTCCCTACAAGCAGCTGGAAAAGGGAAGAAATAAAAGAGTGGTTGTCAAAGAAAAACATAAACCATGAAAATTTATATTTAAATAGTGAACTTTTAAGCAAGTGTAAAGAGCAGTCATTTAAAAAAAAGTATGTTGTTGACGAACTAGCCCTCAAATATGGACATCAAGTTTTGAGATTGCCGCCCTACCATTGTCATTACAACGCAATTGAATTGATATGGGGTATTAGCAAGAACTATTATGACAAACATGCCTGTAAAAATATCGGTAAGCCTAGCGTTATAAAGTTATGGGAGGAGGCGCTTAGCCAAGCGGGCAAAGAAGAATGGCGGAAATGCATTGAACACACAGAAAAAATTATTTTTGAATCTTATGAGACAGAACAGGTTATAGACGAAGTAAGACCGTTAATTATTACGAATGATGATGATGATGACGATGATGTTGATTCTGATGAGTCTGAAAGCATGGGTGAAATTTCAAATGCAGAGGAAGACTACTTTTAGTAGTACCTATCTACAAGTAGGTACGTTCTGTCGCAAGACTACAAAATCGGTTCTTTTTAGAACCAAAACTTTATAAAAAAGAATTCGTAAAACTAATTTGTCTGAATACTACAAAAGCTAAAAAATTATTATTTTTCTTTACCTAAACTAATTTTTTATTTACTTTAAATTATTTTATTTAGAAAATGTAATTCATCAACATCCAAAATTACCTTCAATATAATTTATTGTTTGAGAGCCACCGACATAATGCTCAAGAGGTTTTATGGCTTAGCGGACTTCTTAAAACGCACAGAATTTAACACTGAACCCAGTCATTTCCTATTGTATCTTCGCTATATAGAACATCACAAATAAGGCACTCACGATCGCTGGATTTGTAGTTATTTTTCTTTGTTATTTTTGATTTATTTTCTTTACCTTTACCTTTATGTTTCTTTGAATTTAATTAACTTTTCTGACTTGGTTCTATTTTTTTATATTTTACCTCCTTCTTAACTTTTCCTTTTCTTGATATCATTTCTTTTTTCCTCTTCGTTTGTACGTTAACAGTAACTTTAACTTTAATCAATTCCCGGTTAAACCTGATGTAACTCGAAAGGAGGAAATCGAGCAGGAAATATAATTATTCCGGTTCAACCGGAAGTTGATTTTTTTGGAAAGATAATAAAAATTAAGGATAGGGACATGTGCGCCGTTTTGCTCTAAGACGTTCTGTTAGAAAGCTATAAGCTGTCAAAGTTTAAAAATGTCATTTTTCAAAAGTCAATATCTTGGAAACTATTAAGTAAATACTAATAATGCACTTTATAAAAAATAATTAGAATTGTATGTAGAATCTGAAAATATAAAAATATACAGGGTGCCACCATATAGAGTTAAAAGTAATTCTGCGTTATAGCCCAATTACTGTCCTTCAACTTTTATTAAAACATTTTTGATGTATTTTGAATCGTAACGGAGCTATGGAAGCCTGACGCACTATTGCAGGACCCTGTATGGCATACTGTCTCCACGTGTTACGCCAAGGCCATTTCGCGGTGAAATGCTAATGCGTCGAGCATGCGCGCAATCGCCATTAAATTTTAAAAATTGATGGATCCGTTACTTTTTATTAGAAAACAAACTTGAAAATAGCCAAAAACGCCTTAAAATACCTAAAAAATACCCAAAAAGCACCCAAAAATACCCAAAACTACCCAAAATTTCCCAAAAATACCCAAAAATACCAATAAATTTTCGAAAATACCCAAAATTACCAGAAAATATCCACAGGTTGTACAATAAAATACCCCAGTGGTTTACCCCTCGGATTTTGTTTGAGGGACACTGCAGGTTCCTGAGAATTGGGCACTCTGAATGGTAATTTCGTCAAGAAAATAATTTTAAATCTAAATTATTTTTAGAGACAACCCAAACATAGGTACGTTAATATGTTAATATAAGTCAGTTTGTAACATTTTTTTTATGATATTTTAGCTGAGCCGCCGAAAGTTCCTTAGTTTGTAGAACTAGCCATATACAATACTACTACCTTTACTTTTCCGAGGCTCTTCATAGTTTTGCTTGAGTTTTCTGCGAAAAACCCCCAATTATTTAAGTTTTTTTCACGTATGAAAGTGGTAGAAAATGAAATGCTAACGGAACTGTATTATTAGAGTTTAGTAGCAATTTTAATACTATTTCGAGGTATTTATCTCCTAGATGTTGTATAGAACACCGTTTTACTGCCAACAGTATACTAGGTAAGAAACATACTTAATAATTATTGTTTCGGCATTCATATTAAAGTAGACTAGAACGAAGGGTATAAAACATTCCTTACTTTCTCTATAAAGGTTTTGTAGTTTCACATATGAACTATTACCAATAAATTAAAAATTGCTCTGTAGAGAAAATTCTATATAAAAAGCATTTATAGAACAAATTTTTAATTTGGTTATTAGAATATTCATACAGCATATTTTTGCAGCAATTTTGCAAAAACAAAAATGAGTAATGAGAAACATTTATAAAATAAATTGACAAATGGGCAGCCTTTATATAATTTTCATATGCCATAATTCTCTCTTATCTAAATTATTATAAGATTTTTTTGTCCGTTGGGTTTTCATACAAAGCATCTGCGAACCCATCCAGATAAAAACTATTTGTCATATTTTTGAATAAGGAATTACCACACGAGCGATGGCACATGTTTTTTGAAATACCCTGTAGACGCTGAGATATTAGTATATTATTAAGGAACACTTTGTATATCTTCAAGCAATTTACTATTAACCTATTTAAATTTATATTCTATCTATATACAATCACGCATAACTTCATTTATAAGTTGTTTAAGTTGAATTCCTTGTTTTGTTAGTGCTTTTAGGTATATTAAAAGTTTAAAAATTAAATATCTGCATGTCTTTTTATCTAGGCGCGCTCAGACATATTTCCTACTAAGCTTGATTAAATATTTATTTTAAGACGAGGTGAGAACCTAAAGCTTAGTTATTTAAGATATTGCTCTTGAGCTTCTGCCATCTTATGTCAACAATTTTCGCGAGCTCTTTCTGTAATGAGAAAAGCAATTACATTACAAAGAAGCCATATGGTTCTTTTGGAGCGTTGGGATAATAGAAAAGTAATTGTCTCGCTCTCTATAATTAATACAGGGTGCCTCTTAATGTTATGTGCTTGTTTTATTGGGTGATTCCTAAACCAATTAGTTTTTAATTTAAAGGAATAGTCTATGCTTAAAGTATAGAGGAAAAAAATCAAAATATTTTTCTTCACAAGTTTAATAAAATGCGATGTTACTCAATTATTTTACATCTATATGTTTCGAACGAAGAAACGCGTCAGGAGGCAAAAAGAGTTAAGCTGGTGTTGGTGCTTTACCAAATTTGAAAGAATTTATATACTTCTTGATTATCGACTAACAACATTGTTTCTTCCAGGTTAAAAGAAAAACTTGCTTCCTTAATTGCACACACAACATTAGTAAACTTAAGAAAAACTGCGAATATGTCCGAGTACTAACAGCAGAGAAAGGGAAAACATACTAACTATTGTTGTGCGAATGTGTGAGGTCAGGGAAATGTATTCCAGTGGTGTGTGCATTTCACAAAATAATACATTATGAAATTTCATCGAAACGTCATATACCTAATTTTTTATAAATAAAATTTATTTCATTAACCCTTAAAATCTGATCCCATAAGACGACGACCTTTTCCACTAGTCCTTCCGAAAATCCATCCATAACTGCCTGTCTTCTGCATCTTATATTTAGATTTTGTTATGTGTTCTATATTGAGTCGTGCTTTGTAGGTTTAATACAATTGTTGCTCTTTTCCTGAAACTTCGGTATTTTTTTCAGATATTTTCCCCGCCATACAATGATTTAATTTTTTTCAATTTTAGTGGAATTTTTTGATTTGGTTCAGTATAGATAAAATTAATTTCTTTTTAAGTTCGTTTAAAAACTTTTAATGATATTTAAGGTAAAGATGTGTCCTTCTTAATTTCAGTTATCATTATTTTTCATTGTGGATATTTAATTTAGGAGAAAAGATCCATGGATTTTGCAACGAATGGCGTAGAAATGGCATTTTAAAGCCCTGAAGATAGTGCTTGAGGAAAGTTTCATTAAAGTGCCACATATTTCTGCAGCACCCAATGTGGCTAGTTCAGAATTTTGTTCCCACTACAACAGTAAATAAAGTGTTTGGGACACACGTCATATTCCTGTCGTGACCCAGTACAAAATTAAAGTAAAAGCGTGGAACTCAATGTTAGGGAATATAATGCAATGAAATACTAAACCAAGCGGCAACGCCGCATTCGTGCTAAATTACAATGTTTTTCTTCAACAACTAAACGCTAAAAAACAGAGAAAAATACATTAAATTCATATGCAACATAACTGGCAACACCACATATTAAAGTAGTGGCAACGTTATACAAATCCATAAAAATATATGTTCAAGTTAAATCCTCATGTATAAAAAACTGTCTGCTATTTTATATTATTCTCTAATACGCAAATTTAAGTACGACATACGCCACGTGCATAGTAACAACGAGTCTTATTATTGGCTAACAACAGTAGCGTGACGTGGGACGACGCCATCTTAGTTTTCAACGTATTAAAACCTGATTGGTCAAGGTGTTGGGATACGGTAAGATATGTGCTGTTTGTTTTGTAAACAAACCAGTGTCAAGCGGAATATGAACAAGTTAAGTTGCCGCCGCTCCGTGTGTAGATAAAGCTGGCACGTTAAAATAAAGTTGGTGAAAGTAATTAAGAGTACCTAATTAACAGTAGTAAAGAGTGTTAGAGTGTCATTCGAGAGTCTAAACAGATAAGAAGCGCTCCGTGCTTAGATAAAGCTGGCACGTCAAAAGATGATAAAACTGGTTAAAAGTAATTGAAAGTAGTAAAGTGGTTGTTTGACGCATCCAAGTTAAAAGGTGTTTGTATCTCATACCCATGCCAGGGTATATACTGGAGGAGTATTTAATCGTTTAATAAGGGATAATGCAATAAAATTCAAAAAGGATTTTATTTTCCAATTGTAAAGCAAATTTGAACCAGTCGGCTTGTGAAGACACAGGTTAAAGTTTTGTGTAGCTCATTGTTACAAACGTGAGTCGTACGTAAAGCATAATAACTATATATTTACACAAAACAATATACATGTGAACGATCCATATATTACAAAATTCGACGATTGACTTAAGCCCTATGAAAATATTCGTAGTCGGCTCGAAAATAGATCATTCGACGCAGAATTAAAAACCACACAAAGTAGCGCCTAAACATTAATTACATGGAAAATGTAGCTTTTATAGTAATTTAGATTTCTCAGATGTCACCAGAAAACTTCGTGGAATATAATGATCTATCTGGTCTAAACAGAGAGGTCGTTCCAGAATATTGACGTTCTCCAGATCAAAGAATTTTTAAAGAGTGTCGTTCGAGAGACACTTAGCTGAACCACGTACGGGTTGACTGCGGTGGCTCATCATGAATTTCTATCATGCATTGCTCTGGGTAAAATTAAGGCAGCACCCTCAGTTGAGCACTTGCCATGAAAATATTTGTAAAATAGACTCAAGTCGCCTAGATATTCAAAGCTTTCCAGGTTGTTTGTCAGATCATCGTCACCGATCAAGCGAATGGCTCTTCTTTGAATGGAATCTAACAACCTTAGGGTATCTTTCGGAGCAGAGCCCCAAAAATCCGAACAGTACCCCAGCATTGGTCGGATTTGGGCTTTATTGAGCATCAAAAACCTGTTGGGGGTGTAAAGAGGTTCTTAGTTCCGAAAAGTTTCCCAAGCTTCTGCGAGGCTGCCATAGCAAAGGAAGCAACGTGACTATGCCAAGAGATATGACTATCTAAATTGGCACCCAATAAGTGAGTTGATGAAGCCAAGGAAATCGCGTGTCCCCTCATGACTGTATCCGGTTCTTCAACATTAACTTTTTTAGAAGAAACTTCCGCCTGTTTTTTAGCGTTAATATCTACTTGGGGCTATCACCCCAAGACAGAACTTCTTCCAGGTCTTTATTGAGATGTAAGACCACTTTATCGTTAGCAAAGCTATAATATAGAGGATTTTTAGTTTTTTGTAGAAAGAGAATGGGCGACATTATAAAACCTTAAGGAACTCCGCCATTGACGATAAACATGTGTGAAAGAAATAAGTTCATCGATACTCGCAGAGAAAGGTCTTTAAGAAAGCTTGACAGCCATGAACAAAATTAAACCGGCATTCCGTATGCTCTTGTATTAGTTATGAGCCTTTCTTATCACACTCGGTCAAAGGCCTTAGCAATGTCTAGTGCTACCGCCCGAGACTATCCATGTTGTTCTATTGCGTTGTTCCAAACGTGGGTAACATAAGCGAGAGGAAATCCACTTCTTCATAATATTCAGAGGCAGAAAGCATTCTTATACTCATACTCATCCTATATGTTGGCATACGTGTATATTCACAATCACCAAGAACATTGGGGATAATTCTAAAAAATAGGCTTGTAGAGGACAATTTGAAAACTCGCATTGCATCGTTAAAATTTAAATACTGTATTTTCAAAAATATTTAACGTTCTCCTCTTTAGATTAAATACGTAATATTAAACGGGGCGAAAAGTTGATGTCCGCCTATTTAAAATAATGTTCTTTACCTGCCATCTTTTTGTCAACAACTCGCGCCAGCTCTTTGTGTAATAAGAAAAGCAATTACATTATGTGCCAAAAGGCTGTTTGTCCGTATTTCTACTATTTGCATTTTTACTTAAATTACGTCATATATTTTTCAGTATAATAAGCAGTGTTTTTTAAAATGATCTAATGATAATAAGCGAGGCAAAATAAAACTATAAAAAAATTATACTCACTGACTCTTTGTTTATATTACTTACTTCTAATTGCAAATTTGTATGTAGGAGATATCTTAAGTCCTGACCTTACTGTTTAATAATTAATCAATAATAGAGCGATGTAAGACCAGAAGAATCGCAAGCTCGAGTGAAATCCACTACATATTTGTATTTGTTTCGATCGCAAATGTCGTTATCCTTACTTTTTTAACAAAGTTAGCAGAGGTAAAGCTTACGTGTAAGCTTAGGTAGTATGGAGGTAACCAAATTGCTATGAATTGAGCTTACTAAACCTTAAATGAAAAATTTTCACATTATAAATCATATAAAGAGTTTCCAACAAAGCTGATAATTCAGAAAAATCATCTTCAAACCAGAATGTATATCTAAGATAAGATATAAAGCCTACAAAATACCGGTGTCAATTCGTCAGCGCATGTCCTAATTACGGTGACTGGAATATCGTCAAGACCAGAAGCTTCTTTGGTATCAAGACTCCTCAAGATTCGTTTAACATGGCGGTGCCGGAAAACAATCACCGGCATTCTCGATTCTACAGGGGGAATTTTCGGTGGAGTCTTCCCTGAAAATTAACCGTTGAATGTGAAGAGAGTAGTTCCGCCAGTAAGTTAGCTTTTTCCTGTTCTTTGATCGCAATGGTGCCATCAGAACGTATTAGAGGTGGAATGGTTGACTTGGTGAAGTTCTGACTGAAGGCCTTAGCTACCTAACAAAATGATCTTGAGCCGTTAGGACATTCAAGATGTTTGTCTTTAATCCTCTGGTTCTGTGCCTCGTTGCTTTGGTTTGTCGTTTGCTTGCATTGGTTTCGAGCGTTAACAAAGATGGTACGATTTTTGGTGGTAGGGCTTTGACGCCATTGTCGGTAGGAATAATTTTTTGATTTAAGAGCTCGTTTGAAATTTTTAAACCAAGGCTTGCCGTTAGAAAGGCACTTTTTGAGAAAGGGATAAAGGCTCCCATGCCATTAAGAATAACCTCCGATACTTTTCTAGCACGGATGGAGGGATCATCAGAGGAAGAACAAACGTCCCGCCAAGGAGAGGTTCGAAAATGGTCCTTTAGTTCATCCCACTTACCTTATGTATAATGTCAGATCTTGCGTGGCGGGAGGCTATTCGGCACTAATTGGTAGTTTGTTCAGTGCTGAAATTAGGTTGTGGTCAGATATTCCTAACGGAGGCTTCACAGTGACCGTGTACAAGTCGGGTTTCAAGTTAAGAAAAAATTCACCAAACTAGCAAAATCACCATCTCGGTCTGGAATCCGAGTTGATTCACCCACGAGTTGGGTGAGACCAAAGCTGATGGCAAAGGATTCGGCTTCGCGACTTTGCTCGTCGGTTGTATTTGAGTATTTAATCCAGTTGACATTATGAACGTTTAAGTCGCCAAAGATGACAACTTCGGAATTAAGATGGTGGGTTTGCAAGAAATCGCTAGTATTGGCAAGTGAGGAGAACATTTTTCTATAATGGATATCGCTTGGCGGCCTGTAGAGGCAGCAGAAGAATTCAGTAATTCTCGGCATTGATATATTAAACCACATTACATCAAAATCATTAGGCTGGAGTGTCTTCTCTCGTTGTACAAGACATATCACTGCGGACAAAGAGACAAAGGCCAAAATTGCTTCTAAGTCGATGATGGAAGTCGTATCCAGGATATGAATAGCTGACCGTACTAGTCGATGATCTGACCTTTGTTTCGGTTAGTGTGAGTATCTACATGAGGTTTGGTAGATTGTAGATGTTGATGGACTGCATGGATGTTCGAGTTGAGTCCTCTTTAATTACAGAAGTCAATTTGGAAGCTGCTAATTTTGGGCCTTTTAACAACTTCAGTTGTCACACCATTTCCATTTTGAATGTTGTTTGAAGGACCCGCCTGGCTATTGGAAATGACGGATGTTTAGATAACTTCGCTTAATGAGCCGCCAGGATCAGCCCCCACCCAGAGATCCGATCGGGGGGCGAGATTAACTCCGGAGCATTTTGATTTTGGAACCATCATCAGAGCATTTTTCATATATTTCCTATATTTTCCACCCTGGAAACCGGCTACATCGGCACAGCGACGAAACGTTAGGTCAAAGGGCAACTTCACGCCACCTAAGCCGATGCGGTGGTATTTCACCGGGCGATGTTGGGTGAGCCAGCATCTACCATCTCAAAAAATCATAATACAATTTTTCTCTGAAATGTACAGGGGAGTCAATATTTAACTACCTCAAAATGGGATTTCCTATATTCAACTAAGCCGGTACATGATTTCTTAAAAATATTGGAAGTATTCTTTTTAAATGAAACAAAATGTATATCCGAAGTGCTTAGCGGCCCAATAACTGTATCGTTTACCCTACCAGACAAGAAGGAAGAACCCAAATATGAGATTTTACAATAATTAAAATTTTCATGATTTTGGAAAACGGGGTTTCTTCTTTTTTTGATGCATTAACAAATTCAAGTTAGCTCAGCTTAGTTCCTTCATCTTGTACAACTCTAATTGTTGTAAACTCTTGTCCGTATCTAGTATTTAGCCTTTTAATTTTGAATGAAAACGAAACAAGCCTATTTTCTCATGTATATCGCCACTTTAAAAAAACCGCTTAGACGCTTAGTTTTTTTTACAGATTCTCAGGACCCTCTAACTTAAAAATATAGGGGTTGTTTTGTTTATACGAACTTTTTCTTCTAGTTGGTATAATTATCACCCATTAAAATAAGTACAGAACATTAATTAACACCCTGTATATGTTCGTATATTTAATGTTTTGCAATGTAAATGTGTTAATTGTTTTTCGGTGTTTCAATTAATTTAGCAACTATTTTTAAAATAAGTTTTCATTAAAATACCGAGAGAAGAGGCATAACAACTCTGAGAATCAAAAACAATTTAAGAAACAAACTGTAGCAGAGAACAAAACGATGGCAATGCCTTAAAATGATGCATGGTGCCCTGAAGTTTGCTTAGAATTAAAACCATTCATCACGGCAAACGTCGGCACTCGTACATTTTGAATTACCGCGTTGATATTGTGATGTAAAGCCCGGAAAAATGTACAAATAACAACCGAATCGAAATAAATGTTTCTTCGCTAAATTGCGAAGGTATTTTCCTGTTGCTAAAAGGTTAAAGTTTATTTATCGTTGTTTTTTTCATTCAGGTTAGTAATATTTTCTTCTTAACTTCAATATTATATGCTCTACCATTCTAGTTAATTAATAATTGACGTTTGTCAAACTGATTTCAATTAAAGCTAGTTGAACAGAGTGATTCACTTCATACTGGGTGTTGCATGGCTTAGTTGTACATAGGGGATCTCATGTAAATTTTAAGGCGGCTAAATATTGGCTCCCCTGTACATTTTAGAGAAAAATTGTTAAATAATTTTTTGAAGAGGTCGATATAATAAACCCATGTGCCAAGTTTGAATAAATTTTAATAAGTCAATCAACTTATTCAATTAAATGTGATGGCAAAATTACGAAATATTAAGTTCAGGTTATACAGCAAACACCAGCAAATAATTTCTATGACGCTATTTTCAAAAATTTACGTAAAAGCGGACATAACGGATAAAGATTATTAAACATTAAAAACACATTTTCGTTTCACCAATCCGGCAATCACACATCCAAAATATAATACACCAGTATGTTTTTCTTACTAAGCCTTTAATTTAACAAAACATACCCAAGACTACAGATACTTACAAAAACATTAATTACTTAAATGTTCAAGCAACCCCCAATAACAGCTAAACAGTAGCCTAACTGATTATAAAATTACTTTCTAACATTGCTGAGTTGATATTGAGAAATTCTGTCACACTCTAACAAAATACAGTTTTTTAGCTGGTCTAGAATTTTAAATTTCACATAAAAAAAAATTTTTAACTGACCCCACAGAAAGAAGTCATTTAGCGACAGGTCAGGAAACCTGGCTGGCCAAAGGATAACATGCCGTGGGCCAATAATATTTCCGTTAAAAATATTTTGCAAGTATTCCCTAACCATGAGAGAATTATGGACAGGACAACCATCCATTAGATACCAAATATCCTGATTTTCGCGTACAACTTCTTCTAGTGCGGGTTCAATTCGATTTTCTATTAAGTCCAAATAGGTTCCTGCTGTAAGCTTGCCTTCCATAAAAATGGTCCAATAATTTGATGTCCTACAATGCCCGCCCAAACATTTATTTTTTGTGGATATTGCGTCCGAGTATGAACAAGACGATGTTCATTTTCTTGGCTCCAATACCGGCAATTTTGAACAATTGGTGCGCTGTTGAGGGTGAATGCACAGTTGACGACATTTAATTTCGTACACTAAACTGTGACACTGTAAATGCAACTTTTTTACCTTTATTACCTTTGTAACGTGTTAATTGTTATCATGATATCTGTCAAAGTATTGTCATAATCTTATTTTATTGAAGAAATGCCTCATTTAAGTATTATTGAAAAAGCAAGAATAATATGTTTAGAAGAAATAGGGTGGTCTTATGGAAGAATAGCTGATCATTTTAGAGTACCTAGAAGTACTGTTCAAGGAATTGTAAAAAAATGGCGCTATCAGTTTCGCAGACGATACTGTAATATTTTACGAAGGAATGAATTGGAATATTATAAAAGATATAATTAAAAATGATTTTATAAAAATTAATGAATGGTTTAATAATAATTTATTAACAATAAATTATAAAAAAACAAAATATCTTCCATTTACTTCTTATAAAAATAATTTACCAAATGCAACAACACTAAGAATTAATGAAAATATAAAAATAGAGCAAGCAAATTATATTAAATATTTGGGAATAATTATTGATAAACATTTAAAATGGAATTTACAGAGCGAATACCTTACTAAAAAATTAAGAATGCTTATTCCAAAATTTAAACATCTTAAACAATTTTTAAATATAAAACAGTTGGAAATAATATATTAATAATAATAATAAATTATGGAATATTAGGTTGGGGTGGAATAAACAAAAGTCATCTTTATAATATAGAAGTCCTTCAAAAACGGATTTTAAAAATTATTTATAATAGAGATTATTTATATTCCTCTGATATGCTTTATAAAGAAAGTAAAAAAAATGGATATCAGACAATTATTTACTTATAATATGCTAATTTATATGTTTAAAAATAAAAATCAATTAAATTTTATTAGTCATAAATATAATACCAGAAATAAAAATCAAATTACATTAAAAAATAAAACCAACAAAATTATAGGACAAAAACATGTTTTAAATATAATTCCTTATATTTTTGATATAACACCAAAATCAATTTTATCAATCAGATCAATAATAAAGTTTAAAAAGGAAATTAAAAAATGGATAATTACTAATCAAAGATATATCTTTCATAATATAATAAATTAAAACATTTATTATTTACCTACCTATATTATTGTGATAAAAAACATAAAATTAGAAGATTATATTCATAGATGTTATAAAATATAATAATTACCTATACTCACAACAAGTTTTCTTCGTGAGTTAAAACAAATATTATTTTTGGTTTATTCAAAAAATCTTTATATACATATTATATTATACTTAAAATATTGTATTTATATATGTTTGAATAAACTTTTTTATTATTTATTTATTATTATTATTATTATCATCAAACACTTGAAAGGTCTGTTGGGTTAGGTTTAAATAATAGAAAATCATCAAATGAAGAAGACCGAAATTTGGTAGAGTATTTAAGGCACAATCCATTTGAAACTGCAGTATCCGCTATGCACAGAACAGGGTTCCCGGCTTCATCTAGAACTGCGCAACGCCGAATAAAGAAATCGAGCAGCTGCATCCAAACCGTTTTTAAAAAATAGTGATAAGGAACAAAGAATAGGTTTTGCGATTCAATATTTACCAGAAAATGATTTTTTGTGGCAAAATGTTTACTCTTTTTTGATGAGAAAACTTTTCAGTCTGCATATAATGGAAGGATTCGAGTGTATAGACCACCAAATTCCCGATATGATGAGAAGTATACTCAAAAAAAGCAAACCAGTGGACGTTTATCGGTTAATGTGTGGGCATGGATAAGTGTTCACGGTGCAGGTGTATGCTGGAATATTGGTGGAACATTAAACAGTAATATATATCTTCAGATTTTGGAAAATGTTTTTCTTCCTTCTGCCGCGATAGTTTTTGAAGGAAATAACTTTATATTTCAGCTGGATAACTGCCCTGCGCATACTGCAAGAGATGTAGGTAACTGGTTTAGAGAAAACAACGTAACATGTCTGCCTTGGTGCTCAAGAAGTCCTGAGTTAAATCCAATTGAAAATGTTTGGGGATTGATGGTAAAAGAAATGTATAAAATAAATTTTAAGCCACAGAATGAAATAGAGTTATTTGATAAAATAGAAGAAATTTGGGAAGTGCTAACTCCGGATTACACCAGAAGTATTATTTTGTCAACGCCAAGAAGATCACGATTAGTGTTAGAATCCAATGGCGCAGCAATTAAATATTAGTATTTCGTTTGTTGTTTGTTAATAGATTTACCCTTTTTGGCTTTATACTTTTGTAGTTTTCCTGGTATTGTTTTATAATTTTATAATTTCGCGGCTGTAATTTAAAGACAAAAATATTTGGAAATATCCATTATTAGTTATGATAAAAAATCGTGCATACAATTATTTACAGCTATGTATATAGCTGGTGTTCTATCCAGGTATAAGCAGCAAGGTGAGTAACCCGTTTAACCCAATTTTGTTGTAATTGGGTTATGTATGGGTGGAGTGTATGAATTTATACCGGGTGTTGCATCGTCGAGCGGGACATAGGAAATCCCATGTAATTTTAGATGGGGTCAATTATTGGCTTCCCTAATTATTTTACAGAAAAATTCTATTTAGGTTTATTAAAGAGCGCTAAAACCCACATTCAAAAGAATAACTTTAGATATTTTTGATGAGCCCGTTTACGGGTTATCGCCGATTTCTTTTTAACTATTTCTCCTTTTTATGGCCCCGTATTTGCGGGCACCAGTCAAGGTAAAAGATGACTGTCAAATAAAGTTGTCATTTTGAAATGTGTGCTTTATTGTTATAAAAACTCGTACATCGAAAATATTAGAAATGAATTACACTTCTGAAGAAAAAATATTGATGATTAAATGGTATTATCAAGGAAATAGTTATCAAAATGTGTCAGACATGTTTGCTGCTCTGTATCCGAATAGACCGATACCTGCAAAATCTACAGTCGAAAGGACTATCAAGAAATTTGAGACAAAAGGCACTGTAATAAATAACTGCAGATGTAAAGAAAGGCAGGAACAAAGAAGAGATGCAAGAAATGATAGGGACTTGCAAGTTTTATTGTGCGTGGAAAAAAATGATGGGAAGATCAGCACAAGGAAACTTGAGGATGACATAGGATTAGATCACACCACAGCGTTACGAGCTTTGAAACGACATAAATATTATTCATACAAATATGAAAAGCACCAAGAGCTAAGAGATAGGGACGAAATACCACGACAGGAGTTTTGTTTTGGTATGATGGAAAGAGCAAACATGGATAGGGAATTTTTAAAAAACATTTGTTTCACTGACGAATGCACATTTACCTTAAACAATGAACCCAATGTTCAAAATTATCGATATTGGAGCAAAGAAAACCAACACAGGTTTGTGGAAACAAGGACGCAATATCCACAAAAAGTTAATGTATGGGCTGGGATTTTCGGAGAAAATATTATCGGGCCATTATTTCTTACACGAAATTTAAATGCAGAATATTTTTTGGAACTACTTGAAGATCATATTTTACCTACTTTACATGATGCCGCCAGGAAAAATCAGGAAGCTTGGTACCAAATGGATGGCTGCCCGGCACATAGTACCCTGGCTGTCTGGGAATATTTAAACCGTGCTTTTAATGGAAATGTTATTGGCTTAAATCATACAGTAAATTGGCCAGCCAGGTCTCCTGATTTATCGCCAAATGATTTCTTTCTCTGGGGCCATTTAAAAAACAGGATATACAAAGATAAAAAATACCCAAATCTAGACGAGTTAAAAAATGCTATTTCTGCCGAATGCAATAGAATTTCAGTTTACCAATTAGCGAATGTAAGAAGAGAATTTTATGATCGCCTCGGTTATTGTCTAGCAGTCAATGGAGGAATATTTGAACATCTTCTTAAATCCTAAAGTTCTAACAATTTAATAGTACCTACCTATTAATTAGTAAAATATTGAAACATGTAAAATGTCATAATTAACCTTGTAATTGGATACTTTATTTTAGTTTTATTCAGATTAATTTGTACTCATAAATACACCTTTAATATTTTCGTTGTACGAGTTTTTATAACAATAAAGCACACATTTCAAAATGACAACTTTATTTGACAGTCATCTTTTACCTTGACTGGTGCCCGCAAATACGGGGCCATAAAAAGGAGAAATAGTTAAAAAGAAATCGGCGATAACCCGTAAACGGGCTCATCAAAAATATCTAAAGTTATTCTTTTGAATGTGGGTTTTAGTGCTCTTTAATAAACCTAAATAGAATTTTTCTCTAAAATAATTAGGGAAGCCAATAATTGACCCCATTTAAAATTACATGGGATTTCCTATGTCCCGCTCGACGATGCAACACCCGGTATGTCGTTAACTGTCCAATCATCGGTAAAACAAATATTTCTCCAAAAATCCTATTATTATTTGCTCTTTCCATTAGCTCAAAACAGAATACCATTATCCGTTCTTCATCACCTTTCCGTAGCCCTTGATGTTTTCCATACTTGTAAGGAAAATATTTATGTTTTTTCAAGTGCCCAACTCTGTGGTTTGATGTTTTCCTACGGCTTGCCCAAGAATCCTCGTGCTAATCATTTTAGTTTCCTCCACGTGCAGTAAAATATCAAGATCTCCATTATCCCTTTCTTCAGCACTATTGACATTCTGAGTTGAGCATTTACAGTTATTTATGACAGTGCTTTTGGACTCAAATTTACTAATGATAACTTTAATTAATGAAATGGAAGGGATAGGCTTATCAGGGAATTGAACCGAAAGCATTTTGGACACTGCTCTTAAACTGTTTCCTGTATAATACCACTTGATCATAGTTACTTTTTCATTAATGGAATAGCTCATATTTAGCTATAATTAAAGCGTTTCAATAATAATGTTGTCACTGAAGCTACTTTTCGTTTTGTCAAGGCCAAATAATAATGCTGGTGCTTGCTGTATTAGGTACCTAAACTATGAAAATTTCGCAATTTTGCCGTCACATTTAATTGAAGTTAGGATTGGCTAATTGAAATGTATTCAAACTTGACACATGGGTTTACTATATCGGCCTCTTCAAAAAATTATAATATAATTTTTCTCTAAAATGTACAGGGGAGCCAATATTTAGTCACCTTAAAATTTACATGGGGTTTCCTATGTTCAACTAAGCCATGCATCACCTGGTATACAAGATACCGCATTAAGTTACATTTTTTTAGATTGTCTAAATAAGTTTCACCTTTTGACGTATCTTCGAAAAAGTGCTGATAATTGTCCATTATTTCACAGCAGATATTAACAGACTGACTGCCCCGAAATTTAAACACCCTGTAGCAATGTAAATTGACAGTAGCCCATTTTCTTGTTGACCATCCCACTGGTGGAAAATGTGGACTCATCATATTTTTCAAACTAAACTCCAATCTTTCTTCTTTTTGTCTATCGCTTGATTTTGGGGTAGGTCTTATTTTAAATAGATAATACCCCTTTTTTTTAGGATCCTCTAGAATTTCAAATATGTTTGCCTTCGTTTTCCAGTGCTTCTATGGATGCAGTTCTTATTAATTTGTTAGGAGTTTCTTTACAAGAAAGGAGAATGTTTAACTCACTGTCTTCGTCCCTTACTTGTCTTTTCTTTCAAGAAAAATTTGATATTTCTTGAAACTTATTTAATACTCTTCTGAGGGTTTTCTACAATGAACGTACATACACTATCGGACAAAAGAAGAGCAACACTTTCGAAAAATTAAAGAAATCTCGATTTTATAATATTAAATCCATGATATCGTATTTAAATTCATTAAATATCAAAGTAGGCTGCTGTTATCGGCGGCAACAGCTTTTTCCAATAATCAAAACAAATGAACTGATATTGACGTAAACTTTTAAATACAGTATTGCAATGCGTCAAAATTAAAGCACCATTTTAATATTTTCCTAAAAAAGAAAGGTTTTAGTGAAAGTAAAAGTTAAAATATTTTTGCAGAGTATATTTTATGTTTAATTAACATTTCTGTGCTGGATTAATCATGCCAAGAGGTTTTTTTTCGAAAGAATTAAAGCAGAGAGTAGTGAATGCACACTTGGAAGGTACAACATAAGCCACAATTTCAAACGGTTTGTTTTACCAAGATATAGCGTATCCAAAATAATCTCAAGTTACATTCAAAGGGGACATTTAGAGAATCTACCGAATTCGGGAAGGCCGAAAAAAACAACAATTTGAATAGACAGACGCATTAAAAGAATTTCTCAAAACGATCCTTGGATGTTTGCACCTAGAATTATTGCTTAAATTCCCGAAAATATCGTTAGTCCACGGACAGTTCAAAGAAGGTTGGTAGACGCAAAGTTATTTAGTAGACACCCGGCTAAAAAGCCCCTTATTTCGGCAAGAAATAGAGTGGCTAGGCTTGAATTTGCACGTCGACATTTACATTGGACAGTAGACGAGTCGAAAAAAGTTTTATTTAGCGATGAAACGCGTTATAAAATTTTCGATTCTGATGGAATGAAGCGTGTAAGACGGCCAATCAACACAAAGTTTAATCCCAAATACGTTACACTCACAGTTAAACATGGCAAGGGCAGTGTTTTTCTATGGTGGTGTTTCTCGTGAAATGGGGTGGGTCCTTTAAACTTCATTAATGACACCATGGATTGATTTGTCTATAGAGATATAATGCAAAATGTAATGTTGCCTTATGCAGAGTGGGAAATGCCGTTGCGTTTTATTTCCAACAGGATAACGATCCTCTTTACAAATCGTTCAAGAGTGGTTTCAAGAAAATAACGTTCGGGTCTTGCAGAGGCCGGCACAAACCTCATTGAAAATCTATGGGAAGAAGTTGAACGTGGAATTCGTACAAAATTATTTTCAAATAAACAATCATTGGCAAATAAAATCAATGAAGTTTGGACAAATCTTCCCGAAAATACTGTTCAAAAATTGATTGCCACAATGCCGCGATGTTGTCGGCAAGTGATAAAAAATAATGGATATTCTATTAACTATTAACATAATACTTCCAGCCACTGCAATTATTAAATGTGTTTAATGCTTTTTTATCGTAATAGGTATGTAAAATAAAATACTGTTGACACAATTTGTTGCTTTACTATTGTCGCACTTCATTTCGTCGATTTTTATAATTATAAATATTTTTCTACCTTCATTTTGTTTAAAGTGTACCAAAATATTGTAAAATATTACTAATATTGTGGGGATAATATTTCATTAAAATTAGCTGGGGATCACAATCATATTATTATTTTCTTAAATTCAAAGAAATAAAAGCACTTTGTTGGTCTACTTTTGTCCAATAGTGTATAGTCCGCCTTACGAGTCTGTGACTATGACGGTCGAGGAGACAGGGTGTAAAATGTGTAAAAACTAGGTTTTTAGCTGCATAATCGTACGTTTCATATTAATATTTTAAAAGCTATTAAATTCGCAAAAACATTAGAATAGAGAAAAATGTCTCAAGATTTATACAATACGTTTCAAATAGTGCAATTTCATTTTGACAATGACTATTAATAATATATACTTAATGCAAAACAAAAACCGCTGCACGTCATATCCTTCGAGTGACGTCAGTTGTTTCATCCAAGAAAACGAATTGGTACAAGAATGCTTCTTTTTCTTTAATATATTCGTTCAAAAATATCAATCGTTTGAAAGCTACATGGAAAAGTTCCATAATCCCTCGCCTCAGTTCATCTTTTTACCATCCGAAGCCTATTTTTTTGATAAGAGGCTTCTTAAAGAGTCAAGACAACCATCAAACAGCTCTCTGTCATTTAATTTCTAACTTAAATTTGTCAAAGCTACATGATGCTCTAAAAAAAGTCACAGCTTATGAATAACCGATGTAAAGTATTATGATTTTTGAATAATACAACTTACTTGTTTCGTACATTCCACAAATAGTGTCACGGATAGAACTTATATTCAATCTTCACACATTTACAACTCTCTTTGAATTAGAACATTTGTTTAAAGGTGATTATAATAATTTATTTTCCTTAACTGTTGTTGAAATTGCGCGTACAGTGTAGATATTCAAATTTAGAGCAGCTGCTACTCGCTAAAAATTAGTAAAGTAGAAATAGAATATCTAGACTTTAACATACTTTTTAAATTTACTTCTCTGTACTGCTGTTAAGGGTAACAATAGGCCATTGTTGTTCAGTTCTTCCTGAAAATAGATTCGTAGAGAAGCTATTAGCTCTTATAACCGACTGCATCGGCATTTTTAACGAATAGTAAACAACGTAATCGACAGAGATATGTATATGCACTTTTGTTTCTCTTAATAGAACATTTTTTAATGCTATTTATGAAAAGATCTGAAGTTTTTGTTAAAAAATAGACACACGGAACCACGAACAATTAGATTAGTTTTGCATGAAACGTCAAACCAGACCAACGAACGAGCTGCCGCCACCGCACTGTTTACAGTTGGGTTGCCAACTATCGGCCAGTTAAATTCAAATTATATTAATTTTTACACGCTTAAATAAACAAAACATTTGCTATAAGTGGGTTGGTATTAAAGAAGAATACTTTAAGTTTGTAGTAAATCCAATACCGCATAAAGTTTTAATACTTTTTGCCCAAATTTAATTTCCTCGTGTTTTCTTACGGATTTACAATTATCAGCTGATTGATGACGTGCATGAGTTTTTGTTTTGCATCAACCATACACTATTATAATACTCAGCGTTTTTATTTGACGGGAAGTGCATGTATTATTATTAATTAGGACAACACAATTTCTATCTAATTTAGTTCACACATATAAATATATAATAGTATATTGTTTTATTAGGAGTAAAAGCAATACTCTTTATGACGAGTCTGAAAGTTTTTTTACAGACGAGTTATAACAAGTTGCTTTTACTACGAATAAAACATACTATTTTTCTTCAAACGTCGCGTTGTTAAAATATAGAAAGATAAGAATACAAATTTTAAATTTTTTTCATTTAAAAATGTAAAGTTTCGAATTTTACCTGCTAGCGTTGCTATAGATTTATTTTATTATTGTATTGTTTGATACCGACGCATAATTCGATTTGAGTGTCAGTAAATCTTACTACAAGCAATTTCCAAGCTTCAATTTCCTGTTTTAAAAATATCATCTTTTTAAATCGAACACTTTACTTTAAAAAAAAATAAACACAAAAACTCACACAATATATAATACAATATGTCAGTCAGATGATGAATACGACGCTATAGCTCTAACAGAAACTTGGCTTTCTAGTGGCATTTATGACGGGGAGGTTTTCCCAAACAACTTTGTAGTATTCAAAGATAGAAATAGAGTCGACTCAGTTCGTGGTGGTGGTGTACTTCTGGCAGTCAAAAACACTTATAAATGTCACAAAATACATCTGAACTTTAACTTTCCCATTATAGATATGGTTTGTGTAAAGTAGTGATTTTAATTATGTATATATAATAGTAGTTTACGTACCCCCTAATTGTTCGACTTTTGTACGTGAAGAGTTGTTTGCGTTCTTGGAGAATTTGATCATATTGCATGAGAATAATTACCTTATATTGGGAGATTTTAACATTACCTATCTTAATAAATATTATGTAGACAATAGTTTTAAAGATAGAGACGTAGAGCTTTTATTGAATTTTATGAATTTCTTTGATAGCAAACAATTAAACATGATAACAAATAGCAATCATAATATTTTAGATCTCGTTTTATCTTATATGCCATGTGCCGTTAGTAGGTCTAGCCTTAGTCTTGTTAAGGAAGATTTACATCATCCTTAAACTTAAAAAAGAAAGAAAAATTAAGACAAAAATCTCGAAAATTTGGAAATGAAAGTGTAAAAAATGAGTTCGTTTTATTAAGAACGAAAGTTAAAAATGATATTAATATTGCTTATAACGATTATCTCATTAAAATACAGCAAAACATCGAAAGCGACTCAAAGTCATTCTGGCAATACATTAATAGTAGGAAAGGTTCTAATACAATTCCCAGTAAAATGCATTTAGATGACAAGGAATTCAACACTGGTCAGGCAATTGCTAATGCTTTTGCTTCACATTTTAGCTCGGTTTATGAGGAAGATCCCAATATCTTTCAACTCGTAGATCATTATAGTAACTATGAAGTTATCAATCTGGAGAGAATAGACTGTGAAGATGTCTGTGATGCTGTCAAAATATTAAAAGTAAATAAAGCGGTAGGTTCTGATAATGTGCCGTCATATGTTGTCAAAGGCTTGGTGGGCTTCTTTGTTAAACCTTTAAGTATTTTATTTAATTTGTCTTTAAAAAAGTCAACATTTCCAGATAAGTGGAAAGAGGTTAAAATCTATCCAATTTTTAAAAAAGATGATATGACTAATATAGAAAATTATAGGCCAATTGCTATCTGTTCCAGCAAAGATCTTTGAATCAATAATTTATAAGAAAGTGTATGGTTCTGTATATCGAAATATTTCTCAATTTCAACACGGTTTCATGAATAAAAGATCTACCAGCACAAACTTAACTAATTTAACTCAGTGTATATCTGAAACTCTGGACAACAAATCACAAGTAGATATAATATATACTGACTTTGCAAAGGCATTCGACAAGGTATCACACACAATTCTGTTAAACAAGCTGCACAATAAGTTTGGATTTCACTCAAGATTGGTAATGTTTTTTCAATCATATTTGTAATGTCGAATACAGAAGGTTGTGGTGAAGGGATATTCTTCAAATCATTTCATTGCAAAGTCTGGTGTTCCACAGGGTTCCAATTTAGGTCCTTTACTGTTTATTTTATTTATTAATAGTCTAATTAAGCAAGTTAGTAGATGCAGTGTCCTTATGTTTGCTGATGACCTAAAGCTCTACTCCACTATCAATAATATCACAGATTGTCTCATTCTTTAACAAAATTTAGACCATTTACTTGAATGGTCGATAGAGAATCGACTAGAATTCAATATTAATAAATGCTATGTACTTACGTTTACCAGGAAAAAGAATCCAGTACAATTTTCCTACTACATGAACGGGGCAGAATTGAACAGAGTTACAGAAATAAAAGATCTCGGAGTTCTGTTTGATGATCAGCTTACATTTAGGACGCACATATTAAACATTGCAAATAGGGCTAGCAGGATGTACGGATTTGTTGTCCGAAACTGTAGATACTTTAAAAATATTACTTGTATTATAAAACTGTATGCTACATATGTTAGGCCTATTCTGGAGTATGCTGCTATTGTTTGGAGTCCGTACTATGAAAATAATAAATACTTTATCGAAAGAGTACAAAACAAATTTCTAAGATACTTGTTCTGTAAGGAAACGGGGACATAATAATATGATGTAACAATCTCAAAAATTAGACTAAGGGAAAAATATAAATTCCAAAATTTAGAAGAACGAAGAACTATTTCCTCTCTGGTATTTTTATATAAACTCCTAAACAATGAAATTGATGATTCTGCTTTGCTATCACAAATTAATCTCTACACATCTTCATATAGAACCAGAAACCCTGTTCTTTTTTATTTAGAATCAGCTTCTACAAATAATTTTTTGAATGCGCCACTCAATGTAATGTGTAGATTATTTAATGAAATTAGAAATGATTGTGATATATTTCATATAAGTCTAAGAGAATTTAAAATGATTTTGTATAATTTATTGTAAGCATTGGAAGGTAAATTGTAAATAGTAACTAGGTATAAATACAGAAACTAGGCTTCCTACTCTGTAAAAGGGTATCTCGATACCTGTTGAGTTTGTAAATAAATAAATAAATATTAATGTCAGAATCAGAATTTACCTGTACGCTTCCGGAGGTTGCCAAAATTGCAGCAGATGTCGTGGACAATTTGTTGCCAACCAAATCCAGTAGTATTTACGAAGCTGCGTTCAAAAGATTCCAGAGATGGTGTAATGAGAAAGACATCAAAAATAATATTTTTGAAAATGTACTCTTGGCGTACCTATTTCTCTGAACTGGCGAGCAAACAAAAAAATGAAAAGTTCAACAATGTGGCCACATTATTGTATAATAAGGTCAATGCTAAATATCAGGCAAGGGACAGACATAAGCAAGTTTTTAAAGCTACGTGCTTATTAAAAGAAGCAAAATGAAGGCTACACTCCCAAAAAAGCTAAAGTATTTACTAGGGAACAATTTGAAAATTTTCTATCTGAAGCTCTTAATCAGAAGTATTTAGGAATTAAGGTAAATTTAGATATTACGTCAAAGAATACAAGTTTTTTCATGAAATATATTATGGTATTTTTAGGTTGTACTTGTTATTGGTATTCGGTGCATGCCGATGTGAAGAAATTTTGAAAATTACCGTTGATGACATACAAGACTTAGGATCTGCCATTCGCATAAGAATTCCTGATAGTTGAACTAGAAAACAGCGATCGTTTACTATTGTTGGGAATAATATTCAAGCATATATAAAAAATATGCATCATTACGCCCAGAAGGTATGAATGAAAAAATAATATTTTTAAAATTTGTAAGTGTTCGCTGTTGTCCCATGCTAATGGGAATTCATAAGATAAGTACTGTTCCTAAGGAAGGTGCAGTTTTCTTAAAATTATCTGATTCCACTGAATATACTCAGGGCCGGCGCTATGGCCGGGCAAGCCGGGCCCCTGCCCGGGGCGGCAACCTTAGGGGGCGGCAGGCTGTAAACTAATTAACTAGTTTATGAAGAAAATAAACCAAGATTCACTTGAATACTTAAGAAAAATTAATATGTGGAATTTTAATAAAATTTGCTTTTACTACCTATATAAATATTATGTTTTACGAACTTTTAAGAATTTTAAATGAAATGTCCAAATATTTCAAATTCAAGGAGCTCACAAGCATAATAAATTATAATTATTTAAATAAATGAACTCGCATACAAAATGCTGTAATATATTTTATTTCATACTGTATTGTAAAATACACCTTTACATATTTGAGTTTAGTCCAGAAAATAAGGTTTTACAGCAATAAGTCCGGTAATTTTTTTTTACCGGACTAGTCCTGTAAAATTTCTTTACCGGACTGAAATTTGTAAGTTTTAGTTTAATCAATGTCAAACACACAATGTTTCCACCAGTTAATATAAGCACTTTTCAAATATACGACGCAGAATAAAACTTTCAAAACATAATTATAATTTATCAACAGAACAGTATGAAATAAAATATTGTACGTCATTCGTCCGGCAAATCCTTCACAGTATTCGTTTCAAAATTCCAGACTCGGCTCCTTCGTCGCCTCGTCTCGAAACATTTCACTCATACTGTAAAAGTTGATTTACCGGACTTATAACGTAAATATCTATTAATATAGTCCAATAAATAACTGTATTTTTTTCCTCATCAACTTTTCGATGGACCATATTAATTAAATATGTTCACGGACTTACTTTGAAACCTCTAAGTGATACTCGTTGGGAAAGCCGAATAGATGCATTAAAACCACTAAGGTATCAAATAGGAGGGATATACGATGCTTTACTTGCTGTTTGTGATAATTCGGAGATTGACAACTCTATAAGAGTCTAGGCTTCTGGACTATTAAGTTGGGTTAAACAATTTAAGTTCTTGTGTTGCATTGGTATTTGGTACAAAATCCTAAATTGTATCAATCCTATAAGTAAGCTCTTGCAGACAAAAGACTATGATTTACCATCTGCTATGGAGCTCTTGAAAAATTGTAAAGATTTTTTCAAGGATCTTAGATCGGACACAGCCTTTAATGAAATGCTTTGCGATGCTCGAGAACTCGCCGACGAAATTGACATACCAGCTAATTTTGAGCTGAGCCACGTCATAGAGTTTGAAGAAGGAATGTTAATTTCGACTATGAGGCACGAGATGATCCGATAGAAGATCCTACTTTAAAATATAAGGCAGAGTTTTATTTTTTGACATTAGGTAAAGCTATCAATGTACTTGAATCCAGGTTTGATTTGATGAGTAACCACAGCAACTATTTCCAGTTTTTATACAATATTTGTGATTTAAAAGATACTCCTCAAAATGACGTACTAAAGTATTGTAAAGATCTAGAAATAGTGTTAACTGATGGGAATTCATCAGATATAAACGCGCTGGACCTGGCAGACGAGATAGTATCGGTTCTGGCTTTGCCAAATAAAAAAGAAAGTCCAATCGAGATTTTAAAATTCATATAGAACCTGGATTTTGCTCCAAATCTCGGTATAGTTTTAAGGATATTGCTTACTCTCCCAGTAAGTGTGGCAAGTGGAGAAAGGAGTTTCTCCAAATTAAAATTAATTAAAAATTTTTTACGCTCCACCACTACCGAGGATCGGCTAAACGGCTTGACAACAATAGCCATTGAACATGAACTGGCTGAAAAAATTAATGGTAAAGAAATTATAAAAAAATTTTCAGAATTAAAAGTGAGAAAAAAACACTTTTAAGTTTAGCTCTTGGTTTAAATGTATTTTTAATATGTAATTAAGTGAAGTAATTAATTTTTAGTGGTTCTATAATTTGTTTTAGTATTTTTCAAATATCTGTATTTTATAATAATTATACACTAAAAATTACTCTTTTTTTTTCTGTGCAACCGGGCAACCCTAATTTTAATTGTGCCAAAAACATGGTAAATTATATTGTTGTTATGTTCTTCTCTCATCCAGTGAGGATTTTCCCTATACCAATAGCGGCAATTCTGACACGGGATGACCGTGAAGTGTAAAGGTACACTCATCAGAAAACAAAACATGTTCTAATTGGATCACATTGTTATCTAACATTGCCATCATTTGTTCACAAAAATACGTTCTCCAATCAAAATTGTCTTCCATGAACTCATGAGTAGGTATCATTTTATAGGGATACATTTTATTTTCTTGTAATGTTCGAATAATCGATGAATGGCAAACATCGAACATTGGGGCTGTTTTTCGACTAGAAGTATGTGGGTTTTTCTGAAACTCAAGCATAATATCTAATTTGGTATCATCACTTATTGCCTTGGCAGCTACTTTTTTTATTTGCTTTACATGTCCAAGCTGGCGAAATTGCTTTTCTATTTTACTAACTGCCCCTTAAGTTATAGGCGGCAAATTCGGAAATTTTTCATGAAATAAACGAGCAACTTCCATTTGTGTCCGTATTTTATCTCCATAACCAATCATCTGTAGAATTGTTATTTTGTGAATTTCTGTTAAATCAACCATTTTTCTGATATGCAGTTAACGAAATTCAAACGACTAATAACACTGACAACTACTGTCATGCAGACAGACAACAATTTGCTAAGGTCAGGCATTTTAAACAAAAATAAACAAAACTATTTATACCTTTTTTTTATTTCATATCAGTAAAAACATTTTAGCACCAATTTTCAACATCTCCTACATTAATGTTTTTTTTTGTTTTTTACATTATCAAAAAATAAGCACTTTTACTTATTAGTTTTTTACTGTGTTGTTAATTTTTGCAGTAAATCTGAAAATACTTAATATTTCCACAGTTGAAGATAGGTATAGGATATTGTACAGGGTTATCCAACCAAGACTAGACAAGGCGATTTTTTGACTTTTCCTGTACTTTTATAAAAAAACTGAAATAGCCATCTTAAGTCATTTTCTCCCGCGAATTCGAATATCTTCAGCAAAAAACAATTGAACATCAAACAAAAGTACTAGGGGTCACTTTGATATTTTTTTAAATGGGATGCCGTATTTTTAATGAGCTTATCCGATTTCTCATATAAATTTTGACCTAAAATGTTGGATTTTTAATTCAAAAACGCCTTTTTTCTTCAGTTTTAAATTCGGAAAATGTTCGTCTACCGTAAGATTAATACCTGATAGATGGATACCCGTTTCACCTGTTCACCCTTTAACCTGCTTTAAAGCGTCCGTCAGTTAGACAAAATAATCAAGTTTCAAATTTCTATATATTTTTCACGAATTAATTACAAATAATGAAATATTCTTTAGAAGAACGGCTAAATGTAATAAAATTATATTACAAAAGTGGAGAGAATGCTCGACAAGCACAAAGAACATTTTTTGAGTTTCCAGAGACACTTTTCAGTGGATACAATTCTCAGAATTAAGACCCTATTTGAAGAAAGTAAGACATTGGATTGGCCGTAACGGAACAATTCATTGGCCACCAAATAGCCCCGATATCACGCCAATGGATACATTTTTATGGGGTCATTTAAAAAATGTAGTTTATCAACGACCCAACAGAAGTCTGGAGGACATTCAGCAAAAAATTATAAATGAAATTAATAGACTTAACCAGGACCAAAATATTGTAAGAGATTCTTTGGAGAGATTGAAAAGCGGGCATCGGTCATGTTTTGAAAATAATGGAGGACACATAGAACAATTATATTATTGAGATTAAAGTTATTCACTTTAGTTTATAGTTTTTTCTAATATGTCATACTTTTTTTATACGTAAGCAATAATAGATTTGCAAAAACTACTAAATTTGTAATTAATTCGTGAAAAATATATAGAAATTTGAAACTTGATTATTTTGTCTAACTGACGGACGCTTTAAAGCAGGTTAAAGGGTGAACAGGTGAAACGGGTATCCATCTATCAGGTATTAATCTTACGGTAGACGAACATTTTCCGAATTTAAAACTGAAGAAAAAAGGCGTTTTTGAATTAAAAATCCAACATTTTAGATCAAAATTTATATGAGAAATCGGATAA
The DNA here is from genome assembly GCA_963920685.1 of Polydrusus tereticollis. Classification (NCBI taxonomy): domain Eukaryota; kingdom Metazoa; phylum Arthropoda; class Insecta; order Coleoptera; family Curculionidae; genus Polydrusus; species Polydrusus tereticollis. The sequence continues at coordinate 35,743,822 of OY987331.1, forward strand.
GCTCATTAAAAATACGGCATCCCATTTAAAAAAATATCAAAGTGACCCCTAGTACTTTTGTTTGATGTTCAATTGTTTTTTGCTGAAGATATTCGAATTCGCGGGAGAAAATTACTTAAGATGGCTATTTCAGTTTTTTTATAAAAGTACAGGAAAAGTCAAAAAATCGCCTTGTCCAGTCTTGGTTGGATAACCCTGTACATGAAATATGTCTAAAATTTTCGGAAGAATTCAAAAAATGAATAATATACAGGGTGTTGTATTTAAAATAAGAAAGTTAGAATTGGCCATTGTTACATGACACACCTTGTATAAAAAGCTTTTATTGAAAAAAATCCGCAACTAGAAATACCAATCGACGTGTCCGAGCGTTTTTTTGGACCCGCCCCCATATACTTATTATCAAATTTATTCCATTTGGCTGATACACACTGTATGTTGCCATCACCTTGAATAATTTTTGTTGCATCAATATTTATTTCTTCTGATTACAGAACACACACTCTTTGGCCTATATTTTATCGCTTTCTTTATATTAACGAATAAATAAATTCTTTGTCATAATAATGAAGAAACTTTACGAATTCAACTCGAAATACTTTTTATTTAAAAAGTTTTTGAGGGACGACAAGAGGCATTTTGTTTTCTTTGAAAGAAACACCATCAGTCGTCCATCAGTAACCGCTTATTTTTCCACTTTGCGACAAACTTGTAATTAAAAAAGTTTTTCGGCAGTGACGTTTTCACTGGTAAATGTTACAAAAGAAGAATAGCACGATAAAATACGATTTTGTGGGGAACCGACCGAGTTTTTCAACATGTTTTTAATATATTTTCTTATAAAGTGAGAACATCTAACATGGATTAAAATCTGTATTGTCACGTTGGTAGATTTTCCTAAAAATCTCTCAGACACGTGAACTATGTTTTATTGCAAATTTTATGAACTAAAATACGCGTGAGTCAAAGTGAGCCAAAGTTGTCATGCTTCTAAAGAACGCGGAAAGTTATATTCTGGTGCCTAGTTTAGGTTTTCTATCTTTAACTGTTATTTAAACAGAGCGAGTAAAATATTTGCTGGAATTCAAAAACATCTTTAATAAAATGTATTACACTTAGTTTAAAAGATGTTGAAATGTCGTCTGTTGACTTGCTGGTAGGAGCCTAGTCGTAAATAACATCCATTTCTCAAATCTGAATATTAACCTTTATGGCAAGCAAATCCTTCAATTTTTTTGGCTAGATAAAGAATGTATCAGGTATGTTGGACTATTGAAATAAATACCTAACTGTCTTTAAACATCCACGTATTTAAAAATTACTAAAACAAGCAACAACTGATTGCGTTACAAAACTTTAACTCAAGAAATAGAACCGCTTCCTTCCCCCTTGCGAGGGCCGCAGCAAATAGACCAAGCAGTCGAAAAACTGACTGACAACATTAACGCGGCTCTGACTAGCGCTTCCATTACGAGGGTGTCTCAATTCTCGAGGTTCGGGTCCATTCCTGAGGATTTGAAGGCTGCTATCACGGAAAAACAGAGCGTACCTGACTGGAGATCCATGAATAAAAGCTGAAGCCAGCAGACTAAATACAATCATTAAACAGCGACTAGGTGAACGTGAATCCTTTTTTGCCCAATTCCACCAACCTTTCAGTTAGTTCAAGAATATAGTATTATTACGATGGTCGGATACGAAGATAGATCTAAAAGTCAACAGGAAGTGGTTTGATTATTTAGGGAATAATATCTTGACTTCCCTCTATAAGTAAAAGTAACATAAGTATAGAATTGAGAAAACATTTCGAAAAAATGGGCATGTAAAATTTACTTCTACTAAGAAGCAATCTGCACTAAACAAAATTAGATATACTCTTGACAATTAAAAAAAATCAATCCAATGCCACAAGACATCTAGAAAGAGAAAATGGTATATATCAGACTTCTGTGCTAAGCATCCTTAAGGTACACAAGTATTACCCTTACATAAGCTTGTGCAGGAATTGGCAGAAAATGATCCAGATAGGAGATTGCAGTTTTGTGAGAAAATGATGGATTTAATTGACAGAAATGTCGTAAACTAGTATTATTTTCTAATAAAGTCACAATTACGTTACATGGTCATGTTAATCGACAAAATTACCGTTAATGAGCAGCTATTAATCCCCATTGGATGAGGGAAGTACTATGTATGTACTCGGTATTCAGTGGTCCACAAAGATTAATGTTTGTGCTTTAATTATTGGGAATATAGTGATTAAGTCCATATTTTTTGACAATACCTTAACCGGAGTGTGATATTTCTCGTTTCTGTTGCAAGAACTTGTTCCAAATTTAGAAACTTTATTTCCCAATCCTTTATATCCACAAGTGCCAAATGCGGATATCTGATATTTAGCAGGATTGGGCGCCTCCGCATTATGTTAATGATTATCTTAACCAAATAGTTCCAAATAGATGGACTGGCAGGAGGGGTTTAATAGAATGGACACCCTCCTGATATTAACCAACTTGATTTTTTCCTGTATTGTTACGTAAACAGTAAAGCTTTTAGAATAATACCCGAAAGTATTGAGATATTAAAAGAACGAATAAGTTATGAGTGTAGACTTATTACACAAGAGGTTATTCAGAATGTGAGAAATGGATTTTACTTACGAATTGCTGCCAGCAAGTGAACGGACCACATTTTCAGCACCTTTTAAACTAAGTGTAAATATTTTTTTAAAGATATTTTAAAATTCTAGAAAATCTTTTACTCGCCCTAATAACCTGTTAAAGATGGAAAAGTTAGGTGTTCTTTAAAAATGTGACAAAAAATATCGATTTATATTAAAACTAAAAAGTAGGTGATGATAAGTATTTTTGGCCCGCTGAGTATACGCGTATTTTAGTCCAGAAAACGCGAAATAGATAATAATAGTTGAGATGTCTGAGCAATTTTTAGAAAAAAAAACTACCAAAGTGATTGTACAGAATTTATTTCATATTAGTGGTTTTCATTGTATACGGGTGGTGAACAATTTATAATTTTCTTTTATTTGTCTGAAAGTAACTACTTCTTTATGAGCATGAAAAAATAATCTTTTAGGGCGTTAAAATTGTTGTTCCAGATGTTTCTTTCTAACTTTAAAAAGAGATGGCGAGTGACCACACTGTGGCTATATAGAGTCGCCCTTCTCTTTCAGCATAATGTTTTCAATTTTTTTAAGCCACTGACCCATTTTTTTAGCTATCATCATCAAATTATACATTTTTCATTTTCAAGCTTTTTGTTATGCAAAACATAATATTAAATTCGGGCATCTAATTTGGCCGCTCCCCTAAAAACATTTTGACGTAATGTTCGTATTTGCAGGCATACCTGTTTCCATCGTCGGTAATTCGAGTGTCATTTGAAAATCTCATAATCCTGGGAGGCATTAAGTAACACGTGTGCTGAATAGACGTTTGTTAAGCACCCAGATTTACCTGGAATTCATTTGCGAGATTTTCTCAGCGTATCTGAAATTTCTGGACATTTAGCTCTAAATAGGTTTTATTATTTTGCGAGGATTACTCAAGCCCGGAGAGATTAACTTATTAACTGTAATCAACTGAATGAAGTAAGAAATGACGGTAAGGAATTAGAGAAATAACAGGGTGGGCTAAAAGAACTTCTTTAAATATTTACTTTCTAAAATACTTGTATATCATACATTAAATAGTTGAAAAACATACTCTACGCAAAAAGGTGTGTGTCATATGTTAACAAATTAGGCTATAAAATATTAAAAAATATTGTTTAAGTGAAAAAAACTCATTCTTTCGGAATCTCCGGATATTTTCTGAATTATTCTCTGAGTAAAACTAATAATTATATTTATGTTGCAAAAGTACGAGATAGTAATAATAATTATATCCATCTAATTATAATAATAACATCATGTCTCTAAAGACACGACGTGTGTCATATATTCTTAAACCATGTAATTAACTAATAATGTGAGTATCATACATATTCAAATTGTGGAACTTATTTCTGGTTGTTTTTAATAGTGCTTTATTTTCAAATATAATGGAATGAATGTAAACCACGTTTGAAAATATTTCGTAATTTGCTGCACAATTTTATCTCAATTCATTGCACGATATAGAAGTCGGGTCACGAACATAAAATCACGTCGGGTCAGGAAACCATAAAGACACTGCCATATCCATGTCAAGTAGCCGGTGGTTTTCCAAGATTAGATTTTTTCTCGCTGTCAGTCGTCCAGGACTGTGTGATTTGGAAATAAGGGTATGAAATTGCTACAAAAATCTGAACGCTCCTATTATAAAAACGTTTTTTTTTTTAGTTAACAAATGATTCTTTAACAAAATATCTAGGGTGCTCGGGAAAAGGAATACAAGTCGAAAAAATCGACTTTGCAGAAATTAAGTTTATTTGGTTCCGTCCTACAGTGAAAATAAATTCTAAGATGTGTTTACATGATTGAAATGGTTTACTAGATCAAATATTTTGTATATAATACATATTAACTTAAAAAAAAAAGCGAAATATCATGACTTATTCTAGTTTGATCGAGATGACTTATAGGTAGTATTAAAACCAAAATGGTAAAGTCTCAAAAACTAGTCACACAAACAAAATTAAAAAGCTTAAAAATCATCCGAGTATTTTAAATAGCTATTTGGGTATAAGGAGCGCAAAGTGATTCATTGCCGCTATGAGCGAGAAGTTTGACAAATTTTTGAAATGCTGGGGAGATTAGTGGCAGAAGATCAAAAATGTCTCTCTTTATTTTTAAAATGAGTAAGATTGATGTGTGGCATCTTTCTCGGCATAAATGTGCTTTTAATTAATTGACCTTGTCGAAATAGGCATAAATATTTAAAAGGCGCGTTGTCGTCAAAACTATTATTATTATAAATTGCCATATGATCTGCTGTGGCTAAATGAGCTACTAGGCTCAAAGTCGAAAAAACAGAATAAGAATATGGTTAAAAACTCGTAGGTATAACGTAACTACTTACGTAAACGCCAATTGAATTGATTTCCATCTGTATCTGTTTTCGGAGAACTAAGTTTTTTTTTTAATAGATTAGCAAAATTGAGAAAATCTTAATGTTTTTTTTAAGCTCGACTACATCAAATTTTTTCTTTTTGCAAACTGAAAGAACTGGCTGATAATAATCATGAGGGTGCGAAATGAGCACTAACGATTTCTTCTTTGGCTTTTCAATAAGCCTATAGTCTACATCACATTCTAGATAAGTGCGTCCATTGATCAGGAATTTATAATCTACAGTTTCTAAATTTTTGTTTTTTTGCATTGCTAGTTAAAACATGACAGCAACATGCGAATTTTTATTATGTCTTTCACAAGTATACGAATATGTTATAATTGATCCTTGTGAGGGAAGAGAAGCGAGCTCTTTAAAAACGCATGTGGCGATTTGATTACCTATTCGACCAGCTTCATGCCATATGTAACATCTAACTTGGCCAGTATTAGTCTCGTGTAGAGTAAGATTGAAGGCCCAGAATTTCCCTATTGTAGATTTGCCTTGATACTGTTTTTTTTTTTACTATTATTGATTTTCTCAAGATAATCAAACTTAATGGAAGATGTGGAGGTAGATAGCGTCTGCTATTTTCCTTTCGTGTGCATTACATTGATATAATATATCGGTAAGGATGAAATATGGTCTTTAACTTTTTGTAGTTTTTCAATGTTATGTATATTTACGGAGACTGATAATTCTCTATTATCATCGGTGAGTATTCCAGATACAGTGGAGTTTTTATTGCAAAGCGCTGGTGTAGCAAACATTCCCTGAGATATTTCATAAAACAACTCCGACATACACGAGTTCTTTTACCATTAATGACAAAATGGAAGGTATGCGTCTTCAGATGAATTTTTTTTACCAGGATCCGTGGTTCTGTTTCTTGAAGAGACAGGTTTTGTAGTATCTACTAACCCAGCAACGAAACCTACTCTTTTATTTCTATCACCAACTGACCAATGCTCTTCACAAATCTTTTTCTCTTCGTTCTTCGACTGGACCTCAAGGGGGTTTGACACTTGTTCTCTTACTTATTTCTTTTTAGCGGTTATGTAACTTTTTCCTAGAGTTCTCCTTAGTTCTATCTCAAAATAATTATTGTACTTAGTATTTTGCCGCTTAGCATTTTCAAGTAACCACCTACAGAAGAATATGACTGACACAAGAAATTAAATCTGCTGCGAACCAGGATCTTTAAGAATATTCAAAATTTGCCTAGACCTAGGTATATCAATTCGTTATTTTGCTACATCATGTTTTTATTTTATAAAGTAGTACATAGTTTAAATATAATGTGCAAATTACATTTTTTTTTTTTTTTACCATCCAAGTGGCGGACACTTTTTGCGATTTTATTGGTGTTCGCTATAGCTATATACTAAAGAAAACCGGCACAATAAAATGTCGTGGTATCCCAATTGCTAAAAATTGAAAATGAACTATTCGCATGTTCAAGACCTGACAAACAAGATCAGATTTGTGATCATAATTCGCAGGATATTCAAATAAATAAATATATTGTCGCGTCATGGCTTAGATATGGCATCATAGCTTTATGAGAATGTCTCAAAACCTCTTAATAATGTTCAAAATTTCATTTAGAGGAATTGAAGTCACCTGTATTGTATTGTATTGCATGTACGTATATTATATGTTCTTCATGTAAATGGTTTTAATTAAATTTTGTATCTAATAATTCAAAAGAGTTCAGAGTCTATAAAATTTGTAAAAATTAAATAATTAACTTTGTGACGGACTTAAACGGCGCCATCGTGAATTATAGCCATTATTACCTGCATCACTGAATACCATACGATACCACTCACATTTTCTCCTACTTGCTTCTATCTTATAATAATAAAATAAGATTCGATTTTCCCAAAGTATAAGTATAAATTGTAAAATTTTCCGTAAAAATTCCGGCACATTTGATCCAGCCGGGCTCTCATTCAATATTCCATTCTTTTAGTGCCGAATACATTTTTGATATTGCCCCATGCGTTATGCCTGCCGTTCACTTTATCATCAGCGAAAGAAAGCCTCGAAGAACAATCGTTCCCGAAGGAAAACGGCCATATTGTAAAAATAGCACTTTTCGTTTTTGCAATTTGGGTTGAGCTTCTGATAAATGAGTCGACTTTTATACTGCTCTTTCAAATTCAGGTTTTTTTTTCATAAAAAAAAATCTAAAGGAAACCTTTTAGTATGCGTTATTGTATGATGTGAGCATGAAAAATGTGGAGAATTATCGGCAAGCGCCATAATAAGTTATCTATTATTTGAAATATGTACCCGCTTCTTCTAAGGGAAAATGTATGAGGAAAATATTGGCAGCTGAGTTCAACTAGAACGTTGAATATTAAAGATAAATTAGAATGGACGTTTTTACCTAGTATGGTGGTACCATACAGGAATACATTCAAATAAATGAGTTGAGATAATATCCCAAACTGAAACCTAAATTCAAAATTCCTGAATTACCTAACGTTAGATACGTATTAACAAAAATCAATCAAAGAAAATACAAGAAGTAAAAGTGCTCAACAATTACTGAAACTAATAACACATGTATATAACAATTCCAAACCTGGTTGACTATTAACCCACATTTTCTGTCGCATTTATGGACGAAGAATATAAAGCGTTATCAAATCTAAAATTTAATATGTAGTGCACTTAGAGCGACATACTGTGACATGTGATAAACATAAAATTAATTATATACATATTTATCTGTCATATTCCACTTGGCTAGTAGTATTAATTTGCCATTTATTGTGTTTATAGTACCATACGGTATTTTTCACTTCAGATTGCTAGAAGCTTCTGGAAGATGGCGTTACCTATATTGTTCTGCCTAGGCAGAACAAAATTATGGCTATAGGGTCTTCCAGTTCGTGGAAGGTATGCTAGCTTGTAATGCTTGCCCTTTATTGACGAGAACCAAAGAGTTCGCGAAACCGGTCTACAGGTAGCAGCAGTGTAGCATCTTATCATTAGAAATAAACATTAATTCCTTTCTTTTCCGGTAGTCTCTGTAATCTGAGTTTGTATTTTAGTACTAACAGTGTTAGTCATATCACACCAAATTTTGCTATATAAATCAGCGCTCGTTGGGGTATATAGCCCAGAGAATAGCTGTTTTAGCATAATTTGGTTAATCCTTATTGTATAAGATCCCAGCAAGTGGCAAGAGAACAAAGTTCACGCAGATATACATTTTTATCTGTTATAATAATTTATATTTAAAGTAATCAAAATTACGAACTGAATTATCATTACAACAATCAAAAGATAAAATATATAAAACACAACACATTTAGAAAAAAACGCATTGCAATTTTTGCAAAAGGTAAGTAAGTTAAGAAAAGTAGTAAAATGAGCATCAATGCTTAAATTTTAACATTTCCAATCATCACTATCTATATTATCGTCATTATAAAGTTATCTTAAAATATAATATGTTTTTTTTTAAGAATTATGATACAGTTCTTTTAAATTTCATCTGTAATTATGACATTTTTATTTGGTTTGGGAGATCATTATAGTTGTTAGCACTTATACCTGCTACAATTCTTACTGCTTAACAACATCTAGCAATGTTTTTATTTAAGTGCGTAGGTTTCTTCAATGTTTCTTTATGCAAAGGGAAACTCCTTTAACATCCATTTATTATTCATTATAACTATCTAGCTCCATAGCTTGTAGAAACTCGTAACTAGCTCTTTACTTTATTGTTTGTGATACTTACGGATTTCATTTCATTAGAAATTATGATGCAAACATTTTGGCGCCTTTTTGTTAAATATTTAATGTTTTGGCATGCCAGTTTTAGTGCCTCTCTACTATTGTGAGATGGGATTTGGACTAGCAGGGAGTCAATCTTTTGGCAACTTATACGTCTCGATTTGTCTTGATCTTGTATGTGAGTCGGTAATAACTTGGTTTGTCAATTCGTCTGTACGTTCGTAATAATTTGTTACAATTTTTAAGAAAAACTCGTTAATTGTCAACATCTTAAAGTCACGTAACACTACATTTAGAATGTATCTGGGCGCGTTCGCGATGATTTTCAGGGTCTTCTTCTGAATCACCTGGAACTTATTACCCTTTGTTCTGCTTATGTTGCACCACGTAGGTGCACCATGACTTTTTAGAAGTTAAGCTTAATCCTACTAGCAAGTCTGTTTCACCTGTGACGCATGGGGTAGATAAAGCCTAACTTTTAAGCAAATTTTACTCTATTAATTACATTTTGCCTGCAATTCAGCTTTTGGTCGAAAATAAGTCCAGAGTATTTCATCTCCAGGCATCAGTTCACTTGGACTTCATTGACCCATAGCCTTATTTTAGGCCTGCGGACGGTTCTTGTCGGAAAGAAGATGACCTTCCTTTTGACGTGATTTAAGTGAATCTTCCAAGTCAAGAGATATTTTTTTCAGCTCGATTATGTGACGCTGTATCCGGCTGACTCTAATTCGCTGTGATTTAGTAATCGAAGTATTGTTGCATTGTCAGCGAAAAGACAGAGCTGCGTAATTTTATATCGTGAAATATTATATGTATAAATGTTTAACACTATCGAAGAGAGAGGTGAGACTTGCGGCACTCCCACCATGATGTGTTTTTTTTAAAGAAAGTGCGTTTTTTTTAACATCGAACATGCTTATTAGAGACCTAACTTCGTTTAGGGTGACTTGGGGAAAGGCCTAAAATAGGTTATTTATGGTTTTGTAAATCTGTATCGTCCTTAAGACCCTTTAATTTCTCAATGCGGTATTGATCGGGATTCGATATCACAGCCATTAGTAGCAATCGGGTTCCACTTAATGCGATCAAATTGGCTTTGTTGACAGCCATAAGTGCAGTAAAGTCATTGGTGTAACGAAGAAAATGGATTGGGATAAGCACAGCCCCCTGGATATTCCTTTAACTCAGTTTCAGATATTATTCATTTTTAAATTCAGAAACTAAGATGAATGTAATACATTAGGAGATATCCAACGAGACAGTTCTATACTTTTTCCAAAGTCAGTTTGATGATATAAAAGAGCTTCGACCGGGCTTCAAAGGGACCGGCATCATAATTTGGGTTGTCAGATCTTTTTTTAAAAGTTCTTTAATTTTTTTTATTAAATATTTACATGCCCAATGTCAACGCATTATTTTAAATATGTAATATGTAATCCGAAGAAAACCTGAAAATGCGCTTTGTACAAGAATGCACTTGTAATGAATTACCACAACATGGGTTTTATAAGAAATTATAACGTAATTAATTTGGAGACTGCAACCGGTCATTCCATAAAGCGTAAATGAATAAATCAAAACAGCTGAAAATACTACAGGGATTTTATTTTACGAACTATTTACAACTTTTACGAGGATAATAAAGTGCCAACTTTAGAACTGGTTCGTGATAAATTGCGAGGTTACCCTAATTATAAGTAAGAATCTTTAGAAACATTGCATGGTGTTTTATTTAGTTGTGGCTTTAAACATAAAAAAACTAGATAATCTCATGGTTATAATGGAATCTCCGCGTATCATTAAACTACGACAGGACTATTTGCGCAAAATAAAGGAATATCATGAATCCGATAGAAGTATAATTTATTGAGACGAAACTTGGCTCGATACTTATGATGTTGTTAAGTATGGCTGGGTAGATAGTACAAATTGTACTTTTGATACACCGTGTTCGACAGGAACATTAATTTGTTTATGAATTTTAAATTAAATATGTTTGTTCAACGCATGCATCTTAAAAACTTGTTATATTACAGAACGTTTACTGTGATTCTGCTGATGCGATCCGCAATTTGTTGTTAAAATAACTGTATATTCCAACTAACATAGTACCTGTTCCAATCCTTTCTTGGCAAGGAAAACTTATACCTCCTCGCGGTCCTGACTGGACAAAGACAATTTTTTTTAATTGTTTTCGGCAAAATGAGCATTTTTTTTACCAAAAGACCATTTTAAAAATATTAAATTAATGTGTTCTTTGCAGGCGAAGTCACGGGTACAAACCACTCATCGACATTAACTATATTTTAAATTGTTTTTGGCAAAATTAGCATTTTTCTTTACAGAAAGGTCATTTTAGAAATATTCTCTGCAGTCAAAATCACGCGTACAAACCTTTTATCGATATAATCTATAATGAACAAGCTGTAATATATACTATTTAATCATATTAAAAATTTTCAACAATCCGCATTTTCAATTATTTGGTAGAAGCGACGCTTATAATCACCAGTTTAATGCTTTTTATGTCATCAAATTAGGCTTGGAACAACTATAACAGCTTTGATTGTTAATACAAAAAAATCACATCCTAAAAGTGCCAAGGAGAGTTTTATTTCTTATTTTAGCCTTTTATTATGTTATTCCCAATATGAAACGTCACTGTGATACATAAACTTTAATGCTGCTTATCCTTTCTCTCTTACTACATCTTACACTGCATATTTTATCCAAAAAGAGCAAAGAAAATTCTATAGCTGTTCTCTGCCACATACATTTTTGAAACAAATACGACATATTCCAAGAGCACACATGGTGAGGCGAGGCATAACGTTAGAGCGGAATACGTGAGACTTTTATTGCAACTGTATTTTGTAATGCGGCATCAGGTGTTTGTATGACTGGCTGCGATACAGTTCGTATAAATATTTATAAATGCGAAAGGTATGGAGATGTGTGGGTAATAGCTGACTGAATTGAATAATTAAGAGGTATTTTATTCAATCCCCCTATCATTTATTAACATTTTCCACTAAAAAAAGCCCAAAGCGTTGTAGCAATGCAGTTTTTAAGCCGTGTAAACTTCCTCAAAAAATGAACAATTTTCTATACACAGGTGGGCAAAAGTCTAGGCTTGACTTAATAACTTCCGAACAATTAAATTAAAAATTACACAATTTAGGTGGTTTACGGTAGGCTATTTACCGGTATTATTCTTTCCATAATATTAAAGGTAATAACTTTTAAGTAATTTATCCAGGCCCATAAATTGTAATAAATCTAAAAAGCTAAGAACATCGAATGCACACTTTGATTTTAGCCTCTTTTATGGATATTTTTATGGCAAACGGTTAACTGACATTTTCCGCTTGATTCCACCCAGTATGATAATAGTATATTATTAACCAAGGTTTAGACAGCCATCATTATTGCGCGAGGGCTATAAGCTGTCTAAACCGTGGTTAATATAATATTTTTTCCACTACTAACCTATAACATCGCCATTATTGACCGATTATTAACGTTATAAATCGTTTTTCTCTAACTTATAAGTTATTATTGACCATGGTCAATAATAACGCATTGAAATCCATTATTGACCGATCTTCAAGAGTCTATTTAAACGCAGGTAACTTGATTTTTTGATTTGACAACATGAATTCATATACATTTTAAACAGTTAGGCAACCAGATAATTATCAATACATATTAGATGGTTAGAGATGCTTCATATTATGTAAAATATCGATACAATCAACATTTTTTCTGCTTCCATCCTTAATTCTGGAGGTGTACAAATAATAATATCACTAACATTTTCTTCGCTTATTTTTTAACGGAACGGAAAACTCGTGAAATCTGATGACAAAAATGAACAAAAATTGACATTCACAAAGCCACCTGACCAAACAACAAAATATTTTGCCAATTCCAAAGCGCAGGTAACTTGATTAAAAAATATACTATATAATATAATAATACTATAAAGATAAATGTCTTATAAAAGTTTGTAGTAGTGGAAAAAATATTATATTAACCACGGTTTAGACACCTTATAGCCCTCGCGTCTTAAATCCCTCGTCGCTTCGCTCCTCGTGATTTAAACTTGCCGCTCGGGCAATAATGATGGCTGTCTAAACCTTGGTTAATAATATACTATTTTCCACTACTACAAACTTTTATAAGACATTTATCTTTATTGTATTAATAATTATAAAAAATTATAGGTAGGTATAAGTATATTTTTTAATATAGTTACCTGCGCTTTGGAATTGGCAAAATATTTTGTTGTTTTGTCAGGTGGCTTTGTTATTGTCAATTTTTGTTCATTTATATCATCAGATTTTATGAGTTTTCCGTTTTTTTAAAAAATGAGTGAAGAAAATGTTAGTGATATTATTATATGTACACCTCCAGAATTAAGGATGGAAGCAGAAAAAATGTTGATTGTATCGATATTTTACAATATCAAGCATCTCTTATAATCTAATATGTATTGATAATTATCTGGTTGCCTAACCACAAGAAATCACCTTTCAGGTTATTTATGTTTATGAATTCATGTTGTAGAATAAAAAAATCAAGTTACCTGCGTTCAAATAGATTCTTGAATTTCGGTCAATTGAAATTGCCTTATTATTGATCATGGTTAATAATAACTTATAAGATGGAGAAAAACGATTTCTAACGTTAATAATCGGTCAATAATGGCGATGTTATAGGCTAGTAGTGGAAAGAAATATATATGATTATAAGATATACAGGGTGTCCGGCAATGGCGTAGCCACTGGGGGGCGAAGATGGTCGATCGCCGCCCCCCTTGGCCTGGCGCCCCTTTACTGCTTAAAAAATAATTCTTAAAAAAAAAGATCGGCCTTATATTATTTTTAGTAAAGAAGAGTGATAGTAATAAACCTAATAAGACCAGTTTTGAGAGCGTCTCATCACAATAAATTTATTTTTTTTATATATAGCGGATTTTAACTTCATTTGGGGCCAGAACCCTGTTCCCTAGGGAGCATAAAGGTGAATTCCTACGAAATTTGGGCGTGGTCTCAAAATTTTTTTGCCTGCGGCGCTTTCGCTCCACGATTTCCGCCCCTCCGATAGTTCGCCCCCTCCGCCCCAAAATGCTGGCTACGCCACTGGTGTCCGGTAAGTATATGGCATACTGTCGAGAGCGTACAGGGGAGGTCAAAAGAATCCTAATTTGTAATAGAATCCCAAAGTGCCCATTAACGGAGATACAGAGCCCCAAAGGGGTACCCAGCGATTTACCTTTTCGGCTCTGACTTTAGAACTGACATGTCTGTAATTTAATGAGATTTTAAGTTAGTTCAGGTTAGTTAGATATTTTAGATAACTGTTGCCAATAACACATTGTTAACGAAGTAAAAACCGCTGGTGTCGGACTGTTGTCTTTTCATTTATTATTTCAATAACGTGTTGTGTAACAAAAAATTTATTTATTTTTTTCGAAAACGGCTAGTTTTATCGAAACAAATAAATGTAGAGTATATACCTTCTTTAACAATAATTCATCAGATTATTAATAAAATAAGTTTTCAGCCCTGTAAAATGACACCGGTCAAAATTTTGGCGAAGCGAGTGTAGTGACACATCTATTGTATTATGGTTTTATGAGCATTTACGTCCTACATAAAATATTAAAATTTCATTAAATTATAATGTCGGCTCAAAAGTTAGAGCCGAAAAGGTAAGTCGCTGAATGCCCCTTTTTCTTCCGTGGCAAATTAGGGTTATTTTGACCTCACCTATGCGCTTCCGAGAATATGCCATATACTTACCGAATACCCTGTATATAATATATATACCGGGTGACAATAAAATCGTTTGACAGAACCTCACCTAATTATCGTTCAATATAGGAATTTGAAATTTTAGCAGTAAGTATGGTTTAGGGAGATGCAAGTTTTCCATCAAAAATATTTTGAATATTACTTTCGGTTTGACCGGAAGTGAGGGTAAGTCGCTTATTTTATATGACACCCTGTATATTTTTTTAGATTTTCGAATAGAGCTCTATATTTCCTTTTTAATGACATATCACAAGTTCTCCTTTGTTTTTAAAATGGCGGCGTTTCCTCAAATTCAAATCGTGAATGTTAGCCGCGTGACATAAGTTTTTATCCTATGATGTTTTAAAATGGCAACATTAGGTCAGTTTTCATTTTCTTTCAACTTTTAATATAATTGAGGTGAAATGTGTATTTAGAATCTCATAGGATAGTTTTACTTTTATTTGACATTAGCAATAGTTGGGTTCATTTTTCTCCATGATTTTTAATGGAAAGTACCAAATGTCAAAATACCTTGAAATACTACCGTGAGTTAGTTATTTAAAAATGTATAATGCTTTATCATATTGTAAAGAATTTTAAGAGAAAATTTTATAAGAATGTTATAGGTACCATTGCGCCCAAATAAAACTGGGATAACCAAATTTTCTTTATATTCTAGCTCTTGGACTACAATATATTTTTTAGTAAACTGTCAAAGTCACTAATTTAAACATCAAAGTTGAAAATTTTGAAATAGCCTGGGAGATAGAAGTAAAATTGCGTGTCCCAGTTTTTTTTTTGGACGCTACACAAATTGAATATTTTATCCTATAGTAATATAACAAAATTACATATTCTATTAAATGTTCCATTCTTTGACCTCTTCGTTGCTCACCCAATGTTACTCGATCTACATTTTCAGTTAATAAATTTCGTAGATGTATTATTGATATACCCTGAATTTCTGTCCTCATCTGATTTTCCAAATCCTCCAGGTTCTGAAGGGGTCTAGCATATACCCTTTGTTTAAGATAGCCCCATGTGGAGAAATCAAGCGGAGTTAAATCAGGGGACCTTGCCGGCCAACGGGTTGGTCTGTTTGTTTCAAGCCAATTTTCTCCGAAGCGGCGACTCAAATAGTTGATTGCAATGCGTGAGTTATGTGCTGGGGCACCATCTTGTTGAAATATTATGTTGTTGTTTCCAGGGAGATTATTTAAACTATGTTCAATCTGATTTTGCAGGAAGCCTAAATCTCTCCATTTAAAGGCCCGTGGAAAAAAATTGGACTAATAATATTTGTTCCCATAATACCCAATCATTGACACCAAAACGCACTTAAAAAGTACCATCCCTTATTAAGTGCTGGTTTTTCTTTGCCCAGTATCGAGTATTGTTTGGATTAGACATACTCAGATTAGTAAATCTTGACTCGTCTGTAAATAATATCTTGTGGTGGAAAGTTGCATTGTTATTAAGACTCGCCAAAAACCAGTTACAATAATCTAATATTCTTGAAAAGTCATTACCATAGAGATGAACTTTGTATTTAAATGATTTGAAACCTAGTTTCTTCAAATTTGCCTTGCGCTTTCTTGATTCACAGCACCACTTCTAATTCGCGAACTGAAGCGATATGGTCATATTCTACATAAGCCAAAACGGTTATTTCGCTTTTTTCATTTACTATAAAGCGTTGGGTATTGTAATTACTATGGATATTACCTTCATTCTTTAAGTGGTTTTCATGCCAAGGGAAATAGCCCCTTGATGGAATCTCCCGATCTGGATACCGTTCGGCATAATATAGTATTGCAGCAAACCTTGAGTTTTTCCCTTGTATAAACCATTATTATTGGATGCGTAAAAATCTAGCCAAAATACCAATAAACCAGATACGAAAATTATTTATTTGTACTTATTTAATTTGGTAAAGTCAAAATTACTTTCATGTTTTGTTTCCATAGCCTGCTGAGAAACTAATTTCTTTGGTGAAATAAGATGAACTGCACGGTCACAGAATATCAACAGCACGGCATTGGTGTAATGTTCCACTAAGACTAATTATTATTAGCTAAGTTACCAAAATATTCATATGTATCAAGGTGAAAGAAAGAATTATTAACATAATTTTATTATGAAAAGGGGTTTCAAGTACGGCAGATAATATGAAGTAAAATAAAATATGTGTACCTAATCATTAAAAATTTTGTCTTAAAATTCTTTACAATATGATAAGGAATTATAAATTCTTAAATAACTAACTCACGGTAGTATTTCAAGGTATTTTGACATTTGGTACTTTCTATTAAAAATCATGGAGAAAAATGAGCCCGACTATTATTGCAAATGTCAAATAAAAATTAAAATTATCCTATGAGATACGCATTTCACCTAAATTTTATTAAAAGTTAAAAGAAAATAACCTAATATTACCATTTTAAAACATCATAGGATAAAAACTTATGTCACGCGGCTAATACTCCCCCATTTTGAATTTGAGGAAATCGTATCCTATGCCGCCGTTTTAAAACCAAATGACAAATTGTGACATGTGTTTGAAAAGGGAATTTAGAGCTCTATTCGAAGATCTAAAAAAATATACAGGGTGTCATTTAAAATAAGCGACCTACCCTCACTTCCGGTCAAACCGCATCTCCCAAAACCATATTTGCTACTAAAGTTTCAAATTCCTATATGGAGCGATGATTAAGTGAGGTTCTGTCAAACGATTTCATTGTCACCCGGTATATATATTCCTCAAACGACAATAAAAAAGTCCTTCTAGTGGAGAGCCATATCCCTTTTAAACGATTAAAATTGCTTTCGTCAAACACGCAGTCCTTGTGAGGTGCCTTAACGAATTTCGGCAATTTTTACTGGTTAACAATATCAAGGAATTAGTTTTTTTCAAAAACACTGTTAGTTGATTACCAAGATTTTTTCTTGAGTAAAAATTAAAACTGGTCTGGTCTAAGACCAAGTATTTTAAATTGTTGCTAAATTCGTATAAAGTAAATACACGGGGTATTGGTTGGATTTTTATGTCAGTATATACCCCTGACATTTGTTCTTTGATAGAGGAGTTTTTGGGCCTTTTCGCCTAAGTTTTTAATTTTTATTTAGCTATTGCTATATTTGATTATGTGCCCTGTGTCGTTTAGAAAAGTTGTACAGCTGCATAGTTCTTGGCGCCTGTTGCATGCCTTTATTAGATGATGATGGAAAGGAAACTAAATACTTACTTTGTATTCATGGTTTACCCACCAGTAAGCACACAACCAGAGGATCAAAGACAGACTTCTTGAATGTCCTAACGGCTCAAGATCATTTTGGTCGGTAGCTAAGGCCGTCAGTCAGAACTTTACCAAGTCAACCATTCCACCTCTAACACGTTCTGATGGCACCATTGCGACCAAAGCACAGGAGAAAGCAAACCTACTGGCGGAACTATTCTCTTCACATTTAACGGTAAATTTTCAGGGAAGTACTCCGCCGAACATTCCCCCTGTAGAATCGAGAATGCCTGAGATTGTTTTTCGCCACCGCCATGTTAAACGAACTTGAGGAGTTTTGACACTAAAAAGGCTTTTGGTCCTGACGATATTCCAATCATTGTAATTAAGTCATGCGCTGACGAACTGACACCACAGGCTTTTTAACTTATCCTACAAAAAAGGAATATTTCCTTCATGCTGGAAAACTGCGCGAGTCCAGCCCATACCCAAAAAAGGCAAGAAGACTTTGCCAAACAACTATCGTCCAGTCGCATTGCTCTCGATAATATATCCAAAGTTATGGAGAAGGATATCAACGAAAAATTATTAAAATACCTGAAAGGCTTCAACATTATTAGTGACCGCCAGTATGGATTCTGTAAGTCTAGAAATGATCAACAGGAGACCTTCTCGCTTATGTTACTCATGTTTGGAACAACGCAATAGAACATCATGGAGAGTCCCGGGCGGTAGCACTGGACATCTCCAAGGCTTTTGACCGAGTATGGCATGAGGGGCTCCTAACTAAAGTGAGAGCATACGGAATGCCGGTTCAATTTTGTTCATGGCTGTCGAGCTTTCTTAAAGACCGTTCTCTGCAAGTGGCGATGGACGGATTTCTTTCAGACACATTTAACATCAACGCCGGAGTCCCTCAAGGTTCTATATTGTCGCCCACTCTTTTCTTACTCTACATTAGCGATCTTTTGGAAAAAACTAAAAATCCTATATATAGCTTCGCTGATGACAGCACACTTGTTTCATCTTTTACTTTGGATGCTCGGACATCGGCTGCTAATGCACATCTCTATAGGCAGCAAGAGGTCTCACATCTCAACAAAGACCTGGAAGAAATTCTGTCTTGGGGTGACAGTAACCAAGTAGAATTTAACGCTAAAAAGACCCAGGCGGCAGTTTTTTCTAAAAAAGTTAATGTTGAAGAACCGGATATAGTTATGGCGGGACACTCGATTGCCTCGGCTTCATCAATTATTCATTTATTGGGCGTTAATTTGGATAGTCATATGTCTTGGCATAGCCACGTTGCGGCCATTGCTAGGGCAGCCTCGCAGAAGCTTGGAGTACTTTTCCAAACAAAGAACCTCTATACACCCCAACAACTTTTGATGCTCTATAAAGCCCAAATTCGACCATCGCTGGAGTACTGTTCGCATATTTGGGGATCTGCTCCTAAACATACCCTGAGATTGCTAGATTCCATTCAAAGAAGAGCCATTCGCTTGATCGGTGACCATAGTCTGACAAACAACCTGGAAAGCCTTGAACATCGAAGGCAGGTTGGCGACTTGAGTCTATTTTACAAATATTTTCATGGCAAGTGTTCAACTGAGGTTGCCCGCTTGATACCACCCAGAGCGGTGCATGGTAGAAATACACGACGAGCCACTGCAGCCCACCAGTACGTGGTTCAGCTTAGTGTCCCTCGAACGATACTGTTTCAAAATTCTTTCATCTGGAGAACGTCATCACTCTGGAACGACCTCCCTGAGATCGTGTTCCCCAACGACTATGATCTTCAAAGATTCAAGACCAACGTGAATCGTTTCCTGCGCACACGCACCGCTCCCAGAGCGCCATAAAGGATTTATTCTGCAGTGCTGTGCCTTATCATAAAAAAAATTATTTAACTTATCAGAGCAGAGCCTTCATGGTAATAGACAATAAATGGATGAAAGTGATTATAGAATATATAAACCTGCGAAAGGACATTGAGAGCATTAAATTTTTATACAATATATATTTATTTATATATTACCTAGCTTCTTTTATTGAACTCTCCAATTTGGAAACTTTTATGGATCACTGCTTCAAAAGAAAAGCCGCAACCCTTCTAGCCGGTAATAGTGGAGACCTTCACTAAATTAAAATGTTAGGAGGATGGCAAATTGGAAAAATTTACTGCATGAATCATCAAAATAATTTCAAGCAAGCCATCAACACCTAAAATTTGTGAAGGAATCACAACATAATTAGTCGCTCCAATGCCACGCTCAAGTTTTCCTAAATTTCATCACGAATTTAGCATTGGCAAAGAACTTTCGGAAACGGGACACAAGATCATTGTCACACATTACCATTAATTTTAGTAATTGTTATTACCTATAGTTTATTATTAGTTCATATACAGGGTGTCCCATAACTAAGTAATCTACGTAACAAAATAAACGTTTTCCTATAAACGTATATCAAGAAAAGTCTTCTACGTGAGCTATAGCCTCCCAAATAGAGTACCCTGAAAATGGTTAGCTATGGTAGTTATCGACGAACATAGTAGAAATTTGAATGATAGTCAGCTTTATGTGCATAAACCGTCACTGTTTCCTACTCTACTGTCTTCATAATGACCATTTCGCAGAGCCTTGACTCTGGAATTTCAAAAATAGTGGAATTATGGGCCTCATCTAGCCAGCGACAAACAATGTTTTGAATTTTTAGGTCGCCGACACTAAAGGAGAAGAAACCCTTTCAGTTTCTAAAATTTTCAGGATCTCGCCACCTGGAGAGATAATTTTTATACCTGTGCAGTCAAGAGCACCCATATATTTTGGAAATTTAGCAATGTTGTAGAAAGTCAAGCTACTGATTAACTCTTTTCTCTTTCTGGTTCTCAAGTAGACCTATCAGATGCCTAAAATGAATAGCATCCATGTATACTTTTTTTATTACTCTTGTTACAACTCTGCTTGCAGTACTTTTGTTCTTTTGCAAGAAAAATCCACTGACCAGAGAACGGAATGTAATAAACACCAAATCTTCAGGTATGATAGCATGGTCTCTACAACAAAGAAATACTTACATAGAAAATGTTAGTTTTAAGTTGGTAAAGGTTAGTTAGAAGAAAGACCACTTACTGATGAGTTTCATTTTGGTTTAATTTCAAATCTCTGCAATTATCATCTGCACAGTCTGTTTTCACAAACAGAAACGTTGTACAAATTGCACGTCCTTCCAGATTAAAAACTTGTTGTTGTTTTTTTATAAGTTCTAGGTGGACGGGTGTTTACCACAATATCTACAAGTTCCAAAATTTTCAGGAATATTAATTATTTTTAATTAAAATATAGGGAGAAAGCAAATAAACACAAAGCACAAATTATACCACTAATCTAAATAGTTACGATGAAAATTACGCTGCCACTGAATTTGGTTCAATTTATAACTGCTAGTTGAACAACAGAATCAGGTGCGCACTATCCTTCTTCTAAGATCAATGCTGAACTTAGTTTAAATTTTAGTTATATAAACGGCTCCAATGTTCTTCTTTACTATCCTTAATTGCTGTATAGTTGCCACAGCAGGGATTGCAGCCATTAATTATGATCTTAGTAAATAGCAATCTATACTTAAACATCCTGTATATTAATGTCCCACAAATTTCTTGTCTAAATTGCTCTGTGTTGCGTCGGTTACCCGAAAATAACCTAAACGCTGAGTTCGGCAACGGAAAATGATCTATCGCCGTTGTCACTGAATACGTGCCCCATTGAAACTGACATGCGAAGTTGAATTTGTAGCAAATTGTTTGATTTATTGTTCTTTCGGTAGGAGCGGCACAAAGTCTTTCTTCAGAAATAGAACATTTCTGCGAAAATGAAAAAGATATGTTGTAAATAATTTATTGTTTTCTAAGTTTGCAGGCGTTAATTAAATTTTGAGCGTTTTCAATAACGAAAAGCTATCTTTTTCACATTGATTTTCATTGTGAAAAGAGGGTTTTTAATAGGAGTGCCAAAATTGGTTTAGTTACAAATAAATAAACACACATAATTTTCCCTTCACACCAATTTTGAGAACTCGTGTAAGTCGTTTCATACTCTTTGACTTACTCGGCAGCAAGTTTGCTACTACGGCGTTTGTAATTTCTTCAGCGTCGAAAGGTGGAGACTCTTCACATTCGCTGCAATTTGCTTCCAGATGAATGGCTGCTCAGCTTATAACTCGGCAGTAGTTAGGGAGTATTTACAAAATGTTTTTAGAGGTAACGTTATAAGACCCGGTTGCATCAAAATTTCACTATGGATTAGGTAGTTCCTAATCCCTAATTCAAAATCAATTGCACCACACGATGTTTAGGAATACGCCTTGCTAAGGCAGAAATAATGAGTCTTTAGTTGCATTTGCATATCTAACTAGGAAAGTGACCATTAGTTGCATACGCAAAAACGTAATGTTGCTCGGTTAGTTTGTTTATAGGAGATGCTCATTTTAAGAGAAATAATTTCTTAAAAATGTAAACTGAATTAAAATACAACATAATAGCGTGCGTCAAAGCAGATGCGTCAGGGAGCCATCGTGGAAGACTACTCTCTCTTGACCATTGCGCCATGCCGTCTTGTCTCTCTACTCTCGCGCGATACGATCTGACCACATACTTCGCCCAATAGAAAGCTCGCGCCCCAATGTTGACTTTTACACGTCCCGTTGCAAAGCGCGTTTGACTATCTACGTGACTGAATTCCAATCACTGCGTTGAGTTACAACCAAAAATAGCAGGGATTAAAATCGCACGCACACAGCATTTACCAACCTATTTTCTTTGACTTGTTGATACACGTTTTCCCAACAAATGTCCTACAGAATTTCGTGACAGAAACAGAAGCTCAATACACGATCTACCGGGCCCGAGTGAATAACTTTGTTTTATTCCCTTGAAATAAAGTCCGTCTATCTATCTTACAAACTCATTATAAATGCTAATCCCTAATGCCGATAAGACCCAGCGGGTCATCGAATGAAAGCAGGGACGCATTCGTTGCTGATAGAATGAAAGGTTGCGCTGCTTTAAGATAATAATATACAGGGTGTTATGGAAATGACTTATTATATTTTAAGGGGCCACTCCTGAGGTGGTCTAGAGTTACACTTGATAGTTTTTTTTTCTAAAATCGGAAGTATTTTGAATTTTGTAAAATACCTTAAAACCGGACCATCTGTGCCTCTATGAAAGTTCATTACCCCTAAACACGTGTTTTTGACATGACAAATTGGCGGAATTTCTACAGACAGCTGATTACCTCGCGACGTTGCCAAGTATTCGGGAAAATCTTTTTTTTAGGTTTTTTAAAAAAGATTAAATCAAAAACTATACTGCGATTTCAATTAAACAAGCCTTATTCAATAGGTATAGTTTTTACTCACCCCATGAAATTGTATTGCTATCATAATACTTCGCTGAGTAAAAATCGTAGATACCAACAACAAGCCTTATGTCTGGAAATTTACACAGATAAACTATCACATCACAAAACATTCCCATCACATGTGTATTATTATATAAAGTGGGCTTTAATTAATAACAACGAAATTCATATTTAGTCTTTAATCTTGTAAAACTTTTGTGCAAATGATTATAAACAAATCTACTACTTTCTTGGTGATAACAATACCTTCGCCATGTCTAGAATCACTCTCATAACATAAATTCAGAGGGCGCCACGTATATCAACCACAGAATAACAAGAACAAGCAATATATCTATCATGTATCACATTATTCAACAACTATACACTCCAGCAGCAAAACGCAAACAAATTTTATGCCGTTGCAAGTAAATGAATAATAAGAAATGATATTAAAAACAAATTTATGAAGCCATTGACTTTGAACTGCTCAGTACCCAATCACAGAACAGCAACAAATCACATTTCCCGCCCCCTGGACTATCGTGTTTAATAACGGGCACTTGCACCAACATATTTTAAGGAAGACTTAGGCCTAACTACGCCTTAAATAGCTTTTACGTCTTGCAGCAACGTTAAGGATCCCTTAATGCCTCCCTTAGTTCCCGATTTTTAAGTCTAGAAAATCGACCACTTAAATGAGTTGTCTCCCTTTTATTAGTTTTGTGAGGTTAGGTGCTGCTGTGTTTTTATATTTTTTATCTGAATTTGGCAAACAATGGAAAATTTCGTCGATTTTGATTTAATAGACGACGATATAGAATTGATAGACCTTATAGAGGATGGTTTTCCTCGAAAAGTTAACGAGAGGACAAATTTTTTCCAAACAATGGATTCTCTAAGTTTTTACAGACGTTTTCGTCTATACAAAGAAACTGTCCTCTTTGTATTGTCGCAAATTGAAGAAGATTTGGAATACACACATGATAGGTAAGATATAAAATATTTTGTAATACTTTAATAACTTATCTAGTTTAATCACTACCTATTTTTAATAAACAATAATTAATACACCTAACTGTTTTTCAGAAACAATAGTGTTGCCCCTATTGACCAGCTCTTATGCACTCTGCGGTATTATGCGAGTGCAGGTCACCTGATGCAAACTGCGGACACAATGAATATGCATGAATCTACCGCATCTCGCATTATTTCAAAAGTATCAAGAGTTATTGCAAGGTTGTACATAAAAATATTACTAGTTTTTTTAACTTACATAATCAATTATTTTGTTTTAAGATTGTTTCCACTCTATGTACATATGCCTGATAGACCATCCATTTTAAAAGAGCAAAACAAGTTTTACAATTTATCAAGATTTCCTCGGATAATAGGTGTTATTGATGGTACACACATTAAAATTCAGTCACCGGGTAGGTTGTTCATATAACTGTCTTCTTTTGTTCTCTCAGCTGTTGTACTAGTTATTTAGCTTACCAGCATATTTTATGCTATTTGTTGGTGCGACTACATGATAATATACTTATATAAAATATGTTTTTAGGAAATGATAATGCAGAAATATTTAGAAACCGAAAAAGTTACTTTTCACTAAATGTGCAAGTTGTGGGAGATGCCGACCTTAAGTTTATAGATGTTGTGGAAAGATGGCCAGGCTCTAGCCATGATTCGACAATCTTTGGTCACAGTAACTTAAGAGCGCGGTTTGAGGGGGGCGAGTTTCCAAACAGTGTTTTATTAGGTAAGAATCTGCTTTTTGACAGTTTATAGAGAAATTATTAAGTTAATTGGTATGGAGTGTGTAAAATTATGTATGGTTTAATTCTGCTAGACTACATAATATATTAATTTAAAAGTTTCTTTAAAAATATTTTTATATTATAGGGGATAGTTATATTCATCACTTGAACATAATTTTGTTTGAAGCTAAAAGAAATAATATAGGTTTATTTTAATTTAAAAAAAAAGTTCCATTACTTACCTCTTCTATGGCATCTGTAGGCAGTGGTCTCTTTAAAGCAGTGTTCTTCCTTTGTGTCAAATCCGACATACAATGCTTTTTCCAACTAAGTTTGGTTGGTTTAATTTGCATTCCAGAATAACCTGCTTTAATACTACTTGGTGGTTCCAAGGACTTATCACCTGGCTCATCAACCTGTTGCTAAAAAAATACTTGTTTAAAAATAACCTAAATGCCAAAAGAAACATGATATTATTTTGCAAGTAGGTTATAATTTGGGGTTAGTTTAGGAAAATTCTTAATTCTTATAAACTTTCTGTGGTTTTAGTACAATTACCTCGAGTTCATAACAAAAATAATCATCTTCTTTGCTGCCACTATTTTGTTTTTGATATATTTCAGCATTTTGATATATTCCAGCATCTGACCCAAAGGGGCCCTCCCCACCTAACACAGTTTCTGGGTCCAGAATTGACAAAATTATGTCGGATTGAGGGTCAGCTTTTGGTGGAGCTGGCCCACCACCGGTGAGAAAAATTTCTTTTCTTTCCTCCCCCTTTTCTTTTCTAATTATGCGTTTCTTGTTGTCCCACCATTTTTTAATGCTCTCCGCATTACGGGGAGCACCTTCCGGACAGGTAGCATTGAAGTTATTTGCTACCTTTTCCCATGTTTTATATTTGGTTTGATTATTAATTGCATCCGTTTTTTTGTTTTCAAGGATGCTTTTACTTTCACTTATTAAAGATATTAGAATCATAGCCTCTTTGTCCGTGAAATTTTTACTTCTTTTTCTTTCACTCATGTTTTGCAGTAGTTTTCCGAACACCAAAAAAACTAATTTATCAAAAAACGGTTATATCAACTTAACTTATAGGTTATATTTTGCCTTTGAAAGCACATCAACAACGTTAGGAATGACAGCCACTGTTTTAAGCCGTCCTTTATTAAGCAGATGTCAAAATGTTTTGGTGCAAGACATTCGTTCCTTAAAATGCAAGTGTTCCTTAACTAATTACTCCTTAACAAAAGTTTGATGCATTCGGCAAGGAAGGAATTATTTCTTTAGTTTAGAATAAATTAGAGAGTCGTATAAAAATGCAGCAGTACCATTTTAATACGGAAGATGCTGGAAATGTGCCCCATTTGCCGCCAAACAAGCATGTGTTCTTCTTAACATGTTATCGCGAACTCTCCAAAAAATGTTATTCATATTTCTTATTTCTGCGGCTGCCATTTCTATGCGAATCTGTAATTCTTCTATATTTTCAATTTCCTCTTCGTATACTAATTCCTTCATTGTTCCCCACAAAAAAAAGTCGCAAGGATTTAGATCTGGAGATCGTGGGGGCCAGAGCACAGGAGCGCGTCGTCCAATCCATCTGTTTTGAAAGTTTTCATTCAAATATTGATTAACGATTCCCGCATTGTGACATGGAGCTCCATCATGTAAAAGCCACATATTTTCCCTTACTGCAAGAGGAACATCTTCCAACAAACCTGGTAAATGGTTACGTAAAAAGTCCAAGTACCCTTCACCGTTTAATCGTACCGGCAAGATGTAGGGCCCTATAAGGTGGTTTTCGACTATCCCTGCCCAAACATTTAAACTGAACTGCCGTTGATGGTGCATTTCACGGTACGCGTGAGGATTTTCCCTGCTCCATACATGAGTATTGTGCTGATTGAAAATTCCGTTTCGAGTAAAGCCAGCTTCGTCTGTGAACAGCACATTTCGGAACCAATCGGGCTCGTCTTCACTTTTCTGCGCGAACCACCTGCAGTATTCCCGACGGGAAGCATAGTCCTGCGGAAGCAGAGCTTGTACTTTTTGTAAATGGTAAGGGTGGAGTTGTTCTTCATTAAGAGTACACCAAGTAATATAATTCGACGCTCGCCCGACTTGCGTTGTTATACGCCGGGTACTTAAACTGGGATTATTTTCCACTGCGTTTAAGATTGTAGTGTAACGTATTTGCAGCTCGGGGTCGTCCTCTGTCGCATGCAGCACCAAAGCCGTGAAAGGTTCCATGGTCCCTAAGTTGCTGAGTCACAGATACCAATGTTCGTTCACTAGGCGGATCGCGATCCGGAAAGCGTTCAATATAATTAACCTGCGACTTGCTCCTAAATTAAATCCTAATCAATATCATCTGAATGGAATTTCAAAAATAAACAATAATTTAACAAGTAGGGGCATAAACAGATGGCTGGTACTTATTTTTTGTTTTAGGGTCTTCACTTCTACGTTTCTCAGTATCAATCCTAGAGATATTGGATGCAGCAAGATGATATCAGAAATATTAAATTATCCTGAGAGTGTATTCTTGGAAGGTATTTTAATTTTATTATTTTATTAATGATTAAATCTTAATATTAATATACTATAACCTACACTCGGGATGAATGTGCTTTATGTTAAATATGCTTTATTACCAAAAGGGGTACTTTTCTGATTGACAAAGTAAAGTACAATAAATAAAATTTAAAAAACAATATTTTTAAATTTTATAAAGGAAAACAAGACACATCCATATGTAAAAAAAAAACAAAAAAATAGATAGGTAGGTACTTATCGCCCCAAGACAAATCAGTAAACTCTCACATTCTTTCTTTGGTCTAAATTTATACTATGAAAAATAAATAAATAAAATTTATAAATCGCGCGGACAGTAAACTAAAAAGTTTTGATTTTCCCGGGGGTAAGTCAGAACATTTGTACTGGACGTACAGCAGACATGAAGAGATCCATTCCTACCTATTGCAGAACATTTGTGTTGTTTCTTCAAGTCCTGCGTAGAAATACTATTGTTAACTAAATAACAGTCTACTCATACTGATACTTTAAAGAAAATACTACAAAAATGTATTTATTTTTTGATAATTAGTATTTTTTACTTGTAGGTACAGATTATGATGAGACTTAATAAGAGAAGGGTTCTAAAGGTCCTTCCAATCTGGAGGATTCCCATTTCAAAGCAAGAGTAAATACCACAATCGCTTATGGCTGTCAAAATGTCTCCCGTATTGTGAAAGTCAGAAAATAGGTAATGTTAATATAATTCATTACAACTAGGAGACTATTCTTTAATGTACGATAAGTGAAATGATATGTTTCTTACAACCTTTTAACGTTTTGTTTCAGGACAATCAACAGGTTTAAGGCCTTACAAGTAACGACAAGACATGAAGAGGTTATACAGAAAAAGCTTGATACAACAATTTTTCATTTAAAACAAAGAAAGCGTTCCTACCCTAAAAGAAGAACATGAAAAAACTAAAGAAACGCAATACATAAACTGCAAGGGTGTAAAACATACCTTAACAAGTAACGAGCAATCCACGACTAAAATAAAAAGAGAAATGAGGCTCCAGTAGGTGTAGGTCAAAGGTCACCTAACTTATAACACAGAAAAGAATAGAAGTGAAGATGAAAATATAGACAGATAGCCCTGACCTTCCGGTTGTTGTAAACGAAAAATTAAATAAGATAATTAAAGACTAAATGGGACTTGAATGTAAACACATCGTTCATACAAGTAAGAATGGGGCTCTCCATGGCTCGTCCTATTTCTAGCTTCTCCAGTTAGTCAAGTTTTTTGCCCCTATTGTTTTTTGAACTTTTCCAGGTGTTTTGCAATCAAGTTTAACTGTAATGGTGCGTCTTCACGCTCGGTGCAACTTGCGCAAGTAGACTTGTCATGCCAATTTGCGCAAATGAACTGAGTCATTGAATCCTATTGAATTCTGTTGAATTCTGGCTGGTGCAAGTTAACGATTTTGGTTTTCACACAACAATTTACTCGTGCAAATTTGCAGGTACAAACCTATTTGCGCAAATTGCATGAACGTGAAAACGCACCATAAGAAAATGGTTGGCAAAAGCAGAAGTACTGACTGAACTGACAATCCGGGCGTAAAATTTCCACTAGAGTTCAGGAATAACTTGGTTTAGGACCATTTTTTATTGCTTGTTTTCCTTAACAGTTTGTGAATCATAAAATAAAGAACTATTGTTAATTCGCTTATTATTTTTAAACATTTCCCACATCTCGGGTTGAAGCATTCACTGCCAAAATTAGACCTTGAGGGCTTGTTATCTGTGATTTGCCTTGAGGTCCTTTTTTTGAAAACAAAAAATTGAGCTGTTCAATCAATTACTTTCTAAAAATTATTAGCAAAAAGGGCTTACAAGTGCTTCGAGGTTCCTGAAGGGTTTCAGGCTATTTTAAACTAAAGTGGTCCCTACTACCCATCTGAAAAATCTACGTGGATACACATACCAAAGGAAAGGTGTAAAATTTTAGTTAGATAGTCTAAACCGTTAATTTTAAATAAACTAATACTTTATCCATACCTGCACTAAACACGATTCGGTGGCCCTACTTAAAAGGCAATTACATTATAAAAATATTGGATAACTTAGATACCAAGCCCTTGATATTTACAATACATTTAAATACTTTTATTTGAGTGGGTAGGTATACAACTCTGCATTCTACTTATACATTTTTTTAGAGCAAATAGTGCCAATATAAAACTTCTTTTGAATAGTTTGTGGTCAGTAAATATTAGTTACGACTAGTAATGCACAAGCCTTCTTAAACAATGCGAGTGCAACAAAGTGGGTCAACATTTTTTTCCGAGGGCCCTCTCAAAAATGGTCGTTTTATTTTTTTATGGATATTGCCTTTCTAAAGTATTAAAACTCAAGACTCATCTGTAACATTAAATATGTATGCTGCTATCCTATTCTAACACCTAGAAATTCCTAAATTGATATCATTTTATAACATTTTTTAAATTAACTCATTTAAATCGCGCGCCAATTGAAAATGACGACCAATCGGCTTAGCGAGCGTTTGACCGCATCTGATTGGCTGATGTACATAACCGTATCAAACGTGTGTCTGGCCAAAACGCGTTGTTTTCAATCCGGATTTTGTTATAAAGTATTAAGTCTATAACTAATAATTTCTTGTATTAATAACACAGAATTAAAGAGCTAATAACTTGATAATGTCCCGAACAGTTAATGTGTTGTTAAAGTGAATAAATGTCCCGCTAGAATCATTTGAAATGGTAACGGTATAACGTGGATTTCTTGCCGATATGTTTTTTATTTCAAGGTATGTACAAATAAAACTAGAGCAATACGTAGACAATTTTTCGTGTAATAGGGTAGAAACTAAAGCATATTAAAGTTAAGTAGAAAAAATTAAATATTCAAAAAAGGTTATCTGATGAAACTGATGTAGTAAATGTGGCAACACTGCTCAAAACACATGTTTTGGGCTGATGATATCTAAAGACAATATCTGACAGTAACTGTCAGATTTTTGTCAACAATATTTTTTTTGACAAGTAGTACGAATCAGCTGTTTGATCATTGGCGCGTAGGTGTTTTGAGCTAAATTTTTGAAGGCATTTTTCTCGAATTTCTAGCTTCGAGCGCCATTTAACGCAATTTTTCCCCAATTCGGCCCGACCTATAGATTTACGGGTTAAAAAATAATAAGTCATTTCCATAACACCCTGTATATATATAAAAGCGTTTTGTTTTTAAACCAGTCTTCAAGTAGTTCTGCCGTAGTATCATCGTGATAATCAACAAGGGAGTCCTTTATATTTTCGGCTGAAAAGGCCAAAGCGTTTGGTATAATTCCGTTTTTTTCTTCCAGCATGAGTTATTGTTATACGCTTACCTTTATTTGATGGAGCGCTGGTTCTGCAGTGACCCGATAAATCTACCCAACCTTTATCTGAAACTTCGTGCGTGTCATACCACGTCTCGTCCAAATAAATAATATCCCTTCCATCCTGTCTATATTCATGAACTGCAATTAGGTTTTCCATCCTCCATCTTTTTAACCGGGCCGATTCCATAATTACTTGTCGTTTGTTAATTTTTTTAATTTTGAAACTGTTTCTTAAAATACATTTCCTTAGACTCTCACGACAACGCTCTATTCCCGTATCATCTTTTTTTAATATTTGCAATAGGGTTCTTAAAGAAGGGATCATTTGTTTCCTGTACATGGCATATATTTTTCTATGAATGATATCGACATCTGTCGCGTCCAGTTCCTTAAAAGTAAAAGAATATTTCCTCTTCCTTCTCTCTACTATGGGTTTATTTACAACAAACCATACTATGTTCACTGGCCTGGGTGTCAAAGCTACCGCTTCCTTCACTGCACCAACTTTTGAAGGACCACGTTCAAGATGGGTGGTGTAAACGTCGAAGATTACTTTTTTTGTGTCAACTGATAAAGTGTCACACTTTAATTGGTTTTTATCATGACCCGTAGATCTACTTGGAGTTCCGGTTTCTTTCTACGGACGAAACATTCTTAGATGTCACGTCTAATTGGCAACAAATAACTTCTTGTCTAAACCAATACAAATATATATGAGAAAATATGGTAATATAATAGTCTTTAAATAGATCCGTACCTAGAGTCCCCAGATCAGGTGGCCGAATTTTACACCTCACACAATAAGTTATTATGACGGTAAGGGATTAGCATTTATAATGAGTTTGTAAGATAGATAGACGGACTTTACATTATAATATCAGGTATTGTGAATGTAAAGCAATTTGGCGTATTGTTGTTATCATGAGGGTTTGGATCATCTTAAAATTTACATGATGTTTCCTATGTTGCGTGGACGATGCAACACTCTGCATAGAATCAAGAAAATGCATTTGATATTATTTTCATCTTAATGAAAATGGAACAAAACAATTTCTAATTTTTTTTTGTAATGACTGGGTTACGAACAGCAGGAAACAAAATACAATATAGCTTGATTTTTCCACACAATGTGTTGCACTACCTTCACAGCCAGCCCAAAACACAGTAATTATGCAACATATTACAATAAATTGTTCTTCCATATAAAGGGTGATCAGTTAAGGGTACGTAGCGGCTATATCTCGAAAACTATTCATGTTACGATTTAAAGGTAAAAAAATTATTAACAAATATTGCCAAAAGAATTTGAATAAAAATACTTTTAAGTTCTTAATTTTACCGCTAGGGGTCGTATTTGCTATGGTGTCACAAAAAGTCGTTAAAGTCTCCTAACATTTCATATTTAATGTAGGTAAGAAATGTACTTTTTACATTCCTTGTTCAAATATCTACAAATTTTATAAAGATAATTTTTCTCTTATTACCATGGCAACGGCAGGGTGACCGATAATAATTTAGATACTTTAAACTGATGTAACTTAGGTTTGCGGTAACCGAAAATAACAAACTAGGGCTTAGTTTAAAGGTCTTTTACAGTTAATTAAACATGGCTTTTAAAATTTTTTATTTATTTTAATGCTAAGCGGTAGGTGGTGCTGTTGTAAAAAATGATATACTAGTTCCGATTACTTTATAAATGCAAATGGTACCCTACAGATTTTTTACTTCGTTTGGTAGGTTATTATCTACTTAAAAAAACGAAATCTGAAAATCGGGGATCGATATCCCTTGTCGTTTTAAAATTATTGCGAAGATAGTAGATGAGTGTCGATACCGCTTTCATTTAATTATTGAAATAATAAGTAAAGTGCTCTAGCTTACTATTGTCTGTTAAAAATTTGATAGAGGCTAGAGGTCTCCATAGAAATGACAATTTTGTAGTCATTTTATTTTTTATTAATTTATTTAATAAAAATTCAATTAACACGTTTTATATATTTTTTTAATTTAAAAAATGCATCATAATATTTATAACCCTTAAATGCTGTACTAATAGCGCTGCAGGCCATGATTGAATAAAATAAGACAAAATAATAAAAATTCACTTACGCCGAATGATACAATGACAGTTTCACTGCTGTCCGCAATATTTATTATTTATAGCAACTGCTCGATAAAAATATTTTTATTTATAAGCTACAATAACATTTAAAAATATGAACCAAAACACAACAACAAATAAATTAAATAATACAACAAAATTAAATCTTATTTAAGGTGTTAAAATTGCCTTCCATCATTTTCGATGCAGCGATTTAGCCGTTTCCGACTTGACATTACTGCCGCTTCTATTTCTGCCCTAGATATACTATTTATGGCGTTTTGAATTCGACCTATTATATCTTCTTGGGTGGTTGGTCTAGTTTTATACAGTAAATCTTTTATTCTGCCCCATACATAAAAATCTAAACACGTCAAATCGGGGGACCTGGGTGGCCAGGGATACAAACTGCCTTTATCTATCCACCGGTTGGGATATTGTTCATTTAGGAAGTTTTGTACGATACGAGAGGAATGGACTGGACACCAATCGTGCTGTAACCACATATCTGTTCTTGTTTCCAACGGTACGTTTTCGAGTAAATCCAGTAATTGAAATGTTAAAAAGTTCAAATACATTACACTTGTTAAATTACCTGGAAAAATATGCGGCCCAATAATCATACCATTGACAATACCACACCAGACATTAACACTCCAGCGGTGCTGGTTATCAACTTCACGCATCCAATGTGGATTGGTATCTGACCAGTAGTGCATATTATGAAGGTTAACCCGTCCATTATTGCCAAACGAAGCTTCACCTGTCCACAGTATTTGAGACAGAATATGGGGGTTTTCGTGAGACATATTTTTAAGCCAATGACAATAATTCAATTTTTGATCAAAATCGGTCTCTTTGAGATCTTGGTGTAATACTACGTAATATGGATGCATTTTATGATCAGCAAGAAGTGTCTGTACTGTGCCAAAAGAAATTTGCAAATATATGACAATTTGTATAATACTTATAATATGAGGAAATGCATGTACATACGCAAGAACATTAATTATATTTTCTTCTGTCCTTGAACGACGATATCTTCTCACAGAAGAAAATGGTTGCACTCTTCCTGTTTGTTTTAAGCGTCGGGCTAAACGCTGAAATACCTCTCTTGAGTGGTGTGGTCTAAAGGTGGATTTATAAACTCGAAAAGTTGGCGAGGTTGAGGTTCAGTTGGTGTTGGAAATAGGAGTTCAATTTAAACTAAAGGGAACACTCAGTTCTATTTATACACTCGTTCATGTTGTTCATGTAAAGCTCATGTAAGGTTCGAAAACTTCCCGGGTAGTTCGAGATAATCAATTTTTATGCTCGGAATTCGGAATATCTAACCTCACAACTTGACCATAACTTCAACCTCACCAACTTTTCGAGTTTATAAATCCAGCTTTAATGGATAACGAAAAGCGTACTCTCTCGAAGCTATAGCTGCATTTTCAAAACATTGAAAAAAAATAGCTAACATATCATAAGCTTCCTCATGTGTAAAAGGCGTTTATAGAAATACTTTTATCAAGCAGATGTTACTATAGTTGGGGTCAAGCAAATATTTGACGCGTGACACTTCCACATTGTCATGGGTGTCAAATACGGCAGGCAACTCATAATATAAAAGTTACTAATGGCTAATTCATATTATAATAATTACCACCCACTCGAAGTATTTGTATCTTTATCCTTTTATATGACTAAAAAGAGACATACATAAACCGAGTTACCTCCAGAAAAAAGAAGAGAAGAAGAAAGGAAAACACATGAATCGAACATCGAACGTAATTTTGTTTGTTTCTCCCTCTTGTGCATTTTCAATGTCATATCACTTGTCGACCGTACGTGAATTCTCGTCGATTTGGTAAAATGCAGATCCGCATTTTATTTATTCCAAAACGAGTGATGTCGTTGTCTTGTTGACATTCTGTATTTGGTTTGGGATTTTGAGTATTTAAATCATTTTATTGCCTTTTTATAGTGTTCTATTGTCTTTATTTGTGTAGTGAGTGTTAAACATTGTTTATAGTTTATAAGACTTTTATTTAGTATTATTTTTTTAGACGTGTGTTTATCTTGAGAAAAGTAAGTAACTCTACTGGCATTATATCAATAAACATCATTTACGTTGATAGAATTAGTCGGAAGTGGACAATAAAAAAGGCTAGTTAGTGAGTGCTTGCCAACGTTTCGCTTTATGTAAAGCTTCATCAGGGCTGAAATATAATAATTTTCTTAAAAATTTTGGAGCCTGCATATAATACATGACAAATAAAGAACATATTATACACAATGACAATGAATATTAACGAATTGTAAGGTTAAAAAGTTTGAATACATTTATTTATAGACATTTATTGGAAACACCTAGTCAAATGCAAATACATATGAAATATACAATCCCCAGGCCAGAATTTTTAAGAAAATTATAATATTTTAGCCCTAATGAAGCTTTAAATAAATATACTGATACGTTGGCAAGCACTCATTAGCTTTTTATTATTCACTTCCGACTATTCTATCAATGTAAATAATATAACTCGACACGAACAGTTTAAAAAATAAACATCATTTTATTTTCATATATTTTTAATTTTTAGAGATTAAATATGGATCACGATTACTACAAGCCCAGTACATCTGGAGTCAGTATGGAAGATTCGGTAATTTTAACATAATTTAAGTATTGGACACTTATAATCCAACCTAAACAAACAAATAGTTTTTAAGTGTAAACTAATATGTACTTAATTGACTTAGGCTGAAGGACTTTGGGCAATGGCCTTTTGGTGTAAACCAATGAGGTACTTAATAAATAAATAAAAATAATATTAATCGTTATACACTACTAAGATTGCTTTTGTTAAGGCCTGTGATATTAATGGTCAATCCTAAATCCCACCATTACAATGCACAGGATTTATCAAAACAAATTTATTTATATTATAATTCATATTCTTAGACCAATTTCCCAGCATTCATTTTCTGCAAAGGTTTATAAATAACAATATTTGTCAGTCCGGCCCTGACTAATTATCAGCTGTAATAAAGTTGGTGAAATCGAAATAACCTAGTATTGGACAAATATGACAAGATGGAAGTGTCACGCGTCAAATATTTGCTTGACCCCAACTATAGCAATGGCAACGACAGTGGAGCTGTCATTGTATCATTCGGCGTAAGTGAATTTTTATTATTTTTTTTTATTTTATTAAATCATGGCCTGCCTCGCTATAAATACAGCATTTAAGGGTAATAAATATTATGATGCATTTTTTAAATTAAAAAAATATATAAAACGTGTTAATTAAATTGTTATTAAATTAATTAATAAAAAATAAAGTGACTACAAAGTAGTCATTTCTATAGAGACCTCTAGCCTCTATCAAATTTTTAACAGACAATAGTTAGCTAGAGCACTTTATTTATTTTTTCAATAATTAAATGAAAGCGGTCTCGACACTCATCTACTATCTTCGCAATAATTTTAAAACGACAAGAAATATCGATCCCCGGTTTTCAAATTTCGTTTTTTTAACTAATAACCTACCATACGAAGTAAAAAAATCTGTAGGGTAACATTTGCATTTATGAAGTAATCGGAACTAGTACAGAATTTTTTTCAACAGCGCCACCTACCGCTTAGCATTAAAATAAATATTTTTTTTTTAAAAACCATGTTTGATACTTTAAGAGACCTTTAAAATAAGCCCTAGTTTGTTATATTCGGTTACCGCAAACCTAAGTTCCATCAGTTTAAAGTATCTAAATTATTATCGGTCACCCTGCCGTTGCCATGGTAATAAGAGAAAAATTATCATTATAAAATTTGTAGATATTTAAACAAGGAACGTAAAAACTAAATTTCTTACCTACATTAAATATAAAATGTTAGGAGATTTTAACGACTTTTTGTGACACCATAGCAAATACGACCCCTAGCGGTAAAATTAGGAGCTTAAAAGTATTTTTATTCAAATTTTTTTGGCAATATTTGTTAATAATTTTTTTACCTTTAGTACGGGTTCTTGAATGTATTTTTACGTCAGGATTATATCCTTTGACATCTGTTATTCATTGTGTACTGTTTGGGTAATATCGTTTACAGAAATTTTGATATCGGCTCTTGCCTTAAATAATTTTGGTTCGTACGTTTTTTTTTTAAAGTTTTTGTCTGCAAAGTTTTGGCGCCTTTTTCTATTATATTTCATATAGTGCCTCTCTACTATGGATTTAGATTGGGACCAGTCTTTTGGTAGTTAAATCGTAACATGAATAGTTTTCGGGATATAGCCGCTCCGTACTCTTAACTGATCACCCTGTATAGCATTCTTTACTGGGAACAGGTTTTTGTTAATTTCGCAAATATCCCAAACGAAATCTGAATTACTGTACTGTTTCTTTTTTCCTTTATTACACACAAAGCCTATTGTGACACTCAAACTTCTTCACTTCATAGCTTAAAATAACCGTATAAAGTTTTGTCCAATTATTTTCACAAAAACAATACGGTTTCAATTTGTGTTTTGAGTCACGTCCGTGACATGGGCCTCTGGCTGCCATTTAATTGAAATAAAAGAAAGGAGCAATGGCTCCGCAGGGAAAGGACGTGTCCATTTGGTACGCTTCACAGCTATTGCCTCAAAACAGGTTTAACTCATTGGCGTCGAAATTTTGGAAAACACATAGTGGATTTACATAATGCAGATGAAAATCTTATGCCTATTAAAATTATCAGTTTTCTTGTAACTCTAAAATAATTTAACCTGCACTAACCTTAAAAATAATAAAAAAATATTTTCCCGTAGATATCTACCTATACGATAAGCTAGTCTACTGTGAAATCTAATTAAGGCTAGTTTAGGCTTTCTAAAACTTTTTCCTACAACCAAGCGCAAAGTACAGTTTTGCTCTTCCAATAAAACGCATAAAGTAGCACTTTTTGGAGGAGATAGCGTTTTATTTACTTTATCGAGCGACAAAATAACCAGAACGCTGG
This sequence comes from Polydrusus tereticollis, assembly GCA_963920685.1. Taxonomy (NCBI): domain Eukaryota; kingdom Metazoa; phylum Arthropoda; class Insecta; order Coleoptera; family Curculionidae; genus Polydrusus; species Polydrusus tereticollis. The sequence continues at coordinate 35,781,836 of OY987331.1, forward strand.
CTCTCCTGATTGCCCTGACAACCATCATAAAGCATCTGGTGTTCCTCATATTCGACCCACTTTTCAAAGAAGTAAAAATCTTTAAAAAATCCTTTACTTGTCAGATGGAGTAGATAAATATAACATACTAATTAGGAAAATATTTCCTAGCCATCTGATTTAAAACCTTATACTATAAGGCCGTATTTGGCTAACACAGTTAGCGCTACAATACTAAACTGATTGCTTAAAACTACCAAGAAAGGAAGACCTTTCTGTTGGTAGGATGCTGCTACTTATGGACCGGTTTCGAACTTATTGGTTCTCGTCAGCATAGGGTAAGCGCAGACATACCTAACAACAGAAAGGCCTCAAGTCTTTATAACCAGTTTTATCGTCCTGCTCAGGCAGTGAACGATAAGTGGCGCCATCTCTTAGAAGTTTTAAGCAATCAGAAGAGAGGACTATACCATTAGGTACATTAAAAACTAAAAATCTTTAAAAAATCCTTTACTTGTCAGATGGAGTAGATGGCTAGGAAATATTTTCCTAATTAGTATGTTATATTTATCTACTCCATCTGACAAGTGAAGAATGTTTTAAAGATTTTTAGTTTTTAATGTACCTAATGGTATAGTCCTCTCTTCTGATTGCTTAAAACTTCTAACAGATGGCGCCACTTATCGTTCACTGCCTGAGCAGGACGATAAAACTGGTTATAAAGACTTGAGGCCTTTCTGTTGTTAGGTATGTCTGCGCTTACCCTATGCTGACGAGAACCAATAAGTTCGAAACTGGTCCATAGGTAGCAGCATGCTACCAACAGAAAGGTCTTCCTTTCTTGGTAGTTTTAAGCAATCAATTTAGTATTGTAGCGCTAACTGTGTTAGCCAAATACGGCCTTATAGTATAAGGTTTTAAATCAGATGACTAGGAAATATTTTCCTAATTAGTATGTTATATTTATCTACTCCATCTGACAAGTAAAGGATTTTTTAAAGATTTATAGTTTTTAATGTACCTAATGGTATAGTCCTCTCTTCTGATTGCTTAAAACTTCTAAGAGATGGCGCCACTTATCGCTCACTGCCTGAGCAGGACGATAAAACAGGTTATAAAGACTTGAGGCCTTTCTGTTGTTAGGTATGTCTGGGCTTACCCTATGCTGACGAGAACCAATAAGTTCGAAACCGGTCCATAGGTAGCAGCATGCTACCAACAGAAAGGTCTTCCTTTCTTGGTAGTTTTAAGCAATCAATTTAGTATTGTAGCGCTAACTGTGTTAGCCAAATACGGCCTTACAGTATAAGGTTTTAAATCAGATGGCTAGGAAATATTTTTCTAATTAGTATGTTATATTTCAAAGAAGTCGTTGAGGGGTTTTTGACACATATCGACAATGTACTTATGCAATTTGTATTTTTTATTTTGCAGTGAATACATTTTTACAAAAACACCGGTCGCAGAAAAAATCATATGTATAATTCGAGTCGCGCGTCAAACTTCTTGCTTAAGGTGACAATGGGTCACTTTGCGCTCTTAATGCACAAATAGCTATTGTGTGATCGGAACGGACTATAGTCGTCGGTAAATGGTAGAATAATATGAGCTTCGCAAAATGGATTACATACGTAAACGGCGAAACGCGTCAAACGATTGGGTCTGACGGAAAGGATAAGGGACAACTCTATACACGAACTTATTTTAACTTTGTGTTTTTCAATATTTCTTAATTATTTTTATAGGCTTAGCCGTTTATCACAGACCTGCACCACATCACAATGATATATACAAATATAGATACAACAAGGGACTCACCAAAAACTTTTTTTATTTCTTGGCTGAAAATGTGCTTAGAATTATTATATATTATAACTCTGCCGATGCATGTTTGGATGCATAAAGAAATATGTTTCTCAAGTCGGAGCTGATTGTCTAAAATAATCCTAAATTTTTTACTTTTGTCTTTACAGGCGAAACTTTATCTGCAACGGTAATGGAAACGTGTTTGATAACTATAATAGGTCTGCTAAAAATCATTACAATATATTTATTGGGATTTAAGCAAAGTGCATGGTCTCTCGAAACTTTTTCAATAATTTTTAGGTCATCATTTATTGTTTTGCATCCTTATTTAATCAAAGAGGATGCAAATGAGTGATAAGTAAAAAATCTAAGTGTCATCCGCATATATTTGGATATTTTAATTTTATTGGTTGTAGTCCCAGGTTTTAATACAGAGAGTAACACATCAGTACGGAAAGTCTTTCTGATACTTTTTGGTACTCACTTCTAAAGTTATTAATTATGGTTACTCAACAAAGTTGTTATTAGCCCTTATTCGCCACCTCTAAATTATATTACTTAATAATAAGTACGCTTAATGATGGCAACTTTTCTACTACTATTAATAAATTAAAATGTTTATTGGGGCGAATCAATACTAATAACCTTTGGCAGTAGAAAAGCGAGTCATCCACAAATTATGTAAGCATTATAATATACTAGGTAATGGTCGCTTAACACGATTCTAGTAGCATTCATTTTCAGCTTTGGACTGATTAAACAATTTTCTTTCCAGGCTAGCTCTGGCATTACAACATGCACTTATTCATTTGGAGTTAGTTCACCAATTAAGTCGCGTCAATCCAGTAGAACAGACAACTAGAATTAGCAGCGAATTGAAAACTTGCACCATGTAGCTCATCCTTGGATTTTTCCATGACGATCTATTTATTTATTTAAGCACAAATAGGATGCCTACAGGCCATAGGCCCAAGTGTGATACCCACGAATTACAATGAGATGTAGATATAATAAATTATTACATAATATAGTTACATAGGTAATACTGAGACAGTGATATGATGTTTTATTATTTTCTTAAAACTCAATAAAGATACATTAAACAGATCGAAAATAGGTATGTGTTACATAATGTACGTGAAGGAATATTAAAACAAATGCTTGATAACAAACTTAGGGCATCGATTTGATTGTTTTTAAGCAACATTCCGCCTAAATTGTAAACACGAGAAAATACTAAAGTTCCTTGAAAAATATATAAATGTACATTTATCTAAGTTTAGAAAAGTTTATTATTTTTGCAGTACAGTGACAGATTATCCAGATCATTCTGCAGCAGCAAGCAGTCACCAATACTTCCTATGAAGGAGAAAATCTTCATATCGTCAGCATAAAGTAAAATTTTACAAGACCTAATCCACTGTTTTATGCTATTTAAGTAGATAATAAAGAGTAAAGGCAACAGATGGGAGCCTTGTGGAACTTCAGAAGTGACGTTGTAGACTATAGAATGGTGGCCGTTCACTGCTACATACTGTGATTTATTTAAAATATATGAAGTTAACTATCTAAAGAGTTTCCCGTATACACCGATGTCGCCTAGCTGTTTTATTAAGATGTTGTGGTCGATTTTATCGAATGCATTGCTAAAATCAATATAGACAGAGTCCATCTGAAATTGATTGTCCATTGAAAAAAGAATATGTTCAGAGTAACTTAGTAGGTTCGATTCAATAGATCGTTTCGGGGTTATTCTACAATAATCTGATGTTTTACGGTAGGGATCAAAATTTTGTGGACAAGTGATTCTACAACTTTACCAAAAATGTTAAGCTTGCGAGTAGGTCAATAGTTTTCTCAGGCCACTTTTAAAAATTAGAATTACACTTGCTAGTTTCCATTTTTTAGGAAACTCGCACTGGTTAAAGGATAAGTTGAATAATAATGGTGAGGGGAATAGATACCTAAGAAGCACATTTTGTAATAATTTTGTATTGTGCAGGCCGTTTTCAAAGAAGCTTCTGAATACTTCTATGAACTCCGATCTCTATATTACATATATAAACCCACCTCTAAAGAATTCGGAAGCTTCTTTGAAAACGGCCTGCACGACACCACTTCCTACAACTACTACTGGTTAAGAAACTCACCTAACAAACCCCCACCGTCAGGGACAAAACTAAAACATATAACCATCACGATCGACAACGCCCCGTCAATATCACGCCCCGATGACACAAGAAGAATAAAATTCAGAGAGCCCCAAGAAAGTCGTCACGACAACAGAGATGGCTACCACAGAAACCCATGGAGATCACCTCAGCGAAGTACCCAAAATTATAGTAGAAGTTCACCCACGCGACAAAACAATGTTAGAGAAAACCCTCGATACTACCAAAAAGACACCCACTACAAACAGCCCCAAAACACCCCGCAACGAACCTGTCAAACGTACAAAAGAAGCCCTCCGGCACAACACACCTCCAGGACCTACGACAACAGACTAAGCCATAACTGCAATAAACCAGTCAATTCTGCAGCAACTTGCACAAGCCAGCGGACAACGAAACCATTGAGAACCCCCGTTGTCCTCACCCAAAGGGGTGCCCCAGCGCCGCATCGTCCATCAGCGCTCAGCATCTAGCTATACATAAACAATAAAGAAAAACCATAGCCATAGTAGGCACAGGAGCCGAATATAGTATAGCATAAAAAGGCCTATTACCAACAGTTCCCCTGGTAGAAAGCTCCGCGGTCCTTCTGACAGCAGGCGGTCATAAAAGCCTGAACACACTACATTTAAGAATCCCGACTACAAAAGAGGCACATCACACCACCTGTGCAGTACGAGTCCCCAGTACCACTAATACCAGGGATAGACTTTCTGACACAACATAAGGCAGTTATCAACATACCAGAGGAGACAATGTCATTGAAAAAAGAAAAAACGATTCCCCTCCGGCATTTCCAGCAGCACATACCCTCAGTCATGACCTCTGCAGTAGAAACCCCCCCACGAGAAGATTGGAGAAGCCACTATAACGGGTACATCCAGTACCAGAAAAGACAGAACAACCAAAAAATGCTAACAACACCAAATAGCAAAGAAAAACAAGCGTCAACAGTTCAATATGTAGCTGAGGACAGACGAATCGATATGAATCAAAGAAACAACTTCGGCAAATGGACAGGCAGAGAAAAGTTGGAAATAGGAAAAGCCGTAGTGACGGAAAACCAAAGCAACAAAATATATGGGCTGGTCACCAAACGCAAAGCGGACTTCAAACCAAATTACGCCTATTTTTTTAAATGCCTTCTTGAGCTTGTAACTGCCATCCAGCAAATAGAGGACAAACATATATCCTAACCTGCTGAAGCATATAAAATCGACGCCGGAAGAAATTCCCAAATGGTACAGTACGTCTTTAGAGATAGAAACATCAACATCACTTTATATACACCAGAAGAAGAAAAACACACCGAAAATGAGAACCAGACGATTCGCATCCTTTGCAGCATCTCACTAGAAGCAGAACCAAGCAAATATAAAGTAACGGCAGCAAAGGACTAAAATATCGACAACGGCGAGCAAGCTTCCCGGGGATGACCCCAGAAAAATCATACCAGTTCCAATTAAAAACGCAGACCCTTTTATTTATACTTATAACTTGTTTACCAGGTAGCCTGGAGGAAACTCAGCATGTCTCCGTGGAGGTGTCGACCTGGCCGGCACTATCAATTGAGGACTCTCAAGGGATGCGCCTGAGGGGCCTTACACGGCTGCGTCTCCGGGGGACGAGAATGGCTTACGGGGGCCAGGAGAGAGACCTGAAGTTTATACGACATTTGGGCGCTCCTGGGGGTAATTAAGGAGGATCAGGGGAGAGACCTGAACTCTTTAAGACACCTGGGCGCTTCTGATCTCAGTCTACCCAATGTTCGAGTATTTATACACCGAAAGTGCTGACCATTGTTTAATTGATCTTGACATTGGGAGACATAATGATCTGCGACCTCAACACACAGTGGTCTAGTCTGTTGACAATAAGAAGGAATACCATCAGGTCTACCGCCCTAATTTTCATCTAAAGTAGCTAGTGCATCTAGAACCTCCTCAGATTTGACACGAATGTTAAATAGGAGACAGTTTTCACTCTACTTTGTTAAAGTGCACATTTTTTTGTTCGCATGGTTGATAGACACCTTGAAAAAATTCCGAAAACAGACCGGCCACCAGTATTGCTTCAATTTCACAATCCAGGCAAACTCTAGATTACTAAAAGATTTTATACCCAATGCATCAGTATCGGCTTTTCAGTGCGCCACTGTTGCAAAACGTGCATTAGCGAAAATTTCCCCTGTGGCAGCAGCAGTGAGATCCGTATACGCATTTTATATCCGTTCAGATTCCTTATAAGCTTTTCCAGTTATTCGTTTTGTTAATGTGCTACCTTTATTTTTTGTGTGTTACGAGGCTTTTCTTTTATGGCATTGTTATAATAAAAGGATTTTTATTACTATGGCCCAATTTGTCAACTATAATAGGGCAACGTAAGTAAACAGATGCACTTTTGCAAGGCTGTAAGACCTAAGACATTTATTTTAATTGAAAGAATCCTTCTTTTTTCATTTTCTTCTTTGATTATAGACACATAGGGTGAAGCGAATTTAGCGCAGAAATGTTGACATATAAGATGCCACAAAAATCTTAGATCTGTGTGATAAAATTTAGAGGTGCCCTTATGGCCCTAAAGTTTTTATTTTTTACTAAAGCAAACATAGGGTAGATACAAATATGCCATATGTTGCACGTGGCGACATCTCGTGGCAATCAAGCTATCCTCCCAACCAGACCAGCGAGGCCTTAGAGAGGACCAAACGCTGGAGTGGAGCCCGCATAAGCAGGTATCTAATGTCATGTTTGTCCCCTTGCCTCCCGTCAGACCCAATCCTTGGACGCGTTTCGCCGTATTACGGCTCCTCGGAAAGGCTATAGAGTCTGATGAAAAGGAATGGGACCTTACAGTGCTTTTCAACATACAGTGTGGCGCATCAGAAACGAAACAGAGACATTTAGTTGCAGCTCAGTTCTTTTTTGGAAAAACGCTCAGACCCGTCGATTTTGTTTTCGAGGGGGACACAAAATTGGTAAAAAATCACGTTAACACGTGCAGCCCCCTTGGCGGGGGTGGCACCACCCCTAAAATCTTAAATCGAAATGGGGGTCGAGTGATACCTTATTTTAAAGATCTTTCAATTCCCTTCATAATGATGTCAAATTCATGTACTTCAGTTCAGTAGTTTTGGAGATTTATTGATTTAAAGCTCAAAGTAGACTTTAATAGGTACATCAGATTAGTTTGTACTACTTTCAGAAGAAATTTGAGTAAAAGCATTTACTTAATAAGTAAATGCTTTTCTTCACTACGCCCTCGGTTTGTTTATCATTTTGGTGTTGAAAATAGCGATTGGAGCGTTTTTTGTGGCAAAAAAAGTTGTTTCTTAAAGAAAGATAAAAAGGGAATGTCTCGTACTTATTTTAAATAGAAATTTAGTACATAGTTTGCGATTTATTCGACCAAACTTTGTTGTTAAAATACCTTTTAACGCTTTATACATAAATTAACCATGGTATATTCCACGGCAGAAAGGGTTGAAATTATCGAAATATTTTTTGGAAATAATCAGTGCGCTAATAGAACAGCACAAATATTTAATGAGCGACATGAGAACAGTAACGTGCATCGAAAATATGTTCTAGAACTTGTAGCTATATTTCGGGAAACTGGATCAGTCGCCAATAAAAAACGCAACATTGAAAATCCCATAAGGAACGAAGCAATGGAAGTGGGGGTTTTAGGGCAAGATTATTTATTTCCTACGTTAAGTACCCGCAAATTGGATACTGTGTGTGGTGTTAGTCGACGTAATATTCAACGGATTCTAAAGGCCCATAGTTTTCATCCGTATAAAATTCACGTGGAAGAACTTAATGAAGACGATTTTGATCGGCGATTACAATTTTGTGAAGATATGAGTGAACGAATTATAAACGATGAACATTTTCTATTCAACACTTGCTTTTCCGACGAATGTTCCTTTTCTTAAATGGCGTAGTAAATCGTCATAACTGCCGATATTGGTCCGATTCTAATCCCAGAATTTATCGTGAGGTACACACAGCAGCCACATAAATGAAATGTTTGGGCTGGTATTTTTGGCGATCATTTAGTTGCTCCTTTTTTCTTACCTGGAAATTGGACCGGTGAAATGTATTTGGAATTACTGCAAGACGCCATAGATCCTGCATTAACAGCCATAAATGATCGGCGGTACATTGCGAATAGGTTGATGTTCCAACAGGATGGTGCCCCACCACATTACGCATTACGTGTTCGACAATATTTAGATCAGACGTTTCCAGGTCGATGGATTGGTACAAGAGGTGCCATTGAATGGCCCCCAAGAACGCCAGATCTACCACCTTTGGATTTCTTTTTGTGGGGTTACTTAAAAAGCAAAATATATGCTACTCAGCGAATATCGTTAGAAGATTTGCGACAAAGAATTGTGAATGAGTGCCTTCAAATTACTCCTCAAATATTGCAAAATGTGCGGCAACGTTTTGAGCAAAATCTTTATTACTGCATAGAGAGTCATGGTGGTCATTTCAAACATTTAGTTGGCTGACGGGTCAGTTCATTTTTCATTTTTACACTACTTTGCTGCCAAATGTATTGATCTCCACTAATGATGATGTATTAGAGTTTTATTTAAGCTTTAAATCAATAAATCTCCAAAACTACTAAACTGAAGTACATGAATTTTACATCATTATAAAGGGAATTGCAGGACATATCAAATAAAGTATCACTCGACCCCCCTTTCCATTTAAGATTTTAGGGGTGGTGTCACCCCCGCCCTGGGGCCTGCACGTGCTAAGGTGATTTTTTGCCAATTTTGTGTCCCCCCTCGAAAACAAAATCGACGGGTCTGAGCTGCCAGTAAATGACTCTGTTTCGTTTTTGATGCGCCACCCTGTATAATGTACAGATACATATGCGAGATGTTGCACGTGGCTAAATACTTTGTTTATTTCCAAATGTTGTAACGTGCTATTTCAGAAATGTTACCTTTAGGGGCATATAAGATGCCGCAAATATGTTACATATTCATTTTATTAAAAAAACAAGATGGTACCTTTCAGTGATGCTGTGATAAGCACCGCTGAACAAGCAAAACGACAGTAAAAAAAAATAACGAAGAAGAAAGAAAAATTAACTTTATTAAATTAAATTAATTAATTACTTTATTGAAGGTTAGGAAAAATTAAGGGGTTGTTAGGAAACTCGCACAGAACCAGCTGTGGAGCACGCGTGCCAATTGCCCTAGCTCGCAGGAGAGGGTTTAACAAGCGCTTTCAGCTTTGCCACAGGAAAAGCTGGAAACCTCCCACCTCGAGCTAGCTCTGATCGTGTGACCTGACACCACGTAAACAACAGTTAAAACAAAGAAAACCAAGGGTGGAGCTGCACAAATAAAACAAAGTATTAAACAAGAATCTTACAGGCTTTATTAATAAAAAAAGAAAAGGGGGTTAGTATTTATAAATAAACTTATCTGACAATGGTACTGTAGATATAATGACGAAGAAAGAAAGATCTGTCAGAGAAGAGAAAGAAATATCGGTGATAGACTTCGTAATGGTGACAGAAGAAAAACCGTGACGAAGGAAAGACCCTAGTAAAAGCTTCTAGGGCCCTAATGTAAATTTGGGGGGTTAACAACGATGTTGGGTGCTCCTTAATTACTTGGCCCCTCTCGATCTTAGTGGCCGGACTTGACTTTGACAGCGAAGTGTACAGCAAAAATTCACCTAGGTGATTTTCCTGATGTCTCCCAAGAAACAGTAAATCCAAAAAGAAGCAACTGCACTGCCAAGCTGTGGTGTGGGCGACAGAAAATAAGGCCATTCAATCCCAAATCCTGGGGAGATGACTGGAATAGTCCTGGATTGAAAAAACCTCTAGTAACTTTGGGCACCAAAAATTAAGTGAGCACGTAGGGTCAGAGTCACCCGTCAACCATGTCACAAAAAGTGGGAGCGTCAAAAAGATAATGAGGAAAATTTCAGCAAACCACTCCTATGGGTTCTCGGAGAGAACTACTGCCTGAACCGAAATAGACCGGTACATATACTAGCGGTTGATATCGAAATAAATCGAATGGGTCCTGACTACTAATTGCAGGTATTTAAGCCAAGTGATATAAAATAAATGTACCCAAATATAGATATTGTTGCGTAATCAATGTAACATCAGTACAAATTTTCCTCAAATAAACAATAGTATTAATATCTTCCACATTCGACAAACGGTTACGTTCGAATTCGCTTGCTCGATATACAGGCCATTAACATTCGTAGAAAAAAAGGAAGAGAGTTCACCTCTAAAACTGACAGACGAAAATACTCTCGTATATAGATGAACTGATAGGGTAGTTGATGTAAGAAAAATAGGGTGTGAAAATGTCCGCTCGGCCAAAGACACCGAAAGGAAGGTTATTAACCTTATGTAGCTTCAAACAGAAAACAAAGCATCGAACCTTTCACCAGTTTTAATGCTAAAATTAAAATCTAATATATGATATACGTTACCAGAAATAGGCCAGTTCTACTGACTTAATAGTGACAAAATTGAATTGTAACAATATGTGTTCCTAAGTTTTGATTTTTATTGTTTTTAAGCAGCTCCTCGATTGTCCTTAATTTTGTATCAAACAAAAAACAAGCCGGAACTCACCACGTGGAGGTGGTTACTTTGCGAGTTTCACCACCTCCTCCACCTTATGGAGTTTTGTTAGTCGCAATTATTACTTTGTTTAACTTAAAGTTAAGCGCATATTCCCTATTGGTGTTAAAATGGGGAATTTGTCGTCTTGAGTTAATTTTTGACTTAGTAAATCTCTCTCTGTTTTTTTGCTCAAAATACTGTTGTTAATGCTGCAGTGATTCGTTTAATACATCTCTTTATAGTTTGGGTGTGTCATGAATTCCTATTTACTTCCATTATGTAATAATTCTGCACCATACTTACAAGATCTTCATTTGATAGATTTACAAGTAAAGGAGGTTCTGTTAATATTAAAGATTGCCAGTCACACTGAGAAAATTTTCTAATAACCACTAATAGAGATTGCATAGCCTTTACTCAGATTTCTGCATAAAATAGGCTCCAATACAAGTGTCTATTAGTGGTTATAAGTTCTGTCTAATAGAAACCATCTAATAGCTACTATCAGATTTTCTAATAGAATTTTTAATATTGTTTTTTATTAATCAGTATACATTTGTCTAATAAAGACTATTATATTTCCGAATAGGGTATTAAGAATAACAAATAGCCATTATAAAAGTGTTTTGTTGCCTTTATACAGACTTCTAATAACGGCTATAATGTAAACAACTAGCCATAACACAAGTGTCCCAATACCTTTATACAGATTTCTAATAGCGGCTATACAATATTTTTATTGTGAGTATTCATAAAAAGAATAACCACCATACAAGTGAGTTTTTGTCCCCATAGTTATTCTTATTGCATTCATATAGCTAGTTGTATTATCCTTATTTTATTTTCTTACAGTCTTTATTAATATACTGTATTGCCCTTATTAATGTACTTTATTGTCCTTATTTGCTTTTCTTATTGCCCTTATTGATGCACTTTATTGTCCCTATTTGCTTTTTTTATTACCCTTATTTGCTTTTTTCATTGCCTTAATACTTTATTGTCGTTGTTTAAGGTAAAAAAAAAAACACTTCTTAAAGTTAAAACCTATTTATTATGTTAACAACGTAGTAAAAGAAATTAAAGAAAAAAAAAAAAGAGAGAACACAAGCTTTATCCAAAATATATAATTTAACATAAAATATTTGAAACAAAACAATAGTAGTTTCACGATGGATGGCGTATTAGACGCTTATGGCAAAGCAGTCAACGGAATAGCAGGATGAAATTGATCAAAATTATAAGTTCTGTATATGAATTTCATAGTTTGCCGAGTGTTACTTTGACATATAAGTGAAAAAGCTTGTGAAAAAATAACACTTTTTTTTATAATCTTGATAAGTTTCATGGTAGTATTTATTGAGGCACCTTTTATGTCGTCTTACACCTAATAAGTTTAATTAAAAATGCATAGGTCACGATTTCTTAAGGTCTGCCAAGGCACTTCAAAGTTTACAGGCAACTAAAAATATAAATTCTGTCTAGGCTGGGTTTTGTGTCGTGGACGTGAACTCTCACTCGACTACAAAGTATTTATTACCTTCAAATTTTTCAATGAATGTCTCCAAACCCCATTCTATCAGTTCAAATGTATACTCTGCCATAATGGGATTCCTATAAAAGTAGCTAAATGAATACGTAAATAAATAAATACTCCTTTGCTTGCAGGAAATTTCAGAAATCGAAACATTTTTTTTTATTAAGGGCCTCTTAAAAATTTACAGAAAAGTATTTCCCAGTTTAAAGGAACGGAAATAGAAGTTTAGTAACTCCATAGATAATCTCACAAAAAATAATCAGCAAATGTTTTCTTTAAATGATATATAGGTATTCAATCCCACAGATAATTAATTTCATTTTTAAATTTTTGGGCATCGCTTCGGTTACCTACAACTGTTTAAAGGTTAAACATGGCGGCATAGCTGTAAAGGAAAGGAAAGGAATATACCAATTATTAGTTATGATGATCATTAAGTTAAGAGAAAATATGATACATTAATTCTACGAAACAGAATAAATGTTGTAATACCTACTTTCTATTTTTGGAGGATTCTTCCTATGATAACGGGATAACACTTTAACCCGAGAAGCTTTAACCACACATTAGATTCGCGATTAGCGAAATTCAAATAACGCTAAAAGCCGTATTACAGTCGGCAAGTCTATCGGCAAGTCGCAATTCTCTTGCTTATAAGCATGCGCAGTTGAAAACAGCTGATCGGATTTGGCAATTCTATTGCTATTGCCAAAAGATCGGTCGGGATCGATTTTTGTTGCAAGTGCGTTTGCAATTCTGGTGGTTTTCTAGTGACTTTCTTGGTTAGAGGTTAGAAAGTTTATTAACATTTCGCATAAAGTTCTAGAGGTTGGTGTTGGTACTCATATTCCCCCTATAAACCTTTATCTATGCTCATATTGCAATTTTAAAAACATGGACTTGCACCACGACTTGCACGATGTATTACAGTCCTGCAATTGAATTGCAGCAATAGAGTTGCAAGGTCAAAGTATTGCTGCAATTCGTTGCCGACTGTAATACGGCTTTAAGGATCGCTGTGGACTGCATTGAAACGCGTCAAATCGTCTTGAGCACCTGCTTCTCGGGGTAGGTCGGAGAGAAACATACCCCTTCGGCAATGGTCGGAGGTTTCAAAAAATCAAACGGATTTCTGGCTATTCCGAATTTAGATAAGGGTTATACAGCAATCTAATGGGCATTATATATTATTTTATTAAATTTTTTTCGAATACCTACAATAAGGTATAGTTATAGGGATAATAAGATTATCTAATAAAATAATTTCTATTGTGATAGCATATTATTCCAATTAAAGTATCTAATAGTTACAGTATAAATTATGATAATGACAGCAAAATTATCTGCATAACGCTCTATTAGACGAGATCTTTAGCAGCAATTAGGTCAACTAATAGTGTGTATTGACATATCGTATTACTGCTATTAAAGTTAATTCTATTCGAAAATCTAATAGCATGAATTTTCTCAGTGCAATGAACAAAATAAAATCGGTAGCATCCATGTTAACATTTGGTACTGTAAAACATCTTATGTTGTAATATTTTTCCGTCATACGAATGTTTAGTAGTTCCAGAGCTACAAAACGAAAACCAGTTTATGAAGGCCATCTCCAAAGGGTTCTAGCTCCCTGAGGAAGCGTTTCCAGACCCATGTTCATATGAACTTAATTTTTTTTTTCAGGTGCTCTATCTACCACAGAAGTTTGTAACATGATCACAGTAACACCCTCTATACATATTATATCTATGTTCAAACATGTTGGGAACAATAAAGTGATAACTTTAAATATACAGTGTGGTCCACTGAGTGTGCAACAAATGGGAAACTTCTTTATTATTGGTTTCCCAGAAAATTTTATTCTTGATAAAAGTTGGTGCATGTCCGATAACCATTCCAGTTCTACTTAAAATGGCTTCAAGCCAAATAGGATACAGGGTATATAAAAATATGAAAATCGTTCAAGAGTAAAGTACCCTTATTTTTAAAAAATAGGGCAAAGGGCATGAAGAAAAGTTGTGTAAAATAAAAAGCTATACTCAGATTTAAAATCATAGTCTCCTATCTCAAATATAAAATTCTTTAAGATAATTCGGTTATTGGTATTTCTATTATTCAACTTAGGTCCATATTTAACTTAAGCAAAATAAATCAGATATGCTTAATTTTTTAAATATTTTTTAAATCAGTATTAATTTAATTGAATTTCTTTGTTTTTTAAGCAACCCCAGAATTTACCACTGTTGCAAGGATATTTAATCTTACTTTATATTTTAATATATGATATTTACTTGAACATAATTACTTCATTAATAAAACGCCTATATCAAATATTTTTTATCTAACGCCCAAAAAACTATATTTTATTTTTTTATTGAAATATCAAAAAATAAGCCAGGTAACACAATATTGTACTGTGCTAAACACCCTTTGGCGCAGCAGGCCATGAAAATTCTAACTAAAACAAAACGTTATTTGACAAGCTGTTTGTTCTTATCATTGGATTATAATTACAAAAAAGAACGTGTAAAAACCATGTGCACCGAAGATATGCAGCTTGATGTACTTCAGGCAGTAATCGAAGATCCTACAAGATCCACTCAAGAAGTTTTTGAATATGCAGGAGTGAAAAAAACATCTGTAAAGCGCGTACTTAAAAAGAAGAAGTATCGTGCCTACAGGCCTAAATTTGTATGTACATTTCAAGAAAGAGACTATGATTTGCGTTTTGATTTTTGCATATGGATCCAAGGAGAAATAGAAGAGAGGAGAGATTTTCATCGGCACATACTTTTTCCAGACGAATCCACTTTTACTACAAACGGTGTTGTCTCGTCGCAAAATTGTAGGTGGTGGTTAGAAGAAAATCCTAATTTCGTAATTGACAATGGAAATCAGTATTACAATTAAACAAATGTTTGGTATGGGATACTCAATGACAAGTTAATTTGTCCATTCTTTTTTAGAGATAATTTGACTAGCAATAGATATTTAAATTTTCTTTAGAATGTATTGGGAAACTTTCTTCATGCCCTTTTGCCCTATTTTTTAAAATAAGGGTACTTTACTCTTGAACGATTTTCATATTTTTTGCCCTACCCTGTATCCTATTTCACTTGAAGCCATTTTAAGTACAACTGAAATGGTTATCGGACATGCACCAACTTTTATCAAGAATAAGATTTTCTGAGAAACCAATAATAAAGAAGTTTCCCATTTGTTGCACACTTAGTGGACCACACTGTATATTATGGAGGTAGACCGCCGGTGTTTTATTTAAAATATGTATGTCTATTTCACTCATTATCCAGCTCTGTACACCATATGTCACAACTAGCAAGATACAGGAATCGAACACTTTGGTCTTCTCGAGTATGTTTTCCAGGATAAAGCTTAATTTCCTGTAATCTGCTTATGCGCGTTTTTCTGTCTCATTTTCTTTTTCTAAGATGAAATCCTGGGGTAGATGGATGTAATCTTTGACTTTTTGTAGCTTTGTTTAATACTTATGTTTGTTTCGTGTTCGTTTTTAATCCAGATGTGTTCAATTCTTCCATCGTGCAATTTAGTTCACTCAGACTAGAAGCAGGTATTCCTACATCTTTAACATAGAGTAGATGTGGAATATATTTTCCAATTATGTTGATTACCGTGCTTTGGTCAATATTGTCCTACTATGGTCTAATATAAGGCTTAAATGCTATGGTATTTTATTGTTTTCGTTCCTGTATTATTTAGTAAGTTCTCCACGTTCCCATTTTCTTAATACCTTTGCATCCTCTTATGAAACCCCAACGCCTACAGGTCATAGTATTATAAGAATTAGGACCAGGTGCTACCTCGCGTCATAATTAATTTCCGAAGCGTATTAGACCGTGCTAACCGAAATACATAATATATGCTTTGCGCCCGGCTCTTTCATTCCAATTAATAAACGCACAGCGTCAAGACCTTATTTCTAAGCTACCCCCACGTATAAACAAAAGCCGACCGCACAACAACACTTTAATACAGCAACGGACGTCCTACGTAAATAAGAAAAACTTTCATCATTAGGAAAATTTCCCCTGTGGCCGGCAGCCTGCCGCGTTGTTGTTTTTGCTTTGTATTTAGCTCTCGAAATGTTGTTTCATTTTATTAATATTTTATTCTAACTTTTCGTGGCATGTTTGTCGTTGTTTTAATCATACAGTGTGCCAAAAGACGTTTAAAATTTACTACTAACTAGCTAACCTAAGTATACAGGTTTTTTTTTCTTTTAAATGCTAAAATACGATTTTTAATAGGTGTTCAGTTATTTCAGGAATCTTCATGTCTTCAGCTAATAAATTGAGAATGTGTGCTACGCTTTCATAATCCATAATATCAGGTTTTTTCCAACCATCAGTCCCTGACAATTGTAAACTGTCAAATACAATCAGTATATGGTAACGTGCTGGTAGATGTTGGCTCACCCGACATCGCCCGGTGAAATACCATAGCATCGGCTTAGATGGGGTGAAGTTGCTCTTTGAGCTAACGTTTCGTCGCTGTGCCGATGTCTCCAGTTTTCATGGTGGGAAATATATGAAAAATTCTATGATGATAGTTCCAAGATCAAAATGCTTCGAAGTTAAACTCGCCTCCCGATCGGATTTCCTACCTTTTTCAGATTCAAAATCACCACTTCGTCATCTCCATTTTCACCAATTTTCACTATTAAAGCTCGCCAACTTCTAGATGTATACTAGTTTAGTTTTAAATCAACACTAACTTATATCATTGTAAGTAATAAGCCCTATATAATATTATTGGAGTACCTACCTGAATATTTTATGATCCTATTGGGGCAATTATGATAATTATGTTACTTTGTGCCGAAATCAATAAAATGCTTATTTATAAGTTCACAGTATGGCTTTACGGTATTTAGCTATGGAGCTGTACCTGTGCAGCAATATCAAATCGATACAGACGTATGGCGACATGGTGAATGCTCCTTGGCATGTTTGCAACTCTGATCTTCATCGAGTCCTTGGAAGTTCAACAGTGAAAGAAGAGATCAACAGGTGTACCGGCAAGCATGAATCCCAACTTCACCTACACATTAACGCGAGTAAAAGTGTATCCACTAGATTAAATAATTATGGATAGACTTTAGTTGATAAGTATATTTTGTTTTCTAAGATTTATTAAAAAAAAAAATTAATGGTTATTCTTACTGTCTAGTTTCAATAGATAAAACACAAGCAGATGTTTTATCAGAAAACAACAGTGTGAAATGCGCTTTCTATTGAAGAAAAAAGTCGAATTTGGTACAGGCACACCCAGATCAGCTCTACCACGGATAACAACTTTAGTGTCATGCTTTGGGGCAGAAATGGGTCAGCAATCTTTGGCTATCAAAAAAAGTGTTAAATCCTTAGAGGGTATGATTGTAGATTAGGGTGAAGTCTCTTGTGGTATGAAACAATGTGGCAAAAGCTCAATTGTATTGAAAAATTTTTAAAGGTGTCCCCGTTTGTATAAAAATTTAAAATTAGAAGATATTGTTGGATAGAAGAAATCACATCACTTACTAGTGTTTGCTTGCAGTTATGCAGGTAAATTTAAAATATCGGCTGCAATAGGACTCAATGGGGCTATAGGACAGTTGCAATGTTCTGTTCAGCATCCGCCTCATTGGATTAGTCTGCCTGTTTACCACAAACGAGTTACCATTGAGGTATTTGTTACAACATTTAGATGGACAGATAACGGGGACCTACAGTTTTTGGGTAAAAACTTACCAGAACTTATTCGAGATGATTTGAGTACTAACCAAAAATATTTATGGGATAAATGTCAAGCTTTTGCTCCTGGGACCTACCCAGAAAGTTTATCTCAAAAGGGAAGACTCACCCATGCTCGTTGGCTTATAGTAGCAAATCGAATATTAGGGCTTTGCGTTTCACCCAAAGAAGTTCCAAGATATTTTAACACATTGTGCGAATATATGATAATGGTTCATTCACCCGTCTGGTCTCATAATAAACTAAAGCCATCATGTCAAGATGGATTTCGACCTCTATTGAATATAATTAAGTAGTCCAGAATTTTTTACACAACTGTTTTGTCTTTTATTTCCTGTCATTGGAAGAAATATTTTTTATGCACATCTAGAAAATATTCTACTCTTAACCGCAACCAATTTTAGGACATAAATTACTGCTAGTAAGTTCATCTCTTTGAGCCTATTGGACAATGTTAACTTTAACCAGGGGCGTGCAAGTCAGGGGGGTATTAGGGTATATTTGTCTGACCTGTACTAACCTGGAATCTTTCGACAAACTAAAACAGAAGTACGTACTACAACCCGATGTAAATACAGTTTGTTAAGCAGGCAATAATAAGGCATTATTAAATGACAATAAATAACCGCTAATAATATACCTGTAAACCCCGGAAACCCCCAATAAATACTTTGTGTATAACCAAAATGTAAATATTAATTATTATACAATTATCTTCAGATTGGAAAATCCCTGAAACAAGTGCCGGACTGGACATTAAACCTATGAGTCTAAGAGTTTTCATTACCGGGCGTTTTTAATTTTTTGATAACGCCGAAAACATAAAAACATGCTCATAAAATAATAATCTGGGAAAAATATGCATTTTATTATAAAATTGACAAAATATGCAAATACAGGGTCCTGAAACAGTGCGTCGGGCTTTCATAACTCCTAAGCAAGTAAGTTAGAAATTTCATTCATATGCGGGCTTATACTGTATCATAGAGTGTATTTCAGGAAAATATTTTTGCATATACAGGGTTGCCCAAAAAAGTGTGGTAGCATAATGTTGAATTTTTTTAAATGGGACACCCTGTATTTTCTTGCATATTTTGGTTTGTATTATTAACCTTTATAAATATTTATAATTTTATGCAATTTGCTTTGGTACCTACTTTAAGAGCAATATATTAAAAACTAAGATAAAAAATTTAGCAGCTCTGAAGAAAAACCAAAAAAAAAAAAATCTGAAAACATTTTTGGTAATCACGGCAATGTACAGAAATAATGACAAGGGGTCCAGAGATACGATGAATCGAAGAGCTTTCATCAATTTTATACAGGGTATTCTAAATAAGGTTTCAAATATGAGTCATTAAAAACTCATTTTTCTCAAATTTTTCAAATAGAACACCCTGTATATTTTTAACTAATGTAATGTAGAATTCATAAGCAAGTATTTTTTGCAATACAAACATGTAGGTAATTTCCAGCCGTTTACGTAATAATTGCAAATTTCGTAAATTCTGTTGCGTAAAAATGTAAAAAGAACGTTTATATTATAAATAATTAAACATGTTATATATGCCTAAACTAATATTATAAACTACAATAAAGGTTCAAAATGTCTTCCATTTTGATCTGAGCATAAATTAATACGCTTTTGAAAAAATCTATTTACTTTCCTTAACATCTCTGTCTCTGTTCAAATAACAGCAAAATATTGCATTAGTAAAGGTTACGCATTAAAATTTTTGTAGGCTTAGAAATACGATAGGGATTCCATTTTTATTAGAATTTGGCAAGTCTAATTAATTCAAAAAAGTTGTCATTTAAGGTTAATAGTAGCGCTTTAGTATAAGATATTAAAAAGAATTTTAGTAAAGAGGAGTTAATTGATATGCTTGTTAGCAAGTAGAGTTTACGCGTCACGTTATCCAGAGAGAAGGCAGCCTGACGAAAAAAGTTTTAAAATATTATTGTTAAGATTTGATGAAACTGGAAATGTCGTGTACACAAAAGAAAAAAGAACAAAACCTGTCACCAGCGAGGAAACAGAATTATAAGTATTATTAACAGTTACTGAAGATCCACACATAAGCCAAAATAAAATAGGGAAAGCAGTAGATATTAGCGAAAGATCTGTACAACGAATTTTAAAAAATCATCGTTTTTATGCCTACAACATTCAATTCCATCAAGCTCTTAGCGATAGGGATTTTCAAAATCGACTCGAATTATGAACCTGGACAAGAATTAAATTTCAAGAAGATCCTATGTTTTTCAATTGTGTTTTATTTTCTAATGAGGCTAGATTTCATAACACCGGTTGTGTAAATAGCCATAACTTTCACTATTATTCCACAGAAAATCCGCGATATATGAGACAAATCGATCAGCAGCACCAGTGGTCTTTGAATGTGTGGGGCGAAATTATTGGTGATACTGTGATAGGTCAATATTTTTTTTTGTGGTCATCTTAATGGGCCCATGTATTTAAACTTTTTACGAAATGCTTTACCAGGTTTACTGGCAGACGTTGCTTCATATATTAGAAATAGGATGTGGTTTCAGCAAGACGGAGCTCCGGCGCACTTTTCACGGGATGTAAGAAATTACCTTGATGATACCTTTCGCAACCAATGGATCGGTAGAAACGGACCTACACACTGGCCTGCTAGATCGCCGGATCTAACAGAGCTTGACTTTTTTTATGGCGACATGTAAAGCAAATTGTTTATAATAATCCGCCGACAACTGCCACTAATATGCAGCAAAGAATTAGAGACGTGTTTTGTAGTATACCACCTGAAATGTTAAAATAAGTAAATAGATCTTTTCAAGAGCGTATTAATTTACGCACAGATCAAAATGGAAGACATTTTAAACATTTATTGTAGTTTAGAATATTAGTTTAGGCATATAATATGTTAAATTGATAAAATAAACGTTCTTTTTACATTTTTACGAAATTTGCAATTATTTCGTAAACAGCTGGAAATAACCTACATGTTTGTATTGCAAAAAATACTTGTTTATAAATTATACGTTACATTACTTAAAAATATACAGGGTGTTCCATTTGAAAAATTTGAGAAAAATGAGTTTTTAATGACACATCTTTGAAACCTTATTTAGGACACCCTGTATAAAATTGATGAAAACTTCAATTCGTCGTATCGCTGGACTCTTTGTCACTATTTCTGTACAAAGCCGTGATTACCAAAAATGTTTTCAGATTTTTTTTTTTGGTTTTTCTTCAGAGCTGCTAAATTTTTTTATCTTAGTTTTTAATTGATTGCTCTTAAACTACCAAAGCAAAAGGATAATAATACAAACCAAAATATGCAAGAAAATACAGGGTGTCCCTTTTAAGAAAATTCAACATTATGTTAGCAAACTTTTTTGGGCGACCCTGTATATGCAAAAATATTTTCCTAAAATACGCTCTATGATACAGTATAAGCCCGCATATGAACGAAATTTCTAACTTAATTCGTTTAGGAGCTATGAAAGCCCGACGCAATGTTGCAGGACCCCGTATATGCAGTAATATGCACTTTGCATATATTCCGCCCTTTATTTATAAACAAAGGCAATTGTAGAGTATTTAGCAAAGAAAAGGACAGATCTGCAAGGTTACTGATGTAAATAGGGAGGGAACTGGAAACACTTACATGGCAAAAGGTATTGATGGGGGGCCTCAAAAGCCTACTTTCTGCCATGTAAGTGTTTCCAGTTAACAGTAACCCAGCAGATACTTTCTCTTTGTTAAATGTTCTATAATTGCCTTATTTTATTACTATTTTGACTTTTACCCCATAGGCGTCCATACACGAAGCGACGTAGTCGGCCGACAGTGTCGACCGACCAGATCTGCCGACTGGGTCTGTGAGGGATCTAATAGCCCCCCATACACCAACATATAAGTTGGAGCGATTTGATCCGTTCGGATTTGGTCTGCGAGCTAGGCTCGGCACGTGCCAAAACTCTAGTCATTTTTGGGCAGCCGAATCTGGCTCGCCGACTTAATAAGCCGATTAGATTCGCCCAATTAAATCTTCTCGTTAATGGGTCAAAACTCACGTTTTATAACAGTTTTGGCTTGGCTCGCGATCTTTTGGAATTCCCGAAAGATTTAACCAGTGGTTTTAGAATATTTTAGATCGACTCGGATATATTTTTGTACTCGGTGAGTTGTAAAAATGAATACCAATCGTAGAAGACGAGCTATAGCTTGTGCCATAGCGTATGTATTTATTGTCAATAAAGAAAAATCAAAAAAAGCAAGCAAGTGGGTAAAAAAATGGATTTCTCGTAGAGATGAACTGAGTCATATGTTACTCTTGAAAGAACTTCAACAAGACGAGCCAAATGATTTCCGTAACTATTTAAGGATGGATAATGATACTTTCAGACATTTGTTAAGTATGGTGGAAGTACACTTGAAAAAGAAAGATACCATAATGCGAGAATCTATCTCTCCAGAACAGCGCCTCGTTGCCACTCTTAGATTTTTGGCAACTGGACGATCTTACGAAGATTTAAAATTTTCAACACGTATTGCTGCTCAAAACAGAACAACAAGGGAGGCTCAAACCAAGTTGGTAGACTTGATCCGCGTTGCAAATTATTTCTAGACGAGTTAAAACCTGCAGATTTCATCCGTGGCAGATATTGCACGGCCCGATGAAGCTCGGCTCGCCACATACACGCAAAGTTTTATCGGCGTATTTGGCTCGTGCCATATCAAATCCGTTAAGTTATCCGCTGCTGTATGGGGAGCTAATTTGTCGTGTCTACACACGAACATACTTAGTCCGCGATTTGTTAAACGATCGGTTCCTGCACCTACGCTGCCTCTGAATTAGTTGGGAGATATTTTTAAATTTCGACAAACCGGGTAGTGCAACTCCGTATTTTAGGCTGGTTTAAATACCTCTTTAGTCGGTGAAATGTGAGTTGGTACAAAATGGACAAAAAAATTGCTCCCATGGGTTTATGTATTTTAAAAATCAGGCAAAAGGATAATAGAAAAAAGAAAAGAAAAAAATGGGTTAAGAAATGGCTTTCAGAACGAGGAAAATATGGTCCTATGCCTTTAGTACGTGAATTCATACAAAATGAACAAGACGATTTGAAAAATTACTTAAGAATGAGCGGTCCAATTTTTGTTGAGGTACTAAGTAAGTTGAAATGTAGGTAATTTAAAAGAAATTCATTTTTTTTAATTTAAAATAAATGGTGCCACAAATGGGGATGCCAAAGAGTAATCGAATAGCAAAGGTATTTGTAGAGATCTTAAAAACAAGATCAAACGACGAGCTTAACAACTGTCTCCTTACGTTAGTTGTAAGTACAAATTTGACTTGTAGCGACCTGTTCCTTCACCGACGACGTATTTCACAGGCCGGGTCCGTCGTTCAGTACTAACGTGCGGTCCAAATATGCAAAATTCGGCAGACACTATCTGCCGCATACAGGTCTCGCAAAATATCCCTTTGTGTGTGGGGGCCTATTTTGTGAACAGCGCGTCGTTTACCGGCTGCAGCGGCGAGTGATCATTCTAATTTATTGTGATCTAAATTAGTTTTAAGTGCGGGTTTCAACAAATCACATAGTTTTTTAGTTTTAAACAATTTTTATACTTTAACATCGTAATTTTATGCTAGTTATCTGAACTTCATATCAATTAAAATAACTTATAAGTTATCTAGATACACTTTCTTTTACTTCCAACTAAAATCCGATTTACTGGAGAGAACTTTGTCCGCATCTAGTTTCACGTAAATATCTCCTATTTTCAAAGTTTCAAAAAATAGTTTTAAAGCATTAAACTTCCAAATACGGTCGACATCATTTTTCACTCTACCAGCGCATGTCAAACTAACGCCTCTAGGGCATAAAAGTTTTACGATTCTGATTGAAGTAAATGAAGACCAAATGGGTTTTAGCGTCTTGCGGGAATTAAACTCGACAGACTCGCCGATATTGAGGGGTGTGTGCAGTTTGTTTCCGGAAGGTACACGTGACATTCCCGTAGCAATCGATTTGTTATTTTATACTTGGGTATAATTGGAGAGCCCGTCATGTTATACCTAGGGATTTCTTTTTTAAATTGTCAAGATGAAAACAATACTTTTGGTTCTCGTTCAAATATACATGAATTGTCTTAAATAAAAAAAGACGTAGGGTATCGAGGGTCTACTTTTTCTGTATTAAAAGCAATTCACCTGAGTTTCAAAGAGTCATTAAAATATTCCTTTTTACCTAGTCGATATGCAGTGGTATATTAAAAGCTCCACCTGTGGTTTAATGCAAACAACACCACCTTTTTCACAACAGGTGGACATAAGAAAAGGTGCAAGGTCAGACATGATACCTTCAATATTTGTAAAAAATTGCGCGTTATCTCTTAGCACCCCAATTACCTTATTGTTTAACAATCGCACCAGTCTGGCGCCTTTCCTCAGATATTGAAGAAGACTGCTGTACTACCAATTCTAAAGAGTGGTGCAAATGCCGTTAAAAACTATCGGCCTATTAGTAAACTTTCCATAATTCACAAAGTTTTGGAAATAATCATATACCGTATGATGCATGGCTTAGTTGAACATTGGAAATTCCATGTAAATTTTGAGGTGGCTAAATATTGGCTCCCCTGTACCGGGTGTTCCACCTAAGGAGGTAATCGGCTATACCTCAGAAAGTAATAACACTAGGACTTTGGGAAAAAATATATATCGATAAAAGCGGTCAAGGAAAATTGCTGGAAACTATTTTCAAGTTCGAAAAATGACCGCTAGGGGGCGTAAGAGAACTTTCAAAATAGAAATGCTGATTTTCTCTTGATTTTTTCTAATAAAAATATGTTAAAAATATAAGCATTGTATTCTTCATAAAATTATGCAACTTTATGTTAGGAATCGTTTTTTTCTATTTTCAATAATAAAGTGGTGGGAGAAGGTCAAACTTTTTTTCTTTCAAACGCTGATAATATCTCTGCTTTGGATAAACCGATTTTATTCAACTTGGTCTTGAAAAAAGCCCTTCTTTTCCTCTACACGTGGATCTATTAAATATACCATATTGATTCTGATGGTGGCCACTAGATGGCGATTTTCCGTAATACCTCAATAAATAAGGATTTTCTCAAAAAAATCAGATGTTATGATATGACTTTTCCATCATATTTTATTTTAGGCTTATAAAGGCTATTAAATAGTGGAATAAAAAATCCAGGTCCGTATTTAAAATAAAAAAGTTGATGATGGTTGCTCGAATCCGAAACGTCGGATTAAAAAACTAACCCCATCAGCTTGTGAAGGAGGAAAAGTTACTATAAGGAACTGAAAACCGCAACGTGATATCTTTTGTTAAACTAGAGAAATTAGGGATAATAATAATTAATATGGCAAAATAGGCCATTTTATAAAACATTAATTAATCAATTAAATCTCTAGTTTAACAAAGATATCACGTTGCGGTTTTCAGTTCCTTATAGTAACTTTTCCTCCTCTACAAGCTGATGCGGTTAGTTTTTTAATCCGACGTTTCGGATTCGAGCGACCATCATCAACTTTTTTATTTTAAATACGGACCTGGATTTTTTATTCCACTATATAATAGCCTTTATAAGCCTAAAATAAAGTATGATGAAAAAGTCATATCATAACATTTGATTTTTTTGAGAAACTCCTTATTCATTGAGGAATTACGGAAAAACGCCATCTAGTGGCCACCATCAGAATCAATATGGTATAGTTAATAGATCTACGTGTAGAGGAAAAGCAGGGCTTTTTTCCAAGGCCAAGTTGAATAAAATCGGTTTATCCAAAGCAGAGATATCAGCGTCTGAAAGAAAAAAAGTTTGACCTTCTCCCACCACTTTATTATTGAAAATAGTGCCTAATTTTATGAAGAATACAATGCTTATATTTTTAGCATATTTTTATTAAGAAAAATCAAGAGAAAATCGGCATTTCTATTTTAAAAGTTCTCTTACGCCCCCTAGCGGTTATTTTTCGAACTTGAAAATAATTTCCAGCAATTTCTCTTGGCCGCTTTTATCGATATATATTTTTTCCCAAAGTCCTAGTGTTATTACTTTCTGAGATATAGCCGATTACCTCCTTAGGTGGAACACCCGGTACATTTTAGAGAAAAATTGTATCATAATTTTTTAAAGAGGTCGATATAATAAACTCATGTGCCATGTTTGAATAAATTTTAATAAATCAATCCTAACCTATTCAGTTAAATGTGATGGCAAAATTTCGAAATTTTCATAGTTTAGGTAATACAACAAACACCAGCAAATTATCAGTGACAACATTTGTGTTGAAGGCACTTTAATTGTAGCTAAATATTCCTTTAAGGAAAAAGTAACTATTATTAAGTGGTATTATACAGGAAACAGTTTAAGAGAAGTGTCTGAAATATTTTCAGTTCAGTTCCCTGATAATCCTATCCACTGCCTTTATTCCCTCTTGCAAGAGGTTTCCAAAGTCTCTCATTTTAAAAGTGGTATTATGTCTCGCTGCAAACCCTTTTACTTGCGCCCGCACCAATTCTATGAGGTTTAATTCACAGTGATATGGCGTAAGACGCGGTACCGTTATATTTCGTTTTGAAGCGATTTCGTCGACAACAAATTTCGTACGAAGAAGTTTATTCAACTTTACAACTCAATGGATGATGTCATTTTTTTCCAAAAAGCCGTTGGTATCTTTCGGATTTTCTTGATTTTCTTGAGTGGTAGCATTATCCATGACTATAACAGACCCAGGAGGAATAAGATCTAGCATTTGCTGGAAGTATTCTTTAAAGACATCAGCATTCATGTCTTCATGATAGTCTCCGGTGCGTTTTGATTTAAATGCTAGTAAGCCGCCATAGACAATTTCATTTGTGAGTAATTAATTAATTAATTAATCTTTTACCTTTTCCCGAGGGTGCTTTTATTCCAGTGGACCATCCTTCCATGAAAGCTTGCCTCGCGTTTTTATATGTTTATTTTGCCAACGGAATTACTTTCATTTAACCAAGTTCCGTCTATATAATAGATATTCCTGTTTTCTCTTCGAGACTGTCTAACTGCCCTCAAATATCGTCGTCGCCAGCAGATGATTTCGTCTGTCTCTATTAAAAGTAATTCTCTGTTATGAATTTTTTCATAACAAAAATTCATTTCCGTCAAAGTTTTACATAGTTTCTTCTTACCCATGGGTGGAATAAAATCATCCTCTTTCATTTCAGACATTATTTTATCCAAGGTAGGTATTTCCTTTCTTAAGTAAGACGATTGTATGATTCTTCTGATAGCAGTATTTTCACCCTCACTTATTACAGTTTCTTTCCTTCCTGTACTTCTCTTTGTTGACCTGATGGGGCCGCGTTTATCCTCGTGCATAAGTCGGTATATTGTTGACTGTCCGACTGCAGTCATATTCGAACACATTTCAACTATTCTTGCAACCCCGAATGTTGAATTTTGGTGGCGACGAGCGTTGAAGATATTGATAATAATAATTTTCTCATTTTTGGAAAGCAATTTTACTGATCCGTATCTCAGCAATAAACTCAGAAACACTAGCAATTTTCAAGAATGAAGTTATTTAACAACTGCCGGAAAGTAACTAAACATTTCAAATTTTTGAAACAGATATAGGGACCCCTGACATTAAACATTATTAAATAATAATAATTGAACTACAGCTATGGGATGCGGCGAAGAGCACTGGGTTTTATAGTTCAATAATGATTTATTACTCTCTCGCTTTAATAAATATACTATAGTAAGATTGGTTAGAATATCCAATCAATATCAAAATATAGATATATTTCTTTTATCTTGCATTCAAAATTTTCAAGAAATTAGATCCTTAGCAAAAAAAGGAAAAAACTACACTGATAAAAAGTTATGGCCATTCTAAACCACAAGAGGTGCATTTTGAAGCGCCCTCTAAGGGCCACAGTAAAAAGGTGTCCTTATTCGGGTTTCGCATCCCAGAGAACCCCCGGGTACTAAGTTTTAAAGTAATACGTTAAAAAATATTTATTAATTTTAAAAAATTCGATTTTTATTTTTTAACTTTACCATCCTGTATCTCGGAAACGAAGCAATTTCAGACTAAGGTAAGTTGCTTTAAATCGCCTTATATTGACCTCAGGAGTATGTGCTCAGCTTTTGTATACACCTTTTAGAGACACCCTGTTATAGCATTACTTTGTATTTCTTATATTATTGTGTTCTTTCTATTGATATCTGTTATTAATCATGTGATACGTTTCTATTATATTTATATTATACCGTGCGTCCGGTATACGTTTATTACGTGGGTAGACTTACGTATTATGAATAAACCCTAACTTCCATAATTATTACCTACCTTTTTCAAATCGCATTATTACACTAATTCACCCTAAATTTAATCCAACTACAGATAAACTCAACATGCTCCCAAGTTACCTAGTTTATGAGCAGCTATGTTCGTCGGTAGATTGGATCTAAAATATTTCATGAGGAATACGGCCAGATTTATGTTGAGGTCACTTAATGAACGCTGCACACTCTCAAAGCTCTTACATATTAGATGGGACCATCAATCTTTATTCTGGATGACAAACATTCCATAAAAACAGGCAAACATGTCTTGTTTTGGGCTCTGTTACTTATACCATGTAAGATACTTAATAATATGTGTAATATTTATTTTATTAGGGGGAAGTCGGTGAATGGTGCGCACCTAAGAAAAAATTATTGTAGATTATACAGGGTATTATTTAGTAAGTGTCCGATATTTCACAGGAAGATTTCTTAGTTATTTTTAAGGCGAAAAGTTCATATAAGCATGGGTCTGGTCCGCAAGCCCTTCATTTTTGACATACTGGGTGCTAAAAATTAATTTATATTTTTGTTTTTCGTAAATATTTTTTGAGGTAATGTCTATATTTGGGCGTAAATTGGTATCTAGAGGTTTTTTGAAATGAGAAATTCGAATTTGATATTAGAATGGCTTCCACTTGTAGGGGGCGCCACCTACGTGTCTTTTAACTCTTTTGAGTAGTCATAACTTATTAATATGTGCTTGTATTACATTTTTATGCAAAAAAATGGATTTCTTCATCATTATTACTTGGAAACGCATAGTTGGTAGAAGTCGCTACGAGCAATCGTTCACAAGAAAAAGAATAATAAAGAAATAAATGGCATTTATTCGCATATCGCTTGCCCATATCAGAGATCTTGATAAAATAGCATTTATCTCCTAAACTAAGCCGAAATTAAAAAGATATGAAAATGTACTTTGTATTAGCCAAGAAAGTGCCTACATAATAGTTTTATCAAAAGAGAAAACGGCAGTGGCGTACATATTTCTTGTTCCTGTTAAAAATTGTAACACCCTGTATCTCAAAAATGAAGGGCTTGCTCTTCACCATATAAAAAATAAATGAGGGATCGTCCTGTAAAATAGTGGACACTTATTAAGTAACACCCTGTATAGAAATGATAATATAGATATTAAATGAACCACACTTCTTATCCAAAGTATTGTCTAAGATATAATGTACTAATTTTCTTTACAAAGTAGTCGACATTAATTTAAATTGCAAAAATTGAACATAATTTCTCTGCGCATAATTACCCCACCAATGTAAATAATCATGCGCAGCCGTGGGGTAATGATTCACGTATATATTTATATGCATATCAGGAGCATACATAAACTCAAAATAAAACAAGAATAGTTATTTTCCTAACAAGTGCGGAAAGTGATACTTTCCCGCACGCGACTGCAGTTGACCCCGAACGACGCGGACCGGAGTTCGAGCAAGCGGTCAAGGGCGGGAAAGACACTTTACGCATGAGTTAGGAACATTATTTTTTCTACGACCGTATATACAAAAAAGTATACCTACTTATTTTTCAAAAATTATTTTATTTCAACGTATATAATATATACAAAACTTTAACTAAAAAGGTACTAATTATTATGAATGTTAATATTAAAAACACGATTTGTTGCATTCTGTAAATTATTTAAAATTGCCGGTCCGGTGGAGTTATTTGGTGTTAACTGGTAAGTGCATAAAGATGACGTCGATGGGGATGGCATCAAAACCAACATTTTTTTGTTTGAGAAACGACGTTAACTTAAGTTCCCTATATCCAAATTTTGTTTTATTTTTACCAAACTTTTTACCATCGAATAGCGGGATCATAATGTATTAGATTTCAAAACCTTACTTAGATCTGAAAAATACGCCAGAAATACCTCTTCCTTATAGGGTGGCGCCCCATTCTCCTTACACCATGTAACAAAATGTTCGTATTACTTTTCATACCTTAGTGTGGATTTGCGGGTAACGGCTCGGAATTTACTTTATCTGCAGCCTTCAAAATGGCTTCGGGAAGTTCTTCGTCGGATGAATCCATTAAATATTGCTTTGATTTGGTTTAATTTAGAAAAAGACTGTAAACGGTCACTTCAAAGACGCTTTGAACAACTGTAACGTTTTAGTAACAATGACACGCCTTGATTATCATAGCAAATGATATCAAACCACCCGTCACAGGTTGGTTTTATTTATTTTATTTCTTTTTATTTTATTTATTTATTACTGACCTCGAAACAGATAAATCTGGTAATGAGGCCTATATATATAATAACAATAGGTACATTTTTAACAAATTCCTTAAATGGTAAAAGTAACTGTTAAAATTCTAATGTTTACATTTTACAGAGAAAGTAAAAAAATGTCTAAATAAAGGCTTACACACACCGACGCGGCCACGGCCACGGTAGCGGTGGCGGCCGCGGTGGCGATCATATTAGCGGTCGGGCGTATTCACACCAAAGCGGTGAGTGGAGGTGTAAGGTAGTTGCCGTTTACAGATTTTATGTATACGAAAATATATTTTTAAACGTTCAGGTTTCATTTTTATTTCTATTATTTGTTATTATGATAGACGGTGTGGAAGAAGAGACTTTGTTACTATTTGCCCTTTGTCCCACACTTTGTTTTTAGCCCTTATATTTTTATAATTTGGATGGCTTAAATCAAAAAGTATGGGGATATAATTTAACATATTCTATTAATAATTTTATTACATTATTTGCCATTACTACTGTCACATCTCGCAGTCAAAGTTGACACGTTGTATTTGACCGTCACCGCATATCAGAACGCTGCCCTAGGCCGCTTGATCTAGACCTGCCCGCGCTGGTCTGATTTTATTAATTTATTTCTATGTATAATAAATAAAGACACACTAAGTCTCGGTCTCAGTCAAAATATAATTTTAGTTAGGTGGTGGTGGTTACATGTTTCGCCCAAACAATGGGCATCATCAGACCTAAAACCCTAATCGTACGAAAACATCCAATCTACACATATAAAGTTTAAAAGCCTAACCTACCTTAGGAATAATAACTTAAAAATCAATGGAAACACAATCACAAATGACACATAACAGATTAAAAATTTTTAAAAAACGTTACTGGACCATTACAAAATATAAAACGATACGAAAAAATAAATAAACAATCTAAAAAATTATTATGGCGGGTTCGGGAACAAACCAGACGCTTGCGGAGTAATAATTTACCTCTCAGGCGCGGAACCCTAAAAATATAAGTGGCAGGTCGTAGTGCAACAGTACAACACGCCACTGTGTTCTATCACCTTAAACTGAAGTAAGAAGAAGACACTCACCTGAACGTTACTTTATGATCGATAATAATTAATAATGTCAATATCCACACCAAAATAGTAGGAAAACAGAAAAAGGTTATAGGGACCCAAGTTAATTATTCAAGTTATTAAAGATAAAATATGGCTCAAAATTAAACACTTCGTTTACGCAGTTAAGTACTGGACTCCTCTTTGCTTTAGTTATTTCTAGTTTTTCTAATAAATCCAACCTTCTACCCTTTTGGCACTCGTGAAGAATGTTTACATTCGTAGGTGTTGAGAATTGATGTCCAGATTCCAATAAATGGTTTGCGAAAGCTGAGTTGGTATTAGTTTTATCTGTGTTCTGATATTTGTGGACAAGACTAAGATGTTCCTGAACTCTGGTGGCTATTTTTCTTCCTGACTGCCCTACATAAATGGTAGAACAGTCCCCACAATTTAAGGAATACACCCCGGATCTCGACAGAGGATTTACTTTATCTTTGGTTTTAACTATGTGTTGTTTCAAAGTATTTGTAGTTTTAAAACTTAGGGAAATATTAAAAGGTTTAAAAAATTTTGCTAATTGTAGAGAAATGTTACCAAAAAATGTTAAAGATCTGTAATTGTTCATCGTATTTTGTGGATTGAAGTGTAAAATATTATATGATAGTTTATATTTGTTGAGGAATTTGTAATAAAGTTTATTAATCAACCTCAAGGGAAACCCGTTATTAATAGCTACTTGTTTTATTATACCTAATTCTTTATTAAAAGCTTCTCGAGACAACGGTAATTTAAATAACCTATAGAAAAAGGAGTTGAAGGAGGCAAATTTATGAGAATATGGTGAATTGAAGACCTCGAGGGGAACAAGGGGATATGCCACAACAAGTAAGAAATCTGTTTAAATTCATTCTCCAAAGTACCTTACACATATCTGCTTGTAAAAAAATTTGTGCAGCTATTTGACAATAGATGACAGCACTATCGCAAAATGTTCTTATTCTCTGAATATTATTTATTTAGTTTTTATAGGCAACAAGGGGAGAAGCCACCTAGATTTCAAGATGGCTGAACCGGCGAAACGAGCAGTTAAAAGGCAATATTATTTTTCTGATAGTAATGACAGTGAAAGTGATAGTTATTTTGACTCGGACGACAGTGTGAAAGACAAAGACCATGTTGACAAGGAGATGAGCGGTGATTCGTCAGATTATTCGACAGATCAAGTAAATAAATAAATATGTGGCTTATCCCGTTTTTGCCAAAAAGATTGTGGCTTATTTCGCAAACAACTTTTAGCCATTATACCATTTTAAAAAAACGCTCTTCGCAATTTTGTATTGCGTAGCAACATGTAGATTTCAAACCACTACGCAACTATCCAAAAAAGTTTTCCCTTTAATGCAGTAAAAGGCAAAATAAATAAATGTAGCTTATCCCTTTTTTGCCTTTACTTATATACTACATGTGGCTTGTCCTCTTACTGCATATATTTCTTTTTTTGCAGGAAAATAATAATAATTGTTACACGTCAACTTCACAACCAAGCGATGACCTTTCTGATGCTCTACAGATAACAGAGTTAAACTCAGGGTCACTATCGATGCCTTTAACATCACGGGGCACATTGGAAACTCCCAAAAAATTACCACCATCCAGATGAAAGACACCGAATTTAAAGAGAAGAAAGAAAATAAAAAACAAAATAAAAAGGAACTTAGGGCACTCTTATATAAACAAGAAAGGAAATGAAGTTAAGGCAAGAGAAGTAGGGCCACCATGCACATGCAAAAATAAATGTCGAGAAGTTCTAGACGGAAAAGAAAATATTTTTAAATCGTTCTGGGGCTTAGGCGATTACAACAAGCAGGATCTAGGAAAATTTACCTACCTACCTTAGGTGTTAATTATTATTCCTTTTTTTATTATTTATAACTTTAAATTACATATTTTTATCACCCCAGTCCCCAGTGTTATTAGTTCAATTTAAGGCAAAAAGGGGATAAGCCTATAAATATGTCAAAATCTTTAACATTTACAATATTTTGTTACATTTTCTGTTATTTTTTTATAATAAACGTCCCTTTTAATATTTTTTCTGATTTCATTTACCAGTTACTTTATAAATATGATTTCAGGATTTGATTGAATATCTAAAACTGAAATATCTCAAAAGTAATTTTTGGTGGCATATCCCTTTGTTCCCCCAAGGTCTTCAATTAGAGCTAAACTGGATGACACTGTCAGTGGATGAGGGCTTTCTGTAGACTTCAAGCATTATGTTATTTCCATCCCTAATTAATAGAAGGTCTAAGAAGGGTAATTTACCTTCTTCTTCAATTTCGAGTGTGAATGTTATTTTTGGATGTAAATTATTAATAAAATTAAGGAAATCTCTAAGATCAAGATCACTGCCCAACCAAACTCCACAAATGTCATCCACATATCTTTTGTATGCCAACAAAAATCTTGAGAAATGACTATTCATGATTGACCTCTCAAGATTATTCATGAAAACTTCGCTCAAGAATGGCGAGAGGCAAGATCTCATAGCCGAACCAGTCTTTTGTTTAAAAAATATATTTTTAAATTGGAAAAAATTTTGTTCTAAGACAGTTTTAAGTAATAATGTTAGATCTGAAATTAATAGATGGGATAAACCTTTATCAATCAATAGTCTCTCTATCAAGTCTACACATTCTGTTGGGGGAATACTGGGGAACAAATTCTTTACATCAAGCGATATAAGTCTAGCGTTAGGTGGAAGTGCTATGTTCTTTAAATAATTGGAAAAATCAATAGAGTTTTTAATTGAAAAGGTACTATCGAATCCTGTTACCTGTTACTCGTCTCAATCGATCATAAAGTAACGTTCAGGTGAGTGTCTTCTTCTTACTTCAGTTTAAGGTGATAGAACACAGTGGCGTGTTGTACTGTTGCACTACGACCTGCAAGCGTCTGGTTTGTTCCCGAACCCGCCATAGTTGTCGAATAATTTTTTAGATTGTTTATTTATTTTTTCGTATCGTTTTATATTTTGTAATTGTCCAGTAACGTTTTTTAAAAATTTTTAATCTGTTATGTGTCATTTGTGATTGTGTTTCCATTGATTTTTAAGTTATTATTCCTAAGGTAGGTTAGGCTTTTAAACTTTATAGAGTAGAATGGGGCAAAAGGACGCACGTAACATATTTATAAGTACATAAGCCAGAAATATTGATGAAACCAAACGTTTATTTTTTAGCCTAATAGAACAACCTCTTAGGTACAAAAAGTGATATATTTCATTTAAAAAAACAAAAAGAGTAACACACAAAAAAATAAATAGTAAACAAACTCAAAATGGGATATTTGCCCCACTAGTGGGGTAAAAGTCTCAAATGCGTGGGGCAAAATTCCCTCATAGATAAATAAATACGAGATGGACTGTGATTATCTAATAATAACAAAGACAAAAATTAAAACAAAAAACAACGAAAACAAATAAAATTATTCACAACAGTCGCAAATAAATTTTCCATTTTTTTCGTAAGCGGTGCACTCTTCGTGCCACCACTTTGAACATTTTTCGCATTTAATCCAATCTTCCATTGGCGGATTACTATATTTCTCCGAGCAACCAGGACATGCAACTTCATCCGAATACTTCTCTTTCCGCTTCTCATCCTTCCTTTTCCCCTTCTTATCACTTTTTTTTTGTTCATCCTTAGTTATATTTCTTTTCACTGCTTTCTTTCTTCGTAACTCCTCCTTTTTATGCTTCTCTTCACAAACAGTCTCAAGTTTTTCTTTGAAGGGGGTACTCGACAGTATTTCTGATTTTTGGCCTTGTTTTCTTCTTTTTGATCTTCTGATCGTCTGGGAAGTGGAAGTACCTCTTTTGGAGTTACCATTGTCGCTGACGAAGCAAATGGATTTCTAACTGTTAG
The DNA here is from genome assembly GCA_963920685.1 of Polydrusus tereticollis. Classification (NCBI taxonomy): domain Eukaryota; kingdom Metazoa; phylum Arthropoda; class Insecta; order Coleoptera; family Curculionidae; genus Polydrusus; species Polydrusus tereticollis. The sequence goes on from OY987331.1 coordinate 35,817,315, forward strand.
CTTTTCTGGGGTCGAATGGACTATTTTCACAGGTGCACTACGAGAGGTGGATGGAGGGTAAAGCTGATCAAGTGAGATATTTTCTGATTGCTTTTCTGGGGTCAAATGGACCATTTTTGCTTTTTTTTGCAAGGTGGATAAGGGCACTGAAAATTCAGGATCAGAATCCGATTCAGAATGGTTGACTTCGTGGTTCTCAAACGGTTCTTGGTCCTCAATATTAGTTCTTTCCGTAACAGAAGATGGTAAAAAGTCCTCTTCGGAAAACACATTTCTATTCACTGGATAGATGCCGCAGGTTTCAAATGCTTCCAAAGGTTTTTGCGCCATGCCCAGACTGTAACCTTTTACGCAACGTCGACTCGTGTATACGCAGCCTTTCAGCCGCTGCTCGATTCGAGTAACCATCAGCTATTAAAGTTCTTGCTGCATTTAGCGTTTCTTCAGTGCATAGCTTTCGGTTTGAAGTTCTTTTGTAATTTATGTAAAATAAAAACAACATTGTGAATAAACATGGGGCAAAAGTCCGCGCGGATTTTTGCCCCGCGAAAAAATCGGATTTTTGCCCCACAAGCTAAAATTATTTTCAAATTTACCGCCACTTTTCACCAATTGAGATTCGTGTAAATTCACTGTGGGTTACATACACTCACATAACATAGATCATGCTACTAACTGGTTTTTAAAATACAATAATAAATCAACGCTACAATAGGTTACAAACTAATTCGCTAAAATTACATGCAAAGCGTGTAAAAGTATAAATTACCTCATGGCTGCAAGAAAACAGCTACTCGGCGTCCAAGAAAACACTGGCCGAGGCGGTTTGGTATTCCTCAGAACATATTGTGGTGGTGTTGCCGGATTTTTCTTTATCTCCGAGTAATTTTGTTTTAAGACTATTGCCCCGCGCGTCCTTTTGCCCCATTCTACTTATGTGTAGATTGGATGTTTTCGTACGATTATGGTTTTAGGTCTGATGATGCCCATTGTTTGGGCGAAACATGTAACCACCACCACCTAACTAAAATTATATTTTGACTGAGACCGAGACTTAGTGTGTCTTTATTTATTATATTTAAATCAGGTCTCTTTGAGAATGGCGGACTATTTCTTTGAATTATTTCTATGTGTTTAGATTGGCCGCCACCGCTACCGTGGCCGTGGCCGCGTCGGTATGTGGAAGTCTTAGTTTAAAACACGTTGACTGCCCAAGCGATTTTCATGACCGGGTCCGCTGCGCCGAAGTATTTTTATTGAAAAATTCAGTTTATTTCACGTTTTGTGAGTAAAATAAAAAAACGTAAATAGTAAGATAATACCAGACCATCATAGGTAGTGTTAATTCTACGCCGCATCAACAGATTCCCCATAAGAAATGCACAGCACATGTACATCTATAATAGGTACGCGGCTTGATATAAGGCGATGCTTGTGTATATTATATATGCACATGGCGCGCTGGGCAAGTTCAATGTGCATATTATAGATGCACATGGCAGTCAACGTGTTAATAGTTGTTTTGTGACATGACTTTAAAGAAATATACAGGGTTATATAAAAATATCTTTTTTTTGTTATATTATTTAAAGTAAAACACTTTTTTACTTCAATTTCCACTTTATTTGACAATACGACATGTTTCACTGCACTGCAGCTTCGTCAGGTAATGTACAATTAATTTCAAGTTTACGCTATTTAAGTGCATGGCTAATGACAGTGCCAGTTAGGTATTGTAAAAGATGGGGGTTTTTTCGATAATTAGTATATTCTACAATCTAATTTAAATATCAAATAAAATTATTGGTCTTAAATATGGAAAAGGTTGGTATTTACCTAACTTAATTAGTATTATAAAAGGGGGTGGGTTATTTACAAATTTAATGTGTCTTGCTTGAAGTTTTATTGTCCTATTGTGAGAAGAATATTAAAATAAATTTAGTAAAGGTGAACTGTTTAGGTCTAGTTGATTATTTAATAACATATTTGTATTTTTAAGCTTGTTTATTTCTAATGATTCGAGGTGATTTATTTTTGATCCTTTGTTTTCTAGATGTAGTATTTTAAAGTCTTCATTAAATGAGTGTTTTGTTTCTATAAGATGATTCGCGTAGTTTGAATCATTTTTGCCATTAATAAAACTATTAAAATGTTCTTTGATTCTTTTCGAGAAACTTCTACCTGTTTGACCTATATATGTTTTTGAACAATCTCCGCAATTTAATTTGTATACTCCCGATTTGTCATTTTTGTTGATTTTAGTTTTACAGTTTTTTATTAGTTTTCCTATGGTATTTTGAGTTTTGAAAGCTGTGTTTATATTAAGTTTTTTTAAGAATTTACTAATTTTTGTGCTTATGTTTCCTATATATATGTGATTATTCTGTATGAAGTTGGTTTTTCTTTTTCTTTTGGATATACCATTGCTATGGCTTTTTTGTACATTTTTTGTTTTAATATTTTATCTATAATTTCTGATTGGTACCCGTTATTTGTTGCAATTTGTTTAATTAGGTCTAGTTCTTTTTGAAAATCTGCTGGTTGAAGGGGGATTGAGATTAGTCTATGGACCATGCTATAAAAAGCAGCCATTTTATGTTGGATAGGATGGCAAGATGAGTTGTGTATTGTTGTGTCTGTGTGTGTTGGTTTATGAAAGATTGAGAAATTGTGTTTGTTATTTACTTTCTTTATAGATAGATCCAAGAAATTGATGGAATTGTCTATTTCTCTTTCTATGGTAAATTTAATGTTTGGGTGAAGAGTATTGATGAATTCTATAAACTGATTTAGTTGTCTATCTGTACCGATGAAACAAGTTAAAACATCATCCACATACCTATACCAATACAGAAATTTCTTAAAGAGGGAATGATTCATAATTGTTGACTCTAAAGCATCCATAAAAATCTCAGCGAGGAGGGGACTCAGCGGGTTTCCCATAATTAAACCTTCCTTGCTGCTATAAAATTTATTGTCAAATTCAAAATAATTTTGATTTAAACACAAGGTGAGGATCTGCATTATTTCTTGTTTTTTAATTATATTTACATGTTTTTGATCTAGAAGTTTTTCAATAAGAATCAAAGCATCTTTTACGGGAATGCTAGGAAATAAGTTGATAACGTCAAATGAAATTAATTTAGCATTCTTAGGTAACGTAATATTTTCGATTTTGTTTACTAGGTCGACTGAGTTTTTTATTGCAAATTTGGCGGCAAATTTTGTGTTTTCTTGGATAATATTTATTAACTTTTTCGAAATTTTGTAAGACGGTGCGGTGAAAAAAGATACTACTGGTCTAATTGGATTTCCTTGTTTATGCAATTTTATTAATGAATATAATTTAGGTGATTGGGGGTTCATTATTGTTAGCCTAATCGAATCACTATCTGTAAACAAGCTTTTGCAGTTGTTAATTACATTTTTTATTTGTTTTTGAAATAAATTGGTAGGGTCCTTCTTAAGAATTAAGTATTTTGTTGGGTCTAAAAAATGTAATGTTTTTTGAATGTAATCTATTTTGTTTATATCTACCACAGTATTACCTTTGTCTGCTTTAGTGAAAACAATCTGATTCTGAGTAGTTTTATCTATTATATTCTGTATAACTTTGATTTCTTGTTTTGGACGGGTTGCATAAACAAGGAAATCCAATTAGACCAGTAGTATCTTTTTTCACTGCACCGTCTTACAAAATTTCGAAAAAGTTTATAAATATTATCCAAGAAAACACAAAATTTGCCGCCAAATTTGCAATAAAAAACTCAGTCGACCTAGTAAACAAATCAACTTATTTCCTAGCATTCCCGTAAAAGATGCTTTGATTCTTATTAAAAAACTTCTAGATCAAAAACATGTAAATATAATTAAAAAACAAGAAATAATGCAGACCCTCACCTTGTGTTTAAATCAAAATTATTTTGAATTTGACAATAAATTTTATAGCAGCAAGGAAGGTTTAATTATGGGAAACCCGCTGAGTCCCCTCCTCGCTGAGATTTTTATGGATGCTTTAGATTCAACAATTATGAATCATTTCCTCTTTAAGAAATTTCTGTATTGGTATAGGTATGTGGATGATGTTTTAACTTGTTTCATCGGTAAGGGTAGACAACTAAATCAGTTTATAGAATTCATCAATACTCTTCACCCAAACATTAAATTTACCATAGAAAGAGAAATAGACAATTCCATCAATTTCTTGGTTCTATCTATAAAGAAAGTAAATAACAAACACAATTTCTCAATCTTTCATAAACCAACACACACAGACACAACAATACACAACTCATCTTGCCATCCTATCCAACATAAAATGGCTGCTTTTTACAGCATGGTTCATAGACTAATCTCAATCCCCCTTCAATCAGCAGATTTTCAAAAAGAACTAGACCTAATTAAACAAATTGCAACAAATAACGGGTACCAATCAGAAATTATAGATAAAATATTAAAACAAAAAATGTACAAAAAAGTCATAGCAATGGTATATCCAAAAGAAAAAGAAAAACCAACTTTATACAGGATAATCACATATATAGGAAACATAAGCACAAAAATTAGTAAATTCTTAAAAAAACTTAATATAAACACAGCTTTCAAAATTCAAAATACCATAGGAAAACTAATAAAAAACTGTAAAACTAAAACCAACAAAAATGACAAATCGGGAGTACTTATACAAATTAAATTGCGGAGATTGTTCAAAAACATATATAGGTCAAACAGGTAGAAGTTTATCGAAAAGAATCAAAGAACATTTTAATAGTTTTATTAATGGCAAAAATGATTCAAACTACGCGAATCATCTTATAGAAACAAAACACTCATTTAATGAAGACTTTAAAATACGACATCTAGAAAACAAAGGATCAAAACTAAATCACCTCGAATCATTAGAAATAAACAAGCTTAAAAATACAAATATGTTATTAAATAATCAACTAGACCTAAACAGTTCACCTTTACTAAATTTATTTTAATATTCTTCTCACAATAGGACAATAAAACTTCAAGCAAGACACATTAAATTTGTAAATAACCCACCCCCTTTTATAATACTAATTAAGTTAGGAAAATACCAACCTTTTCCATATTTAAGACCAATTTTATTTGATATTTAAATTAGATTGTAGAATATACTAATTATCGAAAAAACCCCCATCTTTTACAATACCTAACTGGCACTGTCATTAGCCATGCACTTAAATAGCGTAAACTTAAAATTAATTGTACATTACCTGACGAAGCTGCAGTGCAGTGAATCATGTCGTATTGTCAAATAAAGTGGAAATGGAAGTAAAAAAGTGTTTTACTTTAAATAATATAACAAAATTATTATGGATTTCCACCAAGTATCGACCAATAATATTAAAGTAAAAATATCTTCATTATTTTATATTTTCAAAAAATTAAAAATACAACAAAAAGCTAGAAAAGAGGTAGATTTTATTAGATGGACTATTTCGTAAACACTTATTTACCTATTGTAACAATAGTTATAAGTTATAACTTTCGAGGTAAAAAACTATCTAATAAGGTCAAAATTTGCATAATTTAACTAATGCGGGAAAGTGACACTTTCAAAACTAAAATGCGTGCGGGAAAATAGGTTAAAACGCACGGTTGAAGAAAAAAATAATTTAACAAAATAGTTCTTATATACAAAAGACAAGAAATAAAAACATTAAATTATTTAAAAGCCACTTGTCACAAAAATCGCAAAGTAGACATTGGAACCAATATTCACCTTTCTTACTAGCATCACCACAAATCACCTAGATAGGGTGTTTCCTAACCTCGGTCAAAGAATGAAGCTGGTGAACCCTGACGTAGTTGTAAGATGAAAATGTGGTATAAATTTTTTTCGAATTTCGCCCGCGTTGGGCGCCAAAATTAAAACGCGTACTTTAGTTGTGTTTTTTTATTGATTGAAGATATAATACCTAAGTAAAATAAAATTTTTTTATTTAAATAAAAAAATGATGGTATTTTTCAGCGATGCTACGATGAGCACCATTGAACAAGCAAAACCATAGACGGCTATTGAAAAAGGAAAAAAAATTAAATGCATTTAATTAATGATAAAAAAAAACTAATACAAGTGGTGGCCAGAGAGCACGAGCTTTATCACAGGAAAAGCTGGAAACCTCGAAGATGGTCGTGGAGCTAGCTCTGATCGTGCGACCTGACACCACACAAACACAAGTTAAGAAAAAAATGGGGGGGGGGGGGGGGGGAACTGTATAAATATAACGAGAAAATTAAAATTGTTGGGGGTTAGTACTTAAACCTGCACTCTGCACTGTAATCCGTGCTGCTGCAGAGGAATATGGTGATAAACGGTGACATCTTCCAACAAGGAAGAAAGATGGTGGAAAAGGAGACGGGAGAATAAAAGATCTTGTCTGAGACGACAAAAAGACCTAGTGGGAGCTTATAAAGTGCTAAATTTTCGATTAGGGGGTTCAACACGGTTGATTGGTGCTCCAAAATTATTCGGCCCCTCTAGGTCCTGGTGACCGGACTTGACTCCAACAGCAAAGATACGTAAGCCAAAAAATCCCACGTAAGTGGTTTTCCTGCCGCCCAACGAACAGCAACCAAAAATATTCAATACAAAGTAAAGTAAACTTAAGGGCGACACAACATAAGGCCTCCAAATCCGAAATCCGGTAAAGATGACTGGATTTAAAAAGGCCCCGTGCTCACTCTGCTGCTGGATATCAAGTCATTAACATCTTTGAAAACAGAAGTTAACCTAGAAAGTTTTGGAACTTGGAAAGACTTGGTTTTGGAAAGACTGACAAGTATAATGAACCACCAAAACAAAGAAATCTTCGCAAAAATACTGTTTTACCTATATGAAATGATAGGATAATAGATGCCAGGAAAATAAGGTGATTGAAGATATGGGCAAAATGTAATCCCGCTTGGCCAAAGACACCGAAAGGAAGGCGATTAACATTAGGTAGGTATCTAGTTTCACACCGAAAACAAAACATTGAACTTTACGGTTTTAAAACTAAAATTTAAATCAGATATGTGATATAAGTTACTGTAACTAGGGCAGTTCTAATGACTTATTAGTGACCAAATTGAATTGTCACACTTGTTTTCGAAGTTTTATTAGCATTTAATGAAAAACAATATTCGAATAATATTTGTCACACATAATAAGCGGTGGGAGCACTTTATTTTGTGTTCATGTTGAACATCTCAATTAGTTCAGTGATAGAGATCCGGGTAAGGACTACTAGAATTTCACAAAACTAAATAATACAGGCATGTTGAACACTGAATATTCTTATTATATTTTATTGAGAAATTAATTTTAAACAAATTAAATTTGTAGTACTTTTCTCGTATCTCTTACAATCTTGGGGTAAAAAATAATTTTATTGTTCACGTCAAGAGAATTGCCTAAAAAAAATATACCAACCAAACTTACAATAAAATTGTCCCTTACGCGTCGGAAAATCTCGGGACTAAACTAGAATCTAAACTAGAAGATTACTATTGTTGTTTTATAGATGCATATATATATATTTATCTGTTTATTGATTTGCTGAAACTTTATATTAAGTTAGTGATTAGTAATAGGTTAAATGATTATTGTTAATTGAATTGTGAGATAAACCTGGTTTCTTGTATTAGGATTTCCTATTTGAATAAATAAAAAAAAAATTGACTTGCGCCAATCGTTTAAAACCGCTGATAATGCGCAGTTGAAGTTCTTCTACAGTTTTAATAGGAGTAGTATAGACAAGTTGTTTAAGGTGACCCCAGAAATGAAAGTCCAGAGGATTAAGATGCCGCGAATCGGATGGCCATGGTTGAAGTCCACCTCTATCCATCCGAGGATCAGAATATTGTTGATCTAAATAATTTCTAGCAACTATTGCAAAGTGCGGGGGTGCGCCGTCATGCATGAACCACATTAAAGTTCTTGCTGTAGAATTTAATGGTACTCGCTCCGTTAACCGAACTGGCTCTTAATGCTGCACGCCTAAAGGCGACTCCTGTAATAATAACCAGTTCGTCTGGTTATTGCAGGAGTTTCCTTCTCCGTTTCCGACTGATTCTTGTCGGACGGGCCAGATGATGCATTTGATTGCCAAGAGGTGTCGTTCGAAAGCTATATCTGCCATTCTACAAAGTTCTTGTTTTTACAGGCATTTCTTTCATCAATCCTGGCAATTCCTCTCTAAGAAAATTGTAGTAGATTTCGCCAGTAAACCGCATCGGGAAAAAATGCGGTTCAACTAAGGTATCTGCAATAATTCCTTCGCACACACTAACTGAAAATCCATGCTGGTAACGTCCATCGATGATAGCATCAAGATTATTTTCAGCTCAAATATGGTTGTTATGAAAGTTTATAATGCGCGAGAAATTGCTTCATCTGTAAATAAGATTTTGGACCCTTAAAGACTTTTCTTGAAACCAGTTACAAAAATTAACTCTAGTTGGAAAATCTTGAGGCAACAAAGCTTGCACTCTTCGTGTGTGATAAGGATAAAGGGAATAGGCATTTAAGACACTCTATGCTGTTTTGTTACCCATATTCAATTCGTTTCCTATGTTCCTCGTACTTGTGCCTGGAAAGTCTTCAATTTCCGGGGTTCTTATTGTAAATTGTCGTCCGCCTAATTCGTTTTTGCATAGCGACCTATTTCCTTTAACCTGAGATTTTGTAAATCTTTTTGAACATGGTATTTGTCTATTAGGAAAATGTTCTGCATACGAACTCCTTGTCCCCATTGCATTTTTACTTGCCAAACCGTACATACAATTAATTTGAGCCATTTCTTGATTCCCAAACTCAGCGATAAAGAAAATTATTAAAATTAAAATTCAATACACTTAAATTAAAAAATATTTCGCGAGAATATTTGATACTTGACTTGATTTTATTTAAACAACAAAATAATGAGATTCTTGTGACGTGAAACAAAGCCACAATCAAAATTTTTTTACACAACATTTTCGTCTTACAATTATTACGTGAAGATTCATTCTTTGACCAAGGTTATGAAACGTCCTGTATATCTTCATAATTGCCTGCTATCTCGGGATCTATATCATCTAAGTCGTCGTCGTCACAAAGCTCGCTCGCTCGAAATATCTTCTTTAGGATCATCGCTTTACTCGAACAGTTTTCTTTTAGTCCATCTTTTCTTTTTAGTTAGGTACATCTTTTGCATTGACTGTCCATTAACTACATTTTTTATTTCCTCCTCCAATAATTTCTGCCTATTCCTTTTCCGTTTTTTAATGTTTCTAACTGTTCTTTATTTGACGTTTGCGTCAAAATTTCTGATCTATAAATAGGAGCTGAATCATGTTGAAAATGCATCCTGCTAATTTGATCTGCTTTCCAATACGCTGCAATAACGTGCTTCTGGAGTAGTTCTAAATATTTTTAGTATTCGGAATACCTTCTACGAAAAGTAGTCGCTTTGCAGAAACTACCCCAGGTTTTTTTTTTAAATATCACAAACTTTTTTGTTACGGTTACCCTCCCATAAGTCATACATATTCTTCTCAAATATTTAATATAAGCCCAAGCTGTTTCTTGTTTATGAACACCCTCCAGTTCTTTTTGCGATTATGGCTTAACAGGTAAAAAATAAAAGTTGCCGGCATTTTTTAAGGGAGTGCAGTGAATTTTAATAAAAACATCAACGTTGGTCGACACCAAGCAATTCAGTGGCGTCACCAAACAAAAACTCAATTTGTTGTAAGAAAATTGAGTATTTTATATGCCTAAAAGGATCCTAGCAAAGCAATCTTCATGTGGTATCATTTTAATCGAAAGAGGAACTTATATATTGTGCCTAAAACTGCGCAAAACTATTCTAAATCGATATTTTCCCAACAAATTTTCGTCTACTGCAATGGGCGACTGTTCGCAGTGAAACCTAGGAAGGAAATGATTTTGGCTTGATGGAAAAATTAAAAAGTGATGAGAATTTAATATCCCTCCTAAGGCAAGTCATATTGTATTAGCGAGAGGCAACAGCATAATAAATTTGAACGCCCTAGTTCATAACTTACGTGGCTCACATAAGCCACCAAAGTTATATTTTTATTGTTCACTTTGACGAATAATAAGCATTTTAATATTGCTTTACACAGACACTATCCCATTATATGAGTCTTTATGAAATTATATTGCATTTTATTAATACATTGTACCGTGCGAGCAAGAACTATTGTCATCAAAGTGTGCTTTGTATCTAAGGCCGTACTGCTTAGTGGTAGAGCTTAATACCTGTTGGGTGTCAGTAAATATAAGCATTATCAATCAATTAGTTATTCCGTGACCTTACGATTCTATATAACATGAAGAAGGAGCTGGAAGACCATATGTAATAACAGAAGAAGTTGTTGCAAACGTTCGTGAAATAATGCTAAATGTGCGGACTCACGTTTGTAACAATGAGGTACACAAAACTTTAACCTGTATCTCCACAAGTCGACTGGTTTAAATTTGTTAAAAATTGGAAAATAAAATCCTTTTTGAATTTTACTGAACTACTTCTTTATTAAAAGACTAATAACATTCCTCCTCTCTTCGCCCTAGCATGGGCAACATTATTACTAACAAGACATGTTAGGTAAATCACTTTCGTAAACACTTAACAACTTTTTTACGCGAAGGCTTTTCTCCTACACGGAGCGACGATTTGCCTCTTTCGACTTTCACCTGACACTTTGTAAACAATAACTACTTTTTGACGTGGAGGTTTTCTCCCTTCACGGAGCGGCGATTCAATCTCTTTAGATTCCCGCATGACACTGCTTTGTTTACATTTCAGAATATATATTAACCCTATCCAAACACCTTGACCAATCAAATGTTAACACGTCAAAACCAAAATGGCAACGTCCATCCATCAGGCCACTATCGATCGGCCAATCAGAATCTTTGCTTGTTACTACGCACGTAGGTGCTAATATTATTTGATAGTTTTAGAGAATATTATTTAGGTTTTTAAATAGCAGACAGTCTTTATTAACATTACAGAATTTAATTTGAACGTATATTATTTGTACAACGATGCCACAACTTTGATATGCGGTGTTGCCATTTATTTTACGTTTGAAATTAATGTGTTTTTCTATTTATTGCATTTAGTTGTTGAAGAAAAACATAGTACTTTAGCACGAATGCGACGTTGCCGCTTGGCTCAGTATTACATTACATTATATTCCCTGAGGTTGATTTCAACCTTGTTACTTTACTTTCCTACTGGGTCACGACAGAAATATGATCTTTAATAGACCAGACAATTTTTTCTGATGAAGCCTGTTTCCACCTTACCGGTTATGTGAATTCTCAGAATACACGCATGTGAAGTAGTGAAAATCCACATTTTTTTCTAGGGGCCACATTGCACCCTCAAAAAATTGGTGTCTGGTTGGCCGTGTCCGGAAGAAGAATTGTTGGTCCTATCTTACCGCACTACTGAAAAACTTTGTAGTAGGCACCATCTCCCAATTTTTATAAAGAAAAACCCGGTGCAGAAGAGGAATATCCCGAGTAAGACAGGAGCATAAAAAAAACCCTAAAATAATTCGTAACTCATTAAAATAGGAGAAAGAAGCATGGGAACGTTGTAATTAATATACAGTGTGTGTATAAAATCTGGAAACGGCTTAATAACATCACAATTTATTGGCCGATTTAAACCAAATTTGCTACAGTTGTATAACAGAATCTGACGCACCGAATGATGATATTGGCGTTGTTGCCAGCTTTTTAGTTTGTCTGGAAATCGAACGAATTCTATATTTTTAAATATAACACCCTGTATATTTTTTCATTTCTAGTTTTTGCTTTAAATTTGTTACACTTTTGGTATAACATATTTCGTTCCTAATATCAATTTATCAATTTAGTACAATTTAGAAAAAATATATTTTTTATATTAAATGTTCAAACTGTTTTCCTGTACAGTACAGCTTGACAGTGTGCTAATTGAAAATACATTTTTCAATTGTTTTGTAAATCATTTCTGGCGTTATAAATTCAAATTCGTCCAAAATTCGACGCTGCAAATCGGCAAAATCTTGAGGTTTTGTGGTATAAACTCTGTTCTTCAAGTGTCCCCATAAAAAGTAGTCATTTGGCGACAAACCAGGGGACCTAGGTGGCCACTCGATTGTACCCTTTCTACCGATTTCACCTATTCGGAAAAGTGTTGTTCGAAAATTCGCGCACGTTTCGACCAAAATGGGGAGGAGCTCCGTCCTGTTGGAAGAATGTACTTGCATAATTTGGACAAATCACATTTCGTATAGTAGGCACTATTTGCGTTCCCAAGAGCTCAAGGTAAAGTTGTGATGTCAAGTTTGCATCAATAAAAAATTAACCGATCTTGTGGGTACCCAGCAGCCCAGCGCACACATTCAATTTTCCAGGGCGTTGTGTATGACCTTTTCTCATCCAGTGGGGATTTTTATTTGCCCACAACCTACAGTTGCTTCTATTGAGTTTACCATTCAACATAAATGTTGCTTTGTCCGAAGATACTATAAATTTGAAAATCTGATTATTTTGGTGAAACCTTGACATCAGAATATCACAAAATTCAATTCCTCGCTCATAGTCACCTTCTGATTACTCTCGAACTATATGTATTTTAAGAGGGTGATATTTATGTTTTATTAAAACATTATGGACGGATTTGAAGCAGACGTCACTTACTTGAGAAAACTTTCCTAATGAAGAAACAGGGGCTTCAACAACATGTTGTAAACTTTCTAAACTTCTCTCTTCAGCTACTACTGCTGGTCGTCCTAATCGTCGCCTATCTCTACAATTTCCAGTTTCTTCGAACCGTCGGACAGTTTTTAGAATAGTTGCTTTAAAAATTGGATTTCGGTTTGGAAATGCGTGATTAAATAGATTTTTAACCTCTCCGTAAGACCTGGCCCTATCGCCATATCCTCTCATCATAAGAATTGTAATTCTTTCACTTTCAGTAAAAGACATATTTGCATGTAAAAATTACAGCTTTTATGACTTTACATCAAAACTAAAATAAATAATTTTTTTAATTTGTTGATATTTTCAAAACACGTACTTATTTCGAAAACCACTGATATTAGAATTAAGGTATGTTATACCAAAAGTATAACAAATTTAAAGTAAAAACTAAATGAAAAAATATACAGGGTGTTACATTTAAAAATATAAAATAAGATAGATAAACTAAAAAGCTGGCAACAACGCCAATATCGTCATTCGGTGCGTCAGATCCTCTTACACAACTGTACCAGATTTGGTTTAAATCGGCCAATAAATTGTGATGTTATTAAGCCGTTTCCAGATTTTATACACAGAGTGTATAATAAATATTTTCTTAGTAATTCTGGATTTTGGTGCGATGGTTGTTCGAGAAACTGTCCCAACTTGGATTCTAGCGATTAAACGAAATTGCCATTATACAAGGATGGCCATTTCTTTCTTTAAATGAATCACTTATTTGAAGACTTGTTTAATCCCCTTTCAGCATCAACAATCCATCAATTCCAATCGGAAATCTGAATCGAGACGTAGTTCCAAGTAAATTCCAACACGAATAAATTTGCATTCAACAAATACCCAAAATCACAGACCAGAACACCACAACGCTGGAGCACAATTTTCAGATAGAAATTGGTGACTTTCTTTTTTGGCGCCGGAGAATTCCCCACCAAAATGCTCACTTTTACCAGTATGGTGAAGAAACAACTTTTGAGTCCAAAGTCCTGAAATTTGCACAATGAATTAAATTAAATCACGCCCTGGTATTATGGAATTAATTCTACCCAATCAACATAAATATACAGTGAGCTCAAAAAGGTTGGAATAAATTCGTTTAAAATTCAGGTGATTATTTTCTGGAAAAACGCTTGGACATGTCGATTACTATTTTTAATTGCGAATTTTTTGACATAAGAAATGTGTATACAGGTTGTCTCAAGAAGAACATATACCGTCAACATTAATTTTTTTTAGAACACTCTGTACATTATATTATTCTTAAATTCTACGATACATTCTAAACACTTTTTGTATAACATACCATATCTCCAAAATCAACGGTTTTCGATATATTGACATTTTTTCTGGTACGAAAACTACAATTAAAAATTAACTCTTTACATCTATTTAGTCTATAATATTTACATAGACTACATTAAATTTTACTTTAAGAAATGTTGAAATTGACCTCCACCAACTTCCTGGCAATATGCAAGTCGATCTTTGAATTCTTCCAAAACGTTATGGATTACCTGGGGCTCTATTAATCTAACCTCATGCCTTATTCGAGCTTTCAGTTCATCAATATTATTAGGTCTGTTAAAGTATACTTTAGATTTTAAATAGCCCCACAGAAAAAAATCTAACGGGGTCAAATCTGGTGACCTTGCCGGCCATTCTATTGGACCCCGTCGACCAATCCACTTGCCAGGAAAGACTGTATCCAAGTACTCACGCACCGGGCGTGTGTAATGGGCTGGTGCTCCGTCTTGCCGGTACCATAAGTTATTGTTGGGAATGTCTGGCTCATCTGGATTTGGATAGAGTACAGCAAGTGCCGGTATTAACTCAAATTCTAAAAATTCTAGATACAGTTCGCCATTTAACGTACCATCAAAAAAGAAGGGACCTAAAATCCGGTTATAAACAAATTCCAGCCCAAACATTCACTTTTTGCGGGTATTGTGCGTGGGACTCCATGATTCAGTGCGGATTTTCCTTAGCCCAATATCAACAGTTTTGGCGATTCACATGCCCATTTAGAGTAAACGTTGCTTCACCAGAGAACACAATTCTTTTTAAAATTTGAGGATCTTCAATGTATCTGTTCATCATTATTTCGCAAAATTCTGTTCTTCTATCTGTGTCATCTTTATTAAGTTCATGAACCAACTGTACCCTATAGGGATGCCATTTATTTTTGTGTAAATAATTCAATATGGTTGCTTGAAAAATATTATTTTCCGTGGCAATACCGCGAGTAACACTATGGTGGTTTTCTTGGACAGCTAAGAGGACATTTAACTGCACATCTTCTAAAATCCTACGTCGACCTTGAATATAATTGTCTCTAACATGCCCCAAATCCCTATATTTCTTTACAATTTTACTAACAACAGATTGAGATATTGGTGCTCGGTTTGGGTACTTATTGTTAAATAACTCACACACTTCTGTTTGGGTTCGCATCCTTTCTCCATAGCCAAGCATCATTAGTACCTCTATCCTATCTTTTTCACTTAACCGCGCCATTGTAATAATTAATAAAAAATAAAAAATTATTAAAAAAATTCTTATTTTATATTATTCAACTTCTTATTTTTCTTGATCTCAAAATGTTGTCCTTGTTAATATTTTTATTAATTAATTACTTGGGTCACCACGGCCACTCAGTTTTTTAATTCGCTTGAGAGCTAAGGTCGTAGATTTAATTCAGATAAGATTTTTGGGCGCCATCAACCAAAGGGGTTGAAAAAGATTATAAAGAAAAGAGTAAGAATATTTAGTTCCCTAGCCCTGAAAGAGAAAGCAGTATGAATAAAACAATTATTTTAATCAATTCCTATTTTATTAATAAAAGAATATTATTTTCCAACTAACACCCATTTTATTCATATAGGAAGAAATAAACATAACATGGAAAAAGGATTTGAATAAAAGGCTAAGCAACTAAATCAGAGAAAGAAGATATAAAAAATAACATAGAAAAAGTTATGACATGAGCTAGACAGCTCCACTAAAAGATATATTAGATCGTAGGAAATCAAAAAGATTGAGAAGTGAGGATTCTTTCTAAACACCCAATATAAAAGGAGTCAATTACTCACTAAAAGCTTTGAACATAATTAAAGTGTAATTACTTTAAAGGTAGTGACCAAAATAAAACGGTATTTAAATTTAAGTTAAACTAAATCAAATTATAGCATTCATTATGCCAAAATTGAAAATAAAATATTATTTATAGTAAAGTCAATGCAAGGTCGATTGAAGCACTTACGATGCCCCAAAATTTGGTTAAAATCCCTTGAGAAATTTATGATAACTTCAAGGTTATGTAATTAAAGACATTTACCCTTTTGCCAAATTTCAAAGTAAAGCAGCATTTAGGGTAAAGTTAATATAAAGTCCATTATAGCATTCACTACGCCAGAATTTAAAGTGAGATAGAATTTAGAATCAATTTATAATTAGTAATATCACTTCCAGGTTATATTAATAAAGACATTTACCATGTCCTATTCCAAAATAGAATTGAGAAACTTAAAACTTTAGTTATGTTCCCAACTAAATAGCTTAGGGGTGAAGATAAAGATTATCTAGCTAAGTCTATCTAATAGATATAGCCAAAACCTAGAATGACAAAAAATACATACTGATGGTAACTAAAATTTCTGGGTCAGTAAGTAATGTATTCAAGACCGGGATTATCCGTCTCTTATTAAGCCGCTCAAAACAGATATAGATATATCCATTACAAGATTAAGTCCAATGAAGAAGTTACCGAAATAGGAAGATCTCAACAAATTCATAGGGATATCTTAATAAAATTAAGTCAAAATAGAGAAAATTACAGCTATAGAAATATCTCAATACTCTATAGGGATATCTTAATAACATTAAGTAAAAATAAAGAAATTACAGATATAATATCTCAATAACTTTACAGGAGATCATAACTCCAATATAGCTTAGGAAAGATTTAAAATTCATTACCCAAAATTAATTAGAGTGAAAATGCATACTTCCTGAGGAAGTTCTAGATTTATACTTAAAAAATCAGCATTCTCCAACTAGATGAGTATTAAACCTTTAACAGCTACTTCTGTTAGGAAGTAAGACTTACGTTTATTGTTTAATGTTAATCTCAATTTATGATAATTAAAATAACCATCTTATATTGCTTGACGAGTAAAATTTAGTTTTATAAATCAAAACTAGCATGTTCCAGCTAGATAATCATAAAACCTACTAGGGATTAATATACAAATGAATTTACAATAAATAGACCAACCACTCAAGCATTCCTTGACGAGGGAGGTTTCGGTTTTAAATTGAAAACTAATTTTTCGTATGATACTAGATAAGCAGTTTAGGTAATATATACATTACTGGAGTGACCCATCCACTTTAAGCGAAATCTACAGGAATTTACAACAGTCTTAAGCGAAGCTAGGGTAGATATACAACTATACATAAAAATATACAGAGGGAAGAATATACAGATATAATACAGTCTACCAAATCACCACATAAAAGTTTATAACGTAGGAAATTAAGTTAAGGAGTAACAAATTGACTTTTAGTGGCTATCAGTCATCAAATAAAAAGGTTAAGTCCGGTAAGTGTGGCATTGTGGCAGTGAAAACGTTACAAGTGATTAAAAAGAGGTATTTTAGCAATATTACCTAAAAAGGTGGCTCTTGGCCCATTAGTAGTACATTACGAGTGATTCAACTGAAGTATTGAGGTGAAATTATCCTGAATTATTAGATACATGAAATTTACTTATTCAAATTCAACAGAAGGTTTTTTGGTACTATATTTTATGAAATTTAATAAAAAAATTAGCCGGAGGTGGTGTTAGTACAGTAACCAAGGAGAAAAAAGTGCTACTTAGCTCATGTAAGGCAGGAACTCTAGCAGACAGGCACGGCGGATTATGCGTCAATCTCCAGCATCAGATCAATGTGGACGGTTGACCATACAGCACGTCGGGGTGACCGGCACATGCCCCGAAACAGGAACTTCTTCCAAACTGTCACCCCCACTCGCCTTGGCCTCTCAAAGACATACATCCTCCATTCCAGACATGGGATCCATAGCAGGGTAAAGAATTAAGAGGAAGACTCCAGGTTACGAGCACGAACTAAAGCACTTCCAACACATGGATAAATCCATGTAGAAAACATGAGGGAAGGTAGTTAAGAACGTGGAAAAATAAAAAAGTAGAAAATAATAAGGTAGAAGATAAAAGAGCTAGAAGCTAAAAGAGGTAGAAGGTAAAAGAAGTAGACGGTAAACGAAGTAGAAGGTAAACGAAGTTAAAAGAAGTAGAAAAAGAAGCCTAAAATAAAACGTGAACATTAGGACGCCATTTTGTGAAACCAAAAAATATTACTCACAAGATGGTCGGGCTTCCATCGGTCTAGGTGACGAACAATCCCATTTAAGGCTCAAAAGGGCAGCTTCTATGTTAAATTCCGATCCGGCTTTGCCGATACATTTAAAATGCAAATTATTAACACAAAACCGCCATTTATATCTTCATCACCTGCTGTTCAAGTCTTCTGCACCGGTATACAGAAAGAACAGACCGAAGCAAAACGCCGTAAAGTCCTTAAATAGACTTTCCTATCAAAAAAACAACTTCCTACTCGTGACTCGTACTGCTTCGAAAACCCATGTGACTTCCGGCAATTGACAAGCAAAACTGCAGGGCACTTTGAACTTTGAAAAAACGGGAATCTACTCATTTTAACCAAAAGAAGCCATGAAAATAGATGCAAGTTTGATCCGAAACTAATTGCCTCAAAATACTAGGTTAGGTAACGTCGAAAAAACGGCAGTCATCCCAAAAATGTAAAAGATCTCATCACACCATCTGGGTGTGCAAGTGATATTCCGACAGCTGGTCATACATATCGTCATATTACGGGTTGCCTATACGTAGGTTATTGTATTAAGAAAACCTGCCTGGACGCCGAACCTTTTAGACAGGGGCGTATTCGAAAATTTTTAAAAAAATTTAATTATCTAAATTGGTCAAAATTTGATAAAAATTCGGGCTATCCACTAACGTTGTAACAAGCACAAAAAGATTGTTACACCATGTTTACAGAAT
The DNA here is from genome assembly GCA_963920685.1 of Polydrusus tereticollis. Lineage (NCBI taxonomy): Eukaryota > Metazoa > Arthropoda > Insecta > Coleoptera > Curculionidae > Polydrusus > Polydrusus tereticollis. The sequence continues at coordinate 35,836,196 of OY987331.1, forward strand.
TACTTGAAGTTAGATATATCTACACAATTTGAAGAATTTTTGACAAAAAGTAAATGTCTGTGTCAAAATAAATTAATTCAGGTAACAGGTTACAACAATAATAAAGGAATGCGCAATTAAAACTAAAAATCCACGGATCTCAGCATTTTTTTAGAAAAATATTAAAATGTCAATATATCGAAAACCGTTGATTTTGGAGATATGGTATGTTATACAAAAAGTGTTTAGAATGTATCGTAGAATTTAAAAATAATATAATATACAGGGTGTTCTATTTTAAAAAAAATAATGTTAACGGTAAATGTTCTTCTTGAGACAACCTGTATACACATTTCTTATGTCAAAAAATTCGCAATTAAAAATAATAATCGACATGTCCAAGCGTTTTTCCAGAAAATAATCACCTGTATTTTAAACGAATTTATTCCAACCTTTTCGAGCTCACTGTATATATTTTAAACGACTACTAGATGATAATGAATTTAACCGGCATTAAAATTTGTGCCGCCCCTGACGCGCCAGTCTAGATAATTTTCTTGGGAATAAACGCACTTTAATATAGATTAGCGCCAAATGACTATTGAATACGAAAAAGCCAACGATTTTGTTAACACTTGATTCAATGAAATAATAATTATTGAGGTTCTCGGCGATATGGAAAATAATATTTAAATTTATTAGAAATAGGTACAGAAACTTTGCCTTTACGCATAGTGAACCTCCCTACCTTACTTGATACTTTGATGATCTCTTTTATTATTCAAATAATTAGATTGAAAAATTAGGAGCGAAATTACTAAAAGTTAATTAAATGGTTCCAGAAAAAACGGGACGTTCCATAATCTTGACGGCTGTCAAAATTCCAGAACACGATTAATTTTTCAGAATCTATTTCGAAGAAGCATCAGTAGGCATATGCACTTTTAAATCATGTTTACCTGTGCGACAAACACAATTTTTTTTTATACTCGCTTTTTATAAACCGTTTTAGCAAAAGTGCTGTCTAACTTTTACTGCAAATGCTGCTAATTTACACGCTTAGAATATAAACAGACTTAGGTATCCAGTGTGTGTATAAAGTCTGGAAACTGCTTAATAACATCGCAATTTATTGGCCGATTTAAACCAAATTTGGTACAGTTGTCTAGGAGGATCTGACGCACCGAATGACGATATTGGCGTTGTTGTCAGCTTTGTAGTTTGTCTGGAATTTGAACGAATTTTATATTTTTAATTGTAATGTAATGTATTTTTTCATTTTGGTATAACATACTTTGTTCCTAATATCAGTAGTTTTCGAAATAACGACGTGTTTTGAAAATATCAACAAATTGTGTTTTATTTATTAATAAATAAAATACCAGTTCAGTTTTGATGTAAAGTCATAAAAGCTCTCATTTTTACATGCAAAAATATCTTTAACTGAAAATGAAAGAATTCCAATTCTTATGATGAGAGGATATGGCGATAGGGTCAGGTCTTACGGAGAGGTTAAAAATCTATTTAGTGACGCATTTCCAAACCGAAATCCAATTTTAAAAGCAACTATTCTAAAAACTGTCCGACGGTTCGAAGAAACTGGAAATTGTAGAGATAGGCGACGATTAGAATGACCAGCAGTAGTAGATGAAGAGAAAAGTTTAGAAATTTTACAATATGTTGTTGAAGCCCCTGTTTCTTCATTAAAAAAAATTTCTCAAGTAATTTCAAAATTTCAAATCCGTCCATAATGTTTTAATAAAACATAAATATCACCCTTTCAAAATACATGTAGTTCAAGTGTTATCAGAAGATGATTATGACCGAAGAATTGAATTTTGTGATATTATGATGTCAAGGTTTGACCAAAATAACCAGTTTTTTAAATTTATAGTGTTTTCGGACGAAGCAACATTTATGTTAAATGGTAAAGTCAATAGAGACACAACTGTAGGTTTTTAGCAAATAAAAATCCCCACTGGATGAGAGAAGGTCATACACAACGCCCTGGAAAATTGAATGTGTGGGCTGGGCTTCTGGGTAACCACAAGATCGGTCTATTTTTTATTGATGGAAATTTAACGTCACAACTTTACCTTGAGCTCTTGGAAACGCAAATATTGCCTACTATACGAAATGTGATGAGTCCAAATTATGCAAGTACATTATTCCTACAGGACGGAGCTCCTCTCCATTTTGGTCGAGACGTGCGCGAATTTTTGAACAACACTTTTCCGAATAGGTGGATCGGTAGAGGGGGTACAATCGAGTGGCCACCTAGGTCCCTTGATTTGTCGCCTAACGACTACTTTTTATGGGGACACTTGAAGAACAGAGTTTATACCACAAAACCTCAAGATTTGGCCGATTTGCAGCGTCGAATTTCGGACGAATTTGAATCATTAACGCCAAAAATGATTTACCACACAATTGAAAAATTTTATTTTCAATTATTAGCACATTGTCAAACTGTACAGGGAAAACAGTTTGAACATTTAATATAAAAATATATTTTTTCTAAATTGTACTCGTTATTTCGAAAACTACTGATATTAGGAACAACGTATCGGTTACCAAAAGTGTAACAAATTTAAAGTAAAAATTAGAAATAAAAAAATATACAGGGTGTTACATTTAGAAATATAAAATTCGTTCGAATTCCAGACAAACTGAAAAGCTGGCAACAACTCCAATATCGTCATTCGGTGCGTCAGGTCCTCTTCCACAACTGAACCAAATTTGGTTTAAATCGGCCAATAAATTGTGATATTATTAAGCCGTTTCCAGACCTTATACATACACTGTATAATATAGATATTATGGTTGTGAATTCATATTATTTCAGTTCTTTTTAAAGAGGTCAAACAGGCAAAACATGAATCAGTCCAATTTTAGAGTTAAAGTGGTCCTTGTATAAAAATGTATAGATTTATATTTATTTATAATTTAATGTGGATAGTGAAATTAAATGGTGACAAAAATATCCATTAATAATTTTTAGTTTCAGATCTCATCGGTAAATGTTTCGTCGCATGGTCACAAAACTTTAAAATTATAACTTCATAAAGGACTATGCAGTTACACTGTGATATTGTTACTGAAAAACTTTAGTAATTTAATCTGCAAGCAATGCTGTGAAGCAGTTGTTCGCTTGGTTGTTTAGTTTATCAGGATACGGAATGCAATTTTTAAAATACTCTTATTAATATTTTTATCGTATCATTGAAGATTAAGTCATTTATATATGATATCTTTATTAATAATTATTAACATCATAAACGTACTAAAACCTACATAAAACCTTAGTTACTCATAATACATTAGTTACCATAATTTATTACGTTAGTTACGAAAGCATAATACGTTAGATACCAAATAATATTAGAACTATTTTTCATGAACATGTAAAACAATATTTTGACAGTTTTCAAATTTGATGGATACACCTTTGTCTTTAACGTCCACGATCTTAGGTATGCCCTCTGAAGACTCATTAATGACCGAGAAAGCACTCCTTTCGATTTCGTGCGGTTCCCCAGTGCCTAATCCACTGCCGGAAACATCGCCGATTTGAATTTTGCGAGCAATGGAAACTTTCTTGGTCACACTTTTTTCTAAATACCCTCTAGCAACCTTCGCCGATTCCCATCCACCAAGTTCTTGTAGGTCTAATATATCTCCTCCAGCATTAACAAGAAAATTTGCCGAAGATCTTCTAACGCAGTGACCAGTATACAAATTAGGATTTTCAAGTGAGGTATTTTAGAGAAGAAATGAATGCCGCAGGGCTGTACCGTACATTTCCCTCTTCTATATGATACAAACAATCTTTGGTGAGTGACATGGTCTGGCCTTAACATTGCGTAGTTTTTAAATAAAAGCACAGGATTGACTTCGCCGTCAAATATCACAGCGAAAATACATTTCTTGTGGGTTTTTGAGTCGGGAATAGTAACAATCAGCTTGTCCTCTAAAACGTCAACATCTTCCGTGGTTATCTTCGCTAATTCATTAGTTCGGCAGGCTCCTCCAATTCCAATTAAAAAAGCCACTTTCATCATTAAAAACTTCTCGTCTGAGGCAGAACACACAAATTCGTTGACTTGTTCTCTTGTAAATACTTTTGATTTTTTTGCTCTATATCCAACATTTTTCTTCTTGATGAAACGTATTAAGGCGCCGTATTTGTCGATTTCCACTCTTTCCTTCAGTTCTAAAGTCGCTCGTAACATGGAATATTTCGGCCATAAGGATGAAGCAGAGTATTCCTCAGAGAGTTTTGCGAAATACGCCAGCAATACCGTTTCTTCTGCACCTTGAACATGTAATTTGTTTCGCCACTCACAAAACTGCCGATATTCTTTTTCATAATGGATTTTAGATTTGTCCGGAAGCAAGTTCAACCTTATAATGTTGGATGCAGCTAATATATCGTCAGGAATATCAAAATCTTGCATGATTTTAATGATGACTTTTTGAAATGCCAAAATGAAATGACAAAACACCTTGTTTTTATTTTCGCATCGCCGTTGTCAATGATACGATAAAGCTTTGAATATAACTCGATTATTAGCGATTTAACACCGTCTCGGATGTCCTCGACTATTATAAATCGCATAATAATCTCGTTATATTAATAGCTAAAAATGTACTAAACTTACTGTGAGGTATTTAAACTTGTTTAATAAATATTGAAAATTCGTTTTGTTAATTATTCCATTATAAAGCAATTTGAAGTTTAATTATATCAAATGATATAAAAATCAATACATAACCTAAAATTAAGCTACTTAAAAATTTTTAACGTTTCCTTGAAAAGTTAAAATAAATATCAAAACAAAAGGAACAATTGCTAGAAGCGAAATTACGTCTAGCAACAAGTACTGATAAACTGATGTTTTCATTAAATAATGTATAAGACTTATTCATACTTGTACCTATGCCGATACCATAATGTATTTAAGGATGGATCTAGTTTTTCGGGAATAACTCGGCTCCATTTGATTTTACGACGAGAACTGAAAAACGCAATTTGGTTGGAAAATAAATTCTCTATAATTTTATGCTTAAAAGAATTTTTGATATTTTCATTAGTTTTTTGCGTGGTTTTGCTCGGTTCGTATCTTTCCAACGGCAAAGTAGGTATTATGAAATAGCTAAGCTTTAAAAACTCCTTTAATTTAGTATTTAAGTAGTTATTTTCATTGTTTACGCCAATTGTTGCCAAATAGGATCATCTAAAAATAATATTATATGAATACATGTTACACAATAATTATATTCTAAACCAGGGATGCACATACCGAGGCCCGCTGTCGGTATTTATGCGGCCCGCCAGCGAATTTTAAAAGCGATATTTGTGCGGCCTGCCAACGAATTTTAAAAGTATTCTACTCGCCGCGCTCCGGTCTAAGCATATTGTTACGAGACTAGAAATCTGTCACATCAACTAGATTACTTTATGATTCGCCAAACCCGTTCCCTATAAGTCTGTGCATCCCTGTTCTAAACTGTTTCGCTATCCAAATACAGGGCGCAAAAAGATTTGCCATTTCCATTTTATTTTTGCCTCATTTGCCGTACACTGATAAAACTGTGCTCCCTTATTCAAATAATCTGATTTATTTGGTGAATAATTATTGGTAATAAATAAATGTGATTTTAATTAACTAAATTTGATTTAACTGAAATAAATGAGAGTATTTCGTTTTATTTGCAAAGTTATTTGACTGTTGGTTGATTTGTGTCAAATCATAGAACCCTTCAAACAAATATCTTACCAAAAAACCACTAAAATAACAAAATCTAAATAACTAATTATTTAATCGAACTAATTTTTATTTAGGAACTAAATCCCGTTAATCGCTAGTTAAATCACCCGATAGAGAACTATTTAAATGTCTAGGTCATTTAAACTAAATAATTATGTATTTACATTAAATCCTGAATATAAAACGACCGAATATTTACAAATAACTAATTATTTAATCGAAGTACATTTCAAGTTAAGAACTAAATACCTTTAACTTTAATTTAAATCATTCATTGCCGAGCTTTTCAAACAATTTGGTCATCCAAACAAATAAATAAGTATTTAAATGAACTCCTGTCGCCTACTTTGGGCTTTGAGTAATTTGATTGGCTATACAAAAGTGGCCTGATCATCGCGTTTTGGTCATTGGTCATTGTGATTTTGTCTTGTAGAAATTTATGAGTGAGAGTGAAATCTTCTTTGTTAGTGGCACAGAAGTTAGTGGTTCCATCAAAAATTAAAACGAAGATATGGGGAATAAACGTAATATGAATAATTATTTAGAAGATTGGGGTATATCGAGGGGTATATCCCATATGTTAGATACTTTTCAAGGTAGGAAACTATATTTGAATATTTTAGTTACGCATGAAACGAGTTAAAGAAGTAAGATAAGAGGCAAAGAAAAGATACTTGTAATACCTAATTTGAAATTTCGAACACAAAATCTTTTTAGAAAAATGTAGCCAGGTATTTATAAATCATGGCTACCTAGGTTACAAATAAGACAGTTTTTCTCAATTTTCACCATAATTCAATACCTATCAAACCTCCTAACGTAAAAAATATAATATAATTAATATAATATTAATAATTATTGTACCTAATATTTGCAAATTTGACTTTATTTAATTTTTTATCAAAGTTATTAACTTCTCTATAATGTTTTATTGACGTATATTTTAAGGGAAACAACAACTAATGGTCGGTTTATACAGCAAGATAACATAACATAAAAATAAAATAAGAGTTGAATCTACAGATCTGCCATAAGACGTTTATAGAAACACATAACATAACATAAAAATAAGAAATAAAATAAGAGATGGTTATCTTTTAAATTTTATGTTATTTTTATGTAAAAATAGTTGTGCGCGTGCGCGTAATTTGTCATAACCTTTATTTTCGGCAAAAATGTGTTTTTTTCTGTTGGTTTGCCTTATTATTTGAACACTATAAACAATTTGATAAGGTTTGTGATTATTATGGTAGGTATAGGTACTGATTAAACCATATTCAATAGCAACATTTCAATATTTCTTATTTTTATGTGACGTCTGTATAAACACGTACTTGGATAAAATAAGAACTGATTTGAATGAACATTCTGATCTATTGAAAATTAAAAAAAGGTATTTAAACCAAACAAATTTATATTTGATCTAAATAAATATAAAAGACAAGTTAAACAATTATGTACTTGAATAAAAAAACAATAACTTTGATGGAAACCGGTTTATTTAAATCAAATCACTTAAATTGTTTAATTAAATAACGTTGTTGTTACGGCAAATACATGTAAAACAAAAGTAAAATAAATATGTACTTGATAAAATATATATAAATATCAATCAAATAAACATTTTGTTAACATAACTTTTAACCTATTTCACTTAAGTCATTGAAACGGCTTATTTAAGTTCGGTTACTGTTAAGGAAATAAATATTTGCTTGAATTTTGTACTTAGTGATTAGCTTCAAATAAAAAGTAATTTGTATCAAATCAGATGATACTAATTGAGGCAAATAATCCCTTGGTATTTTTGAAATACATATTTGTTTGGCTAATAGGAAACAAATATTTATTTGAGTCAACTGTAAATTTTTTTAACTCAAATAATTAATTTTATCAGTGTACCAGTTTACCTTGTTTCAAATGTACAGGGTGTTTTTTTTCGTTGATATTATAGGGTGTAGGCTAAACGGTAAGAGATACAAAAAAACCAAGATATGTGTCCCATTATCTTTTTTAGTGTTTAGTTTAATGGCGCAATCAGATCTACGCTAACTAGATTGGTTTCGAATATACAGAGTGATTCTCAAAATCGGCGGTTTTTATTATCTCTTATGACTCGGTTATTTATGTTGATCCTTATGAACTAATTAAGGTATTATCAAGACAGCTTAGTTCTATAACAATTCAGTCAAAACTTTCTAGGCAATCCAACGATCATTCTAAACAAGGCAAAGTCGAATGTACAGAAAAAATAACGATGTAGCATCTCGTGCAAGTGCTAAGAAGGATGTTAATTTCCTGTCAGGTCGCCAATTGCGGGAACATCAAAAGAGTTAAGCCCAAAACCAATACTAAGATCTCCTAATCTCAAACATGCTTCTAAACGTGACAAGCGAAAATTTAAAGAGACACCAAGCAAATTTCTTCACGAAATTCTCCCGTTCCAATCATTCAACCTACTCAAAGAAAAAAGCAAGCCGCTCAAGTCCTAAACGAAAAAATATTAAAGAAAAGTAAAAACTAAAAGGTGCATAATGAAACTGGCCTTTCTGAAAATTTCGAAACTTCAGATTAGCCGAAATTGCAAAGAAAATTAAAAGCACTGTTGAGTCATCTACAAAAAATACGAAAATACAAAGATATCTCAATCGGAAAAATGTGTAGAATGTTTAGAAAACTATTTTAAAACAACAGAGACAGTGGATTGGCTTCAGTGTACAGCATGCCAAAAATGATATCATGAGACCGGTTCATTGTACGGCGATAAATGCAACTTTTGTGGAAGAGTAGAAAAAAAGGGCTGAAAAGGCGAAGAAAGACTTAAAAAAACTAGTTTAGGTTAATTTCCATGTCTTGATCCTAATAAAGTTCAATCGTTTGCTTTAAATTATATTTTTTTTTGTGTTCTTTTGTATGAGAGTTTATTTTTGTTTTTGTGGAATATTTTTGGTTTACTATTCTTATTTGCCTTTATTTTATTAAATATGGTACACATTTTTTAAAAAATATTTTCAATTTATATCATCATTTAATATGATCTACAATTTACTATTCTTTAAGAGCTAGGGCATCTGTCCCGTTAATGTAGGGCATCTAACCCGCATCATAGGAAGAGATGGCCAAAATGCCATTTTGATTTTTCTAATATAAACCTGCAATTATTGCATATTTTTGAAAAATAAGTTATTGTATGTGTTCTTGATTAAATATCGTACAACTTAATTTTTTTTGAAATTTTGGGCCCTCAATATTAAGAAGTTTACAAATTACAATTTTTTTTATTTAGGCATCATAGCAAAAACAACAGGGTAGGTGAACAACAAAAATATTGGAAAGGCGCCATAAAACTTTACAACGGTCACTTTGTAGCTCACCAAAGTAAGAGAGATGCAGACGCGATATAGGGGATCGTTCACCCAGTAGTGGGTGTAATGGCTATGATGATGATGAACCGAATTTTGGGTTCTTCTTGGAGCAATCACACTGAAAATCTGGCTACTCGAATATCGTTTCAAAAATAACGTCTATAAACGCAAACTTGCTAAAATGAAATAGATGCAGAGACAAAGCACAAGTTAAAATTTAGTGGCGAATCGCTTACCCAGAAACAGACCTCCGTCGCTTTGAATTACATTTATCGAGTTTGGAAACTAAAATTTAGAGGACTGGAGTTTTGCCCAACGAGAGACCGCCAACTTATTCTATAGCTATACTTACTTAAGCTGAACAAAATACATTTTGAAATTAATCCGATAAAGATTTGTGACCGTAGTAAAGCCTTTAAGTTGAAACTGAATTATTTTTCTAGCAAAGCTGGCTTTTGTGTTGGACTTTATTTAATGCTGTAAAAGATTTACTATGCAGTTGTACGTCGTCGTTGGAAGATTGATGGACATTGTTTCATTTTATTTGAATTACTTTTTCGACAAAATTAAGAAGTAATTCGGATTTAGCAGAAAATCATTTGATAAGAATAGAAGAAAAGTATAGAATATTTTGTTTTAATTCTGTAAGGCCAAAGACAACCTGAATCAACCCTGTAACCGTCATGTAAAATCTTGAATATTAGGGTCAATTAGGGTAAATGCACTTTTGAGGTAAATGCGCCATTTATTCATAAAATCGTAAATAATAAAAAATTACCGTTTTATCCATCAACGTTCCTTTAGGCACTCCCGGTAGATCATATGTTACTGAAGAAAGTGAGTCCAAATATACGTAACGGCATCCGAAATTTGTGTTTAAATTCTACCCAAGTGCTTCCAGAAAAAGGTAATTTGCCCCTTTTAATATGCAACGTTACATATTATTTATTATATAATGTTAATCGGCTTTTATTGCTGCTTTCGTTTAATCAGATACAAATGTCCACGAAATATGATATTTGAGGCTATTGCACGTAATTTGCAGCCTTGAGGCACGGTGGCGCATTAACCCTGCGTAAAATCTGTCCGAGGGTAAATGCACCAACTCTTAAGGGGCAAGTGCGCCAGTGGTACACTTACCCAACATATCTTTTGTTTTAAGATTCTGATTATACCTATACTTTAATAGACAGAATGATACTCAGAATAATGCATCTACAAGAAGAAAGGTAGCAAGCCCAGCTGAAATTTTAACGGCTACAAATTTATTAGAAAAACCTGAAGAGAAACCCAAAAAACTAAAAATAATCAGAAAAATTAACAAGGATATTGCGCGATCACAGGAGACCTCTGATTCTTCCGAAACCGATTCAGAGTGTGACTTAATGTTAAATGATTCAAGTGAAATTTCGGACGAGTTTGATGATAGTAACTTGTTACTAGAGGATGACGACATACCGGTTCTACAAGTTGAGAGTTACGTTTTAGTAAAATTTCTTACGAAATCTACTCTAAGGCATTTCGTTGGCAAAATAATCAAATAGGTAGAAAATGACTGTGAGGAGAAAACTGGAAGTGACGGCGAATTTGATGTTTATGAAATGAAATTTTCAAGAATTAAAAATAAAATAAAAGATATTTTTAACTGGCCTGCTGTGGATGATATCAGCTTAATCTCAGAAAACCAGATTGTAAAGAAGCTATCTCTACCTGCAAAATAGATAGAAGAGGACTATGCCATTTTAATGCAGATTTCAGTGCTTATAATGTAACTTAGGGTTAATGTCATTATGTACTTTGTTGTAGTTATTGGACTACTTTTCCTTTCGATTTTGCTTAAAATCAAAAATATAAAAATGATTTTCAACTGCGGAAGTTCTCTTTGATAAAATGCTTTTATCCTCTTTGTTGAATTTGTATTTGCAGGATATGTAATTATTATAAGTATTAAACTTGTGTTATTTCATACAATTGCATCATTCCTTACCAATTATATAACGTACCAAAAAAATCCTGGTGAATCGGCTTAATGTCTAACAAATACGGTACATTTTTAAGTATGGCTCATTGACCCCAAATCGTCTTAAGTTCGACAAGTATTCAATTTAACTTGAGGTGGCACATTGACCCCATTATGGTGGGGCAAATGCGCCACCCTGACAAACAAAAAAAAAATAAAAAATTTCTGTTTCTTAAAATTTTATGTTTTTAAGTTTCAATGCTGGTGTTTCAAAAGGAATATTTACTTGTTTAGTTTTTATATTTAAAATGACTATAAAATAAAATTCATGATTTTTTTTGGTTCGTCAAAGTTCAATTATATATTTTTCGGGGTGCACTTACCCCAACTGACCCTACATATAGTTCTTAAAGTAGAAAGTCGAGATTTTGCCGCGTAACAAAAATGATTTTTTTTCTTTGAAAACGTCTAGCTTTATCTTTACATATTATAAAAAGGGACTAAGTATTCATGTATTTTCTTTCTTTCCTATGAAACTAGCTTAATGCGTTGTTTAATAATACTTCACAACAGTTTTTTTAGGAAGTGGAATTTTTGCAAAAAAAGTGAGAAATATCAATAATAACCTCCCCCTACAAGCTTCGTCATGTGTTCAAAACAATTAATAATTGTGATATATTAAGAAGATGCAAGGTGCTTATATTACCAATGGTTCACTACTTGACTTGATTTTCAAGCTACTTGGCTTGACTTGACTTGAAATCAAGACAAGCTCAAGTCAAGTATTTGTTTTTGAAATTCAAGTCAAGTCAAGTAGTTACACATCAAGTAACTTAAAAATCAAGTTGTCAATCTACCTACTTAATTTTTCTTGAAAAAATAGTACTTTTTTATATTAATCTGATTAACTGTCAAAACAAGAAGCTGGCGTTGCCAAAAAGTCCTTCGCGGTATGCGCCCGATTCTAATAATTATGGTCGTGCACGTACGGTAAGAACTTCAGAGGTTGGGGAAGATATCCTAAATCGGATTGAAGAAAATCCTAAACTCAGCAGCAGACGATTGGGCATAGAGCTAGGGGTATGCTAAGATACTGTTAATAGGGTAACCAGAGAATAACTACTGCACCCGTTTCTAATTCAACGGGTACAAGAACCTTTAACCCATGATTTTGAACCACGCCTAGCTTTCTGTCGGTTTATCCAAGAACACAGAAATCAAGATAGGAACTTTACACGAAGAATTTTATTAACAGAGGAAGCCTGTTTCACGCGACAAAAGTAACCCATTATCAGCATCAGTTTAAGACCAATGTTTGCAGGAATCATAGACACTTTCTTAATTGGTCCTGTCATTTTACCACCTCCACTAAATGGTGGAAATTTTTTGGAACATCTGCGAAACGAATTACCAAACTTATAAGATCCCCTGCCCTTGGAACTTCGAGGAGGAATGTGGATTATGCATGACGGTGCTCCTCCACATTTTTCGTTAAACGTCCGTAATAATTTGAACGAACAGTATCCAAGTAGATGGATAGGGAGAGGCAATGATGCACCCGCAAATTAGCCAGCTCAGTCCCCTGATATGACACCAATGGATTACTTTTTATGGGGAGTGAACAACAAATTATAACCTACGGGATACCTCAAGGCCCAGTTTTAGGTCTAATTATGTCTATAATTTACTTAAACCCTTTATTGAAAATTGAAATTATATATTTTATATAATATAATATCATTTGCTGATGATACAGCGTTCTTTGTGCAAGAAGAAGATTGGGTTGATGTTGAGCAAAAAATGTCTAAAGGAATAACACAAATAATTGAATGGTTTGATGAATGTCTTCTAACAATAAATATAAATAAGACATTCTACCTGCCCTTTTCTTTTTACAAAACAAATTTGCCCAATACTGACTCCATAGATATTAAAATTCCATTTAGAAGCAATCAACGTTGGATAATACAGCGCAAAAATAATGTTGATTAACTAGGAATCTGTATAGACTCTAGTTTAAAGTGGGACCAACATGCTATCAATTTAACAGAAAACCTTAGATCTTTAATATATGATTTCAAACAGCTATCCAAAATAACTAATGACACGAATATGAGAATCGCTTATATTGTACTTATACAGTCCCTGCTTTCGAATAGTGTCTATGGATGGGGTGGACTGTACAAAAATATATTACGACCATTAGAATCGGTTAAAAATATATTGTTTTCTTATTTTAAGTGTTTCTTGATTACCCTACTTTTGGCAACCCATGGGGTAAAATATGTCTGGTTACTTGCTGTCAAGTTTTAAACTTCACCAATGCTAGACATGATAAATTCTTCTGCGTTTACAAAGATACGTTACAAGGATAATTTTTAGTAACAATAATTAATTAATATTTATTTATGAATGTTTTATTATGTTATATATTGTAACGCCATTATAATCAATAAATAAATATTTAAAAAGAAAAACACAATATAATTTCGGACGTAAAATGCTTTGTACTTGTACTTGACAAAAATGAGGATGTCTGTTCTTTTAAAATAGGGGTTAAAGAAACTCTCATCAAGGGTCTCTTAGATCCTGGACTATGGCCTACTGGAACTGCAATTAAAGAGTATCGTCCCCGCAGAAATCCTAGAGACAACGGAAATTTTCAACAGGTCAACAAAAATCAACAAAATCTATAAAAAAATATCACTGTTTTCTACCAAAATGTTAGAGGTCTGCGAACCAAACTTAGGGAGTTTCTGACAGCTGCATTATCTGAATTATATCCCATTGTTGCCCTTACTGAAACTTGGTTGGACTGTGAAATAAATGATGCTGAGATGTTTTCCAATAATTATGTAGTTTATCGGACAGATAGAAATATAAATAACAGTATAAAAAAACGTATAGGTGGGGTACTTATTGCTGTTAGGATGGACTTTAAATCTAGGCTACTTCAATTTTCAAACCCTGCAGTTGAAGAAGTCTTTCTTTCTGTTCAATTCGGTAAAAATCACAACTGTTTCGGTAATGTTTATATTCCTCCTTTGATGGATTCTGCGTTGTGTGCTGCTTACGTTGAAACTGTGGAGAGGGCCGGTAGTCAGTTTGATAAGGTAATTATTCTGGGAGAATATAATCTTCCACATGTCGAGTGGTCACATACTGATTATTATATTGGTCTTCTCCCGAGCAACGTGAGAAGTCCGAATGAGGTTATGTTGTGTGATGGCATTACCTTTCTGGGACTTGCCCAGCATAATGGTGTAAAAAATGTCAATGATATTATCTTAGACCTGTGTTTCTGCAATTTTAATGTTGAATCTGTAATAAACTGTAAAAGTTTAGTAAGTATTGACAACAAGACATCCTGCTCTTGAAATTTGTTTATCAACTGATTTTAGAGATAAACTAGAGTTTAATTGCGTGTGGTATTTTGATTTTAAGAGTGCTGATTATCGAGAATTAAACACATTCTTTTCTTGCATAAATTGGAATTCCATCATTTGTGGGAATGTTACTGCTTCTGTTGATAACTTTTATAATATCTTATATGTTGGTTTCGAGCAATATGTACCTATAAAACAAACTATTAGCAGTAACTTTCCGATCTGGTTTTCCAATGAACTAAAAAGGCTTATCTTTAGGAAAAAGATTTCTCATAAAAAATATAAGGAAACAGGCCAAGCTGTTGATTATAGAGATTTTGCTGAATTAAGACATGAATGTTGTTCTTTAACAAAGCTTAACTATAATAATTTTATTAGACATACAGAAAACTCTATTATGAATAGTTCTAAATATTTTTGGAATTTTGTAAAGTCTCAGCAAGATGGTGGTGATTGTCAAAATGTAATGAAGTTGGATGACAGTATAGCTGATGATGGTGATAGCATTTCTAATCTTTTTGCTAACTATTTTTCGTCTGTTTACAGTCCTCCCTCTATTAGCTCCGTAAATGTTCCTGCTTACCCTCTGTATAATATCTGCTCATATATGAATATTACTGCAATTGATATAGAGAAAAAACTAATTGAACTTAACACAACTAAGCCAATGGGTCCAGATGGTGTGCCCCGTTGGTATTAAAGCATTGTTCTTCTTCTCTTTATTTACCACTATTTAATTTTTAAACAATCTTTAGAAACTGGTGTATTTCCAGCTGTATGGAAAAAATCATATGTTAGGCCAATTCATAAATCTGGAGACAAAGGTGATATTCGGAACTATAGACCTGTAAGGGTACTGTCCACCATACCTAAATTGTTTGAACATTGTGTTGAGCAGAAACTATGTAGTGTTTTCGAAAAATTATTGATACCTCAACAACATGGTTTTATATCAGGTCGGTCAGTTGACACAAACTTATTTCTATATACCAATTGCATTTTTGGGGCCATGGCTGCGGGATCTGAAGTTCATGCCATTTACATGGACTTCAGTAAGGCTTTTGACAAGGTCAGCCATTCGCTCCTTTTATCTAAATTGTTTCATTATGGTATTTCGGGAAATTTATTGTTGTGGATAGAGTTTTATCTTTCTGGTCGTTATCAACAGGTTAAAGTGGGGGGATTCTTATCTAATGAATTTTGTGCTACATCGGGAGTACCACAGGGCTCTCACCTTGGCCCCTTACTTTTCAATCTTTTTATTAATGATATTGGAAATTCATTAAAGACAAATTTTCTGCTATTTGCTGATGATTTAAAAATATACAGTATGGTAACCTCTACTTTAGACCAAAACGTACTTCAAAATTACTTGAATGAAATTTTTAGCTGGTGCTCTCGCAATGATATGCGTTTGAATGCAGAGAAATGTTTTTCTATACGATATAGCCGGTTAAGAACTGTGATCCCATTGCAATATGATTTAGATGGCGTTTCATTGAGGGATGTGTCTGTTATTAAGGATTTGGGTGTATATCTTGACAATAAACTAACATTTACACATCATTACGAAAAAATAATTGCTCGTGCCAATAGAATGTTGGGTTTTGATAAGAGAATCTGTCAGGATTTTACCGATGTAAATGTTCTTAAAATACTTTTTATTAGTTATGTAAGATCAATTATGGAATTCTCCAATGTTATCTGGTCATCTTTCTTCAATATTTATATCGATCGTCTTGAAAATGTTCAGCGAAAATTTATAAAGTTTGTCATGTATAAGCTCAGTAGGAGTGGACTTAATTTCACTGTTGAACAAACAATGTCATACCTAAATTTGAATACTCTTAAGTGCAGGAGGGAATATTATGATGTTTGTTTTATTTATAACATTTTAAATAATCATATTTCTTGTTCGGAATGTCTTGAAATGTTACATATTCACGTTCCTGCTTATAGAACACGGAATACGCCCCTCTTGCATATACCGCAATCCAGGACGCTTTGCTTTATGTATAATCCGGCCAACCGAATGTGCTAAGAATGTTATATTAGGATAATATCTTGTAAATAAGTATACGTTAATAAATAAATAAATAAATAAATAAAATAATTAATTAGACAAATTGCATTTACACATAATAATATTTGCTTTTTTGGTTACGCGTGAAATTCAACTGAAGGAGTGCTAATTCTTAAACTAATTGAGTTAAATCTGTTTGATAATTATTTATTTAAACGAAAGTGTAATGTGTAGCCGGATGAGGTGCAGAGTGTTTATGTAAATCTGTTTACGACAGTTTAGTTAGAGTAAATAAACTGCTTATTGTAGCCTAATTAACCGGAAGGTATATTAATTATTAACTAGATTAAGAACAAGTTTTAAGCTAATTACAGTATTACTTCAGCAGATTTAGAGCAAATCTTTAAAGTCATGTTTATTATGAAAGTAAATTTTATGAGGCATAGTAATATCAAATTCTTTTAAAAATATTATCTGTTGTTATGGTGTTCTTATTAATTATTATTTCTTGATGAAATTATCATTCAATATAATAATATTAAATACAAACTTTCGCTATTTACATGATAACAAAATTGATGAATGGCTTTATTGACCCATTAGAAATAAATCAGCATTTCTTTAAATATCATTAGCCTATTAGATACATAGCTTTATTACAGGTAAAATACTCTAGCCCAAGCCAAAACGCGAGTACTATTCAAGTCAAGGCTGTATTAATTTTAAATCTCGTCGCACAGTCATTCATAATGAAAGTCGGAAGGAGCTTGTTTTATTTTTGTTTGTTGTTTATTTTTGTGCGGTTAGGTGAATGCTATAATATTCTAGTGATTTTCGGTCATCCCGGGAAAAGTCATTATGACGTATTTAAGCCATTATTTCAAGAGCTAGGCGAGCGGGGACATAACATTACTATCCTTAGCCATGTAAAAACTGACGGTGAGTTTCATTTTTTCTGGTGGTGCTATTACGTAATCAAAAAACGAAATTGTATTGCTAGAGTCAGCCGATAGGTTCAGGTTAGTTCAGGTTTGTCATTGTAGGTGATATAAAAAATGGAAGAGATGTGCTACTATCAGATCAGGCCCTTATGAATGTTTTGGATCTTAGTTGGTTCCCAGGCGGTCGCATTCAACAATATCTTGAAGCAAACTTAATAGGGTGGTTCGCTGAACAGACATGCAAACCAGGACTAGAAAGTCAGCAGTTACAAGAGTTCTTAAAAGAAGATAACCATTTTGATGTAATATTAGTGGAATTTTTTAATTCTAATTGTTATTATGGATTAATAACCAAATACAATGCCCCTTTTATTGGTAAGTTGTTAGAAATACTTGGTGCAGTGGACGTTAAAAAATTCCATGTTGTAGGGGGGGGGAAGAGCGTTATTGACAGATCACAGCTAGTACCACGAAAACAAATTTGATTCTAGATCTAAGCACTTTTTTTTTAAATATACACGTCACAAGAATCAAGGACTTCAGATTTAAATGAATTCCTATTATTTTACGAGGATGTTCCAAAAAACTACCTTTTCAAGATATAATATGAATTCATCATTCCTAATACCAAAATTGACTAGCTATAAGGGGCGGAGCGGGGAGGGGGACTGCAATCCCTTGAGTTCCCCTTGGATCTGCCAGTACATTTAATAAAAACACACTTTTTAATTTCTGATATAGGTTTAAGTTCTTGTGAAAGGATGGCCTGGCATCCACAATGGTTTGGTTCTCCTGATAACCCTTCATATATTCCAACCATATATATGGCATATCCTCCTCCAATGACTTTTCTGCAACGCGTAGAGAACACACTGGTACACTTGGGTAAATATACGAAACAAAAAATGATTTACTATTAAGTACTTTTTCCCCTGTTATACTTTTTAGCCCATCAACTAGTGTACAAAATTTATATGGAGCGAACAGGGACTGAGCTGTCTAAAAAATACACAGGATTTGAGCCAGCAAATCCATACAACGCCAGTTTATTTCTTGTAAATATACATCATTCGTTGCATGGTGTCAGGCCTTTGACACCGGCTGTGGTGGAAGTTGGCGGAATACATGTTAGTAATAGGAAACCAAAAAGATTGCCAAAGGTTAGTTTGGAGTCTCAGATATCATAAAATTTAATTGTTATTTTAACAGTGAAGACTGTTCCTTGTTCGAACACAGATTCTCGAAACACAATTTTCCAAATGCTGAATTTTTCGAAAGCAAAATTTTTCAAACCACACCAGAACTTTTTCCTCAAAAAAAATATAAACCTCACCTATTCTGTCAGCTGTATACCATCCACGGCATAAAGAAGAATACACTAATATACGCTATACTGCCAGATAAGACTGAGAAGACGTACGGTACGTAGAAATGCTGCAAGTGCTGAAGAACTTGGAGGCAACACTGTCATCACAAAGTGTTATGATCGATTATGAGAAAGCCTTTATCAATGCAGTTCTGTGTTTTTTTTCAAAACGTCAACGTAGAGTATCATAACAAATAGTACAAGAAACATGAATCCAACTCTTTCTAATGATAATTTGAAGGGTATGGCAAATTTTGATTTAATTCTTTATTTGTAAACAATGCTATATCGGGTGATGCATGGCTTAGTTGGATATAGGAAATCCCATGTAAATTCTGAAGTGGCTAAATATTGGCTCCCATGTACATTTTAGAGAAAAAATGTATTATAATTTTTTGAAGAGGCCGATATAGTAAAGCTATCTGCCAAGTTTAAATAAATTCTAATTAGCTAATCCTAACTTATTCAATTGACGATCATACGAAATTTTTATAGGTTAGGTAATACTGCAAATACCAGCAAATTATTATTTGGCATTGACAAAACGAAAAGAAGCGTCAGTGACAACATTTTCATTAAAGGCGCTTTAATTATAGCTGAATATGAGCTATTTCATTAAGGAAGAAGTTACTATGACTAACTGGTATTATACAGAAAACAGTTTAACATTATGGACTGATTTAATAATTTTTTAAAATTAACTAAAACTTTTATAGTTTGGACATAAATATGATGTAAATAAATAAGTTTTACGGTATTTTTGAATATTTCTTAATGGGTTTTGGAGTTTGAGTGTGTAACCATATGGTCACGCTAGTCTTATAGGGTACGTTAGTAAAATAAATATTTTATTATTACCGTACACACTTTATTAGGATTTATTAGAAAAATAATACACAAGCCCAATTTATAATATTTTTATTGGCTGTGAAAAGGTATAAAGTACACAAAGTCCAACCTGACATTTTTTGCACTGAGTTCGACCCACACTACTGCAATTATGGCCTGCACAGTGTCGCCTTTTTTGGTTTGGAACCAATTCAACTAGGTGACCAATTTGATCATAACGAAAATCGGGGGCTACACGGGAACTGTCTGAATGGGAGGAGGGCCGGCCAGGACCTTTAGGAGGGGCAGGCACCATATGTTTTTAAATATATTTGTGCAATTTCTCGACGGAAGGTCAATTGTGAAATATTATTACCAGTATTTCTTGCAATTATCCAAACATTTTGGATGCAAACATCGACAAGATAAGTGAAAATAGACCAGTACCATTTCTTGCTACGAATGCCAATCCTGTATGTTCCTATATTAGCATCCATTTGATCGGTGCCTCCCATAAATTGGTTATATTGTGTGATAGCATTCGGACGTGTTATGCCAATTCTTTTTTTTTTCTGCCATACTGCCTACGAAGAAACTCAGAGGGAGATTATTCGTCAACATCATCGTCTCCCAGCCTTTTTCCACTAGCAAATACTGCTTCGGCTCTGGCTTGCAGCTGCCTACCAGACAAATTATTCAAAAGACCTCCACTGTCTTCCTCACCGGAATCTTCGTCAGATAGTTCATTATTTGTTGACGGTTCAATGTAATCACCCGTAAGTTCGTCATCATCCCAAAAATTTTCTGACTCTAATATATCAGCTAATTCCTTGACAGATAATCTAAAACAAATACCGCTGGTCTTTATATAGTAATATATGTAATAGATGATGTATGATTTTTTCCATAATTAAAAAAATAGGAGTCTAAAAGACTAGCGTGACCATATGGTCACAGCAGTCTAAAGCCGGTCCTGCGAGTGTTATGAAATTACTTTTGGGAAAATCGACTAAGATATAACATTAACTACATACACATTAATATATTGTATATATATATCCCGCTAATATAACAAAAATACATAAATTAAATGTACTTACGTTTTGGATGCACTCATCTTCTCAACTGTGAAAATATGCCACTAACCTAATATTATGTTGCAGGCACAAACAAACGACAAATTTAAATCCGCATGGCGGCTTAAGTCATACAGTTACTACTAAACCTAATAATATCGACCAAATAATTTTAGAAGTGCGTTTAGAACTTTTTAGAAATATAATTTTGAGAGGCCGTCCAGTGTGACCATATGGTCACGCTAGTACATAATGAGTTAAGAGCAGTGTCTGAAATCTTTTTAGTTCAATTCCCTGATAAGCCTATCCCTTTCATTTCATTAACGGAATTTATCATTAGTAAATATGCGTCCAAGAGCACTGTCATAAATAACTGTAAATGCTCAGCTCAGAATGTCAATAGAGCTGAAAAAAGGGATAATAGAAATTTTGATATTTTATTGCACGTGGAGGAAAACAAAATGATTATCACGAGGATTTTTGGGCAAGCCGTAGGAAAACATCAAACCACAGTGTTGCGCACTTTAAAAAAACATAAATATTTTCCTTAAGTATGAAAAACATCCAGACCTAAGCAAGGTGATGAAGAACGGAGAGGTATTCTGTTTTGAGGTAATAAAAAGAGCAAATAATAATAGGAGAAATATTTGTTTTACCGATGAATATTCACGCTCAACAACGAACCAAATGTTCAAAATTGCCGGTATTAGATGTTTTTGTGAAAATCTGTACTCCTACGTATGTTATGTCAAATTAAAGGCTTAGTGAGAAAAACATAATGGTGTCGTTTATTTTGGATGTGTGATTGCCGGATTGGTAAAACGAAAATGTGTTTTAATGTGAAATAATCTTTATTCATTATATCCAGCTCTACGTCAATTTTTGACAATAGCGTTATAGAAATTATTTGCTGATGTTTGCTGTATGACCTAAACTATGAAAATTTCGTAATTTTGCCATCACATTTAATATAATAAGTAAGTATTGGCTTATTAAAATTTATTCAAACTTAGCATATGGGTTTATTATATCGGCCTCTTCAAAAACTTATGAACAATTTCTCTCTAAAAGTACCGGGGAGCCAATATTTAGCCACCTCAAAATTTACATGGGATTTCCTATGTTTAACTAAGCCATGCATCACCCGATATACGGATATTGCAAATAGAAACAGTATTGATGTACCTGGTAGTAATTCCAGTGCTGTATCAAATGACACATATAAGTCAATGTTTTTAAATTCTCGAACCGAATTGGAATTAATAAATATTGTAAAAGATTTTGAAAATAAAAAACTAGCTGGTGACGATGAAATTCCACTCTTTCTATTGACAAAATGTATACATACTATTGTACTGCCTCTTACTGAAATTGTAAATTGTTCCTTATTAGAGAAAAAGTATCCAAGTCGTTTAAAGAATGCTTTTGTCACTCCTCCATATAAAAAGGGCGATCATATCAATTTAGGGAGTTCTCGTCCAACCAGTAATTTACCCTCGTTTACAAAAATCTTTGAAAAGTATTTTATAATAGGCAATTACAATATTTTTTGATAGCTAACTTGTTTCTAAAGTTCCAACATAAATTTTTAAAGAACCGACTTTATGGAGGGAAAGATGGAAGCATCGGAGTGGCGAGAATTAGCATTTAGTCTTTTTCTTGATCTTTTCAAGGCTATTGACTGTCTCTCAGTCTCACATATTGATCTGTTAAATAATAAATTAATAAAAATAATCACCAAAGATTAATTTCTAAGAAACTTTCAATTAAACTTGGTATCCTGCAGGGAAGTATTCTCGGGCCACTTCTATTCATAATCTATTTGAATGACTTACCTTCAGCTCTTATAGAGCTACAGGCAAAAATTTTAAATTATTCAGATGACACTAATATTATAATTAAGAATTAAAAAATTACAAATGTAATTAAAAACTCCGAAGGGCAATTTCTAACATTAAAAATGAAACGCAATGTATTGATTCTAAAACACATAGAAATAAAGAGAAAATTCACAACAAAATATAACTAATTTATTCACGACATGGATATTATCAATAATTCCAAATTTCTTGGGCTTCACATTTGTTCAAATCTTAAATGGAACACTTATACTGATATTCTACGTAACAGCCTTGCAACTTCTTGATGTTAAGAGTAATATCTAAGTGTTTGGGTGTTATATTTATCATAGTTACTTTATGCCTTTGTTAGGCTTTGGAATAATTTTTCAGGGACACACCTTAGCTTTAGAGAGAGCACTTATTTATTAAAAAAAGGCACGAAGAATCATATGAGTTATACTGAAACTTGTCGAGGACTTTTTAAGTCTCGAAAATCATTAACAGCACCAGGTGTTTACATTTGTAAGTTCATCTTGTTCTTAAAAAAGCCCCCAGAGTAGAGTAGAGTAATTTATTGGTTATAGCATACAAAGTATTTTTAGAAAGAAATCCTTCCACTTCAAGAGGGACCATTATCATTATACTAGGGGCAAGCTATTGGGAATTGACTACCCAAGACATTCACTGAGACTATCTGAACATAATTGCCAATATGCTCTTATAACTTTTCATAATATCTGGCTATATCGCATTAAAAGTATTAACGATCTAAACCTGTTTAAAACTGCTTTACTCAACTAGTTTAATAATATGTTTCCAAGAAGGTTTGTTGGGATTTGGGTCAGAATAGTGATGTCAGAACTACAAGAGTACTGCCTCAATAAATTATTCTAATTCTAAACTATTCAGTTCCGTTTTTTTTTAGAAGGTATGTAGACGATATTCTAACTGCTATTCCAGCAAACAAGACTGATACAATTTTCGAAGTTTTTAATTCTTTTCACGAGAGACTCTAGTTCACCATCAGGACTAAAACTGTTAACAGAATTTCTTTTTTGGAGACCAAAATAGTTGAAACACTAAATGAACTTTTGGTCGATTGGTTTCATAGCCAACTTTTTCTGAAATGTTTCTAAATTATTTTTCAACCCACAGTTTTAAACAAAAAATAAATATTATTAGTAACTTAAAAAACAGAGCACTTAATATAGCGAGTCCACAATTTCACGAAAATAATCTCAAACTCATGGCAGATTTCTTGCTTAAAAACAATTATCGTCCTTCTCTTATTAAAAAAATTCTTAACAAAACCAAAACTATCATTAACAGACCACAACCCACTAAACAATATAGAAAAATTCCATATGCAAAAAATCTTTCGGAAAGACTGGCAAGGGACTTAAATACTTAGCCAATAAACGTTGCTTTTAAAAATGAAAATACAGTGGGAAAAATTTTTTTCACTAAGCAAAAGACAAAAACCCCTCAACACCTACTCTCTAGAGTGATTTATAAAGTCCCTTGCCACGACTGTAACAAATACTACATCGGTCAAACTGGCCGATACTTAAAAACTCGCTTGGCTGAACATAAAAGAGACTCACGGAAACTAAATACTATAAATCGCACAGCCCTAGTTCAACATAGCCGAGAACAAGGACATAGTTTTGATTTTGACGACACTAAAATTGTAGGTACTCAACCCTTTTACGGCAAAAGACTTTTGCAAGAAATGATTTGCATAAAAAAATCAATACACGTCAAGATAATGAAAATCTTAGCACTTCCTATTTTAATTTAATTGCGGGGCTGTCAATTTATTTGTTACCTTATTGTTTTAACGAACATTCTAATATGTAATAATTAACTTTGTCAAAATTTATATGAAAGGCCCCTTTTTATTATTTTTCTTGAAATAATTGACATCCTTTCTATCGTCATAATATTTAGCAACGCTCATTGCAAAGAAGGCCAAAAAAACGGAAAGAAGTTAAAAAAATACCACAAAAAAATTCTCCGTCGAACCCAACAATAACATTATCCTGCATTCAGTGTTGAATTTGCCAAGAGTGAACCTGAAGTTTTTAACTTATTTTAATGTGTGTGTACCATCCTTTGTTTAATGTTTAGACGGAGAAACCTATTGTACCTATGTTTCTTGTGTTTTTTAATTTTAAGTTTTGACTCTGGAGAACTACTTCTCGGTCCGTAATGTTTTTCTTCTTTTTTCCGTTTTTTTTATTTTTGTTTATTATAATGTCTTGATGTTAAATGGATGTTTTTAAGATACCAACGTTTTCAAAGTTAGGGGAAAAAATGAAATATTTATGACAAGTCTTCCCTGCAAAGGCAAAACAGTCTAATCGCAAAATTGTTTAAATTGAGATAGTAACCCTAAAATAATTTGCAAATTAAGCTTAACATTCAGGTAAAGAAATGGTCTCTCTACATCAATTTGTTTTTGAGATAGGACCTTGTCAGAACCGTCTATTGTCTAAATGTTCACTTATGCAAAGGCATAAGAGTGTAACAAGCATATTTTTTTATAATTTTACAAAGGCAAAACAGGCTAATGTATATTAGCTCCTTAAATATTTACCTCATACTTTGGCAAAAGAAGCTATCATACAATAGTACAGTAATAGATGTTAATTCAGATCATTTTATAGGCCATCATACCAAAAATCAAATATTTCCACTTATAAAATGTCTGGAGCAAATTCTCCCATACTTTAACTACCTGTCACTTAAGGGGCCCCTTTTAAAGCCCTTATCCACATTTCACGCCGTTTTTGTGAGAGTTGAGTGAGGTTTTCTCCAGCGTTTTGAGGAACTGCAGGAACTCTAAAAAAACGTACATTGTCCCTATTTCCCCTCATCCCACAATTTATCACTAAACAACACGTCGGCATTTTTATTTAGGGCACTTTACACGAACACAGATCTTAAATTACGGTCAAGAGTCAAGGTAAACTGTAAGAAAACTTGGTAAACACTTGTGTTTATTTGCTTTGTTTGCCATCCAAGCAAAATGGCCGCCGACCCTGTGACGTCATATGAAAATGGTCAATTGCGCCATACACACTTCGAGATTTTACATACCTATGTTTTAATGACGTATTTCGAACTTTGCAAGCGTCAACAACGAGGTTGCTTCTTTAATTTTTGTCAGTCTTTATACAGGAAGACTCACGAACAGGGACACAAGTAGATATGTGACACCGATATCAAAATTGCATTACACCTAAGGCTGCTGCATTAGCTTTCGTACCGTTACAACTTGTTGTCGAAGCCTTTGGATCATTGTGCGATAATAACTTGTTACCAGTTGGAGCTCAGAGGGATTTGGACTACTTTGAGGATATGTGGATTGGCCGTCCAATTAGAAGGCACCAACGCCAAGATCCATTGTCTGCACACTCAATAAGCTGTTGAGTCCTGAAAATTTGAAGTAAATCCGATAAGTAGTTTTCGAAATATACGAGATCAAAATGAAATAAAACGCTCGCGAGGCGGTGACATCATTAACTGTTTCTTTGTTCAGTTAAAGCAAAAGCTTATTATTATAGAGCGGAATATATGCAAAATGCATATAATATAATAATATGCATTTTTTGCATATTTTGTCAATTTTATAATAAAATGCATATTTTTCCCAAATTATTATTTTATGAGCATAATTTTATGTTTTCGGCGTTATCAAAAAATTAAAAACGCCCGGTCATGAAAACTCGTAGAGTCTTAGATTTAATGTCCAGTTCGGCACTTGTTTCAGGGATTTTCCAATCTGAAGATAATTATATAATAATTTATATTTACATTTTGGCTATACACAAGGTATTTATTGGGGGTTTCCGGGGTTTGCAGGTATATTGTTAGGGGTTATTTATTGTCATTAAATAATGCCTTATTATAACCTGCTTAACACACTGTATTTATATCGGGTTGTAATATGTACTTCTGTTTCAGTTTGTCGAAAGATTTCAGTATTTTCAGTCTGAAACTAGTGTTTCAAATTTGGGTTCAAAATGTCTAAATTGGCGAAAAAAGTCTTCTGTAAAGCTTGTGCAAAAATTATCCCACTTGACATATTTTGAGAAAAAACGTTATTTTTACGTGAAAATGGTAATGTTATTTCCCTTTACCAAAAACTTCGTTTTAAAAACGTGATTTTTTTTTAATACTGTTATTTTAATGTAATTTTTGTTCACGTTGTAATTTGTGTTACATTTTTACATTAATTTTATGTAAATAAAAGCAACGTTACTTATAAAACATTTAATTTGCGTTATGTTTTATAACGTCGAAATAAGTAACCTATTTTTCACTTTATCTTAACATTTTTAAATTTCGCGCCTAAAACCCAGCGATCGGCGATTGTCGCGTCTGTCATAGACGTTTGACGTTGTTTCGTTGTGTTGTGAGTGTATAGTGGAAGGCAAGGAGCAGTTGGTGAAAATTTTGGATAGCATCGGATCTCTTTTAAGTTTTGTGAGTTTTCGTTTATTTTAAGCGTAAGTTGTTCTTAATTTTATGGTTTAGTCTTTATGAAATAACTGTTGTTTATTCTTTATATATTTCACGAGTTCTTTTGTTCTTTACCACAAACGCTTGAAGGGCAAAATGGCGTCTCGTGAATTTTATTGTCATTACAAAAAAAATGCTAAAAGAATCCCTTTAATGTAACAAAAATACCAGCCTTTTGAAGTTAATTCCAAATATAGAACAAGATACGCCACTCTATTTTTTCCTTTAATTAATTAGGAATAGTTATTCTCTAGATTCTACACCTTATAACCTCTACAAAAAATTATTTTTGAAGTTCTTTACTATTGTAGACCCTTGAAAATGTTTCTTATGTAATGTAATATCTCGTGTAATTAGGTTGTTGGAACAATATTTAAAAAATGTTTCGTTTTTAATTTAGAAATAGCGCAAGTTCAGTTTGGAGAAACTAATGGGTACTCGATGGAAAAAATAATAATGGACCACTTCAGGTATGCCGCGAACCGTTTGAAGAAACAAAAAAAATGAAAACTTATACTATATAGCTACTAGATTTTAAATTAAAATAAGTTAAAATTTGTAAATTGTATACGGTAACCTAAGGCAACCTGAAAAAATAAAAGTTCATAACTTGAATGTGTTGTTGTTTATTTATAAGTATCCAAATAATAAAGTATGAAATAATACGCTACTTTCCTGAGGAAAAATTTAGTTTTATAAGTTAAAAATATGTTACAAAAACGCAGAATTGTATCATAATATAATACGTTATAAAAACGTTAAAATTAGTAACGTTATTTTTACCAACGTCAGAACACCGTAACATTAAGCGTGTTTTACACATTGAAAACACGTTTATTCGTATTCTAACGTTTTTCAGTCTGACGTAAAATTATACATGAAATTCACGTTTTCTTGCCAAGTGGGATTGTTTGCGAAAAGAAGTTCCAAATCGATCAACATTTGAAAACACAAGTGCATAAATTAACGTTACAAAAAATGAAATCTAAGCCAGTTTAGCTGAGTGTAAAAAACGCATTTCAAAATGTTGGAGAGAAATAGAAATCTGAAGAGAATTTTTGCAAAAATATTGTCAACAAGCTAATAGCTTCTAGACAACTAGACAAAACTAATAATGTGACCGTAACCCGATTTATTCAGCAGTCCCCATCGAGCTTTTTCTTACCAAATCCAGTCTCAGATTAGAAGTTTTTAGTGCTCTTGTCTGATGCAGCACCGGTATGGTAAATATAGGCCAAAACTTAAGAATCTTTTACATGAAATAAACCAAGTCGCAGAAACCGTCAGAACTGAATATTCTTTAGTAAATATATTAATTTCAAATATAAAAAAGTGTTTCTAAAAGCACCTCTAAGAGTTCAGATGCATAAGGAGAGATTACCACGAGTTAGTTTAACTCCAGAGCCTGTAATTACCCAGTGGGGAACATGGACCGCAGTGTTCTACGCAGAACATTTCGAAGCTATTACACAACTAATTTTGGATTTAGATGACGATTCGCAGTGTGTTGTGCAAAGTAAAGAGTTGTTAAAAAGTGCAACTGTAGTTAAAGATCTTGTTTTTATTTACTTTAATTTCAGTTTTATACCGGTTATAATATCCTAGTTAGAGGGTAGAAATTTAAGTTTTGGAGACTCAATTAGTATTGTTGATACCTTTTCCGCTAAATGTAACAACATTTCCGGTAAAGTAAGAGGCCAAGTAAGGAACGAATTGGATGTAACTGTAAAAAAGAATGAAGGATTTAAATAATAACTGCAGTAAAAAGCATTTCTGAAGGTAAATCATCCAACGAAGTTGTATCTCGGCCTTATACTCTATTACCTAGGTTGCAGTATTGTCCGATTACATCAGTAGATGTTGAAAGAAGCTTCTCTTTGTATAAACATATTTTTACTGACAGAGGACAATCCTTTTTAATAGAAAAATTTGAAAAATATTGAGTAATAAATGTCTTTACAAATAAAAAAAAAACAGCTTAAAGAATTGTTTACTTTCATTTTTCTTTTTTTTTGCATTTTTTTTTAAATTCTGTTAATACAGTGTGGCCCAAATTGGGCCTACATGTATGGGGATCTTGGAAACTATAGAAGATAGAGAAACGGTTAAATGGGGAAAGTTTTTGACAATTATATTTCTAACTGAAAACCGTTTAGTACGCGGCCCTATCTTTTTTGGTTTTTGAAATATGTTGAAAAAACCAAAAAGATGTATTTTCGAAAATATGCTGTAGATTTCTTATTATTCACTATTTTGGCAATCTGTAAAAACATTTTTAAAGCAACTTTTTAAGTAGATTTCATTTCTGCAATTTAATTTTGAACACGACGTTTCAGTTATTTTATACCATCATCAGGTTCATTTTTTCTTATGGGCGCCATATTGTATTTTATACTTAAAAGGTAGCTTATGATGTCAGCTTTTCAACGATGTATTATTTGTTGGAAAATAAATGAAATTGACTTGAAAAATAAAGAAAATTAATTTTCGCAACACGTCAAATTTGAGAAGAACACATTGGGCAGGGTTAAATTTTTTTAAAATATCATAATATTATAATACATTATTTTATTTTTTCCTTATGGTTAAAAATCTCATATTAACATTTCAAATAAAGAAAACTAAAAACGCAATGAATAATAATTATTGTTTTGAAAAGAAAATAAGAAAAAATATCTAACTTACTATACTTATTCGAAATGTTGGCCGTTTTTATTAATTCATTTTTGACACTTTTTTTAACACAGTATTGATGACCCTGCGAAGCGTGTTGCCATTTATGCTCGTAAACACATTCCTCACTCTCTCTTCTAATTCTTGTACAGATTCCGGGGGTTCAAACTCATATACTTCATTTTTTACATAACCCCATAAATAAAAATCGAGAGGAGTTATATCAGGGGATCTAGCAGGCCAATTAACTGGTCCGCCGTTTGAAATTAATTTGTCATCAAATATCTGTCTTAAGAGAGTTTGAACTTCCCGAAAATTATGTGCGGGACAACCGTCTTGTTGAAACCAAATATTATTCAATTGATCTTGAGGAACTCTTGCTCTAATTGCCGGTAATATTTGATCTTCTAACAGCTCCAAGTATTTTTGGCCATTCAACGTATGATTATAAAAGAATGGTCCTATAAGTCTGTTGTCTAAAATGTAAGGAGAAAAGTAAAACTGGGTTACTTAATACCTGCTATGTATTTAGCAAGCTAGGTGACATTACTTACCATACATACCACACCATACATTAAAACCAAATCGGGTTTGCAGTCTTCGTTGAGCCAATTGGTGAGGGTTTTCTGTTGCCCAAAAATGATAGTTATGTCTATTAAATACCCCGCAGTTGGTAAAATGTGATTCATCGGTCCAAATTACAAGACGACTGAAATAATGATTTTGTTCGCATTGATTCACATACCAATTTGAAAACTGCATTCTTCTTGGATAATCCGTTTCTCGTAAACCCTGAACTATAGTTGGCTTGTATGGTCGATATTTATTTTCCTTAAGGACTCTTTGTATGGTACTTCGCGGGGTTGGTAAGTCTTTTGCCGACGCTCTTGTAGATGATGTCGGAGCGGCATTAAAATAGGCTCTGACATTTTCGTCACGCTCGTTATTACCTGCTTTTTCGTAACTCTTGGGCCGCGGTTTTTCAAAACTTCCATGGTTTCTCAGGTTCATAACAATTTTTGAAAAAAGTCTGACACTTGGCTGCGGTCTTTCAGGAAAATTTTCAAAATACCTTTCTAATGCAAGGTTTGCATTTCTGTTGCAATGAATGTAACATTCTAGCAAATCAAATTTTTCTTCGTGAGAAAAACGCAATGCCATTTTCTTTTAAATTCAGAATACACAAATAAATCGTTATTTTTAGATAATAATAATAAAAACTATTATACTTTTACTCGTTCTGACAAGTAATATTTTTGTTTCATTTTCAAACGGTAGTGGTTGGTCATAGGCTACTGGATTTTATTTTTGATTCATAGGTTATTGTAATATTGTTGATTGAAACAATGCAAGCAGTGTTTTGTGAATACTACAAAATGTAAACCTTTTAATTGGTATTCAATTTAGGGAGTTATAGTGCAGTTGTCAAATTTGACGTGTTGCGAAAATTAATTTTCTTTATTTTTTAAGTCAATTTCATTTATTTTCCAACAAATAATACATCGTTGAAAAGCTGACGTCATAAGCTACCTTTTAAGTATAAAATACAATATGGCGCCCATAAGAAAAAATGAACCTGATGATGGTATAAAATAACTGAAACGTCGTGTTTAAAATTAAATTGCAGAACTGAAATCTACTTAAAAAGTTGCTTTAAAAATGTTTTTACAGATTGCCAAAATAGTGAATAATAAGAAATCTACAGCATATTTTCGAAAATACATCTTTTTGGTTTTTTCAACATATTTCAAAAACCAAAAAAGATAGAGCCGCGTACTAAACGGTTTTCAGTTAGAAATATAATTGTCAAAAACTTTCCCCATTTAACCGCTTCTCTATCTTCTATAGTTTCCAAGATCCCCATACATGTAGGCCCAATTTGGGCCACACTGTATAATTTGTATCTTATGCATTTGTTGTATTTCTTTTGTAGAAAAAAATTTGGTGTTTCGAAAAATTTTGAGTTTGAACCATTGTGTTTCGGAAAACTGTTTTCGAATAATTGTGATTCGAAAAATTGTGTCAGAACAATTCACCTAATTCTCCTCTATAATAAAAGTATCGTTCTTCCTGCTTCTAGGACTTGGAAAGGTGGACTAACGAATCGACTTCAGGTCTGATATATTTCAGTTTTGGATCCCTAATTAAAGGGCATACTTTCCCACAAGAACAGCTGAAATATTTTTTGAAAGTATTTTCGAAATTGCCTCAAAGAGTATTGTGGAAATGGGAAAACGACACAATGAACGACAAGCCTGATAATATGATGCTGACCAAATGGGCTCCCCAATTTGACATTTTGTGTAAAAAAACTTAAAATTGTTCTGACTTGAAACTGTTAAATCATAATTTTTTAATTACGGGTAAACCGAGAAACAGGAGTTTTACTGGTATATTTCCACTATATTACATCAAATGAATTGATACAGTAGCTCCGTCAGTATGGAACAGCGAAACATGTCAATTTATTTGATGTAATACAGTGGAAAAAGTTTCTCTGTTTACCCGTAATTAGTTATGAATCTCCACCAAGTATCGACTGATTCGATCATAATTTTTTAGGTCACCCAAACACAAAACTATTTATTTCTCATGGAGGCCTTTTGGGGACTACCGAGGCCGTCCATTGCGGAGTGCCTGTTCTAGTGATGCCTCAGTTTGGAGACCAACCTCTGAACGCGAAAGCCTTAGAGAAAAATGGAGCAGGAGTTCTTCTGACACTGAGGGAAATTACTGAAGAGACACTAACTGCAGGGTTAAATCAAGCGCTAAGTGCGGAGTAAGTCTTACTATTTTTGTTGTAGCTTATTACCTTATGCTATTTTTGTACTTTTTAGAACTAGGCAAAAGGCAAAAGATTTATCACGACGTTTTAGAGATCGAATAGTGTCCCCTATTGAAACATCTGTGTATTGGGTGGAACATATTGCAAGATACAAAGGAGGTGAACATATGAGATCTGCTGCAATTGATATGCCCTTTTATCAGTACTTGTTGCTAGATGTCGTTGCATTTTTAGCAATTGTTAGTTTCGCTTTAGTATTTATTTTGTATAAGAGTTTGAGACTAGTTTTACGGTTATGTATAGGCTCGAAAGAAAAAGTTAAAAAGTCTTAAATCAATTAAATTATTTTGGTTCAGGTTAGTTTTGATTGTTTGTGTAAAATTTGGTTGAATGAATAAAGCAATTTAAATAAATTAAAGCATTTGGCATAAAGCAAACGTTTTTCTACTACAGACACTGTGTATTTAATTTTCTCTACTCCCGTATTGGCAAGAGCACAGAAAATATAGCTACGCAACAGAACTCTGAAGAGCATAGGAAAAAGTGAAAGGGCGAAAACTCTCTTTTTAGTTCTACAAAATCCTCGAGGAGGTTAGGCAGATTCAATGTTATTTTTATTTAGCGCGTTTATGTCGCCATACCACCAACTAGGTGTTATCATCTCGTCCTTATCGCTCGAAATTCGATTATGGTAAAGATGAATAAGTAATATTTTAGGTAATTGCATTAATAGGTATTTGAAGGGTCTCGACCGACTTCTTGTTCAGGTGATTTATCGGTTCCTTACAATCTTATTTTTCTTTCTGTAATATGGCTACAAGCAGTGGTTCAACAGGCAAAAAATGCGAGTATTTTAATAGTAGTGTGTATCATAATAGGGGTGGCTGATGTTAGTAGTTTTTACAGTTTGTGTTTGTGAAAAACGTCTTTCTGACATTCCCGGAAACCCTAAAACAAGTAAATAAAATACATGATTATCAAAGATTGCTTGTAGTTTATAAGCGGACTAGGTTTGTTTCAAAATCTTTTACTTTTATAGAAGGTGTTAAAGGAAATAAAAACCAATTTTTTACAATTTTTTAGAATGAATTTTTTTAGAGTAGAGTAGCAATAACGGGAAAACAAAAAATTCTGCCCTGTTCATATTAATGACATTGTTCACACTGCTGAGAGGTGTGTTTAAGAGACCATTTGTATGGTATACTTATTATTTTAGGATTTTCACTTTTGTTTGAATGCGTTTCTGAATTTTATGTGGCTTTAAACTTTGACTGACGACCCTTAGAATTTAACTATGTGTTATTTTTATAGAACATCTCACAAAGCACACTTCCTTTCAGAAATATCTCTGATATATTCCGACTGTCTCAAAAACATACCCTTTCATATAAATATTTCTGCGATATTTCAGATTCATTACACCCAAAATGACAATTGAGACACCATGCCTTTG
This sequence comes from Polydrusus tereticollis, assembly GCA_963920685.1. NCBI lineage: Eukaryota > Metazoa > Arthropoda > Insecta > Coleoptera > Curculionidae > Polydrusus > Polydrusus tereticollis. The sequence goes on from OY987331.1 coordinate 35,870,167, forward strand.
ACACTTTACGGTCCAAATGCAGAAAAACCAGCCTGTTCCCCTCACGGGTTCCCCTTATTTAATGTTTTGTTTGTGTATTGTTCAATTAACGATTATTATTATTATGCATTGTTATTTGTGGGTAAACCGTGCTAATACTGAATAATTATATTATGGATAATAAACCTTCAACTTAAAATTTTCAAGATTAAACACAAGTACACAATTTTACCGTAGAATATAATCGCAAGGTGTTTATTGTTATGTTCAAAGTCAAGGTCAAATCAAAGGTCGAGGTCACTTGACCTAAAACTTGGCTTGGACCTTACTAAATATTGGATTTGACTTTGTTTTTCTTGATTGTGTACTTAAGTTTGACCCTGAACTTGGATTTGACTTTGACTTTGAGTTTTTTTTTGAAATTTTGAACGTAACAACGCGCACCCTTGCTATTATACTTCCGTTGAAATTGTGTGCTTGTGTGTAATCTTGAAAATTTAATCTAACTTTATAATTAACCTAACCTTGACCTTGGAAGTGACCTTGAAAGTTGAAGGTCACTTGCAAGGTTAATCCAAGTTTTAGGTCAAGTGACCTTGAACTTGAATTTGACCTAAAGTTTGAGTTTTCGTTGAAATTGTGTACTTAAGTTTGATCTTGAAAATTTAGTGTAACCTTTAAATTAACTCAACCTTAACCTTGGATGTGACCTTGAAAGTTCGGAAATTTGAGGCTCAATTTACTCTCGTATTGTTAAAATATACCATTTTCTTTTGTCAATTTAGTTAGTCAAATTAGTTATCAGTAGGTCAAATCCAAGTTTTAGGTCAAGTGACCTTGAACTTGGATTTGACCTTGACTTTGATTTTTTTTTGAGACTTTGAACATAACAATGCACACTTTTGCTATTATATTTTCTGTTGAAATTGTGTACTTGTGTTGGATTCACTATATTTGTGGTAACGTGTGTCTGCTTTATCCTCTATAATGGCAACCACCAAAATTGTGGCAACCTACCCACGTTGCCATTATTTTGTTCCCCGGTCAGTGACTCCTAATGAGCTGTATATATTAATTGGTGTCCGGGGTGTATAAAGTTTATTAAATTAGTCTCAAATGATATGTCATTATTTTTAGTACCGATATTTACCAATATATTACAATGTGTGTTAGTCGCCGCGGGATATCTTATATTTTTAAAACCACCGTATTTGCGGCAACGGGGCGTAGTAAGATCGTGGCGCCCCCTATTGGAATTTTTGTGATGTTTTCCTGTGCCATTTTTACTGTGATTCCCCCATGTAATCTTGCGATGTGTTATAATATTTATATAATGAAATGAGCAGAAGCAAAAGTGTTGGGTATTGTGGTGCCATTATAATTATTTATTAACCTAGTTGTCTTCTTTAAAACTATTTAAAGAGAACAATGACTTCTCGAACAAGAAAAATATTGTCTCTATTAAAAGAGGATACACCAACGCAGCATCAACCACAAGCTGGTTCAGATCAAAATATGCCATGTTATACTTACCAAATTATGAAACCACAAAGGGATTGGAACTGCAAGATCGACAACGTGCCAGTTAACATAAGCACAGGTAAGAGCCTATTTACGCACTGTCTAATTTATCAGTAAAACTTTAATTACAGATATATATTGTTAGAAGCCAAGCTGTGCGTAGTAAGAACAGTTATGTAATAATATAACGTAACAGTTCCACAAAAGAATCGCTTTGGGCCCAAGTGCGCCCTCCTAAGGTCCCTAGGGAATATGTTAGGTTTTCTCCGGGCTACATGGTAAAGTCATATCTGTCAAGGATTTAAATATAAAGGTATATTATTTTTTTTAACTCTGCATTTATTTCAATACCCGAGATCCCCTTTTGAGCAAGACGGCATTGAAGTCGTGACAATATACAGGGTGTTTCAGAAGTACGGTACTTAACTTAAGGAAATGACTCCTAATGATATTCTAAGAGAAAAAGTTTCTATGAAGATGTGTCCGGAGTTGCCCCGTTTTTGGGTGTTAAAGCTTTTTAAAAAAAATCGGATTTTTATAATTTTATTAAATAATATCCTTTTTCCTTTTACATGCAATAAAGTGGTTTTTATTTTTTTTTTTGATAACAAAGCAAGATACGAAAACAATTCGAGGGACAAAAAAGTCGTACTATTAGTTGGTAAATCCGGAAAAGAAATCGAAATTAGAAAAAAGTTAGTGGCGTACATTTTCTTGTCAATAATATTCGTTAAGGTGCTCCTCGGGACGCCATTGGACCTGATAAATTTAATCTAGTTAGGGCTAATTAAGCCTCGTACCATTATAAATAATGGTGCCAAGTTTCAATAATATTGGGAGAAAGATATTTAAAAAAACTATAAAAACCGTTTTGTTTTTTTTTTTTAATTTAACACCCTGTATATCAAAAATGGGGCAACTCCGGACACATGCTCATACGAACTTTTTCTCTTAGAATATCATAAAAAATCACCCCCTTAAGTTACGTACCTTATTTCTGAAACACCCTGTATACTATATTGGGTTAGTAGAAAGTACCGGAACGCTTAAATAACTTCAAAACCGCTAAAGCTGCGCTTAAAAAATTCGGCAGTTAGAGGTTTCTCGGCATGCGGAATTAAAAAATGATATCGGCCAGACTTTCCAGTTTTGCACTACACATAGTCGCTTCGTTATTCGTAAATTTCGTAAATTGAATGCCCCATTTATTTTTACTCCAATAAATTTATTTATATTTATTATTTATACACTAGTTGTTAATTAAATGCTCAAAGTGGGCCCCATTATTTGCCAGACAGTACCCAAGTCGATCATAAAACTCTCGAAGTGTGTTACTTGATATATTCTGTGTTATAAGAGTAACTTCGGTGCGAATTCTTCGCAGAGTTCGTTTAAATTTTCTGGACGATTTTTGTGGACACGATTCTTCAAATGATCCCACAAGAAAAAGTTTATCAGTCATATCAGGAGATCGAGGTGGCCATTCTGATGCACCACGTCTTGCAATCATCCTCCCTGAGAATTGGTTGTTTAGAAACTGCATGGCTATCCTTGAATAATGGGGTGGAGCACCGTCTTGGTGATACCATATTTCACCTACATTTCTATTTTGTTGAATGGCAGGAACTATAAAATCTCTAAGGAGCTCCAAATACTTCTGTCCTGTTAATGTACATTTTATGGAAAAAGGTCCGAAAATATTGTCACCCAATATTCCCGCCAAGACATTACCTTTCTCACGATATTGGGTGTGAAGTTCTTCCATCCAATGGGGGGTATCTTTAGACCAAATTCTACAATTGTATTTATTAACTTGGCCGTTCAAGCAAAAAGTAGCTTCGTCGCTGAATACAATTTTCTGCGCAAAATAAGGATTTGGTTCATGTTTTCCATCATGATTGCGGCGAATTCTATTCGGCGGTCAGGATCATCTTCTAAAAGTTCTTGAGTGTAATGAATCTTGTACGGCTTTAATTTGTTTTCCTTCAAGATAGTCCTTACAGATTTTTGAAAACTTTAGGCATTTAGAGCTAACTGATTGGTACTTACTTTTGGATTTTCCTCTATTTGTAATAATACGTTTAATTTATTTTCATCACTTTTAGCAGTTTTTGGACGTCCGGTTTTAGCTTTTTATGAACCCTGTTTTCTGCTAACGTCGACAAGTTCTGTGTACGGTGGACTTTTTAATGGGTTTGTTAGGATAGCGGTCAATAAACAAGTCGCAGACTTGTTGATATGTCCTTGTTTTATTTCCATATCCACGAAAAATCAAAATATCAATACGTTGGGTCTCTGAGAGAACAAAAGCCATAATAAAATTATAATTTTATAATCAATACAGTTATTAAGCTGCTTAACTGACAGTGATGTGTTTAATTTGTCATTGTTGTAGCATGGTAACGCGTCGGCAATTGCTTTCAAAAAAACTGAAGCAGCGCCTACTTGTTCATAAGGTATTTACTTTTCGGGCGTTTCTGATAAGTTTAATGCTCATTCTAGAATATTCCAGAATTTTTTTTGCTGGTATCTAATAGTGCAAACAGAACTTTGAAAAATTGGGACCTTACTAAGTTTAAAATGCCAAATGCCGAATTTTTTTGGTGCAGCTTTAGCGGTTTTGAAGATATTTAAGCGTTCCGGTAGTTTCTTCTAGCCCGGTATATATAACTAAAATAATAAAGTAGAGTCGCTTTCAGAATTATGCCGTTTTTAAACCTTCCCGTTCCTGCGTGACCGCCTTATATCTGCTGTAGGTATGTTAAGTTCTCCCACAGGGGTTGTTTATTATAAAACGAAAACTAATATCACAAGCAATTTTTGCATGGCTTTATTGGTTATTCTTCTGATTATGTTTACCTACTTGCGAGGTTATTTACCGTCACTCGCCACCACTGATGCATTGTTCCTCTGACCACCACATAACGCAAAGGGCTGGAACGAGCAAACCTAGAGCCAAATGCATTCAATCTATTTTAATATACTCCGGTTGCTTCTCTCTAATTTAAAATAATATTACCTGACTTCCGCAACGACCTTCCTCGGCTAATTCCGCCGCTCTCTCCCTGTTCGTGTCCTGAGGGAGACGTACCCATTTATAATTATGGTTATACCGTTCCCGATATACGACACGCCGTATATCAACCCGCACACATAGTCGCCGTGGGATTTGCAACGAGTAATGCGATGTGGGAAGAAAGTGCGAAAATGTTAAGGCAATAAGTTCTTTTTGTTGGGGTGGTAAAGCTACAAGGGGAGCTTGTATTGACATTTCTACAGAAAAACACAAGAATTTTCAAAACAAGAAATTATAAATAACATTGGGCAGCACGATTTTTGTAACACAGTTCAGCCCATTATTTTCACATTTCGAATATCTTTCTAATAACAGAAAAAACGTTCATAAAGCTCTAATACGTAAAGTCTGTTCAGAGATATAAGAAAGTGACTAACTGATCCCTATTAGAAAAGACCCAGGCCAACTGTGAAATTGAAATATGGCCGAACAGGTCCGTATTTTGCTTAGAATTTAATCATAATTTGTAATAAAAATAAGTAAGACATTAAATAATATTTTATTTATGTTTAAACGTGAAATTACAAGTTATTTTATTATTAAAGGTCAATATAAGAAAAAAAGGTCATATAAATGTGGGTCTGGAAATGCTTTCTTTTCGAGATACAGTGTGCCAAAAAAAAAAGTAATATACATTTTCCTTCAATACCTCGAAAACGATTTAAGGTATTACACTGATCATGGGTGTGCGCTATACTGGCATGAAAATACGTTTTCTCGATTTAAAAAGTTTTTACCATTTTACCAGTGGCGTACGCGACAGCAAAAAATTAAATTGTTTTGGCGAAAAAAATTGTACGCCTCCGGTATTTTTCAAATCAGGGGTCTATTTCTTAATCTACAGTCATTTCTTAAAAGAAAAAGTATTTTGAGTTTTTTTGGTAGAACAAACCATTTTCAAGTAATAGTTAGAATGCTGTTTTATTACGTTACTGATATTTCGACTTCACGACATTTATTTTGTAAAACAATCGTATCTGAAATTTACAATAAAGTTTATTTTAACAACAAATAACTAAATCTAAATACTAAACCATAAAAAAATCTTAACGAATGTTTTTAAAAATACCACCGCCTGCTTCGATACAATTATTCGCTCGTTTATTAATTGCTCTGGTAGCACGGCGAATTGAGAGACGGTTATTACGGATAACAGCTGCAGCATTGTTAATGCGATCAAGCAACGCTTCCCTTGTTTCTACTCTTGTTGCATAAACCAATGGTTTCATCCACCCCCACAAGCAATAATCCAAGGGATTAAGGTCAGGTGACCTTGGTGGCCAATTGTAAGGACCACCTCTGCCAATCCAACGATCAGGTAAACAAGTATTTAAAAAATTTCGCACTTGGAGACTAAAGTGTGGTGGGGCACCATCATGTTGGAAATACAGTCGTGCCCTTACATCTAAAGGAACTTCATCAAAAATATTAAATAAGTTTTCTTGTAAGAAGCGTAAATAGCCCAGTCCATTAAGATGTCCATCCAGTACAAAAGTACCAAACAATTGATCCCCAAGCATACCACACCATACGTTAATACTAAATCGATGTTGAAAGTTTCGTTCGAATGTAGCGTGAGGATTTTCTTCTGACCACCTATGTTCATTATGACAGTTATTAATTCCGTCACGGGTAAATTGAGCTTCATCACTAAATAAAATGTACCTATGCAGTTCTCGATTTTGACGTATCCATTCACAAAACTCTGTTCTTAGAGCATAATCACCATCGTGAAGATGTTGAACTGGTTGTATGTGAAACGGATTTAAACCATTTCTTTTCAATGTCTCCCAAACGGCTTTGTGTGAAGGTATATGAAGTTCATTTGCAATCCTTCTCGTACTTTCACTTGAATTTTCTGTAGCAATATGAAGAATATTCTCTTCAACATCTACGTCGAGGCCCTGCGATCTTTCGGAAACAATTTTCGCACTTCGAAACATGCCAGTTTCTTGTGCTTTTAAAAATACTTTTTGAAACACTTTTCTGTTAGGTAGGACTCGATTTGGAAATCGACGTTGATATTCATTCACTGCCTGGATTGCGCTACAATTGCAGAAACCGTAGATAAATATCATGTCGGCATATTCCCTATGGCTATACGTCTTAGGCATTGTACAATAAATATTTCACTGCTTACTTACGGTTTAGTAGGTACTAATAATTTATAAAAATATTAAAAATAACACTGTTAGTACTTTATGTAAAATAATGTGCCAAACATTATTGTGACATTAATTTATCAACGCCAACTTGTAAAAAAATTAATTTCAACTAGTAATTTTTGGAAATGGTTGTGAAACAGCATTCTAACTATTACTTAAAAATGGTTTGTTCTACCAAAAAAACTCAAAATACTTTTTCTTTTAAGAAATGAATGTAGATTAAGAAATGGACCCCTGATTTGAAAAATACCAGAGGCGTACACTTTTTTTCGCCAAAACAATTTTATTTTTTGCTGTCGCGCACGCCACTGGTAAAATGGTAAAAACTTTTTAAATCGAGAAAACGTATTTTCATGCCAGTATAGCGCACAGCCATGATCAGTGTAATACCTTAAATCGTTTTCGAGGTATTGAAGAAAAAATGTATATTACTTTTTTTTTTGGCACACTGTATCTCGAAAAGAAAGCATTTTTCCAGACCCACATTTATATGACCTTTTTTTCTTATATTGACCTCTAGAATACCTCATTAAAATATTTCCCTTTCCTCCCGAAACACCCTGTATATCAATATCACTACCGCTGTCATCATCTGTTCTAATTATTAATATTTGTGCTATATTGTTTATAAGCATATATAATTTTTCCACTTTTTCAACATATGTAACAGAATTTGCCCAACTTTGTGAATGGATGTTAAAGACTTCAGTTTCTGTAAGGTCAAGTACACTGGGACTAATAGTAGGGCAAATATTGTTACGACGAATGGCAAATCTCAGTTGGTGCCTAACATGTTCGATGAGATTAAATATACAATGGTATGGTGGAAGCCTTAAAACTGTATGCCCTAGATTTTTTGCATAATTATCACAGAAGAATTCCTTTTGTAGTTTTAAACTTTGTAAAACCCCAATTAATTGCCTTTTGGTGTAATCTTCCTAAAAATAAATGTCATTATCATTCATACATGTGGTTTTGGATTTTTGCTTTTGTGTCATTTGAGGAGGGAGTCTTGGTCAACTGCTTACTATGGTAGCTTGCATTGTCCATTACAATTATGCTATTCGGAGGTATATTTGGAATTAGCTTGTTTTTAAACCAATCGTCAAATAAATCAGCAGTTGTGTCCTCATGGTAATCCAGAGAAAAATCTTTAACGTTTTTTTGCAGACAGAGAAAGTCTATTTGGAATCCATCCGTCTTTAGATCCAGCATGCAGATTCTTAATTCGTTTACCTCTTTTCGATAGCGCGCTTGCTTTACACTTGCCGCTTGAGTCAACCCAACCCTTTTCCGGGGTATCATATGGGTTATCTCCTGAGATACATTGCATTGGGCTCGCACATACTTTCCATGACTTACACACGATTAAACAAACGCTGTATTACACACGAAGTAAGAATAATTACTAAGCTTAAAACTAACTGGAGTGGATATATGCAGTCTTTAGGACATAATTTGTTTTATGGGATTAACACTCTCATTTTGAAGCAGGTAAAAATCGGTTTAAAATCACCAAACTATTACTTTAATAATGAAATTACGTCTTCCGGATTTGCAGTTTACTTTAAGACATCTTTAAGTACGGACAATAATTTACCTGCATTTATTTATTTATTCATTGTTTGTTTATGGCCATATCATTTGTATTGTTTATAATCCCATTTAAAGGCAAAGTGTAACTTTCTTATATCTCTGGACGGGCTTTACTACTTTTCAATGGGCTCATTAGACCCTTATATATTGGCAGGTAGTAAATTTTATTCTGTTTGTAAGTGGCGCTTGTTCATAGACTTATCGTTAAAAGAAGTCATTTTTATTGGGCCACAAATTAGAAAATTTCTGGATGATGTTAATTTTATAGAAAAGCTCACCACGCAAGAACATGCAATCTTGGAACTAACCTGTAAGTGTAGTGAAGGGATTTTTAGACAACAATATGGATGCAAACTATAAACAACTATTAAAAAATAACAAACTTAAAATGAATTATTGTACAGAGTTGTCCTTTATCCTTCCGTCAGACCCAATCCTTGAATGCGTTTGAGGTCTCTTGCTTTTTCGTCAGACCCGGAGCCTTGCCGATGAGTCGTAAATGGCGAAACGCGTCCAAGGATTGGGTCTGACGGAAGGACAAGGGACAACTTTGTACACAAACTTATTTTAAGTTTGTTGTTTTTTAATATTTAACTTTCGGTTGCTAAACCGACACATTAGCTTCCAGCGCCATCCAGCGTTTGAACCTATATGGTGCAGACTGGTTGGATTGATGCGTATGGATGCCACGAGATGAAGCCACGAGCTGCAACTCTCGTCTACTAAAAAGGAGTTAATTAACTTCCTACAAATCGCTTGGTTGCCGATTGTCATTAGAAATTCACTTTCTCCATTTTTTCCTGAGAATTTGGACGCTGTTATCGACGAACAGGACTCGTTCAAGATATCAGGACAGTGGAAATTTGGTTCCAAGGAGGATGGGATCCAGCCATGATGGGTGATTTCTGTTGGTTTTTGACGAGAGAAGATGTAGAAGACGAAACTAACCTGAACTAACCTGAATATAGTCGATATACAGAGTTAAAAAACTTGTAAAATCATTTTTTCAATAAATATTAAATGTGGTTTGTTTAATGTATCAAGAAAACCTTACGTGTTACGACAATTTCTTTTTGTCGTATTCAGATAGATTCATTCTACTACACTATGCTATAAATCATTTAAATATTTATTTAATTTAAATATCTTATTCATTTAAGAAAAATATATTTTTTTTTTAATCAAACAAATTGTTTTTATCTTGCATGAGGGTCGAAATATGAAAAAAATGACAAACACCCCTAAATAATAAGCTAGCTAACATCAAGGGGATCCATTGCAGGGGAAGTCTAGTATTCGTACTACAGTTGCCCTACAAAGCCATCAGAAGATATTAAAACTACTTGAACTATGAAGAAGTCCATGCTTGCATTTAAGTCGTTATAATCAAATAAAACACCGACGGGTCTACCTTCGGTCCATATAATATACCGTGGAGGTAGACCGTCTGTCTTTTATTTACTTAAAGTATTACAATGTGCTGGCGAATCCCTCCGTGGCACGATCAAAGAAATTATCGTGGCCTCACATACACAGAGTGACAAAAAAGTAGGGTATAATGCTTGTAACTTTTGAATTATCTCGTATACGAAAAAGTGGCCTTAATAAATGTTGTTCAGTAAATTATTCCCCACATTTCTACCTGCATGAATTTCTTCTGTCGTTTCTGGTTCGGTTGCCATAGAGACCAACTTACTTTTTTAAATGGAATACCCTGCACATGATTGCAAATTTTGATTCTACTGTGAAAATTATGAATTTTCTGTACTTCAAATTTTTATTTATTTAAAATTGTAACACATTTTATAATAACAAAATAAATAACTTAGAAAGTTGAACAGCTTAACATCGGAATAACAAACAATTGAAACCTTTTCACTGGATCAGGAGTTCAAAATGAACACCATTTTCTGCTAAGCAGAGCGTCAGTCAATCCCTGGACCCGTCTACAACGTTTAAAAGGAAGTCCTCTGGAATGGTCCGAATTTCAACACTAATTCTGACTTTTAAAGATTCTAAGTTATTTGGACGGTTAACGTAGAGTTTGTTCTTTAAGTGTCCCCACAAAAATAAGTCGAGCGGGGTTAAGTCCGGGGATCGCGTTGGCCAGTCAATATCACCTCTTCTGCCTATCCAACGTCCTGGAAATTATTTGCTTATGTATTGTCTAACATTTACCGCATAATACGCAGGTGCTCCATCTTGCTGCTCTTATTTACGCCCCGTGAAACCATTCTGCAAGAAGAAATTATGTGATTCCTGAATAGGTCCAGATATTTTTCGCCATCCAAATTACCATGTATGAAAAAAGGTCCCACAATATGTTTACCAACTATGCTCGCCCAAACATTAACTTTTTCGAGCCTTTCAGTATGGCCTTCCTCGAACCACTAAGTATTGTCAACAGACCAATAACGATAATTAAGTCTATTAACAATGCCATTTAAATGGAAGGTAGCTTCATCCGATAAAATGATATTTGTTGCGAAGTTATCATCGTTATTGCATCTTTCCATCATCAGCTCACAAGATTCAGCTCTTCTATCAAAATCATCCTCGTTTAACTCGTGCACAAACTTTATCTTGTAGGCATGCAACTTCTCCTGCTTAAACAAATTTTTCAGTGACTGATGAAACATATTAAAATTCATTGCGATTGGCCTGGATGATTGTATTGGATTTTCATGTATTGAGAGCACGATATCCAAAGCCTTGTGTCCCACAGTTGCTGTTTTAGGTCGACCTGATCTAGTGGCTTCCCTAACACTGCCTGTTTCTCGAAACTTCTTTATCACTCGACACACCGTTGACTGATTTATTGGAGGCATAGTTGGATATAACTTATTGAACAGTTGACAAACCTGATCCTGCGACTTCTTCATATTTTTGTAACCGCTCATTATTAAAATTTCAACTTGTTGTTTCTCATTCAGATGAACCATAGTGTAAACAAATTAGAAATCAGACAACAGAGAATTAAACAGGAACTTAAAATTGAGCTGTCATGAAAACACCTTGACTCCACTAGGTATTAGGTAGGAATAATTATAATTAGGAAGTTTTTCATTTTTAAGCTGTCATTATCTCGGAAACGGATAGGTGAAAATTTGAAATGCAGAAAATTCAGAGTTTTCCCAGTAGAATCCAAATATGTAATCATATGCAGGGTATTCCATTTAAAAAAAGTAAGTTAGTCTCTATGGCAACCAAACGAGAAATGACAGAAAAGATTCATGCAGGTGGAAAGGTGGGAAATAATTTACTGAACAACTCTCATGTAGGTTACTTTTTCATATGCGAGGTAATTCAGAAGTTACAGGCATTAGTATAATGCAAGTGTATATTCCATTATACAGACTTGCCCAAAATTCTTGTTGCTAAAGATGTAATAGCTGAGAATAAAATAGCAAAATATTTACTATAAATCGGACCACAAATATCTTACAAGTAGCTTTTTAGATGAAAGGACACGCAATTTTACTATGGATGATAATTATGAGCAGCATTTAGTAATAAGCTATTTTCAGGCTGTGTAGATTTCATTGAAAAACAACTTATTCTTCACCTCTGGCACTGCTTTTTGCATATTAATATGAGTTTTCAGATTTGTTTAAAGAGCAGTATATTGTGGCAAGAAGCATACATTTTAACAATCCTTGTGCTTATTTTTGCTCTTCAATTCTCTCCCTGAGATTTTGTAATGTTTTTTAAAAATATTAATAATTTTGCGTATTGAGTATTCTTTAAACTAAAACATAATTTCTTCTTAATGTTAAATCATGATAATTTTTGATATCTCATACTGACAATAGCGTACTTTGAAAACCTTAGGTATTTCCTCTCACTCTTGTTTATAAAAAAAATGAAACGTTTCTGGAAAGTCATAAAGTTTCGATATTTTTTGTTTTTTACGACTTAACTTGGGAATCTACAGTCCCAATTTTAGCAGCTAAGGTAAAACAATTCTGCAAAGAAACTCCCAAAGGTAAAGGGCTGTCAAATATTGAATCAAAGTCAATTTTCTGCTAGGAGCGGAAAGATTTTTATTACAAAATGTATATTTTATAGGGTCAGTGCCGTAGAAAAGTAATTTTTTCACTTTGAAACCTGGACACATACAGGGTGTCCTACTAAGGTCGCCAGGGTACAATATTATAGAAGCCATAAACCTTACGGCTGCGAGAAAGAAATTATTTATTATATAACTAAATCGACCAAAAGAAATTGCTGAAAAATAGTTTCAAGTTTCCAAAATCGCCGCTAGGGGCACAGTTACTAGGATATTATATCTAAAAAGTGGAAATTTATCAGATAATCGCTATGTTATGGATCATGTTCGTTCTTTAAATCAGTCGGGGACTATTAATTTCTATTTGTATACAGGAAAGCTTCTCAGCAGGACTTAGCATAGGTTTAATGCTGAATCTTCAAATTCGTAGCTTGTTGAGGTAGGAGGGGTGGTAGACAGCAGCAGAGAAGGGTGTTTTTTTTTTTTAATTATTTTGTGTTCGTTCTCAGTCAGTTTATTGTGGTGGAGGGGGAAGGGGAGGCTGGGCAGGAGTGAGCCAGTCTCTCGGTAGTCTGTATGATTTGAGTGGGTTTGAGTAAATGTGTGATTGTATGATCAGCGGATTTAGAAAAACGTCTTCCGTTCGTAGTAGTTGATAATAAGTTTGTCAATATGTTTAGCAATCGTCGGCATTTGTAGGTCATTATGTAGCGTATGTATCATCGTGAAGCGCGGAGCGTTTGTCATAATTACTTTACATTACAGTACTTTGTTCCGGAATGTCTGAATTTTTTTGTATGTTGACTTGGATACGGTGCACCAGAAGGCGACGCCATAAAGAAGAACAGGTCCAATAATAGTCTCGTACAGCAATGTCTTTGTTGGTAAGTCTAGTCTACTTCTACCATTGATGAGTGAGTAGATGGCGCCGAGTTGACCATTCGCTTTTTTTAGGCGCTGGTCTACGTTATCGTTCCAAGCCAGCCTCTTATCGAAAGACAGGCCCAGATATTTGATGTTATTACACCAGTCTATTCTGGTGTTTTTGACTTGAAGTCTGGTTTGGGGAAATTTACATGTTGACCTCGAAAAGTAGATGGCTTAGGTTTTAGCGTCATTTACGCGAATTTTCCATTTGTCTAACCACGCCTCGATAAGTTTTATGTAGCGTTGCAGCTTTGAGACTACCAACCTTGGCTGTTTGGCGGTGGCGGTGATCGCGGTATCGTCAGAAAACAGGTATAATTAAGTTTGAGCGAATTTAGGAATATCGCTGGTATATTGTACAGGTCCGGTGCAAGGGGGGAACCTTGCGGTACTCCGGCTCTGACGTGTCGCACAGTCGATATCGCATTCTCAGACGAAACCGCGAAAATTCTGTCCGTCAAAAATGAGTGAATCACCTTTATTAGGTAGTTCGGCATACCTAATCTTATTAACTTTAGAATGAGTCCGTCATGCCAGACCTTATCAAACGCTTTGCTGACGTCAAAAAAACCGCTCCTGTGCTATAGCGACCGTTAAACCCCTTGAGCACGTTGGAAGTCAGTCTTGTTGTTTGGCGCACCGTGCTATGAGCACTATAACTAAATCGACCAAAAGAAATTGCTGAAAAATAGTTTTCAAAATGGCCGCTCACAGTTACTAGGATATATCTAAAAAGTGGAAATTTATTAGATAATCGCTATGTTAATGTATTATTTTAATGACAGAAATAAAAAGTTCGGTAATTTTTGAGGAAATTGTCTCTAAGACTTTTTTTGTATCTTTGAGAATGTGGGTGGAGGAAGCTTATGGAGAAAACGCTTTTTAAATTGCTATATCTTCCACATCCTTTACTCAAATTTAATCAGCTTAGGCTTGTTTAATACACACTTTTACACTTACTTTGGACTTTGGGTGTGGTCGCTAATGCATACCGCGTCTTCTAGGTGGCGCTGTTTAAATAAGATTTAGATTTTTAAATCTTCTCATTAGAATTAAATGGCATGATACATTCTTTTATTGCTCAGCTTATAGAGCATATAAATAGCTACATTTTGACTGGAACTGTGATTCGATATCTTTGTTTGTTTTCGAGTTATTTACCAATTACTATTTCAATTTAAAAAATTAATATTTAAAGAGTCTGTGTTCATAATTTTTCCATAATTTAATATCAACAATAATTATTAAGCATAAGGAGGTATCGTATATGGCAGGTGGCGCTTAAAGCCGATTGTCGGTTTCTGTGAACTGAAAACGCGATGTAAAAGAAAGATGTTTGTCCCTTGTCCTTATATCAGACCCAATCCCTGGACGCGCTTCGCCGTATTACGGCTCCTCGGCAAGGCTATTAAGGGACAAGCATCTTTCTTGTAAAAATAAAATAATTTAATGCAATTCGTAAAGTAATTTTTTAACGAACATTTCAATGGCAATATTTATTTGAAGTTCTTAAGGAATCAATTGCCGCCTCTATTAGAAGAGGTTCCATTAGTAACGAGATGGGACATATGGTTTTAGCATTACGGGTGTCCTGCACACTTTTTTTTGATAGTTCGTGACTTTTTGTAACAAAGATACTCAAACCGATGAATCGGACGAGGAAGTTTGTTTTCATGGCCGCCAAGATCCCCAGATCTCACTGTGCTTGATTTGTATTTATGGGGCAGGCTAAAAGGCATTGTCTTTCAGACTCGTCCTACTACTGCTGAAACATGAAGCAGCGTATCGACGATGCCATTGCCAGCATTTGAAGAACTGAAATTTAAGCAGCAGTATTAAGCACGCAACGCAGATTAAATCGTTGAATTGAAAATAATGGAATTCGTTTTGAAGATTTATAAAGATTTTTTGTTCTTTAGTTTTTGTTTTATTGTCGTTGATCAAGTCCGTTGGCCTCTTAAATTTAAAAGTAGTAAAAAGTAACTTGACGCTATTAGAGTTTCATCGTTAAATGATCTTGCCTTTGAATCAAGTTACTTTTTTTTTAATACAGGCGAGAATAGACATTAAATAAATGTACTGAAAGGAGAAATATTTCAATAATTTTTAATACTGATATTAAATTGACAGAAATATGGCTGTTAATTCTAATCAGCATCATCCAAGAACTTATTTCAGTGGCCTAAAACAATTGCGAATCTGTTATTAGTTGGAAGAAAGAAAAGTATACCTAAAAGATTTTGAATTTGGGAAGTTTTGAAAAATCAAAAATGCAATAATAATTACAATTATTATCACAATATCGTTAAAATAGTGGAGTTCTGCTGTCAACTAATCTTTACAATTTTGTCCTTGCCTTTAAATCAACTTTTTTTTTTAATTTTAGGCAAAACAAATGCACTAAAATGATAAACATTTTAATAATTTAATTTAATAACTATTGTTGATATTAAATTGATGAAAAATTATGACAAGAAAATCTTGAAATTCCTTTCGTTTCGCGGTAAGCTTGAAGGTAAGCATTAATTTTTTGAATTAAAATAGCAATTTGTAAATAACTCGAAAACAAATAAAGATATCGAATTACGTTGGTCGCCATGTCTTTATTGTAATTTACAATGTAATATTACAATTAGGTAGTTGGAGTTCAACCAACAAAGTTTTACCATATGAATAATAGAAAATGTAGTTTAAATATATGGAATTTATAATCATCATTATCCAATAACATGGGTGTAGTTTATGGGCGATTTACAAGACTTAGACTTGTATAATAGCGGCAGACCATGCGATCTATAGTACAACATATTAGTATCACATAGGTAGGCAGCGAGATAGCTAGTGCAAGTTCACAGGAAATTTTTATTATTCTGTTTTACTAAATTTGAACTTATAACGAGGGACGTTTTTAAAATCGATAGACACTTTATTCTACATTTCTAAGACCTGATAAGTGAAGGAGCGTTCAAACATAGTAGTGAGATGTGCAAGTTGTGTTATCGCAAATTTATGCCTAATTTCTAAATTGCGAACGTCATATCTGAATTTGACCTTATCGTACAGATAATCAGGACACTTATTACAAATTATCTCATTGAACAAGCCCAAGCTGTGTAACATACGTCTCTCGTTCATTCTTAACCAATGAATGTCACGTAGCTTTGAACTCCCTCTGACGACCGCGGATTGCTCCTATCAAACGAACGCATGCATTCTGAATAAGCTGTATTCTTTTGATATGACAGAGGGGCTGTATAGCACATTACAATAATTACAATGCGATAGAACAATGAAGTCGCACAACACATTTTTAAGACTTTCATTGAGTAGTGCTCGCTGACCAAAGATTAACTTCAGATTAGTAAGCGACCTTCTGATACAATTTATATGTCCAGAAAATCTTAGATCAGTTCCTAATAGCAGCCCCAGATTTCTTGCTGTAGTGCATGTGCTCACTTTCATTATTTGAACTAACATAAAGAAGATTTTGACTCTGGTTACGACTTTGTGTTCGACCAAACAGCAGTACTTGCGGCTTAGTGAGATTTATCGTAATGCCGTAAAGCAGGGTGCCGCTGAGGCCTTCTTAAGGACATCCAGATCATGCTTCAATTTATCATTCGCCCCCAAAATTATATCTGGCTTAAACGAAAAGCATAGTTGTGTATCATCAGTTTAGAAGTGTGCAGTTAAATGTCTCAAATAAGTAATCAGTTGGGATGTACAGGGTCATTCCGTATATTTAGACAGCGTCTGCTGCGTATGTTATAAGAGATATAAAAAAACTTTAATTACAAAAGTTGTGGGGTTTATCCTAAATCGCCAGAAAATGTTACGCAAAAAAACAAATGAATATCACAAAGTTAAGAAAAAACACAAACTTGGTAAATCTTTACTGGATCACCCTGTATATTGAAACAAAAATTAATAGATCTTTTTTTCCTCAATTGAAAAATATATGATATGTTGACATTTGGTTTAGCCGTTTTCGAATTATATGCATTTTAAAAAAGTGATTAGGTATATTGTTTAATTAAGTCGCACTTGCCATAAATTAACAAATGACTCGAACGCCATTATTTATTATTATTTATATGGCTGTCAGATTTCTTTTATTCCATACGTAAGATGGGTTACACAGAGGAAGAAAAATTAGAAATAGTTCGCCTATTTTAGAAAAACAACAATAATGTTGCTCAAGCGCAAGCAGAGTATCGGCGTATTCATCGCGAAATCAATCGGTTATTACTTATTTTTAGAAAATCCAAAGTTATCTACAGCCGATGCTAGTAAATACTTTGGAAAATCAGCAAAAAAGATTCAAACTGTTTTACACAAATATGGATATAACCCATATAAAATGTTACCGGTACAAAAATTGACAGATGATCATAAAATTAGAAGACTAGCATATTGTAATGATAATATGTCGGTTAGAAAAACTGAAGACAACGATTTTTTTAATAAGATTTTGTGGAGCGATGAAGCTACGTTTACCACAGCAGGGGTGTATAACCGACGAAACACACATATGTGGGCATCAGAGAACCCCCACTCTTATGTTGAAATTAAAATTCAGGGTCGAATGTCGTTAAATGTTTGGTGTGGTATTCTTAAGAACCGAATAATTGGTCCGGTTATATTTGAGGGCTCGTTAACAGGAGATAGATACATCCAGTTTTTAAAAGTCATTAAAGGTTTCTTAGAAGAACTTCCTATTAGGGAATATAACAACATAATATGGCACCAGGACGGCGCGCCGCCTCATAACATAATGCTCATAAGAAATTTTTTAAATAACCGGTTTAACGAGTGGATTGGAAAGCATGGGACCATTAACTGGCCACCAAATAGTCCTGACCTGACCCCTTTGGACAATTTTTTATGGGGCTTTCTAAAAAATGAAGTATACAAAGAAATAAATCAAAGTTTAGAGGACTTAAGGCAGTATAGACTCATTAAATGAAGAACATCCGGAGTATATTGACAATGCTTTATCTAAATTAGAGGAAGATTACAGAAAATGTATTGAAAATAACGGCTGTCACATTCAACACTTGTGAATTTTCATAAATTATTTTATTAAAAAATATATTTTTAATTTTTCGGCTCTATTTTGTTTATTGACAATAATTAAAACAATTTAAACGATATAATCATGCACGTAGTTAAAATGCAAATATTTCGAAAACGGCTAAACCAAATGTCAGCATATCATATATTTTTGAATTCAGGAAAAAAATCTTTTAATTTTTGTTTCAATATACAGGGTGATCCAATAAAGATTTACCAAGTTTGTGTTTTTTCCTAACTTTGTGATATTCATTTGTTATTTTGCGTAAAAACCCTACAACTTTTGTATTTAAAATTTTTTTTCTATCTCTTACCTATAACAACCGCAGCAGACGCTGTCTAAATATACGGAATTACCCTGTACATAGAGAAAAGAATAAGGGCTCCCTCAGGTACACCGCATGGGACTATCACAGGACTCGACAAGTTACCACTAAGCCTGACCATTTGACCTCTACCAATGAGATACTCCTTGATAAGAGGTGTGAAACATCATCAAAGCCTAGATAATTAAGTATGCTCAAGAGAAGATCATGATTTAGACTGTCAAAGGTCTTTGAGTAGTCCAAAAGAAACGATGCTGTCAAATCGCCACGGTCCGAGGCCTCCAAAATCTCATCTGTTACCTTTAACAGGCATAGAAAATTCTTTTTTCTATGTTAACAGGGCAGTCGTAGCTCCTGCGAAAACCAGACTAGAAGGCCGACAATATTTCTTGACGGGCAATGTGCTCTCTCCCTTGGCTCCCTATGCTCCTCTCGATGACCTTGGAGATGGTAGGCAATATGTTGATCGGTCCTAAATGCTTTCCCTCATTTGGGGACTTAATTTTTGGAATAGGCAAAACATACAGAGTTATGATAAAGAAACGGATCAGCCTTTTAATTAAAAATCGCTCGGACCCGTCAAGTTTATTTTTTTGAAATGCATTTTTTTTATAAAAAGATGTTGTACGGGTAGATCATAAAAGTGCTACATGTGTCAACTTTAATTTTTTTAATGAAACATATTGTATATTTTTACATTTTTATATTCTACAATCAATTCTAGACATTTTTCGTTAATCATGCCCTATAGCCGTTTACGAAATATTAACACTTTAATGATGATGTTTCTCGACATAGCAACGTTCTGAACTTAAGTCACAATCTTTTGACTATGACAATTTCTTATTTAAGTTTGAGACATCTAAAAAATGACAGTGAATGTTAATCAAATTTGAATTTTGCTCTGCTGATATTTCATCGAAATGCGCCTCGCCGAAGATGAGCGCAATGAAATTTTGATTATGTTGGGTTGTGGAGATAAAAGTAGAAGTCATAGGGAACTCCGTGATATGTTTAATGAAAATGCCCAAATCGCCTGCCTATTGGTCAATCAACAGTATCTAGGGTAGCAAGTTAGTGGAGAACTTCTCGTACTATTAAAGATAGTATTAAAAGTGGTCGTCCTGGTGTATCCGAGGAGAAAAAAATAAACCTATTATTATCACTAAAGGAAGATTATCATAGCTCAAGCACACAACTTGGACGGGACTACGATATTCACCAAACCACCGTATCTAAATTTTTACAAAAAGAGAAGTTTCATCCATACAATCCAGTATTTGTACAAGAGTTATTGGACGATGATCCTGATATATAAGTATAATGAAAAGGTTAATGTTTAAGCGGGCATTAGTGAAAATGGGATAATCGGACCATTGTTCTTTGATGAGAGTCTCACTGGAGAAAGATATCTAAATTTCCTTTAGAATGATCTGGTTCCAGCTCTTGCCACTCTGTTTCCAGATGATAATGATCCTGATTTACCAAGTTTCACCTTATGGTTTCAACAGGATGGTGCTCCCCGCATTATGTTGTTCATGTAAGGGAGTACTTAAATACAATTTTTCCGGGGCAGTGGATAGGTAGACGGGGGTCAATAGAGTGGCCACCCAGATCGCCTGATCTTAATCCACTTGACTTCTTTTATGTGGCTACGTCAAAAATTTAGTGGTAGATACACTGAAGGAGTCTATTCGACGAGTAATAAGAGAAATATCTCCACAAGTAGTACTAAATGTACAACAGGAATTTCTAGATCGATTGATCTACTGCATAACAGTTGGTTGAGGATATTTTCAACATCTTATAAAATAGTTTCTATTCATTCTTTGTTGTTTGTTTATTTTGTTTGTAGCATGATTAATGAAAAATGTCTAGAATTGATTGTAGAATATAAAAATGTAAAAATATACAATATGTTTCATTAAAAAAATTAAAGTTGACACATGTAGCACATTTATGATCTACCCTGTACATCTTTTCAAAAAAAATGCATTTAAAAAAAATAAATTTGGCGGGTCCGGGCGATTTCTGATTAAATGGACGGTTTTGTATATAAAAGGCTGATCCGTTTCTTTATCATAACCCTGTATGTATAAGTCTTCCAACATTCAGGAAAAGTGCGACTCTCAATACAGAAATTTATGAACTGAACAACAACCGGTATTATATGGGGACAGCAATAAGTTGGCATCTTGATGCCAATTCCATCGCAACCAATTGCCTCTGATTTTATAGAAGATAAGCTTTTTTAATGTCTTCCACTTGTGCCACTTTAAAACCAGAGTTTGTCACAACCCCTTTCCTATGGCTATTATATAAAAGTTAAGGGATTCAGGATCTGGATCCCAGGATTGAGTTGCGCCCAAACAAAAATCAAAACATCAGCACTAAGTGCGCAGGGACAAGTTTTTTTTTCTTTGACTAGATGTCAAGCTCCCTTAGCAGCTTTCAATTTTCCATTATTATTATATTACGAATACTATTTTCAAAATATAATCTTTTCTCCTTGTCGATAGCATTGCCTACGAAATTTCTAAGTTGCCGATAAGATTGCCAGTTTTGGTCGCATAATCATAAGTTAAATTATCATGAATGATTGGGTTTGAACTATTACTCCTACCTTTAGGCCAGAAAAATAAATGTAAAATCTGTATGCATCAAATAGAGATGGAGATAAAATTGAATGTTTGGATTAGTGTTACCAATATAATAATGCGTTCTGGTTAAACCAAGGGGCATAGTCCCTCTTTGCTTGAAAGCAAAATAAAAGACAATTATACACAAAATAAGATAAGCTTTATTTTACAGTTGAAAGTCGTACAGTAATGATTTATTATAGCATATCTTCCACAGAAAGCTAACAATATTATTGAGTAAATTACAAATTTAAAAGCCAGCGGATTAGGACTCCTTAAATCTTTCCTAAAAATGACAATTTGTTTAAAGATAACTTTTTTTTACAGAATATTATATTGACAGAAATTGTTAGGAAAGTTTTACACCTGATCTATCTTAAAAAGCATTTTGAAAAATTAGAATTTGGAGTTGGTTTTAAGCATTGTCATTGGCCATTGAGTAAAATAGCCGTATTAAAAAATAAATTATTAATATGCTGTTATTATTGACAGCCACATAACCTTCATAAGAACAATGAATTGATTTTACAATGTAGTTAACAGAATATTAGTAATTTGAGGCTTAGAGACCTTGTTAATTAATTAATTAGTAATTTTTATAATTTTTTTTGTAGATACATTAAATCCAACTCCAGCTTCTGACACATATAACCGTTTAGTATATTTATATTACAATTTATCAAAGGATATGTGACAATTTTAAATTTTAATATCAATAATCCAATTATTAAACAAATATATAGATACTATGTACAATATCACCAATTTAAAATCCATAATCTATTTCTACATTGTATTCTTGACCCAAATTAAAAATTACCTTATTTTTTACAACCCTGTACTGGATTTGAAAAATATAATTAATTTTTTTAAATAATGATAATTTTATGGAGGAAACCGATTTAAGTTACAGGGTGTCCGAAAATGACGATGACGGCTATGATTCTACATAAAAATAAAATTAAAAAAGGTCATATTAACATAAGGTTTGTTTCCGTTTTTGAATTTATGAGAATCTAGATTGTTGGCCTGATGAAATCGACGCTTGCGACAGATTGCAAAGTATCCCTTTCCGGTCTTAATACACAAATGGCTTTTTAGTTCAGGTTAGTGTTATTGGAAGTCACTTTTTTAAAATATTGTGACCCATATTACAGTGGCGTGGTAACAAAGGGGTAGTTGGAAGTTTAGGGATATATTTTTTTTCGCTAAATATTATTTCGATATTTTTTAAATAAATGTTCCTTTAAACATTCTTACGTAAAAAAGGTCCTCTGGGTATAGTCGATCGTTTTTGAGATAAAAGAAATTTAATGCTTAAAATATGAATAATAATAGGTATTATTAATAAATACCTACTAACCAATCAATAAAAAACTAATAAACATTTCTTTCAATCAGTTTTGTTCTTACAAGCTTTATAATAATTTTATGTTGAAAAGTCAAGATACTATAAATATTATTCTGTACAGAACCATCTGCCAAACTACGTTAATAGGATTTTTTTAAATATTTTTCGATGTAGCTTAAAATTTGTCATCGTCACCCTGTATTTAACATAACATTGAGATGTTTTAAACGTTTGCTTTAAGCAATATTAAACCACATTAATACTATACCATTTTTAAATGCTGATGAACAATTTTGCGACGAAAATTACATATACAGGGTGGCGCAATAGTGTGACAAAGTACTACATCTCCCTTATATTTAATAATTAAAACAAAAAGTTTGGATGTAGGTTCTATAAGGCAAAGAGGTCTATAATTTAAAAGTATTGTCAATTATACAAGGTGTTTCACAAAAGCGAGCCGCTAAAAAATTTCTTTTGTTTCTAAATAGGGCACCCTATATATTTTTGCATATTTGTATTCCCCTGAAAATTCTCCAATGATGCGGTAATTAGTTTTGTATTTTATTGCGATGTTGCCAGCTTATTTAAACAATTCCTCAAATCGTTAAAAAGACATGGTCTTCTAAAACCTGCTATAATTTCCAATCTACATGAATTGTAACAACGGAAATTGACACAGAAAAAGATAAATGTTTGCTAAAGAGTTTAAACTGGCCCGTAATTAATTAATTTGTACAGGGTGTTTGCTACAAACCTGCGAACCTAACAAATTTTAAACTAATTTTCTTTGATTTTTTAAATGGAACACCCTGTATTTGAATACTCTATCGTGTATAGTTGTTAGCCCTTTATAACTTTTATTAAGGTTTTCCTATACCCATCTCTTCTAGTTTTCGCGGTATATTCATTTTTACGAATTAAATCCTCGAAATCGGAATAAAACCCCTTTCTCTCCTTTTTTGTCTAGCTAGCCATGAGAAATAAACGTCAAAGTAATGCTCCTTTATCTGTCAGTAGTAAAAATTACTGTTGTAAACTGTTTTCTAAAGTATATTTGAGTTTTAAAATTAAATAGTGAATTTTACACAAGCCGAAAGGGTTGATATGATTTCTGTTCTGGGAGCTACTGACAAAAAAATTACTGAGACTTTTCGCAAAATCATTTACCTGAACTAATCGCTCAAATACCGTATGCAACTCAAAATCATGTAGTTTCTTTATGATGGAGCCCCACTCCATTTTACCCACGCTATCAGAACTTTTTTAAATGCAGCATATCCAGATCGTTGGATTGGAAGAGGAGGACTTGTTCCGTGGCCGGCGAGTTCGCCAGATCTAACTAAAATGGATTTCAGCATATGGGGATTTGCTAAAGACCAAGTCTATAAAATATCCACTACAACAAGGGAAGACATGAAGATTAGAATTAGAAATTGCTTTCAAGATATTAGTGTTATAATTTAAGTAATTAATTCGGGAGACGTGTTGAACTGTAAATTCAAGAGGATGGCAGATATTTTGATTTGTGAACTATGGGCTTTTTGATGATGTTAGCCTTACACTTAAGAGTATTATTTTTCAAATTTAATTTTCATGCAAGTTCCCTATTTTGAGAATTTAACTCATAAAAATGAATATACCGCGAAAACTCAAAGAGATTGGTATAGGGAAACCTCAATGAAAGTTATAGAGGACTAATAACTATACACGATAAAATGGTCAGATACAGGGTTTCAAAATTTCAAAAATTAAAGAAAAATTAGTTTAAAATATGTTAAGTTCGCAGGTTTGTAGCAAACACCCTGTACAAATTAGTTAATTACGGGCTAGTTTAGACTCTTTAGCAAACATTTATCTTACTTTGTGTCAATTTTCATTATTATAATTGACGCGGATTGGAAATTATAGCAGGATTTAGAAGACCATGTTTTTGTAACGATTTGAGGAATTATTTAAATAAGCTGACAACATCACAATAAAATGCAGAACTAATTACGGCATCGTATGGAGAATTTTCAGGGTAATATAAATATATAAAAATATAAAGGGTGTCCTATTTAAAACAAAGGTAATTTTTTAGCGGCTCGCTTTTGTGAAACACCTTGTATAATTGAAAATATTTTTAAATTATAGACCTCTTTGCCTTACACAACCTACATGCAAACTTTTTGTTTTAATTATCAAATCTAAGGGAGAATATGGTAAGTTGCCACACTATTGCGCCACCCTGTATGTATCGAAAATTTCTATTTATTATCTTATTAAACAAATATAAATTAACTGTTAAAAAAATATTCGTATATTTCTATTATTTTTATTTTGGGTCTGTAGCTAAAATAGATTTAAACTAAAATAATTATCACTGTCGATCGTCTTTAATATTGTCTTAATAATTCTTTTTACCGACCACTTGTATTGGTGGTCCCCTTAAAAACAAGGTTCATATTCTTTTTACACTAGATAGCAAATATAACAAATGTTTTAATACCAATATTTGGAATATAATTTACAGCTGAATATAAAAAGTTATTTTATCAAAGAAACAAACTTACCAATGTTAAGGACAACTAAAGTTATGTTTATTAAACCGTTGGAGCTTTGTTCCAAAGCAATCCGAAAACTCGGTTAAGTTGAAGCTGAATTAATCATCATCCGCTGTCAAAAGTTTCGGATTCGATTTTTCAGCAATTAACATTTACAAAGCTTTCAGCAAAGCCCCACCATGTTCATTATTAAATTTTAAATTTTCAACCCGGTTACATTTGCTTTGGTTAGAACTTGTCTTGTCGAGAATCAAGATAAATAATATAGTCGGATTATTTTATATTTACCGTTAGATTCGTACAACTTTTAGCGTTATTGCATTAAGTGTGTTAAAGACATTTTTCGTTGTAGTACTGACCATGTTAAGAATTATATATTAGGTTATTTAAATGGTTGCTATAAGATTTGACTTAATTTTTTTTAGTATACAGGGTGTTTATTAAACATACGGCAAAATTGAAAGGGTTATATTTTGATCTTTGATGATTTTTGAAAAGTCGCTTTGTTTCGAAGATAGAATTGTCCAGGGAATAACTCCTTCAATTCTTGCCGTATGTTTAATAAACACCCTGTATATGATCTTAAAACAGTGAACATAATTTGATAATCAATTTTGTGAGTAACATTTTTACGACAAAAAAGGCCATAAACGAAATTGCCAAATAGCAACAAACTTGAATAAAATCAGGAGATACATTTTATCATGTAGATTTTTCGACCAAACAAAAAACACAAAAACATTATTATTTTTTCAAAATTTTTAGTTTGACAGTGGTTAGTAACCTAACCCAACAAAATTTTATCTCGGGAAAGCCAACATGTTGGTACCAGGTTGCTAGTAGAAAACAGCTCGCTGTCATAGTATCTTGCCCTTATAAAACACTCCAGAGATATATAGTTAGTAGAAGCTTTTTTAGTGATTCGTTTCAGTGCCTTGAACTTGATGTTCATTTTCCCAAAAGTCTTACACTTAGAAAAGACACGCACAAGTTTGTAAAAAATGAAATAGAACTGTTTATATTCCAAAGATTTTCGATTTAATTCTTAATGGCAATAATAAACTACCAAATACAATGTGTAAAAAAAACAATCATTGACGAATGTATAAATTAATAGAAGGGAAAACCCAAACATTTGTTTGAAAATAAAGTAACATCTAAAGCTACTTACATGATTACAATATGTACAAGGTAATTGGCAAATATAATTATTTGAATTTTAAAATTTAAACAACAGTCTTATATTACAATGTTTTTATATAAAAAATATTGGTTATAGATCTGACCACTTTAACGGGGTTTTTCCAGCAATTTTAATTTTGCGACTATCATTAATTTTTATTTGAAATCTCTCTCTGGAACAACACTACATCTATAATAATGTTGGACTGCTGAAAAAACATCTTATAATAGTATATGAAATTCTTTACGCTACACAGTTCCTCATTAGGTGCAACAGTGAGTCGATTGGTAGCTTTTGATTTGTCTACATCCAAAACCAATGAAAATGAAAATAAAATATGTATCCGCTAATGGTATAAAAAGAAACCATATACATATGTAAAATATTAGTATTTAACCAAACCAAAAGTTCGCAATGCATTTTTCATAAACTCAACAGTAAACTTTGAACAACTTTGCGTATAACGGCTCGTCCTCGTCAGTGAGGCTATAGAATCATGGCTGCGCTTATGGCGGCGACTCTTGTAAGTTAAGGACCAGCTCGTCTGGTCTTTGCAGGAGTTTCTTTCTCCTTCTCTGACTTGAGAAGTTTCTAGTAGTGGAAAAATGTCACGTATAGGTTTATTTTTATTTGAAATTGAAAAAGTAGTCCATACTTACAGTGGAGTTGATACGATAGGAAATAAAAAACTTGAAGTCTTCCTCCACAAAAATTTTATTTTTTACATCTTTCTTCAAGTTTTATAAAACTATTGTTTAATTATTGTCCTATTTATTATTCCTAACAAACATGTACGCAATAAAAAATCCAATGCTATTTGCATTTTTTAATCAACAAAAATCCAAAAAAACTGTTTAGATTTTTAATTTAACAATAAAGCCCTACCTAAAATTTTCAGTGATTAATTAGAATTTTTAATATTTTTTTAAAACTAGACCACCAAGTGATTTAAACGCAAATATATCGACAACCTTTACTCGGAGCGCCATCTACAAGGTATAAGTAATAAACTTAAAAGTAGTATCTTCACTCAAGACGTGAATAATATTTTATATTGGGCCACAAATAACTTGTGAACTTTTGAAAGTAGCAAAGGGTCGCAGACAGGGCCCTCTATAAAAACGCTTGTTATTTAGAAAGCTTTTTGTAGAAATCGTCCATTGTACTCTAAGAGACCGTACATACAATTTACTAAAAAGATGGGGAATGACACAAAGTCTCGGTCTCGCTAAAATTACGTCTTTATCTTTATTAGGTGACACATGTTTTGCCTATAATAGGCATCATCAGACCTATAATGTAACCCAATTAACAATAATTATTGGATATTAACAAAAGTAATATTACCCAAATTGAGGTCTAAAACGTTGAATTCCATAAAAACATACAAGCTCAAAACACAGACAAAATGAACATTTTTTGGAAAACCATAAAAAGAGAATAAGGACGAACTTGAATCACATAGAGCAGTAGATACGTTGAACTGAACACGTGGACAAGTACTTTAGCCCAAGTTGTAAAACACTTCGAATTAAACACAATAAAATAAAATAAGACACGATAGTACCGGAAGGGAGAACCTTACCACACAATTATTTGTTTATATTGTTGAATATTAGAAGGGGCTCGAAATTAAAAACATATTCACACAAGTGAGTACTGGACTCTTCTTTGCTTTCGTAATTTCCATCTTCTCTAACAGATTTAATCTAACACCCTTGGGACATTCGTGTAAAAGTTCTACATTTTTAGATGAAGAAAACTGATGCTTTGAGGTTAGTAAATGACTTGCGAACGCTGATTTGCTTTCAGTTATATCGGAGTTTTAATATTTGTTAACGAAACTTAAATATTCTTTCACCCTTGTGGAAAATTTCCTTCCAGTCTGGCCGACGTATACCGCAGGGCAATCTCCACAGTTCAAGGCATAAACTCCCGATTTCGACATTCGATCAACTTTGTCCTTAATCCTCACCAAGTGATGTTTTAAGGTGTTTTTGGTTTTAAAAACTATAGAGACGCTAAATTTCCTAAAAAACTTCGCCAACTGATATGAGATGTTTCCGAAAAATGTTAAACATCTGCGACTATTTGTATTGAAGTTAGTATATAAGATTTATGAGAAATTGTATTTGCTAACATATTTATAATAAAGTTTGTTGATTGCGTTCATTTTAAAACCGTTGCTTAACGCGATTTGTTTTATTAGACACAACTCCTTTGAAAATGCTTACTTGTTTAGAGGAAGCTTAAATAGCTTATAAAAGAAAGAATTGAATGTTGTAAACTTATGAGTAAAGACTAGATTTTATGCATTTTGCATATATATGCATTTATTGCATATTTTGTGATTTTAAAGGAAAAAATGCATATTTTAAGAACTATTGCATATCTAAGAATGTTTTGGGATTTCTGTGTTTCTTACGTTTCATGGTCGCACGCCGCCGTGTCGCCTGTACTGTCGGTGTCTGAAGATAAGAGGGCAATAAATAGGCTAATTAATAAAGTAATAAACTAATAAAATAAACTATTATTCTTCTATTGAGATATTCAATTAGTGGGTGGGTATTTCTGACAAGATATTTTAACTAGAATTTCTTTATCTACACCTTCTATAATTATCTATTTGCTCACATTTGTTACAGTTTGTCAGCATTATTGAGGTTGTCGTTTGTCCTAGCTGCGGTAGGTATTGTAAACGCAAACAAAGTGAAAGTGAAAGCAGTGATTATGTCGAAAATACGATGTATTTCCTAGATTAGGCCTTACCCAGAACTTGCTTTGGACGGCGACCATGTTTTTTGCAAGTCTTGTTCAAAAATTGTTCCCTGCTCAAAGAAATTTCAAATAGACCAACGCATTAAAACGCCGTCTCACATTGCTAAGGTTAACAAGATGAAGTCTGGTCCCATACAGTCAACGCTGAAGCATTGAAGTTATTTGAGATATTTAATAACGGAAACCATGACTAGTCAGAATTTAACGAAGATCTATGTGAAACGTTCTTGGCTGCTAATATTCTCTTAAACAAGTTAACTAATCCGCAAGTTAAGGCCTTTCTGCAAAAATATACAAAACGTAATGCTCCAGATGAATCAACATTAAGAAAAAATGTCGTTGGAAAGGTATTTGGTACTGTATATAAGGTATGTATACTGTCGTCGGCGAAACAACTGATTCGTGTGGTCGTTATATAGTTAATTTATTGATCGGAAAACTAACAGAAGAAGAACCTGGAAAAGCTTACCTTATAGCCATAAAAAAAGTCAAAAAAACAAACAATCTCACAGTTACACGTTTTATTCAAGAAACCTAAACACATTCCTTTTTGCCGAATTCAGTTCCTACAGATAAAATTCTTGTCCTATTGTCCGATGCTGCGCCTTACATGATAAAGGCAGGGCCGAATTTAAAATTATTTTATGAAAATTTGATTAATGTAAATATTCATAAAGGCCCCATTAAGAGTACAATTTTACAAGGAGAATCTTCCCGGAGTATCATTACCACCTGAGCGTGTCGTGACCAGATGGGGCACCTGGATTCGTGCGGCAATATTTTATGCAGATAATTTTCAAAAATTGAAAGACTTAATTTCACAAATGTCCGGTGATGATTCACAGTGCATCCTAAAGTCGAAAGAAATATTTCCAAGTGCTAAAGTAGAATAACAGGTAATGTATATTAAGTGTAACTATGCATTTATAGCAGACAGTATTTTATACAGTATTTATAATTAGATGAATCGAGTCGATGGATATAATAGAAACATGTGTACAATTTTGCAAACAAATACGAGGTGAGGTAGGAAAAACAGTAGTGGCAAAATTAGAAAATTTAATAGAAAAACACAGGTTTTAAGATTTTAAGGCAGATCGTAAACGTAATGTCAGGGAAAACTGTAGATAATTTAGCTATTGAACCTGCCTCAATTCCGAAATTAAAATTTTGCCCTATAACGTCAGTAGATGTAGAAAGATCGTTTTCTTTTTACAAACATGTTCTTAGTGATGGACGCCACAATTTTTTAGTTCAAAACCTTGAAGCACACATAATAACTGGTGCGTTTTATAATTTTTCAAATTAATATCAGTATAAGTTTGATATAAAAAAAAAACTGTATTAGGTGTTAACTGATTTAATAAAGTATATTATAACTTTAAATTATCTTTATTCAATACTCAATCCCATGATTAAATGAAAATTTAATTTAAAATATCAAAATTTAGTTGTTCTATTACCGCATATTCATTGCATATATACGTCTTTTTTGCATATATTCTGCATACATTTTAAAAAATATGTGCATATTCTTAAGGTTTTTGGTTGCATAAAATGCGGTCTTTAGTTATGAGTGTAAGTATTTTATTTTATTGTGTTTAATTCCAAGTGTTTTCAACTTGGGCTAAAGTACTTGTCCACGTGTTCACTTCAACGAATCTACTGCTCTATGTGATTCAAGTTCATCCTTATTCTTTTTTTATGGTTTTCTAAAAAATGTCACTTTTGTGTGTGTTTTGAGGTTGTATGTTTTTATGGAATTTAACGTTTTAGACCTTAAGTTGTATAATATTGCTTTTGTTAATATCTAATAATTATTGTTAATTGGGTTACATTGTAGGTCTAATGGTGCCTCTTAAAGGCAAAACACGTGTCACCTAATAAAGATAAACACGTAATTTTAACGAGACCAAGATTTTGTGTCATTCCCCATCTTTTTAGTAAATTTAAAAAACTGTTTTATAAAACCGGAAAAAACTTTGACACGCTAAATATCGGGTATTCCGAACTTTGGAGTAAGATAAGCCTGATAAAATACTAATATTTTTACACAATAAAACCTCATCTGGTTTTGCGGTGTACCATTAATTAGAGGAGTATATAAAATATTTTTTAACAGTCAAAAATCCATTTCAGCAAGTACCTTTAATTATTGGTACTTAATAATTTTCCCATCGTCTACTATACAAATTCTGGCAAATTGTCTTGTATTTGGAACTTGTCCCCTGTATTCGTACTTCTCGAACTATCTACAACGTTTCTACTATACACAATATATTCCGCATGAATTTTCTCCCCGGTTTCTTTATTTATCACATAGCCCCGGTACTTTTTTATCTCCTAGGGTCAGGTCATAATTCCGTAAAGCCTTTGAAGGTTTGTTAGCGTAGTTTCGTCGTCAGGTTGCAACCTAAGGGCTTTTTTATAGCTGTGCTCTGCTTCTTTATATTTCCCGTTGAGGTGTAACATCGCTCCGAGATTTGTATGTCCCCTCGGATCCTGAAAAAGAGAAACAATAATAACCTTAAATGATGAAATCAGAGTCAATGCCGACTAGCGTCCGCTCTATCCTTATTTGAAGCACAAAAAGAAGGACGCATTTTCCTTACTAAAACCAAAACAGTTTTCGATTATTTTTATCACACAGTGTGTAAACAATGTATGGAATAGAATGGATTAAAATTCAGATAATATGTTTTGAGAAAAACGCTGAAATACGTTAAGTAAAAATGCGCTTTCTTTGACACTTACATCATTTATATGTTACAGGAGCAAATAAAACGCAGCTATCCCTCCGAGTTTTCAGCAAAGACTGATTTTATTTTAATAACCGAACATTAACTTAGGAGCGCAAACACAGATGGCGCTAACAGTACATAGTAAAAACAAATTTATATTATTGATACATATACAAGACCCCCACTTATCAATATTCAAGAATTTGTGATAACCCTAGGACACTCACAAATCTATCATGTTTTACAAAACTCAAACTCTTCGTAAAAATATCTGCCCGCATGTATTTCGTTGAAACATAATGAATGGATAACAAATTGTTTGCTACAAGGTCCCTTACAAAATGATACCTGCTTGTGAAAAATAGGATTAGCCAGGGCCGCCGAGAGCCGCTAAAAAAATAGCGCCGCAGGCGAAATATTTTTGGGTGCCACGCCCTATTTTGATGATAGTGCTTGCTTTTCAAGTAGATAATGCCGCATGCCACTTTTTTTGCCTTTCATTCAAATTTAAAATATATATTTAAATATATTTTTTACCGAGCTTGTAGTAGGTATATTTCTAATGCGGATCAATTCGCGATTCACGCCCAGGCCGGGCCCCGGGAATTTGTCCCGTCTGCCCCCCCCTCTCATCGGCCCTGGGATTAGCAAGTAACTTTCGGTGCACTTTGGCTATCGTTATATAAGGGAATTCTACAAAATTTACCGCTCAATTCAGAGTACAAATTTTGTAAATAAATGGCCTCCTTACCAGCCTCAGAAAGAGCTACATATTCAGCCTCTGTACTCGAAAGGGAAACTGAACTTTGTTTTTTACTTTCCCAAGACACGCTGGCATTTGACAACTTAAACACGAAACCTGTATAGGACTCTCTATTCTCAACATTTCCTGTCCAGTCTCAACATTTGCTTCTATATTCTTCTCATCCTTGCAAAAAATTAAACAATAGTCCCTTGTTTCTTGCAAATATTTTAACACTCTTTTAGCATGAAACCAGTGACTATCATCATAACAGATATTAAACTGGCTCAAGAAACTAACAGTATGACACAAATCAGGCCTTGTTAATACTACTAGATACATTAAACTACCTATCAATTCCTGATATGGATGTTTTTCATGCTTGGCATTTTCGTCAAACTTCACATTTACTTCCATAGGTGTCTTTACAGTTTTACAGTCTTGCAAATTGAACTTACTTAAAATCTGCTCAGTATAGCTTTTTTGGCTCAACTGTATAGTACCACTGAACTAATCCCGTAACATTTCCATTCCTAAACATTTTCTTGCCTCTCCAAGGTCTTTTATTATAAATTCAGATACTAAAGCTACTTTTAGACTCTCTGTTTCACAATCATTGTTGGAATACATAAAAAAATCATCTAGATACATATAACGCAATTATAACAAAAAAACTTTCGCAATTTTTCATGTAAACACAAGGCTCAAAATTAGACTTTTTATAACCTAACTTGATTAAAAAATCATTAATTCTAATATGCCAGGCCCTGGAAGATTACTTTAGGCCGTATACTGCTTTCCGAAGCCTGCATATCTTTGACTCATTTCCTGGAGAAATAAACCCCTCTGGCTGTTTCATAAAAATTGGTTCCTTCAATAATCCGCTCAAAAAAGCAGTACATACATCGAAATGATAGATATTTAAATCAAGCTTTACAGACAATGCTACTAACAATCTTAGAGTGCTATATCTTACAACATATGAGAACGAGAAACATTACTGTCACTATCTACCTTGCGTTTAAACACCCACTTGCTGTCCACAATTACACCATCTTGTGGTTGATCAACCAGGTCCCAAGCTTCATTTTCTTTAAACGAATAGAGTTTACTCTCCATTGTTTTCTTCCACTCACCAGCATCTGGTCTGGACAAGGCTTCTTTCACACTAATAGGATCACAGTCTTAATTAAGAGTATTCTCTCTGACACAGTCATTCATACTACAGTAATTGCTGCAACACATATATGTAACATAATTTTCAAATTTCTTAACTTTTGACTCTCTTGTTGACCTCCTCACTTCCGGGGGGTTTATTTCTATAATTTCATGGGTTTCAGGTAAAAAATCAGGGTCATTATCAACTGCTCCATAATCAAGAAAAGTTTCTTCTGAAAACTCTTCCCCACTGAATCTGATAGTTGATAGTATTTCCATTTCCAGGTATCACACAATGTTTCTCTCCTTCAGACCTCTCGGAAGTTTCTTCGTTAATTCTTGGGTTATCACTTTGCTCATAGTCCAACTTAAGCAAGCTCTCTTTTTCATTATCTATATTCTCTATTATTACAACATCTCTACTCGTAATAATAGAATTACTATTTGGATTAAACAATCTATAGCCTTTTATTGTCTCACCATAGCCCACTAAAATGTCATTTGTTCAGACTTCTTGTCAAACTTTCTTCTCTTGTTGTGAGGAATGTGCACCATAATAGTAGAACCAAAAACTTTTATATGGCTCAAATTTGGCTTGGCATCTGTCCAAATTTTGTATGGTGTTTTGTTGTTTAATCCAGTTACAATAGATCTGTTGCGAAGATACACAGCAATGTTCGCTGCCTCTGCCCAAAATTGTTTATTGAGTTCCATCGAACAGAAACGGAAACCATTATTTTCTAAATTTAAGGATTTGTGGTCTGATGTATGATACCACTGTTCTTAAGAAAATTCTCAAATTCCCTACTGCATAATTCGCCATCATTATCTGTTCTGATAATTTTTATTTTTTTATTTCTCTGATTCTCAACCATAGCTTTAAAATCCTTAAAATATTTTAGAACTTCATCCTTTGTTTTTAAGAAGTAGATAAAACACATTCTGCTATAGCCATCTTCCAAAATCAAAAAATATCTGGAGCCCCCTATGGAAACCACCTCCATGGATGGGCCCGCAATACATCACTATGCACTACTTCCAATAATTCCTTCGCCCTAGATCCTATATTTCTAAATAGTGGACGACTTTGCTTTCCTTTACAGCAAACTATGCAGCTTTCTTTTTCTATCTTTCTTTTACACTCTGACCCATCCACTATGCCATCATTCATCTTCCTTAAATCAGCAAAATTCATGTGACCCAATCTTCGACGCCAAGTGTTGGCAGTTGCAAAACATCTTTCTATCTTACTGGACTTGAGTATATTTAACCAATATACGTAATCAACCAAATCAGCTGTTGCTACCACAACATTTTGCTTGTTATAGATCTGACAAACATTTGTTTGAAAAATTACTGAATTACCATTTTTAATTAGCTGGCTGACAGATAAAAGATTTGTTGTCAGTAAAGGGACGCACTGGATATCTTTTATTACCACATCATGTATCCGAGTACCCACCCTTGCTTGCGGTCATATTGCACTTTAAGCTATTTTTTTTTGTTTTCCGCGGCTCCTAGGCCCATAACCTGTTGATACATTATACAGGGTGTCGCGTTTGCTTGGAGATTGCTTAGTAGCCTCAGTAAAATTCTGTAAATATTTGTCTTTGCTCTTGTGTCTATTAAGCTCAGGTGGAGGGGTCGACTGCGCAACGTTGTTTATTGCACGCTACACGGTGCTTTGCGTTTGAGTTCTAAGCCATATTTTAATCGACAACGAGCCCCATGGAATTTGTCTATTATTAACCTTAACTCGACTTTCCCGGACATGCACTCGTCACTTCGAAAAAAAGATGACCTGTGATTTGGCCTCCTTCGGGCGAATCTTCCAGTTGTTCAACCATTTGCAGAGTAGATTTGTTTAGCGTTACCAACCACCAGAAGGCCGTCATCGCAGTATTGTCAACAAAATTTGTGAAAAATGCCAAAGCATTTAAATAATCGGTGCAAAGAACAAATAGTTTTTCTAAGAAGCTATTTTCAGAAAGAACTTAACAACAATGACCTATTGTTACCCTTGACAGCAGTACAGAGAAGTAAGTTTAAAGAATATGGTAAGGTCTAGATATTTTATTTCTACTTTACTAATTTGTAGCGCGTAGCAGCTGCCCTAAATTTGAATATCTCCACTGTAAGCGCAATTTCAACAACAATTATTAGAATAACCTTAAAACAAACGTTCTGATTTAAAGAGACGTGTAAATGTGTGAAGATTGGATATAAGTTCTATTCGTGACACTATTTATGGAATGTACGAAACAAGTAAGTAGTATTAATTAAAAATTATAATATTTCACAACGTTTATTCATAAGCTGCAACTTTTTTTAGAGCATCATGTAACTTTGACAACTGAGTTAAAGATTAAAAGACAGGGAACGGTTTGATGGTTGTCTTAACTCTTTAAAAAGCCTCTTCAAGAAAATAGGCTTAGGATGGTAGAAAGGTGAACTGAGGCGAGGGCTTATGGAACTTTCCTATCTAACTTTCAAACGACTGAAATATTAAAGAAAAAGATGCATCCTTGTACAGATTCGTTTTCTTGGATGAAACATGGATTTTTCAGAATGGTACCGTTGATCGATCTTGGCAAGATGAAAATAAATGAAGTATTAGATCTAGTAAAGTTGATGGTAAAAGGTATTATGCAGTAAACAAATATATAAACTATGGAAAATTTTTGATATATTATTGAATATTTATCTTGTTTTATGAATAAAAACTGTGTAATTCTCTCTGATATGTCCTGGAAGGGTATGACGTGCATCGGTTTTTGTTTTGCATCAACTATAGGCTTGTTTTGGTTGTTGTCATGGAAACGGTATGTTAAAAGATAACCTGTGTGTTTGTTACCTAATTTGATGCAGAACTACCTCAAATCAAAATTGGGACATTCTTTGTTATCATCGATTTATATCCTCAGTTTTATGTCCTTGTAAATTTTTGATACATGGAAAATCAAACACTAATTAAAGTAGCGAAAAAGTTAACACAAATTTATGAAAACGATTTGAATACTCCACTGGAGTGTTTGAGGGAAACTGGATTAAAAGAAAAGTTTCACAATTTATTTAGCAATTCCAATTGCTAATACATCGTCTCAAAAACCATTTTCAAAACTGTCAGACAGAGAACTGTTTGATGGTTGTCTTAACTCTTTAAGAAGCCTCTTAAAGGAAATAGGATTCGGATGGAAAAAAGATGAACCGAGGTGAGGGCTTATGGAACTTTCCCATGTAGCTTTCAAACGATTGGTATTTTTGAAAGAATATATTTAAGAAAAAGAAGCATTCTTGTTCCAATTTGTTTTCTTGGATGGAACGTGGACTTTTCAGAATGGTACCACTAGTCGATCTTGGCAAGATGAAAATAGAAGAAGTGTTAGATCCACTAAAGTTGATGGTAAATGCAGTAAACAAATGTACAGTGTGTCCCCGGATCGACGCAACGATAGGTGAAAAAGGCTGAAATTTTTTGAGTTGAAACTTTATCTTCTGGGGTTCAGCCCTGCTTGGATAGAAACTAATTTGTGGCATAATTTAATTTCGAAAAATCAAGTGTGCTTTGGAAATTTTCAAAAAACTTTTTTTTTCCATCAGTAGAGTACTTGATTTCTAGGAGATACGAAAAAATTTTATTAAGAAAAGATGTTCGGAAATAATAAATGGGTAAGAATACAAAATTTTAAAATCCTATGCCTACTTTGATGTTTTGCATTATTTTTATTGCACGCACCTCCCTATTGAAGATATTAAAAAATTTCGTTAAGAAAAATTGTTCAAAATAATAAATTAAACACGATCGGTTTATAAGATAGGTACATCAAAAAATTAATTTATTTCAATAGTAACATTAACAACGGTTTATACAATACATCAAAAAATTAATTTATTTCAATACTAACATCAACTGAAAGATTTATTTAGTCAATAAGTTCGCCGCCTTTATTCGCACATTCCTCAATGTTTTCTCGAAATGCAGTAAAAGCTGCTCTTATCTCCTCCAGGGGAATAGAGTTTATTGCATCCGCAATTGGATTTAGCAAAACTTCTACGTCATTTGGAAGCCTATTCAAATATACAATTTCTTTTATTCGACCCCAAAAATAAAAATCCATTATTGTTAGATCCGGAGATCTGGGCGGCCACAAAATGGGACCAGCATTGGCTATCCATCTTTCTTGAAAATGCTTATTAAGCCATTCACATCCCGAAATGTCGAGTGGGCAGGGCAGCCGTCGTGTTGAAAATATGAAAAATATCTTGGTTCGTATGGTAGTTCGTCAAGAAACTGATTTAGGATATTTAAATAAGTATGTTGATTAAGTCTTCTCTCAATAAAATATGGCCCAATTACACCACAATGATAGGAAATGGCACACCAAACATAAACCTTTTTAAAATACTGCCGCCTAAAATTTATTACATAATTTGGATTATCTTTAAACCAATCTCGGCAATTCTGTGATGAAGGTACACCGTTAGTGGTAAAAGTCGATTCGTCTGAGAAAATAATATTTTTATGGAAATTTCGATCTTCTAGAATCTTCTCACCTAAAGTTAGGCAAAACTCCAACCTTCAGGATTCATCCCCTTCTTCTAACGTGTGACGAAATCTAACTTTATATGGTTTTACCTTATTTGCTTCGTAAATGCGTTGCAAATGTGATTTGCTAACACGAGTCTCCTCGTACCGCTTTCTTAGTGACAGCTATGGATTTTCGCGTAATGAATCCATTGCTAACACAGTACCTACATCATGTTCATCAAAGTTCTTCTTCTTTTTTAGTATATTATGTACAGTACCGGTATAACAAATTTTTTAACCAGTCTGGATACTGTAGATTTGACTAAAACTGTGTTCGGAAATTTCATATTAGGTAAATCGCCTGATAAACTCTGGAATAGATAATTCACCTATACCATAACATTGAATTAGGTAGATCCGTTCTGGTATAGTAAGCATAATTGATATTTCACAGTAATGTTTTCGAAAGTTCGAATTAGTTTTAGAGCACAAAACACTACAACAATATTAAAAATACCAAACAATTTTTGACAAAAAACTGTCAAAATATTATTTTATTCTTTTTCCTTCTATGGCATCCTATTTTTTTCTGAGTAGCATTGAAACAAATTTATTCATATTTTAAAGGAAGTGAATTGCTTGTTATTTTTATGTTCGCATTTCTTTAATTATCTAAATGTCTATTAAAGGGAATAAAATAAACCGATCGTGTTTAATTTATTATTTTGAACAACTTTTCTTAACGAAATTTTTTAATATCTTTAATAGGGAGGTGCGTGCAATAAAAATAATGCAAAACATTAAAGTAGGCATAGGATTTTAAAATTTTGTATTCTTACTCATTTATTATTTCCGAACATCTTTACTTAATAAATTTTTTTCGTATCTCCTCGAAATCAAGCACTTTACTGGTGGGAAAAAAGTTTTTTGAAAATTTCCAAAGCACACATTATTTTTCGAAATTAAAATTATGCCACAAATTACTTCCTATCCAAGCAGGGCTGAACCCCAGAAGATAAAGTTTCAACTCAAAAAATGTCAGTCTTTTTCACCTATCGTTGCGTCGATCCGGGGACACACTGTATAAAGTATGGAAAATTTTTGTATATTTATCTTGTTTTTATGAAAAAAAAAACTGTGTAATCTCTCACTCGGATATTTTGGTTACAAGCTGGCAACACTGTCGATATCTGACGTCGCTCGAAGGGT
Organism: Polydrusus tereticollis; assembly: GCA_963920685.1. Classification (NCBI taxonomy): domain Eukaryota; kingdom Metazoa; phylum Arthropoda; class Insecta; order Coleoptera; family Curculionidae; genus Polydrusus; species Polydrusus tereticollis. The sequence continues at coordinate 35,909,714 of OY987331.1, forward strand.
ATGACGTGCATCGGTTTTTGTTTTGCATTAAGTATCCATCGCCAGTGTAGATATTGTACAAGACCCCCGTAAGAGGGGACTTCTACGTTACTCTGGCCGTGACGTGCCTCGAGAAAATTAATTATGATTTTGTTCAAGTTATTTGGCATACCTAACCCTATTAAATTTATAATCAAGCCATTGCGCCAATCTTTGTCCAAAGCTTTAGAAACATTCTTCCATTTAAAAGCGACCATTAAACCCTTTCGGGGCATTAGCCGCTAATGTATTCGTTTGACCTCTTTACCTAGACAGAATAATTGATATATAGGTCTATAGCTAGCGGCTGACGTTAACTCCTCAGTATAGGTATAAGCACTACCTTAGCTTTTTTCCAAGTTCTCGGAAAGTAGCCCCTTTCGATGATACCCTGGGCTTGTTTACCAAGTCCTCAGCTGTATTTGCTGACAGAATCTTTAGTGCTTTATTTTAAATGCCGTCAAAACCAGGAGCCTTTTCCATTGCCTATGGTCTAGCTAATTACCTAAATTGGTGATCCTGTTCCTTTTTTTCCTATATAATTTTTTTATCCATATAAGTTTTGTGGGATCCACCTCGTTTGTCTTAAAATGTCGCCCTGATAGACCCCAGAGGCGTGCAGTCTATTACAATTAAATATTAATTAAACTCGGACCTTTTAAACGTTTTCACGTTTTCAGCTCAACTCAACTCTTAAAAATAACTTAATTAATAACCTGCTCTCTAACTTTGATCCTTCAAATTCCTAAACAATTAGTGACTCATTGTTCGAGTTCTGCAGGAATACTTTTAACTTTAATCCTCCAAAATCCAAAGTTCCTTACCTTAGTCGCTTCATTAATTAGTTTTAATTCGATAAGTTTCTTTAATCCTAATTTCCTAAGTATCTCTCCCTACGCGGATATAAAGCAAGTAGATTGAAGTCTAAATTTTAAAGACAAAGCTTTAAAGGCGGCAACAAAAATTAAAAATAATAATGATTTGGAATTATAATCCCGTAATTAAACCAATCGTTTAAAATTTAACGTTAATTATCCTAAATGGTAAACGCAAAACAAAAATAATTAAATTACCTTTCCCACGCAGCAAAGGTAAGTACTAAGGCTCTATAATAATAAAATGTGCCTACACAAAGTAATTTAAATCTAAATAAAATTAAAACGGGCCAAGAACCGTAAAATATAATTATGGTTTGGCTTAAATCTTTCATAAAGTATTTTAACTGAGGCGAATTATTAAAGTAATGTCTTTCTTTTTATATTTCTTGTATACGCTAAAACTTACAGATGGTTTCATTTTGACAGATTCCCTGTACCATTTTTCAGCATCATCCTGTCGTCCTGCTTTCCTCATTGCTGTAGCTGCAGCTACAGCCAATTCAAAGTCGTCGGGCGACAGTTCAGCTGCGCGTTCGTACATGTAGGCAGCTTCATTGTAACGACGATTTATAACCAAAAAGGCACCTGAAATAGAAGAATTTTCATATGAAGATAGGAAGAATTTAACCGTCAAATAAATTATATTCTAGATAATCAAAAAAACTGGTATTTTCACATCGAAATAGTGATAACCAATAGATATTTAGATTTTGCTATCTCTCACTTATTTCTCCTTTATATGCCTTGTTTGCCTTTAAAATATGCAGTTATATGCATTTTTTGACCAAATATACATACTGGTATGCAACATTTCTTAATTCCTTATGGTAAAATAGGGTAAAGAAACACACTGGGTTCTAAAAAAGATGTTTATTTAAAAAAAAAAGCAAAAAAACAAAGAAAAATAAAAGTAAACAATTTTTAACCTGAAATTGTATAAAAGGCACTTATTACTAAATATTTTACAAAATTTTAAACTAAAAAGGATCATCTTCTATCAGTAAAAATAGTACAGTAAAAGAAGTACGACTATGTCAGCAACAAGATGGAGGTCCCTTTGAACATCTGTAACCTTAAAAATTAATAGATATGTGGATGTAGACTTTTAGTTCTTTTTTCTTTTATTTATTTATTTCTTTTATGACAAAAAGTGACAAGTGACACATGGTTGTATTTAGAATGTCATATGGATTTAAAGAAAGTAAAAATATACCAGGTATCTCATTGAAAAATCGAGAGTTTATGTCACTTCCGGTAAAACCGGAAGTTCTATAAAGTTTAATCAACCGTCAAAAAATGCAGACTTATATTGTATACGACTCCTCCAAATTTCATTCCATTATCTTTAAAAACAAAAGAGTTATAGGGGCGAGCCACCTTCCGTGGACACCCGGTATATGAAGTGACAAACCGATTTTTTGCACTTTTTTAATTCAATGCAAAATACACTTTATTCAGGTTAGTCACCTTCTATATGTATAGTGTTACATACATTAAGTGCGTCTAAAATAGTTTAACAATCTACCAAGGAAAAACAGAAGCTTCTTTCAACATCTACTGATGTAATCGACAATACTGCAACTTAGGTAGTAAAGTATAAGGCCAAGATACAACTTCGTTGGATGGTTTACCTTCATAAATAGTTTCTACTGCAGTTAAATTTTTAAATCCTTCATTCTTTTTTACAGTTACATACAATTTGTTACTTACTTGACCTCCTACTTTACCGGGAATGTTGTCACATTTAGCGGAAAATATTGATTGAGGATATTATGTCCGGTATAAAACTGAATTAACCTTAATAAGAATAAGATCTTTAACTACAATTGTACTTTTTACCAACTCTTTACTTTGCAGAACACACTGTGAATCGTCACTTAAATCCAAAATTAGTTCTTTAATGGTTTAAAAATGCTCTGCGACGAATATTGCGGCCTTAATCCATGTTCACCACCGGGCAATTACAGGTTCTGGAGAAAAACTAACTCCTGGTAATCTCTCCTTATACACCTGCACTCTTGGAGGTGCTTTTGGAAACACTTTCTTTGCATTTGAAATTAATTTATTTACTAAAGGATATTCAATTCTGATGGTTTCTGCGACTCGGTATATTCCATGTAAAAGACAAGTCCCATATTGGGATAAAAGATTCTTAAGTTTTGGCCTACTTTTACCATATACGGTGCTGCATCAGACAAAACCACTAAAAACTTCTCGTCTGGGACTGGATTTGGTAAGAAAAAGCTCGATAGGGACTGCTGAATAAATCGGGTTACGGTCAGATTATTAGTTTTGTCTAGCTACTTAGAAGCGTTTAAATATGGGTTTGTTGCTTTATCTTCTTGAAGTGCTCCAATTATAAGATGTCCGATATATCTGCCACAAGCATCTGTGCTTTCATCAACAATAATGTAAAAATTTTTATCACCCAGTGAAGCTCTAATTTCTTCTAAAACGGGTTCGTATACTAAATGGGCATTCTTCTTTCTAAGCGTGGATTCGTCAGAAATGGTTTGTTGACAATATTTTTGCAAAAATCCTCTAAATTGCGGATTTTGCAATTTTTTTAAGGGTATGCTTGCTGCGACCAAAGTCTTCTTGAAAAATTTCCTTTTCAGATTTCGATTTTTCTTCAACATTTTGAAATACGTTGTTTACACTCAGCTGAATTGGCTCAGATTTCATTTTTTCTAAGTTTGATTTATGCAGCGGTGTTTTCAAATGTTGATCGATTTGGAACTTCTTTTCACAAACAATAATTTTTGCACAAGCTTTACAGAAGACTTTTTCCCCACTAAACTCTGGGAAATATTTAATCTGCGAAGACGTTTTCGCCACTTTAGACATTTTGAACACAAATTTTAGATCACTAGTTTCACATTAAAAATACTGAAATCTTTTGACAAACTAAAACAGAAGTACGCATTACAACCCGATATAAATACAGTTTGTTAGGCAAGTAATAATAAGGCATGATTAAACGAAAATAAATAACCCCTAACAATATAGCTGCAAACCCCGGAAACCCCCAATAAATACCTTGTTTATAAGCAAAAAGTAAATATTAATTATTATATAATTATCTTCAGATTGGAAAATTCCTGTAACAAGTGCCGGACTGGATATTAAACCTATGAGTCTGCGAGTTTTCATGATCAGGCGTTTTTAGCTTTTTGATAACGCCGAAAACATAAAAATATGCTCATAAAATAATAATTTGAGAAAAATATGCATATTATTATAAAATTAACAAAAAATGCATATATACTTAATGCAAATTTAAAACCATGCACGTCTTCAATCAGCTGATATTTGTCAGTCCGTAAGAGAACACGAGGAAATTAAATTTGGGCAAAAAGTATCAAAACTTTATGCGATTTTAAATTTACAACAGACTTACAGTATGCTTCTTTGATACGCACCAACTTATACCAAATATTTTGTGTATTTAAACTTGTAAAAATTAATATAATTTTAATTTTATTTGCCGATGATTAGTAACACAACTGTAAACGGTGCGGCGGCGCCAGCTCGTTCGTTGGCTTTGTTTGGCGTTTATGCAAAACTAACCTTAATTATTGTTTTGTGATTCTGTCTTGCTGTGCCGTCTATTTTTTAACAAAAACTCCAGATATTTTCATAAATGGCAATAAAAAACTACTCTTTTAAGAACAACTAAAGTGCACATACATATCTCTGTCGATTACGTTGTTTACTATTATTTGTGAGAAATGCAGAAGCATTTAAATAGCCAGTGCAAGAAGCTAACAGCCCCTCTAATAAGCTATTTTCAGAACGAATTTAACAACAATGGCCCATTGTTACCCTTGATAGCCGTTAGAGAAGTAAAATTAAAGAATGTGTTAGGATCTATACATTTTAGTTCCACTTCACTAAATTTTAGCGTGTAGCAGCTGCCCTAAATTTGAATATCTCCACTGTAAGCGCAGTTTCAACAACGGTTAAGCAAAATAAATTATTGGAGTCACCTAAAAGGAAACGTTCTTATTTAAAGAAAGTTGTAAATGTGTCAAGATTGGATATAAGTTCAATCCGTGACACTATTTATGGATTGTATGAAACAAGTAAGTTGTATTATTCAAAAACTAATATTTTACATTGGTTATGCATAAGCTGTAACTTTTTTTAGAACAACATGTAGCTTTGACAACTTTAAGTAAGAGATTTAAAGATAGACAACTGTTTGATGGTTGTCTTAACTCTTTAAGAAGGCGCTTAAAGGAATTAGGCTTCGGATGAAAAAAAGATGAACCAAAGCAAGGGCTTATGGAACGTTTCCAAATAGTTTTCAAGCGATTGGTATTTTTGAAAGAATATATTAAAGAAAAAGAGGCATCCTTGTATCAGTTCGTTTTCTTGGATGAAACATGGATTTTCCAGAATGGTACCATTGGTCGATCTTGGCAAGATAAAAATAAAAGAAGATCTACTAAAGTTGATGGTAAAAGGTATTATGCAATAAACAAATATATAAACTATGAGAAGTTTACCTAGGCAAAACATCTTTTTCTAGGCACATAATACTTCAAGCTGGTAGTAAGGATGGTTTTGTTGAGGGTATAGAGGCAATTTTTTCTTCTTAAACTAAGCTGAGTGACTACCATCAACGAACATTAACAAGAGACAAGAAGGATCACTCCAAGCTCCTTCCCTCGTTATGCCTATCTCGCTCGAATATCGGATGCTACCGTATCTAGAGCACCGTAAGCCCCCGACGCGCGATATGCGTAAACAGGTTGTCCGTCGTAGAGATATGTACCAGTTGTCTTTATGTGTCGGCGTGAGTGAATTCCATTAAAAATAAAAGAAACATTTACGTAGTGTTTTGTGTTTGGTTCTGCAATAAAATGCCACGATCGAACGAAAGTTACTTAGACATTTTTTATGATCACGACAAAAAAAAATGTGTCGACTTTGTCCTTAACTTACTGACGAGCATATGTTTCCTAATAGCTTTCAAAAAATGAAGGTAAAATATGCTTCGCAAGTCTTTAGTCACTCTCTTTCAGCTGCCCTATATACCTACATACATTTTAAGGTTTTGCCTTTAGAAGCAACGCTTACTGCAAAATTCCTACAAATAACAAATGATTTATTTGATTTGTTAAACTCGTCCCATCTTAACAACTTTAACGCATTTATGGGCACAGAAAAACAATTGCACTTTTTAGAAAAATAAAATGTTTGTTGGATGACTTACAGGTAATTAAATTAGTACAGGTAAAACAGAACGATGGAAAGGTAACATACGTGGAAAAATGTATAAATAATACTATGCATTTTATAAATGGCTGGAAAATTACTATTACCTCTAGTCTGTCTTTATGGGAAACCTTAAAATGCAAGAACTATTCATTTCTTTTAACAAGGAACCTTTATCAGGATTGTATCGAAAATTTTTTTGGTCTGGTAAGAAATTGTTGCGGAAACTCGAGAAATCCAACCCCAATTCAATTTTGTAGGGCATTCAAGAAATTATTTTCTCTAAAATATTTTAATGAGGTTGAAGGTTCCAATTGTATCAAAGATATTAATACAGTTTTGCTTAATGTAACTCCTGATATTCTAGAAGAATATAAAAATATCGATGTACCTACCTATATTGACAAATAATAGTTCTTTAAAAGTTTTTACATGCGACTATAGAAATCTTTCTAGTACGGACGGAAATGCTATAGTTTACATTACAGGGTATCTATTAAGGAAATGCTTGCTGCAACACTCTTGTAGTGCTTGCACAAAGTATAATGATGAAAAGACATTACCAAAAGAAGCTGCTGTATTTCTGGAGCATAAAGCATATTCGACTTCTAAAAACTATGGAGGTCTAAATGTACCTCCTAGTAATATTGTAGAATATGTCAAACAGCTAGAAATAATTTTTGTTGAAAATTTTAATAAAATTAGTTGCCACGAGAACGTTGGAGCAACCCTTAAGATATTATATGAAAATGTACTATTTACACATCCTTGTAAAGAGTTTCCTCATAAATATTTTTTAAACCTATATATTAGGGTGCGTATTTATTTTACAATTGAATTTGCTAACTGGGATATAAAAAAAAGATATTCTTTGAAACAATCAATAAAACCTAACATAAAATTAAATATCTTAAAACATCTTTACAAAGCGGCCGGTAAATTTTATTTCAGAACATTTAAATGCATTATTTAATTGAGTTGTTAACGGGCTACTAGATTTGTAAAAGGCATCGAACAGCAATTCAGAGGTTTTAACTCATTTGGTTAAACGCCTTTGGCTTAGAATGGTTCGTTTATCGATTTTCACAATTTTCCATACAAATCGCGATAATTTGTTTTCCCAGAGTATAACTACTCCTACCTGTATTTTACTGTTAAGTAAGTAGGTACTCTTTGATGGCCTCGAATTTGAAACAACCTGTATATATTTTATGTAATAATAAGGTAATTAGAATAAGTACCTATTTCAGTTAGCATTTGCAAATATTTGATTGTTAATTTTTATACCTACTAATCTCGTTTGTAGCTTACTACATTGTTACTTTTGGAAGAAACTTTCCTTTTTCCCTTGATTTTTACTACCAGTACTTTTTATAATTTTGTTAAGATCTACCAATTAAATAACCTGACGATTTCCCCATTTTTCTTTTAATTCACACAAAGCAGAATAGGACACAATAACAATAAAATTATTACTAGATGTTTTTAAGTCACCCTCGTTTATTCGTTTTAATCGCTAGCCGTTTGCATCAACCTCGTATAAGCAAGAACAGGGACACTGCCTCAGGAATTTATCGAAATCGTCGGCGCGCTTCTGTAAGCAGGACATCAAGGTTCCGACAGAGTGTGACCCTTCTTGTATTGTTAATGTTCGTTGCTACCATGAAGAAATGAATCAGCAAAACTTTTTACAATGGTTCGCAAACCAATTATTGACAAAATTTGATTATACAATGTTCAAAGCCGTACTGTTACATATCGTTAATAGGTTGGTACAAGACATTTTTTATGCCCTTTTTTAACATATTCTTGAATATTAAACTTAAATTGTTTTCAGGCATAAGCCACAAAAAAAATATTTAGTTGACAACCTGACTGAGCAATATGGCCATAAGGTTTTACGGCTTCCTCCATACGTTCAATCCGATTGAACATATTATTTGGGGGATTACCAAAAGCTATTACAACACTGCCCTCCTAGTGAAAAGCGCAGCAACTTCCTGAACGTTAGTTTTGAGAAAAACGCAAAAAACGTTTTTTTGCTAGTATTTTTTTATAAATGAATATTTTTAATTTTTTCTTTTACCAGATTGATAAAAAGATATAAAACAAATTTTTTGATATAGGTTTCAATGAGTTTGGACCGTAAATAATTTTTTTATTGAGCATACTGCGTTTTTGTTTAGTATTTCTTAGAGCTTTGCATTAGCGTTGCTTAACAAAAACGAAGTATGCCATATTTACTAGTGTAAAATGCAGTATGTGAGGTCAAGTTATAATTTTATTTAACAAATAAAGTGTTTTTTTACTATTATACAAAAAATAGGTAAAAAATGTTTTAAAATATATTTTATTTAATTATAATTAAGAACGTACATAATACAACTTTTTAAAATAAAAATCAGCAATACTGTTGAGCAAAAGTACATAATATAAAAATGTATGTCGATGAAATACTAAGTATTAATAATATTCAATGATTAATAGGCACATTTAATTAAAATTTAATCTATTAAGGTGTTTAAATCTCTTGATGAAACATTTTCTGGCATTTCTTGCCAAATATTTGCCTATCTGTGCTCATCAGGGGACACAGTTTTTTTAATATAACTGATTTTTTTTCTGGGTTTATTCCTCTCGGTTGTTTTCTTGCACAAGGCAACAGAATGGCCTCTTTTTCGCTCTTAATTTTTAAAAATTCAAGTTTTTTTATGTTTTCAAAGTCATAATTTTCCGTGTAAAATATTGCTTTACTGCCTTGTTTTACCATCAGGGTAGTAAAATCATGTATACCGGGTGTTGCATCGTCGAGCGGGACATAGGAAATCCCATGTAATTTTAAATGGGGTCAATTATTGGCTTCCCTAATTATTTTAGAGAAAAATTCTATTTAGGTTTATTAAAGAGCACTAAAACCCACATTCAAAAGAATAACTTTAGATATTTTTGATGAGCCCGTTTACGGGTTATCGCCGATTTCTTTTTAACTATTTCTTCTTTTTATGGCCCCGTATTTGCGGGCACCAGTCAAGGTAAAAGATGACTGTCAAATAAAGTTGTCATTTTGAAATGTGTGCTTTATTGTTATAAAAACTCGTACATCGAAAATATTAAAGGTGTATTTATTAGTACAAATTAATCTGAATAAAACTAAAATAAAGTATCCAATTACAAGGTTAATTATGACATTTTACATGTTTCAATATTTTACTAATTAATAGGTAGGTACTATTAAATTGTTAGAACTTTAGGATTTAAGAAGATGTTCAAATATTCCTCAAAATGACAACTTTATTTGACAGTAGTAGTGCTTGTACAGTAAAGAAAAAAAATCATTAATTTATGGTATTCTCTATTTGCTTACCTCTTAAATCTTGCTTAACAGTTTTGTGATTTTCGCTGTTACTGATGGCTTGTATTACAATACGATAATTTTTCTTGTTGTATCCGAGAGTGGTAAGGAAAAATATTTTGCAAACTTGTTTTCTCTCTCCAGTCTCATTCTGAAAAAAGTACTGAATTGTGCGACTTTTGGAAGAAGAAGTAGCATTCTTCAAGATTATCAGATTATCAGATATTAGTTAAAAGTGTAGCAAGTTCCGATACTGCGCTTTCCACTAGAAAACCATGAGCCGCAATGTGCTTTGCTTCTAAGAAAAAACGCAGCATTTAATGGGCATCAGTAAAATGCTGCATTCTTGACTAGAAAAATCAGATGCTGCCATTTTCTTTAAAAAAGCATTACGTTTTGCAGAAACTGCATATTTATTAGGCGTTTTTTTGTCTTAATTTTTTATTTTTTTTTAACAATAATTTTTTTAAAGATAGAGAATTTTATTCTACACAATAATATGTAAAAATCTCAAAATCGAAAATTTTGGAAGTTACTGCGTTCTCCACTAGGAGGGCAGAACAGACATGTTGGTCGTGATGGCAGTACAGAACTGACTGTATGAATATGTGGAAAGAATCATTGGGTACTGCTACTCCTGACGTTTGGAAAAATTCAATCGGCACACAGAAAGCGAGATATTAAAATGGTATGAAAGAGAATATGTATTACATAGGCTGAACATTCAACCCAATATTATTGAAATAAATGAAGGGAGTGATTCAAGTGATTTGAAGGATGATTGAAGATCCATCTTTGTATTATTATTTAATTAAGAAGCCTCTTCAAGAAAGTAGGCTTCAGATGGTAAAAAGATGAACTGAGGAACTTTCTCATGTAGCCTTAAATTAACGACAATACGGTAGTGGACCTCCTGTGACTTTAAAAAAATGTTAAATTTGATTGTTCTCTTCTTACAGTGTGCAGTAAGCAAATTTAAATTGATTTTTATTAAGACTAAGATACGCAGTAATAGAATCAACCACATTAACATCGGTCACATCCCTTATATTAGTAAATATGCCTTTCAATATAACGTAATTGCTGTAGTAAAGCCTAATAAATAAGTTTCCTTACTTCTACCATAATTCAGTACCAATTAGATTTTCTTATAAATAAACTTTTTATTTTTCCCTCGATAAAACGGACTACGAAACAAAAAATCCTTACGGCTTAACCGCAAAAATCTCAATGTTTACTGCCAGGCTATAAAACAAGAATTTACCTGTATAAAATTACGGGAGAAGCTACAAAATATGTTTTCATTACGGTAATAGAAGATATACTTTTCCGAGTCGGGGCTGCCATTATGAAGAGTTATGGAAAAGACGGGAAAACAGGGACCGAGAAAATGTGACGCCAGTCGTGACGAACACGTTGGGAGTATTTTCGTACTGAAATGTCATTTGCCTCATTAGAATATTAAATTTGCATTTAAAGTAGGAAGGGAAATTTTTGAGGTAACTGCAAGCAAGTGCTCAGGGCTACGAGAAATTTTTAAGTATATTTTAAGTATTGCTATCTCGGAAACTATAAGAGATAAAGAGATAATTAAATGGCAAAAGGTTTAAACAATTATGTTTGTAGTGTATTGGTGCTTATGGAAACACTCTTTCAGTTTATTAAAATCCTAAAAATGTATTAAAAAACTTAATGTCGTGTTTTCCTAGATTGATTCTAATTTTGGTATCAGCGGGAAGGCAGTTATAAAAATCTTACCCGAATAATCGAACAAAACAAGCGATTGAAAGTGACACTTATGCAGACCTACACCCTCAAATAAGTAACAGTTACTGAATGAGCACTCCAGTGTTTCCTATTAGGCCCATTACTGCATATTTGATATACCAATTAGCCCGCTGATGTAACAGGTCAGTATAGAATAATAATAATAATAATTTCTTTATTTCAAATCGTGGTTACAAAAGAAGTATACACAATGAAATGACGTCATCAAAAAAAAAATACTACTACTTTTTGTGACTCTATTCCTTTAATAGTGTTTGGTAACGAGTTGAACAGTTTTAAGCACATGTAATGTGGCGATTTTTCAGTCATTGTCAGTCGGTGTATTGGGTATTCTAAGTCCATTGTTCTGGCTTTGTACTTGGAATTTTCAAATCAAAAAAGTGTTTGTGCTTACAATAAAACATTAAACATTCATGTATGTAAATAGCATATACTGTCATTAGACCCATTCCCTTAAATATCTTTCTACAGCTTTCGTTATACTCCATTTTTTCAATAATTTATTACATCAGCAAAAAAGCTGTAATTCGGACAATTTTAGAGATAAATTAATGAACAAAAAATCAAAATGCTCGTAAAAGAAGCGACTTCCATAGAGTGTAAGCGCTTTTTATACATTTAATTGATTAACGCACAGGGTGAGTCAAAAATTAAGAAAATACCATGGCTGGAGTTTTTCCACTCTCATCCAGAGGGCTTTGAAAAAATGTCTACCAGTTTATTTTTTTCTTAAAGGTAACAGAATTACCTACCAACAAATGGAAAGATAATAAAAATCGGTCTATTTGTTCAGAAATGACAAAGCTTCAAAGTTGCAACAAAAATTAGGTTCGTCACTTTTTTTGGAACTGAGTGTATATATTTTTAATAATATAATTTAGTTTATAACAAACTTCTTAAAAACATATAATATCTTATTTTTATTTTTAATATTAAGCACGAAATTTACGTTTTATTGAAAAATATACATTTTTCGGTTGTAGGCCATGACGGGTATTTAAAAGAAGAGTAGAACAGAGTCATTTATATCATATTTGAAACTTCTTTAGTTTATGTCAGAGTATTCAGGTTTTCTAAGTTGTATTAAAATATTTAGTTAATAGTAAAAGATCAGTTTGTCCTAATTATGGCAGAAACTTTGAAAATAATGAAAAATACGAGATGCTTGTTTGTTATGTTCATTGTAATGATACTGCAGATGAATAGGTAAATATACGCCTTTTTGTAGAATGAAATAAAATTTAATTGAACACAGTTCATTTTCTAAACCTCGGCCTAAAATCTACAACAAAGAAAACCGCGAGACTGATGAATTAAATGTTTTAGCTTTAATTGAAACAAATCCAACTAGTTCTTGCAGAACGATTGAAGGTTTGCTCGGAGTAGTTAAATCAAGAGTTCAAGCAACCCTAAAAAAAACACAATTTTAAGCCACATAAATTCCACCTAGTACAAAACTTACATCCTCGTGATGCACAGCGCCGTATAGAGTTCTGTAATTGGTATTTACAAAATATTAACAGGACAAATAATTTTGAAAGAACCGTTATATGGTCCGATGAGGCTCATTTTACCAGCCTTAATGCAAATAAATATTTGGAAATTCTGGAAAACGTTGTGCCGGAAATAATAGAAGACTTAGCGCGTCTTAATGACTTGCATCTGCAACAAGATGGATAACCGCTGTGCCACTGGATTGAAACTAATGAACCTGTAAGATAGCCACCAAGGTCACCCGACTTGTCGGTTTTGGATTTCTTCTTGTGGGGATACCTTGAAAATAAAATTTATTCTATTTAATACCAAACAATTGCAGATTTAAGAAATGGCACTGAAAGAGCATTTAGGGAGTTAGTAACGCGGCTTTTATTATTTTATAAATTAGGAAAGGGCTGAGTGCACCATCAAAGATTAAGAAAGAATTTCTTTAATTTTGTACTTAGTGCAAGTTTATTGAATAAATCCGTAGAGCGCTTTCGGCAGTTACGCCATCATCAGTACTACTTTGTCAAAATATAACAAACCACAAAACACAACATACAATTATATGTATAAAACTTAACACATTAAAAATTGGGGCCTAAAGGCCGATGTAAATTACATGATGATTTTAACACTTTTAAAAACGTCCATTTTACTAAAGGGAACTAACCTTGATGGTTAGTTCCCTTTAGTAAAATGGACGTTTTTAAAAGTGTTAAAATCATCATGTAATTTACATCGGCCTTTAGGCCCCAATTTTTAATGTGTTAAGTTTTATACATATAATTGTATGTTGTGTTTTGTGGTTTGTTATATTTTGACAAAGTAGTACTGATGATGGCGTAACTGCCGAAAGCGCTCTACGGATTTATTCAATAAACTTGCACTAAGTACAAAATTAAAGAAATTCTTTCTTTATTATTTTAAATTCATTAAGGTGAACAAGAACTATGTGCAAAATATGTCTAAGGCATAATGGAGAAAAATTTTACCAATATTAATAAGAAAGTTCTATAAATTTTCAGTTTTTGTTTCTAACACAACTCGGTTTATGCATTGTTATTATTTTTACTGAAATATAACTGCTAATTGGATTAAGGAGTCCAAATATATTTCTTCTGCAGTAATTATCATACCAGTAATAGTCTTTAAATACCCGTCATGACCTACTAACAAAAAATATATATTTTTTATTAAACGTAAATTTCGTGATTAATACTGAAATTACAAATAAGGTATTATATATTTATAGGGTGACCCATTTAAAAAAGAGCAAGTTTCTTTTTTTTCTTGGAAACTATTAAACGTAGAAGAAATCTGAGTACGTCACTGGATTCTACGTAAAAAACTACAAAACGTACGTTTATTTTCTCTTTGATAAACGACAGGGTATACTAAATATGGGGGGGGGGGTCAAAAAATGTAAAATTTTCTAAAACGACCCGTATATCAAAAACAAGGAGGACTGCGAAAGCAGTATCCTCCTTTCTTTACTAATAACGGATATACCCGTAAAACCATCGAAAACAGGACACCCTGTACACTATTGACTAGCGGGATTTCGATAAACCGAAAAAGAAGGGTTTTATAGATGTTGGGGACATTTATTTAAAAAATTTTTAAAGCAAAACTCATGTCATGTTTGTAAAAAGTATGTTTGAACGTAAGGAATAATTTCTTCTCGTAGAATGGCGTATAGAATTACAGAAGAGAAACATTACGGTGAATTAACTATGTCCTGCACATGTTTTGTACACTTTTTAATTTTATTGGAAGATATCTTATTTATATATGGATAAAATTTTAATCTTTTGGCTGGAGCTTGCTGTTGGCATAGGGAAATTCCTAATGCGTAAGTTTTTTCAAGTCAGGTTTTCTCAACGTTGTACTAACTTTCCTCTGGCATACGATGTTAGTTTATTAGAACTAGGATACACTACACTTTAAAGTTGCCAACAAACAAAATATACACATACCTACAAGAAAGTACCGTGTCTTGTACTTTTGTGTCACGGGAACACGGAACCTTATTTAACCTACGACTGTGGTAGCTCGCATTATCCATCACTGTCATACTATTTGGTGGTATATTTGGTAATAATTTGTTTTTAAACCAGTCTTCAAATAGTTCTGCCGTAGATCATCGTGATAATCAACAAGGGAGTCCTTTATGTTTTTGGCTGATAAGGCCAAAGCGTTTGGTATAAATCGTTTTTTTGTCCCAGCATTAATTATTGTTAAACGCTTACCTTTATTTGATGGGGCTTTAGTTCTGCATTGACCCGATAAATTTACTCAACCCATATCTAAAACTTCGTGTGTCATACCACGTCTCGTCCAAATAATTAATATCCCTTCCATCTTGTCTATATCCGTGGACTGCAATTAGGTATTCCATCCTCCATCTTTTTAACCGGGCCGATTCCATAATTGCTTGTCGTTTGTTAATTTTTTTCATTTTAAAATCGTTTCTTAAAATATATTTTCTTAGAGTCTCACGACAACACTCTAATCCTGTATCATCTTTTTTATAATCTTTGCAATAGGATTTTTAAAGCGGGGATCATTTGTTCTCTGTACATGGCATATATTTTTCTACGAATTATATCGACATCTGTCGCGTCCAGTTTCTTAAAAGTGAAAGAGTCTTTCCTCTTTCTTCCTTTCGCTATAGGTTTATTTACAACAAACCACACTGTGCCCACTGGCCTGCGTGTCAAAGCTGCCGCTTCCTTCACTGCACCAAATTTTGAAAAACCACGTTCAAGAAGGGTGATGTAAACGTCGAAGATTACTTTTCTTGTGTCAACTTATAAAATATCACGCTTTAATTGGTTTTTATCACGACCCGTAGATCCACTTGGCATACTGGTTTCTTCTTACGGACGAAACATTCTTAGATATCACGTTTAATTGGCAACAAATAACTTATGGTCTATACCAATACAAACATCTAACTGAATTTTAAAACCAAAAAGCGGCATATTTAAATAAGTAAAATAACCTATTTTATTTTACCCTAATTATTTTTAGAGGATTATGTAATAATGTAATAGTCTTTAAATAGATCCGTACCTGGAGTCCCCAGATCAGGTGGCCGAATTTTACACCTCACACAATAGGTTATTATGACGGTAATTTATAATAGGGTTGTTAGATAGATAGACCGTCTATAAAAGCGAAATCTAAACAGTGACATGAATAAGATATTTGCCAGACAGTCTCCGTCAAAGTTGACAGAGGGACTACAATAAACAGAACTCAGTTTGACCCATTTACTTTTGATTTTAATTTGGGTGAATGTTCCTTCTATGTGAACACAGTTCGAAAGTCCTGGTACAACTTGCCCAACAAACATATTAAGTAATGTAGACCAGAACGGAAGGAAAATAATCCTAAATTGGCAAATATTTGCTTATTTTTGCCTTAAATGTTTTCTTAAAAGTCACAAAAGATTCGAACTCTAAAAGCTAAGTCAAAATTTGGATATCTACAACTTAAATAATTTGTTATAGGGAAGTCTACTTGTAGTTAAATTTCCCTAGTTAAAAATTACAAATAAATTACCTCTCTTAGACATTAAAAATATTTAATCCTAATAAGGAATATGATTAAGTAATAATTTACTTAAATGTTACTTAATATATGTGTTCAAAATTAAGGAATTTTTTGGCTATTACGCTAGGTAAATATTACCTAATTATTGCCTACAAAATGTCCAAATAATTTACTGACCATGTAGTTTTAGAAACAAGTAATATTTTGGATAATTTTGCCATATAAATTGTTCCCAAAGTTATAGATCTTTTGTGGTTAAAAATTGAGCTACTTCATAACTTTCTGATTAACCTCAAAGGCTAACATTGCTTGTACAGTTAATAATAAAGAAAAAAATAACTTTAAGGTTAAAAATATAAAGGCGGCCATATTTAATAATTATTAGTTTTCCTGTTTATCGACAACTATAAAAAAACAATAATTAAAATTTTAAGAATTACATAAGGTGAGTGGAAAATCCATTAGACTACGATATCTTTCGTCAACGAAAGTTTTTTTAAAACTTTAGGTACATATAATGTTTATAATGAAGACACTCTGTTTTTAGGTTAATGGTAAAAATATTTTAAATTATCGTAATAATACATAAAAAAAATGCATATTTTAAGGGCGCGTTTAGTTTTTCGAAGTATCATCACCATAATTCACAAACACATTTCTTTCGCATCCAAATTTCGGTCCAGAAAAATGATAAAACCTAATTATATACTTTATTGTTGAAGTTATAATAAGCGGCCATTCCAAATATCTACTTAAGTCGAACTCCATTTTATAATTTATTTTGTCCTGTTGGAAGTGTTGGCATAAGTTGTTGTCTTTTCTTTCTAACACCAGATATAATATGTTTTCTCTGTATTTTTGTCTAGTGTCTTATTGCTCCTATTTAGGTTATATTTAGGTCAAAAGGTTGGTCTCACTTTCCACATTTAGACGTAAAATAGGTCTATATTTATTTCACTTCGTTTCAACTTATTGGACAGAAAAACCCTATCAACCTATTTTCGACCTTAAAATTACTTTAGTTTCTTTCCCCACATTGGGCAATAGGAAAACAAATGTAGGTAAATTATCCCTATATATAATTGGTCGTGCAAAATATTTGACCCGTTTAGAGGTCGAATAAAGGTAAATTTAACTTAAAATGTTTGTTGGGTGCGCTATGATGTTCTTTTGCGCAAGTCTATAAAAGCGAAATCTAAACAGTGACATAAATAAGTATTTTACTATTTGTGTGGTCTCAAAATAATTATTATAAAAACAACTTCAGGGTTAATAAGAGAAAAAACCGCATTTAAATCTTATTTTGAGTTTTTAAACAAACAAAATAACATAACGAATGTTCAAAGCAAATTGTTCGACCCAAATAAGAAAAAATTTCATATTAACCTGGGGCCGCAAATGCACCCTAAGGGAACTAGGCCTTTGAAGATGTCTTAAAGGAAATGGTTTTTATTTCATAACTTTTGACTACCTTGAAAAAGAGGGAATTCTGAAAGATAAGTTACCATAAGGAAACTCTATTATTTGAGAGAAATAGTCGATCTATATTATTTTCCGTGGCGTGCGAACAAGGTGGTATATTCACATTTTAGTGGCAATCAAGGCCGAGTTAAGGCATGTTGGCATCCTAGGAACATTTATTTTTTCCGGCCCCTCCTTTAATTCAAAATTAACATTTGAATGACAGGTTTTTTTTTTATAGGAAAAAGCTTAAGGATTGAAAATATTTTTAATAATAAAAAAATTAACAAAACAAGCTTTCTAACTATAGTAATAAAAGGTGACCAATAAGAATTATAATATAATGTATATAGAAATAAATAATATATTTTAAAAAGCTTCCTTCGTAGACTTTTCTTGGATAAAATCATTTATAATTTATTCATACCTTACATTTTTTATTATTTCGCATTTCAAAGAAAAAACATGTAAGGCATTAAGACGTTCTTGCTTCATGGTCGATCTAAACTTGTTTTTAATCCTGACAGTTTTGAAAATGGTTTTTGAGATGATGTATTAGCAATTGGAATTGCTAAATAAATCGGGAAACTTTTCTTTTAATCCAGTTTCTCTCAAACACTTTGAAATTTCCAGTGGAGATTTAATACTGTTCTATAAATGCGCCTTTATATTAATGCATTCTTGAATGAACGAAGTATTTAAATCGTTTTCATAAATTTGAATTAACTTTTTCGCTACTTTAATTAGTGTTTGATTTTCCATGTTTCAAAAATTCACAAGGACATAAAATTGAGGATATGAATCGATGATAACAAAGAATGTCCCAATTTTGAGTTAAGGTAGGTCAGCATCAAATTAACTAACAAACACACAGGTTAACTGTTAACATACCGTTTCCATGACAACAACTACAGCCTATAGTTGATGCAAAACAAAAACCGATGCACGTCATACCCTTTCAGGACGTCAGTTATCGACAGTGTTGCCAGCTTGTAACAAAAATATCCGAGTGAGGGAATTACACAGTTTTTTATTCATAAAAATAAGATATATAATACAAAGATTTCCCATAGTATATATATTTGTTTACCATCAACTTTACTAGATCTAGCACTTCTTTTGTTTTCATCTTGCCAATATCGACCAATGGTACCATTCTAAAAAATCCATATTTCATCGAAGAAAACGAATCAGTACAAGGATGCTTTTTTAATATACCAGTCGTTTGAAAGCTACATAGGAAAGTTCCATAAGCTCCCGTCTCAGTTCATCTTTTTACCATCCGAAGCCTATTTTCTTGAAGAGGCTTCGTAAAGAGTTAAGACAACCATCAAACAGTTCTCTGTCTTTTAATTTATAACTTAAAGTTGTCAAAGTTACATGATGTTCTAAAAAAAGTTACAGCTTATGGACAACCGATCAAAAATATTATAGTTTTTAAATAATACAACTTACTTGTTTCGTACATTTCATAAATAGTGTCACGGATAGAACTTATATCCAATCTTCACACATTTACAAGTCTCTTTGAATTAGAACGTTTATTTGAAGGTGATTCTAATAATTTATTTTCCTTAACTGTTGTTGAAATTGCGCTTACAGTGGAGATATTCAAATTTAGGGCTGCTGCTACACGCTAAAAATTAGTAAAGTAGAAATAAAATATTTAGACCCTAACATACTCTACAAATTTACTTCTCGATACTGCTGTCTTAGCGAAGGTATTAGCTCTTCGCACCGACCATTTAAATGCTTCGGCATTTTTCACAAATAGTAAACAACGTAATCGACAGAGATATGTATGTGCACTTTTATTTCTCCTAATAGAACAGATTTTTAATGCTATTTATGAAAAGATCTGGAGTTTTTGTTAAAAAATAGATGTACAGCAACACTGAATCACGAACAATTAAGGTTAGTTTTGCTTGAAACGTCAAACCAAACCAACGAACGAGCTGGCGCCACCGCACCGTTTATAGTTGTGTTGCCAACTATCGGCCAATAAAATTCAAATTCTATTAATTTTTACAAGCTTAAATAAACAAAATATTTGATATAAGTGGGTTCGTATCAACGAAGAATACCGTAAGTTTTTAGTAAATTCAATATCTCATAAAGTTTTAATATTTTTGCTCAAATTTAATTTCGTCGTGGATATACAGTTATCAGCTGATTGATGACGTGCCTCGGTTTTTGTATTGCATTTACTATACTTGTTAATTTGTCACTGTTGTTGAAAAACAGGTAATTTTGAAGTTCACATCTAGAGTTAACTTGTGTGTTTGATCATAGGGCTGCTAGTTAGTTTATTAGCTTATAGATCTTGGGCCGCATTTATCCGCCTGATGCTTGACGTACTCCTCTGCTTATTTTTAGTATGAAATTATCCTTATTTTTGCCATCCCATTAAATTCGTGTCATCTGCAAAGAATGTGAAGCTGCCCTGTATATTGTACGCTGCCATATCGCTCAAGTATAATAAAAACAAAATCGGTCCCAAGATCGAACCTTGAGGTACGCCCGTGGTAGCTAAGAAGGCGCCAGAGTATACATTATAAACTTTTACTACCTACGATATTTTAGAGATAAAAGATGCCACTTAAGCACGAGTTTACCAAAACCATAGTAATGAAGTTTTTGTAACAACATTTCATGGTCAACACAATTTAACTTAACATAACGGTTAGCTTATGCAACCCGACCTAATACCGATAAAAGAGGCAAATATGGCAACCTTGTTAGAGATTATTACCGATAGCAAACGACGATTCTGTATTCTTTGTCTTATTGTCTTATTTATGATGAAAATTCCTGTTTAAATAAAAATTTAAAATTATTTTCCGGAATTCCTATATTTCAAATTGTTAGTCAAGGCTTAAAAGCAATGATATGTTAAAGAAACGGTCAGTAAGAATGCTAAAATCGTGTGTAACGTAACCTCATTACACAGATAGTTTTTCGTTATTTACCTAGGTCATTATTTAATATTGTTATTTACCTAGGTAGATGAACGTTACTATAATAACTATATTTATTTTTAAATAATCATAACTACCAAGATTTAGTTATATTAACAGAACACTGGTTAAATATCCAAGAACCTGTTTTTATGCCAAATTATATCGTTGTTTCTAAATTTTGTAGAGCTAGTTCTTTACATGGCGGCACAATGATTTTTATTAAAAAAAAAATCTATTAAATATATGGAATTTTCTAATGTGACTAAATTTGATTGTTTCTTAGTTGAAATAGATTTTGAATTTTCTATAATATTCTTTAAAAAGAGCAATTTATATATAATTTGTTTATACCGTTCACCGTTATCTAATACTAACATTTTTCTTATAAGATTTGAGAATCTTTTATCATAAATTCCACCCTAATCATATTGTACTGTATGTGGAGATTTAAATATTAATTTTGAAGATTTGAATAGCTGCTACAATATAAATTTCAAAAATTTGCTTCTATCATTTAATCTTAAAATGCATGTTAATTCACCGATAAGATTTTCTCAATATTCATCTTCTATGATTGAGTATGTTTGTTCTAATAAAAATAGTGTTAAATGTGAAGTAATAAATTATTTCTTGTCGGACCATGAAGCCATATTATGTGAATTTAACGGTGACATAGGGAAAATAGAGAAAAATAAACATATGGAACGTATTTACAGTAAAAATAATTTCAACAAATTTAATAATGCTATAAAAAGTTATTCATGGGATAGTATTTTTCTTCATAAAAAGCCTTTAAGTAATTTTCATGCCACAATTTTAGACATATTTACTAAAGCTTATCCAATTACAATTATTTAAAAAAATAATAGAAAATGTTGGATTTCAAAGGGTATAAAAATAAGTTCTAAGAATTTACGTTCACTTCATTATATTAAAAAAAAAATTTCATCAAACAAATCATTCATTTTATATTTTAATATTTATAAAAACATTTATAGAAAACTAATTAAAAAGTCAAGGAAAATTATTTTGAAAATCGTATTAGTAAATCATTAAATCCAGGAAAAGAATGTTGGAAAATCATTAATGATTTGAGAGGGGAAAACAATATAACACCTATAAATACTTCATTATCTTTTGACGAGCTTAACCATTTTTACTGTTCGATTGCTTTAAATCTTTCTGAAAATATTCATCCATGTATTGATCCACTTTCGTACATGAAGAATTTTAAAATTAAGGATATATTTTTCTTTAGTCCAACCGATGTTCAAGAAATAAAATTAATCATTTTGAAGATAAGAAATAAAAATTCTGCTGAATGGGATAATTTATCAATAAAAATCTTTTCACAATTATCTATTCCTGCTTTAGAAGCTTTAGCGAAGGCAATAAGTGTTTCTTTTGAAAATGGAATATTTCCACAATGCCTTAAATCAGCTATTGTAATTCCAATTCGTAAAGGAGGTGATTGTGAATCTGCTTCTAATTTTCGACCAATTCCTTTGCTTCCAACACTTTCTAAAATTATAGAAAAAAACTCGTTAAAAATAAAATGACTTCTTTTTTAAATAAAAACAATATTTTAAATACAAACCAAATTGCATTGCAAAAAAATAAAAATACTATGGTATTTTTCCATTTCTTGAACATCTTTATTTCAAATTAAATGAAGGAGATTTTGCTGCAGCAGTATTTTGTGATATTTATAAAGCTCTTGATTGTGTTAACCATAATATATTATTAAAAAAGCTTAAGCTTTGTGGCTTTAGAAGTATATCATTTAAATGGTTTAAATCATATTTATCTGAAAAATATCAAGTAGTATTGTTAAATGGTAAGAAATCAAAAAGTAATAAAATTGATTGTGGAGTACCTCAGGGTTCAGTTCTCGGTCCATTACTATTTTTAATATATATAAATGACCTTACGTCTATTTTTATAAATGATAAATTTACCATATTTGCTGATGATACAACAATACTTTGGCATAGTAAATATTGTATTGAATTAATTAAAATAATTAGTGAAGATTTAATAAATGTTAAAAAGTGGTGTGACTCTCATTTAATATCACTAAAACAAATATATTAACTTTTAAAAGTTCACTTAATAATATAGTTTTTGACAATCTCATGATTAATAACCCCAAATTTATAAAATTTTTAAGAATCTATATTACTCAAAATCTTTCTTTTAATAAACATATCAAAAAGTTATGGGAAAAATGAGCTTCAGCATGTTATGCCCTGAGAGTAGTTTCTCATGAAATGAATATGGCGGTTCTTCGAAATGTTTATTTTGCTTTAATAGAATCTCTGGGGAAATTCAAGCCAATATTTTCTAAATTCAATTTTTATTTTACAAAAAAGAGCTACTATGTAAATTGGTTGGTACCAATAGTTCCTTTTTTAAAGAATCAAATAGAAATCCTATTTCTCTATTCTGTTATTTCACATTTACGCCACGCACTTGTTGGTAATTTTTCCGTCCGCCTTGCATTATCCAATATAATTATTGCATCTTTTAGTATAAGATCCAATATTCGCTCGAACCATTCTTTAAAGACATCGGGATTCATATATTGGTGATAATCTTCTGTATTTTAAGATTGGAACAACAGTAGTCCATCTTCAACGAAGCCCCCAGAACTTCCAATATGGGTTATAATAAGCCGATGTCCTTTTCCAGATAGAATTCTTAATCCTGTGGGAAATTCCCCCAAAAATCCTGTCTTGCCTTCATTTAGCCATGTTACGTCTAAGTAAAGTATTTTTTTGTTTTCGTCCCTGGCCTTTTAGATGCTTCTTAAGTTATTTCTTTTTCAACACGAGATGTCTACCCATTTTTTTTAATATTTTCCAAAGCGTATCTCTACTGTCTCTACACATAGATTGGCAATTCTGCTTTTCTTGGATTAAGGGCAAAATTTTGACCAGTGTGTGAATTTCTTTTTTTAACAAGTAACTACAAACTTTTCGCCCTATTCTCTGCATTAAAACGTCTTCCAGCTCTAGTTGTGGTCGTCCTGGAGTCATTTTTGGAGGTTTGACGCCATCATCTTTTTATTCTTTTGAATTGTTAATTTATATTTCAAACAACACCAATTGTATCTGCTGTAAATTGCACTGCATTGTCAAGACTCATATTCGCATGCTTACTTCTACGGCATTTCTGTCACGATTTGTTTTTTCATTTACTGAACATGGACCGGTTTAAGGGCGTTTAGACGATTGTTGGAAATCTATACTTAATTAGAAAGACACTGTAGTATCAGATATTTGTGCAAAGCTAGATCTAGAGATTCTTGTAAAACTCTATTTATCTCACAAAAAATTTTAACAGTAACTTCAATTTTTATATTGGAAACAGTTTGTTCGATTCATAAAAAGCATAGAAATAGTATTAATTCACATACTTATAATACAAGACAAACCTTAAATATATGTTTACCTATTCCTCCTTCAAGTCTTGTAAAAAAATCCACAATTTATGATTCTAAAAAAATTTTTAATTATCTTCCAGATTTTATTAAGAAAATGTCAAATTTTAAAATGTTTAAAAAAAATGTTAAAAATTTATTATTGGAAAAAGCTTATTATACTCTATATGAATATTTTGGTGATACTCTGTCATAATTGTTTGCATTTTTTTTTTCTTTCTATTCCGATATTTTAAGTTTAACTAAAACTAAAACTAAAGTTTTCTTCTTGACCTTATGATTTAAAATTTTAATCCTAAAAATTAGTTAATAATCACATGTTCCTGTAATTGTAGTTCTGAAGATGGTTTAATGTAGTATAAACCGAAACGTCAACTTAAACCAAACCTTTATTTATTTATAACTATATTATTATATTTTATTGTTAATTTAATTTTAAAAAAAGGCTTTGTCGATAAAAATAATACTTTATGACAATAAAGCATATTTTGATTTGATTTGATTTCATTACTTATTACAGGCATGCAGTAAATTATTTCGATTTCTCAAATTAGTAGTAGAAAAGACGTTTTTCAATTTTGGACAACACTTTCTTACGATATTTTACTCTACAATTAATTTAAATTAAATGTAGTTTTCCTTCAAGGATGATATTTTTTTTTTTTTTTTTTTTAGTTTTTTTGGCCTTGAGCATAGCTCATTTAGCCAACCAAGGATGATATATTATTTTACTTTATTTGATACGTATGTGCTGCGTCAAAATGAGTGATATTCTTCAGAACGAAGCTGCCTAAGAAACAGTTATTTGTGTTTTCTCTTAATTCCCTTTTTGCAATCAACTATTAGATTATTATTCCTAGATGTAGTGAAGCGATTAACTTTATTTTGGCGGGGTGGCGATACTAAAAATGCGAAGAAACGATTAGGTACATCATCCCTGGATGGCAACATATTTAACTAGGTATATCAAATTTTGTTTTACATGTTTTACAACCAATAAGGATGCTAAGGTAATTTTGAAAAATGCTCGCAAGCAACGGACTTAACAACTTTATTGGCTTCCTGCGAAAGAATAACGTAGCTGTACAAAATCGCATAAAAGATGCCGCAAAATCTGTTTTCATTAGGCTAATAGAAGATATATATATATTTTCAGTCCGGGGTATCTTTATTAAGAAATATGCGAAACGAGTCGGCGAAACTGGAAAAAACTGCGACCGGAAAAATCTGACGCCAGCCGTGACGAAACCGTACGAACATTCGCATCGTAAAATTTCATTTGCATCATCGGGATATCAAATCTACATATGGAATGCGACGTGAAATACTGATATTTTTGCAAGTAAATTTGTCGCATGAGAAAATATAAATTCGCTTGAGTGTTTTTTTTTTAACTGAAAGCGGAAAAAGCCGTGTAGTAAGGGTAAACAATTGCTGGAAATTAGGTGATTCACATAATATCATGGACGTGCAGTCCATTAAAGCGATGAAAGCACCGCGCCCCCTTACTGCTTCTATAAGAAAACAATCGAAATTCATATTACCTATTTACTTCTAATTTTCAAACCAAATCCGGTCCTGCTTGCGTTCCTGGCCAGATAAGGCTTCTTACAGTAAACATCGCCCTCCAAATTGAAAGGCGAAGTCATCTTTTTAGCCGTATACGCGTAATTTGTCGAGTTTCGAGATGGTCATCGGTCTGCAGCGCTGGGTTTTGGGTCCACTTGGACTAATTACAATTATAACTGAAAAACCTGTGTAAAAACAAATAAATATGTAATTTACCTTGCGGCTCTTTGCCTTCTGCTGGCCTACTGGCAGTGATTTCTCATTCTGCTAACCCACCGCACGCCCTGTACCAATCCATTGTGCTTTAATACAAATAATTGCCGATGAGCCGTAGACGGCGAAATGCGTCCAAGGATTGGGTTTGCTGTTTTTAGTCGAGGTATTGACGAGCAACTAGGCTAAAATGAGCTGGGGCGCCGTCGTGCACGAACCACATATTAGTTCTTATATGGGGTGTCTGTAAAATGTCTTTACAAAAACCTACCACATATTCTTCAGACCAAAATTAGCCGATTTAAGTAAACTTACATTTGTACAAAGTTGCTTAGTTTGGGCGCTAGACGGCACTGAAATGACAATTTTTAAATCGTTTTTCTGGATTAATTCAAACACTGCTCACCCTATTTTGCCGAAATTTGGTACGTTGGCACAGCTTTATGGGGCAAAAACACTCATCACAAATCATATACATAAATAAACAGAAATATCATAAAAATTGCTCAAAATGTCCACCATATTTTAATAAATATAAAGATTTATACGTCAAAGAAAACTAAAACACACTCTTTGCAGAACTTGTTCATCCCCTTAAGAATATTTATTGCATCTTGAATACGTTGCCATAGTTGTTCTGCGTTATCTAAAGTAGTCCTGTAAACCACTGCCTTAAGATGCCCCCATAAGAAATAATCCAATGGATTTAAGTCCGGAGATCGTGGTGGCCAATTTACAGGGGCAGCACCTCTACCAATCCATTTATTTGGGTACTGCTGATTCAAACAGTTTCTAACATTTAATGCAAAATGTGGTGGAGCTCCATCGTGCATAAACCACATCTATCTTCGAAGTTGTAAAGGTAGATCTTCTAGCAAATCTGGTAGCGTATTTTGTAGATGTTGCAAATAAATTTCCCCGGTTAATCTTTGTGGAATAATGACAGGACCAACAATGTGATTACCAATTATTCCAGCCCACACATTAATTGTAAACTCATTTTGAAAATGTTTTACGTTGATAGCATGTGGATTTTCATCCGCATAAACATGTTCATTATGAAATTTTGTAATCCCTCTTCTTGTGAAACATGCTTCATCGGTAAACAAAATATTGTTGGCAAAGTTGTGATTCTCTTCTCTCTGCCTATGAACAAGCCGACTAGAAACCAGGCGCATTTCAGGATCATAAGGTAAAATATCTTGAACTGGTATCTTATGGTATGGATATAGCAACTGTTCTTGAAATACTTCACGAACAATATCTTTGGACACTCCTATTTCCCTACCTAGCCTCCTGGTGCTTATTTCTGGATCTTCTGCAACACATTCTTAAGTTAAAGAAAGATGTTTGTCCCTTTTCTGTCCGTCAGACCCAATCCTTGGACGCGTTTCGCCGTATTACGGCTCATCGGCAAGGCTATAGAGTCTGACGAAAAGGAAAGGGACCTTACAGTGTTTTCAACACATAATGTATAAATACATATGCGAGATGTTACACGCAGCGACATCTTGTAGCAATCGAGCTATCCACCCAACCAGACCAGCGACAACCTCGCTGGTCTGGTTGGGTGGATAGCTCGATTGCTACGAGATGTCGCCACGTGGAACATCTCGCATATGTATTTATACATTCTAAAATGTCTTCCTCGACTTCCATTATCAATGTAAATTGGCCGTTTTTCCGCAGGCGTCTTTCAACAGCAGAAAACGTTGTGCGGCTTGGTATACGACGATTTGGAAACCTTTCGGAGTAGACTCTGACACATACTCGACCATTTCCTTGGCAATACCCAAATACCAATATCATATAGGTATATTCTGTATTAGTGTATTGCACCGCCATGATAATTTACGACAATTAAAGTTTTCTAATAATTTACGCAAGCAGATATAGAGATTGAACGTTAGCAACAATATTAAATGTTACAAATTTAACAATAACCCTATGCTGTCAGATGAAACTAATAATAACCAACAATAACAATCGTTTGTGAGGTGTAAGGTCGTGTTGTACATACCTGAAAAAATACCGTGCGAACAAAAAGCAGATGATAAAGAAACTGTTCAAGAGATTTTTTGTAGTAAATAAGTTGGTTTAATCTAAATTTTAAACTTAAACCTCTTATCTTCCATTGGCGTAGAAGTCAAAAACAGAAAAACTCTATAAAACCCAATTACGTGATTACTGTTGCAGGTCTGCTAGGAAGTTCCGTGCTACGTTTAAAACTCCCAGTCTCACTCAATCTTGAATGGAGCTGTCTAAACGTTTTAGTACATGACAGTATTGACAAAACAAATAAATTAGACATCAGAGCTTATCTTTACCTCATATTTTAATTAACTTTGAAATACATAGCTATTTTTTTTGTACATGCAATAAGGTGGTTTTTATTTTTTCTCTTGAAAATGAAGCAAGACACGAAAACAATTCCAGGAACAAAAAAGTTGTAGAATTAGTTGGTAAATAGGAAAAAAATATCAAAATTAGAAAAAAGTAAGTGGGTTACATTTTGTTGCCAATAATATTCGTCAAGGTGCTCCCCGGGACGCCACTGGACATAATAAATTTAATCTAGTAAGTGCAAATTAAGCTCCTTATCGTTATGAGTAACGGTACCAAATTTCAATAGAATTGGGAAAAGGATATTTAAAGAAATTGTAAAAAAACGATTTTTTTTTTAAACTTTAACACCTTGTATATCAAAAAGGGGGCAATGCCGGACACATGCTTATATGAACTTTTTCTCTTAGAATATCATAAGGAACCACTCTCTTAAATTGCGTACTGTACTTCTGAAACACCCTGTATCCTGTACTATTTAATAACGCTTTGTCAATGAGATTTATCGAGGAAAATAAAGTATTTTTGGATTCGAATAAAAATAATTCAGGTGAAATTGCTCAAGAATAAAATTTGTTTATACTTGGATGATTTGGAATGAAAATCTCCTGTATTTTTAAAAGGCCACCCAGTACAGATATAATATATATATAAAAAGGCAATAGTCGCTAGACAGTAACCGTCTGTTCTAATAAAGTGGGAAAATCCCGACACTCGCCCTCGGCCAAACGGCACGTTAGTTGTGATTCCATTCGGCAAATCCTAATATAAAAATCTTTCCGCTAAATGTGTGGGCAAGACGTGCGCCTGTAATGCGAATCCTTTTTATTGCACTCGAAATTGAGACGGAAATTTACCAAATGAAAACGGCCCGGGGAAAATCACGCACAAAACTCGTAAAGGAAAATCGTGAGGCCGAGAAAAATGTATTTATTGATATAATTTTGATTAAATTAAAGGCCGGTTACCGGGGGCCATTAAATCAAATTTTAAAGGACCAGAATCTCAGCGAGTTGACTAAGAAATGATAAATTTATGCGTGACGTTGGGAAAATTCGCTGTGTGATGATGATTGCACTCAAAAAGTCCAGGATAAAGTATTTTTAGTGTTCTTGTATCGATTAGTGCTTCTGAGTATAGACAGGGCCTTTTACTCTCATTTGTTTGTGGTGTAGCTTTTGCTTTAATTAAATTAAACTAGCTTGAGATCCTGTCGATGATTTCTTTTTTTGCTTCTCATCAGAAAAGGAATATTTACGGTATTAGCCAGTCGCAAGGCAAGTTGTGTGTGCGACGAAAGGGGGAGCGTGTATGGGATTGTGTGATTAGGGCGTTGTTTGAGAGGCCTATAGTTTTATAGTAATTTGTAAGGAGTTTGTGTAGATGGGTTTATATGTTATCTATTTTCAGGTCACTGTGCAAAAGTCTTGTTAGGATGAAAAGGGCGCATTGGTGATCATTCTGAGAATTTTGTTTTGCAAAATTTGATATTTTTTGTGATCAGTTATAGACATCGTGCACCACGTGGGTGCGCCATATAAAAGAACAGGCCTGATTATAGTTTTGTAGAGGTTAAGTTTAGTTTTTAGCTTAACTTTGCTATTTCTATAAAGGAGGCGGTACAGCGCAGCTGTTTGTGCGGTCGCGTTTTTGAGTCTATGGGTGGCATTGTGACTCTAGGTCATCTTTCTGTCAAAATCTAAGCCTAAATATTTAATATTGAGACTCCATTTTATGGGTGTGTTCTAGCCTTTGACAGAAAGATGGCCTGAGTTTTGCCGTCGTTTAGCTGGATTCTCCAGCTGCCCAACCGTTTGTCTATAAGATTAACCTGATGTTGCAATTTTTCGATTACTGATGGATGCGGTTATCGCTGTGTCATCAGCGGATAATTAAGTTTGCGTATGAGCAGTTTTAGGAATATCGCTGGTAAATATGTTATATAAGATTGGGGCGATTGGGGAGCCTTGCGGGACCCCTGCTGTTATTTGTTTTGCTGTTGAAATCTCCTTTCTTTCAATTTCATTTGAGAGGGACATATCCCTAAACATTTCAAGTCAGTTTTTCATAAAAAAAAACAAGCATTAATTCTCTAAATATAATATGTTTCTCTAATGATACTGTTGTGGAAATAAGCCAAAGTTTCCAATTTCCTATAATTTAATAATCACAAAAAGAGGGGACGGGGGCAGAAATGCAACAAATTCAAAATATTTTTATAGATATCCTACAATTAAATTTCTTTTTTGTCCCATAGGACCAAGATAATAATTTTGGCCACGATTTCGCCGAAATTCGCCTGTGTTTGACGATATGGAAATTTGACCTTGAGCTCTCTAATCAGAGTGCCATATATTCTTGAAAAAAGATTACTATTTTAGATGATTAACCATATACAAATAGTCTATCTAAGCATAATTTTACTAATTTAAAAATACACCCCCAAAAAAAAAAATTTTTGGTCTTATGGATGAGATGCAAGAAAAGTAATTTTCAATTTACCTAGTTTCAAAAATTAAAAATGGACGTTAACTTTATTTATAAATATACTGCGCCGCTATATTTAACGCATAACGAAAAATTGGCCTCAATTTTGATGTTATTTATTTTTCAAATTTGTGGTTCGTTTTTAATGATTCCTTTTTCTAATTGTAGGTTATCTTCTTAAACATATCACTACCTTGATTGTTTTGCTTAAAAAAGTAACTTTGGTATTATACCGGGTGCTATAAAAATGTTGGGTTTTTTATGGAAATTCAAAACACCCTGTGGGATTTACTAGCCATTGCAATTTATCACAATTACAGCCAATTGATGGTCTCATGTTTTCTTTACATTTTATTTTTTGATTCATTTGTTTGTCTCTGTTTTTTCATGCAATACACAATTTTTAGTTCAACGTGTTTTTGTTGACCTAAAATGCATTTATCGGAAAATGAAAGATTACACAGAAACGTCATAAAGTGAAATGTAACAAAAGCGTTATCAGGTTTGATTCTTCACTTTATCACTTTTTAGTTTGCTTTGCATACTTGTATTGGCAACTTCTAATTTTATTAAGTGTTATTAAAAACAAAATGGCACAAAACGCACGTGTAAGAAGAAATCTTTCGCCTGAGGAATGTGCTGGTGCCATAGCACTTGTGGAAGAAGGCTTGCCACAATTTCAAGCGGCCCAACGATATAGAGGGACACAATCTGCTATCTCCAGAGCATTGGCACGATTTCGGGAGACTGATGCTAATCAAAGAAGATCTGGACAAGGACGAGCAAGGGTGACAACGAATGACCAAGATCGCTTTTTGCGAATACAGGCATTACGAAGTCGGTTTGTTACAAGCACTGCACTGCAGCAGAAATAATTACCGTATTAGTCAAAATACAGTGCGTAGAAGGTTGGCACAAAGCAGTATTACTCCCTATCGAGCCGCAACTGGTCCCCTCTTAACCGTAAACCATAGAAGGGCAGCGTCTTCGATTTGCCCAGGAGCACCAAATTTGGGGAGCTCGTAAATGGGGCAATGTATTGTTTAGCGATGAGTCAAGGTTTTGTCTTTTTAGTGGTGACCGCCGTCGGAGAGTGTATCGACGTCCTGGCGAGAGATATGCTCAATGCAATATTGTCGGAACAGTAAGCTATGAAGGAGGATCTGTTATGGTCTGGGGTGGCATTAGTTTGAAGGCTCGCACGGAGTTAGTTGTGATTCAGGGAGATCCTCTGACAGGTGACCTATACATATCAGACATTTTAAAACCCCATGCCGTACCATATGCCCATTGTGTATTTCATGAAAAGACAGAGGACGAATTAATCAAAATAGGGAATGTAAAGCAAACATGAGACCTTCATTTGGCTATAATTGCGATAACTTGCAATGGCTAGTAAATGCCACAAGGTGTTTTGAATTTCCATAAAAAAACACAAAATTTTTATAATTCCCGGTATAATACCAAAGTTCCCTTTTCCAGCAAAAAATAAAGGCAGTGATATGCTAAAGGAAAAAACCTACAATTAGAAAAAAAAAATATTAAAATCGAACCACAAATTTGGAAAATACATAACATCAGAATTGAGGCAAATTTTTCGTTATGCGTTAAATAAGCCGCGCAGTGTATGACTTTTGGCGTTTAATCAGTTTGGTAAGTAAATCCCGTTATATTGTAAGTAGTTCGAGAGTAGGTATTTGCAAAATATAAAAAAAGTCGCTTTCAATAATATATAAAAAACAAATGTCGTTCACTTCTGACTAGATTTGTGTGCAGCCCTGCCTGGTTCTTATATCATGAGCTGTAATTAAGCCCCAAATAATGCCAAAATGCCACAAAACAAACTAAAGACACAAAGTCTTCTAAACGAAAGAACACTACGTTCATCAAAGCGGCACAAAGAAACCAAAAAGTCCGCCAGATATCCGTTTGCCGTATTCCACTGGAAACCGCTGTAAAACAAATCTCGAATGGCTTAAATACGTTCCCACTAAGTAGCTGCAGGTCCGAGGGATGCTGCGGTTGTCGCTGTAACAAACGGGAGAAATTCCCGGAAAGACAACCTTTACACACTCCTTCGCAAATACCGGAAGCCTTTCATGTTCCGGGCTTAAGTTATGTAAATTATTCGGGACCGAGCCTTGGAGACGAGACGTGTAGCTGGCTCGATGTTATTGCCGCTTTCTTGTCGATTGTTAGATCGTTTAAATAACGGTGGTGAAAGACGTGGTCTAGTAACTAAAACCTTCAGGGAGGTCGGTAGGGAGTATTGGGGATTTGTGCAACCATTGGTGGACGCAGAACTCCCTAAAACCATCTAAAAATAATACGCCTTTGTCGGTTCATTCATCCTGTGATTTCTTCGAGGGATGTGCTATTTTCCTGCACGCATTTTCCTAATGTTAGTTGTATACTTTTTCCAAAGTTAGTTTGATGACATAAAAAAGCTTCGACCTGACTTCAAAGGGACCGCCATCATATTCGAGGTTATCAGATATTTTTTTAAAAATTCTTTTAATTTTCATTATTAAAAGTGTTCTTTTTTATTAGTATTTAATTGTTGTAATTCTGTTTGAAAGCTAGTTTGCAAATGTACTTTGAACCAAGGAATTTTCAATATCAAAGAAAGAAGGAACAAGCCATTCATGAATATTATAATAATTTTTTTAGTACTTTAGAAATATTATTTATACAAAAATAATTTAAGTCAAACTAGAAAGGAATTTCACTGTTATTAAACAAAAAAATAAACAATTAACAAACCTTTTATGTCCCTCCTACACTGACGAAAACTTTGTAGAACTGGCAACACCCTGCCGATAGACCGTCGAGACCCACTGGCAATTTAAAGTGCAAATTATTTTTTCCGAGTGGGGAAATTAATAGAGCAGCATATAAATACAAATTTATATGCTGTAGACAAGAACAGCAAATAGTTAACGGTTCTGCCAATTGGGTGATCCCTCACAGCTTTAAAATCAGTTGACGTTTGAGGTATGCGATATTGGGAATCGGACAGCGGCGTGACTGGTTGAAACGATTTACTGTAAGCTACATATTTCATTTTCTGCTATAACTATGGTTTTAGACAAGTAAGTTTTTACTTGGTACCTATATTTTATTATATCAGTATGGCTTTTTGGCGACAATTTGGAACAGAAGGTCAATATAATGAGTCGGTGTCTGAATCGGCCATCGACAGCGAAATAAGTCCGGAATTAAGAAACATATATTTACATCTTCAGTGTCAATGCGTTATTTTAAATATGTACGCGTGTTTTAAAAAAGAAAATCCGGGAAAAACTGAAAATGCGCTCTATACAAGAATGTACTACTTGTAATGAATTAACACAACTTGTGTTTTGTAACAATTTATAACGTAATTAATTTGGGGACTGTAACCGGTCATTCCATAAATCGCAAACCAATAAATCAAAAATTTAAAACGGCTGCCAACTTTAGAACTGGTTCGTGATAAATTGTGAGGTTACCCTGATTATAAGTAACAATCTTTAGAAACACTGCGTGGTGTTTTGTTAAAATGTGGCTTTAAACATAAAAAATTAGATAATCTAATGGTTATAATGGAATCCCCGCGTATCATTGAACTACGACAGCACTATTTGCGCAAAATAAAGGAGTACCATGAATCCGATAAAAGTATAATTTATTTAGAGGAAACTTGGTTTGATACTCATAATGTTGTTAAGTATGGTTATGTAGTTTGTAGACAGTACAAATTGTCCTTTTGGTACACCGTGTTCTAGAGAAAAACGCGTTATCATGCCGGAAGTAAAGATGGCTTTGTACCTAATGTGTTTCTCTTTTCAGCAAAGAATATCACTCAATAATCCATCTCCAACTTTAAGCGAGCCGTTCTTGATAATATTCGGCAGGTTAGTTTCTTCATTCTGTTTGCCCTATCAGGCCAAGTTATCAAACCTTTGGCCTCTCTACAGCCTGGCGTCTGCCGCCATTCTTCCTTGGAGAGGTTAGCGATATGCCTATTGCTGGTTCGGGTCCAAGTCTGGCGAGCTCGTGGGCCGTCTCGTTGCCATGCACTCCGCAATGTCCAGGGACCCAAACCAAGAATACCTGATTCCGTTCTGCGAGCCTCCCAAGTGCGTCCGCACACTCCTGCATTAAGGTCGAACTGCTCCTGGGCTGGCAGACTGCCTTGAGGGCGGCTTGGCTATCAGAGCAGATATATACAATCCGCTCTTGACGGTCCATGACCTCCCTCACACTTACCATCGAGAGGATGGCATATACCTCTGCTTGGAAAACCGTCGCAAACCTTCCCAGTGGCCAGCTTCTTTTTATATTGATGCTTTTCAAGTATACTCCTGTCCCTGATGATTCAGTTCCAGCCATGCGCGACCCATCGGTGTAGCATACCAGAGCATCATCAGAGAACTTCACCTGTTCTTCCTGCTACTGTTCCCTACTAGGGATCGTGAGAGCAAACCTTCTGTTCAGCCTCAGCACTCCTTCAACTGGCATTGCTCTGGAGGAAAGTATTGGGATTTAACTTTCAACCCTAGGACCTTGTGTGTGTAAAATTTTTGGCCCAACGAGTGTGGTGGCAAGTCCGTTCCTGACTTTACTGACAATGCAAACATCTACTGTAGCATGGTCTTTAGGGCCTACATATAATATTAAAGTTTCATTAAATTATACGTGTCGGTTCAAAAGTTAGAGCCGAAAAGGTAAGTCGCTGGGTAACCCTTTGGGGTTCTGTATCTCCGCTTAGGGGCATTTTAGGATTTTTAGTGTCAAAGTAGAGATATTTTGACTTCCCCTGTACGCTGCCGAAAGTATGCCATACAGGGTTATGCTAAAGAAACGTATCAGCCTTTTATATGGAAAACCGCCCACTTAATCAAAAATCGCCCGGACCCGTCATATTTATTTTTCTGAAGTGCGTTATTTTTTGAAAAAATATATTGTACAGGGTATATCATAAAAGTGCTGCATTTGTCAACTTTAATTTTTTTAATGAAACAGATTGTATATTTTTACATTTTCATATTCTACAATCAACTCTAGATATGTTTCATTAATCATGCCCTATACTTATCTTCAGCCGTTTACGAGATATTAACACTTTAATGCTGGTATGCACCATTGGTATGTCTCTCGACATAGCAGCGTTCTGAACATGAGTCACAATCTTTTGAC
This sequence comes from Polydrusus tereticollis, assembly GCA_963920685.1. Taxonomy (NCBI): domain Eukaryota; kingdom Metazoa; phylum Arthropoda; class Insecta; order Coleoptera; family Curculionidae; genus Polydrusus; species Polydrusus tereticollis. The sequence goes on from OY987331.1 coordinate 35,945,669, forward strand.
TATGACAATTTCTTATTTGAGTTTGAGACGTCAAAAAATGACAGTGAATGTTAATCAAATTTGAATTTTGATATTTCATCAAAATGCGCCTCGCCGAAGATGAGCGCATTGAAATTTTGATTATGTTGGGTTGTGGAGATAAAAATAAAAGTCATAGGAAAGTTCGTGATATGTTTAATGAAAAATACACAAATCGCCCGCCTATTGGCCAATCAACAGTGTCTAGGGTAGCAGGTAAGTGGAGAACTTCCCGTAATATTAAAGATAGTGTTAAAAGTGGTCGTCCTGGTATATCGAAGGAGAAAAAAATAAACATATTAGTATCACTACACCCAGACGGCACCCTATATTCCTGGAATATTCCCCTATCTGCCAATAGGCCATAATATCTTGCAATATTCCTGGAATATGCACAGAATATCTCAAATGTATCTTATCTCACAAGAATATCTATGCCATTGTAGATATGCCTGGAATATGCCGCGGGTATATTTATAGGATATGCATTGTGGAATATATTCAATTATTTTTTTTTAATACTTATTGATAATAATATATATAATATAAATATCTATACAGAGTGATTGCGGTCTTAAATTCTATTTTTACATAACTTGATATAGGTATAGAAACTATTTATTTATAGATAATATAGGGGGAGGTGCATATATGTATGCACCTAATTAAAAAACAAATTTAAATATGAAAATGTTTTAGACTTAATAAAGTTTTTGGGTCGGCATTTTCTGCATTTTATTAGAATTTTGTTAAAAATGAAACGATTTTTTTTATTATATTATTTAGTCAATTTTTGGATTCGAACGGTGATAAATGAATTTGGATACGGTGTTGCTAGATTCCGCGTTTTAACCCTAAATTAAATTCTAAACGAACAAATATTATGATTGCAAATAAATCTATACTGAAAGTTTATATTTTATATATATGTGCTTAATTGAGGACTGCTCTTCTAGAAAAAAATTAGCAATCGTTATTTTTTTATAACAATTTTTTTAACACAAGTTTAACTAATTTCTGTTGCGTAACTCAGAAACGCTGCCTGTACGTCACAGAACTGACTGAACCTGCTTTAGTTAATTTTTTTTTCACCTTGTTTTAAAGAGTATCTAGTTTTTAGGTTTTAATTTTTTTTATTTATAAAAATTAAAAAAATATTAATTTTAGTGATGTTTTATTATACCAAATTTGTAACTCTACCTACTATACTAACTGGCCTGACCCAAATTAAATATATTTATATGAAAAAGAAAAAAAATTTATATTCTTAGCATATGCCATAAATATATTTTGGCAGATTAAAAGATATTGCAGGCATATATTTCATGGTGACCTGGAATATGTATACAATATGCCAGTCATATGCCCTGGCAGATATGGAACATTTATGGGATATTCCAATATGCCAACGGAATATTCATGGAATATGTATGGAATATGTTTGTGCCGTCTGGGCAGGAAGATTATCATAGCTCAAGCACACAGCTTGGACGGGACTACGATATACACCAAACCACCGTATCTAATTTTTTTTAAAAAGAGAAGTTTCATCCATACAAACCAGTATCTGTACAAGAGTTATTGGACGATGATCCTGATAGGCAAAACCAATTTTGTGAAATAATGATTGAGCTAACAGATAATAACGCAAGATTTGTCCAAAGAATTTGTTTTTCAGATGAAGCTACGTTTTGTTTAAATGGTCAGGGTAATAGACAAAACTACAGATACTGGGCACAGGAAAATCCTCGCTGCTTCATACAAAAGCACACCCAGTATAATGAAAAGGTTAATGTTTGGGCGGGCATTGTTGAAAATAGGATAATCGGACCATTTTTCTTTGATGAGAGTCTCACTGGAGAAAGATATCTAAATTTCCTTCACAATGATCTGGCTCCAGCTCTTGCCACTCTGTTTCCAAATGATAATGATCCTGATTTACCAAGTTTAACCTTATGGTTTCAACAGGATGGTGCTTCCCCGCATTACGATCTTCATGTAAGGGAGTACTTAAATACAATTTTTCCGGGGCGGTGGATAGGTAGACGGGGGTCAATAGAGTGGCCACCCAGATCGTCTGATTTTAATCCACTGGATTTTTTTTATGGGGCTACGTCAAAAATTTAGTTTATAAATCTAAACCCATCTCGGTAGATACACTGAAGGAGTCTATTCGACGAGTAATAAGAGAAATATTTCCACAAGTAGTACTAAATGTACAACAGCAATTTCTAGATCCATTGATCTACTGCAGAACAGTGGAGGACATTTTCAACATCTTATAAAATAGTTTATTTTCATTCTTTGTTGTTTGCTTATTATGTTTTAAAATTGTTAAAAAATTTAAAATCGTTAATATTTCGTAAACGGCTGAAGATAAGTATAGGGCACGATTAATGAAAATGTCTAGAATTGATTATAGAATATAAAAATGTAAAAATATACAATATGTTTCATTAAAAAAATTAAAATTGACACATGTAGCACTTTTATGATCTACCCTGTACAATATATTTTTTCAAAAAAAATGCACTTCAAAAAAATAATTTCGACGGGTTCGAGCGATTTTTGATTAAGTGGGTAGTTTTCCATAATAAAAGGCTGATCCGTTTCTTTTTCATAACCCTGTATACTTACCGGACACTCTGTATATACAACAACAGTTTTCTGGCCTTTTTAAATAAAATCACTTAACAAAATTGGTTTGCTGGTTTTGTTTTATGTCTGCTGCAATCCACTTCAACAAACAGACGTCTTCCATCATAAAATAATGTCATTAGCTATTGCGAAAGTAATTTTTATTTAATGTACATTTAGGAATGAAATAATTACGTTACGAGATAAATGACTTTTATCTCGCTTTTCCTTCGGTTAATGGTGAGACGTTGTGTTGGAACCCCCTTTTTAGAAACGCAGGAGAATTATTCAATTTTCCTGAGATATAACGAAATAATAATAAATTCACATAAACTAAAAAAATAAAACTGTTTTTTTTAGTCGTAAAAGAAATCCTCACTTAATTAAACACCTCAATAAAAATTTTAACGCTCTTGTGTCCCGCTTTTTTAATCGAAATAAATCTCACCAGCTTGTGCCGTTTTTAATGAAATATTTTTAGTCGCTCAAGGATATACTTTGTCAGTTCGTTTTATATTCAGTTTTTTTTCGTCGATTTCCTTTCGCATAAAAGTGCTTTTAAAAAAGCCCAACACTTTGCCAGCTTTGAGATTGCAGTTAGAATAGTTGTTTTAAAACAGTCACATGAAAGAATGTTACTTTTTCAGTTTTTACAAGTGAGCTAAAAAGATTTATTCCTATTTTTTTTTTGTATAAAAAAATCAACATTGCTTTAACAGTGTCTGCCCCAGGATGGCAAATGTGCGGCGTTTTGACATAGGAACTAAATGTTATTAAAATAAAACATCAAGATAATTTAAACACATTTTAGATATCTGTTTGTTCCAGTGTGTTTAGGAAAGAATGAAAGTTTTATATTTATAATTTTGTCATGTCCTTTGCAAATAGATAAAGGTACAAAATTATTTAGGAACAAAGATGTGAAAAAATTGGAAAGTAAAGAAAACTGTCCATATTTTGAAAATTACAACAAATTTATTATAATTATTGTTTGGGATACACGTCATATTTCTGTCGTGACCCAGTACAAAGTTAAAGTAAAGGCGTGGAACTCAATTCTAGGAAATGTAATGTAGCCTAATACTGATCTAAGCGGCAAAGCCGCATGTGTGCTAAATTACTATGTTTTTCTGTAACTACTAAATGCTAAAAAAATAGAGAAAAGTACATTATATTCACATGCAATATAACTGGCAATACCGCATAGTAAAGTAATGGCAACGTTGTACAAATTCATAAAGATATATGTTCAAGTCGAATCCTTATATATAAAAAATCTGTCTGATATTTTGTATTATTCTCTGATACGCAAGTTTAAGTGCGACATAGACCGCTTGCATGGTAACAGCGGATCTCTTTTCTTATTGGCTAACAACAGTATTTTGACGTGAAAGAAGCCATCTTGGATTTCGACGTATTAGGACCTGATTGGTCAAGGTGTCGGGACATGGTACGAGACGGGCATTATTTTGTCAACAAAGCAGTGTCATTCGAGAGCCTAAAGAGATAAGAAGTGCTCCGTGAACCGGTAAATCCTTCACGTAAAAGTGGTTAAAAGTAATTAAAAGTAGTAAAGTACAGTGTCAAGCAGAATACGAACGAGTTAACTTAAAACTGGCACGTTAAAATAAAGTGATTAAAAGCAATTACAAGTAGTAAAGTACAGTGTTATTCAAAAGTATAAAGAGATAATAGGCGCTCCTTGTTTAGTTAAATGTGATACGCAACACGATGATAAAGTAAACAAAAGTATGTAAAAGTAGTTAAGTGGTTGTTTGACGCATCTAAGTTACAAAGGTGTTAGTATGTCATACCCATGCTAGGGTATATACTGATGAAGTGATTAATCTATGATACTGCAATAAAATTCAAAGAAATTTTATTTTCCAAGTAAAGCAAAGTTTGAACCAGTCGACTTGTGAAGACACAGGTTAAAGTTTTTAGTGTCGCTCATTGTTTCAAGCGTGGGTCGTACAATTATGTTTATTGGGTGTATAGTAAAGTTTACAATACAGAGTGGCAACAAACTCGTGCATAATGCTTGTAACTTTTAAATTACCTCGTATACAAGTGACCTTTATGAAAATTGTTCAGTAAATTATTCCCCAAATTTCTACCTGCATGAATATTTTCAGCCATTTCTGGTTTAGTTGCCATAGAGACCAACTGACTTTTTTTAAATGGAACACCCTGCATATGATTGCATAATTGGATTCTACTGGGAAAACTCTGAATTTTTTGTTGAATGGAGTTAGCCGATACTTGCTGAAGATCTATATTAAATTTATAGAATGAAACACTTGTTTCTAGATTTCCACTAACTTTTATTTAAAATTTGTTGACATTGTTTTGCCAACACTGGGGCTTCTTCAGTTTTATAACCAATTCCGCATTCGGTTATAAACATCTGAAACATGTAGACTTATTAATATGAAAAAATTGAGCCTTTGATTGCTCTTTTATTAAATTAGTGGAGAAAGACTTTTTGACTTCTTTCCTTTCCCTATAATTTCAACTCCACTTTAATAATGGACTATTTCTTTAAACATATACAGTGACCGGCAGAAAGTACGCACCAAAGGGGATTTTTCTTTATTTCAAAACTTACCAATTTTTTTTAACGGTGTGTAATGGCTAAATGGCGCCACAAAGTTCACTAGGCAATTGACCATCAGTAAGTCAATGCCGGAGGTGCCATTGATCCATTTATGTTTAGATTAGGCATGTGTTGTTTAATGTATAGTATTATATTATTGATAACATGAACGGTAATTGACCGAGGACAACTACTTGAAAGGTTGTTCCTCGTACATTGTAACATTGTATATATATGAGAATTGAAGACTGATTAAATATAGTATTTATTATGTAGAACTAGATACTGTCGTTTTCTTATCGTATCCTGACTACATTGTTACACAACGAACCAAAAACATTACATGGCGATCCTGCCAGTCGATTCTATGCCAGTCGTACAAAGTTATTGCAGTGTGGAATAATGGGATCATCTCAAGCAAAGGAGGAAGTCATCATTAGCCAAGCAGGCAATAGCGGAGGCACCTCAAATGGCGTGCAAAATGGTGCAGTAGAAGTGACTTGGAAAGAGGCTTTGGGAATAGTGGCCTTTGTAGCAGTAATACTCATAATGGTGGCATATGCAATGCAGTGCATAAATTCAAAAAGCATATAGAGAAGAAAGTACAGCAAGAAATCAGAAGAAGCCAAGAACTCATCTGAAAGCCCAAGTGTGCAAAATTAGCTCCAAGACGAGACGATTAAAAGGTTAGATACTAATTAATATAAACATTTTTTTGGGGATTATAATTAGTTAATGGATAGCATACTAGCACAGTGCGACGAATTTTACAAAATTTGTATTAAATTTTACGAAAATTTACAACGAGAACCCAAAGAGCGTCGTGAAAATTTAATTAGAATAAATAAGTTATATAGTGACTTAGAAATATTAGATAACAAATTAGGTTGGCTAAAAAATGAGATCAACACTGATCAAGACGAGCCCAAGTTAGGAGAATATTTTCTAAGAATAAGCAAGTATTAGAAAAATCTAGGGAAATTATTGTAGCGCGACGAGAGATCGCAGATCAAATTAGTAAAAATTGATTGTTCTGCATGTTCTTAAACAAAAAAGAGCATAAACAAAACTAGTAAATATTGCGTCGTATACGAGGGGGAGGTGAAAACGTTAAATTCACTCAAGAATAAAGTGCCCTTATTTTTCACCGTAGTAAAAATTTTTATTAGGAAATGTTGTTTCCACTTAAAAAGTTATTGATAAATACCAAATTTCAGCCCGGTAGCACCAAAAAAATGTTTTTACTTTTTTTTTACGCTCCCTCGTATAACGAATCGATAGAAGCTATGCAACCTATAAATTTAATTTTTTAACAGCTCTTAGACAACTAGACACATAACTTACTTAAATTTGTTTAGATACGCGAAAACTGGACGTTTAATAAAATAACGTCAAAAATAATCTCATTTTTCTGGTGCACACCGTACATTATTCTATGGATAAGTGAAACAACTTTATGTAAAACAAATGGGGGCTTACTTCATACATTTAACAATATTTTGCCGTCCCAAATTTTTCAAAAACTCTTAAGTGAAATAATATTATGTAAAACAAATGAGGGCTTACTTCATATATTTAACAATATTTTGCCGTCCCAAATTTTCCAAAAACTCTTAAACCCATACCTTATTCATATACCTTTACATAATAAAATTCGTTTTCATTGAAATCTAGTTGCCATAAAAAAATATTTAGGATTTAAGCTGACGTTAAGCGTCAGTTGTTGTTTTAGTTGTAAAAAATGGCAGAACTAAAATTGTCTTTACAAAAAAAAATTGAAATTGTTTTGTTTTTCGGGAAAATTACAATTCTCCTCGCGAAACGGCAGATATTTTTAATCAGAGACATCCCCATAGAAATATAATTCATTCAACCGTTTTAACAATTGTCACTAAATTTAAACAAACAAGATCAGTCGAAAATAAATTCAAACAGCCGCACAAGAAAAACGTAACTAATGAAGACAAGTTTAAATGTGTTGCTGTCTGCAGCCGAAGCTCCAACAATGCCATTGTCTCAGAGACAAGATGATGTAAGTGTCTCTGAAAGGTCAATACGAAGGATTTTTAAGAAACATAATTACAGAGTCTATAAGCTAAAATTCGTACATACCCTCCAGGCATGGGATTTTGATGCTCACCTCGACTTCTGTTTCTGGTTTCAAGCTATGATAGAAGATAACCCGTACTTTGGTAGGCATGTTTTCTTTACCGACAAAACAACTTTTCCAGTAACGGTACAGTAAGTTCACAAAATTGCCGCTGGTGGTCAAACGAGAACCCCCACTTTGTGATCGAATGTAGGAATCAATATTCGTTCAAGACGAATGTTTGGTGCGGGATAATAGACAATCGTATTTTATATTATGGGTTAACCAGAAAAACTACTAGTTTGACTTAGTAAACTTCCACTATATTGACAAAAAATTACTTGACATGTTTCGCTACACTGTAGCTTCTTCAGAATATGATTTACGAATGAGTGATGACTAACAATTGCAATAATGTAAACCTCTGAGGTAATTAAATAATATAATAAAATAAGGGTAGGTAGATTAGTTAATCTGTTACATTTGGGTTTTTCTCGTATTTTAGGATCATTTTTTTTTCGTGGAAATCTAAGTGCTGCATATACTTAGACTTTTTGCAAACCATTGTAAGTGATTTCATTGAGAATCTGCCACTAAATGTCCGTCAGGAATTTTATTTTCAACAAGATGGTGCGTCAATCCATAGTACTATCGTAGTAAGGAAATGGTTAGATAACTACTTCTAATCGGTGGATTGGGCGATTTTCTGAAAACCCTTGGCCCGCAAGATCGCCCGATATAACACCAATGGAATTCTTTTTTTGGGGTTACCTTAAAAATAGAGTTTTTAAGCATCGACCATTTCGAAATCAAGATCACTTAGAAGAAGTCATGATTCAATGCGTTAGACAAATCAACAATCCTATCATTCTACGAAATGTTACAAGGGAGCTTATTCATAGAACCATAAACGAATATCGAAGTATCGAAAACGCCGGAGGGCATGTAGAACGTTAAACTACTGTATTTTCTTATGTTATTTTTACTTGTTCGCCGTTTTTCTGACTTATTATAGGTACATTACTATAAGACTGACACTTGAAGTTTTATTTCCTTTACTTTCCTAACAGTTTGCCTTGCCGAAATTTTTATTTCGACTTTATGTTTTAAATTTAAGTAAGTTATGTGTCTAATTGACCACGAGCTGTTAAAAAACTGAATTTATAGGTTGCATAGCTTCTATCGATTCGATAGACTATCGATTGGTTATACGAGGGGGCGCAAAAAAAAAAAATGTAATGTGTCCTAATAAAAATTTTTTCTACGGTGAAAAATAAGGGCACTTTATTCTTGAGTGGATTTAACGTTTTCACTTCTCCCTCGTATACGACGCAATATTTAATAGTTTTGTTTATGCTCTTTTTTGTTTAAGAACATGCAGAACATTTCCACCGGCAAAAAAATTTGGTTAGTTTCGAAATTAAATAAAATCCCCTTTGGTTCGTGTTTTCTGCCGGTCACTGTATATGTGACAAATTTTCAAAGGAAATCCATCAGAAATGCAACAAATATATAACAAAATAGAAACACCTGCTCACAAGAAAGCAAGCACATTATCTCTTGGATATTATTTCATTGTTCCTGGACTTGCGACAAGGCATAAAATAGACAGCAAGCACCTCGTAATTTTTTTTTTTTTAAATAATTAACTAATATCTTGATCCTGAGCTATACCTAATTACTTTTTATATTAGTCCTCTTGAATCCCCATTAAAAAAAAGGCGGCAAAAAAAGCGGAAAATCATCTTTTAATAAAGCCCCGTAACGAACTTTTAAAATGAGTTTTGCGGTGGTTACGTTGCTTATATAAAACGAAGCTCTACCGGCAGCTTGTATATTTTTAATGAAACATTTTTTAACTAACACTGGAGATTGGTGGCTCGTTTTAATTTGCGAACTTTTGTTTTATTTTAAGTCTTATAAAATTACTTGGTAAAAAATATTAAGATAGCACGGAGCAAAAAGAAGAATTTCTGCAAGGTTTAAAAATATTATAAGTACTTAAACTCAAACTCAAACTTATATTACGGATATCAATAACAATAATCTTTCCGACGGACTCTAGGGCAGAAGTGACAGTTAATATACAAAAATTGATAAACATTAAACCTCCTTAATACAGCAGCCATTTATGTAGAGTCAGTCTATCTATCTTATAAACTCAATATACATGCTAATCCCTTACCTTCATAATAACCTATTTGGCCATCTGATCTGGTGACTTCAGGTACGGATCTATTTAAAGACTATTATATTATTATATTTTCTCAGTAATGCTTTTAAAATAATTAGGGTAAAATAAAATAGGTTTCTTTTATTTATTCAAATATTCCGATTTTTGGTTTTAAAATTCAGTTAGATGTTTGTATTGGTTTAGACAAGAAGTTATTTGTTGCCAATTAAACACAAGAGCTTGGAGCTCGACCGGCTACAAAATTTTTAACCTGCCGCGTTGCCAGTTTTAATGTTCGAAGTGAGGTTTTAAAGATTTGTAAGTAAGTCTATTTATAGACTTTATTGGTTAAACAGGCGCTAACACGGCATCTAATCCACCTGTTTGGTTCCAATTCGCCTTTTTCAAGTCTCTTTATAGAGTTTATTGGTTAAACAAGCGCTAACACGGCATCTAATCCAACTTTGATTGTTTTTGACACAAACAAAACAACAAATTAACCTAACCTCACAATTACAAAAGTGTTTAAAATTTACCGCCGCTTAAAATGGCAACACTGGTAAGGTAAGAATAAACGCCAATGCGCAAGCGTCTGATTTTGTAGCCGGTCGAGCTCCAAGCGCTTTACAATTAAACGTGATATCTAAGAATGTTTCGTCCGTAGGAAGAAACCAGTACGCCAAGTGGATCGACGGGTCGTGATAAAAACCAATTAAAACGTGATATTTATCAGTTGACACAAGAAAAGTAATCTTTGACGTTTACACCACCCTTCTTGAACGTGGTTTTTCAAAATTAGGTGCAGTGAAGGAAGCGGCAGCTTTGACACGCAGGCCAGTGAGCACAGTGTGCTTTGTTGTAAATAAACCTATAGCGAAGAGAAGAAAGAGAAAAGACTCTTTTACTTTTAAGAAACTGGACGCGACGGATGTTGATATAATTCGTAGAAAAATATGGGAACAAATGATCAAAAACCCTATTGCAAAGATTAAAAAAAGATGATACAGGAATAGAGTGTTGTCGTGAGACTCGAAGGAAATGTATTTAAAGAAACGGTTTGACAATGAAAAAAATAAAAATTAACACGGGAAGTAATTGTGGAGTCGGCCCGGTTAAAAAGATGGAGGATGGAATACCTAATTGCAGTCCACGGATATAGATAGTATGGAAGGAATATTATTTATTTGGACGAGATGTGGTATGACACACACGAAGTTCCAGATAGAAGTTGGGTAGATTTATCGGATCAATGCAGAACCAAAGCTCCATCAAATAAAGGTAAGCGTATAACAATAAACTCATTCTGGGAAAAAAATCGGATTTATAGCAAACGCTCTGGCCTTATTAGCCAAAAATATAAAGGACTCCCTTGTTGATTATCACGATGATACTACGGCAGAACTATTTGAAACCTGGTTTAAAAACAACTTGTTACCAAATATACCAACAAATAGTGTGATAGTGATGGATAATGCGAGCTACCACAGTCGTAGGTTAAATAAAGTTCCGCGTTCCAATGACACAAAAGCTAACATCTAGGGCTATATCTAAGGTAATGTAAGGAGGAATAATGTTTCGCCAACCTTAAATTCTTTTGTGACAGCTTTAGTAAGTCAGAGATGCAAAATATTCCAAACAAAAGCTGGGAAAATTGTGTAGCGCATGTTCAAAAAGTAGAATAATCAGACGAAATAATATAGATCTGTTGCCCAGAGAAAGAATTATTGTTAACTTGGATCACCACAGTGACTGTGAAACTGCCTTGGGTTAAAATGTAATAATTATTTTATTTTTAAAACCCAATCCCTTAATCTTAATAGTTGTTGTAAATACCTACAAATAATATCTTGTCGGTCTTGATAAAGCTACCGTGTAGCGAAACATGTCGATTGTTTAAAAAAATCATAAGGGTTTAAATAAAAGTGGAATTTTACACAAATTTGTGTTTATTTTACCGTCAATGATACAATAGTATCTAATACCAAATAATAGTTATAACATAATTTCTTGTTTACTAAAATTATCTAGGTTAGACATTTGCGGGGGGGTTCTCTCTTCTCTCTTCTGGAACATTGTCATGGACGGGCTGCTCGATTATGCAGACGACCTGGCAATAATAGGCCGAGGCAAATACAACATGACAGTTAGAGAGAGATCGCAAACAGCTTTCAATATCGTGGAAAGACGAATAGAGCAGGAATGACCTAATATCAGCCCTTAAAAGACTCTCATAATCCCCATAATCTATATAACGCAGAAAGAAGAAACCCTACTGTGGTGAACGGCAACGGCATTCTAAAAACATTATAACTAAATAAATCTCGGGAAAACTTTTGGTCGTTTTAGAAATATAGAATTAATTTTTATTATCATTTAAATTAAAAAAAAAAAGAAAATAATAATTTTATTAAATTAATATTCAGTCTTTAGGAAACGAAAAAGTATTTTATTTAAAATAATTTTGAAAAAAAAAATTCAAATTAAAATAATTTCAAAATAAAATAAGAAACCTTTTCGAAGTTAAATTGGACTTCAAAGATTTATCAGAAGAACTTAAAATAAAATAAAAAGAATTAAAATATTTTAAATATAAATAAATAAAATTTATAAGTTAACCAAGAACATAAGTGGTATTAGTATTCATTCAACTTTGAAATAAGTTAATAAAAATTAAAGAAAATATAAAGGAGTTAAAAATATTTGGAAAACTCACGTTTATAAAATTAAATCATCCAATAATGGGGTTTATCAACAGAACAAATCACAAATTATCAAAAATATTTCAAACAGAATAAATTAAAATTAAATGGAATTTTAATTTATTTTTTACTTCACTTTTTATTTCCGACTATCTATTTGACCGAGCAAAAGGTACCGTACGAGAGAAACTGATGAAATGATGATCAAAACTCTAACTTAAACTAGTTTTATCTGGATAAATCGCGGAATGGGGACGGATCGCGTTGGTGTCAACAAGTAACACCTGCAGAACATCTGCCGTCCAGCTGCAACTGTTTTCTAGTAACTGTCAAATAAATTAAGATAATTGCCTTTGAAAAATGCCGAAATATTTTGTTTTTCTCGTACCGACAAAGGGATTTCAGAAACTGGAACACTTGTGCAAACATCTGCTAGCATTTTCAGGTGTTGTTTTGATCAATTTTCCCCTACAAATAGGTGGGATTGCTAAAGGAAAAGTTAGTTCATTTTTAACCGTCGTAATGTTCAAATACCTACAAAGTTAGTACCGTCGTTCATCGAAAGTTGCCGTGCCGTAATAGCCAAGTGTGGTCGCGAAAAGTTTAGTTTGAAAGATGGAAGTGCGTTGACCCGAAGTCACACGGAGGTAGTAAAGTATCGTCGCGGCGGTAGAAGCCTTTACTTATTGACTTGCACGGTAACGCGAAAAGTTTGATTAAATAAAGCATATGGTAAGCGCATTTCTAATTATCAGTGTCGACGTTAGGATTATTGTAATTTTAATAAGTAAGTGAAAAGATTTGTTTGTGAGTTTAAATTTTATTGTTGGTGGCACCGATAGAAATTTGAGATTATAATAAATAAGTGAAATTGATAGTGACTTTGTGGTTTTATTGCTAGAAATTAAAAGTAAACTCAGTTAATTTACGGTTAAATATTGCTCCCTTTGAAAGAAAAATATAAACTACTTCAATTCAGCAACAGTTTTAATGTATTGGGTGTAACACACTGGTACTGCGAACCCCCTTGATGATTTTAGTAGGCGTCTTTAAGGGATGAGGTCTTAAAACAGTAAGTACCCATTTTAAGATAGAAGGTGAGCGCTACACTACAATGTGTCAACATTCCACTATCCGAAGTACTGTATGCAACTGTGCAACGGAGACCGAGGCTGCAGGTTATGCGGATAAGGCAGTAAAATGGCACTACATACCACTGCGAGTCATTGGATCGGAAAAGGCAACAAATACTCGGGCAACCAAGACTGGTACCAGAGGATATTCCGACATTCTCACCAGCTGACACAAACTAGTACAAGGAGTTGATATAGATTAGTGTGTGTAGGCCCAGGCTAGGGTAAGTACAATGGGCCAAACCTAGCAAAAGTGCATCCGGTAATTGGACGGATCCTCAAAAAAAAAATCAAATCCTCTTCTCAGCATTTTTAATGTCTTTGAGAAATAGGCTTATATTCTGCACCTATCGACACTACTATATAACTTTGAGCGCTTTGATAATTTTAGATAAGACAGGATTGGTTGCCTGTCTTGCGTGTGAATAAATAAAATCAATAGAGGTCAAGTACTTTTGACGTTGAGTGTAAAATAAATTGTTTAAAATTGTGTCGCTATTGATTTTTCAAAAAAACATGGGAAACGATTATTGCATATTTAAAATGGGCAAACGACATTTTGTTTGCCGAATGTCTTGTGAAAGAATAAACTTACAAAGGCATTGTGTGTTTTCAGCCTTTAGCCGGATCTTCATAAAAGTGTAATTTGTTGTTTGATGTAATCAATCAACTGAGTAATTACATGTCTGAGTCCCGCTGGCTTGTTTTTTAATAATAAAGTATACACAACAGTTTTAATGACTAACCATTTTATATTAAATATTATAGAACTATTGATATACAGGGTATATAGGTGTATGTACCAGTATTTAATAGGATAATAATTAATAATTCATTTATAATGGAGTTATCCTAGCTCGAATGCGATATTATTATAGCAAATCGCAATTCGTCGGGAATGCGCGACATAACTGTAATCTTTGTGTACTCTCAGATAAGTTTAAATTTTAATAGGTAGGATGCCACCCCTTGGTGGAAGGCCGCTTCTCTTGCAGAGAATTACATTCTCCACGAAAATGCTTTTAACATTTTTTTTTTGCTGAAATTAATAATTTATTGTAAAAAAACAAACTCACTTCTTTAAACCAAGATGATGGCCTTCCAACCAAAAGGGCCTGTATTACTAGGGGTCTATTTTGTAATTTATCCTTTCAAAATTTAATGCCTTTAAAAGTTAAATATTTAAGAACCCATGAAACATTTTAGTGGAAATGGTATTCTGTAAGTCCATATTTAGGATTACCGTTACCGGAATGGCATTCGCAATAACGAGAATAGCGAAAGGGACGAAATGAACGTTATAGCTTTTGTAGAGGCACTAAAAGTTCGTGAAAAGTGATAGAAAAACATCTCGGAGTAATAAAATCTTGTCTAAAAAATTATTAAATAAATTTCATTTGAAACCTTTAGTAGTAAATATTGTGCACCCTTTACGTACTGGGAATGCTGCATGATGACTTACTTTTAATAACACATTTATTACATTAATAACCGAAATACAGGGGGTGATCAAAAAGTCATCAATTTCGAAAACACTCTGTAGCCCTAAAGCCAAGAAAGCTATGAGAATCCTGTTTGCGGCATTTTTTGTTTCACGGAAAGTAGCGAAGTAATTTAAAAACCGCAAGTCTCTATCTTTACTAGTTACCGAGATACCGTGCAATTACATCGAAAAATGGACACCATGTACACTGAAAAAAACAATTAGTGTTTTAATTGGGCAAAATATAAAAAAAAATTATTTTGCACCAAACTTAAGATTTAGAATGTCCATGTAAATACAGATAACTTCTTCCAATTACATTTGTTGATATTCTGACAAAGAATGTAATTTTCCGACGTTTGAAAATTTGAAATGACATTTACGGATTGAAGCCAATGCGATATGTCATTTTAGACTGTTCTTTGGTTTCTAATAATTCTAAACAAACTAGAAAATCATTTTTTTAAAAACTTCACGTATGAGTTGGAAAATTATTTAATTAAGGGTACCAATCAATACGCGACAATTATATATTGTGCCTTGGAATAAGCTTTAAGTTTTTAGTAACCAATAAATTTTGAGCCATGCGAACAGCGTAAATAAAAATACATGTAAAACATATTTTAGTGCTATAGTTATGACAAAGTCGGTTTGCTTCAAGGCTCTATTACAATAGAAATTAATTTTTCCGACTTTACAACCCAGACGACAGAACTAATTAAGATTAATAGAACTTTGACTTGGAAACAACGTTACACCACTAAAGTAGCTACTTCAATAATGAACTGCAATCATCATGTAATCAACTCTGTTGTTAATGCTAAAATATTACGTTCTTCTGAGCACGCGACTTTGGCACGCATACGTCTTGTAAGCTGTAAATATATTTATTTAGAGCTGGCATAAGGCAACGTTAAGTAAAGCAACTCTAACATGATTTTAAAATTTCTTATAAAAGTGTTCGTAATGACGCCTAAAGTTTATTAATTACAATTTTATTGCACAGCGCAACAAGAACAATCAATTAATAAATCAATTAACATAATATGCTTTATTGCAAAAAAAAAATCCTAATAACAAAGCGAGGATAAGTAATATTTTTACACAATAGAAAATAAATAAAAATATTTATACAGGGTAAGCCGGGAAGAACGGACCAAACACCAGAAGTGTATTACACACGCGAAACTAATGTGAAAAAACCCATATTATGTTCTAATCCGATTTTCATTTGCTTTCAAGTTAAAGTCTAATAACAAATAAACAAAATTTCACGCATTAACATTTTCTTTATCAATTTTATTTTACTAAATGTTAAAAAATACCGCCATTGACCTCTAAACATTTTTACTTCGTCTACAGAGAGCGCCTGTTGCTCTTCTAATTGCTTCATGTCTTTCTTCTTTAATATTGGCTGCATTAATTCGAATACGTCGAATTAGTGCATCCCGAGTATCCACTTTAACTTAATACACATAATTTTTAACCCAGCCCCACAAACGATAATCTAGTGCTATGAGGTCTGGAGATTTTGGGGGTCAATTAATAGGACTATCGCGACCAATCCAACGCCCTGGAAGTCATCTGTCCAAATGCTGCTTGACCCGACGAACGAAATGTGCAGGAGCTTCTTTTTGTTTTTATTATTGCTTCACCAGCGGGTTTTCCATGGGGGTGTGATATTAAACATTTTGTTCTTATTAAGCTGAGCAGATACAATGCAGTAGGGAAGTATTCACTTTTGAGTCATTCGATTCTATTTATTTGGAAGCAAGTTAAGGTGCTGGCGGGGGAGGAGGAGACGAGGAATGAGCCAGTCTTTCGGTAATCTGTATAATTTGAGACGGTTCGAATGTATATTATGTGAGTGTATTATTAAGAGGTTCAGGGAAATGTCAGTTCGTTTGTAGTAGTCCATTATAATTTTGTCCACGTACTCAGTTGTTGTCGGTATCTGTAAGTCATTATGTAAAGTATGAGTCATAGTATAGCGGCGTGATCTTGTCGTGATTCTTAAACATTTATTCTGAAATCCTAGTAGGGAGCAGTGGGAGAAAGAGCAGGTGACTACACCTCTACATCAATAAAAGAAGAAGCTACTTATTGGGAAGGTTTGCGATGGTTTTCCAAGCTTGGTGGCAAGTATGAGGGAGGTCATGGACTGTCAAGAGCGGACTGTATCTATCTGTTCTGATAGCCAAGCCGCCCTCAGGCAGTCTGCCACTTCCTGTGAGCTGGTGAAGCCCTGGGAAGTCTTTGGGACAGTGGTGATCCCACAGGAGAAAGTCAGGACACTTGCTTGAAGTAACGTCCTGATCTTTATAAGAAGGTTGGGTAGGTTTGGCGAGGGCCTGGGTGGTTAAGTTGATTGGGAAGGACCCAGGGATAGGTAAAAGGGATCGCATTTGGTCCACTTGCCAGGTCCGTGTGCCTTCCCTCACCTAGTACTACTACTACTACTACTATTACGTCAACTTAATACTAGAGGTAGAAGTCTAGAGACAGTATGGATTCTGTAATTCAGACACATTGAGCATCAACGCCGGAGTTACTCAAGGTTCTATATTGTCGCCAATCCTCTCTTTACTATACATTAACGATCTTTTGAAAAAAACTAAAAATCTTATATAAAGCTTCGCTAATGACAGCACACTTGTTTCATCTTTTACTTTGGATGCTTAGACACCGGCTGCCAATGCACATTTCTATAGGCAGCAAGAGGTCTCACATCTTAATAAAGACCTGAAAGAAATTCTGTGCTAGGGTGACAGTAATCAAGCGGACCCTTTGAATTTTGAGAAAGTTTGTCTTCTTTATGCTACTCTAGGTGGTGATACCATAAAGAAGTACAGGCCGAACGATAGTCTTGTAGAGTAAAGTTTTGTACGCAGATTCAAAGTTCTTTTGCTGTTTATCAGGGCATGAATGGCACTCAGTTGACCGTTCGCTTTTTCAAACGAGAGGCTGTGTTGTCGTTCCAATTTATCGAAGAGAAGACCCAGGTATTTTATATTTTGACATCAGTTTATCCCAGTGTTTTTGACTAGCAATCTGGATGTAGATTAAATACTTCTGCCCTTCGAGATAGAGAAGCCTGTGTTTTGGCATCATTTAGACGAATTTTCCATTTATCAAGCCACGCCTCAATAAGTTTTATATGACGCTGCAGTTTTGAGATTACCAACCTAGGCTTTTCTGCGGTGGCGGTAATCGTAGTATCGTCAGCAAAAAGGTATAATTGTGCTTGAGTGAATTTTGGAATATCGCTGGTACAGATATTGCACAGAGCCGGCGCAAAGGGGGAACCTTGCTGTACTCCGGCTCTGAAGTGTCGCACAGTTGATAACGCATTCTCTGACGAAACTGCGAAAATCCGGTCCGACAAGAACGAGTGACTCACCTTAATTAGGTAGTTTGATATACCTAACCTTATGCACGTATGGATTTAAACCACAGGGAAACAAAACTGTTAAATTTGGAACAAGTTTTTTCTGTAGTGCTGTGTTTGTCATTTCTACAGCTTGGTTCTATAATTTGAAATCTCTCACCTGAGTGCATATAGAGTAATCTGTATGTTTAATAACTATGTGTAGTAAAAATCTTCTTTAATATTTCTATCTTGCCAGTATTCTAGCTTTTCGGAAAAGTTGTCAATATCATACATCTTGGTTAGTTTTTCCTTTTCATATATTAATATACCTATGATGCCTTCATTGCTCTTCAAATTAGTTGAATGGAGACCGGAGAGAAGGAAAGGATTCGAAACATCTTCAGAAAACTTTATTAAAATGGATTGAATGATTGAATCCAGATAAGGAATAAAAAGCGATATTCTAAAATAATCCTTCGCGTTGGCGGTAGCATAGTTGACTCTTTGTGTCTGTCTTGAAGCAATGCGTGGTAGTGAAAGTTTCACGCCAAAACCTTGGCATGTCCTATACTTCTATTAAAAATGTATTTAAGAGTTTTCAGGATCGGTATGGTACTGAAAAATTACCAGCAACTCGTGTAGTGTAACTCAAAACAATCGGATCTCTCATCTGACTGCATACACATACTGTACAGGGACATTTTTTTAAGTGTCTTACCCCTTTAATAAATAGACCTTCTACGCTAAACATCTTAATTTTTTTCACAGTTACATAATTTCCCGTGAGCAAGCGATCTGCGCTATAGTCAAATCCGTCAGATGTCAAAAAGTGACAGATACGACGCCATTTTGAATTTTTTTAAATGGCAACCCTCATAAATAACCACACGATTGAATTGCATTTGGCGAACCGATTCTAAAACTATATAGTTCTCGATACTTATTTTTAGCCGTTTCGGAAATACGGGGGTTATTTACGAGGGTCGCTTTTTGACATCTGTCGGATTGGACTATAGCGTAGATCGCTTGCTCACGGGAAATTATGTCACTTAGAAAAAAATTAGGGTGTTCAGCTTAGAAGGTCTATTTATTAAAGGTGTGAGACACTTAAAAGACAAAATCGATGGAGGCAAATTAGAAACCCCCGTATTTCCGAAACGGCTGAAAATAAATATCAACAACTATATAGTTTTAGAATCGGACCGACAAATGCAATTGAATCGTCTAGTTATTTATGAGAGTTGCCATTTAAAAAAATTGAAAATAGCGTCGTATCTGTCAAACAGCTGAAAATAAGTATTAACAACTATATACTTTTAGAATCGGATCGCCAAATGTAATTGAATCGTCTAGTTATCTATGAGAGTTGCCATTTAAAAAAATTCAAAATAGCGTCGTATCTGTCACTTTTTGACATCTGTCGGATTTGTCTATAGCGCAGATCGCTTGCGCACGGAAAATTATATCACTGTGAAAAAAATTAAGGTGTTCAGCTTAGAAGGTCTATTTGTTAAAGGGGTGAGACACTTAAAAGACAAAATCGATGGAGGCAAATTAGGAACGCCCGTATTTCCGAAACGGCTAAAAATAAGTGTCAAGAACTATATTATAGTTTTAGAATCGGATCGCCAAATGCAATTCAATCGTGTGGTTATTTATAGGGGTTGCCATTTAAGAAAATTCAAAATGGCGTCTCATCTGTCAAGTTTGTAAATCTATGTATTTTTTGACATTAAATTCAGCTTCCTTATCGAAAATCATTGAGAAATGTGTAATTTATTTTTTATTATATTCAGCAGGAAAATCGCCAATCGGGTGAGACACCAAAAAAAATGTCCCTGTACATTATTAGTGTTGATGCTTTGTTATTAATACTAAATAAGTTACAAAATTATATAACTCGTTTTAAGAGATGTAATATTACCTATTTGTATTTCTTGTGAAATTGCGCATTGTCAGTTAATAAATAAATAAGTAAATAAAGTAAAAGACGGACTTGTATTAGCCTTATTAATAAAAAGTCGAAAATTTTGAATGATGATGTTCGTATTGTAGTTAAATTCCTCAGCAACTGGTCTCAAACATCTTTTATGCAAAACACACACAGCTTCCAAAATGCAGTTAACATACTTGAGACAATATTGGCCTTTGAGTTTTACGGTACGTGTGCAAAATATTGTACGTGGCGACATCTTGCGCCAATCGAGCAATCCACCCAACCAAACCAGCGAGGACTTAGACAAGACCAAACGCTAAACTGGAATCCGCATAAGCAGGTATCTACGTCAAGTGGTGCTAAAAGCCTATTTATCTTTGCTCGACTTGCCGGGAGGTGTCGCCACGTGCAACATCTTGCACACGTGCCGTTACATTTTGTGTTGAAATGCACTGTGAGGTCTCTTTCATTTTCATCAGCCTCTATAGTCTTGCCGATGATCAGTAGTACGGAGAGACGCGTCTAAGGATTGGGTCTGATGGAAAGAAAAGGGACACACTTCTTTAACTCTCCTTAATTTTTAGTTTTCAGTAACAAAAAGTTCTTATCCGTCTATCTGTTGATCCGTATATTATGATAGATGAACAGGAATTTCTTTGGCCAATTGTATTCTTATTTCCTAATATTCTTTCTAAATTTTAAAATACTTATTCGCAACAAAGTTTCATTAACATATTTATAGGCTTCGACTTACATGCGTGCTTAAGTCGCGTGTTTAAATAGAAGAAATATTCTAACATGAACAAGGGAGTTGATTACATGGCGATTGTAGTCGGTTATTGGATTAGTGTTACATATTTCCCTCGTAAAGTTCCATAAATTTTAATTAGAATTGCATAATCTGAGATTCTTCAAAATTGTGTTTTGTTTTGTTTTAGTGTTAGATTGTTGTAAATGGCTGAAATAGTACGCTGTATAGGTGTAGCTATCGACCAACCAGAAATATTTTTAAATTCCCATCAAATTTAAGAATTTGAAAAACAATTAAAATAAAACAAATCCAAGAACAGAGAACCTTTTTCTAGTTTTAGTTAATAATAATAATAAATGCCTTTATATAATAATTACACGAAGTATCACAAAACAATTAGGTCGAAAAAGTAATGGTGGCATCCAGTTAAGCTGCACATACAACCACTATTATTTAGGAAACATAAAGCTATTTATAACTTTATATAACAATTAAGCAAATTCTCAAGGGGAAAAATCATATTTGCTATGTAAGACAAAAAATATAATTAAAGACCTCGGTGCAAAAACCAGGTAAGTCCAATTTCTATGAAAAATTGCTTTTGCGCATATTCTAAGTATTTAGATTATTGCGGATCGTTTGATGCTAAAATCAGGTAAGTTCAACGCTTCTAATGTAAATTAGCATTGAATCTCACTTGCCTGGTCAAGTATTGGTAGCATAAATCAGGCAAGTCTAGAAGATACCTGGTTTTTGTACCGAATTCATGTTGCATTTGGTATGGACTTATCTGGTTCCTATCGTGTGGTTGTCGCGTGCCGTGATTTAGTATGCATCTAACTCTAACAGAGTATTATTCGCGCTGCAACAAGTCATCTTTGGCGCGAGAATGTCGTCAGAAGAACCTTTTTAATCGTCAGGGAGCGAATATATACCGAGTGATGAAAATAGTCCGGGTTCTAGCCGTGTCAATTAAAAAGTGATTTACCGTGCGACCGATCGTTTGCCCATTGAAAAGGCCAAAAGACGCAAAGAAAGGGCCCATGTTCCTGGTGGATGGAAAGAACTAGTACGTTTAACTTCAAAAAAGTTTAAAGTTGTAAACGTCAGGACATGATCATGGATTTTGCAACACATTTAAAACCTTTTTTTAAACCAACTTTTGTTAGCAACGAAAAAGGTAAATTTAGCATTTCAACATACCGAATTTGGCAGTATCAAAAAGGATTTAAATATGTGGAATGCAGTATTGCAACATCCATCCCAGTTTTTACAAGGTTTTGTATTAAAAAGGTAAATGTGGCATTGTGCTTTCCAAGTTTGCATATGATACAACTTTATCCTTTGCCGCTCAATGAAAAAAAGGCTGCACATGTTAAACTTCTATCAACAAAATACGTACCGGCCGCCGATCTATGGTACTATTGGTACTATCGAATGATCTTCGGAGAACCCGAAAATATTGCAGTTCCATAAGAAGTAGTTGTTACAGGTGATGATGCGTATGACTCTGATTGTTCATTTTTGCCTCCTCTTTGTTAAGTGGTACTGCTTTTTGTTCCGTTTGATTAATAGAACTGTCTAAACCATATTTTGCATTATTTCATTACTATGTTTGGGGCAAAAACCAGGTAAGTCCAAACTTTTACCAAAAAAAATTAAAATTTTGCGTTGATGTTTTTATGTTATTTTATGTTAAGCGTATTTTTAATTACCTTTCCTACACAATAAAATAAAATGGTTTTCTTTTTCCTATTTTTAAACAAAATAATAAGTTTTTTTAATTTCTCAAAATTTTCTATAATGTGACTTACCTGGTTTTTGCACCGAGGTCTTTAATTGTAGAAATATTAATATACAATTTAGATTTCATAATTAGTTATCTATTATTCGAAGATTTTACAAAGAGGCGGAAACTACCAGGAAACCAAAAGGAAAAAAACAAAGAAATAAAAAAAAAAACAATCCCAAAACATTGTACGGTGTTTGTTGATCATGTATATCGGCCCCTCTAATAAGTTTATTATACAAACATGTAGGTAGCTTCTTTCTTGTTAAAGAAAATATTGGATCCAGCAAAAATCTCTCTGATAGAGTTAACCAAGCACAGTCACGAAAAGCTGGCGTTCTATGATCTTACTTGCGGACACCATAACTATTATCTAAATATATTAACTTGAAGTAGAGCGAACTAATAGACTACGTCACAGTAACTCAAATGAGATAGTACAAGGGAATTACATAACCCTAGTTTGGTGTCTGTACTGAAAATGTCTCTGTGTATATACAATAATTTAAGTTTGCCGTAAATTTCTGTAGTAAGAAATGTGAAATATGGGACGAAAATCTTAATTCAAAGTCCAAAATTAAACCAAGATTCTCACAAGCACTACATTGTTATTCTTTATGCTTGCCAAACACTATTAGCTGAGCTCTGATTTAGTTTAAAGTAAGCTTATGGGCTTGGGACCTTAGCAATTACTTCCAAGTCATTGTTAATTTCACTTACAGATGCAGCAAGTTGGTTAAAAGAAAATGACATATATATTGATGTGTCATTTGTATACTGACGTGATTGACAATATGTTAAAAATTTTGGGAAGTCTGCTGTATAGAGAGACAATTATTGGGCCTAGTATGCCCCCTTGGGCTACACCTCTGGTAACTGGAATCAGCTAGGAAGCTTTACTATTTAAAACAACCCTCTGACCTCTATTTCTAAAGTATTCTCCAAAAAAAGTATAAAGCAGTATCACCCAATCCACTGTATTTAAGTTTCGCATGCAAAACTTCATGGTCTATAGCAGGGATGCACAGACTTATAGGGAACATGGGCCACTCAGGAAAAATTTAAGCCAAGGACGGGCCACTACAAACAATACTTATTAACACAAAAGTTTTTAATTTTAAATAGTATGAAATACAATGATAAAAATAAAAGAACCTTCAAAAATGTTTGTTGTAATTATGTAATCGTCAGGTAATCTAATCATTACAATGTAATATTTCATGTTTTATTATTTTGATGCATGACATTGCATTGAACTAAGAAGTTTTTTTTTATATTTGGCTCCACATTACTTGTCGCCACACGTAAAATTGCTTATAAATTTTCATTTGCCAGACAATTTCGGTTTTTTGTTTTGTTTAGTTTCATCACTGAAAATGTTTGTTCACAATTATACGTGGATCCAAATAAGCTTGCGCATTTCAATGCAATTATTCGCAACTCTTTATAAGCGTTTTTATCAACGCAACGGTAAAAGTTGAGTAAATTACCTTCATTAAATTTGTCTCGTAAACTATCATCATTTTGCATGTCTATTAATTCCAGCTGCCTTGATTCCGGCGCATTTTCCGGTGAAATGTTGAAAGGATTGCTGAAAATGTCCAATAGAGGTTTAACTTTTTTGAAGTCTACAAAACGATTTTGAAAAGCTTGTATCAAAATATCAATTTTTTCAACATAAGCGAAATTGACGTCAGTTTTATTGGCTTTCTCCATAATTTTTTTGTAGTTTGAAAAATGGCTGTAATTGGCTAAATTGATTTGTGTCCTAAAAAGACTCAATTCGCATTGAAAGGACGAAACATGAGAGTGTAACTGCGAAATCAATTGATCTTTGCCTTGGAGTCGCGTATTTAAGACATTCAAGTGATTTGTGATGTCTACAAGTCACACAGCCAATCAGGGCTGTCGAGTTCGGGGACGTCGTTTTTCTTTCCGCCAGAAATAATTGGATTTCTTCAATCAAGTTAAGAAACCGCTGTAGTGTCAACCCACGACTTAGCCACCTTACTTCAGTGTAAAACAGGAGATCACCATATTCGCTTTCAATATCCTCGAGAAATTGTTTCAATTGTCGGTGATTGAGACCTCGTGATTTTATAAAGTTTACAGTAGGTACTACAACTTTTATCACATTTTCAAATCCCAATAGTTTTGAACAGAGGGCCTCTTGATGTATAATGCAACGAAACTGCATTAATTCCTTGGTATTTATGTTTTTAGTTTGTAAATATTTTTTTTTCATAGTTACTATCCCAGATGTACTTCCAACCATTGAAGGTGCTCCGTCAGTCGTAATTCCAGATATTTTCGTTAAATCCAAATCCATTATAAAACATTTTTCCAGAAGAGCTTTGAGCATGCATGTCACTCCCCTTGGTTTGACTTGTCAAAGAACTTATACCAATCAGTTCTTCACTCACTTCAAAATTTTGCGTTACACCTCGTAAAAATATTAAGAGTTGAGCAGTGGAACTTATATTTGTAGATTCGTCGAGTGCTATAGAAAATTACTCAAAACTTCTCGATTTCGTAGCTAATTGCGACGATATCTAAACATTGCTTAACAAACTCACTATCTTTAAAAGGCTGATAAGTTTTCGCTATTATTCGAGATATTTCAAAGCTAACTTCAGTAGCTGTTTCAGCATCCTGAATTGGTTTTGTAAACGTAGCTTGCTGGCCTCTTAGTTCCCGTTGTAAAGTGGAAATTCTTTGCTTAAGATTTTCTCACTGCCACAGTTGTGTCTGAAAATTGCACATTTTAAAATCAGTTCAGGCGATGAACCGCCATCTGATATTGAGTACGACGCTTTCAATGTTGTTTTGAATCTTGTACCAGATAAATCACGAAAGAAATACCAAGAAGCTTTTGATCGGTACGAAATGTGCAATTAAAAAAAAAATACTCAATATAACAAGCGAGAAAGGATTATTAGAATATTTCGATATACTATGGGTATATTGGCAATACCGCGATTATAAAGAACTGATATCACAAAGCACAGAAGAACTGTGCCTGTGTGGTAAAGTCTAAGGAATTATGTACTAAAACTAAAAAAAAATGTAATATGAATTGTAAATATAATCATTGGCACGGCGACACGAGGACCGACCCAGGGGCAGGGAAAAGAAGAGGATTGAAGATATTAAAAAGTAAAACAAAATACATATAAAAAAATAAGTAAACAGCTGGAAATTCATCTGCTAAAATTCCATGACCCGCAAATGCACTATATTGTAAGATAAAATATTTCGATGGTTTTCATATCTTGATTTTTGTATTCGATACTATATCGTATTGGAACATCACCAAATACAATATTTTAAAATTTAAACTCAAGACAAAAACTTCATATTATGTATTCGTGGCCTGAATTCGAGTCAATGCTCTTAATTGAAAAGGACCGCCTTTGGGTTTAAATCAATAACGGAACCTCGACGGTCGGGAAACCCTTTATTATTAAATTATTTGGAGACACCTTAGACTGGGTCCAATTTGCCTTAATTTAACATGAAACCGGGTTTTGGAAAATTAAATATGGAACACGATACAGTTTTAGAATGGCGGCTGGCACGCAATCCGAATTTGATACCGTTTTGGGCACCTAAATTGCATAGTTTTAGACAAATCGTTATGGTAAGAAGAATATTCTGATTTACAAGCACGATGATAGCCTGATCTGAACTTACTTTGTGTACAGGGGGTTAGAGATTGATGGGTAATTACCCGGAGAGGTAAACACTGTCTGCCCGGTAAGTATAGAATAATAATTCGCAAGGGTACAGGGAAGATTAAAAAAAGGCAAAAAAGTCGCGCATAATGCCTGTAATCTTTGAATTACTTCGTTTACGAAAAGCAACCTTTAAAAATTCATGCAGGTGTAAATGAGAAATAATTTACTGAACAACTTTCGTAAAGGTCACTTTTTCGTATACGAGATAATTCAAAAGTTACAGGCATTTTTACCACTCTATATATTAAGTTTGTTCCAACACCCAATTCTTGTACCATCCCAGAACTGTCACAAAACTGTTGGGACCGATTTTGTACGCAGGTGTAAACTCTGCATGGTATAATATGCAAAATAGGCATGCGTTGGAATGGTTTTTGAACTGATATATTATGAACGCAGCGCGGTAGCCCAAAGCTAGCGTCTTCGTAAAACTAACCTAACTTCTAAATATGAACAAGTAGCCAGGATATTTTTAAAAATAGAAACTACTAACTGGTATTTCTAATATTTCATTCATAAGATTCCTTTTGCTTACCCGAATATTCTTCCTTTTTAACTCGCAATTCGTTTATAACCTCCAAATCATCATCAGACAATTAAGCATTTGATAGAAAATCACTTTCGTCACCCATGTTTTCTAATTCAAAAAATTATTTTATTTTGTAATGCCAAACTAGTAAACAAACAACGAGAGAACAATGACAGAGCGAAAATAAATAAGCCACTTGCACTTAAGCACTTTGTGACAATTCAATTTTGTCACTAATAAGTCACTAGAACTGAATCGTAGTAACTTATATCACATATCTGATTTGTTTGTTAAGTGGTTCGCTGAAATTTGCTTTATTTTTTTTTGACGTTCCTGCCTTTTGTGACATTGTTGACGGGTGATAGCTTTTAATTTTACTTGCCCACTTGACTTCTGGCAGCGATACCGGAAACCGGCTTCAAATCCAGGATTTTCTGAAGCAACCTTGCGGGATATAGGATTTGAAGATCATATTTTCCATCGCATGTACGGTAATTCTCCAAGACGTGGTGTATTTTTGGCGTATATTTACCGTGGGCGACAAAAGAGCCACCTACGTGGGATTTAAGTTGTGTTTTCGCTGTTGAAGGTACGTTTTTGAATACCATGCTATTTTGCTGTGTCATCCCGTCAACTTTGTCCCAAAGTGCCTTCTGGGGCTTTATTTAAGTCAAGTCCGGTCCCCGAGACCTAGAGGGTCAAATACTTTAGGAGCACCCCAACACCGTTGTTAAACCCCCAAATTTATGTAAGGACTCTAAAAGCTCCTACTAGGTGAGTGTGATTCATTTTTATCTTTTCATATTCCCGGTATAATTATGCAAAATCCCATAATAAAACAAACTATGCTTTTAGCTTACTTACTCCGTGGCTTACAACCTTGAGTGGGCTTTTGCCGACAAGACTACCTGCTTCCATTGTGTCCGATCTTTAGACCCACTCCATTTATATTCATTGCTCTCAGATCTTTGGAAATATTGTCCTTTCACCGCAGGCGTGGGCGGCCTAACGGTCGTTTTCCTACAGGAGCCTCCTCAAAAGCCAGTTTGACCCTACGATCATCAGGAAGACGCCTTACGTGCCCTATCAACTGTAGTCTTCTTGCTTTGACTTCTCTAACGATGTTGGCTGCTCCATATTGTTATTCTAGTTCTCTATTGCTACGCAATCGGTACCGTCCCGATGTTCCATCCCAGATGGCTCCATACACTTTCCTTAGTGGTCGGCGTTCAAAGCCATACATCACCACTGGTCTTATTATGGTCTTTCTGCAATTTATCTCTTTTGTTCCCTCTGTATTTTCTGATAATGTGGCCCCCAAGTACTTAAACTTCTTAACCCGTTCAAAGTTATAGTCTGCCATTGTGATGTTTTGTCCTATTCTATCTCTCTTCCTGCTGTCTCTGGTTGTGTACATATATGTACTTAGTTACTTCCTCGTTAATTCTTAACCCAATGGTGTGTGCTTTGTTTTTAAATACCATGTACACATCGTCTGCAAACGCCAGTAGTAATTTTGGTTCATTGTTTCCAAAAAGGTTTACGTGGTAACGTATCTCGGCTTTTCTGATAATATATTCTATTGCGATGCCAAACAGCAGTGGTAAAAGGGCGTCGCCCTGTTTTAGCCCATTATTAATTTTAAAAACATGTGAGTACTCCTGTCCCACTCTAACTTTACTTCTGGATCCATTGACACAAACTTGTGTCATTTTTACCAGTTTCTTTGGGAATCCCAGCTCTTCCATATCCACCCACAGTCGTGCTGTCGCAACACTATCGTAAGCCTGTTTAAAATCTACGAACAGTTGGTGTAGTTCTCGGTTAAATTCCCAGCTCTTTTCCATTATTTGTTTAATCGTGGATATTTGGTCCACAGTAGAGCGCCCCTGTCTAACGCCACACTGGTAGTCTCTGATGATTTCCTCGGCATACGGTTTTATTTTTTTTTTCAGCAAGGTATTGGCTAGCACTTTGTAGGTAGTATTTAGGAGTCGTATACCCTTATAATTTTCCGGCTTCGTCTTCTGACCTTTTTTATGTATTGGTACAATTACATCAACAATCGACCACAACCCATAAATACAGATAAACTCCAAAGCGAGGAAATAAGAGAACAATTCCAAACAGAAGCCCAGCTGGAAGAAATAACAACCGAGCAGGACGAAGACACGATGTGGAAAAACCTAAGGGAGATACTACAGAATTCAGCAGAAAGGATTCTAGGCCCTAGACCGAAACAGCAAAGAAAAACAGTGGTTTGATGAGGAATGTAGGAGAACAGTAGTAGAGAGAAACAATACCAAAGAAAATATGCTACAGCAAACAACGCAGAGCAACATAGCGGAATACACAGAACAAGAACAACAACAAGGAAACTTATAGGAAACGAAAGGAGAGAGTTTCAAAAAATAAAGGTCCAGAGAATCCAAGAACTCCAACAAGCCCGGGCACAAAACCATGCTTTACCCAGGTAAATGTGTTTTCTTGAATGTGTGGCCGAAGGCTTAAAGGCCTCATTAGCTAAATATTTAATATACCTTATTACTTTTCGATTACTACATGAAGCAACTGGCCACCTACGTTAGTTGAACCCCATTTTATTCATTTAGGTTTTTCAAATATGCAGCCTGCAGGCTTAAAGTAATATCGAGACAATATAGCACTTATAAATGAAGAATTTCCTATTTTCTTTTCAGTTTCCTGTATACTGTCAATTTAATGTGAGATTTGATTGAGATTTCATAATTAATTGATTGGTCATGACCTTGGAATTTTTAATTCACTATCTTAAGAATGTTTACAGCTCCAGTGGCGTTTCTTTAGTCTTTATTAATTATTCAAAAGGGTCCACTACTGGGTCCAGCTTGCTTCATTAAGTTTGTTTCACTTACCTTGTACAAACGAACTTATGCGCAAGTCAATCCAAACAGTACATACCAAGTATCAAAATGACCGTACAGAAACCGGTTCGCGACCGCTTTCTGATAATGTTGGAACGCCAGTGAGGATCGTCCATAAACCGCTACGGCTCCATTGGAACGCTTTTCTCTTTTTGCGCATTAACTGGATGGTACAATATACGGTTTCTAAGTGTATTGGAACAAACCTATTATAGAGAAGATACTACAGTGACTGAACAGACCTGAACTAACCCCTACTGTTGAGAACACGCTGAGTGTTGAAGCAAAGTACGCCACTGATGGCATTCTTGGAAGTCTAATTGATGTATATAGTGTATATATAACGCTTATGTAGCTATCGCACGATGCAATAACAAACGCTGTGCTGTCTGCGTTTTTATTAGTTCATCTCTTTTCCTCACGTATACGTAAATATCCAAGATTCATCATAAAACCCACATAGTAACAGCGCGGCATTGTTGTCATATGTAATCAGGCGCTTCACCAAAAATAATTACCTACCAAGCTGCGTGAGGAAGGGAGACAGACGCGAGTAGGGATGAGGCAACGCAGCCTCCAGACGGTCGCCAAGCAGAGTTTGGCTAAACGCATAAAATATAAGTTTATCAAGGGGACTGTTCCCCGAAAGTTCGGCGGTGCATGTCGCACGACTGCTTTTGAAAAGTAAAGCACGTCACCGAGTGGAAATTGTCCACATTTCTTGTACTATGTAGTTAAAGTTAACAAAAACAAAGTTCAACAAGTTAATACAATGTGAAAGTATTGAGTATTATGGAAACGTATGTGTGAATGCAATTTGAAGTGTAACTAGTAATTTGATGTAGGTAGTGTATTCTCAGATAGTGGGAAGTTATTAAGTGAATATTGTAAATAAAACGTTAGTGCTACCTTACGAATAAAATGCTGTTGGAATTAAATACAGTGTTTTATTAAATCGACAGATCTACCCAAGAGCCAGCTACTCAGCCTACGGATACACAGTAATAATAGAATAAGTATTAAAGGCTGAACCATAGTTGCTTTTAAAACACCCTACCATGACGGCTCGTTGTTTCTTGCTAATATTGTTTACTACTGAATAATTGATTTCTGTTTGTTTAAAATAATTTTAGTCATTTTTCAGATAAACCAATATTAATTTCCGATGACCCATTTAGTAGTGATCATTGTCACAATAAAGAACCGCTTGAAAAAAGCTTCCAACGAAACTGTGGCTCAACCGGGATTCAATGCGTCTTGTTAAAATCTTTACACAACACAATTGTTATTTAAAATAGCAAATACTAGTATACCTAAATGGCTAAATGAGCAATGCTCAAGGCCAAAAGAAGAAGAAAAAAAATAAAAAATTGTATACCTAAGGCTTTAAATGGTATAAAGTTTATTCACACATGCCCTCAGAGTTCCGATGCCTTTCACCATTGTCCTGAGAACTTCTATTTCGCAATTTAATCTTTCGGAAATTAAAACATCAGAATTATTAAGCAAAACAATTTATTTGAAATAAATCCAAAGTGATTTACCCCATACAAGGTAAATTTTAATTAAACGATCAACTTTCTCCTTTCCGCTACACCTAAAATTTATTACATTACAAAGAGGTTACATTATCTACCACCTAGCGGTTTTGAAAAATAAATAACTGCAGGGGATTGGATTAAACCAGGATTAACGTTGCGAGACACAACATAAATATTTTTCCTGGCGTCCCGTTGTTCAATCAGTGAACCGAGTGTGCATAAATTTGCTTAATTGCTTTTGAAGCCATCTAGAATAATCTAGATAATATTGTACAGGGCGCTATTAAATAAACCGCGCAACAATTAAAATAAGGCATCCAAAATTAATTAGGCATTTTGAAATTTCTTTTACCAATCTCGATAAGTTTGTCACTTACTTGTTAAACTCGCTGTACCCGTACTTGATAAGGGAACGAGATGATATACCAATGTGTAGAGTGTAGAATCTTAGAAGGAAACAACACATTTAAAAATAATATGACCACTTGGGAAACACCGCGTGCTCTTGTCTTAGGGAAAAGTGTAAAATGAATCGACTTCAAAACCATCCTATTCACGCCGGACAGGCCGGATGAGATCGGATATCTCGTAGGATGAAGCTGCCGTTTCACACTCTCCAGTCGGTAGACCGCACGATTAAAAACCGTACGGTCGATGACCGGTTCAAGATGGCCTCTGATACGCCGACGACCGTAAAAAATAGTAAATAAAAAAAATAATAATAATATACTGTTAATGTTGCAGAAAGCTTGTTATTATCGTCTTTTTCTACATGTATTTTTGTATGAAATAACTGCAGTGTGTATTATTTTTAATGGTAAGGCATAGTACTGCAGGTTTGATCATCAGCGAGCGGTTCGTGTGCGCAGGAACTGATTCACGTTGGTCTTGAATCTATGGAGATTATATTCGTTTGGGGGGGGGGGGGGGGTCATTTCAGGGCGATGACGTTCTCCAGGTGAAAGAATTTTTAAACATTGTCGTTTGAGGGACACTAAGCTGAACCACGTATAGGTGGGCTGCTGTGGCTCGTCATGTATTTCTACCATGCACCGCTCTGGGTGGAATCAAGAGGACAACCTCAGTTGAGCACTTTCCATTAAAATATTTGTAAAATAGACTCAAGTCGCCAACCTGTGATGTTCAAGGCTTTCTAGGTTGTTTGTCAGATCATGGTAACCGACAAGGCAAATGGCTCTTCTTTAAGTGGAATCCAGCAATCTCAGGGCATGTTCAGGAGCAGAGCTCTTAGTTCGGAAAAGTATTTCAAGCTCGTGCGAGGTTGCTTTAGCGATTGCCGCAACGTGACTATGCCAAGACATATGACTATCTAGATTAATGCCAAATAAATGACTTGATGATGCCAAGGGAATCGAGTATCCCGCCATGACCATATCCGGTTCTTCAACATTAACTTTCTTAGAAAAAATTGCCGCCCAGGATTTTTTAACATTAAATTCTTGTTGATTGCTGTCACACAGACATAATTCCTTTAATGTCTTTGTTGAGATGTGAGACCTCTTCCTGCCTATGGAGATGTGCATTGGCAGTTGATGTTAGAATATCAAAAGTAAAATATGTACTGTTATTAGTGAAGCTATATATATGATTTTAAGTTTTCTCCAAAAGATCGTTAATGTATAGTAGAAAGAGTATGGACCACAATATGGAACCCTGAGGGACTCCGGCAATAATGTTAAATGTGTCTGAAAGAAATCCGTTTATCACCACTCGCAGAGAACGGTTTTTAATGGTGACAGCTATGAACAAAATTGATCCGCAAATCCGTCAAAGGCCTTGGAAATGTCCAGTCCTACCGCCCGGGAGTCCCCATGATATTCAATTGCGTAGTTCCAAACATGAGTAACATAAGCAAGAAGGTTTCCTGTTGATCTAGACTTACGAGATCCATACTGGCGGTCACTGATAAGTTTTTCAGGTACCTTAATAATTTTTTGTTGATAGCCTTCTCCATAACTTTTGACATAAGTGAAAGCAATGCGACTTGACGGCAAGGCAGGGCAAGGCAGGGCAATGCAAGGCAAGGCAAGGTGAGGCAAGGCAAGGCGAGGCGGGGCAAGGCAAGGTAAAGTCTTCTTGACCTTTTTGGGTATGGACCCGCGCAGTTTTCCAGCAAGACATATGTATATTATGGGTATCATGGATAATATTTCATTTGTGAGGTGTTTTATGTGTTGAGGCCAGTTGAGATTATTATCATGTTATAAAACATTTCCTGAAATTTTTCTAATTTTAAGTTATTAATTTTTATATTTTCTCTATTATCTTCCTAAAAATATCAATTTTGGGTTAAACCGGAAGTTCTATATTTCCGGTTTTCGAGTTACATCCGGTTTAACCGGAAGTTTACACTTCTGGGAAGATAATAAAAAAGTAAGATAGGGACGTGTAAGCCGTTTTGCTCTAAGATATACCGTTAGAGAGCTAGAAGCTGTCAAAGTTCAAAAATGTAATTTTTCGAAAATCGATATCTCAGAAACTATTAAGTTTAGACTTATAGTGTGCTTATTAAAAAATAATTGATATTTTATGTAGAATCCAAAAGTATTATAAGATATAGAACGTTTCATTTTTTGTTTGAGACACCCGGTATAATTAAAAGTTTCCTAGTTTTATAGATTTTTTTAAGGCCTACAACTTTTGTATCGGAAGTTTTTTTTTAAATGTGCGCCATTTTCCAAATAATTGACCGGTCAGGGACTTTTTGAACACAGTGTATGTTAAATTTAGTACATAAATTGAATAGAGTAGACATCCTAATATCGAACCCTTTGGTACTCCCATATATGTATTAGTACTATATGGCTATTACCCTGAATATCTTGAAGCAACAACAGAGATAGAAGATCCAGGGTCATTTCGACTTGT
The DNA here is from genome assembly GCA_963920685.1 of Polydrusus tereticollis. NCBI lineage: Eukaryota > Metazoa > Arthropoda > Insecta > Coleoptera > Curculionidae > Polydrusus > Polydrusus tereticollis. Next base: position 35,979,942 of record OY987331.1, read on the forward strand.
GCGCATGCGCCGTAAGGGTATTGCCAAATGTACTTTTATTTCTTTAGAACAGGGCAGAAGAGTGAGCCTTATAAAATTAGAGCAATGATAAAATTACCAAAAATATTGCTAAAAAATTGTAAAATAAGCATCAAGTCTGTACTTCCAAGTGCTTTCAAATTATTTGTTTCCATTTCTAAACTAAAACGCGTTAAATAACAATTTCATATAACTGGAAAGTGACAACGTGACAACGTCTCAATTTTACTCGACATAACCTCGAAATCTTTAGCGAATGTTATTTTTGTTTGACAGTTCGCTTCACCTAGTTGATTTGGTAATTAATGGCTTTTGTGTACTGTTTATCTTTACTTTTCTGCAAGTTTTGATTGTGTGTGTGAAGTGTGATAATTTTGTGACGATGCCGAGGCAAAACCGAATATTTTACATTATTTTAAACAGGCGTAAAAACTTAAACAAAGATTTATCGTTCTACAGGTATGTACCTAGACCGGATGTTTCTTCCTTTTAACTTACCTACGTTAATTTCGTGAGGGAACAATAACTAGGTAGTCCATTTCCTAAAGATTATTTTCCTTTGCTGCTGTTGATATACCTACTTGGGTACCTACCTATTTTACTTGTTAAACTCTAAGAATAATTGTAAAATATCTAATAAAAGTTTTATTAATATGTTTACCTGCGTTCTTTTTCTTTTCTCAATCGAAATAATATACAAAATCTTAAACAAATCAAGAACTTTAATGTTTGTTTACAAATTTCGGTCCAGTTGTCAAAGTCAAATGTGATAACCTCATTTTTTTTCTGCTAGAATAAACATCAATTTTCTTTTTCTCGCGCATGCGCACTGCGCGAAATGACCCTGGCGGAACAAGGAACCTCGGCTTCACTATGTTTACATTGGTTAAATGGGCAAGGCGCCATATAGTACTAATACATATATGGGTACTCCATACTCACTCCTAAGTACTTCACTAATGACTCCGTGAAGCTTAACGTACTGTCTTCTATCCTCCAAGTAAATTTTTATATTGATATGTGTAATCCCCCTAAATCCCATCTCCTAAAGCCCCAACCCATCTTTAAAGTCCCTGCCCTCGACTTCAATTTTTGAACTTTCACGACGCCCAAGGCGTCAAAGGGGTCGCATTGATGTTAGCTTTAAAAAATGCAAAATAAACGTATCTATAAACAACGGCCTTTTACGAAATCAAAATATATTTTTGGGACCCTTGGAATTTTAAGTAAAAACCCCCGTATAATAACATTACGATTATATTGAAGCTACTAAATTTAATATTAAATAACCAGCATAACTGTATTAGTTTCGACCACTTGTGTTATTTGTTATAATGTTGTTTGGCAATCAATCATCTTGGTCATATCCCAGTACAAATAAACCGATATTACACACGCACCATCGCTTTGTTAAATATTTTTTGTTAGATTGAGGTGACTAGCTTTTATTATATGCCAACACTTATTTATAAATTAATTTGACATTTACATAACATGTCTGAAGGAAAGTTGGCTAACCCCTATCTTTCGGTAACTCCAAAATATATTTAAAAATTTTAAATATTTGTAAAATTGCTGAGCTAAACTTACAAACTCATTGTAGGCGTATAGCTTTACAGCACTGCCATTATATGAAATGTCTGCTACAACTAATATTTGTAAAAATAAATTCTAAACCAGCATTTCCCGCAATGAATCAACATTTACCTTATGTAGTTTTTGGCAAAAATAAAGCACCATACCTCCAAAATCTACTTAGCAAGATAATGGAATTTTGGGGCTGGATAAAGCCCAATTTAAAAATCTATTGTATGGAGATGAGTTTGCTAAATATTTTGCCTGTAAAGCGGGTTATTATTTATCAAAGGGAACGAACAATATGCTTTTATATTTCGCGAAAGGTACATCAGAATATGCAAAAATATGGTTATTACCCGTGTTGAAAAAATAAGAATTACGTTGTAAAATGTTTTGTTAGAGTTTTTTTTTTCGTTTGGTAATGAGCATTAAAGTAATCTTTCCATTTTTTATGACGGCTTATGCAAAAGGATTTATGCGTAATTTTATTCTCGTTCGGGAAGCCTTTATTAAAGAGGTGTCCATAAATTATCCACCTTATTTTGTGCTTCGCAAATTTTTGAAGGATTAGTTCTGAAACCTTAGAAAGCTCTGCGAACTATTTAAAAAAAATTAACTTACCATAATGATGATAGACGCTGGCGTCATTGGGAGCTAGGCGCTGGGCTTTTCGAAACCATTGCTCAGCTTCTGCCGACCGGCTTACCTGTAAAATAAATTTGATATAGTAAGTTCAGGTAAGATGAATGAAAGTGATTTTTCTTAGTTACGCAAGATTGAAGAACTTTTAATAGCTCAGAAGTGCTGTCAAACCTGAAATTGCTTTAAAAGTACCTTTAGAGGTCACAAGACGGCAGACGAAAACGGGTCTCAATCTTGATACCTGAGATTAGGATCAGCAATAGGAAGCTACTTTGTGTAAATTTAAGATTCTATCTGATGAAAAACCTAGCAAGCGGGTGTTTAAGAGAAGGCTGTTCCCAAAACGTAATTTTTATAGATTTTATAAAGTACGTAAGGAATCCTCTTTCTTTCTGTCTATAAAGTGCAAGAATCTAAAGCCCTGGAATTAGTGTGTCAGCGCGACATATGCTTTTCCTGCATGCGCTACGGAAGCATTTTTTAGACAATCCTGGTTTTGTGCAATATTATAAATAATAAATAAATATTTATTTCATCAAACAATAACAATAATATATACAATACAATTTCATCGATTAATTCAATAAAATTAACAATATATTACATTCTATATAATCGGAGAGAAAAAAAAAATAGGAGGAAATAAATATTAGAAAATTAATCTAGGTGTGTCTTGTTAATTTATTCTTAAATATTTTTCGTGTGGATTCGTTCTTTAGGACAAGAGGAGGTAAGTTGAAAATTCTCGGTACCACATACTCGAAAGAACGTTGTCCTACAGTTTGGTTACTTCTAGGAGTAAAGACTCCTAAATTTAGTTTTGTTCTTGTGTCATGTCCGTGTGTAGTTTTAATAAGGTAGTCATTTTGAGATTTTAACGAGTAAAGGAGGGCAGCTTTGAAGTATAGCTTTCTTGTATGTTTTAAATAGTAGTTCAGTTGGAAACTTTAGTGGAAGACCTAGAATTAATTTTATAATGCGCTTCTGAATTATTTCTAAAGGTTTTACAGTCGTAAAATGTGCACCACCCCAACCAATTACACCGTAAGCCAAGACGGACTGAACCAGTGAATAATAAAGCGCATAGAGTTGTTTATTGTTAAGGATCTCTTTAAGTTTCATAAACATATAAATTAGAGAGCGCAGTTTTTTTGTTATGCTTTGTATATGTAAGTTCCACCGTAGGAATGGATCTATAAGAATACCTAAGTATTTTACTGATTCAGTATTTAAAACTGTCCAATATTAATGTCTGTGGCTTAGATAAACGTTCATATCTTTTTCTGTGGGTTGTCTATTCTTATAGTTACTAAAATAAATTATATTTGACTTTTTAAAGTTAATCGAGAGTAAGTTTAAGTTGTTCATGCGTCTCATAGAATTTCGCCAGCGGTTTCTTGACCGGTGTACAGAAGAACCTTAATTTCCAAAATATGAACTTTTTACTGACGAGAAATAAGGAAGCATCAACGTAGGTTCTCGATCAACATGTGGGAAGGTATTATTGGAGAACGATTAATTGAACCGATCATGTTGCCTCCTCATTTAGCTGATACTATTTATCTTAATTATTTAAGAAATGTGTTGCCAGAATTATTACATGATCTGCCCCTAAATATACGACAGAACTAATGGTTGCAACATGATGGAGATCAAACACCTTTAGATTTTTCTTTGGGGGTATATGAAAAGTCTCGTTTATGAAACTCCAGTCGAGTCAGAAGAATATTTATCGGCTAGAACTTCCTCTGCATCTGAAGTAATCCAAACCATGCCTGAAATATTCAACCACGACAACTTAAATATGCTGCGTAGGTGCAATAAATGTATCGAGCGTGGTGACAGGCAATTTCAGCAACTACTATTTTAATTTCCTTTTTGTACTACCGACCATAAAAATAACGCTGATTAATTTATCTCTTAATATCTATACTGGACCTCGTTTCCTTAAGACCGCAATAATTCATTTCTGTATCTTAACTTGTTTTCAGCCAATTTCCGAAGAAACGGTGGCATTTAGCGACTTTTACAGAAAGTAACCTTTTTACGTAAAAGGCATAGGAAAATCATAATCACAATCACGCCTCTGGTTAAAGTTAACATTGTCCAATAGGCTCATATAGATGAGCTTACTAACAGTAATTTCTGTCCCAAAATTGGTTGCGGCAGCTGAAGTAGTTCCGGAGCTACAAAACGAAAACTGGTTCATAAAAGCCATCTTCAAAGGGTTAGTTATTATTAGCTCTCTGAGGAAGCGTTTCCGGACCCATGTTCATATAAACTTTATTTTTTTTCCTGTGTTCTATCTACCCTAGAAGTTTGTAATATATTCACATTAACACTCTGTATATAGGAGAACTATAAGGATAGCAAGGCGGATTTATTTCTTTAATCTAATTCATCTTATAAACAAAGGGTAAGCTGGAGCATCGTGAGTGATGAGTGGTTTGAGTCGATTGTTCCTGACAGGACTCCAAATGCAATGAATTCGTTTTACTGCAATACGACTACTAATGTTTTGGGTTCTGTCGAGCCTACTAGGCATGCTTTGGAATTTCGTACAAGTATTTCTGTTCAGGATACATTGTGCTTTAAACCGACAGATATTAGTGAAAGTAGCGAAGTGTTTTACGAAATAAAAAATAAAAATGCTTGTGGCAGGGACGACATTTCAGTGAAGATATTATTACTTCTACTATTGGACCAATGTATCTCAAAAAAATATTAATTAGCCGATATATGCAATTGTTAAAAGCATAGTATCATATATTTCAGAAGGGTGAAAGATAAAAGAACGTTCAGAGAAAATATAGATTTATTTTATTTTATTTTTTTATTTATATTTCTTTATTTCAGATCATATAAGTTTGAACATTTACAGTAAAAAAACAGATATAAAATGAAATGACGTCAAAAAAAAATAGTCTAGCCTACTTATTTACCTCTAAACATTCTACATACTTAAGTAATCATTTACATTGTATGGCTCTAGATCTATTAGCAATGCTTTTACCCTTTGCTTAAACTTTTTTTCACTTGATATACCTTTTATCTCATCACTTAATTTATTGTACAGTTTTATACACATATAGTAGGGTCTCTTCTCGAACAAGGTCAGTCTGTGTATCGGATAATTTATATTTCTAGAGCGAGTGTTGTGTTCATGTTGAACATTTGTTGTAAATCTCCCTCTATTTTTGTAAAAAAATATAATTGCCTCAAAAATATAGAGAGCATACATAGTTAATATACCCTTAGATTTAAAAACTCCCCTGCACGATTCTAAATACGACATCCTATACATCAGCCTTATGATACGCTTTTGTATGACAAAGATGCTCTGTGCTTTTGCATTTAACGCCCAAAAGATAATGCCAAATCTTGCTGTAGACTCGAAATTCGCAAAGTACAGAGTTCTCCTGGTTGTTTCATTCAAGTATTTTAGAACCATCCTAAAGCAATAACAAATTTTGTTTAATTTATGACTCAGTTCTTCAATCTGTCTCGTCCACTGTAAAGACTCATCAATGTAGACTCCTAAAAATTTGGTGTGTTTTTGTATTGATACTTGTTTTTCATTAATATTTATCTCCTCGGAAGTAATTTTTTTATTTTGTTTTGTTTTAAAAATTACTACACTGGTTTTGTTTTCATTAAGTATTAATTTGTTTCTATCAAACCAGCTTTTACATAATTTAAACAATTGATTTCCCCTCTCAGTAATGTCTAACAAGTGTTGGCCGCCAACCAACAGGTTTGTATCATCAGCATATGCTGTTATTTCAAACTGAGGATTACTAATATCAAAATTTACATCATTGATAAAAATGATAAATAAAATGGGCCCTAAAATGCTGCCTTGAGGGATTCCTATTGTATTCCGCGAAACTTCGGATCTACAACAAGTATTACCCTGTTGTATAGCTACTCGTTGAGTTCTATTACTAAGATAGGATGTGAACCAATTTAACGCGTTTTCCCTTATACCATACAAAAACAGTTTTTTTAAAAGCAATTCTCTATCCAGGCAATCATACGCTTTTGAGAGGTCTAAAAAAATCCCCATTGCCATATCCCCCTGCTCAAGATGATTCAAGACTGTCTGTGTGAATTCGAAGATTGCTGTTTGTGTTGATCTACCGACTAAATACCCGTGCTGATTTGCAGATAATATATTAGACTCGTTCAGAAAAGAAATTAATTGATCACATATGACTAATTCAAACAATTTCGAAAAACCCGGAAGCAAGCTTATAGGCCTATAGTTGTCCATTGTGTTTGGATCTCCTTTATTTTTATATAGAGGCTTAATTAGTGGTAATTTTAATTGGTCCGGGAAAACACCTTCTCTAAAAGAATTATTTATTATAAAGCACAAAACATCCAGATGCCACGGAGATGAATTTTATAAGGCGAGCTGCAGGAAGAGGATGGAGAGTCACCAACGAGAAAATTTGTGATATCCCGCAGAGGATATTAAAATGAAACAACTGGTCTGGCACACGTACTAAGAATCTACAGGGTGTCTCATAACTTATGGGCCGTGGAGCAACTAGAGATACCTGACATAACTAGACCGATTAAGTCATATAAGTTTTGTAATGTAAGTAATGTTACTCGTTCTAGAAATACAGCGTGTTGAAAGTGAAAGTTTATTTTCGAAAATAAGCCATAATTTCAAAACGGTTCAATGAATCGAATTGGAAGTTGGCAGTTTTAGGTTTTCATGGGTAACAAATAAGAATTTGTATTAATTTTTAGGTTTCACACTAGAGGGCACTAGTTACAAACACTGGGTTTCATATATCTATGATTTTTTTTCTTACCTGTGATATTAGGTGTGTTTAAATAAAAGTTTCTCAAAGAAAGGCAACTTCTAAGCTAAAAAGGTATACTTGCTTGATCTTAATATCTTTGAGATATTTCCATTTAAACATTACAAAGCATAAAAAACAACAAAGTAATTATATTCAAATGTTAATTATCACAACGCAATAAATTAGAAAGAATGCAACAATAACAAAGAGCTCACTTTAGTAAATGTTGAAAGTGGCCACCGTTGACCTCAATACACTTTATTAAACTTTTAACTAAGTGACATCTCACTTTTGGGAAAGTGTCTTGCTTGTTTTTAATCACATTAGCGGCTTCCCCAGTTTTTTATAAAAGTTCGTCGCGTGTATTAGTTTCGTCCTTATAAACTAATGACTTTATGTGTCCCCACAAATAGAAATCAAGCGGGTTAATATCTGGGCTACGAGGGGGCCAAGGAAAGTCACTACCGCGAGCAATCCACCGATGTGGGAAGCGTTGATTCACGTGATTTCGAACTACAAGTGAAAAGTGAGGTGGTGCCCCATCTTGCATAAACATATTTAGTATTATGTTTAAAGGTACATCATCTAATAAATTAAATAAGTCGTTTTCTAAGAACTGCAAATATGCATCACCAGTAAGTCTTTGTGGAAGTTCAAATGGGCCTATCAAATAATTGCCAATGATATCGCCGCAAACATTCACTGAATACTTTTGCTGAAAATATCTTTCTCTTACCAGTTGTGGATTCTCAAGAGCATAATAATGGTTATTTCTCCAGTTGAAAATTCCACGCCTCGTGAACGTTGCCTCATCAGTAAATAATATGGTTTTTAGGAATGACAGGTTTTCATTTCTTTTATTTAATAATAACTGACAAAATTCCATTCTGGATGGTAAATCATGTTCCAATAAAATAAAAAAAAAAAAACTTAAATTTAAAACTCTTTATTAACTTTTGCTAACATTCGTTTGACATAAATTATTTCGTTGCTAGGCAAAAGTCACACCCAATAATAAATTGTTTCAACTGATTTTGTAGTGCACAGCCAACCTCGTCAATTAGTGTTTTTCAAAAATATGGCATGTGATGAAATATTAATACACAATTATCCAAAATACTTCTTATTTCTAGTGTGAAACTTAAATAACGTTCTAAGTCAACGGTGGCCACTTTCAACATTTACTAAAGTGAGCTTCTTGTTATTGTTGCATTGTTTCTAATTTATTGCGTTGTGATAATTAAAATATGAATTTAATTAATTTGTTTTTCTTTGTTCTTTGTGATGTTTAAACGGAATTACAAATTCTTATTTCTTACTCATAAAAACATAATACTGCCAACTTTCAAATTCGATTTATTGAACCGTTTTGAAATTATGGCTTATTTTCGAAAATAAACTTTCACTTTCAACACCTTGTATTTCTAGAATGAGTAACGTTACGAAAAAACTTATATAACTTAATCGGTCTAGTTTGATGTCAGGTATCTCTAGTTGCTCTACGGTCCATAAGTTATGGGACACCCTGTATGATCTAATTATTAGGCACTGGAGTCTCCTGGTCGTGGAAAATGAGAAAGGCCCAGGATATTTGGTCAGTGGGAATTGACAAGGAGATAAGAGCTACAGATGAACGGAGGTCGGGAATCGAAAAACATCGGAGAATGTTTTAAAACTATGAGTATGAGAGTATGTGATCTTGAGGGAGTTTTTTCGTCATATAATTTTTAGGAAATATTCGTATAATGTCGGCATTCTGAAATCATTATGCAATACTCTATTTATAATATATCTTGGTGCACCTGCGATCATTCAATGCTGTATTTTGAATTACCAGTTTTAGTAGTTAGCTCCGCTCTGCTTATATTGCACCATGATGGCGCATCATAAGTCAGAACCGGCCTGACCAAGACTTTGTAGAAGTTTACTGTAGTTATGTTAGTAAGTCTACTCCGCCTGTGAAGCAGAAGGTAAATAGATCTTAATTCACGCAGAGCGAGCTGAACTCTGTTGAATGAATTTAGCCTCCAGTTTAGTCGTTGATCAAAAATAAGTCCCAGATACGAGTACCACATGACTATGAGTATACAAAAGATTTGATAGCTTGGGTGGTTAAGCTTGTTAAAGGGAGATTCAGGGTAGGTAACCTACCAGCATTGCAGACAGTCTTGTAAGGCAGGAACAAGAGAGAGTGCTGATGGCACTGAGTATGAATGGGGTTCAAATGTAATTGTCTTGCTAATTATCTTTAACGCGAAAAGAACAATCTCTGTTAATAACTCGCTATAGCGTTACCTGGATTTAAAATTATTACTGTCCTAAAACGTAGGCCTAATTACGAAGGCGAAAGAAGCTCCAACGCAGACAAATAACAAAAATCCCCTTTTATAACTAAGTTCATGCAGCATCATACCGCCTTGGCCATTCATGAATATTCAAAAAGCAAAATGAGGAAAGGGTATACAGCACAATGCTTTTTGCACATTTAGCGCATTTTTATTAGGCTAATTTTCTTAATTGAAGGATACATTTATCAGGATCTAAAATGCATATTTGCATTTTAATATCGGACGAAGGAACGCACAATAAAGGGATATATTATTTGGTATTAAAAGTTTAATAGCACATTACGGTAAACTTAAAGGGCCTTATTTATACATGATAAGTTTCAGAATAACTTCAAGAACTTTTGATTTTTGGCCTTAACTCAATATATTGCTAATTTCAATGAACTAAATATTGACGTCTTTTAAGCGCCAAAAAAGAAATGACCTGACACGAAAAAGAAGAAGACAGATAATAAATAAATAAAATAAAGAAATAGGCTTTTATTCAATATAAATGACTAGGAAAAGTTATAAATGAATTGATGGTGAGAGCTAGAATGGGCTATTTAATCTAACCATCTGTTTTTATATAACAATAAAATCGAGCTGAGCAACTACTATAATAATATTATTCATTACTTTTAGTTCGAATCTTGCAATATTATATAAATAAGAAGACCGTACTGTAATTAGTAATTACCATAACAAAGAAAACAAAAGAAAAAAATTATATTTCTGCAAGTAAGTATGGGTTGGTCCATCACAAAGTTTTTATGTATACAGGGTGTCCGCTTAAGTTCTGTACATATGGGAAACTTTTTAATATTAATTTTAAGAAAAAAAGTTACTCTTTATAAAAAGTTCTGCTTACCGAAAAAATAATATTGGACTATTCAAACTTAAGATAAGTATGTACAGGATGATCAAAAAGTAAAAAAGTCAAAATTGACCTACGAGAAAAGTACCCTTAATTTTAATTTTAGAGCAAAATGGAATAAGAAAATGTTGATTGGCATTAAAAATTATAAGTATCTGTTTCTACTCTTAGTAGACTATTATTGAAAATAAACTTAACATTTCAAAAAATATCATTTTTTGAAACGATTTATAATTAATAATTGTATTTATTATGCAATTCAAGCTAATAAACATTTATCAATTATTTCTATTCAAAACGTAACCTTTGATTCTTTAACCCTGTTTTGTAGTAATTTTATGACGCATTTAAATAATTGATAGAAACATTATAATTTATTTTGGAAAAATACAATTACAGTAAAACTTCTCATTTCGGCCACCCGTTAAAAACGGTCACCCCTCTGAACGGTCAGTTTTGGCTTCTTAAAATAAATCTTATAGCATTCTTAATAATAAAAGACCCCTCGAATACCGAAACACTTCTAAAACGGCCACGGTCACATGAATCCGTAACTTTTAAGAAAATTACCTTAAATTTTTACCCTTAATTGCGGTCGTCTCGACCCTTCTGGGAATGTTTGCACCCAGCCGGTACTTTATTACTGGTACTATTGGAAATACCGGAGAATGATAAAACCTAATTATGTAAATGGGTTTTTAAGTACGTACAAATATAATTTGTTAAATCTTAAGATGTTTTCATAAAAGGTAAAATTTTATTCAGTTGCATTTTAACAGCACAATAGTCGATCATGTCTCTGAAACGTAAACGTTTATCTTTTAAACAAAAGTTCGAAATCATCGCGGATAGTGAAAAATATGGTATCAGTGCTCGAAAGATAGCGGAAAAGTTTGGTGTTGGAAGAACGCAAGTAAATGATATTCTAAAAAGTAAAATTGAACTGAAAAAACTTTATGAAGAAGGAGGAGTTAATGCAGATCAAAAACGGAAGTTTTGGCAGGAGTTATATTTGTCATTGTCTCTCTAATTACCCTCTCTAAATGGTCAACATTTTGAAATGGCCTTTTATACATTCTGTTTTAAGTAGCCCCTCAAGAAATAATCGAGGGGGCTCAAGTCCGGAGACCTAGCGGGCCAAAAAAGGTCAGAATATCTATCGATCACTTTTCCATTAAAAAGGGTATTTAAGTATTGTCTTACATTCCTCGTACTGTGGCATGGTGCACCATCTTGTTGATACCATATCCGTAGTCTATCGAGTATGTGAAGTCCATGAATAAAATTAAATAAATAATTATTTAAAAAATGCAAGTAACGTTTACCATTTAGATTTTGTCGAAAAAAAGGTCCTATTATTCTATTTTTGTAAATTCCATACCACACATTTGTTTTAAATGAGTACTGATCACGTGTCTGTATAGTGAATTTTGGATTAACGTCGCTCCACCAACGACAATTTTGTGAACTTACAGTCCCGTTCGAGGTAAAAGTTGCTTCGTCGGTAAAAATTATATCTCTTGTCATGAAAGGGGTATCTTCTAACTCTCCATGTATTAAAAAACAAAATTCTAAACGTCGCCTAAAATCAAGGTATGTATAAATTTTTGTCTGTAAGGCCGAAATTTGTTTTCATTTAATATTTTTGAAATCGTAGTTTTCCCTATGTTCCGTCCTCACTTACTTTTAATATTGTTTAGTATATTATAAGGTTAATTTTATCATAATTTTGCGATACACTCTAACAATACATTTATTGTAGGTTTCATTTCATAATAATTGCATTCAAAATTACGCGTTTTAAGATATTTTATATTTTGTTTTCACTAAATTTTACAAGTTTACAATTCCATAGATTTTCTCTCCGCCAACTTCAATTCCTATACCTTTTCCTACATTTTTACAGTCCCTCGTACCCATAGTACGAAATGTGCGGCGCAATGGTACCGGAGTTGAAGGTTGAAAGAGAGCAGAGAGAGAAATTCACCTCAACGGCGTCCGCTACGCTGGATTAGCTCTCCACGCGAGTGTCCAGTTTTTCCCGATTCCCTTTTTCCTAAGTTGGTAAGTTCATTAACATACATTTCATTATCATTTTACCATAATTTACGTTTTAATATACACACACTGAGGGGCTGTATTGGTGATTGCTAGGCCGAGGAGATTTGGTCGTGGGTCGAAAAGGGGTGTCCAGTGCAACCTATGATATTCACAGTTCGTTTTAATAAGGGAGGCTAAGATCGCCTCCACCCTACATCATTTGGTAATGTTTTTGACCTTTCGTTCACAGTTTCATTATTTTCAACCCTAGGTCTACGTTTCTTATTGTAGTTATTTTCCACACTTCCAAAGGTCTTGAATTTAGTCACTATGTTCCCTACTGTTGTAGAAGAAATAATTTTATCAGGATATCTGTAGTTAAAAATTTCGACAGTTTTCCGATACGTTTTGTAATTTTCACCAACAATTAAAATTATTTCAATTTTATCTTGCATACTCAATTTCAACGGCATATTTATCTAATTAAATATTCAAACTAATGTTTCAGACAAATAACATAGCTGACAGTTAAAATTCAAATTCAAGTGGGATATGGTGGCAAGATAATGGACATGCTATTAAGAATTAAGACTTAAATTTTTAAGTTTATTTTCAATAATACTCTACTAAGAGTAGAAACAAATATAATTTTTAATGACGATCAACATTTTCTTATTCCATTTTGCTCTAAAATTAAAAGTAAGGGTACTTTTCTCGTAGGACAATTTTGACTTTTTTACTTCTTGATCATCCTGTACATACTATCTCAAGTTTGAATAGTTTAATATTATTTTTTCAGTAAGCAGAACTTTTTATAGAGAGAACTTTTTTTCGTAAAATTAATATTAAAAAAGTTTCCCATATGTACAGAACTTAAGCGGACACACTGTATATAGAATCCTAATAGCTAACAATAACAACAACCTGTTTCTTTGCAGTTCCGAGCTTTATACCTTAGCTTATTGTCAATAACCAAACCCAAATTTTTACTGAATTCAGAAGGGATCAGTAGGACACTGCCAACGCTTATCCTAAAGTAATTTCTTGATGCGAGTTATTTGATATCTCTACCGAAAAGCAATAGCTTGAGTTTGAACTATTTAACCACCAGGCATGCGCATTGGAAACAGTAGAAATAATCTGGAGATCCCAATTAATGTTTGTTAGTGCTTGCAACATAATATGTCAAGATTGAAAGAAGGAATATATTTGAAAGTTGTCGGCATACTAATGGGATTGACACGTTGTCAAGTAAATACCAATGCATATGATGAAAATACCAGCGATCCTAAGATACTGTCCTGATGCACACCTCCACCCCTCTGTCGATTGGCAAGAACTCTTGTGGACGAATTGTGACTTCCTGAGAGGTAATTTTTGAAAAATATGACGAGTTGATTACTGAAGCCGAAAAGTTTTAATTTAGTTCCCAAGATCGAGTGATCAAAGGTACCAAAGGCCTTACTGTAGTCGAAGTGTATAAGAGTGGTATTTTTTCCAACATCACAGACGTGCAATAGAGCTGTTGAAGTGCTGTGCTGAGGACGAAAACCAGACTGAGTCCGGAGTAAAATTTTATTGAAGTTAACATATTAAATAACTTGGTCAGGTTACTCAGGGTGAAATATGTTACTTTACAATAATTTCTATTTAGTTGAAATGATAAACAAATTAGAGTAACACAAAAATTATCAAACAAGAAATGTATCGTTACTGGACAATTTTGATGATTATTAGACAAGAATAAGACAGTAATTGGACGAGCCTAGTATGTAAATCTAACATAAAAATTTAAAACAGGAGTTTTATTGCTGAAATGTAACAAAAACCTGTAACCTGGACTACGCATAATACATACAACAGTAATTACGTTTTTTTATGTGTTCACTATACATATTCAATAGTACACCAACTTCTGAATTTGACGAATCGTCACTCCCTACTTCTTGTAGCAAATATGACAAAGAAATCATTAATCTGAATCTCCCTCATCGGGAATTAAAGGTTGTCGTTTTCTTGAAATGCATAACTTAATAAAGAAATTTTTACAATCTTCATACTCTATCTCATTTCTACTGCCTATCTGCCTATCTGTCTATGGCATACAAAACACTGTGTCTTCTTGAATATATAACTGTTTTCTTTCTTTAAACTTAGTTTTTTTTCGTGCTGCCATTTTTTGTCTTATTTTTCTTTCTCTTTTATTCCCGCTTCTTTTTAAACATTTCCTGATATTTATTTGAGAAAGAACATTTTCTATATTACGCTTTCCCTTTCTTTTAGGACTTTCCGAGGTGGATAGATACGATCTGAATAATTGTAGTTGCACCTCACGCTTGGTGACATTTTGTTTCGGTTCTTCTAGGTTCTGGCTATTCTGAAAGTTTTGGACATGAGCGTAAACTAAAGCTTCAACTGTTAATTTATATAAAGGTTGTAGAGGCGGTGTAGACAAGGAGTAATCTCTTCTAAATTAATTGCCTTTGATTTTATTTCGGTGCTTACATTCATGAAATCTGCATTGTACACCGGGAAATTCTTGATTTCGATTTTCGAACTCATTCATTTGTTCTTGACCTACAATTTTGACAAAAGTACTACAGTACACAGAATCGTTAGATTTATTACTGTTGATTTTTTATTTCCACCAAGACATTTCATATAAACAATTTGCAGGCGCGGCTAGTCCATAGGGTCATTGAGTTTATGACGAAGAAAGCTTATTTTTGGGGTTTACAACTGAAATGTCCAATATTTATGGCATGTTTAATGACTATAGGAATATTTCCTGTATTTGACATTTAAGTTACCACCGAATACTAAATATTCGCAGGAAGGTAAAAACCACCTACAGTATTTTCCATGTCATCCGAATATGATAAAGTACTTCCCAACATATTTCGTTTGGCTTAATGACTGCAATAAAACCCCTCATGAACTTGGCTTTCGCTTTCGCAGAGAGGTATTAACCCACATTTATTTTTAATGCCAGTATATAATAACAATAGATAGGTACATTACTTGATTTGTTATCAAAATTAATAATCTGTCTAATTAAGGTTTTCTAGAAACAACTTTATTATTAGGATATTTCTCAAAACTTTTTAGTTACAGGTACCTGTTTATTTAGCTTATATAAATAGGAAACATAATATTCGAAATAGATTAGTACCTATCTATTTTACTTTGAAACAGTGTGAAACAAGTTAATATTAAAAGTATATGGAGACCTTGGAAATCTTCAGCTAATGCGATATCTGGCCACCATAAACATTCCAGGAAGCATTTATCTTCTGACGCCAAAGTGATCGTGAAAAATGTATGTGAATCGTTATCGACCACCCTAAAGTAATTGCCAATAAAAATATCAGTGAAATGACGAAAGTTCCATTATCGACTGTACGAGTTATTATGCTAAAAGGACATTTTAAAAGAAAAGTTCGCAAAGATATCGGAAAATTGAAGTGCGTAGATGATTGTGACAAAGATGTTATTCGCAGAAAATATACTAAATGTATCGAGAAAATGTTGTGCCCACGTTAGATTCTTTAAAAACACGGTTAACAACTGACGATACAACAATATCATGCAGCAGGACAAGTCTTCACCGCGTTTTGCAAGAGATGGTATTTAAGTATAACACAATAAACAAGAGACAAATTATTATGTAGCCCGAAAGATTTAAAAAAAATGAGATTTCTGTACCTTAGGGAAATAAAAAAGTTTAGGTTAGTTCAGGTTAGTTGCTACATTGCTACTATAATGTATTACTATGTCTTTTCATTTAACTACAAAATCTGTTTCTCTCAAAGCAGTACCTCTTATTTCATTTAATTTCAGTAATATAAATAGTGATGCCAGCTGGGGCCAGGTAGATTTCGCTGGTTAGCACGCTCATCGACAGTTCTATATGGGTAATTTTACCAAGAAATTCTTTAAAAACATAGGTTTGGCAATCGAACAGGTAACGGGGTTTCTTAGGGTGTTTACAATATAATAAAACTATTATTGCAGTTATTAGGTCAATTGAAATATATTCGGATGAACTTTACCAAGCTAAAATTAATAGGTGGCCCGAATAATGATCCAAAATAAATAGAAAAAAAGTTCCTGTATGTGTTATTAATTGTTGGGTAGTTAATCAGGTGCTTGTAACCTAATATCAGTATCATTTAACTGATATTAGTATTCTATATGTTTAACCCAATACAAAAGTCCTGACAAAAACTTGTTTAGTAGTTAATAAATATATGATAAGTATAGTAGCGGATTTAAATAATATCAATCGGTAGTATTTTTCATATTGAACTATTTTTTTATTAAAGGAAAATAACATGATAATATATTACCCTAGATTTTTCTTGGTCATTTTATTTTTCTCTTTTGTTCGAATCCTTGTCTCCCTGGATATATTATCTAAATCTGAATGCATCAATCAGGCCTAATGTATATAAAAATAGGGCGTGATTAATGGATACCGAATGGCCCAAATATCTTATTATGTAATTTCAGGGCAAAGAAAATAAAAAGATAATTTATCTAAGTTATATTGAATTATATTTTATAGTGTTATGTATGATCAGAAAATGATACTGTACTAAAATTATGTTTGAAATATTAAGAAGCATAAAGAGGGTCTTGTCTTGGATCATGTTTGTTCTTTAAGTGAGACATACGTCTATTGCTTCTATTTTTCTCAGTACTACGTCTTAAGCAGATCTTCTATGGAAGGGTCTGATTTGGAAGTAATTCTTATTTAACTGAATAAGTGAATAGTAGCTACTTTTAATTATTGAATTGCATGATTATATCTAATCATTAAGGTCGAGGTAGCAGCCAGTCCCTAGGTAGTTTATATGGTTGGTCGGAACTGTATGTACAAAAGATTGTGTAATAAGTTCGTTCCGCGAGGCGTCCGTCCGTCTGTAGTAGTCTATAATTAGTTTGTCAAAATATTCTGTCAGAGTCGGCATTTGTAGGTCGTTGTGTAAAACATGAGTCATCGTGCACCGTGGTGCATCCGCGATAATTTTAAGTACTTTGTTTTGAGATGTCTGTAGTTTCTTGAAGTGTGTCTTGCTAAGAGTACATCCGGTAGGGATTTCGTAGTTCAGAACTGGTCGAATAATAGTCTTATATATGTTTGTACGCAAGTCGACTCTGCTTCGTTTGTGGAGGAGTGAGAAAATGGCACCAAGTTGACCGTTTGCTTTTTCAAACGCTGGTCAGCATTTTTATTCCAAGCCATCGGCCTGTCGAATCAGAAACCCAGGTATTTAATATTAACATTCCAATTTATCCTAGAGTTTTTGGATTTCAGGAAATTTAACTTTGGACTTTCAGAAGTAGATAGCTTGGATTTTCGCGTCGTTTAAGCGAAGTTTCCACCTATCCAACCATGACTCTAGAAGTTTTATATTTCGTTGCAACTTTGAGACCACTAGCCTGGGCTGTTTGGCGGTGGCAGTGATCGCGGTATCGTCAGCGAACAGGTATAACTGTGTTTGACCAAATTTTGGTCTATTGCAGATAAAGATATAGTACAGGGCCGGCGCCACGGGAGAGCCTTGCCGTACTCCGGCTCTAACGTATCTCACTATCGATATCGCATTTTCTGATGAAACCGCGAAAAATCGGTCCTCTAAAAAAGAGTGAATAACCTTCATTAGGTAGTTTGGCATACCCAATCTTATCAGCATTGGAACAAGTCCGTCGTGCAAGTACAGGGTTTTTCCTTTTAATTTGCCACCCCTTTTAAGACTTTATTTCACGAGATACCTACAGCAAGAAAGTGAATATAAAAGTTTTAGGGTTTTACACAAACATTTTTATTGTGCTAATTAAAAAAATGTATGTCTGTCACATAACCAACAAATTTGAAAAAAATATTTTTTGGTATATTATGAGATTTTTAAAATCTTCTTAAATTCACTTTTTCAAAAATATATATAATGTCTATATTTGGACCAATGGTATTTGAGTTATTTGACTGCAAATAGTTTTATCTAGTTAGCCGTGCCTGGCCATTCGGAATATATTATGATGTTTTATCGCTCTTGCCATGGAAATCAAAACAAAGAAATTATTTGACACTAACTCTTTTTCTTCGTCTGACGTGAAAATGCATTTCACCGAGGAAGAGAAACTTCGTATAGGTACTTCAAATTTATTATTCAAATGAATATAATGCGTCAAGAGCGAGGCGTCAATACAGAATTACGTATCCAGGCGATCGAGTTCCAGCCAGAAAAACAATAGCATTTGTTGTAAAAACTCTAATGCCGATAGAAAAACTCTTCAAACGAGAGTTGCTAAAGAAAATGCAGATGAAGATTTGGCAAATTTATTATATTTCGAAGGTAAAATATTTTATTTAAATGTAAAACCTATTCTACAAATAAATATTTTTTAGAAAATCCATATAGATCAATACCAGAGGTTTCACGACTTACTGGAAAATCCTGGAAAAAGGTATATATAACATTAAAAAAATACGGCTATTATCTTCTTAAAATCAGACCAGTCCAAAATTTGACAGAAATAAATATTATGCAAAGGTACCGATTATGTCAAGATATATTAGGGCGATTGCAAAATGGTAACCAATTCCTTAATAAGGTTCTGTGGTCTGACGAAGCAACTTTTACGACAGCTAGCATTTTCAATCGAAAAAATAAATATTTCTGGGCAACCGAAAATTCACATAAAATAGAGCCAAAAGGTCGCTACATGTGTGGTGCAGTTTAATTAAAAACAAAATTGTAGGTCCAATTATTTTTGAGGGAACTTTGACAGGACAGCAATATTTAGAGTTTTTAAGAAATGAAATTGAACACCTGTTAGAGGAGCTTCCAGTCCTCCAGTGTAATCAAATCATTTTGCATCAAGATAGCGCACCGCCCCACAGTATCCAAGCTGTAACGACTTATTTAAATAATCGGTACAATTTATGGATTGGTAGATACGGCCCCATTCAATGGCCAGCGAATTGCCCTGATCTCACACCATTGAACAATTTTTTGTGGCGGTATTTAAAAAATTAAATTTATTATAATAGAACAGATAATTTACTAGATTTGCGTCAAAAAATTGAACTAGAAATTGATACTTTGAATAGCGAATACAGCCATTTTATCAGCAATGCAGTTTATAAATTAAGAGGATTATTTGTACCATGAACATTTAACTTTAGTTCGTTATTTACAATTTCTGCAAAACGATCTCTCTTTGATGTTACAAAATGCAGGAATTGACATAAATACTATGTGGTTTCATCAAGACGGTGCCCCAGCACACAATAGCAATATCGTTAAGAATCATCTAAATGTGACGTTTCCAGGAAAAGTGATCAGCACAAATGGGGATCTTAGATGGCCAGCAAGGTCCCCTGATCTTACCCCGATGGACTTTTATTTATGGGGCTACCTACAAAATGAAATCAACAAGGAACCAATAGAAGACATGACTGACCTTTACAACAAAATTTATGCTACTATAGCCGCTATTAATCGAAATACACTATTGAGAGTTTGCAGAACCGAATTATAATATCGATTTGCTATGTGTGTGTATGAAAACGGCAATAATTTTGAACACCTCCTTCGACCCCATTAGTTAGTTTTTGGTATTGTTCTAATTTTCATTAATAATTTTGTATAATTTCTTAGCAATTCTTTCATAAAATTTAAAACATCTTTTAATTTTATTTTATTATGCTTTAATGTTTTAACTTTGCTTTAAAACAACAAAAAATACAACGTATTGATAATTTATGGTTTTGTTTCTTAATGCATATGCAATAATAGTTATTTATGTATCTAGGGAATTATGATGGTCTTAATTACCGAGGGCCTTTGGCCCGAGGGACAGCAATTGCTTGAGGTAATTGAGACCCTTATAATTCCAGTGATACATAGATAATTTTATTTCTGACCGATTTTAGTAACATTTTGTTCATTTTTAAAGTGGAATAAATGTTTCAATAGATGACAATCAAATTGACATTAGATGTCAATCGTTTGATTTTATGTCAAATTTTTCTTAATATCCCAAGGGAGTTATGACCCTTATAATTCCCGCGTAACTAAGACGTTATAAGCTAATAATATACCGGTCAGAAATAAAATTGTTGTTATTTTTATTTCTCGAAAGCGAAGCAAGATATGAAAACAATTTAACAGACAATAAAAGGATATTTTTAGTTGCTTAATCCGAAAAAAATATAAAAATTAACAAAAACTCAGTGGCGTATTATTTTTTGCCAATATTATTTGTTAAGGCGTCCCCTGAGACGTCACTGGACGCAATAATTTAGCCCTACACGAGCGTTTTATCACTAAAATTATCATTACAAAAATTAAATTAAAATCTGCTAAAGGATATTAAAAATATTTACAATTAAAATACTCGTTAAAATTGCTTTAATAAAAAACTTAACCCCAAATATCTCCGTTCATGTTGAGTTTATCAAAAATTTTTATGGAACATAATTTGATTAAAAATTAATTATCTTTAAGAACCACAACATTTAAAAGTTCCTGTCATCGAAAAAAATTTTTGCACCATGGCGCCACCTACATCTTGTATTATTTAAACACATTTCTTACACAGTTGTGAAGCCAATCATAGAGGCTAAAAACTGGCCGTTTACAGAATTTACATGTCACATATAGTTTTCGAAATAATTGGCCTTGGGAGTTTTTATTGAAACGCCCTGTATATACGCTTGTTTTTTATATTATAATTAATCCTTGGATTATATAAAATAAAGCTTTAAAAATACAGACAATTTATATAATATTTATTATTAATATGTATAATACATTTTTTTATATAATCCAATAGCATTGTTCTATGTAGAAGCAATCTAAGTATTTATTTATATAATATAATGTAATATTGTGACCATGCTAAGACTATTATCGTCATTATCGATATCAAATTAATCGAGAAATGTTTTAATAAAAATCTCGTAACAAAGTATTGGTAACCTTACTATATTTTGATTAAATTGATCCTTATCAAATACTAAAGTAATGTAGAGTATCTAGTATAAACAGATTAATGCCTAACACCGAATGATGGTATAAATATGGATGTGTTACATTTGCCTTTATATCACCTTCATCCCTTCCCCTATATTTTATAATTGTACATTTCGTTCCCAACCTGCACCTATACCTATAATTCTCTTTGCATACAAATTTTACGATTGTTATCATTTAATAGAAAGACTTTAAAAATTTCATTTTTAAAATGCTTTTCTGTATTCATGGTAATAAAAACGAAAATGGCATTGCAAAGTTACTACAGTTGATGCAAATCAATTTCCAATGCACGTCATCAATCAGCTGATAATTGTAAATCCGTAAGATAACACGAGGAAATTAAATTTGGGCAAAAGTATTAAAATTTTATGCGGTGTTGAATTTACTACAAACTTAAAGTATTCTTCTTTGATACGAACCCACTTATAGCAAATATTTTGTTTATTTAAGCTTGAAAAAATTAATAGAATTTGAATTTTATTGGCCGACAGTTGGCAACAGAACTGTCAACGGTGCGGTGGCGCCAGCTCGTCTTCTCTAAGAAGCTATTCTCAGAAAGAACTTAACAACAATGGTCTATTGTTACCCTTGACAGCAGTACAGAGAAGTAAATTTGAAGAGTATGTGTTTAGATATTTTATTTCTACTTTACTAATTTTTAGCGTGTACCAGCTGCCCTTAATTTGAATATCTCCATTGTAAGCGCAATTTCAACAACAGTTATGGAAAATAAATAAAATTATTAGAATCGCCACGTTCTAAATCAAGGAGAGTTGTAAATGTGTGAAGATTGGATATTAGTTATATCCGTGACACTATTTATGGAATGCACAAAACAATTAAGTTGTATTATTTAAAAATTATAATATTTTACATCGGTTATTTATAACCTGTAACTTTTTTTGGAACATCATGTAACTTTGACAACTTTAAGTCAAATTTTAAAAGACAGAGAATTGTTTGATGGTTGTCCTAACTCTTTAAGAAGCCTCTTCAAGAAAATAGGCTTCGGATGGTAAAAAGATAAACTGAGGTGAGGACTTATGGAACTTTCCCATGTAGCTTGCAAACGACTGGTATTTTTGAAAGAATATCTTGAAGAAAAAGAAGCATTCTTGTACCAATTCGTTTTCGCGGACGAAACATGAATTTTTCAGAATCATACCATTGGTCGATCTTGGCAAGATGAAAATAGAAGAAGGGTTAGACCTACTAAAGTTGATGGTAAAAGGTATTATGCAGTAAACAAATATATAAACTATGGGAAATTTTTGTATATTTATCTTGTTTTTATGAAAAAAAAAACTGTGTAATTCCCTTACTCGGATATTTTGGTTACAAGCTGGCAACACTGTCGATACCTGACGTCACTCGAAGGGTTTTTGTTTTGCAAGGAGTATACCAATGTAGAAATATTATTACGCAATAGATATGTTACGCCCCAAAATCGAAAACGCTCAGTGAGCGAAAAAATTACCACAACGCGTTGTGGGCGAAGCTAAACGACCAAACACCGAAATCAAATTATTTTCGCTTTATGGTCATCAATAATAATCAACCACAACGCGTCGTGTGCTTTTAAGAAACGACCAGAACGCATTATGTCATTTGAAAAACGGCCATCATGCGTTATGTTTACTTATTACAAAATGGCAACACGTTTGGCAAATTTGGAATATCACAAAAACACTTTATATTTTTTGTAGTACGAGAAGAAACGTAAAACTTAAGAACTGTCAAAGATATATTACTTTAGATACAATCATGGCACCAAAATGTAACCTACAATATAAAGAACATCAACTAATACTTCTAATTTTTAAACAAATATAATAAGAACTCTTCTTTTAATAGAAATATTATATATACTTTAAAAGGTATTATAACAAATTATTTGTTCTTGCAATAGCTAGTGTTGTGACACTGGGAGTTGCAGATTACTTGCTTATAGCGGCAAGTGCACTTTTTAGTGTTACAGTAGCGCTTGCAGTGACATGACACAAACTCTTGCTTGGATCCCGACGTTAAAGCTGAAGCTTTTCTTAAACTTAGTGAAGTGGTTGGGACTTCCGAACGGTCCATGAAGTTTGAATCCGCAAAAGTAAATTTATTTCGACCATACATTAGTTCTAGTATGCCGTCCTTAGTGCCCAGCTGATACATACCAGATTCATGTATACTTAAAACCATAGCCAAAACATTTTTTGGTGCTAGCCTACCTCTGTCAACATCTGGGACTCTAACTAGAATGTTTTGACCTATTTCAGCAGGAGGTAGTTTTTGCACAGAGGACGCTCACATCTTTTTTGCTTATTTTTCCAATCCGGATTTGGCTATTCCGCGTTGATCTTTAATATATTCGGATCTGCTATAGCGGCTACATATAACTTGATGTTCTGTTTCAATACTACACTTCATATGAACGTTTAGATAACATTTTCCACAGATTTTAAGAATTTCAGTATCTTCACCTATATACTATTGTACTGTTCTCGTCAGCTTCTTTATCTACCTCCTTTATGTCATTTAATACTTGCTCCAAATCTTCTTCTGTTGCCAGGTTTTCATATATTTCCTTCTCCAAAGTAGAATCTGCTAGTCCAATTCTTTGTTTCCTGCCAAACATGGCCTCATGGGGACTTTTTCTAATTCCTTCATGTAAGTAGCGATTCCTTTTGCTCCGAACAAATCTTCCCCCTTCTATTTTCAACAATAGATGTCAATTTTTCATTAACATGTCTTTCATGACTTTATTTATAATATTATCAATAACGCTGGTAGACATAATAAATAAAATATAGGTACTTACTTAAGCTTAAAAGCAACGTGTTAACTGCTATAACAATGCTCAAAGTCAAACTAAATTAAACTGAATACCAGTAATACATCGAAGCAATGGACAAGACAGGTTAGAACTGAAAAACTCTGTGTGTGTGCGACTTAAATCATCCAAAATGCGCTCTAGTCGTTCCCTAAAGCACACGACGCGTTGTGGTTGATTATTGATGACCATAAAGCGAAAAATAATTTGATTTCGGTGTTTGGTCGTTTAGCCTCGCCCACAACGCGTTGTGGTAATTTTTTTCGCTCACTGAGCGTTTTCGATTTTGGGGCGTAACAGATATATAACATAACCTTATTAGGTTTATGAAATAATTGTACCAAATCAACTGCACAAAATACTCCCCATAAGACAAGGGCATCTCGGTTTCACTATATTTACACAGCCGCCGACGCCATATACTACTAATACAGTGCGTCCATAAAGTCTTGCACTATTTCATTTAAAATTCAGGTATTTACTTTTTAAAAACGCTCGGACACGTCAATTAGTACTTTTGTTTGCGCATTTTTTAACGTAAAATGTTTTTATACAGGGTGTCGCACGTATGAGGTATGAGGTCATCAATAAATGTGTTTAAAATAAATTTTCAAACGTCAATATTTCGGAAACCGTGATTTCCAGAGGTGTTAAGTGTTCATGATAGAATTCAAAATTGATATAATATACAGGGTGTTCCATTAAAAAAAATCCTTGATAACCTCATACCTCATACGTGCGACACCCTGTAAAAACATTTTACGTTAAAAAATGCGCAAACAAAAGTACTAATTGACGTGTCCGAGCGTTTTTAAAAAAAGTAAGCCCCTGAATTTTAAATGAATTTGTGCAAGACTTTATGGACGCAGTGTATATGAATATAACAAGGTTTTCACAAGACAGTCAACTTACGTTTTTCGCCAAAAGCTTTCCGTACGTAATATGAGCTGGCACATGATCGGGTTCAGCTTCTAAGGCAGCTCTGTACCATTTCTCGGCCTCTTCGTCCTGTTGCATCTTCGCCAGGGTTTCCCCCAGAACGTTGTATACTTTCTGCAACAAAAAATGTCACTACATTACCGAGAAACCTAGAGAAATCTGACGCTACATTTATTTCGTTTCTGGAGCTCGTTTCCAGTATGGCTGTCATTCTTAAAAGGACTATTGTTTTCCCATATATATATTAACTCAATTTGTGCCAACAAAGAGCCCCTATTATGTCGAGCACGTATTAAAATATCAAAATAATAAACCTCGGCCGAACCTATATATTTTTTCTCGAAAATGGGCCTATAAACAAAAAGTTGATTAGACCCAGATAAAAGTTTATTTGCCGAAAAGAATGGCTATCGCGAAAGCAACATAAACAAAATATGCTTTTCCGACATGTTGAACGCAGCTAGAAAACAAAAGAGGGCGAAGTGCGATAAATCATACAGTTACTGACGTACAAAATAGAATGCTACTGTTTTCCCTTCACAATGAAGTCGGCAACGGGAGAGATTTTTATTGTTCGGTTTAAATGTATGCAGCGCGGATGTTATTTTGGGTAAAAAATAACAGCCCTAAATTGTGTGTTCTCAAATGGAATTGCTTTATATAGTGATAAAAAAATCGTGAAATGTTGCGGGGTCGAAAACTTTAATCATTTTTAATTTATATTGCAGGAAGGTAGCGCATAGGTCTCACTTGAGACCACCTCCTCCCATCATACTATGATATAATAAGAGGCGGCTCTTGATTTGGCAGCCAGGGTCGGCAGAAGCTCCGAAGGCGCAAAAATTGCGATGGAAACCACGCTTAAATTTCGCTTTTGTCTACTATTCTATACTATTCTAATACTTGCGCTAAACTGAAGTTGATAAATTACTTAATTTCACGTCAATTTTTTTTATTGTTATGCTAAAGGTAGTTTTCAGAAACTGTAAATCACATAATTATTCTTTATTCATGATAATAATATTATGTAGTATCACATTTTTTTTGACCCCTAAGGATTCGCTAACTAGAAATTAACAACCATGAAATTTAGAGTTTTTCAAACATGTTAAATTAAAGGTATTATATCAAAAACAGCACGTCAAAAAATCAATTTTTTCAAGAAAGTCAAATAACCTAATAACAAACCCCAAAACTATTACAAGAGTAAATTATAATTATATTATTTAGGTAATTAATAGGCACTATATACAACAGTATAGTTAAAAAGAAAAAACAAAATATCTGTTTGTTATTTTGAGTTTTCTATTTGACAAATGCGGTTTTTGACAGAAACTGACCAGAAAAAGAATTTTGAAAACTTTTACTATTGGAATTTGAAGAAGTAGTCCATACTTGCAGTGGAGTGTAGGTAATGTAAATTAAAACAACACTTGTCTCTTCGTCCACAAATATTATATATTTTTTTGAAATTTTTTTTTATCGATTGTCCCTACATGTTTCGACTACATATATAGTCATCATCAGGGGAACTAAAAGGAATGTGTGAAAGTATACAAAAATAACAGGTACCTTAAGAGACTTACCTATATCTAGCGTAAATTGATGTCTACCGTTGTCGGTGCTTAATACCGACTTGACTATAGCACAGGCTTGCTATTGAGTTCGTCAGACAGGTTATTTTACGTTTAAAATAGATTACAATTAAGAGATTTGGGTTTACAACCGCGTGTTTCCCTAATATTCAGAATAGTTCCAAATTATGAATGTCCTGGTATTTCTTAACTAAAAGATAACTTCTGTGGAACACGTTGTTGCAAAATCAATCGATGTCATGGAAGTTAAATGGGTGTTATGACCAACAGGGCATTAATAATTTAGATCTTATCAAGGCTAATTATAAGGAATCCATATTTTTTTAACTTTAATGTAATTGAAGACCTCGGGGGAAAATAGTAACAAGCCACATTTTAATACTTTCGAGAAAAACGCGATTGAAGTTTTTTATTAAATCCTGAAATCAGTATTATCAAAATATACCGGTAAATATATTTTTTTTTTGCTTATAATATTAGATAGTTTTATTTCATATTTGCAATAAGCAAAAAAAAATTGCGAATTTTGAAAAAAAAATTAAAATCAAAGGAATGGTGGCTTGTTACGTTTTTAAAAAATATATCTGTTTATTTTTTTGTCAAAGAATGAGAGAACATTTATTTATTAAAATTAAAACAGAAATAAGGTTCTTAAAGGTTTCAATGCTGAAAACAAACTATTTAGTTATCGAATTCAGAGTCACCAATGTCACCATCGATATTTTCCACTTCACCATCTTGGTCTTCGTCACCATCATGGTCGATTTCATTGGCATTGGTATTGACACCAATAATATTAGTATAGTAGTTGCTATAAGCTTGAGGAATATATGGAAGTAAAGCCCTCAAATTTTTCAACTTCTTTTCATTAATAGCCACTGGGCTAACGTACTTCTTTTCTAATGTTTCAAGCTCTTGTAACTGTGTTTTCTGACCTCTCTTTCCAATGTTGACTACCTTGAATGATCCTTCATTAAACAAATGCTTTATAAACATTGTATTATGATGACTTTCTTCGAACTTAAAACATCGTACTTTGGAGAAATCCACATTTTCTTTATTATCTGTGAACTTTTTTTTGGTAAGTGATTTACTGATTTTTTCAAAAGAAAAAAAGTCATCCTGAACCATTCTGTACACCGTAAATGGATTTTGAAGTCTCGATTCTTTAACAGCTTTTACCCAACATTCAGGAGAATAAACCTGTCCTAAATATTTTTTGTGTTTTTCGATTGAAGCAAAGTCGCGATCGCATGGCAAATGCGTATGCCCAGAGACAAGAAAACGATGTTCAATAGATTTATACACCTTGGTTCTTACTAAGTGAAGCCATAATGCCATAATGGTCCAATTTTTATTTTGGCCACCGCAGTTGTCAGTAAATACGATAAGGTGTTTGTTGGGAGTGGGATGATTCTCCTTGATGTATCTGAGAAGGCAGCTAGCTATTTCGTCGGATCCTCGTTTCGCCACATCTTCCGTCCACATATTCATTACACTTCTTCTAGTTTTACCATCATAAATTCCCAAATTATACATCCAGATTTTTCGTAAGTAGAAAGCTTTACCTACAGTAAGTTGAGGAACTGGCAACGCTTGTTGTAGATCAAAGCATATCACGTCCAAATCATCCTCATTCTTAGACCTTTGGATTTCAATCTTCATGTTTGTCTGCATTGCTTCTGCTCGCCTTTGGTGCAACTCTAAACTTGTCTTAGTTTCTTTAAATTTATTCTCATCATCTTTATGAGTATCAAGCAAGATATTATATTCATCACATGTTGCACACGTGTCGCTTTTAGGAAGCTTAAAACCGATGTTGTACTCATCACAAAAGATTCTGCGATATCTATCATCCTTTGCCGATTTAATGTTGCGCTCTTGACACCAAGGGATATAGTATTTTCTGTATAAAGAAGATAAAGATATATCGTGATCGATGTAGCATTTTTCTGGGTTACGTTTTCTACTATAATGACTCCGATATTGTGGAATGGCATTAATGTGGTCATGGACAGACTGAATAGTTTCTTCGGGCAATCTGTTTTTCCGGTTCCTGTGTCTTCCACGGCCATCGCTTTTTGGTGTGTGAAGTCCTTGATTTATCTGGGTACAGATACAGATATTATAAACTCGTCTTTTTGAATTTTGTAAACCATGGATTGATAAAAACTCTTGTTTACAAATTTGTTGGTCTTTTCCGTTCACTTTGACAAAGTAGTTAAAGGTAGTGGATCTTGAAGATGTCTGTCTTTTCAATTTCTTTGGATATACTCGCTTTTTATCGACACTCTTAATTGTGCCAAATAAATAAGCGTTTTGTTTATCGAATGTTTGTAGGTTCCAGAATGAATGAAATATATTATTTATTTTTACCCCTTGTAGCAATAATAATTCTCTGCATTTCTTCTTGCAATTGCATGGCGGTCCTAAGGTCCTTGGCATTCGATTCTTTTCTTTTGTACTAGTATATCCATATCCCAGATTTCGTTTATGTTGAGCTTTAACTTTTTTTCTGCACTCTGTGTTGGTTTGCCTTTTCCTGGCGGCCTTCTTTTTTTCTGGAGTTTCTATAAATCCTCTAGTAGTCTCTACATCGGCGGCCCCTTCATCCTAGGATCAAAAATAAATTTTCGTGAAAACATTTTTTTATGCAAAAAGGTAACAAGCCACAAGTCAGTTGATTTTATAACCTCTTTCCGTTAAAATGTTAAAATATCACGCCTTTTTTAGAAAAAAATACCGTTTGATAAACTCAGGTGAAAATAGAATGCTTATACATATTGTAAGATACATTGAACTGCCGTAATTAAAATATTTTAAACCTTTTGAAACCGTATAAAATTTTGGTTAAAAAAGTAACAAGCCACGTTATATTTTATTTACCTCTGAAGTGGAGATCCTGCTGCCCTCACTGCTACAACTCGAATTAAAATAGTCTTTATCGTTTACACTATCATCCGTTTTACTCGAAATGTCACTTTGGTCACTGTTTTCATCAAAAATAAACAACTTTCGCTTGACCGCACAGCCGCTGCCACTCGCCATCTTGAAAATATGTGGCTTGTTTCGTTTCTCTGTCAAAATTTAACAGCATTTACTTTTGATGGAAGAACGTCACTATAGTTGTGTGGCGCCATCTCTTGCCGAAATGCCACATTATCTTCGCTGCGGCTTGTTACGTTATTTAGCCATTAAAAAAAGATGTTAGGTCAATTTTACTTTTGGTGTGGCTTGTTACTATTTTCCCCCGAGGTCTTCAATTAACAGTGATTTTTCTTAATCATATTTTTTATTAGCAATATTTCTTTCCGGAAAGTGTACGTTGATGTTTAGGATTGTTTTATCACATTAAATTCCATTAAACAACCAAAAACAAAAATTATATGTATCGTATACGAAAATACGTGTAACGAATGGCATCTCCCTTTTCACAATTTAAAAACATACCCTTGTAAACTAAATTCCCCAGTTTAATCGAAAAGTTTTGACGACCGGATTACCAAACCTTTGTTAGGAAACCGCACAAAATCCAAAATGTTTTCCTTTAACCGACGTCTCTCAATCAATATACGCCACGTGATTGGTCCAAGCCTTAATTTGTCATATACATTGACCAATTTGGTCGCTTTGCAGTTTTAAATCCGCAGAGGTTCGACGGAATAAATTTTAATTTTGCGAAAGGGATATATCTAAATATTTTAATCAAAGGAAAATATATTTAGGCTTATTGACGCAAGCATGGGTTAATAAATAATTGTAAACATATTATGAGCTTATTCTTGAAATAACACATAGCGACAATTGAGGGGGCCAATGCGATAACCGATTTTCCATTAATTTTACAGGAAAGCAAATAAACGTTTTATTTTAAAAATCTTGTATAATAAACATTGAGAACAATTTTACTACATTTGTTTATTTGCAGATACAATGATAACAAAAAGGTAAAGGAAAAATAGTTGCGCTAGTTTTATAGCTGGGTTATAAAAACAATTTGATGGACTTGACCGGGTTTTCCAAAGTATTTCCAAAAAATTTTCTAAATAAATGAAAAAAACTTCTTAGATGTTGATTTTTCATACAGTTTATGAAACATGCATTACTTAAGAGAGTCACATATAGGCTAATAAATATTTTTATTTATTTATCGCTGGTATATTCCGAGTTTGAACTGTCCTTGTCAGGTGCCTCTCACAATTTCTGATACTCTGCTATTTTATTGTACCATTAAGTCACACGGCGGTACATAGCTTTGGCTAGTGTCATTCATGTTAATATTTGATATTTTAAAGTAATCTTCAATCCGATAACAACTATTGGTCAGTATTAGATACCAAAACTGGCTCAGAATTGATTTATTTTGAGTGTCAAAAGAAATAAAGATTGAGATAGCTACTAATTAGCTATATCGAACCATAGACCCTATGATCGAACTAATGTGCCGCTTTTCGTAGCGTAAAATTCTATAACCTTATAAGGTGGAAACAAAATATGAAAGTTGCTTTTTAATATAAAATGAAGTTAAAGGTTACTAGCTCAAACTCGTGGCCATTGTAATCGGGGTAGTTCTTTGGTAAAGGATCAATGCCAGTAAAACAATAATGTGCACGTATATAGATTCCAAAGAAAGTGCAAGCCAAGATATATGGAGTTCTGAGCGGCACTTACAGTTACGCTTAGCTCTAACTTGTCAAAACAACACCAAATTCCTGTGAGTAAAACAATGGGGACCACAAACAGGACCGAAACAAGAAACAATTTAATTAAAAGTTATTTTAATTATAAAAGAAAAGATAAGATGCAACTGATCTTAAATTATAAATATTCAACACTTAATTCAACATCTCCACTTTGTACTCGCAAACTACAGCCGCTATAAAAAAAACTGTTTTACTTTTTAAGGAACCCGAGCTGGGGTCGGCATGCCTACCCTGTCGTAAGAATATCAGTAACGAAGAGAACTTTAGGCTTGTAGGTAGGCAACCAAACATGCACCATGTATCAGAGTTTAAACCCAGGAACGGTAACTTCGCACCTCCTGCTAAATTAAAAGTTAGGTTATGGTTATGTGTTATACTCATTATCGATAGGAAATATTTTATATATCGACGCGTTCTTTTTGTAATTAATTTTGAAAGAAAATAACTGAATTAACATCACATTATTTTACAATTTTTTGAATTGTTTCAGCATGAAACACAAATAACTATTTTTTAGCCTTTAAAGTGGTTAATCTTAATCCACAAATCACATGCTTGACATTTAGGTCCCCACCCATAATAGATCTTCCGCCAAGATGTTGAAGGATAGTGTTCTTATTTTCTTTTTTTTAATTATATCTGGATGGGCAGTAGACTGCTTCAACTCTTAATTTATTTATCCTTAACTTCTCCCTGTTCTCGTAATGAAATTAACCATGAATAACTGTGACAAGTTTGTCACGATAATTGTTGGTGAATACTTAATCGAAAACAAAATTCTAAAAAAATCTGCAAAAAACATCTAAATTTTATGTAATATTTCACCATTCTGTCGGATTTGTTAAAGATCAGGTGTACAAAATGTCTTTGACAAATAAAGAAGACATGAAAATTCGCATAAGAAATTGTTTCCAAGCGATTACTCCCGAAATATGTCGCAATTTAAGCAAATAATTTGAAGATCGTGTCCAGAAGTGTATAGAGGCTAATGGAGGATACTCTGAACATTTGATTAGATAGTTTATGTAAGCAGTTAGATAAACTGATTAAAGCACCCTTAATAAGTAAAATTAAAACAAAAACATTTTTCTCAGACTTCTTATTAAAAGATATATTACGCTAAAATGAGCAAAAATAACGAATGAACCTTTTAACAAAACTTGTAGAGGACCAAGAGCTCTACAAGATAAAATATTAAAATACAGGGTGTTCCATTTGAAAAAAAAGAGTAAATTAAATTTAAAATGTGAAAAGTTGACATTTGTAGAGCACACCCTGTACAAAATATGGAATGTTCTGAGGGTCTTAAGTCTTGAATTAATCTTTATCTTTGACACCCTCGAGAATGTTTCGAATGTCTTGAGTTAACTCAATTATATTTCAAATTTTAAGTTGCCAAGTTTCTTCTTCCAAAAAAGAATATTTTTAAATAACTCATATAACTATGGGGGACTCCGGCGGTGATGTTAAATGTGTCTGAAAGGAATCCGTTCATCGCCACTCGCAGAGAATGGTCTTTAAGAACGCTTGACAGCCAAGAACAAAATTTGTAATTATTAAAGACTATTACCGACGTACAGACGTATCGACAGACTCACTAATCGCTGATTCGCATACGAGATCTGCACAAAACACGACCCACAAACTAATAAAATACTGGCTTCCTGTTGATCCAAATCCAAATCCATAGTATAGAAGCATTATACAGGGCTTTAATTTCAAAACTAGCCACCCGAAATAACTTTTAAGATACTTGAAGAAGAATTTATTTATTTTATTTACTATGTAGTTTTAACCCCTAACGAGGGGCGAAACGCACATAAAAAATTTCAAATGGTAAGGTGTATTGAGTTTACTTGAAAGCCCTTTTCATTAGCAGTCTTTTGGCGCTTCATTTTTTAAAAGCGGATTATTTGTTTCCAAGTTATTCCCCTTTAAAGTTTAAAAAAAAAATTCGACATTTTAGTGAAAACTATTTAATATTAGCTTTAGAATGAACTCGTGCTTACCTATTTACTTCAACACGTGTTCAAAATGCCCACTTAAAACCGTTTCTGAAGTTCTGAGCCACCCCTACTGGGGGATGGGAATCACAATAAAATATCAAATAGAAAGAGGTATTGAGTGATTATCCATTTTTCAATCAGAAACTTTTTGTCCAAATTATGCCCTTAGCACCTAAAGAAGCTAAATTTTCAACTTTTATAAGTTGTTAAAAAAGCAGCAAATTCCTTAAATGTAAACACTCAGATAAATACGTAAAAAAATTAAAGGTGTTTGATAGCAAATGTTAGTTTTGCCACATTTTAAAACTATTTAGTTTTGAACTTGATTTCGTTGTGTATTGACCATCGAATTTCGACGACAATGGTTTACTCGTTACAAGAGAGAATTGAACTATTTTAATTTACGGGGAAGAACAGCGCTGTGCACGTAGAACAGCCCGGGTGTTTAATCAAAGGTATCCAGACAAAAATGTTTGGCACCAATATGTATTAAATTTGATTAATAAATTTCAAGAAATTGGAAGTGTACGCAATAAAATTGTGAAGAACCCTAGAGTCTTAAATGAAGCCGCACAAGTACAAATTTTAGGTCATTTTGTCATAGATCCCCAAACATCCATACCGAAAGTCTCAAGATTAACAAACGTTTCAGTCGGCTCTGTGCATAAAGCCTTACGATTTAATAAATTTTTCCCTTACAAAATACAACTTTTACAACAGTTAGGGGAGGATGACTATGACAGAAGAATGGAATTTTGTGAATTAATGAGTGAAAGGGCAAATGCAGATCCTAATTTAATTAAAACATTTGCTTTAGTAACGAGTCAACTTTCTATTTAAATGGGTTTGTTGCACAATTGCAGATATTGGGACAATAAAAATCCACATGTTTTTCGTGAAGAGCATACACAATTTCCTCAGAAAATAAATGTATGGGCCGGAAATCTTGGAAATAAAATTATTGGTCCGATATTTATGGAAGAAAATTTAACCGGTGAACTGTATTTAAATGTATTAGGAAATGTGATAGATCGTCTTATAACTGACTCTCTGGAAAATCAAATTGATGAAGATGAAAATTTATTACTAGATGAAGAAAATTAAATTTTTCAACAGGACGGTGCCCCTCCACATTATGCTATGCCTGTGCGAAATTGGCTTAATGACAGATTTCCAGGCAAATAGATTGGAGAAAGGGGCGCTATAGAATGGCCAGCGAGATCACCAGACTTAACGCCCCTTGATTTTTTCTTATGGGGACATCTAAAGACAATAGTATACAAAACTCAACCAGAAAATATTCCTGATCTTAGGCGTAGAATAGGGGAGGCATTTGAACAGATTACCCAAGAGACATTTCAAAACGTGCGTGAGGAGTTCGAGCAGCGGCTTTACGATTGCCTTGCCAATAATGGTGGACATTTTGAACATCTGTTAAAATAAGTAAGTAAAATTTTACTTAAATATCAAGGTTAACTTTTTAAATTTTAAAAGGTCATAACTTGGAAACAAATAATCCGCTTTTAAAAAATTAAGCACCAAAAGACTGCTAATGAAAAGGGCTTTCAAGTGAGCTATCACTCAATACCCCTTACCATTTGAAATTTTTGATGTGCCTTTCGCCCCTCGTTAGGGGTTGAAACTACAGAGTCGCAAATACATGTAAAACATGTCCCCCAGTAAATCTAAGTTGACGTGTTTTTTTGTTAAATTCTTTTTCAAGTATTTTAAAAGTTAATCCAGGTGGCTAATTTTAAAATGAATGCCCTGTATGATATTTAGGAGAAAAAGGCACCAACACTATGCAGACAAGAACTTTTAGACCAGAACGTACGAACCAAAAATTAATAAAATTAAGGCAGGAGCCGATAACAAAATTTCTACAAACGACAATTTCTAAACAGCTCACAATCATTGAAAGATGTCAAAGGATAAAATCCTGACATAACAGTATATTGAAGAACCCGAATGAATGAACCTATCCCCCACAAAGTCAAAAGTGCAAATTCTAACTTTCATATTTTGGGTCCACTCTAAATATGCATGACTAACAGAATGGATTAGAGATAATTTTTTTATTAAAAATAATTTTATACCATAAGAATGTCGAGATTAATAGAAATGGATAATTATTTTTTTCAAATCCAATTTGTACTTAACACATCAATTGGGTTTCTGTCGAATCTGATGACTCTCGGCCAAATCGAATTTCGTTCGGTGAAAATTCACACCCTTTGTTCCCAGATTAAAACGGCGCGACGAACAAACGTGGCTGATGTGTATGACAAATTGGGTTTGTGTTTGTGCTGATTGAGAGAGATCGTGTTGCTAAAAAAAAAACCGAACGTTATTGATGTTGGGTAATTAATGTATATTGCGTCAGTCATTGGTGAATATTTTTGTGTTTATCGGCGGACTTATGAGATCAATGATTTTTTTTCCCGATTTTTATTATTAAACTTTGCATGAAAGCATTCCTCTCACATCAATATTCGCAAATTTTTCCGTCATTGGATATGAATTTGTAATACTTCTTTTATCACCAACCCAATCATCATCTTACTAAATCCCTTATTTCTTTTAAATCACCTAGTTTAACCAAACTACTCCAATCTGCCTAATGACATCACGGTTTCTGCTCCTAACAGCTTTTGCGATTTTACGGACGAAGAAAGGAAAGTCAAACGAACAGCCATTTGGTCAAATTGAAATTTATTCGGTGAAAATCCAGGCTTTTGTCCGAAGTTACCGGGAGAAAATGGACAAGAGCGCTTGATGTTTATTTGGCTTGTGTTTTCCTCGATTAAGGAACACTGCATTAGTTTGACGCAAGGATTTGTTTTTAGTTTTAAAAAAAGGATAATCATTTAACAGCTTAATCATTAATATCAATAAATGATTAGGATTTCTGAAGTCGTTTATAAAATTAGGTTAATTCTGCTACGTAAAACTTCTTCAGAAACTATAACCACGACCCCAAGATAATTGACAAGCCTCTTCTTATCAGCATTAGCGGAGAAAATAATTAACATAGAATCACCCACTTTTAAATTAAATAAAAGCATTTCAAACCGCTTGGGAAGATTGTGCATTAATAATAGGTCGTCGTAAGTTCTAAAAGATTTTACTAAAATTTTGATAAGAAGTACCAAAATAGGCATGTCATTAAGGCCTTTACAGCATACGGCACCTGTTCTACTTAATTTGGCAATGCAGGTAGGAAAACCCTGGTTCTAAAGTTTTGGCTTCGCAAATATTATAATGCACGTGAAACTAACCAAGAGTGTACTCCATCCATCCAGACGTGACTCAATAAGGTGTTCTATCACCTCTCTTATGGAACTTAGTGGCAAATGAGCTACTAACACGTCTCAATTGGGAATCCTATTAAGCCCACAGATACGCAGACGATGTGGTAATACTCATACAACGAAGCCACTTCGCCAATATAACAGAGCTTATGCAAAGAGCCCTAAATAGCATACAGCGCTGGTTTGAGAAATTTAATTTCGAAGTCAACGCTGCAAAACTTCAATACTACAGTTCACCAAATGAAGAACAATAGGGAACTACCACAACCTCAGCTACTAACTACTACAAACTAGCCTGGAACAAACAAACCAATAAAACTTTAAACAAAACCAACATGTGCTTTATGGGACGCAGAAGCTTGTTTGGGAAAACCTGGGGTCTGAAACCGAGGAGAGTACTCTGGCTATACATCACAGTGAACAGACACACATATGGCGCTGTGGTATGGGGGAGGGAAACGCACCAGATCACAAGAGCTACTAGATTAAACAGCTTACAAAGGTTGACATGCCTATGTATTACCGGAGCAATGAGAAGCACTTTAACCGCAGCAATAGGAATTATGCTAGGACTCACACCCCTACACATACACATCCAAACAGAGGCCTGCAACAGCGCCTACTGGATGAAAACCACTGGGAATGGAAACAAACCACTATGAAACTAGGTCACACAAGAGCAGCGGACATTATTAACGACAATCTCTTGACATGGGTACAGACCACACGCCAACGACGTATAATGTCGAAAAACCATACAGCATCATCGGCGACCCTGATCTATGGAAGGATGGAATGCCTTCCCAACTGTCCGAGGGCATAGAATGGTACACTGATAGTTCAAGAACGGTAAATGGAGTGGAATAAATATCAGTATTCTCCTAGGAATCCACGTCACAGTATACTGGGCCGAAACTCATGCAATACAAGCACATATCCAACTAAATATTGAATGGAACTACCACAACCAAGATATATATATTCTGTTACGACAGCCTAATTGCTCAGAAGGCTCTATATTCCCATCAATTTACATCTAAGATCAATATGGAATTCCTGCACGACCTAAAAGACCTATTATCAAGAAACAACAAAATCGAACTCTAATGGGTTCCCGGTCACTCGGGAATAGCAGGAAATGAAGAAGCAGATAGGCTAGCTAGGATTGGAGCTGCTCAGAACCTCAAGGGTCCTGAACCCGCCCTAGCGTGTCAAAACAGGTGATGAAGTCAGCAATAAATAGGTCGTCCCTACAATAACACCTGAACTCGTGGATTACTATACCTGGCCAGAGACACGCAAGTGCTACAATAGGAAACTCCTCAAAGAAATTTACAACTGATATGCTGCGCCTAACACGCACTCAGATAAAACAAGTCATAGGCTTACTGACAGGCCACGGTGCATGAGAAAACACCTGCAGAGGATTGGTATCCACGCTGCATTCACAGAATGTAGACTATGTGGTGAAGAGGAGCACCATGCGCATAGTTTACAATTGCTATGCGTTAGCAAGCAGAAGACTAAACATACTTGGAGCAAATCAATATGGGGCCACACTATCACATAAAAATCTTGAAAGAAAACTACTGAATCTCACCAAAGGGACCGGGCGATTCGAACAAACCAGGAAAGCACAATAGGCCGCAAGGCTGCAGTGCAAGAAAAATCAGGGTAACCTGACCCCCGAAACAACATCATTTAAAACCTGAGAAGCACACAATGGTAAAAAATGTGTATAACATGACATGACATACAATAACTAAGACATTACGCCACACTGTTTATAGAGTTATTAAGGACAATAGAAATACTAAAATATCCGATCAGAAAGAAACAAGAAGACGGAAAAAGATTTTTATTGACCCACAAATAAAGTTGCCATCCGTCGGAAAGTACATACACTTATTTTTCGAAATGAATTTAAAAACATTTCTGCCGGAATCAAAATACAAGATTATGGACATGCAAAGAAAAAAATATTTATCCAACACATGACAGTTATGACTGTCATTATCAATGTCATTTTAGACAAGTAAACTATCAAATAACACACTAGTGAGTTATGGACCATAACTCACGTTCATTTTTAAAGTAGTATTCTATTTATTTATTACTATTACAAGCAGAATTCACATTGATATTGAAATTAAAGGAAAACGCTAACGGTTTATTCGAATTTGAAGTCATTGTAAAATTCGCTGGTTCATTGGAACCAGACGCTCCAATATCGGTACAGCTGCTGATAGTGCTAGAAGACGCCGACACATTAGAACCTACTATTTTTTTTGCAATTTGTATCTTGTTATGCACCGATTCTTCTAAGTATCCTTCTGCTACCGTCGAGGACTTCCATCCTTCGTGACGCTTCAAAGTAGTCATGTTAGCCCCTGCATTGGCCAAAAGAGTCGCCGAAGACCTTCTCAGGCAGTGACCGGTGTAGAGCGCTGGTTTCTCCTATTTCAAAAACATTGCAATTCTTGAAGGTATCTTCGACAACGTATTTATTCCCACACGCTGTCTGGTACACATACCATTTTTGTAAAAAACAAAAAAGCGGCTAGAACTAGTATTCTTTGGTCTCAAACACATATATTTTTTACACAAATTGATCGGGTTTACTGGAAATCCTTCTTCAAGCATGGTGAAACTTCTCGATTTCTTGTCTTTAGTGTCTGGCAAAACTACGTGAAAATACTTCCCTTTCTCTTGAATATTTTCTATTTTCAAATTGACCAATTCATTGCATCTACAAGCACCGCTAATCCCCATTATCAAAGCCACTTTCATCAACAAGTACTCGTCGTCGGGAGCTTCGTTCAAAAACTTCTCTATTTCAGGTCGTTCTAATGTCTTGGACTTCTTTGGTTTGTATCCCTGTGATTTGCTTTTCAAAAAGCTCGTTAGTTTGCCATATTTTGAAATGTCTTTTTTTATACAGGTGAATAGTCGAGCGAAGCATCGAGTATTTGGTCCATAGCGACGATGGGGCTAATTTTTTTTGCAAATATAAAAAATAAGCCAATAGAACATTTTCATCCATACCTTTTATCTTCCGTGAATTCATCTAAGACTCAAACATTCTGAACTCCTTGTCGTAAGCATCTCGGGACTTTTCTGACAAAATCTGCATCGCCGCTTCTTCCGCTTCCGTAAGGATATCCTCAGGAACGTCATTTTCATCGGTTTCCTCCATTTTCTATAGTGTCAAAATTTATTTAAACATGTGCTAACAATGTTATCATGCCCGTGGCAACCAAACAATCAACCAACTTTGACCAAAATGTAAAAAAGTCACTGTCAAGTCATTCTGATATTTATAGGGTACTGAGACGCAAATGCTTTGATTTGATCACGAAACTTATTAATTAATATCTCATAAAAAAACGATTTCTTCCACTTGTTGGATAAAACATTGTATGCCACTCGTGTGTTATGTTTCCTAAGTCACTTAAGAATTTATACCACTCGGCCTGACGGCCTCGTGGTATAAATCTTTCTCGCGTCACTTATTTTCAACATAACACACTAGTACCATAAATAACTATTACTTAATTGACGAGACATGGTTAACCGAAGGACATACTGTGAATTGCATTTGCCAAGATCTGAACATTAGAGATGCACGTAACGCCTTTATCAATGGACCATTCATTGTTTTGAAAGCTCCTTCAGGAAAAGGTCGTCGGATAATTATAACCCATGTCAGAAGCGATTCTGGTTGTCTGGAAGATGGGTTAAGGGTTTTTGAATTGCGTAAAACTGGTAATTATCATGAGGCTATGAACTTAGAGGTATTTGAAGATTGGTTTAGATTCACCTTTAATGCGGATCGGTAACAGTAATAGACAATGCACCATACCACAGCCGTCAGGTAGGAGCCTTCCAACCTTCTGCGTGGCAAAAGGAAAGATTGTTGACTAGCTCGAAGAACAAAATATTGCATTTGGCGAAAAAATGCTAAAAGTGTAGTTATTACGCGACCTTGTACGACTTTACAAAAGAATACAATTTATTTAAAATATGTAATAGATGAAATTGCTCGTGAATACGGCATTGCAATATTACGTGTACCGCCTTACCATTGTGAACTAAATCCGATCGTGCTGATATAGGCACAGATGAAATGCGCAGTGACGCGTGAAAATAGAACTTTTAAACTCAAAGATGTTAAAGAACTTTTAAAAGCAGATGGCAGCAGTAGTGACAGTGATAAAAGGTTTTTATCGTTAGATAGCGAATAAAAATAAACCGTTTGTAATAATAAATAATAAATAGTAGAGGAAATTAAAGTAGTACTTGTTGTATTTCACAATTTATTTCAGTTTCCTGACACACGTGTTTCAACCCTTGCGGGTCATTATCAAAATCTTCTACATGTCATTAAAATAAAAATTGACAGATGAGAAAGGTTATTTTGGTCCTTAATTTACAGGTATTGGCCAATGGTACTACTAAATTACAGGTGTGATTATAGAGGTATTTACATCTAAGTAATAAAATTAAGAAAATGATACTGTGTATAATAATTATGGGTGTTTTCGTTGGTAATTATTGACAGTAATCTTAAGTAATTAGGCTATTAGGTACTACTAAATTACAGGTGTGATTATAGAGGTATTTACATCTAAGTAATAAAATTAAGAAAATGATACTGTGTATAATAATTATGGGTGTTTTCGTTGGTAATTATTGACAGTAATCTTAAGTAATTAGGCTATTAAGTATAAGATTAGCACTTGAAGGTATTTCAATTTGATTGTTAACAACATTACATCGATTTTTTAAAGCTTTTGATGAGAATAGTTGATCTGGTCCATGACAGTGAGCAAGCTTAAGGATATGTAAGAAGCAACTACATACGCGATAAATATTCGTTTACTGAACAATCAGTACATAAGGAATTCTGAGAATTTACAATAGGTTAGAATCTCTTAGTAACAAATTTCTTTATAGTCGAGATTAGTGTTATTTAAATTCAAATATTAAAAATGTATTGCATTGTAAATCCCGCTCTGTATAACTGGAATCTCTTAATAGGACGTGGAATGATCAGTTTTACGTCATACCGACACCGGACTGTAGAAATTAACCGACAATTCCCCGAACGAATGTTTAACAGGATGCGAACTATTAAACTGCTCAACTTGGTTAATCCTAAAATATTACCCTCTAGCCCTCTACGTCCGCTCGGGGACAAATGTCTCTCAATCAGTATTATTTTGGTACGCGACCTTATTTGTCATACATAATCGAAATTTGTCAGGGATTTTCTTGACAATAATTCATTTTGTCGACTGGTCACTGTGGTCATAGTAAATCGCGTACAGGTTAGTTATTGATTATATTGTACCCAATAAATAATATTGAGATGTAGAGTTGTGATGAAGCCATCATAGAAATCTGGTAAAAAAAGAGGTTAATTTAACGTATTTATATATTCTTTTTAAATAGGTACACCTACAGTAAAGTAAATATTTCTTTGTCCTTCAAAATATGGATTGTGACTTCATATTTAAGAATCCTATTTAACTATTCTTAACCTTTCTTCTTTTCTTTAAAGTAGCCCTCTGGAATCATGTGCCTCTTTTTGAGCAAGACTTCTGTATTTTTTCTGTCTATTAACTGATTGTGGCGCTATTTAGCAACTATCCCTTGGACACTTGGTTTGGATGGGGGCTTCTTTGATGGCAGACGTCATAAGCAGGGAAGCAGTTCCCTCTAGTCTTCAGAGAATGTAGTAATTATTACATGATGAGTGGATGGTAAATTATAGAGGGGCCGATCCTAGTAGGAGCGAATCTCAAGGAAGTCGATATGGCCTATGTTGTATGGAGTAAATATGTGATTGTGTAATTAGATGATTAATGATCATATCCATTTGTAGTAGTTAGCGATGAGTTTGTCGATATATTCTATAATAGTCCGCATTCGTAAGTCATCGTAAAGGGCGTGAGTCATCGTGTAGCGAGGGGCATTTATAATGATTTTTTTCTATTTGGGAATCATTCATTATGGGTTTCAATTGGGTTGAATAAGCAATCATTTTAGACACGCATTCTTTATTTTCTTCCTGTTGGTAAGAACACAACATGACTGTTTTGAAATTTCATGGCGCACCTACTTTTTTTTTAAGAAGTATTTCGGTAGTGGTAAACTTAAATTATCTGTTTTATACCCATGGATGAGATTATGAGATTTAGAAAAGAGACATATTTTATAAAAAAATTCAAT
The DNA here is from genome assembly GCA_963920685.1 of Polydrusus tereticollis. Lineage (NCBI taxonomy): Eukaryota > Metazoa > Arthropoda > Insecta > Coleoptera > Curculionidae > Polydrusus > Polydrusus tereticollis. The sequence continues at coordinate 36,022,897 of OY987331.1, forward strand.
TATAAGAAATTAAATAAATTATTATTCAATGACAACCGGTAAAAGGATAGATGAGGATAGATTACAAACGATCAGAGTTCGTGGATTGAAGATGCTGCTCATTTAACATAATAACTTTATACAATATAAAAATCGCATTAAATATCTTTTCATTTTTAAAGACGGCCACGCTTATCTGCATTATTTCCTTTGAACCCCGTAATACATTCATAAAATCTGGTTAAAAGAGTCTCATTTAGTTACTTAATAAAAAGCGTAATAAAAATCCCAGTATATATCATGTTACCTATGAGCGTAGCATGAACCCTTTTAAACTTGAGAATAGGGTGTGAAAATAGGATGCGCTAATGAAAGTAAGGGTGAGCATTAGGCAGATAATGGGGTCAAAGTGGATTTAAAGTGCCGGTGTCAGCCCAAAAATGGCCGATAAATTTTAAACTTTAAGGGCCTGTAAACGTCAGGGAAAAACCGTCGGCATTTTTAGAGATTTCAGCAGATTTTTTTTTTAAATATGAGTACGATGGCGAGATTATAATGGATGGCGAAAAAAGGTGTATGTTTTAGATAAAGCAAATATTTTGAGACAAACTAATGAAAGGTGCTATAGAAAATTATAAGCCTTAGGAATAACAGAAAATTAGTTAAAGCCTGCGCGTTTTAAGAAGTCCGCTAAGCCATAAAACCTCTTGAGCATTATGTCGGTAGCTCTCAAACAATAAATTATATTGAAGGTAATTTTGGATGTTGATGAATTACATTTTCTAAATAAAATAATTTAAAGTAAATAAAAAATTAGTTTAGGTAAAGAAAAATAATACTTTTTTCGCTTTTGTAGTATTCAGACAAATTAGTTTTACGAATTCTTTTTTATAAAGTTTTGGTTCTAAAAAGAACCGATTTTGTAGTCTTGCGACAGAACGTACCTATTTGTAGATAGGTACTACTAAAAGTAGTCTTCCTCTGCATTTGAAATTTCACCCTTGCTTTCAGACTCATCAGAATCAACATCATCGTCATCATCATCGTCATCATCATCATCATTCGTAATAATTAACGGTCTTACTTCGTCTATAACCTGTTCTGTCTCATAAGATTCAAAAATAATTTTTTCTGTGTGTTCAATGCATTTCCGCCATTCTTCTTTGCCCGCTTGGCTAAGCGCCTCCTCCCATAACTTTATAACGCTAGGCTTACCGATATTTTTACAGGCATGTTTGTCATAATAGTTCTTGCTAATACCCCATACCAATTCAATTGCGTTGTAATGACAATGGTAGGGCGGCAATCTCAAAACTTGATGTCCATATTTGAGTGCTAATTCGTCAACAACGTACTTTTTTTTAAATGACTGCTCTTTACACTTGCTTAAAAGTTCACTTTTTAAATATAAATTTTCATGGTTTATGTTTTTCTTTGACAACCACTCTTTTATTTCTTCCTTTTTCCAGCTGCTTGTAGGGAATTTCTCTTCGAGTTTCGTATGGTAAGAGGCATTGTCTAAAACAATTAAGGAAGGTTTTTCTAAACTTTTTTCCTCGAACCAATGCTCAAAAATTTCAGCATCCATATTGCCGTGATAATCATCAGTTTTTTTTGTTGATGAAAATATCAAACTGGCATTTAAAACAAAACCTTCTTCATTACCAGCATGTAATATAATATACCTTTTTCCATTACTTGCACGGGTACTTGAATAACAATGCTTTGAGTTATCCTGCCAAGACGTTTTTGTTGAAGTTCCGTTTGCAAATACCCATGTTTCGTCAAGAAAAACAACTTGTCTTAACAATTCCGATTTTTTGTTGTTTAAATAATCCCTTAAAAATTGCCATCTTTTCGAAACAACATTGGACAGCTCGCAAAGCAGTTTTCTGTTGTTCGTTTTTTTATATTTGAAACCCATATGTTTTAAGATGATGGACAAACTGTTAATTCGAATATCGCAAAGTTTTTTCTGCTTTATCTTTTCAAGAATAGCTTTGAGGGTAACATATTCCTTGGCTTTATACATATCATAAACAATATTCCTAATAGAGAGTTTTATCCCTTGGGATAAATCCAAGGTTTTTGAATGGAGTCGAACCCTTTTATATGGTCTGTCCAAATCCTCTTCACTCTTTTTTCGAAGTCTTCTTAAGGTCTTCTCTGAAATGCCGCAAGCATCAGACGTTCGTTTTTGCACTGCCAAAACAGACTCTAACGGGCCCGAGTTATCTTTTTCTAAAGTAAAATAACGTTCCACTTGTAATACCAAACAGCGTTCACCTGGAGATAAATGCCTTCTAGGCGATGTGCCACCTTGCTGAACATTTTCCATAACTTTGCTTAATAACTGATTTTAATTCACACACAATGAGAAACAAACTAAGAGTGAAAAGCACAACTACTTATTTAAAATAATGTAGAACATACCATCCCGCACTTCAGCAAATTTTAATTATTTCTTGGAAAAAGTAGTAATTCTAAGATAATTTTGTTTTGAAACCTCTGATTTCGCCTAGTAATAGAATACAGTAAACCAGTGGGATGTTCGGTGTGATCAAGTATAGCGAAGGTGCGAAGATATTGTAACTTAACCGACCTACTGTTTTAAAAGCGATAACATCCCTTGGTGATTTAATCCGATATCGGACTTCTTAAAACGCACAGACTTTAGGATTAGTTAAAATATAGTCAAGGTCTTCTCAGTATAGCATTTTTTTTAATAAACTAGGTACACTAAAACTAAGGTAAATGCTCAGCTTTGTCACCTGTCATTCAACCAGCTCAAACGGTCTGCATTAGCAAACTAAGAATAAAGATATAAAGGGCAACGGCAAAGACAGAGAAACAAAACTTTGCCTACAGCAATTCCTAAACCCCAAACCATATACGATTCGTAAGCAGATGAATGCCACAACATTAAACAGCATATTATGATAGATGGAAATGTATATGATCATAGGCACTCATCATTATCCGACACTAAACTCTTGAGATTGCGAATAATAAAAGTATTCCTACTCAATATCTTAAGAATGTTGTTCGCGCGTCAATCTGGTGTCAAGATATGTGCCCAGAAACTTTACAGGATTGTTATTTGTATGTAATGATTTAAGTGAGAAATCCGAGATATGAGTTTTTATTTTATTTATACCTAAATAATTAGAGCGAAACCATTGCTCGATGTCAGTTTGCGTGTCTCTCAAGTTATGCTAGGTCATAAGGTACGCGGCAATGTCGTGCATATAAAAGGTTTGTTTTGGTTCAAACTTAGAACTGTTTTAGAACAGACTGCACATGCGCATCGAGATATTTCTGTTTTGATTCAGTTAGAACAGATTCCGAACTGAAATTTTTTTTGATATAATCGATTCGGGATTTTTGGTTAACGCATGCGCAGTATTTTTAGTTCATCAGCGGATTTTATTGTTTTGCTCTTTTTGAAACTAAAAATCACAGAAAAAAATTAGGATGGACAGGATTAGCAAATTACAGTTCAGTAGTATTGAAATATTATTTATCAGTGTTTTTGAACGATCAGCTTTTATACTTCAGCAACTTCAAGCTCCAGATCGTCTTCAGTAGTTGAACATTTATTTAATAACTTAGTACCAGAAGTTGTACAGTATCAACAAAAAAGCGATTTATATGCTGAGAATATTGTCAACATGTATGTACTCGGACACTCAGTTTATAGAACAATTTAAAGTCCCCAGAGCAATCGTAGTTAGCTTAGCGGCAGAATTTCAACAGAGTTTGTACTATGCAACAAATGAAACTGGGTATGAACGAGGTCCTGGATTCAGTTAAATAAATATGTAGTGTAATAAATTACGATTTTATTCTTTGAAGTAAAGTTTCAACGAATTACATGGCAAGTTTAGAGTTTTTTTTTAATACTCTTATAGAAAATGAAACAATAAAACCAATCGCATTAGTTCACGGATAGTTATCGGTCAGGTGTTTTTATTTATACTCCATTCCACAATAATTCGTTGATTTCCCGACCGCAATAAAATTTAAACCCAGCCATAAATAAGTGCATTTTGAAATGGTACAGGTCCTGATTACCTACTAATTTTAATAGTTTAGGTTAGCTATTTTCAACAAAACAACAAATATAAAATAATAGGTAAGTATCTTTATTTTAATCATGTAATTAAATAGCTATTAATATTTATACAAAAATACTAATCTACAATATTATAATATCATCTATGCCTAAACTAATTATTAACGTTACTATTAATTATGTTATTATATTGGTATATTAGGTGGGTTAATGGCAAATTGCAGGTGTTCAATATAAAGCAGAGTATTTTCATCTTAGTTCATCAGTCGTTTGGTGTTTGTCAAGCTGTGCGTTAAAGGTATTTTCGTGTGTGTTATCGAGCATCCAAAATATGTCAGATCTGTGTGAAACTTCAGATAATATTGCTTTCGGAAGTTATGGTGTAACGAAGAAAAAAACATTTATCACTTGATGCCAAAAACATCATAAAGAACGTTTACTGTACCCTTTTAGAAAAAGGGTATGACCGGAGTGCAAGTTTTAGTGGAATGAGTATTTGGACCAAAGTTGCATTAACGACAGTAAAAGATATAGTGACCAAACCCATCCAGCCAAGGAAAAAACGGTGTGACAGCGGAAAATTGAGAAGCATCGAAGAAGCTGATAAAGACTTGATTCGGAGGAAAATTTATGATATGTACAGGGTTATCCAACCAAGACTAGACAAGGCGATTTTTTGACTTTTCCTGTACTTTTATAAAAAAACTGAAATAGCCATCTTAAGTCATTTTCTCCCGCGAATTCGAATATCTTCAGCAAAAAACCATTGAACATCAAACAAAAGTACTAGGGGTCACTTTGATATTTTTTTAAATGGGATGCCGTACCTATTTTTAATGAGCTTATCCGATTTCTCATATAAATTTTGATCTAAAATGTTGGATTTTTAATTCAAAAACGCCTTTTTTCTTCAGTTTTAAATTTGGAAAATGTTAAAAATAAAAAAAAAAATAAATTAAAAATCCAACATTTTAGATCAAAATTTATATGAGAAATTATTATATATAAATATATTATATATTATATTATATATAATATACAGGGTGATTCACGGTGGATGGAACATTAGACGTTTCTGACGAACCAGTAGAGGAATCGTTGCGAAAATTTGGTTGCATACATAAACGGACATGCTCTACCCATCTAAAATATTTTTAACAATACAGTGATGCCGCTTCCACACAAAAATAATAGTAACTTTGATTTTTCAAATAGAACACCCCATATTTTATTTTATTTTCGAAACACCCATTACTTTTCTTACAATTTTTGTTAACTCTATTCTACACTTATCTCTTACCGTTTCTAAGATATAAATTAATTTCCGTTTTTTTTGGCCGAAAACTTCACTTTTAAAAATGCTGATAATTTTGAACTGTAAAATACTGAAACCCTGAAATTTGGTAAATAGTTAACTAATACCATAGGGCTCTTTGCCCTACCCTCAAATCTTAGTTGCAATATACAGGGTGGTTAAAAAATACACTTATTCTGGTAACTTGAAAAAGTGACCATAAGTCCTTTTTTTGAAATGTAACACCCTGTATATCATTACGTATTTGAAAAGCTGCTGAAATTTCTCCTAATTCTTGTATATTCATACCTGTACCTAACTAACTCGTTTAAGCATTTTTTTGACGTATTAAGCATGATTTGTAAAATTTTCTATATAATTCAATTTTCATTCGGTTATTAGTAAGTTAGCCATGACAAAAACAATGATGTTGACTTATGTTACTATGGTTATCGTTTTGACATTTCATTAAGTTTAGATACAAGATAGTTACAGTACAAGACAGTTTAAAATCATGGAAGAAACCTATACAAATGCAGTTCTTATGAATTTATTTATTTTATTTGGACAATGTGATAGAATTATCACCAGGACATGTATAAAGTTTAACGAAATGTACCCTAATTTACAGCCAATGTATCTCAAACAATTCATAAGGATCCAGAACAATTTTACTGCCTTTGGTTCAGCTTTAAAAGCGCCAAGAAACTTGCCTCGACCCGTGACTTCTAACGAAGACAACGAGATTAATGTTTTGGCATATTTTCATGTATTTCCCCAATCTTCAATACGATGTGCTCAATACGATTTAGGTATAACATATTCGTCAGTTCAAAGAATTTTAGTAAAACATAACATGCATGATTACAAGTTTACAAAAGTTCAAGCCATGAAGCCTCAAGATCCTCAACAGAGAGTACAATTTTGTGAAATGATATTGGTGCGCACTCAAGAAGATCCAAATTTTTTAAATAGGATAATTTGGACCGATGAATCAAAATTTTCAAGGGAAGGGATTTTTAATAGACGAAATAGTCATTTCTGGTCCAGAGAAAACCCGCATGTAACAAAAGAAGCCGGATTTCAAGAAAAATTTAGTTTTAATGTTTTTTGCATGTTAATGGATAATCAATTAAATTATGTAATATACGAGGAGTCATTAAATTCGAGAAACTATGTTAATATTTTGAGGACAGATGTCGAAAATTTTGTAGATAATCTGCCACTTGCAGATTATCGAAGCTGTTGGTAACAACTTGATGGAGCTCCTGCACATTGCACTAGGGAAGTTAGTGCAGAACTTGATAGGATTTTTGACGATCGTTGGATAAGACGTTTGGGACCTTGGAATTGGCCTCCAAGGTCACCCGATCTCAATCCATTGGATTTTTACTTGTGGGGCATGTTCAAAGAAAAAGTTTACAAATCACCCGTAAATTCTAAAGAAGAGCTGCTACTTCGAGTCACTCAAGTATTTAGAGATCTAAACCCAACCGAAATTAGATCTGCAACGACAAATGCAGTCAACACCCGCATATTAAAGTGTTTGGATGTAAACGGCCAGCGTTTTGAACATTTGTTAAAATAGCATTTTATTAGTTATAATTTTAGTAGTCTTTTATTATTTCACTTATGAATTTTCTGAGATACATTGGCTGTAAATTAGGGTACATTTCGTTAAACTTTATACATGTCCTGGTGATAATTATATCACATTGTCCAAATAAAATAAATAAATTCATAAGAACTGCATTTGTATAGGTTTCTTCCATGATTTTAAACTGTCTTGTACTGTAACTATCTTGTATCTAAACTAAATGAAATGTCAAAACGATAACCATAGTAACATATTAAGTCAACATCATTGTTTTTGTCATGGCTAACTTACTAATAACCGAATGAAAATTGAATTGTATAGAAAATTTTACAAATCATGCTTAATACGTCAAAAAAATGGTTAAACGAGTTAGTTAGGTACAGGTATGAATATACAAGAATTAGGAGAAATTTCAGCAGCTTTTCAAATACGTAATAATATACAGGGTGTTACATTTCAAAAAAAGGACTTATGGTCACTTTTTTAAGTTACCAGAATAAGTGTATTTTTTAACCACCCTGTATATTGCAACTAAGATTTGAGGGTAGGGCAAAGAGCCCTATGGTATTAGTTAACTATTTACCAAATTTCAGGGTTTCAGTATTTTAGAGTTCAAAATTATCAGCATTTTTAAAAGTGAAGTTTTCGGCCAAAAAAAACGGAAATTAATTTATATCTTAGAAACGGTAAGAGATAAGTGTAGAATAGAGTTAACAAAAATTGTAAGAAAAGTAATGGGTGTTTCGAAAATAAAATAAAATATAGGGTGTTCCATTTGAAAAATCAAAGTTACTATTATTTTTGTGTGGAAGCGGCATCACTGTATTTTTAAAAATATTTTAGATGGGTAGAGCATGTCCGTTTATGTAAGCAACCAAATTTTCGCAACGATTCCTTTACTGGTTCGTCAGAAACGTCTAATGTTCCATCCACCGTGAATCACCCTGTATATATATACGTGCATGCGTATCTCTTTGACCTCCGCATACGGGACAGGCGCCCAAGCCTCCACCAGAACGAGTATGTTTATGCATGTGTATTTTTCACTTTTGGACTCCATAATTAAGCACAAATATGGCCACCATGAGAGGGGTAAGCAAAAAACAAAAAATTTATATCCAAATTTTTGCTACATTCTTAAACGTAATGGACCTCCAAATACGACATGGCCATATCCCTTCCCCGCTGTATATCAATACAGATCAGTCGATCGCACACGCCACCAGCGATGTTGCCAATTGTAAACCATTACACCCCGCCTAAATTTGGCCTTGGTCTATTTTTAGCATAAGACGAACAATAGGCCAATATATGTTGGGGCTTGGTAGAAATTTATTATTTTAGTGAGCTTTTAAAAATATAAATAGACACCTTGGTATGCAGAGAAATACTGATATGCAGTTAGTAGCTTTTTTTCACCAGCCCTTTTGAAGAAAATAATTTAATATGGTGCACTAAATTGATTTTTTTGCCAACGTTTCGTTTTATTAGTTTAAAGCTTCTTCAGGGCTTGCATTTAAAAAAGAGTGGTGATCCAATTCGATGCGTTGAGTCTATTTATCTTGTAATTGTTTTTGAGGTTTTTTACAGAAGTTTTAAAAGTTTGTGAAAGTTTAAATTATTGTTTTGGAAAATCACACTCAAGTTAATGTCTTCTCATCCTAAACAAGTTTTTTTTTTTATGTTTTTAGTGTCGAATTGGTTCACCCCTCTTTTTTAAATGCAAAACAATGCAAAACACTGAAGAAGCTTTAAACTAATAAAGCGAAACGTTGGAAAGCATTTGTTAGAAACCTTTTTTATTGCCCTCTCTAAACTATCTACCTAAATCAAATAACATGCGTAAAGCGAACTACCAATATTTACCGAAATCCTCGCAAGACCAACTGGAAAAACTATAAATGAGACCTTGATGCGAAGCTTGCAGGGATCAAAGATACGGTAAACAATACACTAGAAGTCGAGTTAATCACAGATCAAATAGAAGACGTACTGCAATCGGCTTTTATAGCAAACTGCCCTCCAACCATAACAGAATCTACCAGGAACGTGCCCTGGTGGAGCAAAGATCTGGAAGTGAGAAGAGAACAAGTAAGAAGAAAACTTTAATGTAGCGAAAATTTCAGGTTATTTGCATGCATACAAGGCATCCCTGACTGAATACAAAAGGGAGCTAAGGAAGAACTAAAAGAACATCCTGTAGGAAGCACTGTGAGGCTATCGAAATCACTCCAGAATGTGCCAGACTCAGGAAAATACTCTCTAAGGATGCACAAAACTCCATCAATTCCCTAAGAACAGCTAATGGGAGTACACTAAATCCGGGAAAGAAACAATGACCGAACTTTTTCAAGTACACTTTCCCAATTCAAGAATTTTAGACGAATCACCGCAGACCTGGAAGCTAAGGGAGGAAAATAGGACTCCTAACAGAGCTCGCAGGGAAAATTAGCAGATTGCCAAAATAGTGGTGACAAAGGAAAATATCAGATGGACAATAAACTCATTTGAATCATTCAAGTCACCGGGACCAGACGGAGTATACCCAGCAATGCTTCAGCAGGGAACGGTCCTGATAATCGATCGATCGAAGCTTTGCCTCATACTAAGATCCAGTTTGGCCACAGGACACATTCCGAAATCTTGGAAACTGACAAAGACGGTATTCATACCTAAACTGGGACGACCAGATTATTCGGTGGCAAAGGCATTCAGACCCATCAGTCTTATGTCGTTCGTACTTAAAACACTTGAAAAGCTGGTTGATAGGCATATAAGGGATGACGTCTTGGAACACAGACCATTTTATCAAGACCAGCATGCCTACAGAACAGAAAAATCAAAGGAATCTGCCCTTCACCAAGTGATCAGCAGGGTGAAGAGGGCTTTAGAACAGTGAAGTCTTACTTGGAGCTTTTCTGGACATAGAAGGAGCATTCGACAACACATCCTTCGCATCAATCACTAGTGCAACCAGGGCTCTCGGACTGGAGAAAACCTGCTGCAGGTGGATAGAAGGTATGCTTCAGGGCAGAATTGTATATACGGATCTGCTTGGCGAGACTTTGGCAGCACGGGTGACAGGGGGAGCCCGCAGGGGAGGGGGGGGGGTACTCTCCACTGCATTCTGGAATCTTGTCATGGATGGGCTGCTATGCTCACTTAGCAGAGAAGAATACCTTATATATAGCTATAATGACCCAAGGCAAATACAACACGACAGTAAGAGAGAGAATGCAAAGGGCTGTCAATATCGTGGAAAGATAGGTAGGGCAGGAAGGACTTAACATCAGTCCCCAAAAGACTGTCATTATCCCCTTTACATAACGCAGGAAAAGGGAGGGCTTAGGACTCCTTACCCTGCAGGGAGTAAACATTCCACTGTCGAAAGAGGTCAAATACCCGGGAATAACTTTAGACTAGAAACTGACCTGGAATAAACACGTGGAAAAAACAATCCGGAAGTCGAAAGTAACTCTGATAGTTACTAGAGTGATGTATGGAAAAACATGGGGACTCTCACCCAAGCTGGTGCGCTGGCTGTACACCAGGGTAGTGAGACCTGCAATTACGTATGCAACACTGGTATGATGGACAAAGACACTGCAGAAAACCACAATATCAAAGCTAGGAAGCCTACAAAGACTGGCTTGTTTGAGCATCACAGGGGTCATGAAATCGACCGCAATGGAAACCATCTTGGACCTTCCTCCACTTCATTTGCTGATCAGAGGAGAGCCAAGAATGGGACTATACAGGCTACAGAGTTCTACGTCACTTTCTGGGTGGCACAGAACTGGACACGTACTTCCATGCGATATCATAGGGGCATAATAGGGCCCGAGTTAGAAGTGAGATCAGACCACACAAACCCTACATATCGCTATGACATACCACTCAAGACCGTAATCGACGACCGGGATGTGTGGAACAATAAAACACCAGATACTCCTGGGGCAATAATCTGGTACACCGACGGCTCAAAAACTAAAGACGGTACCGGAGCAGGGATACACAGAGTAAAACCGAAGAGAGATGCCTATTTCTCCCCGGGTAAGTCTCTCACGGTGTTCCAAGCGGAAATATACGGCATCCTACAGTGTGCATATGAAAACAATAGGAGGACTTATCTTCATACGTGGATCCACAAATACTCCGACAGCCAAGCAGCCCTTGGAGCGCTAACATGCAATAAAGTGACATCTAGTCTGTTGTGGGAATGCCTAGAGGAATTAGTGGCCCTGGCAAAAGCCAACAAAGTAATAGTACAGTGGGTACCAGGACATAAAGGTATTATAGGAAACGAAAGGGCCGACGAACTTGCAAAAAGGGGGTCAGAGAAAACATGCATTGGTCCAGTACGAGATGTCATAAAACGATGGACAAGGAGTCAACACAAATTCTACTGGAACAAGAGACAGGGATTAAACCATAGCAAATCTTTCATTGGGAACACAGACCAGAACCTAACAAAACAGCTACTTCTGATGAGCAGAAATCAGCTGAGAATTACCACAGGAATTCTGACAGGACACATGGCCGTCAAGAAGCACCTGCACCGTATGCAACTGTACAACGGAGACCTAAGCTGCAGGTTTTGCGGGCGAGAAAGTGAAACTGTACAGCATATTATTTGCCACTGCGAGTCATTGGATGGGAAAAGGCAACAAATACTCGAGCAACCAAGACTAGAACCAGAGGAAATTCCGACACTCTCCCCAGTTGACCTACATAAACTAGTGCAAGGAACTGGAATCAATGAGTGGGTTTAAGAATAAACTAAGGTGAGCACAATAGGCCAAACCTGGCTGAAATGCATCCGGCACTTGGACGGACCCCTGGAAGAAAAAAAAAACTATCTACCTGTTTAAGAAATACTATCATAGGACACAAGTACTTCTATACTAAATTGTTTTAGAGTAAATAATAGGTAAGACTAGGGAGTAGTAATTTTAAAACGAAGCTATGCATAATTACTAGATCCCTCCCCGTCAGTATGAGGTGAAAGTCACCAGCTACATGAAATAGCTATTTACATAACGACAGCTAAAAGTGAAACTTCTGCAAGAGACTGCAGTTGAACGACCGACGCGAAACGGAGTTCGGTCAACATTGCGGAAAGACACTTTTGGCACGTGTTATGTACATACAATGTTTTTTCCACGAGAGCATGCGGAAAATGATCTAGATTTGCTATTATCAAAGTGGAAATACAATTCAAAACTCAAACTTATTTTAATTTTTTATTAACAAAAGGTATTAATGATGAAGAGTAACTTGCATTCAATAAATTAGTTTTCCAGTTCCTATACCCAAAAATTAGATAGGTACATATCGAGTAACCTTTGTAATTTTATTTGAACGTCTTTACTGACAAACAAAAAATTAGCGTATTCCTTCAGTATTGAAAAAATTCTCAGCCCTAGTGAAAAAATTTTTTTCAGCACTGTCATCAGTGCTGAAAGTTGTCACTTTTCGCACGCTCGTAGAAAAAAATATATTCTTTTCTTAGAAGCCAATAAAGTGCACTAGGTATAATAATATAATTATTTTTTGATATGATGGTTACTAGATAAGTTTTCTTAAATAGGGCCCTTTCAATCACATTCGGCTTATTTATTAGTTTGCCAGGGACGGACTGGCTCTTAACACAGTAATGCTATTTTTTTTACCCCCCATACGATAAAGGCACAACAATAATATTTTTGGACAGCTTAAATCTTAAACTAGAAAAAGATACTCTTGATCGGCATCGATAAAATGAACTGATTAGAACAAAAAAAATATTTTTTTTTCATGATTTTCATTGAATCATTTGGTATGTCGATGTCGGTTCAATATGAGCTCCTTCTATTCTTATGCATTCCTAGCCTAGCTCTAAGAATTGAAGATTGTTGGACCCTTCACAATGCCTTAACATTGGTCCTTATTTCGCCACAATGAAAGTTAATAATTTCCAATAAGTTTTCTCGATTGTCTATTGGAATAACATAGACTAAAGTTTCTAAATAAAAAACCATATTGAACAAAATTTTTTTTTGTCGTAAACAGTTCATTTTATCGATGTCGATCAAAGTTGTCCAAAGATATTATAGTTGTGCCTTTATCGTACAGGGTGTAAAAAAATAGTATTACTTTGTTAGAGCTAGTCCGTCCCTGGCAAACTAAATAAGCCGAATATGATTAAAAGGGCTCATTTTAAGGAGACTTACCTAGTAACCATCATTTTAAAAAATTATTAAATTACACCTAGTACCTATTTCTTATTTAAAAACAAACGATTTCCAGGGGCGTCCGTTAGGGGCCCGTATCTCCGTAAGCCATTGGCAAAAAATATATAGGAACTTGTCAAATTATTTTTATGTGTTCTATCTGAATCAGGGAGATTGCCCACATATTCTGAGACACCCATATTATTTAAAATAAGCAAATTGACATTGACTTCCTGTATAGCCGGAAATGTCAGATTCTTGAAAATATTTTAGGCGAATGGCCCCCATAGACATTAGTAAGCTACCAAACTTTCACATTTTCCTAATTATAGTTTTTCCATAATCGATTGATGGGTTTCCTGGTGGGACACCCTGGACATCCTACGGCATGTCGAATATAAGAAAATGATTGAAAAATTAATTTCATTTATCAATGGAATAGATGAAGTAAATAACAAACACAAAATAAGTTGTCAAAATTGGAACAGAACTACATTATGGTCATTTCCCTTCAAGAAACACCAGATCTGTATAAATTTGACGTCGCCTCCAAGTACAAATCGATAAGCAAATCATTTGTATTTTATTTTTAAAATATGATAATTTAAATGTTTTATTAAATATAGTCGTCGCATGTATGCGCCTCCTAACAGTGTTGTCGATTTTCTGGAGGTATAATAGACCGAGCGATGGTCGGATGAATCGGAGCATTGCCCGTTAGTCGGCGGTATACAGTATAAAACAGCAGCGCCACGTGGTGGAATTACGCTGAACTCGTTTGTGTAACTGTGCTTGTGTACCGTACCGATATGCCTCCACCAAAAAATTTGCCAACGGACGTCTCTTGACCTTGATGATTGTTTGGAAAGGTTATACATAGGGATTCGTTTTCGCCTCCGATTTTTCGCAAGCGCCTCCGATTTTGGAGGCGTCTGCGACCACAGAGTATATGTTTTGGTGGTGTATAAGTCAAAATGCATGTATATATATATATATATATTATATATATTATATATATTTTATATATAAATAAATTATATCATTAAAAATACGGCATCCCATTTAAAAAAAATATCAAAGTGACCCCTAGTACTTTTGTTTGATGTTCAATTGTTTTTTGCTGAAGATATTCGAATTCGCGGGAGAAAATGACTTAAGATGGCTATTTCAGTTTTTTTATAAAAGTACAGGAAAAGTCAAAAAATCGCCTTGTCTAGTCTTGGTTGGATAACCCTGTACAGTAAACAAATAGTCCCAAAAATAGATACGCTAAAAAAGGTACTTACAGCAGACGAAACCGACATTTCATGTGGCAGGACAAGCCTTTGGAGAATAGTGAAAGCAATGGGTTTTAAATATCGTACCATTGACAGACGACAAGTACTAATGGAATCGCAGCGTTTACAAGAATGGCGTAGAGATTATTTGAATCTTATCAGACAATATAGGGAAGAAAATCGTTCAATTATATACTTGGACGAAACTTGGTTTAATACCCACGACACTCCCAAAAAAGGTTGGAGCGATTCAACAATCAAATGTCAAACTAAAGCTCCCTCAAACAAAGGACAAAGAATTACGATATTACATGCAGGTTCAGAAAATGGATTTATTCCGAACGCTCTATTATTATCTGCGAAGAAAATTGCCAATTCATCTTTGGATTACCATCAAGACACGGATGCTACATTGTTTAAAGATTGGTTTCAGAATCGTCTGCTCCTGAATGTGCCCAAAAATAGTGTTATTGTGATGGACAACGCTAGTTACCACAGTCGCCAACTAAGTAAAGTGCCGAATTCAAATAATATTAAAGTGGAAATTCAAAACAATATGATGGAAAATAATATATATTTCGAGAAAACCTATACAAAAAAGGACCTTCTAAATGTTTTAAAAACATTCAATATTTAAAAAGAATATATCTCTGACAATCTCGCAAGTGCTAATGATCACACAGTTTTACGCCTCCCTCCGTATTACTGTATTCTTAACCCAATAGAGCATATATGAAGCCAGTTATAGGCGATGATTAGAAGAGAAAACACATCTCCTACACAAAGTAGTTCTGTTATAGAATTAATTAAAAAATGTGTAAATAATATCCCAGTAGAAAGTTGGAAAAATTCTGTGAGACACGTGATCCAAGTAGAAGATTCCTATAACATAATTAATAGTAACGTAAGGCCCTTAATAATTAGTTTAGGCATAGATGAAGACAATTGTAATAGTGAAACAGAGCTAAATATCGAGTAGGTTAAGTTAAATATTGTATTATTATAACATTGTAGATTAGTATTTTTGTATAAATATTAGTAGCTATTTAATTACATGATTAAAATAAAGATACTTACCTATTATATTATATTTGTTGTTTTGTTGAAAATAGCTAACCCAAACTATTGAAATTAGTAGGTAATCAGGACCTGTACCCTTTCAAAAGGTCCGGTGCGTACACAATAGATATTTGTCAGGCAACTTATTTATGGTTGGGATTACGACTGAGGGTTGTCATTTAAATTTTATTGCGGTCGAGAAATCAACGAATTATTGTGGAATGGAGTATACCCTAGGTGTCAGGCTTATTTGATTTTACTATAGAAATTAAAATTGTTGGGTTAAAAGGTATTTTTGAAATTTGAAATATTTGGGGTTATGGTAAATTTCACCCTGCTTTCTTTTTCAATAAACTGTTTCGGTTTCTTTTATGTACGAATCGTTCTAAAACAGTTTAAAGATTTATTTTATTGCACATCGAGTTCTCTGCTTGGCATAAATCCTTACTTTACAACCAGATCAAACCTAAAGTAAAAAGAGGACTGGTCCCAGTATAGAGCCCTGCAGTACTCCGTGGAGAACTGAACTTCAACCTGATGTCAAATTATTGTATGCTACAATGACATATTGTATACAATTGGTTAAGTAAAATTTGATTAGACTATTTAAATTTAAATTTAATTTAAAAAGGTTTTGTATTAATATATAAATATTTAAATATAAACAACTGAATGGCCTATTGCCTACATTGTCAAGGAGGTGGATCGTCTTAACGTTGACATGATGACGATGGAGCCATTGTTATTGTAATTTTGGCTCTAGTTTGGGGATGTGGGTTATTGTTACGGATATACCAAGGAGCAAATACCATGTTGCTCAGTACTTCATTTTGGAACCTTTAAATGGCTTGCAAATTACTTTAGTACCATAGGCTTAAACGAGAAACAAGGACACTGTTGCAGTCCAAGCCATACTACTCTATTGACGAGTATTATTGTGACAGGTTCGACGGAGGGTTCCATACTGGTAATTTTCTGATATTGTATACTTTTTGAGTGATGGTTTTGTTGGTTTTTTTTACTGATATCTTTATATAATTTTGTATTTGATGTTTTATTGCGAATTGCAACTCAACATTACGATTTTTATTATTTATTACCTTTTATTTTTATTCTTAGACTTTTAATAATAAATTATGTTGTGTGTGCTAATCGGTTTATACTTTCTAATGATTAATGCGAGGAAATTGAATTATTGAAATTTGATGTCTGGCTTTGTTAAAAACATTGTATGTTCATAACCATAAAGCTATGTTTTGACTTTGACTTTGACTTGACTATTACTTGTAGGCAAACTAATGCAATACCGCGATTATTAATAATTATTATTTCAACACTACTTCTGTTGTTATTTACTTAATCCTAAAATAAAGTGTGCTCTAATTACATCGTAGGTGTTATTTCAATTGATTTTTTTTAATGAATAAAAACACACCGAAAGTAAATATAAATTTGGCACTGCATTGATGTTTTTTAGTTCAGAGTAGGGTTTCTCCTTCCTCTTGCTTGCGTAAAATTCCTATCAGAGATATAGGATTCCAGAATGTCAGAAAATCATTTTTATTTTTAGTTTTAAACCTTTATGCCATACGTTATGGCATGTCTGTGCCACGTCAAAGAAGATTGTAACACTTGCACTAACTTCCGATCCCTGAGAAAAAGTCGAACTGTTCGGGGATACTTTCTACGAGCAGTCGACGAATACCCAACAACTAATCCTTAGAGGGACGCGAGGATCACCAGAATAATACGAATTTATAGTTCTATCATCGAGCACCTCACACATAATATTCGCAATATTTCTATGACAGAAGTTAAAGAAGTTATAAAATCATTAAACCGAGAAAGGTTGGTTTCGACTGTATAAAAATGAAAGCGTTGAAAACTTGTCCTGACAATGTATTAATGGACGTAGTAAATATAGATCAGGCTATTTTAGAAAAGGGTTGCTTCCCCCAGTTTTGGAAAAAAGCCAAAGTTATCTTGATTCCAAAGCGAAGTCGAGACAAAGCTTTAGTTTCAGGCTGTCGACCCATTCGCCTTTTGTCATGTCTAGGTAAGATTGTTAAAAAGCTTGTACTCTATAGTATTAACGATTTCGTATTTGATAACAATATTTTACCATCTGAGTAGTTCTAGTTCAGCTCTGATCATTGCACGGTGCGCCTCACAAGCAGATTGGCTTCAAATATACTGACAAGTCCAACATATACCATGAACCGTGTTTTGCATCAGGACTTTCGAATGCCGACAATCAACGAATTCTTTTTAAAAATAATCACAGACTATTACAGACGTACGGACGTATCGACCAATATACTAATAACGGACTCACATACGACGGCCAGACCAAACTCTACATACAAACTGCCGAAAGATTGGCTCCCCGTTGGCATAAATCTCTAACAGTAGAGAAGCACTATGATTATACAGTAGAGAAGCACTACCATGATCGTCTAACAGGCATGCAGCAGGCGCTAAGAACTATGCAGCTTTCCAGCATTCATCCAATAAAGCAGCAGTAGCCGAATCAAAATTCAAAATTAAGCCACAAGACCCAAAAAGTTTTCGATGAGACAACAGATGTCAAAGGATATTCCTGACGTAAAAACCCAATCAAGACCCCGTATACAAGCCTTAATCGTCGTTAGACAACTGGAGCGGTTTTTCGATGCCAGCCAAGCATTTGATAGGATCTGACATGACGACCTTATACTAAAGTTAATAAAGTTAGATATACCAAACTACGCAATTTAGGTAATTCACTCCATCTTGTCGGACCGGATATCCTCAGTTTCATCAGGGAATGCGTTATCGATTGTACGACACGTTAGAGACGGAGTACCGCAAGGTTCACCCTTTACGCCGGCTCAGTACAATGTCTATTCCGGCGAAATTCCAAAATTAGCTCAAAAACAGTTATATTTATTTGCTGACGATACTGCGATTATTGCCACCGCAAGAAAACCTAGACTAGTAATCTCAAAACTTATGGAAGCGTGGCTTGATAAAATGAAAAATTCGTCTGAATAATGCCAAAACACAGGTTATCTATTTCTCGAAGGGCAGAAGTATTCAACCTACATCCAGATTGCTTAACAAAATACTAAGATAAACTAGTGCTAAAATATAATATACCTGGGTCTGCTCTTCGACAAACAGCTAAACTAGAACAACAACGCAGTCTCTCATTTGAAAAGAGCAAACGGTCAACTGAGTGCACTAATGCCCTGATAAACAGCAAAAGTAGTTTGGATCTGGGTACAAAAACTTTACTCTACAAAACTCTCGTTCGGCCTGTACTACTTTATGGTATCACCACCTGGAGTACCATAAAGAAGACAACTTCCTTATGATTCAAAGGTTGTAGAATAAAGCTTTAAGAACCATGACGGAGGCTCCCCGCAATACGATGACTCATACTCTTTACATAGTTACAGATACCGATAATAACTGAGTACGTGGACAAAATTATAGTAGACTACTATAAGCGGACTGACATTACCCTGAACCCCTTAATAACACACTCACACATACTTTCAAACTCTTTAAAATCATAGTGGTTACCGAGAAACTGGCTCATTCCTCTTTCCCTTCCACCGCTAGCACCTTAACTTGCTTCCAAATAAATAGAATCAAATAACCACAAAGTCTACTGCATTCTATCTCAGCCCATTAAGAACGAAATGTTTACGAACAAACCCCCCATGGAAGACTTGCTTATATGAAGCAATAATGAAAACAAAAAGAAGTTAAAGTCATTGACTATATATAGGAAAGCCTTAATGATGTAGAAAGAAGATTGTGGAGTAAACCTTTTTTTTTTCTAGTGACTTTCTATTATGTTAGTATTTCTGTGAACCTGATCTGATTGATTTAAACAAATAATATTGCACGTAAGCACAGTATTTCGGTAGATTAACATCGTTGAAGGTTTGCTATTAGTATTTATATTACAACCATATCCAGTGTAAAATAAATGCAAAAACGAAGAATAAAACTGTTTATTTAATCCAATGAAACCGCCTCATTTTTCCAAAATCCAATTTGCACTTAATTTCAATTCAATTGCTTCTCCATTCGCTGCTATTCGAATCTATGTCTGTCGGTCGATTCGAAAAATTTACTTTGAATTTATACTGTTTGAGGTTTTATTGCAATTACTGCTTTAAAGTTAAACGCAAACGGGTTTAGTGCCTTTTATTATTTGGCCGGGTTTGATCGGATAACGGAGGTATAATATTATATGAGCGGTTCTGCTATCATTAAATAAAGCTTTATGGCTAAATAATATTTTAAAATTATCTAAAATGCTAAAATTTTCTTATTTATTTAAAAAAGAAAGATGTCTCCCTATCCACCGAACAACCTATAAATCGAACTAACAACTACTACATTAATGTGTGCCAGGATATAAGATGGGGGGAGATAGACTATACACTCATTAAGAAAAGTAGTGATATTTTAAGATTTTCTCTTTCAAACAAGGACGCAATTAGAAGAGAACACAAAATTTAAAAATTCTTAAATCGGTGGGTGAGGATGAAATTCCCTTCGTATTTTTCAAGAAAGCGGCGCACTTTTTTGCTGCACCTCTCGCACATATCTTTAATCTTTGCTTTTGCACTGGGGTAACGTGGCCCAAAGTCTGTTGAGCTCTACTCGCCTATACCTGTAGAAAGTCAATTCCTAAGCTTCACCCGAAGCTCTGACATAAACTGGTTATATCTCTACAGGGATCCGAAAACCACCATTGAAGAAGGGGTAAAGGTAACTGGCGCCTTGTGTGTGGGTCACCATAAAAAACCTGTCAAAAATCTTTATTTCACTTTTGTTATTTTTTTGTCTGATTGTATATATCATCATTGAAACTATTATTTTAATTTTCCTTCGTAAAAATAATTGTTAATTTGAAAAGAAAGTCATTCATTAAAAAACTTTGTCAAACTACACTTACGTAAATAGACTAGTTGTTAAGTTGAGTTAAAAGTGTGTCTATTTCATACGGGAAGGGACTGTTAAAATTAAACTCGAACTTACCACGCCCTGCCCTGAGATAGCAAAGCAACAAAAGGTAATAAATTGGCACTCAACGACCAAAATTTTCATTACACTACATATCAAGCACTGAAGGCCATCCTATAACTTCCCTAAATAATGGTAAATAAACAGCAGCTCTTTGTATATACATCTATCAAAAACATTCGATTTTATCGATCACGAAATATTGAGCAAAAAATTGAGAATGTATGACTTTAATGGGGTTAGCCTTTGTTTGTTAAGATCCTACCTGCAGGATGAGCAGAAGCGTACTGTGGAGTATGATGAGAAGGGCTCGCTAAGGAGGTTTAAATTAGGGTTGATTTTGAGAGGAGTGCCACAAAGATCGATTGTTGGGCCGCTGCTGTATGTACGAACGTTTTATCCGGCAGTGATTTAGTATATGCAGATGACACTTCTAGGGTGTGCAGTTGGGTTTCACAAAGTGAATGCAAGGATGACATATTATGTGGTTCAATGAATGTGCTTGAAGACTGGTTTACTAATAATAATCTTACATTGAATGTTGACAAAATACAAATTATATTATTTGGCCAACAACCAGAAACTCTTAAAATAAATTACAAGTCCTGGGAGCTATCATTGACGCGGAAGGTGTTCTTTTTGGGAGTTCAGTTGGACAGCAGATTGGACTGGAAGGAACATATTCACAGTTTGATTAAGAGCCTGGCTAACCCAGAGAGTGTTATCTTTGAGTGTAGACCGTGACACTGCCTTGACAGCTTATTATGCCTTTATTCAATCCAGAATTGCATTTGGGATTATCTTTTGGGGTAACTCAGTGGATGCTGGTAGGATGTTCGTCCTCCAAAGAAGGTGCCTAAGGGGTATATTTGGTCTCTGGCCTCGAGATACTTGTAGAAACATTTTCTTGGAAAGTAAAATACTAACAGTTAGTTGTTTGCATATATTTTTGTATATAAAAATAAACCAGATCTTTTTTAAAATTGCTGATTAACGCATAAAAATTCCATAAGAAATAAACAAAACTTAACAACAGAGAGACATTCAGAGAAATTTTAATCACTAGGGTTTAAAATAAGCTCCCTGCAGACTGGCGTGCTTTGTCCACTATAAAACTCAAAGAACAGCTAAAAAGGCGACATATAAATATGTATATCGAGAGGGTGGTCGTTGCTGACTAGTTAAGAGATAAACTAGTGAATATTGGAGAGTGTAGCAAATGAAAGAGTACTCTTTAAAGTTATTCCAAGCTTTCGGAAATCGTATATTTCATTTCCATCCTCAGGGAGACTACAAATTTATATAAATTGAGATTAGGAGATTTGTTTAAATTAATAATTAGATGTTTTTACTTACAACTTTGTTGAGATTGTTCATATAGATGTTAATATAATTAATAAAAGATATTCCAGAAGAAAACGTGTTGAAAACCCAAGTCAATTACAATTACAACTACAGTTTGGAGATAATATTAAAAACATTGTATATGGACGCTGAAACACACAATTTAAAATAAAATCAAACTTAGTTGTTCACATTTTGAAAAAATTCGTTACTAATTTAAAATTATGGAAATATTAAGCGGGAAAACATGACTTGCGTGTCACCATCTTGACTAAATAGGTTAGGAAATACTGTCATTGGGTTTTCAACACGTTTTCTTCTCGAATATCTTTTATTAATTATATTAACATCTATATGAACAATCTCATCAAAGTTGTAAGTAAAAACATCTAATTATTAATTTGAACAAATCTCCTAATCTCAATTTATATAAATTTGTAGTCTCCCTGAGGATGGAAATGAAATATACGATTTCCGAAAGCTTGGAATAACTTTAAAGAGTACTCTTTATTTTGCTGCACTCCCCAATATTTACTAGTTTATAAATATGTATATATGTGAGAACTTTGTTCTCTAGCCACTTGCTGAGACTTTATACAATGAGAATTAACCAAATTACGCTAAAACAGCTATTCTCTGGTCTACATGCCCCAATGAGCGCTGAATTATATTGCAAAATTCGGCGTATTTTGACCAACACTGTTAGTACTAAAATACAAGCTCAGATTGCAGAAACTACCGAAAAAGAAAGGAATGAATCTTTATTTCCAATGATACGATGCTACCACTTGCCAAGTAGTATTATTTTGCTATTTATTGTGTTTATAGTACCATTCGGCATTTTTCACTTCAGATTGCTAGAAACTTTGGAAGATGGTGCCACCTATATTGTACTGCCTAGGCAGAACAATATTGTGATTATAGGGTATTTCGATTTCCCAATGGTAGGTATGCTCGCTTGTCATGCTTGCCCTGTACTGACGAGAACCGAAGAGTTCGAAACCGGTCTACAGGTAGCAGCAGTGTAGCATCCTATCATTGAAAATAAAGATTAATTACTTTCTTTTCCGGTAGTTTCTGCAATTTGAGTTTGTATTTTAGTACTAACAGTGTTAGTCTAAATACGCCAAATTTTTTCAATATATTTTAGCGCTCGTTGGGGCATGTAGCCTAGAGAATAGCTGTTCTAGCATATTTTGGTTAATCTTTACTGTAAGTGGCTAGAGAACAAAGTTCTTACATACGTGTGGCCCAAATTGGGCCTACATGTATGGGGATCTTGGAAACTATAGAAGATAGAGAAACGGTTAAATGGGGAAAGTTTTGACAATTATATTTCTAACTGAAAACCGTTTAGTACGCGGCCCTATCTTTTTTAGTTTTTGGAATATGTTGAAAAAACCAAAAAGATGTATTTTCGAAAATATGCTGTAGATTTCTTATTATTCACTATTTTGGCAATCTGTAAAAACATTTTTAAAGCAACTTTTTAAGTAGATTTCAGTTCTGCAATTTAATTTTAAACACGACGTTTCAGTTATTTTATACCATCATCAGGTTCATTTTTTCTTATGGGCGCCATATTGTATTTTATACTTAAAAGGTAGCTTATGACGTCCGCTTTTCAACGATGTATTATTTGTTGGAAAATAAATGAAATTGACTTGAAAAATAAAGAAAATTAATTTTCGCAACACGTCAAATTTGACAACTGCACTATAACTCCCTAAATTGAATACCAATTATAAGGTTTACATTTTGTAGTATTCACAAAACACTGCTTGCATTGTTTCAATCAACAATATTACAATAACCTATGAATCAAAAATAAAATCCAGTAGCCTATGACCTTACAATAACCTATGAATCAAAAATAAAATCCAGTAGCCTATGACCAACCACTACCGTTTGAAAATGAAACAAAAATATTACTTGTCAGAACGAGTAAAAGTATAATAGTTTTTATTATTATTATCTAATAATAACGATTTATTTGTGTATTCTGAATTTAAAAGAAAATGGCATTGCGTTTTTCTCACGAAGAAAAATTTGGTTTGCTAGAATGTTACATTCATTGCAACAGAAAGGCAAACCTTGCATTAGAAAGGCATTTTGAAAATTTTCCTGAAAGACCACAGCCAAGTGTCAGACTTTTTCCAAAAATTGTTATGAACCTGAGAAACCATGGAAGTTTTGAAAAACCGCGGCCCAAGAGTTACGAAAAAGCAGGTAATAACGAGCGTGACGAAAATGTCAGAGCCTATTTTAATGCCGCTCCGACATCATCTACAAGAGCGTCGGCAAGAGACTTACCAACCCCGCGAAGTACCATACAAAGAGTCCTTAAGGAAAATAAATATCGACCATACAAGCCGACTATAGTTCAGGGTTTACGAGAAACGGATTATCCAAGAAGAATGCAGTTTTCAACTTGGTATGTGAATCAATGCGAACAAAATCATGATTTCAGTCGTCTTGTAATTTGGACCGATGAATCACATTTTACCAACTGCGGGGTATTTAATAGACATAACCATCATTTTTGGGCAACAGAAAACCCTCACCAATTGGCTCAACGAAGACTGCAAACCCGATTTGGTTTTAATGTATGGTGTGGTATGTATGGTAAGTAATGTCACCTAGCTTGCTAAATACATAGCAGGTATTAAGTAACCCAGCTTTACTTTTCTCCTTACATTTTAGACAACAGACTTATAGGACCATTCTTTTATAATCATACATTGAATGGCCAAAGATACTTGGAGCTGTTAGAATATCAAATATTACCGGCAATTAGAGCAAGAGTTCCTCAAGATCAATTGAATAATATTTGGTTTCAACAAGACGGTTGTCCCGCACATAATGTTCGGGAAGTTTAAACTCTCTTAAGACAGATATTTGATGACAAATTAATTTCAAACGGCGGACCAGTTAATTGGCCTGCTAGATCCCCTGATATAACTCCTTTCGATTTTTATTTATGGGGTTATGTAAAAAATGAAGTATATGAGTTTGAACCCCAGGAATCTGTACAAGAATTAGAGAGAGAGAGTGAGGAATGTGTTTACGAGCATAAATGGCAACACGCTTCGCAGGGTCATCAATACTGTGTTAAAAAAGTGTCAAAAATGTATTAATAAAAACGGCCAACATTTCGAATAAGTATAGTAAGTTAGATATTTTTTCTTATTTTCTTTTCAAAACAATAATTATTATTCATTGCGTTTTTAGTTTTCTTTATTTGAAATGAGACGGAGAATGAAGCCAGATGGCTCCATCTCGTGGTGCTGGTAAAGAACACCAATTCTTAAGCAAACCCTTGATGTTTATTTGAAATGTTAATATGAGATTTTTAACCATAAGGAAAAAATAAAATAATGTATTATAATATTATGATATTTTAAACAAATTTAACCCTGCCTAATGTGTTCTTCTCAAATTTGACGTGTTGCGAAAATTAATTTTCTTTATTTTTCAAGTCAATTTCATTTATTTTCCAACAAATAATACATCGTTGAAAAGCGGACGTCATAAGCTACCTTTTAAGTATAAAATACAATATGGCGCCCATAAGAAAAAATGAACCTGATGATGGTATAAAATAACTGAAACGTCGTGTTCAAAATTAAATTGCAGAACTGAAATCTACTTAAAAAGTTGCTTTAAAAATGTTTTTACAGATTGCCAAAATAGTAAATAATAAGAAATCTACAGCATATTTTCGAAAATACATCTTTTTGGTTTTTTCAACATATTTCAAAAACCAAAAAAGATAGGGCCGCGTACTAAACGGTTTTCAGTTAGAAATATAATTGTCAAAAACTTTCCCCATTTAACCGTTTCTCTATCTTCTATAGTTTCTAAGATCCCCATACATGTAGGCCCAATTTGGGCCACACTGTATATCCATATTTAATAAAGATTTCCGAAAGCTTGGAATAAAACTTTAAAGAGTATTCTTTCATATTGCTGCACACCCCAATATTCTACTAGTTTGTCTTCTAACTAGTCAGCAAAGACTACCCTCTCAAATATATCCATATTTATATGTCATATTATGATTTCCACTTGCCAAGTAGTATTCTTTTGCTATTTATTAAATAAAGCATTAAAAAAAAACAGTAATTTCCGTGCAAATTTCGTCGTATATTGTATAGAAAAGAACAGAAGGAAACCAAGTGACAAAGGGCAACCATTATTACTTACGGAACTATGCTGGAAAACTAAACTCTAATTTCCATATCTAACCACAAAATACCCCTGAAATTTTCATAATTTTTTGCGGTGTATTGCTTCTTCGAGAAAATTTTTACTATAATTGCTTTACTATAATTTATTGAAAATGAAACAATGCAGTTTTCCTCCACAGTCCTATAATTGTAAAAACCATTAATCGTTCCGTACATGTTTCGAACTTTTAAGCGTTCATCTTCAGAATATACTAAATAGGATAGTACAAAGTTAAAAACGACCAATAAATATAAAATAAAAGTTTAAGTGGGACTTACCGAGAATGGCGTAAAAGCCCTACCGCCGAATATTGTACCATCTTTGTTAACGCTCGAAATCAATACAAGCAAACAGTAAACCAAAGCAAAGAAGCACACAACCAGTGGATCAAAGAGAAACTTCTTGAATGTCCTAACGGCTCAAGAACATTTTGGTCGGTAGCTAAGGCCGTCAGTCAGAACTTTTACCAAGTCAACCATTTCACCTCTAACACGTTCTGACGGCACCATTGCGACCATAGCAAAGGAAAAAGCAAACTTACTGGCGGAACTATTGTCTTCACATTCAACGGTTAATTTTCAGGGAAGTTCTCCACCGAACATTCCCCCTGTAGAATCGAGAATGCCAGAGATTGTTTTCCGCCACAGCCATGTTAAACGAATCTTGAGGAGTCTTGACACTAAAAAGGCTTCTGGTCCTGACGATATTCCAGTCATTGTAATTAAGACATGCGCTGACGAAATGACACCTGTATTTTGTAGGCTTTTTAGCTTATCCTATCAAAAGGAATAGTTCCCTTTTGCTGGAAAACTGCGCGCGTCCAGCCCATACCCAAAAAAGGCAAGAATACCTTGGCAAACAACTATCGTCCAGTCGCATTGCTTTCAGTTATATCAAAAGTTATGGAGAAGGCTATCAACAAAAAATTATTAAAATACCTGGAAGGCTTCAACATTATTAGTGATCGGCAGTATGGATTCCGTAAGTATAGATCAACAGGAGACCTTCTCGCTTACATGTTACTAAGGTTTAGAACAACGCAACAGAACATCATGGGGAGTCCCGGGCGATAACACTGGAGATTTCCAAGGCTTTTGACCGCGTATGGCATGGGGCGCTTCTAACTAAAGTGAGAGCATACGGCATGCCGGTTCAATTTTGTTCATGGCTGTCGAGCTTCCTTAAATACCGTTCTCTACAAGTAACGATGGACGGATTTCTGTCAGACACGTTTAACATCAACGCCGGAGTCCCTCAAGGTTCTATATTGCCGCCCAGCCTTTTCTTACTATACATTGACGATCTTTTGAAAAAAACTAAAAATAAAAACAATAAACATACCCTGAGATTGCTAGACTTCAGTCAAAGAAGAGCCATTTGCTTGATCGGTGACCATAGTCTTATTAACAAACTAAAAAGCCGTCGAAAACATCGACGGCGGGTTGGCGACTTGAGTCTATTTTACAAATATTTTTATGGCAAGTGCTCAACTGAGGTTGCCCGCTTGATACCACCCAAAGCGGTGCATGATAGAAATACAGGACTAGCCACTGCCGCCCACCAGTACGTGGTTCAGCTTAGTGCCCCTCGAATGACACTATTTCAAAATTCTTTCATCTGGAGAACGTCATTACTCTGGAACGATCTCCCTGAGACCTGAGATCGTTTTCGCCAACGAGTATATTCTCCAAAGATTCAAGACCAGCGTGAATCGTTTCCTGTGCACATGCACCGCTCCCCCAGAGCACCATAAAGGATTTATCCTACAGTGCTGTGCCTTATCATAAAAAAAAAATCGAGTTGAGCGAAACTATTAATGTAAGTGGTCTCAAATTACAAAGACAACTTACAATAATAGTTTAGCGTTTAGCTCAAGTAGCTTCTTGTTTCTAGTCTTACCAGAACAGTTATAATTCATATATCGCAGTAAATTATTGATATATGCGCCATCACTTCCGTCCCTCTAAAGATATTTTCTTAAACAAACGATATTTTGTGTTATTTATATTTATTATTCAAGGGTGTTTTGAAATTTGCATTTTTAGCAAACTATGTTATGCCGATCAGTGGGATATTTAGATTCCATACGTAAGTGAGGGCTCGCCATAGAATAAATCTAAAAATTCCAACCCTAAACAATGCAGTAAACATGAAATTTTACCGTCAAATTAAAAACACCCAGTCTACCATGTGCATTTAGTTTTCCATTAAAGAATAGTTAGGATTTACTTTAGCGTAAATTCATTCCTATATACTAGTTTTAGGATAAATACGATATTGTGCTTCCAAAGTTGCCAAAGTTTCATAATAACAACGCCACGCCGTGATTGTGTAACACTAACAGTGTGTCCCTTCTGTTAGCGGCCCCGAAACTTTACTAATTAGTTCCCTGGAGTATTCCTTTTCTCGACGGCCCGCCGAACAGAGGGAACCCAGAGCTAACAATGTCCCATTTTATTTAAAGTACATAATTATGGTGATAATTAATATACGGGTCCGATGTTTTGTTCTAAGCGGCTTTTGTTGCCCGTGTTTCAATTATTACAATTTGTAGAATTATTGTTAACAATAAAATTAGAGTGACTTCTCACACTTTTCATCCTTTTGTTCTAAATGTATGGGCAGATGCATAGAAACGAGAAGGATGTATAAATCACTTCGCCTCTGGACGCATCAATGGCTTTCCTCTCATCATCATAGTCACAATGTCTTAGCAGACATGTTGTGAACTCGTAAAATGAAATGTTCTAAGTCAGAGCTGGAGGATTGCCGAAACGAAGGTTGTCAATTGCTCTAGAAATTGTATTTCGCCATCTTTCACGATTATTTGTCAATTCGGTCGCTCTTGTGACGCTAGTATTTAGCAATTGTTTTGTCGCATCCACCCAGCGTGTAGGAAAACGGCCACGACGCCGTCCTCCCGGAGCATGACCCTGAACAACAAGTTTTTCCATATTATCACTTCTATGGATATGGCCGAAGAACGTCAGGATACGCGTCAAGACAATGGAAGATAGTCGCTTTGGATTTCCGAGTTCACTCAATATAGAAACATTAGTTCGGTGGGCTGTATAAGGAACTCTTAGTATTCTTCTCCAAGCCCACATTTCGAAAGCATCTATGCGGTGGCGGTCTGCCTTTCTCACAGTCCAAGTTTCAGAGCCATACATAAATATGGAAAAGACAAGAGACTGAACAAGCGACATTTTGGTGGCTTTGGTGACATTATTATCACGCCATATTCTAGTCAGTTTAGTCATAGCTGACCGTGCTTGTTGAATGCGCCGTCGGATTTCAACCTCACAACTATACCTATACAGGGTGTCCGGAAAATACGCGTAAAACGTTTGACGACAGACTCCTGACGTCAAAATAGGTCGATCTAAGCCGACTTAGTATATCCAAATTTGTCTCCTTTAGCCGGTAAAGGGCGTCAAAAACTTGTAAAAATATTGTTTTTTTCTAAATTACGAGAAAACCTGCTAATCGATTTTAATGATTTTTAGTATGTAGACTAATACTATAAAATGACGACTGTAAATAAGTGGAGGTGTTATAAAAGTGATATAATATGTCAACACTTCTCCTGATTTTTTATATCAACGGCGTTATGACAACCCACACACATTTTTGTCGAGTGACTGGATGTATTTGGAAGCTATTTTAAATATTTTTCGTTGGAGGAGCTGCTTTGCCAGAAAAAAAATATTTACAATTACCTGCATACATCAATTATTAACATTAGTAATGAAATTAAAATCAAATTACCTGTAACAATAATTTTTTTAGTGACCTTGTTGCTATGGCATTTAATAATTTGACAATTATTGACAAATTGTCACCAGTCTATGAAATTGACTAAAGTATACAATCAACATGCTTGAATTACAAGTTAATTTTACCATTTAACATGGAAAATTATACGGACTGTGAGAAGGCTGACATGCTCCTGGTATACGGGTTTTGTCAAGGAAATGGGCGTCAGAGTGTTAGGGTTTACATGGAGAGATTTCATAACCGTCGAATACCAATCCGCCAAACATTTGCCAATGTCGAGCGTAATCTTCGGGAAACGGGCAGCTTTGAGAAAAAATTTGAAGGAAGGAGTCGTATGCGAACAACTCGAACTGTGGAAACAGAAGAGAACATTCTGGAAAGAGTTGAAGAAGAACCAAGTACCAGTACCCGTCGCTTAGAACGTGAGTTACATGTTCCTAAAACGATTGTCAATGAGATTTTAAAAGAACAGTTGTTACATCCATATCACGTGCAAAAAGTCCAGGAACTTTTACCGACTAATCCCCCCATGCGGCTTACATTTTGTCAATTTATTAAAAACAAAAGAATCCGTGATCCAAATATTTGTAGAAAAATATTGTTTAGTGACGAGGCGTGCTTTACAAGATCTGGAGTAACCAATCTGCATAACGAACATATTTATTCCGATGAAAATCGACATGCCAACGAAAAATTTGAATTGAAGGGGTAAAATAGCTTCCAAATACTTCCAGTCACTCGACACAAATATCTGGGTTGTCATAACGCCGTTGATTTTTTTTTTATTTTCTATAACACTTCCACATATTTAAAGCCGGTGACTATACTACTAGAAAACGTCATTTTATAGTATAAGTCTACATACTAAAAATCATTAAAATCGATAAGCAGGTTTTCACGTAATTTAGGAAAAACCAATATTTTTACAAATTTTTGACGCCCTTTACCGGCTAAACGAGACAATTTTGGATATAACTAAGTCGGCTTAGATCGACCTATTATGACGTCAGGAGTCTGTCGTCAAACGTTGTACAGGTATTTTCCAGACACCCTGTATGAAAGTATACCAGAATAGTAGATTCTTAAATTCATGGCAACCTATATCGTTTAGATCAATTACAGAATATTCATTCCGTATCTTGTTATGGAATGAAAATACACGCAAAACGCATAAGAAGCAAGTGTTTCAGAATAAATATTCCAACTCAAGAGCGAGAATTTTTACATTCTATTATCAAAAATGATTTTGGAATTATTGCATTCAGTAATGGTCGTGGAGAAAAATAATTTCCATGTGTTCCAATAGGAAGATAGCATCAATCAAAAATATTAATACATGGTGCTAAAAAGTTTCATATTAATTTGAATGCACTAAACAAAACAAAAGCATACTCAATCATCCCATTTTGCTGGAATGATTTTTCAAATTGAGAATAGGCAAGGCCCTTTTTCTCCTGTTGAATGACTATGTGCTACTACCAAGTTAGTTTTGAATTGTTTTGTGATTATTGTTAGATATTTTTGTGCGTTTGCATGTTTTTATTGTCGGTTTACTTTTTGTATATTTCTTTTTATATCTGGTTGTTTCACATTGTCATGTGTGAGCGTACGTTACGAGGGTGGTAGCCAGTCACGTGGTAGGGCATATATACGGCGTCCTTCTGCATGTGTGTGAGATTGTGTGATAAAAATGTTTTCTAAAGCATCCGTCTTCTTGAAATACATTTCTCCAAGAAATGAACGTCCGATTTGAATCTATTTTTTTTAAATGAGAGATTGACTCCTCCAGAAAGTTAGTGTACTACTATATTTGCATACAAACCTATTTTTGTATAAATACAGGGTGTAACAATGATAACCTGATTTTTTCATAAAATTTGTAACACCCTGTGGAGTTCAAAAGTTACAATATCAACTTAAAATTAAAATCAAACTGTAGCATTATCTTTTTGTAACATTTTATTTTTTTGATTTACTCTATTATCTTGGTCACAACAAGAGAAACACAATTTTATAGCATACCATGTTTTTATTAATTTTAATTTCCATTATATGCACTAAAGTGAGTAGCAGGCTATGAAACAACATAAGTTACAGTAAATTGTCATTAGCTAAATACAGGTGTCAAAAAGCATTTCATAGAAGTGTATTTTCAGTGTTAGTCCTTACGTTTTTTTTGCAAAAACCTTTATTTTAATTAATATGCAACATGAAACACCAAATCTTACTCGCGAAGAATGTGATCAAGCATTAATATTGTCTGAGGAAGGAGACTGGAATTACCAAAGAATTGGTAGACGATTTAATGTATGTCATACAACCGTTTCATGAGTTATACAAAGATTTAGAGATACTGGAAGTCATGGTTGCAGACCGGGACAAGGAAGGAATCGAATAACAACCCCTATTCAGGAGCGGTTTTTAAGACTATCAGCATTAAGACAACGTTTTGTAACAGCCCGGACCCTTCAAACCCAGCTTCGAGATGCTAATGGTTTAGAAATTTGTGGTGAAACAGTTCGTCAGCGACTAAGAGAACACAATTTGAGACCTAGAATTGCTGCTCGGGGGCCAGCTCTAACTAGAGATCATCGAAGAGCGAGGCTGAATTTTGCCAGGGAACATCGTAACTGGTTAGAAGCTGAATGGTAACAGGTAATATTTGCGGATGAGTTATAAGACAATTTTCTTTGTACAATAATGAGATGCGCATGCGTGTATATCGACGCCCTAACGAACGATATGATCAGTGTATGGAGGAGGATCTGTGATGGTCTGGGGAGGTACTTCTTTGACTGGTCGCACAGAAATTGTGGTCATAAATAATGGAAGCCTTACAGCTGAAAGGTACATATTGGAGGTTTTAGACCAACATTTAATGCCATTTGCGCCATATATAGGGCAAGGATTTTTGTTGATGCAAGATAATGCCAGGCCTCATATTGCTGGAGTTGTGAGGAATTACTTAGAGGAAGTTAGCATCAATACTATGGCTTGAAGCCCGGATATAAATCCTATAGAGAATCTCTGGGACACTCTTGGGAGGAGGTTACAAGAGGAACGGAACTTGAACACTTTGGAAGACGTGGGGAGGCGACTGATTGAAATATGGGAAGAGCTTGACCAAAATGATATACGGTCGCTTATTTTAAATATAGGCCGTCGTTGCCAAGCAGTTATTTGTGCCAGAGGCGGAAATACTCACTACTGATATTTTTTTACATTTTGTTTCTTTGTTTTCCGTTGTTAAATTTGAATAATAAATTCTAATAAAAACATGGTAAGCTATAAAATTAAGTTTCTTGTTGTGATCAAGATAATAGGATAAATCAAAAAACAAAATATTACAAAAAGATAAAGCTATAGTTTGATTTTAATTTTAAGTTGATATTGTAACTGTTGAACTCCACTAAATTTCTCAGCACTACCGTCGGGGTCCAATTAAAAGTGATTAAGCATATAAGCACCGGCCCCCATAGCCCGTTGACGTCATTATCGTTAGGGCCATGTTTTTAAACAGTCAATCTAAAAATAGCGCAGATCATAGACGGAATACTACCGGATGTCACAAGGAATCTCATTTGCATATGATAAACTGAGAACATAGACCACCGAGAGACGAACTCCTAGAACCGAACTTATTGTTTTTGATTTATTTTGTGAAGTAGGTATACTGATTTCAACGGTCGTCCGAAACCGTTACAATATTTTTGCAGACATTTGGGTGCAATATAGTTTAATAATATAATTTTTTAAGTTGAAAGCCTAGTACGTACTTACCGACAATTATTGACAAACATATAGGCGGAGATTCTTACCTGAGGTGGATAATGTTCGGGCAAATTTTCTGCTGCCTCCCTGTAGACAGCCAGTGCACTCTGTAACCGGCCTTGATCACTATACAGAGCCCCCAACTGTAATAGGGCTGACACCTTAGCGTTTTCGTGCTCCCTCCTGTCTTTGAGGCCGGTGCCGTCCAGTTTCGAAGCTTGACGTAATATCGTGACTGCTTCATCACATCTACCTACAGCAATGAGGGCTGTGCCGAGGTTGACGTAAGCCACTGCAATAAAAAGTGAATATATATAAAATATATAAATATATATTTATCCTTAAGAAGATTTAACTAAACTTGATGTTTGCAAGGTCCAAAAATATGGAAAAATGGCATGGCAGCATAAAAGTCTGTCTAAAGCACAAATATCGTTAATGGGGACAAATTGGCTGATGCCTAGTTTCGTCATTCTCGGAATCGATACATGCATCGAAGCATGTTTCAGTGTCTATGGGCGGCTTTACGTGTGAGGGAGTTCGGCAGTAGTGCGTATATCGTATATTACAGGTAGTCGTTGGTGAATGCTGGCAGTGGCAGAAACTTTCACTAAATTAACAGTGACAAAAACTATCACTTAATAAAATGCCCATAAAAATTAATTAAAGTTTCATCGCAATCGGATAAACGGTATTGGAATGCATAAGGGGCAAACAAAGAAACAAACATTAATTTTTGTGTATACCGTATGTCCACGGATGGACTTTACAATACGTGTAATGGACTAAAAATTCCACAATTAAAAAAAATTGTTTTAGCCAAATGATTTTGCTTTTTGAAAAAACAAGATTTACGTTGAAAAATTTTTGTAGGGTACTTTGGTAACTAGTAAAGATAAAGACTTGCAGTTACTTCGCTACTTTTTGATGAAACAAAAGGTGCCGCAAACAGAATTGTCATAGCTTTTTTAGTTTTTAAGCTACAGGGTGTTTTCGAAAATGTTTACTGTTTGACCACTTCCAATATTTTCGTTATCCTTTAACTTATTGAGAAATTTAAAACTGTTTTCAAGAGTTTTTCAAGCAGATTTTAGTGGTGTGCTTACTTTTATACAGTAAAAAATTGAGTGTTAAATTTAACACTCAATAGGGTATATTAACCAATCAGTATATATTTTAAAAAATACATTTTTGAATGTTTTTTTTTATTTCTGGATGAGTGTTAATTCTTCTTATTTATGGGTAGATACATTTACACTATCGAGTGTAAATTAAACTCAAAGATTATAAAACCTATCCTTCTATGGTGTAAAAGAAATAATGAGAGGTGTAAGTAAACCATTTTTTAATGGTAATTTGTGATTAATTAGTGCAAATATCATATTATTGTAGTGTAAATTTTATTTCATTTGGGTGTGATTTTACTATAGTGAGTGTAAAAAAAATTACAGGGTTTTCCAGTTCTGTAGTAACTATCATTTTGTTTATAAATAAACGATAAATAATACTCAATATTTTCATTCATTTAACAAACCTTTCCCAAGCGATCTGAAGATCTATATATATTAGGTTAATAATGTAAAACATCTTAAATGCATAATTTTTTACATTTCCATTACAAACGCCCGGTTAGTCTGACACTGGAATGACTTAGACAAAGTAAAAAGTATTCTAGCCCTGGGTGGATTATTTTATTACACTCACTATAGTATAGTCACACCCAAATAAAATAAAATTTACACTACAATAATATGATATTTATACTAATTAACCACAAATTACCATTAAAAAATGGTTTACTTACACCTCTCATTATTTCTTTTACGCCCTATAAGGATAGGTTAACAATCTGTGAGTTTAATTTACACACGATAGTGTAAATGCACTTACCCATAAACTAAAAGAATTAACAGTCATCAAAAAGTAAGAAAACCATTCAAAAATGTCTTTTTTACAAGATATACTGATTGGTTTGATGTAGCACTATATCAAAAACAGATAGACACCAAATTGGCACTCACGAACAACGAAGCTGAATTAAACGTAACAACGCTAAATACCAACATTACTGATGCCATAAAAAACGCTAAAACCAAGTGCCAATACAGAAGCCCCCAAAAAACGGACAAACTTAGCGCAAACACGAAGACACTGATGAAGAACAGAAGAGAACTCTCAAATAAATACTCATCAAACAGCGACGAGCTAAGGAGGCTTAACAGAGAAATTTCAAAATCAGTACGAAAAGATGTAAGAAATTACAACACGAGCGAAATTGCCAAGGTTATAGAAGAAAACAAAGGTATGAAATCACTGCGGAAGACCCTCTCAGAGGGAAGAAAAAATATCAGCAAACTGGTAAACACAAGAGGGTACATAACAACCAACAAAACAGAAATATTAAATATCGTTGCGACGTTTTACGCGGAGTTGTATAGCAACCCTAACGATAAACTAGTGAAGGCCGATATACCTAAAATACAAAATCAGGGGTCAGAAGATCTCCCAGAAATCACACTAAACGAATTTCAAGCTGCCTTATCAGAGATGAAGGATAACAAGACCGCAGGCGAAGACGAAATCGAAATAGAAGCAATCAAACAGGGTGGTAGCACTCTACATAAAGCCATCTGTAAACTCTTCAACGCTTGCCTAATAAATAGTACAACGCCTTCTCAGTGGGATCGAGCAACCATAATAATCCTCCACAAAAAGGGTAACATAGAAAAATTGCAGAACTACAGACCTATAAGTCTTCTGTCGCACATGTACAAGCTATTCATGAGAATAATTACAAAGAGGATCACCAACAAGCTAGACCTCTACCAGCCCTGCGAACAAGCGGGCTTCCGAACAAGATACGGCACTAACGATCACCTACAAGTTATAAAAACCCTCATTGAAAAATGTGTCGAATATAACAAACCCCTTTTCCTTATATTTGTGGACTACGAGAAGGCATTCGACATTATAAGCCAAAGTAAAATGTTACAAGCTCTTACAGAATGCCGAGTCGACTACAGATATACGGCTATCATCAAAAACATATATGAAAAGGCCACAGCCAGAGTCAAAATCCACGAGAACACACAGGATTTCCCTATTGAAAGGGGAGTACGGCAGGGGGATGTACTATCTCCAAAACTATTTACAACCCTCTTGGAGTATATGTTTAAAAAGATAGGTTTCGACGAAATGGGTATAAACATAAATGGCGAAAAATTAAGCCACCTAAGATTTGCTGACGACATCGTCATTATCGCGGACCGCATCGATGAAGCTAAGGAAATGTTGCATAGACTACAACGAACATCGGAAACTGTAGGACTGAAAATAAACTTCAACAAGACCGAATATTTGACAAATCTCGTAGTGAGCGAAGAAATAACAGCAGAAGGAAACCCTATTAAGCAGGCAAGCTCGTATAAATATTTGGGCCACGAGATTTGCATTGGACGGGACAACCAAACTTGTGAGATAAAACGCAGAATCGGCCTAACATGGGCAGCCTTCGGCAAGTTAAAATATATTTGGAAATCAAACATCCCAGTATGTCTAAAGAGAAAGGTTTTTAACCAGTGCGTATTGCCTGTACTCACCTATGGAGCAGAAACTCTCACCCTCACAAAGCAATCCGTGAACAAAATACGCGTCGCCCAAAGAGGGATGGAAAGATCAATGTTGAACCTTTCTCTCAGAGATAGGGTACCAAATGAACAATTGCGGCTGATGTCGGGTATAACTGATGCCATAGAACGTATAGCCATTTTGAAATGGAACTGGGCTGGTCATGTAGCTAGATTTACGGACGGGCGGTGGACCCGAAAGATCTTGGAATGGAGACCGCGGCAGGATGCATATCGTAGTAGGGGACGCCCACCAACAAGATGGTCCGACGATATCAAGAGACTCCGGACAAATTGGATAAGTGCTGCTCAAGAACGGCATGGATGGAATCGATTGCGGGAGGCTTATGTCCAGCAGTGGACGCAGATGAGCTGATTGATGATGATGATGATGATGATGACTGATTGGTTAATATACCCTATTGAGTGTGGTCCTATATGTACCATCATTGAGTGTTAAATTGAACACTTAATTTTTTACTGCGTATTAACTCTAAGGTTAAAATATGTTATTATTTAGGGAGAATAGACCACTTTTTGTACCCACTGAAAAATGTTTTTATTAATTCATTTATCTAAACATAAAAACTTTGCAATATTATTATGTTTCCCGAAATATATATTTAAGCAACCATAACTGTTTCTTTGGTAAAGGGCTTGTTTATACGTTGGAATTCCCACGTAAAGTCTTAAACTTTATAATGTTAATGGAGAAATTCAACACTAAAGTTAAAAGGGTTCCCGTATATCTGTATAATATAGAGCTAAAGTCAGGCAATACCCTTAAAAGTTAGATTGTGGCTTTCTATACTAATATTATAATTAGTACTTATAAAATTTTAAGGTTTTTGTAACCATATTTGGTTGCAAAAGTTCATTCATTAAATAATCCCTTTTAAAAGACGTATAGTTAAAATAATCTCATAATATATTCTAGGCCTAAAATCATTTACGCTGAAAATATTCAAGGGTCCATTTTTCTCCGCTGAGAAGGTGGCATTGTTCAAATGCCTATGCTAAAATATTCCGAAAAACTGCCTGGACCCTTATATTTTAAAGCCTATGTTGCCAGCTGGGTTAAAATAATTTTGCATACAAAAATGTGGACAGTACAGTGGCGTCCGACCAATAAGAAAAGACAGTAGACTATTTTACAAATAGTGGTTTTTAAGGTTAAGTAGGTACAGTTGTTGGGGAAACGTGTATCAACATGTCAAAGAGAATAGGTTGGTATAGTTCGTATATCTATCTTACAAACTCATTATAAATGTTAATCCCTATGCCGATAAGACCCAGCGGGTGATCGAATGAAAGCAGGGACGCACTCGTTGCTGATAGAATAAAAGGTTGCGCTGCTTTAAGATAATAATATACAGTATGTCTCCGTAAGTTCGCACCATATGGAAAACTTTTTTATTATTAATTTTACGAAAAAAAGTTATTCTTTATAAAAAGCTCTGCATGGTCTAAAACCTAAAATGCCACTATCAGATATTAAATTTTCCCAGGCATATACGGGGTTTGTCAAAAGTATGAATTTTGCCCAAGAGTAAACTACCTTTATATTTGACAATATAGAAAATTGTGTGAAAAATGGGGTGTAGGTATGTGTCGGAGGAGTAGTACCTTTTATTTTGGACGGTCACTCCAAGAGTATAAACTGGCGGAGGTTCAAATAACTGGTCTCCACGAGACAACCAACTCTCACTTGCTGGCTCCAAGCGCCACACCCTGCTAAACTGTATTGACCTACAGGCTAAACCAAGTGAGGGTAGCCAGATATGGTGAAATAGCTGCGTCTGACCCAGAATGGGCGGCAGCAAACAGCGTCTGTTTCCTCATGTTAGAGGCGGCTGAAAAAAAAAGGTCAGGAAAGCAACGGGAAACTACCTGACTGATATTAATTCCCAGGACAACCTTGTCCACTAAACTCATCATGACAGGAAAACCTAAGAATTTGGCCCTCAGTCCCGGGCAGGTGTTGAATTACCAGAGGGTGCTAAGAATCCCCCGGCTTGACATGATGAAAACGAAACTACGCATGGGAACTTGGAACACGAGAACCCTTTTTGCACCAGGCAAGCTTGATAATGCCATTAAAGAAATGAGAAGATTAAACCTCGACATTCTTGGGATAAGCGAGACAAGATGGCCAAGTAATGGCTTATGTAGAAAGGATAAGGAGACTTTTTTCTATTCCGGAAATGAAGACCATCAACACCGAAATGGAGTGGGTTTTATATTGAGCGACCGATTGGCTGGACATGTATCTAATGTAGTAGCGTACTCCGATAGAATTGTCCTCTTGCAACTCCAGGCCAAGCCCATCAACATTAATCTGATACAAGTATATGCCCCCACCGCGGATAAACCAGATATTGAAGCTGAACAGTTCTACGAGCAGGTTCGAGAGGTGATCGGCTCTCTTAAGTCCAAGGAGGTTGTCATAGTATTGGGCGATTTTAATGCCAAGGTAGGAAAAGGGGCTACCGAAACAATAGTCGGTCCCTTTGGATTGGGGGACAGAAATGAACGAGGTGATATGTTGGTACAATTCTGCCGTGAGGAAAATCTTGTTATTAAAAATACATTCTACAAGCTACATCCCAGACGTATTTATACATGGAAATCACCAGCTGATGGACCTCAAAATCTTGTAAGAAACCAGATCGACTACTGCCTAGTAAATCAAAGATTTAAGAACAGCATTACTCGAGTTGCTGCATACCCAGGGGCAGACATAGGGTCAGACCACAATCCTATTATCGCTGACTTTTCTTTTCGTTGTAAGCTGATAACTAAAAAACCCAGCCCACCCAGGCCCAAAGTTGAAATGCTAAAACAACCGCAGATACAGGAATCTATGGAAGCAGAACTGCAACGGCTCTGCCAAGAGAATCGCCCCGAACAAGAGACAACGTCGAATAACATTTGGCATAAGTTAGAGTCAAATATACAAATGGACACTCAAGCTATTCTTGGTCATAGCACGAGAACAAAACGCAAACCATGGATGACTGATGAGATCCTGGATCTGATGGAAGATCGACGACTAGTCAAAAACGATAAACCAAAATACAGAGACATAGACAAGCTTATCAGGACCAAAATAAGGGTCGCGAAAGAAACATGGATCCGTGAGGAATGCGAGGAAGCTGAAAGACTGCTTGGCTTGCACGACTCGTTTAACTTCCATAAGAAGGTCAAACAAATCTGTGGATGTCACAAACAATCAAAGCTACCCTCTATTAAGGACGAAACCGGAAAGCTTATCTTGGAGAGGGACAAACTACAAGAGACCTGGAAGAACTATGGAGAGGCTCTTTTTAAAGATATACGAACCGAAAACAAGAATAACTACCAGCAACAATTAAGTGGACCGGGAATCCTAGAATCAGAGGTCACTAGAGCAATCAACTCCACAAAGAACGGTAAAAGTCCAGGACCTGACAACGTATATGCTGAAGTTCTGAAGTGCACCAACGTGAAACTCCTTACGTATCTGTTTAATAAAATATATGATGACGGCCACCTACCCGAAGACTGGCTCAAATCCACATTTGTTACAATACCCAAAAAAACAAACCCGAAGAGCTGTGACGATTACAGACTTATAAGCTTAATGAGCCATGCACTTAAAGTATTTCTACGTATAATTCATTCTAGAATCTATAACAAATGTGAAAAGATGAGCGGAGAAACACAATTTGGCTTTGTAAAGGGTCTGGGTACTCGAGAGGCCTTGTTTTCGATGAAGCTTCTGGTACAGAAATGTTACGACCAGCGCAGGAATGTGTTCATATGCTTTATCGACTACCAGAAAGCATTTGATAACGTAAAACATGACTTATTGATTGACAGATTACGCGAAATAGGTATTGATGACAAGGACATCAGAATAATAAAACATCTGTATTGGGGTCAGTGTGCTGAAATCCGAATTAAAGAAGACCTCATGACGGACGAGTTCGACATTGCTAAAGGTGTCCGACAAGGATGCGTGCTGTCTCCCATACTTTTTAACATATATGTAGAGAAGATCTTTCAGTTGGCTCTGGACAATGTGGAGGCTGGAATAAAGGTTAACGGCAGGGCCATCAACAACATCCGATACGCAGATGACACTGCAATTTTAGCTGACAGTCTTGAAGAGCTGCAGAACTTGCTGGACAGTATTGCCGAAGTTGGCGAACGCTATGGATTGCGAATTAACATCACAAAAACAAAAATGATGATCATCAGCAGGCAAGAACATAATAACATCAATCTCACAGTCCATGGCGAAACAATTGAAAGAGTGTCTAAGTTCAAATACCTGGGAGCAACTCTTAATGAGAGATGGGATTGCGATGAAGAAGTAAAGGCACGTATCGGAATTGCCAAGACAACTTTTCTGAGAATGAAAAACATATTTCGTCAAAGAACACTACCGGTTGAGCTACGGCTACGTGTTATCAAGTGCTACGTGTGGCCCCATCTTACTATATGGGGTAGAAACTTGGTCGCTTAAAGTGAGGACATTAAACCGAATCGAGGCATTTGAAATGTGGACGCTACGGCGAATGCTTCGGATTTCCTGGACCGAACATGTGTCGAATAACGATGTTCTACTAATTGCTAGAGTAGAGAGAGAACTCTTAAATATCGTTAAGCAACGAAAGACGTCATACCTGGGACATATCCTCAGGGGGGAACGATACTCTGTTCCAAAACTCATACTCCAGGGCAAGATCGAAGGAAAACGAGGACCAGGACGAAAGCAGCACTCCTGGCTTCGTAACATCAGGGATTGGTGCGGGATACCAGATGCAGGATCTATATTTCGCCGGGCTGAAAACAACACCCTAGTCATTTTATGATGGACAAAGGTCCCCTACGTGCAAAAGATGCACACGGGACTAGAAGAAGAAGAAGAAGAAAATTGTTATTGAAAAAAGTTGAACAGAACCAAAAACCACGTTTAAATATGCAATTACACCCATTTACGATAAAAAATATAGGTTTTGTTATTTTTTTATAATTTTTATATTGCAAATAAGAAAACACATACAAATAATAAATTGTAACAATAATAATAATAGATATAAATATAAATTAAATTTTCATTCATTCCACTAATGCCTCAAAATATCCACCCTCTCGTTCAATACATTTCATCGTTCTATTGGCAAATTTCCTTAATACTTTCCTTATCATTTCTGAAGAAATTTCCCGGCATGATTGTGTAATTATCCTCTCCAAATGATTAACATCATGAAAAGGCCATTGCTGGTAAACTTTTTGTTTTAAGTAACCCCATAAGAAGTAATCTGGAGGAGTTAGGTCAGGGGATCTAGCAGGCCAAAAAATATCTGAAAATCTGTGCATAACTTTTCCATTGAACAAACGTTCAAGATATGCCCTAACATTTAATGTACTGTGGCATGTTGCACCGTCCTGTTGGAACCAAATACATTGACGTTCTTGTAAACGTAGTTCGTCCATGAAGTCACTGATCTGATTTTGCAAAAATTGTAAATAACGTTCGGCATTCATAGATTGGTGAAAAAAATACGGTCCTATTAATCTGTCCTCTTAAATACCACACCACACGTTCGTTTTAAATGAATATTGGTCACGATACTTTATTGTAAAATTGGGATTTTCATCAGACCACCAGCGACAATGTTGTGACGAGACAGTTCCATTTGAAGAAAACGTTGCCTCATCGGAAAAAATTATACGTCTCGGAAAAAAACGGTTCTCTTCTAACTCTTCTTGGATGAGAGAGCAAAAATCAAAGCGCCTATAATAGTCCCTTTCTTTCAATGTGTGAACGATTTTTGGTTTGAATGGTCTGAAATTATTTCGTTTTAAAATTCTTCCCACTATATCTTTACTTACATTTTGTTGTATTAACGACTTTCTTTTGCGCAATGACACTTTTGGATGTTCTACAACAGGCAGCATTACTTCTAACTGCGTGTTCTTATTAGCAACCAGTTTTTGGCGTTTTCCATTAAAGTTATTGTTTAAACTTCCAGTAGTCTTAAATTTATCCATTATTCTTGTAACAGTTGAATAATTAATATTTTTATTGGGATGTCTATCATTAAAAATATTTGCTGCTTCTCTATGCGTTTTATAGTTTTCTCCCACAATCAAAACAATTTTAATTTCTTCAGAACTTAATAACACCATTTTTATGTACTTTATAAATTTTAACGCGTTTGGACGGTCGCTGTCAAACATTTCTTGCTATCAACAATTCATTTGTATGTCAGAGCACCCTAGATTACATGTAACTACAGTTAAATTTTCATTATTATTGTAAACATACGTTTCAAAAAAGAAAAATATTTTTTTTTCGTCGTAAATGGGTGTAATTGCATATTTAAACGTGGTTTTTAGTTCTGATCAACTTTTTTAAATAACAATTTTCGATATTGTCAAAACTAAAGGTAGTTTACTCTTGGGCAAAATTCAT
The DNA here is from genome assembly GCA_963920685.1 of Polydrusus tereticollis. Taxonomy (NCBI): domain Eukaryota; kingdom Metazoa; phylum Arthropoda; class Insecta; order Coleoptera; family Curculionidae; genus Polydrusus; species Polydrusus tereticollis. The sequence continues at coordinate 36,066,629 of OY987331.1, forward strand.
ATTTTTTGACAAACCCCGTATATGACTGGGAAAATTTAATATCTGATAGTGGCATTTTAGGTTTTAGACCATGCAGAGCTTTTTATAAAGAATAACATTTTTTCGTAAAATAAGTAATAAAAAAGTTTTCCATATGGTGCGAACTTACGGAGACATTACTGTAAGTACATAAAAGAGTGGAAAGAAATATTTTTTTTTATCTACCCGCAACCAAAGTGTCATACTGATTTTTTATGTTAGAAAGAAAACCCGAAAACATGTTTTATTTAATTATTTTATTTATTTATTGAATTCTTTACAAACACTATAATAATTAATAGTAATTATATGTAAAGTTGCATATGATCTAGCTAGAATAATAGAATAACCTATAATAACCACAATAGCAGGGCCGTCTTTAGGTATGTGGGGGCCCCTGGCACTTTTGGCGTTGTGGCCCCTCTACCATCTTTGTATCTTAAAAAAAGCGCCGCAGGGAAATTTTTTTTAGGTGCCACGCCCTTTTTTTGGACTATTAAAATCTAGAAATTTACTTTTCGATAGCCCTACCCGAGAAAACGTAGAAATAAAGAAATTTCTAAATATAAACGCCAATATTTTTATTTTAAATATTTTTTTTTAAGTGGGGTAGTATTTCTGTCGATGTATTAAATTTGAAATATTGATTCATGTTGTTAATTATTGTAAATGAATGAATGATGAATAATTTAATTTTAAGTTTTCTCTTTACTATTGAGCCGAGGAAGGGAGGGGGGGGGGGGCGAATCCTAAATACGCCAATGCCCCTGTTACGAGATTTTTGAAAAGTGAAAAAAAGTTAAAATAAAAAAAAAATCTTTATTTGGCGATGCTACATAAGAGAGGTAAGTGGGATACCTCAAAATAAACAATAAAAATTCAAGAACCAAAAATTAATCTACATTGACACCAGTGGCTTCTTTCTAGATTTTTGATGGGCAAAATCATTCATTATTTCCTCAAAATCAAGTTCTTTAAGAACATCATTTTTTATATTTATCAATGACAATAGTACATTATTTAACGAGGGTATAATGAAGGCTATATTACACGAGATTTTAAAACACGAGCCGAAGGCGAGTGTTTTAAGGATTCGAGTGTAATATAGCCATTATACGCGAGTCAAATACTATACTTTATCTACGACTATTCAGTATTCAAGAAGTTAGAAAATGGATTCAGAGCAACATATTTTATTACAATAGGATTATTATTAATGGTATTTCTTATCAACAACAAAATGTCACAGCGAAACTTAAATGACTGAGGAAAAAAATGATTCGTTTACTTGTCAATCGGTTGCTATGGTATTAATACCATTCACGCCTGCTTAAACTAGATCTGGTGCGTTTTTATCGTAATTCAGGTAACTTTGTTTTGTTGGGACCGTGGAATATGAAATCTCATATTCCACGGCTGTGGAATATGAGTAACTATGGTAATATGAACCACATTATATATGTACTAACAAACACATTATGCTTCTATTATTAAATAGTCGTAGATAAACTATTTAGTCTTTCTTGAAGCATAGTACTCCGAAGTTCATTTTTAATTCTTGCAAGCTTTGAAAAAGAGCGTCACCACTACAGTTTGTAATCATCAATGATAAGAAAATCCTTCGTGATATTCCAACATTTGGAAAAGTGTCTTCAATTTCGTCTGTACACAGAAGAAGGTATGAATCTGAAATACTTATTTGTTGGTTTGCAATGCTACTATTCCCCTTTCCTTACTGATGATTACTTTTTTTTATGATTTTTTAAATAAACATTTTAGTCAAATTAATGTTATTTCCCAGTTAATAGTGTTAATACATAAGCCTTTTTAAGAAATTCTGTCAACCGTAGAGGGATCGGCGGGTCCCCCCGTGGCCGGGGGCCCCGGGCCCGGGCCCAGTGGGCCCATGCCCAAAGATGGCCCTGCACAATAGAAACATATAAAACAACAAAACAAGAACAATAGAAAAGAAGGAAAATAATAAAGTAATATACCTAGCAGAAGTTCACAGAATGAATTCCAGAAGTACAGCCTTTAGTGTTTTTAAATTGATATGCAATATGTCTGTTTGGACCTCGCTTAAAATTTCGTTCACCACAGCCATCATTTTGTTAAAAGGAGATATACTGCTTGGATTTACACTAAATAGTTTTTGTTTAATAGGAAATCTTAGGTTTATTTTTGGTACATTAAAGCGTATATAATTTATTAAGTTGCAATCCTTATACTTAACATTATTTAAAATATAATACAGATATATCACAGCCTGCTTTTTTCTTCTTTGCAAAAGAGACTCAAACCTAAAGCCATCAAGCATAGATTTGAATGAGACCTTGTAAGGGTACATGTTATTCTTAAAGACATAAAGGTAGCGTAGAAACCTCTTTTAAAGATTAGGTCTCACTAATGCAGTGTACAGTCTAATTATAGCGGATATTCTGAAAGATTTTGTATTTCTGATCAAAAATCCCAGGGCCTTTATTGATTTCTCAGTAATATGTAAGAAATGATTATTAAACTTCAAATTTGACTGGAATAACAATCCCAAGTCCTTTTTTTTCATTTTCGCGCTGTAATATGTCATTACAAATTTTGTAATTGTTTTGGATTGGGTTTGTTTTTCTTGTAACTGTTACAACTAAACATTTTTTTATATTGAGATACATTTTATTGTCTGAAAACCAACTTGTTACACTATCAATAGCGAGCTGGAGCAAGTCACAGTCTGTCTGCGCCTTCACAACCCTGTAAAGCTTAAAACGTAATTTAATAATAAGTAATAATAATAAAATAATATAACAGTATATAAGATACAATACAATTTAAATTATGACATATAGGACGGTTATTAATTAAAACAAAATATAGATATACCTACATAAAAGTACCTTGTAAGAAAAATAATTATTACATTTTTACCCAAGTTAGTTTCACTGTCACTGTCGTCATCCAAGTTCACAATAATTCTTTCTATGGGTAACAGATCTATATTTACGTATGATTTTTTTACTTTTAAACATGCGCTACACAATTTTCCCAGCTTTTGTTCGGAATATTTTGCATCTCTGACTGTACTAAAGGTTAGCGAAACATTATTCCTCCTTACCGATGCTTTCAGCTGGTGCCATATATTATGTTCAATTGGGTTGAACATGCAATGACAAGGAGGAAGTCTTAACACGGTGTGACCCATTCCTGCCGCCAAAGTGTCACAATAATATTGCTTCTTTATGGAAAATGATTCTAAAACTTCGAGCAATTGCTTTTTTGTGTAATTTTCCTCAAAACATATTATTTTCCGTCATATGGTATTGTATGCATGGTAACTTTTGTGTCATCGCAACACGGAACTTTATTTAACCTACGACTGTGGTAGCTTGCATTATCCATCACTATCACACTATTTGGTGGTATATTCCTTCCATCCTGTCTATATCCATGGACTGTAATTAGGTATTCCATCCTTCATCTTTTTAACCGGTCCGATTCCATAATTACTTGTCGTTTGTTAATTTATTTCATTTTAAAACCGTTTCTTAAAATACATATTTTTAGAGTCTCACGACAACACTCTATTCCTGTATCATCTTTTTTTAATCCTTGAAATAGGGTTTTTAAAGTGGGGATCATTTGTTCTCTGTACATGGCATATATTCTTCTACGAATTATATCGGCATTCGTCACGTCCAGTTTCTTAAAAGTAAAAGAGTCTTTCCTCTTTCTTCTCCCCACTATAGGTTTATTTACAACAAACCACACTGTGCTCACTGGCCTGCGTGTCAAAGCTGCCGCTTCCTTCACTGCATCAAATTTTGAGAAACCACGTTCAAGAAGGGTGGTGTAAACGTCGATGATTATTTTTTTTTTGTCAACTGATAAAATATCACGCTTTAATTGGTTTTTATCACGACCCGTAGATCCACTTGGCCTACTAGTTTCTTCCAACGGATAAAACATTCTTAGATATCACGTTTAATTGGCAACAAATAACTTCTTGTCTAAACCAATACAAAAAAAATCAGCATATTTAAGTAACTAAATAAACCTATTTTATTTTACCCCAGTTATTTTAAGAGGACTACTGAGAAAATATAATAGTCTTTAAATAGATCCGTACCTGGAGTCCCCATATCAGGTGGCCGAATTTTACACCACACAATAGGTTATTATGACGGTAAGGGATTAGCATTTATGATGAGTTTTGTAAGATACATAGACGCACCATGTATGCTGTGTGCGTGCGATTTCAATTTCTGCCATCATTGGTTGTAAAAAACATAAGGGTTATAATTTGTTCATGCAGTTATTTGTGTTCAGTTACGTAGCTATAGTCAAAAGAGCGTCGTGACGGTACTTGTAAAACGTCAATATTGGGACACTAGCTACCTATTGCGTCAAAGATAGGTTGAGTCGTATCGCGCGCCGGTTGGGAGAGAGATTCCACGATTGCTCCGTGAAGCAATTGCTCTTATGCACGCTCCACGATTTTAATGCCTTTTTGGGCAATTAATGGTACAATATAATAAACTTATTAAAAAAAATGTACCTATTACAGTAAAACCCAAAACAAACACAGTAAGTAGACATTGCCTACAAAACGCACTCTTCCCCAATTCTTTGTAATGTTCCAAAAGCTAAATCTACGCCGCCCTTGTCTTCATGTGCACCGTGTGTACTCCAACAAAAATTCCGTGCTAAACTCGGCTTGGCCCAAAGTGAGTAAGGCCGGTGTGGGCTGCATTTAAATTTGTTGATTTTGCATATTTTAGGAGTTTTTGTTATACAAATGGCTATTTGATTCGGAGGGACTTTTGTGTGTGGTCAGCTTCGATTTAAAATTATGCATGGAAGACCCACGGACGGCAATGGGGTTGTATGTATTTATTTTATCGACTGATTTAAATACTAAGGGAGTCGTAAATGATACAAAGCCGAATATAAAATACCTTTAATATATAAAAGGGGTTGTGCAATATACAGGATGGTCAAATAAATTACACGCACTGTGTAGCCAGCACGCACATCTTGATAAAAAAAAAAAAAAATTGGTTCAGCCAGTAAACCTGCGAGATGGCCGACATGTCATGTGACAACAGTCATATTTCAGCTATTTAATTTTTAGTAAGAATAATGTTGGCAGCAATACAATGGCGAGCAGCTGTTTATGGTCAGAACCGGACTTAAAAATTGTAATAAAATAATGTTAATTTCCATAATATTGAAAACAATTTTTTTAAATATACATGGTATTCCTTAATAACCTAGTAATATTTCGGGGCGACTTCTCATGATATTTTTAGGAGAGAAGTTTATCTGAACGTATGCCCGCAACGGCCACATTTTTGCTACTAGGTGTTTTTATTTTATACTATCTCTGAAAGTACTTAAGATTATTTTCAATTTTAGTATGTGTTAATAGGATATAAAACCACATACTTTATTTAGAAAAGTTAGAGTGCTCCACCAAGTGGCTTGCAAACATGTCTTCTGATAATTTTTTATAAAACAAGTGGTGCACGGCTGTCATTTTTTCGTATGCGTATTTTTTCTGTCATTAGGTGAAATAGCACTTTGTCAGTCAACATTTTTTTTCAGTTTATTTATTGTTACACAGATTTACAAAGTAAATATTAACATTGTCAAACTATTATTAAAATTTTAAAACTAGTCTATATAAATACATAACATAATAAATGAAAATGGAAAGAACATACACTTTAGTGTATGTGACATCAGACATACATAACACACATATGAGTCGCAAGATTCATGAAGGACCGAAATACTTATCAATGGAATAAAAGCAATTACATGTGAGGTAGGATTTAATTTCACATTTGAATCTGTTTATATTTACTATTTTTTTGAACAGGAGCCAGTGATTAAAAACTTTTTGAATGCTCTAAGCCGAAAGCAAGGAATGTGAATACTGCTCCTGCAATCCCGTGTAAAGTAGGAGTGAAATTTGTCAACTGTCCTAAATTTGTCATGATCATTAATTAAATTATTGGAATTTCTCTCTTGTAAGAAAAGTAAACGTATAATTATTAATAAGAGGTAAAAACATTGTGTTGAACTTGTCTAGTAAATACACAAGAACTGAGAGCAAAAAATGGTACACAAAAAGGATCAAAATAAAGGTAGTAAAAAAAAATGGCAACATAAAATTAGCTCTACTCGTCATCATCTGTTGAGTTCAGAATACATGTCGTATATTTCGTTTCTTATCTCCATGCAGAGGTTTTTAGGTGCTTCGTCAGTTAAATATTTTCGTCTGGGTCGTTTCAAAACCAGTGTGGATTCCTGGCATCCATTTTTGTATTTTCGTACCGATTCAATTGATATTTGCAAGGCTTTGGCAGTTTCCTAAAATTAATGTGGCACTATTAATATTTAATAAGTAATCTCGAAAACTTTGGACTAGGAAGTATGACATGTTGTGAGAAAAACCTCAATTACTACTACTAACCTTGGTCGGAGGCAACTCAGGGTGGTTTTCCACAAAATATTTGAAAACATTTTGAACAAACTGCTGGGCAACTTTATTTCCTTGCATGAGACAATAACCTTGTTTAGGTGAAGAAGATGCTTCAGCACAATAATCATGGTCCATAACTTGTTCACTCATATTTTCCTATAAATACAATAATAATTATCTTAAGAAGTGTTATTTATAAAAATAAAGGTTAGAATACTTAAAACGAATAAATAATTACAAATGTCTAAAATACTTACCGGCAACGCAATAGTACGATGGAAATAGCTCTGAAAAGAACTGTTTTTAGTATTAAATGAAGTTTCAAGGCACAAAAATGGATAAAAACGAATTAAAATGGCAAATCAAAACACCAAAACAATGTCGCCTAAAACCTGAAACAATAACACTTGAATATTACTTTATAATTATATCTCTGTCTAGCACGTTTAACTCCATTCAAGACGTATTTCGACGCCCGAAGCCGGTGTATCGGTTTACATGGCAATGTGGATTCAATTAATAGTACGGGAAAATAAAACAAAAAAATTTGCAGAACTTAATTCTTGCTTTTATATTTTACATGTCCTGTAATAAAACTAAAAAGTGTTTTTGTGTGTGTGTGTGTGTGTGTATGTGTATATGACTTTTTTGGCACTGGTTCAAACCAACTGGCCAGCTTTGATACATGTTTTTAGAGGAGGGAAATGAAAAAAAAAAATTTTTACGGTTACTTAAAAATCAAAAGCTCATAAAAATATAAATATGGAGAAAGATTTGTTTTGACTTGCATTATCTTAGCGAACAATCATAAACATGGAGGTCGGTATTAGCGTTTTAAAAACGAAGTTTTTCGTAGTGGGTAAGCGTTTATCCTAAAAATTAATTAAAATATATTGATTTGCCCGTACTATTACAACTATAGCAGCGAAGAAGCAAAGCCTGACCTGGCCTGTGATCGTATAATGGTTCCTGTTAGTTAAGCACCGGTGTGTGTCTCTCTCTTGCATGTATTTAACTCAACACGAGGAAACATGATAGATATACGATCTAGGAACCTAATAAAAGTTGCTTTTGTATATGTTTGGAATTTAATTTTAATAATTTCTGGTGTGAAATCCTAGTAACTTTTTATCTTCGTTTAAACGTGATTTGAGAGCACTGACATAATTTGCCCGTCGCCATCTTGCAGGTTTACTGGCCGAAAATACAATAGTTACTTTAAGATTATAAAATATTGGGTGTCAATGTCAAAGCGTTGCCTCGCGAAGGCTTATTCTGTGGCGTCGTGTTTTGTATAAAAATTGATCCTTCTGAGCAGAGAACAGAACACCAATCTACAGAGAAGAGCCATGAGCCCAACCCTAACCCATTAAGACATTGAATGTGTGAACTATTAGAGACAGTGTAGTTATAACTGTTGTAAATACATAAAAAAATCGGAAACCGCAAAGTAATGAAAGGTTTTTGTTTTAGTTCCTTATCAATATGACTTTACAAATAATAAAGTAAGCTCTTTAACAATATAAAATTCCAAATGCAAATTACTCTTATTCCAGAAATTCCTATTTTACGCCTCGGGCACTTTTCTCATTTAAAAGGGATTTTCATATAAAAAGTGGCAATTAGAAGAACTTGGCTCCTTTGGTAAATTACGTATTCATAGGTTTTGCCTTTGTGTTTCAAGTCGAATCTATTCCGTCAGTAATTCAGTGGAGATTTCGTATTCCTTGTGATCATGGTCATACTTAATAACTAATATATGCAATAAGAATATATTTAGTAGATAATTTAGATAGAGCTTCCTTAAGGGCTAATCTAATAACTATGCATTTCTACGGGATCATAAGGGTTATCTCAACTGTTTGCCCTCCATTTTTGTCTTTAGTATGTAAGTGGGCAATCATAGAATTCCACTTGACAATGACGTTACTGCTATTAATATACAGTGTGGGAAAGAAGTATGGACTACCCTTAATATTTACATTATCTTTAGTTTCTATGAGAAACGCTCAAATACGTCCATTTAATTTACTAAAAAGATGGGGAAAGACACAAAGTCTCAATCTCCAAGTTGTAAAACACTTGGAATTAAACACAATAAAATAAAATAAGACACGATAGTACCGGAAGGGAGAACCTAACCACGCAAGTATTTGTTTATATTGTTAAATATCACATGGGGCTCGCAATCAAAAACATCATTCACACAAGTGAGTACCGGACTTTTCTTTGCTTTCGTAATTTCCATCTTCTCTAACAGATTTAATCTAACACCCTTGGGGCTTTAAAGATAAACACATCATTTTAGTGAATTGTATGTAAGGTCTCTTCGAGTACAATGGACGATTTCTACAAACGTTCATTTAGTTTTTTTTCCACTACTAACCTATAACATCGCCATTATTAACCGATTATTAACGTTAGAAATCGTTTTTCTCTACCTTATAAGTTATTATTGACCATGGTCAATAATAAGGCATTGAAATCCATTATTGACCGATCTTCAAGAATCTATTTGAACGCAGGTAACTTGATTTTTTGATTCTACAACATGAATTCATGAACATTAATAACCTGAAAGGTGATTTCTTGTGGTTAGGCAACCAGATAATTATCAATACATATTAGATTATTAGAGATGCTTGATATTGTAAACTATCGATACAATCAGTAATAAATATAGGGTATAAGAGACAATCATTCGTCATATTCATTAGAAGGACAGATTCGGGTCGTAATAAAGCTTAAAATCAGTAATGTCAAAATAAATTAATTAAAAACGGACTTTGTCACTTTAATAAATATTTTAGAAAAATATCGGCACTTTGATATATCGACGAATAACTTACCATTCCTAACAGAACCTAACCTAATCTCAGGATCAAAGGAAAATAAAATAAAAACATTAGTAAAGAACACTATAACAACAAACTCGTGAAATCTGATGACATAAATGAACAAAAATTGACATTAACAAAGCCACCTGGCAAAACAACAAAATATTTTGCCAATTCCAAAGCGCAGGTAACTTGATTAAAAAACATACTTATACCTACCTATAATTATTAATACTATAAAGATAAATGTCTTATAAAAGTTTGTAGTAGTGGAAAAAATATTTAATTAACCACGGTTTAGACAGCATATAGTCCTCGCGTCTTAAATCACTCGTCGCTCCGCCACTCGTGATTTAAACTTGCCGCTGGGGCAATGATGATGGCTGTCAAAACCCTTGTTAATAATACTATTTTGCACTACTAACCTATAACATCGCCATTACTTACCGATTATTAACGTTAGAGATCGTTTTTCTCTACCTTCTAAGTTATTATTGACCATGGTCAATAATAAGGCATTGAAATCCATTATTGACCGATCTTCAAGAATCTATTTGAACGCAGGTAACTTGATTTTTTGATTCTACAACATGAATTCATTGTGGTTAGGCAACCAGATAATTATCAATACATATTAGATTATTAGAGATTCTGGATATTGTAAAATATCGATAGAATCAACATTTTTTCTCCTTTCATCCTTAATTCTGGAGGTGTCCACATAATAATATCACTAACATTTTCTTCGCTCATTTTAAAAAAAAAAAACGGAAAACTCGAAAATTGACATTAACAAAGCCACCTAACAAAACAACAAAATATTTTGCCAAGTCCAAAGCGCAGGTAACTTGATTAAAAAATATACTTATACCTACCTCTATAATTTTTTATAATAATTATTAATACTATAAAGATAAATGTCTTATAAAAGTTTGTAGTAGTGGAAAAAATATTATATTAACCACGGTTTAGACAGCTTATAGCCCTCGCGTCTTAAATCCCTCGTCGCTCCGCTCCTCGTGATTTAAACTTGCCGCTCGGGCAATAATGATGGCTGTCTAAACCTTGGTTAATAATATACTATTAAAAAGCTCTTAAAAAGGAGAATAAGACAAAGAAATAATATTTAGGGTGTCCCATTTAAAAAAAAAACGCAAGTTTGGGTCATAACCCAAAATCAAAATATAATATATAGCCCATTGATACCTTATTGATAAGTTATCAGGTGATCAGGATACAGGGGAGAGTCAAAAATGACAAATTTTCAAAATCATATGTCAGAAACTAAGAGCGCTATGAAAATTTTGTTTGCGGCAATGGAGATTTCATAAAATAATAGAACAGTAAGCCGCAAACCGCATCTGTCTATCTTTTATAATAAGGTAGCTGGTATACGAAAACACACGAAAAGTGGTCACCATGTAATTCATGCACGATGGGGCACCACCTCATTTCAGCGGTGGTGTGCGGGAGCACCTGAATAACGTCTATCCAAATCGTTGAATAGGTAGAAGAGGACCTATTGCCTGGCCTCCTCGATCTCCCGACCTAACGTCGTTGGATTTTTACCTGTGGGAATACCTGAAAAACTTGGTGTATTTCACTCCGATCGGCACTAGGGAGGAACTTCTACAGAGAATAACGTTTTACTGTTGATGGGATAAGGATCAAGGTTGGGTTATTATGGTGAGTACAGCACTCCTTAATTCGTCGTGCCCGCGAGTGTATCAGACTTCACAGAGCCCATGTTGAACCCTCTTATGACGTTTGTTAATAACTTCCTTAAGGTGCCTCCTACTACATCAGTGCGTTTTTTTAAATTTTTTTATTTTTTCGGTATTAAACAACTTAAAATGAAACTTTTTTGTTGTTCGGATGACTTTCGTATCACACTTTATTGTCAAAAAACAAAATGGGAATCATGCTCCTTTTTATTAAAAATAAACCATGAATTACTATTCTTCTCGAAAACGGCTCATTTTATCGACAATAAACAAGAGTACCTTTTTTTAGTTTAAGGTACAAGCTATCCAGATTTATTTCTTTTAAGTCTGTATCATTTAGGGTGTTAACAACTTAAGCATTAAGTTCTAAAGATTTGTCCGCCCCTGGAACTAAAGAAGCTAAATATGTTTCAAGGACACTATTTTAAGAGGTGCTTACTAGTGTCAATCATAATAAATTTTAATTAAGTTACATTAAGTACTTTGAAAAATGTTAAAGAAAATAGTTATTTTCCTATCAAGTGCGGAAAGACACTTTACGCATGAGGAACATTATTTTTTCTAGGACCGTATATACAAAAAAGTATACATACTTATTTTTCAAAAATTATTTTATTTCAAGATATACAAAACTTTAAGTAAAAAGCTGCTAATTATTATGAATGTTAATATTAAAAATACAATTTGTTGCATTCTGCAAATTATTTAAAATTACCGGTCCAGTGAAGTTATTTGGTGTTAACGTCGATGGGGATGGCACCGGTTGCAGGTCGCATAAAGATGACGATGACGGTGACAGCAACGGTTGTAAAGCTGGATTTATAAACTCGAAAAGTTGGCGAGGTTGAGGTTCAGTTGGTGTTGGAAATAGGAGTTCAATTTAAACTAAAGGGAACACTCAGTTCCATTTATACACTCGTTCATGTTAAGCTCATGTAAGGTTCGAAAACTTCCCGGGTAGTTCGAGATAACCAATTTTTATGCTCGGAGTTGGGAATATTTAACCTCACAAACTTGATCATAACTTCAACCTCACCAACTTTTCGAGTTTATAAATCCAGCTTTAGTCATTATTCATCATTCAGTCATTATGTCTTTCTTCTGATTCTCGGAGTCCTCCAAATAGCCCTCAGCGGCAGTAGTAGACTTCCAGCCACCGAGGCGTTTTACTTTGGTTATCCCTTCACCTGAGTCTGCTAGGAACGTTGCCGAAGAACGTCTGAAACTGTGTCCAGTATAACGTTCCGGGTTCGGTAGGCGCAAATATGCAGCAACCTCTGCTGGCATCTTACCAAAAGTGTTTACGCCAACGCATTGAACTGAGCATTTTTCTTTCTTATAATTAATAAAAATGCGGCGGTGCGGAGTGGTAGGTGGTCGTAAATTTGCGTACTTTCTGTACAGCATCAAATATGTTTCATTATTTATTTCTTCAGATAAAACAAATGATCTTGACCAATGATTTTTGGAATCAGAACTTTTTGCAACAATTAGATTGCCTTTATCTTGAATGTCGTCGACAGTGATATTTACAAGCTGCGCTCTGCGGAGAGCGCCAGCCAGAGCAAAAATGGTACTTACTTTAATCATCAGGTATACCTATACCATCAGGGGCTAGCATAACTTTTAATATATCTTCTTTGGTAAAAACCTGCGCTTTCTGTGCTCGAAACCCAACTTTTTTTGTTTGAGAAACGACGTTAACTTATGGAAGTTCCCTCTATCCAAATTTTGTTTTATCTTTACTAGACTTTTTACCATCGAATAGCGGGACCATAATGTATTAGATTTCAAAACCTTACTTAGGTCTGAAAAATACGCCAGAAATACCTCTTCTTTATAGGTTTTCGTTCCTTTCTCCTTACACCATGTAACAAAATATGCGTATTGCTTTTCGTACCTTAGTCTGGATTTGGCAGGTAACAGCTCGGAATTTACTTTATCTGCAGCCTACAAAATGGCTGCGGGAAGTTCTTCGTCGGATGAATCCATTAAATATTGCTTTGATTCGGTCTAATTTAGAAAAAGACTGTATATTGTCACTTCAAAGACGCTTTGAACAACTTTGACGTTTTAGTAACAATGACACGCCTTGGTTATCATAGCAAATGATATCAAACCACTCGTCACAGGTTGGTTTAATACTTGTTTTGTGACATGACTTTAAATAAATGTACAGGGTTATATAAAAATATCTTCATTATTTTATATTTTCAAAAAATTAAAAATACCACAAAAAGCTAGAAAAGAGGTAGATTTTATTAGATGAACTATTTCGTAAATACTTATTTGCCTATTGTAACAATAGTTATAACTTCTGAGGTAAAAACTATCTAATAAGGTCAAAATTCGCATAATTTTACATTTCCGCACTAGTGCGGAAAAGTGAGACTTTCAAAACTGATATGCCTGCGGGAAAATGGGTTAAAACGCACGGTCGTAGAAAAACCGATTCTCTGCGGCGTCCTTCAGGGCACATATCTCCGTTAGTCATCTTATTTTTTTATGTTCTATCTGAATCCGAGATTTCCCACATTTTCCCGGACATCCTGTAGGGGTCTCCTGCAGGGCTTTCCAAGAAATATAATATGGTAAACATTTATCCATACCTAATAATTGAAATTTTTTAAACTATAAAACTTTTTAAGTCCTTCCCGTGCTGTTCCATCTTAACAAAACCTCCCGAAAAGAAAAGGGACTTCCTTGACAAATAAGGTGAAGACTATAAGGAGCCATTTCGCCATTATCGTCAAGGGAAATCTACCTTTTGAAATTTCTGGAACATTAATCAGGGAGTGTTCTCGTGGAGTCTATCTACGAAATTTGAACCGCTAATTTGCCGCACTCGCAAATGAATAACCACAGTCGGTGCCAGCAGCGTCAGTGGGGATTCGGTGCTGTTGCCTGGCGCTCGACCTGTCCGCCGATTACGGCGCGTGGGTCCGTAACGAATCTCATTTATCACCGTTGTCAGCCCTGCAGGGGCGTACTATCCCTGAGAATTTATTGCGATATTATGTCTTAGTCTAAAAATATTTTCACCTTGGTTATTTTCCAGTGGCAGCTTTTCAGGGTAGGCAGTATCAAACGGACAGCAGACAGTTAGTATATTATATTATTTATCTACATCATGGCACTTTAACATTAAGGACTCAAACTGCAAGCGAATAAACGCTCCACTTTCTAAATCGCCATTAAAATCCCGACCGTAATATTGTTACTCGCAAGCTACAGCCACCATAAAATAAATTGCTTTACTTTGGAAGTCCCCCAGGCTAGGGTGAACATGGCTACCCTATCGTCAGAATATCGGTAACGAAGAATAAGAATTTCATGTTGGAAGATAGGCAACCAAACATACACCATGAATCGAAATTAAAACAACGGGTAGGCAATTTCCTACCTGCCGCTAAATCTACAGTGAGGTTATGGTTATATCTAATACTCATTATCGACAGGAAAGATTTTGATTACCGATCTGCTGTTCTTGAAGTTTCTGTCATTATTCTTGAAAGAAAAGAACTAAATTATTATAAAATAAGTGAGAGTAGGTGTTATCTGTTGACAAACAAAGCTTTTGGTTTTTGTTTTTTAAAGTTAAGACCTCAGGTAAGTGTTTCAAAATTTAAATAAAGTATCCTGCTCAGATATTCCAAGAAATTGAGGGTAACGTACGCAACGACATGGAGAACCAAGTTGAAACTGAGGTAAAAAGTGGTCTTATACCTTATTCAATATATTTTAAGTTTAAAATGTGGATTTTCGTCATTGGATGAACAAATTAAAAAACAATATCGACCGACCCCTAAAATATTGAATTTAATTAACGCGGGAGAGAGCCAAGGGGAGTAAAAGGTCATTTTCAGTAAAATGGTATCAAAATAATGCATAGCTTACGGGTAGTGAATCCACGGATCTATTTATAGCTATATAGATCTGTGGTGCAACCAAAATTGAGCTGTTTTGTTGATCAATTATTTTATTTTTAAATCAAAAAGAAAAATATTTTCTCTCCAAAAGCATGATATTTCCAAGGGGCATATACCTCGGCCTACTAAAAACTTGTTTTATTTTATTTAGTAAACAAGGCATTTTTGACTCGATTTTCACCCACATCTGTGTCAAATGAGCGAGAATTTTCATGTCTAAAGCGCATTAAACTTATTCTCGTAATACAATTTACCAGGAACGACTGACAAGTTTGTCACAATAATTATTGGTAGTCTGCATACATAATATCATCATCATGAATAGAAAATATGCGATTTACATTTTTTCAAAACCTACCTTTCTGCATAGGAATAAAAAAAAATTAAGTTAAATTAAATAATTATCATGCATCTGTTCAATGCAAATATTAGAACAGTAGACACAAGCAAAATTTGGGCCAGCTCTCCAAATTTTTTTACTGCGACGCTATTTTTACGCCTTTGACACTCTTGTAGACCCTGGGAACACTATCAGGTTCACTTTATTGGTGTAAAAAAATGTAGGAACTAACCTAAATTAACAATTTTCCTTTGTTTGAAGCAAATAAGTATCGGAACTTAAATATATAAACATTTATTGAAAATATTCCGTAATTCTCACAAAATTTATCTGCCTTAACTTAACAGCAATATTATACTAGAGTATTCTAAACCGGTTCACAGAATATCCTAGCCTCACTGACATTAATCCAAAAGAATCCCAACTGTGTCGCCTTCTGACTTTTAAATTAGAAATAGTTCGCAATATAGCTTGACAACTTTGACTTAAAACGATTAGCTCCATCCCTGGCAACTCCTGATAGCGGCAGTTCAAAATTTAATTTTAAAGATTATATTCGTAAGTAAAAAGTTTAAAAAAATCATTTTTAAAAGGCTCTGACAGAAAAATATTATTATGTTCAATCGTAATTCTTTCGATAACTGTTGAGTTTAGGTATAGGACATGGTACATAAAACATACTTAGAAATCGATGAGAAATTTAAAAATGAAATAAAAAATAGATGTTTTCATTTGAAAAAATAAAGTTAATAGTCGCAACTTATTTTTGGGCTACCCTGTACACGTGGATTTACCATAAAAAAAAACACATTAAGAAATAAAAATCGACGGGTCCGAGCGTTTCTACCAAAAATACATCGCTGAATTTTAAATGAATTTAGACACTGTATGCAATCTTATAAACATCAAGTATTAGGCTCACTTACAAGTCTCGGAAGAATTGGCTGCCCCAGCTATTGTAGAGAGGCACTAATACTGGTGGCCTCGACAAGCTCAGCTCTCCAGGTTTACATGACACAATAAGCAACTTAGGGCTCTGCCCAAACCAAATAATGATAAGAAGATTGGCCGACATAAGCATCAAAGAATAAAAGAAGTTAAAGGCGCTGCCTTACTTAGAAGCCAAAGAAGATCCCGAAGACATTA
The DNA here is from genome assembly GCA_963920685.1 of Polydrusus tereticollis. Classification (NCBI taxonomy): domain Eukaryota; kingdom Metazoa; phylum Arthropoda; class Insecta; order Coleoptera; family Curculionidae; genus Polydrusus; species Polydrusus tereticollis. Next base: position 36,083,101 of record OY987331.1, read on the forward strand.
AATAAATTAATTTTTCTTATAATTGTTTATAATAATATATTTAACTTAATTTTTTATTACGTTTATTATTATAGTGCAGTTATTAAACATTGGCTGAGAATAATGGGAATCCCTCCTGGAAAAAAATCTGCATGCAATATGAAGATGCGGTATTCACCTTAACACTTTGATTGTTCCGAATTCCGATTGTCTACCTTAAGGACCCTCTTTGCAGCATCGGGTTTTTAAAGTAGGTAAGATTTAAGTGACTATGTTACTTCGAAATAAAGCAGAACTTAGAAATTGTTTCAAGAAGGTGGCAACGGTGAACAAAAGAGAAAGTTTCCCAAAACCGAAGGACCGGCAGTGGACTTAGTTATTTTAACTGGTTCTATAAGGTGCGAAACAAGCACTTACCAATATACGGGCCCATAATTTAAGCAAAATCCCTCTAAACTGCTCAATGTCTAGGACTAGATAACTTTAAGGCATCAAATGGATGGTTAGAAAAATTTCGTGGTTGGCACGATTATACCTTGAAGAAAATATGTGGCGAATCAGCCGATATGAGTATCGAAGACGTAACTGCTTGGAAAGAAACGGTATTGACTATTTTAAAGGACTACGCCTCAAAGGACATATTTAATGCAAATGAGACAGATCTTTACTATCGTATATTGTCAAGAACAAATGCAATCTGTTCTGTTCAGATATGGAAGGTGAGAATGAAGAACCACTTATAATAGGGAAAAGCAAAAATCCTTGATGTTATAAGGGCGCACATATCGATTTACCTCTCCAGTGGGGCTCAAACAAAAAAGTGTAAATGACAGCAGACATCATGACAACATGGCTTCACAGATTTGATACCAAGATAAAGAAGCAGAATAGAAGGGTGGTATTTTTCCTGTATAATGCAACGTCTCATCCCAAAACTACACTGGATAATGTCAAACCTATTTTTCTTCCACCCAATAATACCTCAAATTGCCAACCTTTGGACCAAGGCATTATTCAGAATTTTAAAATGCTCTACAGAAGCTACCTTTTATGAGGCTTTTAACATCTATAGACAGTGGTCGTTCTCCTCAAGAATTCGAAATTGATATTACCATAACCAACGCCTTGATATGGGGATGTTAAAGTCTGTTCGTTTTAAGAAGGCCGCTAAGCCATAAAACCTCTTGAGCATTATGTCGGTGGCTCTCAAACAATAAATTATATTGAAGGTAATTTTGGATGTTGATGAATTACATTTTCTAAATAAAATAATTTAAAGTAAATAAAAAATTAGTTTAGGTAAAGAAAAATAATCATTTTTTAGCTTTTGTAGTATTCAGACAAATTAGTTTTACGAATTCTTTTTTATAAAGTTTTGGTTCTAAAAAGAACCGATTTTGTAGTCTTGCGACAGAACGTACCTACTTGTAGATAGGTACTACTAAAAGTAGTCTTCCTCTGCATTTGAAATTTCACCCATGCTTTCAGACTCATCAGAATCAACATCGTCGTCATCATCATCATCATTCGTAATAATTAACGGTCTTACTTCGTCTATAACCTGTTCTGTCTCATAAGATTCAAAAATAATTTTTTCTGTGTGTTCAATGCATTTCCGCCATTCTTCTTTGCCCGCTTGGCTAAGCGCCTCCTCCAATAACTTTATAACGCTAGGCTTACCGATATTTTTACAGGCATGTTTGTCATAATAGTTCTTGCTAATACCCCATACCAATTCAATTGCGTTGTAATGACAATGGTAGGGCGGCAATCTCAAAACTTGATGTCCATATTTGAGGGCTAATTCGTCAACAACATACTTTTTTTTAAATGACTGCTCTTTACACTTGCTTAAAAGTTCACTTTTTAAATATAAATTTTCATGGTTTATGTTTTTCTTTGACAATCACTCTTTTATTTCTTCCTTTTTCCAGCTGCTTGTAGGGAATTTCTCTTCGAGTCTCGTATGGTAAGAGGCATTGTCTAAAACAATTAAGGAAGGTTTTTCTAAACTTTTTAAAAGTTTTTCCTCGAACCAATGCTCAAAAATTTCAGCATCCATATTGCCGTGATAATCATCAGTTTTTTTTGTTGATGAAAATATCAAACTGGCATTTAAAACAAAACCTTCTTCATTACCAGCATGTAATATAATATACCTTTTTCCATTACTTGCACGGGTACTTGAATAACAATGCTTTGAGTCATCCTGCCAAGACGTTTTTGTTGAAGTTCCGTTTGCAAATACCCATGTTTCGTCAAGAAAAACAACTTGTCTTGACAATTCCGATTTTTTGTTGTTTAAATAATCCCTTAAAAATTGCCATCTTTTCGAAACAACATTGGACAGCTCGCAAAGCAGTTTTCTGTTGTTCGTTTTTTTATATTTGAAACCCATATGTTTTAAGATGATGGACAAACTGTTAGTTCCAATATCGCAAAGTTTTTTCTGCTTTATCTTTTCAAGAATAGCTTTGAGGGTAACATATTCCTTTGCTTTAGACATATCATAAACAATATTCCTAATAGAGAGTTTTATCCCTTGGGATAAATCCAATGTTTTTGAATGGAGTCGAACCCTTTTATATGGTCTGTCCAAATCCTCTTCGCTCTTTTTTCGAAGTCTTCTTAAGGTCTTCTCTGAAATGCCGCAAGCATCAGACGTTCGTTTTTGCACTGCGAAAACAGACTCTAACATACCATCCCGCACTTCAGCAAATTTTAATTATTTCTTGGAAAATAGTAATTATTATGAAGATTTAATTGTAATAATCCCAAAATAATGTCATTATCGGAAAAGTATATACCTGACAAAATCTTTAACATATTTAACCATCCCGCACTTGAGCAAATTTGAATTGGTTCTTGGAAAATAGCGATTATTATACAGTGCGTCCATAAAGTCTTGCACAAATTCATTTAAAATTCAGGTATTTACTTTTTAAAAACGCTCTGACACGTCAATTAGTACTTTTGTTTGCGCATTTTTTAACGTAAAATGTTTTTATACAGGGTGTCGCACGTATGAGGTATGAGGTCACCAATAAATGTGTTTAAAATAAATTTTCAAACGTCAATATTTCGGAAACCGTGATTTCCAGAGGTGTTAAGTGTTCATCATAGAATTCAAAATTGATATAATATACAGGGTGTTCCATTAAAAAAAATCCTTGATGACCTCATACCTCATACGTGCGACACCCTGTATAAAAACATTTTACGTTAAAAAATGCGCAAACAAAAGTACTAATTGACGTGTCCGAGCGTTTTTAAAATAAGTAAGCCCCTGAATTTTAAATGAATTTGTGCAAGACTTTATGGACGCAGTGTATAGATTTAACTATAATAATAGCAAAATAATTTAATTATCTATTTAATTATTATTTATGCTCAACGCGTAATTCTAAGATAATTTTGTTTTGAAACCTCTGATTTCGCCCAGTAATAGAATACAGTAAACCAGTGGGATGTTCGGTGTGATCAAGTATAGCGAAGGTGCGAAGATATTGTAACTTAACCGACTTACTGTTTTAAAAGCGATAACATCCCTTGGTGATTTAATCCGATATCGGACTTCTTAAAACGCACCGACCTTAACAATTTTGAGAAATCTACAAATATTTCTCAATTGCTATTAAAATGTGAATCTGAATTTTATAAAAATAAAATAAAAAATATGAAGCAATCATTAATTTCTGATTATTTAAAAATTTAAGAATTTCAGAGCAAACATATTGTATAATATATATGTTAGTATGCACGTGCAGTATATACATATTGGTAAATTGGCTTCATCTCATTTAATTTTAGTTCTGATAAATTTAAACAAAAATATTTAAAATTATTTACATATATGTATGTAGATACTTACTAATAAACAAACACTGTAAAATGCAGACCAGTTATTTGAATTTTTATACATAAACCGACCACCCTCGTTAACCGACCAACATTTGATTCCCCGAGGGTGCTCGCTATTAAGAGATTTTACTGTATATAATTATGGTAAAAGAGATACAATATAATTGTATAAATAGGTTTTATATCACTTATTACAAATATGGAACGTTTTGATGCAATTGTTTTGTATGTCCCTTAATATATTATTATTACTGTTATACAGGTTGGCGCATTGAAAACGAAACCGAGTCATTCACTGGCAGCTCAGTTCTTTTTTGGAAAACGCTGAGACCCGTCGATTTTGTTTTCGAAGGGGACACAAAATTGGCAAAAAATCACGTTAACACGTGCAGCCCCCAGGGCGGGGGTGGCACCACCCCTTAAATCTTAAATGGAAAGGGGGGTCGAGTGATACCTTATTTTAAAGCCAACCAAATGTTAGAAATGGCCACCATGACTCCATGCAGTAATAAAGATTTTGCTCAAAACGTTGCCGCACAATTTGCAATATTTGAGGAGTAATTTGAAGGCACTCATTCACAATTCTTTGTCGCAAATCTTCTAACGATGTTGGCTGAGTAGCATGAATTTTGCTTTTTAAGTGACCCCACAGAAAGAAATCCAAAGGTGATAAATCTGGCGATCTTGGGGGCCATTCAATGGCACCTCTTCTATCAATCCATCGACCTGGAAACGTCTGATCTAAATATTGTCGAACACGTAATGCGTAATATGATGGGACACCATCCTGTTGGAACATTAACCTATTATCAATGTACCGCCGATCATTCTGATTTTCAATTATGGCTGTTAATGCAGGATCTATGGCGTCTTGCAGTAATTCCAAATACATTTCACCGGTCAAATTTCCAGGTAAGAAGAAAGGACCAACTAAATGATCGCCAAAAATACCAGCCGAAACATTTAATTTTTATGGCTGCTGTGTGTGTACCTCACGATAAATTCTGGGATTAGAATCGGACCAATATCGGCAGTTATGACGATTTACTACGCCATTTAAGAAAAAGGAACATTCGTCGGAAAAGCAAGTGTTGAATAGAAAATGTTCATCGTTTTAAATTCGTTCACTCATATCTTCACAAAATTGTAATCGCCGATCAAAATCGTCTTCATTACGTTCTTGTGCAAGGTGAATTTTATACGGATGAAAACTATGGGCCTTTAGAATCCGTTGGATACTACGTCGACTAACGTCACACACAGTATCCAATTTGCGGGTACTTAACGTGGGATCTACATAAACTTGCCCTAAAACCCCCACTTCCATTGCTTCGTTCCTTATGGGATTTTCAATGTTGCGTTTTTTATTGGCGACTGATCCAGTTTCCCGAAATTTAGCTCAAGTTCTAGAATATATTTTTGATGCACGTTACTGTTCTCATGTCGCGCATTAAATATTTGTGCTGTTCTATTAGCGCACTGATTATTTCCGAAAAATATTTCGATAATTTAAACCCTTTCTGCCGTGGAATATACTATGGTTTATTTATGTATAAAGCGATAAAGGTATTTTAACAACAAAGTTTGGTCGAATCAATTGCAAACTATGTACTAAATTCCTATTTAAAATAAGTACGAGACATTCCCTTCTTATCTTTCTTCAAGAAACAACTTTTTTTGCCACAAAAATGCTCCAATCGCTATTTTCAACACCAAAATGATAAACAAACCATGGGCGTAGTGAAGAAAAGCATTTACTTATTAAGTAAATGATTTTACTCAATTTTTTTCTGAAAGTAGTACAAACTAATCTGATGTACCTATTAAAGTCTACTTTAAGCTTTAAATCAATAAATCTCCAAAACTACTAAACTGAAGTACATGCATTTTACATCATAATAAAAGGAATTGAAAGACCTTTAAAATAAGGTATTACTCGACCCCTATTTCCATTTAAGATTTTACAGGTGGTGCCACCCCCGCCCAGAGGGCTGCACGTGTTAACGTGATTTTTTGCCAATTTTGTGTCACCCTCGAAAACAAAATCGACGGGTCTGAGCGTTTTTCCAAAAAAGGAATGAGCTGCCAGTAAATGTCTCTGTTTCGTTTTCGATGCGCCACTCTGTACAGATGATGAGGAGGAAATGTCAATGATCGACATTGATTGCAGCGACAATAAGTTTGAGGGCGATAAATTGGAAATTGAAAGATGAAATAGAATACGTTTTTCCCTTCATCATATGTATAGGCCACATGAACAAAAGTTGCATATTTTTATATAACTAATAGTAAAATATGGCCATTTAGTTTTAATCGCAGCCATAAACTTAAAACACACAATAATTAAACCTATTTTTCGTCAGCTGAGTATTTATGCACCGTACAAAGTTCAGCGGATAATTTTTTTTGTGTAACTGAACAAGTTAACAATAAGGTATAGCTTTACCAATTTTCAGTTTTTGCCGTAGGTATCAGTTTACTACACGCATATTTTCGCCTTGTTTACGTGAAAAGCTGAAGCATAATCCCTCATTCCAAAGCTGGTTACGTTTTTTCGTTTGTTTACAACATAATGAACATGTCAACAAAGTCTCAGCTTTTGCGGTATTACAGTTTTTAATTATTATTTTACGTATGTAGGAGGTTGCTCCAGCTACACTCCTCGGAAGTGCGAGCGCTGTAGGTCCATTCACTTACTAGTGATACGAAATAAAGCGTAGGAAACATTTTCAGCTCTTGCTGTTTTGGTCATCAACAAAGTTCGCTGACTCTCGAACTAGTAAGAAAATCATATTCTTGGCCTCTGACGCTTTTTCCAACCTCATCTGAAAGTATGTTATTTTTGGTAGATAAAAACAAAACTTCTGTCTTCCTCCACAAATAGTATTTATTTCAAAAATTAATTTCTTTAAAAGTGATTTCCCTACATGTTTCGACTGTACAAACAGTCATCTTCAGGGGAACTAAAAGGAATCTATGAAAGTACAATGACAACAGGCACCATAAAGGACTTACCTACCTAAATCGAGTTTGGTCTCGGTTTTAGTAGTTGCCTCAAATAAATGAGTACAATTCTTTTAAGATTATAAGGCAAATGAAATTTGTTAGTTGAAGACTAGTTTGGCTGAACGTGATGGATAAAAAGATGAGCACAGTTTAGAAAATATTCATTTTATTATTGTATCAAAGTAATAAAATATGATTATATGTAGCATGAATTTAATTTGGGTTTTATGTTGTTATAATGAAAGTTATACAAATAGGTACTTAGTAAAGTGTGGAGAAATCAAAAAAGAAAAGAAAAAAGTTTTTCATCTTAACAGATTAAAGATGTTTTCCTTAAAAAGGAATCTTTAAAAAAGTCTATCATAAAAATTGTTCTTAAGTACGTCAAAATTTAAAGGAAATTGATTATAGAGGCATTTGATGTTTCAAATTGGGACAGGGGGCTAAGCCCCTGTTGTGTTAAATAATAAATCATCATTTAGAAAATTAAAAGTACTTTTGAAAGTTTGTATTAATAAAATCAGGTTATAGTGCCCACCACTGCCACGCCAAACGCGAAAAGAATTGAAGTGAAAGTAAGGTTAATGTCAATATGCGAAATCAAAGAGATTTGGCATATGACACGACAAGTCTTAGATTGTAGATATATTAAAAATTTAAGTGTCGGACCAATTAGAGTGACTCGATGTTAGGTTTACAAAGTCTATAAAATAGATTACCCAATGGTTGAAAGTTGTAACTGTTAAACGCATATAGTACCTGAATAAAGAAAAGACTGCGACATCTATGAATTAATTGTTCAATTAATGAATTTTTAACAATTTAAAAAGAATTTTTAAAAAATTTTTCTTTTTCAAAATAAGGGGATTAAATGTTTATAGGAGGGTAGTTCTCTTTACACAAGAACATGCACTTTAAGTTGAGGTTCACTGCACTGACAATAGGTGGGAAATTTTAAATTTAAATTGAATATAAATCGAAAATAATGATGTTATAAAGGGAAATACTTATAAAATAAATTCACAAACAGATACATAGAAGTGTGACAAAATTTTTTCATATCAAAGAAAAAGCGGATGTGGGCAGATTCGCATAGGTACAGTATAAAAAATGTTATTGTTTTTTAAAATTGTTAATTGTGTTGTGAAGGTAAGGAGATATTGAGTGGAAATTGAAAGAGTGAAAATGTGTCTATAAGAGAAGAAATAAGAACATTGTAGCACCAACAAGAGGGAGCGTGGTCCTGCCAAGTATGCTAACAGAAAACACCAGGATCCGTCCATCGACCCCTCAGCAGCAATATCACATCTCAATGATGGGAGAAACCCATGAGACTAATCTATATAGCCAGTGCACTAATCTGTTAACCGCCGCTGTAGGGGCCCAAGAACGCCCCAAACTATCCACTGCCAACGGATGACAGGCTCACGCAGCCCCCTGCGGGGACACACGTTCGTTAAGTTATCTTAAGTTTAGAGAATTAAAGAAATTTGTGCTGCTGTGAATTATTTGATCGTTGACACAGTTTATATTAGTGTTATTAAAATTTTTATTTATTTCAACAATTTCAAGCAGGTCCAGCTTATTGCTTTTTTGACAGAAGTGTAAGAGTTTAGTGTTTGTTTCTGGATTGAAAGTATGGTTATTGGCTGATATATGTCTAGAAAAGTTGGATTTAATGTTAGATAGTGACAAATTAAGTCTTGATGCTCTTTCAATCTCCTTACAGTGTTCACTTATGCGAATTTTGAATTTTCTGCCAGTTTGACCTATATATGCTGTGTATGTTATTTTTCCTACTAAATACGCAATATGCTATTTACGGCAAGACGAAAGATATTACAAGAGTTTACGGCGTTAAATAGTGCATCAACTAAATATTTCCGGAGCAAGATTCCAAAATTAAGTGAGAATCCTATTAGATTTGAATACAGCAAAACTATATGAAATGTCTAAAATTTTTAAAATTACCTGTTCCTGACAAGTTTTTTACCTTTGAAACGAGTGGTGAATGGTCCTTCGTTTAATCTTTAATCCTGCAAAGGAAACTAGAAACTAGTAGGTAGTTACTTGTCTTAGGTCGCCTAATTAGACTTGAGTAATACTGATGCATTACTAGAATAAATCATCTCAGCTGTTATACCGGTATGTTTTCCTACTTTTCCAGACACAGTCGATATCCATACATCCCACATGTTCTCTATAAATGATTGGATCTCAAATTCTTAGACAAATCCGAAAATAGTCCGCGCAATTTATATGCAGCCCTCATTTCCAATACCCGTTTGTAAAGAATAATAATGAAGCCTCGTCCTAACATGTCAAATTATCCTGCAATCAAAATCTCCTTTGAAATCTTTTCATTTCTTTAGAAAGAACAAGACACGACTATAATGTAAGGTTTCGTCATATATTTGCTGTCTATGATCATACTTTTTGCCAGTGGCGCAGATAAAAAGTATTTAATAAAATTTTATAACTAACCAACCCTTAGCTAGTGGTTGTGTAGCAATTTTAAAATTGCCACTATGTACTTTGTGGGGAATGTTATACTAACCTTTGATTCTTACGATCATATTTCCACAAAGTGCATTTTTTATAGTTATTTCGTTCAAAAATTGTTTATTTGGTTGGGTCATCTTTGTTTACACAAGGCGCAGCAAATAGTTTGGCCATGTATTCGCGTTTCTGTTTCCCGTCAAGTCGCAGAACGCCCGTTTTTACTTTTGGCAATTTTATGTATAAACAAAGTGGTTTGGAATTATTTTGTTTATTTCATTATTTAATTTAGGTTCTGGTATAAGCCCAGACTCTGGTATCGTTCTGATCTTTTGTAGTGTGTCTCTGTTCTCTTCTTTTTTTATTTGTGTTAGGTTAAGTTGGCAACACTTTGTGTCAGCTGATTGTTGAAGGAGAAGGGGTTGCTTCGGAGTTCTCGGGGCCTTTTATTTTTCTTTCTGAAAATACTCCAGACCAGAAGGTCAAGCCAGCCGCCGTTAGGCCATTTTCTTGTAAAAAGGTCACGAGGTCTCGCCCCCCATTTAGAGGTAAGCTTCTTTATTCTTTTTTTTTTTGTTATTTTGTTCTTGTGGGATTCAGTGGGTGAAGAAGCTGCCGCAGCAGTAGCGAGCAGGCTGGCATAGTCACCTGGACTTTTTTGATAATATAATTAACTTGGTTTGTGTATAATTCATCATTACAATTTCAATCACTCAAAATCAATTTAAGTACATTTATTTAATTTATTCAATTGGATTAATAACTTTTTCTGTAAGGCTATCTCGTCAAAGAGTAACCATATTTTATAACCGTACATCATTGAAGACATAAGGTTCTAGAATCTTCGTAGGATATACCTAATTTATTAACCGCAAATCCTTGCGCCAGGAAAGGCTGCTTTTTGATCATTCACAACTTGAATAATGTAAAGACCACATTAGATTTCAAGAATTTTACATAACAAGGTGCCATAAACCCCATTTTCCTTTTACTTTTGTAATGAAATCTTTATTGTTTGTGTGGGAAAATTTGAGTTTTATTTATTGCATAGATTTCCAACAGTACTAACATTCGGTATATTTTTCCTGGTCTAGACTTCGATCAAACTAGGTGGCGCCCAAGGCAAGTCAGTGACGAAGGGAGGGTTTAAGTATAACGGGCCACGACCTAGTGCCTCTACATTAAGAGCTACAGACAGCAGATAGTGACAACCTGTTGTCCATGACAAAAGGTTGCCACTGTCATAGCTGTTGTAGAAATTAAGTCATATCTTCGTTGGTCATTTTAAAACAACACAATGTCTTTAGTACATAAAGTGAATGGTGGCTACACGTTTCGCTTGTTATGACATAATCAGACCTAAATCTATAAGGAAAACAATAATTTAAATTAGCCAAATGCAGGTTATTTACTTGAGATTTCAGAGGTAAGCATTTGTGTTATTTAACTAATTTGTATTAAACTTGATGGAGTAGTCCATGCTTGCAGTGGAGTCGATGTAATCAAATGAAACACAGACGGTCTACCCCACAATATATATTTAAATAATCACTTCAGTGTTCCCAACATGTTTCTAACATATAGATGTTCATCCTCAGGGGATACAGTGATCGACCAGAGTAGTTTGCTAATTAAAGTTGATATGTAGAAATTTATGCTGAATTGTGACCATTGGTTTAAACTTTTAGGTGGTCATTAATGTAAAGCCATGCTAAATAAAGGCCAATTGTAATAGGGAGTGAAACTTGTTGAAGGTATATTATGAAGAGAAGTTTAAATCCTAATTTTGTTACAGTATAGTAGAATCAAAAGAATTGGGGTTCAGCTAAATTTTGTAAAATAACAGTAGAGAGTAGTAGAGGTTGATATAGTTAAAATATTGTTGCATAGTAAGACTATTGAAGTAAAATGGAAAGTTTTATGATCGGGGAGTTAATAAAAGTTTTACTAATGTTGATATTAATTAATTTAGTAGAAAAGATAAAGGTCCAAACCCAATTTAGAGAAGTTAAGGTAGAATAGAGTATTCAGGTTACAAAGACAGGTACGTGACAACGTTGTTTCTCTGAATTGCTTTTAATACTCTCACATTAAGGCCATTCAACACTACCCCTCTGCCATGTAAGTGTTCCAGTTTTGTCCCCTTTATACACTACTAACCATAACCCTGCAGATCTCTCCTTTTTGTTAAATGTTCTACAATTTTCTATTCTATTCTACCTTCACTTCTCTAAATTGGCGTTGGACCTTCATCTTTTCTGCTGAATTAATTAATATCAGCATTAGAATAATTTTCTCTAACTTCCCAATCATAAAATTTTGTATTTCACCTGTAACAATATTTTAACTATATCAACCTCTACTATACTCTACACTGTTATTTTACAAAATTTAACTCGACCCCAATTCTCTTGATTCTACTATGCTGTAAAAATTTAGAAGTTAAGTCATATATACCTAGGTGGTTAAAAAGATGTTATGGTGTTATCCAAGGGGTCAGTCAACACTTTCCTAAGCATGCTATTAAATTTTTTTCTTATTGAATTATTGATTAATGATATCTTGTATCCGTTTTCTCTCTTACATTCCAAAGGTAAGCTAACTTTTTTGGACGCTGTTTCTCTGAAGGTGGGTAATGTATTGAAGTCCTTAAACAACAGTTTTAAAGTAGCTTACAAATCAGTAAACAATTAACGTAGCTTATTCTCAAAAGTAAAGGATTCAGTTAACGTGCTTGACAAAAGTGGGGTATATTTGTTGTCCTGTAGCTCATGCATAGCTAAATATGCTGGACAGACAGGACGTAGTTTTAATATTAGAATAAAAGAACATTTAAACTCTTAGAAATCGCCTAATGACAAGAGATCAGCTTTTGACCTACATTTAAGGGAGAATTTACATAATTTTAATACTAAAGACAACCTTAAAATGCTACATAATGGGAATAAAGGCCATAAGCTGAATTTATAGAAAATATAGAAATAGCCAAATTAGAGATTAATAATCAGATTGAGTGTTTGAACGATCCTGTCAACGCCCACTACAGAGAAGCAGCGAACATTTTGAATGAGTTTAAGTAGTGAATGTTTGTTTAAATAATCGCACCTCTTTTTGTGCAACCTAGATGCCGCTCTGATTCGGTATATTTTGTTTAATTTTTTTAAAATGTTTTTTGGGTTTATCCCGTTGATCAATTTTGTATAGTTAGTTAACCTGTGTTCGCCATGCTGAACTTGCAGCATACATTTTACATATTACCTTGAGTTACCAATCTACTCTGGTCGATCACTGCATCCCTTGAAGATGAGCATACATATATGTTCGAACCATGTTGAGTGATTATTTAAATATATATTTTGGAGGTAGATCACCTGTGTTTTATTTGATTATTGTATTATCTGTATTATTATTACTTATCGAATCTGTTTTAGATTTCTTTCGTCGTCCATTCGTTGCGTATGGCCATTTTCATGTAGCCCAGGAGTTTCGTAAAGTCATGTTCCTCAACAAATATATCCTTCAGGTCTCATGTGACCCGTTATTTCCGTATATGTTTAACCCACAGAGAGTATCACAAAGAGTTTTATGTCAGAACTATAAAAAAAAACGCCAGTAGTGTCATCCGGGGTTTAATTTTTTTTTTAAATCTATGAGCTTATGTAGTTCCGCTACTGCAAGAGGAAAACCCTACGGACCGCGTCTTCATTTTGCTATGTCTGCAATAAAATTCCGGCACCGGAACGAGTTTTGCATAAAAATATGTCGGAGACGGAGATCGGAGCAGTCCGTAGATATGAATTGGCGTTATTAAGAAATCCGAATGTCTCAATTCCAACAGCTCTCTCATGAGTTCAGACCGGGTTTTATTGATGGTTTTGCGAGGGATATTTTACGCATTATTTTACCCTCCTTTATATCCCCGTTTTATCCCAGTCTGGGGCTTTCGGGTAATATCATCTTTGTATGCATATTTTTATTACTTTGAATTTAGTACGCGGAATTACAGCCGCTGTGAGATTTCTACGAAATGATTTCGGTGTAAAATGCCTTAGTTTAATGAGTTTTCATGTGAATGAATAAGCAAGGGGAAAACAGTAATGTATTTTCCATTTCACTACATCACGGTCATCAAGTTTAAAGCTTCAGTTTCCAGTAGATATACAAGGAGTCCCACGACGATTTTCTCAGGTCATATCTTGAAAACGGAACTAGATACACAAACAAAATTTGAGGGATCAATATTCATTATAATATCAGTTTCTTAAGTTAGCCAGATTTGGCTTTTACTTTTATTCATTATTCGTATCTTCCTTTTCGGTGACTATTGAAGCTGGGTTTGGGCCTTCTTTTTCATTGTTCTTCCAGATGTTTATTGCTTCTTTGTTTATTTTCATTATTTCTTAAGATTAATTTGTTTTCATTTTTGAACTTTTATTTAGTTGAGCTAGGGTGGGAGCCAATCTTTAGGAAAACGGTGCGAGTGTAGAGGATTTGAACGTATGTGTGTCAGTAAATTATAAATATGTTGGTCAATACGTCTGTCCGTCTATGGTAGTTTGTTATTAGTTTAGTCATGTGATGTTCCATTGTCTCTTAGTTTGCATCGTTATGAAGTACTGGTACATCTCTTTGTGTGTTAGTTATTATTCGTAACGTCTTATTTTGTACTATTTGTTTACTGTGCACCATGGTGATGCTCTGGTATGTTAGGACAAGTCGTATTATTGTCTTGTATATTGTGAGTTTTGTCGAGTTGTTAACTTTACTACCTCTAGATATTAAAGGATACACTGCCCCCATTTGCTTTTGAGTTTTTTCAGTATATGATCAACGTTATCATTGCAGGACTTTTTCTTGTCGAAGACAAGACCCATATACTTAACTTTATTACTTCAATTAATTGGTATATTATTGACTTTAACCCTGGTCTCAGCCAGTCTTAGCCTTACCATCGAAAAGTAAATCGCCTGTGCTTTATCCTCATTAAGTTTGAGCTTCCATATTTTAAGCCACTTCTGCAGGATCAGAATATAGCCTTGCAGACGTAAAACTACTCTAGATGGCGCTCTTGATGTGGTAGTTATGGCAGTATCGTCAGCAACTAGATATAGTTGCGTGAATGGATCACGCTGTACATCAGCTGTGCATATACAGGGTCGTTGGTATATATGGAAACGGTCGATTATTTCTTAAAGTAAAACGGGCAGTAAAAAATATTTTAGATAAAAGTTTTAGGGTTTTTTAAGGTGTATTAGAATTCAAAAAAAATAAGTATACAGGTTGAGTCAGAAAACCGTAGAGGAACAAAGTTACTTTTTTTAAATGGACACCCTATATCTTAGAATATTTTTGGATTTTACATAAAATAACAATTATTTTTTAATACGTGCATTATAAGTCTAAACTTAATAGTTTCCGAGATATCAACTTTTGAAAAATGAAATTTTTGAACTTTGACAGCTTCTAGCTTTCTAACGGTACGTCTTAGAGTAAAACGGTTTACATGTGCCTATCTTAGTTTCTTATAATCTTTCAAAAAGTCTCAACTTCCGGTTATACCGGATGTAACTCAAAAGCCGGAAATACAGTACTTCCGGATTAACCGGAAGTTGATGTTTTTGGGAAGATAGTAAAAAAGTAAGACAGGGACATGTAAGCCGTCTTACTCTAAAACGTATTATTAGAAAGCTGGAAGCTGTTAAAGTTGAAAAATTTCATTTTTCAAAAGTCAATATCTCGAAAACTATTAGGTTTAGACTTATAATGCACTTATTAAAAAGTAATTGTTATTTTATGCTAAATCCAAATATATTCGAAGATATACAGTGTTCCATTTAAAAAAAGGTAACTTTGCTTCTCTAGAGTTTTCGGACTCATCCTGTATATTTATTTTTTTAAAATTCTAATACACCTTAAAAACCCTAAAACTTTTATCCAAAATATTTTTTGCTAACTGTTATACTTTAAGAAATAATCGACCGTTTCCATACATACCAACGACCCTGTATTATACAGCATCGCTGCAAGGGGCGATCCTTGTGGGACCCGCACTTTGATCGTTCTCACTTTACTGTATTTTTTGACGATACTGTGAATGACCTGTCCTCAAGATATGACACCAACAGCCTGATAAGGTAATCAGGCATGCCTGCCCTTATTAATCTTATTACAAGTCCGTTGTGCCAACCCTTGTCAAATGCTATAGAAACATCGAAAAAGACTGCTCCTGTCGACATGCGGCAGTTAAATCCACTTAGGATATTAGTTGCCAGTCGTGTTGTCTGGTGCACCGTGCAATAAGCGGTTCGAAAACCAAACTGCTGTGGTGGTAAAATGTCGTTGTTTGATACAAAATCGGTTACCAGATTTAGTATCAATTTTTCAACTACTTTGCCTAGACACGATAACAGACCTATTGCTCTGTAACTGGCAGCCAATGTCAGATATTTCCCAGTTTTTGGAATCAACACCACATTGACCCTTTTCCAAGCGTCTGGAAAACAGCTCTTTTCGAGTATTGCTTGGGCTATGTCTACTGGGTCCACTGCTGTTTTTCGGGCACGGTTTTGGACGATTTATTCCTTGTGCCGTCAAAGCCGGGCGCCTTTTTTGCGCTAATTTGACTCAGTACCGAGCGAACTTCCTCAACCGATACACGTAGAATTGCGACCAATACGACTAATAATAAATTTTTAATTTGGTTTATCATTTTCGGCCACGGAATACCTACCAACTTTAATATTTGAAATGGAATACCCTGTGTGTTGTTAAACTTTTGAATAGATTGCTTTAAGATAAATTCTACCCTACACTAGTTAGGTTTCTAATGAAAAATGAGTGATAAAAAATGATCGGTTATGTAAGTCTGAAGTGGTATCCAATAATAATTAAAACAACCAGCCACATAATGAAAGGTATAACAGGGGCTGTCATGGCACAAGTCACAAATAGTGTCATTGTAAATATTCTTAAGTATTTTTTTTCTATAAAAATAACGAATGGTTTAACGGAAACGAAAACACTTTAACGAATCCTAAATAAAAATTATTACCTAAGGAGTTTCTTTCAAAATATGTAATATAATTCTGAGATATCTACAGGTTCGGCTACATACATAATTACTTTAAGATATTCGCAAAGAAAAAAAAATGGAAAGGGATCAAATCCGGTGACCGTGGTGGTCACCGGATAACACCATTCGGTCAATCAAGATAGTGTCCAAATAACTAGTAAACAAGGATTTTGAGAGAACAAAGTTCTCACATATACAGGGTCGTTGGTATGTATGGAAACGGTCGATTATTTCTTAAAGTATAACAGTTAGCAAAAAATATTTTGGATAAAAGTTTTAGGGTTTTTAAGGTGTATTAGAATTTTAAAAAAATAAATATACAGGATGAGTCCGAAAACTCTAGAGAAGCAAAGTTACCTTTTTTTAAATGGAACACTGTATATCTTCGAATATATTTGGATTTAGCATAAAATAACAATTACTTTTTAATAAGTGCATTATAAGTCTAAACCTAATAGTTTTCGAGATATTGACTTTTGAAAAATGAAATTTTTCAACTTTAACAGCTTCCAGCTTTCTAATAATACGTTTTAGAGTAAGACGGCTTACATGTCCCTGTCTTACTTTTTTACTATCTTCCCAAAAACATCAACTTCCGGTTAATCCGGAAGTACTGTATTTCCGGCTTTTGAGTTACATCCGGTATAACCGGAAGTTGAGACTTTTTGAAAGATTATAAGAAACTAAGATAGGCACATGTAAACCGTTTTACTCTAAGACGTACCGTTAGAAAGCTAGAAGCTGTCAAAGTTCAAAAATTTCATTTTTCAAAAGTTGATATCTCGGAAACTATTAAGTTTAGACTTATAATGCACGTATTAAAAAATAATTGTTATTTTATGTAAAATCCAAAAATATTCTAAGATATAGGGTGTCCATTTAAAAAAAAGTAACTTTGTTCCTCTACGGTTTTCTGACTCAACCTGTATACTTATTTTTTTTTAATTCTAATACACCTTAAAAAACCCTAAAACTTTTATCTAAAATATTTTTTACTGCCCGTTTTACTTTAAGAAATAATCGACCGTTTCCATACATACCAACGACCCTGTATACAAATTTCTAAAACAAGGATTTTATTGTCTTTTAAAAAATTAAACACTAAATCCACTGTAGCACATCCTTTATGTAATGTAGACAAAACTCGTTTTGGAACCAATTCAATTCGTTCTGGTTCTTCCTAACTAAAAGCAATAACTGTAAATATTTCTAGTATGGATACGTTTTAGATCTAAAAAATATTCTCTAGAAGTACTTCCTAAGTACCCTTAACAGGATAAAATACCAGGGGCTCAAAAAGTTATAGAACACTTGGTTTTTCCTCACAAAGAACGGTTCCCAAACAAAGAATGCGCGATAATTCGAATCATAGGTATAGTTTAATATAAAAAAAAATAGGTACAGCTGCGACTCTGAGATTAAAAACCTGTACCCAATAATATACTTATTGTACGAATGTTTTAGATTTGTTTTTTCACTTACCTAAGACCTTAGAAATGCAAGGGACACGAAACAACTACATTGTAGTTTTTTTTTTCAAACATATCTAACTCTTTTTAGCTATAACTATATTAGGACTTTATTACTTTATAAATTATAGGCTTAAGTAATTTTCTATGAGAGGAAATCAAAGTTTGCAAATCTATCCTTTCCGTGGATTGCTCACTTAAACGGTTACAGGGTTGAAGTTAGAAGGGCAATTTCCATTGTTATTGGAGAAGTGCCACCACTTAAGGGACGCGGGAACTATTTTTTGCTTTTGGGAGTTTTGGGCGTTCTAATTGATCTAACATTAGGAAGCTGGGATTTTAATATCCAAGGGGTGTGGTACTAAGGCCAGAAGTTACTCTCAGGAACGTACTGAAATCAGTTCTAAATTTTTTAACCAATTATTAAGTTAATTTACTGGCACTCTTGCAAACTGATGATCCTTTTAATAGTTCAAAACAAATCTCATACATTTTGTGTTACTCAGCGTTTGGGGTAAAATTGGTACCGTCTTATAGAAGAGTCTGTTCTTTATTCTCTTGTCTCGAGAGTCATGTCAATTGTTATTCAGCCACCTCTAATTATCTTTTCCTTTATTTGAAATAGATTTTAAGTGTTTTAAGGAAGAATCGAACAATAGTTTATTGCCCCAACTATACGGTTCACTTCACGATGGATCTACGGTTCGCGACAGATCCGCACTCGCGAGTTGTATTTCATATGTGCCTGCTTACAACCAGAAAGGCTGCATTATAAATATTTAGCAAGGGAACCTCCTCAGCTACGGCTGATTATTGGATTTAGGCGAGGTCCAGGTTGGTAAGTGTATACAAATATATACTAAACTTATCTACTATGACTACATTCGACGATATCAGAACTTCAAGATACGTCCAGAGACACCGTTTTATCTCCCAGATTCTTCGAGAGTGCTTTTGTCCCGGTTCAGATTATCGGATAGATAGGGAAACGTTACTATTCAATTAGTGCCAAATGATACTAACTTGCTCATCAAGCTGCCACGTTCTCTAGACCAAGTCTTCCACCGCCCTCTTTCTGTCACATAGTGTCCATTGATAAAAATAAGGGCCAATGATGTGGCTATTAAATAAACCACACCAAACGTTAACCCCCCAAACTACCTGAAAATTAGTCTCTTTCATCCAGTGGGGATTTACAGGTAACCAGTAGTGGCAATTGTGGTTATTTACGGTGCCATTATTGTGGAATCTTCTTTCATCGCACCATAAAATTTTGTTAATAAAAGGAGGGGTTTGTTCCAATTTTATTAACATCTCCGCAATAAAATTTAAGCGGCCTTCAGGATCTTCAGGTGTTTAGCCCTGTATCAAATGAATTTGGAACGGGTGATATTCATAACAATTTAGTATCCTGTGAATTGTACTTTTTCCAGTACCTAGTTCTCCAGCAAGAAGTCGAGTGAAGACATGTGGATATACTTGAACATAAGCTAGAACATAAATAACGTTTTTTTCCGTTCGGCCTCTTTTCCCTCTTGGTGCTTGCATCCCACCACTGGGAAAGGAACCGCTTCCTAATTTAATTTTTAATAATTTGTGTTTAACATTATGAAACGTTTAATGACTTGGTATGTCACGATTCGGGTATCGTTACCTATACAGATATTGAGCACGTCTTCCATTATTTTGACATTCTCCGTATATCATGAGCATGTCGACATTTCTATATATTTCCGTTATCGAGATATTACTTGGGAAAATCATCGTGAGATACCCTGTATATTTTGATTCCGTAATGGCTTTAACTAAATATTGCTTTTGAACTACAAGAAACTAAATCTCTTTTTTTTACCGAAGGTGGCGGGCGTTAAGCCTTTCCCACAAAGGAAATGGATTGCGAAAGGGCTGTTAAAATCCTTCCGGTTATCAAAAAACATCGGTGGTTTATCAAAAAGCTTCCGATTGCCTTTACAAAGGTTATTTGTGTGTTTTATAGGTCAACTTCGCAGTATTTTTAGTATCTAAAGCGTTCTGATAAAAGCGCTTGGTAATGGCCAACGATTAATCACGACCTATTGACAGGATCTGTTTATTACCTGCGCTGCATGCACATACTTTTAATAAAAATACTCCGGTGTTCTTATTTTTAAACTAAGTTTACCTTGCCAACCAAAATAATAATATAATGATTAAAAAGTGTCTTTGTATTACAGAGCTTTCATTTTAAAACGAACCACCGTAAATATCTCTTGATTTTGAGGTAAATAAGATTTGACAAAAAACACTTTAATTACATATTTGATAGAATTTTACTCATGACCTTCACACCTCTAGCCAACCTCACAACGCGGACAACAATTTTTAGCCCCGTAAAAGAAGATTGTTCCTATTCCCTTAGCTAAAGTATATATTATTTTATTACTTTTTCAATTCCAACTAGCTTAAAATGACTGGGTGAAACGTTAGTCAAATATATTGACAATTGAGTAAATATTCGTGAAATAAATAGTTCGTAAAAAAAACTTAAAGATAATGTTTCTGCGGCTTGTTTACTTTTATATCACTGATTCTGATTTGTCTTACTCTTAATAATAATAATAATAAATCCTCTTAATTTAGAAAGTATATAACGTACAATTAAATAGTGTCAACAAAAAAAGAAACATTATCCTGGCCTAGAAGAAAGAAGACAAATGCTCCAGTAGCAAATTAATTTTTTTTTTATTTGTACTTTGTTATACAGTGAGGGCCTAAAGTCCGTCCCCCCCCCCTCTAACTTCGGTATATTTTAATCAAATTTTGAACGATAATATTTGAGTAAGTCTTGCATTTTCTGACATACCAATGCCAGCTTTAAATGTCAAAATGACAGCTGGGTCCGCTTTTGGAATATTTTTTAAATGGAAAGGGGGTTCCAATGACACCTCATTTTGAACGTCTTTTAATGCTTAAAACATTCTCCAATTTAAAAACCATTTGGTTCAGTATTAAATGAAATTTATTAATTATAAGTATTTTAAATAAAATATAAGGGCACACATCTACAAAACAGTGGTTACTTCAACAATTGTTGAAAATGACCACCATGGACCTCCTGACAAATAAATATTCTATTGGTAAATTCCTCTCGGACATTATGAAGCACCTGTGGCGTTATTCTTGAACAAACATCTGTAATTCGTTGCCTAAGTTCATCTAATGAGCCTGGGGCCGTTTTATAAACCTCAGTTTTAACGTATCCCCAAAGAAAAAAATCTAGAGGCGTTAGGTCTGGCGATCTAGCTGGCAATTCTGTCGGACCTCGACGACCAATCCACCTATTTTCATAAGATTCGTCCAGGTAATTACTGACTTGCCTGAAATAGTGTGGCGGGGCACCGTCTTGTTGAAATATAACCTCTTGAAACTCATGTGGGTTTTGGGCAACAACATCATTAATAAGTGGAGTAATTGTATGTTGCAACATATCCAGGTACCTGGGGCCATTAAGATTATATTCCAGAAAAATTGGACCTATAATGTGATTACCCAAAATGCCTGCCCAAACATTTGTTTTCTGGGGAAACTGAGTGTGTCCCTCCCGAAAAACAGGGGGGTTTTCATCACTCCAGTACCTACAGTTTTGGGTATTAACTTCCATGTAAGAAAAAAGTACTTTCGTCGCTAAAATAAATATTCCGCAAATAGTTATTATTCCGTACGATTCTTTCTGACATAATTTCGTAAAATTCTAGTCGTCTATCTGGATCATCTTCTGTTAATTCGTGTATAATTTTCATTTTATATGGGTGAAATTCATGGCTTTTCAAAATTCTTTTGACAGAACTACGAGACACATTGCATGCCTCAGCCACGTGTTTCGTTGGCTATTGGGGAGTAACAACCATTTCAGCTAAGACTTGGACTTTCACATCTTCCACGATTTTTGGCCTTCCAGCGTCTTTCACCGTACCAGTTTCTTGAAATTTTAAGATTAGTTTTCGCAAAAATGTTCTGCATATTTGGCGTTCCGGATATCGTTCATTGAACATACGAACAGCAGCATGGTAATTTCGGTTAGCTTCGCCAAAAATAATAATCGCTTCAAATTTATCTTGTAAAGAACGAGCCATTTAAGACAATTTCGAGCTAAGAATATTTTCTGTCAATCAGACATTTAAAAACAGTATGACAGCAACAATCAATAGACAACTAATAGGTAAGAAAAGTGTGTTATAAACAGTGGTAGTCATAACGTAGGAACCGATATTATTGATTTCTATTTAGAAAATACTGAACCAAATATTTTTTAAATTGGAGAATGTTTTAAGCATTAAAAGACCTTCAAAATGAGGTGTCATTGGAACCCCCTTTTCATTTAAAAAAATATTCCAAAAGCGGACCCAGCTGTCATTTTGACATTTAAAGCTGTCATTGGTATGTCAAAAAATGCAAGACTTACTCAAATATTATCGTTCAAAGTTTCATTAAAATATACCGAACGGTTTAGAAGTTAGAGGGGGGGGGGCGGACTTTAGATCCTCACTGTATAATAATTCTATAGCATTAGGCAATCCGTTATAAAGTTTGATAAACTGATAATACAGGCCTTTTCTGTCATCGCTAATCTATGTACTGGAAATGTATATTCTAAGTTTCCCGTTTGATATACTTGTCGCGAGACGTTATTTATAGAAGAAGAAGAAAAATATAATACATTCCTGTATAAATATTGCAGGTACGGTCAAGATTTTAAATTCATTAAATTTTCCACGATGCGATTTTCTATCATTTAAATCCATTATTATTCTAAGTGCTCGTTTTTGATAGAGGATAACGTTCATAATATGAATTTCTACACATGATAATTCTGTATCAAATATGAGACTCAAAATTGGCATGATACAATATTTTTTAATTTCTGAGGGGACGTATCTGCCTAATACTAGAAAACTATAACCTTTTTCAACTTACTCCCAACATAATCCACATGACAATCTCATAAAAGGGTGCGATTTAAAAATATACCTAATTATGTTACAATTATTTTTTATATGAAAACTTTCAGGTTGTCCAGGTTAGTTCAGGTTAGTTTACATTAGTGTCATCAGCATTATTAGAGATTTTGCAAGTATTATTCAGAGTGTAGACCTCGGTTATGTTATTGAGGTAAACAATGAATAAAAGTGGGCCAATAATGCGTAACCTTGTGGTATTCGATTATAGTCTTTTTTATGTCATGTTTTCGGTTCGCAGAAACCGACGATTGACTTTCAGAGCCACCTGACATTAGATACCTGCTTATGCGGGTTCCATTCCAGCGTTTGGTCTTCTCTAAGACCTCGCTGGTCTGGTTGGGTGGATAGCTCGATTGCTACGAGATGTCGCCACGTGTAACATCTCGCATATGTATTTATAGTTTTTTTTGTTTTGGATAAAACTCTATTTCTACCTTTATCTGTTTCTACCTTTACCTATTACTACTTTCTGTTGCCCTTCTAAGATGATACCATACAGACTCAATTTTTTTTATAAGTATATCATGATTTAATGTATCATATGCTTTTGACAAATCAAGGAACAACCCCAGAACGATATCACCCCTTTCCAGGGCTTCTAAAATGTCCTATTTAAAATTAAAATTGCTATTTGCTGGTGGATTTTCCTTAAAGAAGTCGTGTTGTATGTGGTTAAATAAATTATTTTCATTTATAAAATTTAAAATTTGTTTACACAATAATATGTTTAAATGTTTTAGAAAATGATGGTAGTAAACTGATTGGACGGTAATCCAAATTATTATAATCATCTTTTTTAAAAATAGGCACTACAACAGCATGTTTCAGTTCATCCATGAAAATATGAAATGCAAGTGAGTTATTGATAACAAAGACGAGTGGTTCTAAAATTGTCTCAAGGATAAATTTTATTACGCTTGTTGAGATTTCGTCATACCATCAACTGAACTTATTATTTATTTTACTAACAATTTATAATATTTCGTCTTCGTTTGTTAACTCAATATTAATGTATGATGGATTACATTCTGAATCAGAGCTAAAAGGTATATTTTTTAGTTGTGCTAACAAGTTTGGGTCAATATTTACTAAAAAGTCTTTAAATTTGTTTACTATTTCTTCATCGCCCTTAATTTTAATATCGTGTCTTATCCCTTTATTTCTTTTATGATTTTACGGGCGGACTACTCTTATTATCCGAGTTTTTTAACCTATTTGCATAATTTTGTCTCTTTGCTTGCTTACTTAACATTATAGTCTATCGTTTTATGAATACATAAGGCCCTAAATCTTTTACTTAGTGGTACAATGATATCTTGCACTTTGGAGAATTTAATACGTTCAAGATTACGCCTAATTAATTTTTATTGTTTTAACATACATTCTTCTCACCTAACTCGCAAACCGATTACCTGATTTCACTTTCCTAGCGTGTTTGGATAGACGATTGAATGCCCTTTGTAACAATGTATAGCTCGATAGGTAGTGAATTTGACATTCTAAAGTGAGGTTGACTGCAGGGCCGTCGTAAGAGCCCGGACAAGGGGGCAACCGCCCGGGGCGGCCATTTTTGGAGGGCGGCCGTTGAACCAATTTCTGTATGGAAGTTTGAGATGAGCCTATAAATAACCCACATCAAAGTTGACATTTTCTTTGCTGTTATGGATACTATTATCCAATCTCTAGAGGAAAAATGTAACCTTTTAGAAGTCCATTCTGTTTTCCTTTTCGGTTTGCATATTATATACAGGGTGATCCCACTAAAAGTGGCCAAGGCAAATATCTTGATAAACTTTAGAAATGCGAGAAACGCTTGACATAAAAGTTTTTTGAACAATTGGAATGCGTAAACAAGAAAACAAGTTAATATTAAATAAAGATATTGCAAAAATTATTATTTATTTTTTTTATTTTAAATAGAACATAATTTTATTCCATATTTGGAAAACGCTAAAAAACATATATTTCACCGAACTTACATAATGTTTTAATTAAAATAAGCAAAAAATTGGTGATTTGCGTATTCGTATGTCTATACTTTATTGCTTAATGCAAGAGAGTAATGAAATGTAAATTTGCAATGACAGTACCTATTAAGTAGGGTGGACAACTTAGGTTGCATTGTATATTTTAAGTAAATTGCAATGACAGTTTTTAAAAATTCCGTATTTCAGACCTACACACCCCGAATCGGTTCTAAATTAGGGTCACCCTAATTTGCATACGAAAGAAGGGCGAGTTTGGTCAATGAAAGTATTGTAACAGCGTACAAAGAGGTTTATTCAACTTTACAATCTCCAGTAGCTCCTTTTTCAGCATATCATTATGAAGTGGCGTCTTATTTACAGTAAGCTAGTAAATGACGTACTTTTTTTTCCAAGAAGATGTTGGTATTTTTTCGGATTTGCTTGAGTGGTAGCTGGCAATATCCATGACTATAACAGACCCAGGAGGAATAAGATCTAGCATTTGATGGAAGTATTTTTTAAAGACATTAGGATTCGTGTCTTTCTGATAGTATCCAGTCCATTTTGATCTAAATGCTAGTAAGCCGCCATCGACAACTCCATTTTTGCTACCAATGTGAGTTATTATTAATCTTTTACCTTTTCCCGAGGGTGCTTCTATTCCAGTGGACCATCCTTCCATATAAGCTTACCTTGCGCCTTTTATATGTTTATCCTGCCATATTTTACCAGGGGTATAATCTTCATTTAACCAAGTTTCGTCTATATAATACACGGAAAAAAAAATTATAAGAATATCCAAAAATATAATAGAAGTAACTATATTTTATAGTTCTATATAGGACAGCCATATGGTATATTAAGGAAGACTATAAAATTATAGTAAAAACGAGTTAATATTTTTAATAGTTACTACAAAAATATATAGGAATAAAAAATTCGTTACAGTAAAAACTATTAAACAGGAGTGCAAGTAATATAAAAATATGTTGTTGTTTTTTTTAGCTTCTGTTGTTACGGTTGTAGTAATTATTTGTAAAAACTACCAAGCAGTTTTGCACATTTTACTAATGAATATTGTAAAATTTGTAATATTTTTTCGTAAATTCTATTAATTTTAGTTGAATTTCTACCACCAACTTTTGTTATACTAATTAAATATTTTAGTAAATATTTAAAACTCCTTTTGTAGGTTTTTGTAAAATTTTTTATTTGCTTTTACACGTGGTATAATGCAATATATTTGGTCTTTCTTTCTTGGTGGTGAAACTAAGTCTTCCAGATTCCATTCTGCTAATAAATCCTCCAAACTCATAACAGCACCATAATACCATAAACACAAAATCAGAGACAAAATTAATCAGTTTGAACTTAAAACACATAAGAGTAAGAGTTAGAGGTCCGACCCCTTTGATGGCATAACTGTAAATGCGACGGCGGCGACGGACGGCGCGGCTTTGACTATTCCTGTAAATTATTTAGGAGTTTCTACTATATTCATTTAGTAAAATACGAATTTTCCTACGAAAATTTTATAAGCGGTTCTATGTTTTTTGATATTTTGCAAATATAGTGTTATAAAAATTCGAATAGTTTATTGTTAAACAGTCTTACTTTAATTACACCCTTCTAAATTCTTTTAAAAATTTTAGTAAAGAAATATAGTAATTTTTACTAAGTTTCCTTTATAACCATTTTTTATGCTTGTCTGTTAATGTAATAAAAAATAATAAAAACCACAAAAGGATTTAGTAAAATTCACAATACAGTTTCTTACTTTTAACTAAAAGAAATAGTTATTCAATTTAACCAAATCGCATTTGTAAAATGTAATATATACCTTAGTAGTGGCATAATTATACTATGTTATATAAAAAAGCTAACCATATTTTTTTATAAATTTAGTTTACAATTTTATTTTGGAAAATACTGGTATAGAGATTTATAGTTATTAAGAGGTTTTATAGAGAAATATACTATTTACTTTATACTTACTAAACTAAATTTACAATACTGTTTTTTCCGTGTAGATATTCCTGTTTTCCCTTCGAAACTGTCTAACTGCCCTCAAATATCGTCGCACGCAGATTATTGCGTCTTTCTCTATTAAAAGTGATTTTCTGTTTTGAATTTTTTCATAACAAAAATTCATTTATTTCCAAGTTCTCAATAGTTTCTTCTTACCCATGGGTGATATGAAATCCTGCCTTTTCATTTCAGACATTATTTTGCCCAAGGTATGTATTTCTTTTTTAAGTAAAACGAGTGTATGTTTCTTTCCTTCCTGTACCTCTCTTTGGTGACCTAATGGGGCCGCGGTTATTCTCGTGCACAATTCGGCATATTGTTGATTGTCCGGCTCCAGTCATAGTCGAACACATTTTGACTATTTTTGCAACTCCGAATGTTATATGAAATAATATATGGAATACGCTTATGGAATACGGCGAAGACTACTGGGTTTTATAGTTCAATAATGGTTTATTACTCTCTGGCATTAAGCAACATACTATAATGATTAGTCAGATATTTGTGTTGGCCAATTTTAGTTGGATCACCTTGTACTTATCTATGTACTTTTAAAATGTGTTATAAAATGTTTTGTATTAATTCTTATTTTGCTATCTATTTAAAAAGCCCGAATTACAAAAAAAAAATTAAAAAAATTGGTATGGGGGCGCTATTTTTAGGACTTTGCCCGGGGCGGCTTAAAGTCTAGCGACGGCCCTGATTGACTCAAGGTGTTGAGTATTTTTGGGGTCAATGGTAAAATTCTATTAAATGTGTAATTAAACTTCCCCTTCGATATTAAAATTTACATATTTTTTGTCAAATCTTATTTCCCTCAAATTCAAGACATATGGTTCGTTTTGAAATGAAAGCCTTGTATGGCTTTATTAGTAAATTATGGCAAATACCTTGCGTATATAACACATTTCCGGAATTACCACTTTGGGTTAGCTCCGGGTTTATTAGAATAATAACTACATTCTAAATTCCACATTGCCAGCTCGATTTGTATAGTAATATGCACCATTTTTGTTTCATTACCGCGTATAGTGGAAACGTATCAGACGCATAATAGATGAAATTACCTCTCTAGCGGTAATTGAAAATTGTGGAAATGCGTTTGCAAAATGAGCTGAAAGCGAACTGTTAAAGGGATAAATTATATGGATTCAATTAAAAAAAAATTGGATTGAAAACACGTCATCAAAGTTTCGTTTAATTATAGTCAGCAAAACGATGACAATTTATGTCCAGCTAGATTTTTCTAATGTTGGTAGAGCTATTGAAACCCATTATTTTCCTCTGGCAATTACCTATTTCTATTGGGGTATATACAGTGTCACTATTAAAGTCCGCACCATATGGAACTTTTTTTTATTAATGAGGTTAGTTAAAATTAAATTTCGGCAATCGTTTTTGCTTCAAATTAGACTAAAAATTATATAATCAAATGTCACCATCTGTCATTCGGTATCTGTCGAAAATTACATTTTAATCAAAAAATGCTGAAAAATTGCATTGTTTTACCGAATTTCAAAAAATTTTATTAGAAAAAGTTGTTTCTAGTACAATTCTTGGCCTAAATACAAAGTTTCAGTTTTCTAGCTCAAAGTTGATTTTTTTGTCATTTTTTCTAATTAACTTTTTTTTTTATTTAATGTAAGTTCGCTTAATGTTCGCCAACTATTTGCTTATACCATACTCAATATTTTATTTAGTTTGTATGAGCTTTTTTTTACTAGAATGCCATTTTTTTTCGAAATTTAAAATTAGAGGCAAAAAAATTTGACACAGGTGGTGCAAAGTTATCCTAATTTAAAAATTTTAACAGATAGACGTCAGATATTCCATTTTTTTGATAGTACATACACCTAAGAAGTTTAAAAAACTTATAATAAAATTCCCAGATATCAGATTAGTTCAAAATTTAGACACATTTTCTTTTTATCCACAATAAAATATCAAGGCAATTTTGAATTTTATAAGTAGGCTATGGAAAAAAAAAACGAATTAGAGTGCCGAATAAATAAAAGAAATGTCATAAATTTGAATATTTTCGCAAGTTAAGCCGCAAACACACTGAGCTCACGTCACGTCACATTACGTGAGCTCACGTGCTATTACGTTCCAGACAAAAAGTGTGAAGCGCTGTTTTACATAGTATGTTAATACATCAGAACCACACTGAAGTCATCCCATGCGTATTACGTTACATCCCCAACGGCACGCGTGCTAGCATGTGCTTATTTTCTGCAAATCCACACTTTTCGTCTCACGTGAGCACTCGTTTAGGCGGTTTTGTAGAGAGCTGGTGTGTTGTTGGTGAATTTATGTTTAAAAATGGAGGAGGTTTTGATAGAAAAAGTAAGAGAACATGCTGTTTTATATAATCACGGATTGCCTGAATATCGTGAACAACATATTCGCCAAGCCGCTTGGGAGGAAATTGGAAAGGAGTTAGAAATACCATTTAAGCACATTATTTTCTTGGTTTTTGCTGTTGTTTCACTGAGTGAAGGCCAAGTTTACAGAATAAAATATAATATGACATATAAATGTATATATGTGAGAACTTTGTTCTCTAGCCACTTGCTGAGACCTTATACAATAAGGAATAACCAAATTATGCTAAAGCAGCTATTCTCTGGGCTATATGCTCCAACGAGCGCTGAATTACATAGCAAAATTTGGCGTATTTTGACTAACACTGTTAGTACTAAAATACAAACTCAGATTGCAGAAACTACCGGAAAAGAAAGAAATAAATCTTCATTTCCATATTTCTAAAATACATGTGAAAGCGTTTTGGATCATTTTTTAATTCCTGAATCAAACGATGAAATTCGCCCAATTATTTTCTTTTCATGTTTATGTCATGGGCCCATGCTTTCCTCGTTTTTTTATTTTGCTCCTTGAGAACGATAAAGGCAGCCACAGCTTCTATTTCCTATTCCCAGTCCGAAGAACTGATTGAGCTGGCGCTTTCCATAATTTAAAATTTACGCAAAATAAACAAACAACACAAACACAGTGAAATCAAAGAAAGACTGTCAGAATTCATATATCAATTTGTATACCACATCATAAAACGTGATGGTAGTGTGTTTCTAGTATGCTCTCACGGTTAAATCATGACAATATGATAGCACGTGACCTCACATGACGTGAGCTCAGTGTGTTTGCGGCTTTATAGTTTTCAGTGTTATCACCAATGTTGTCCATTCAAGAAAAAATAGAAATTGTCTTAATTTGTGGAGAGAATATGCCTCACCGGCAAGTATCTGCCATTTTTAATGAGAGGCATCCAGAAAAAAATTTGCAGCATAGCACTGTTTCAAGAATAATGTCAAAATTTAGAGAAACTGGATCTGTTCAAAATAATTTTAAGAAACCTCACGCGGCAAATAAATACGATGAAGCAGCACAACTTGATGTTTGTTTAACTGTTATTGACCACCGTCAAACTAGTGTAACCAAGATAAGTGATTCAACAGGGTGCAAGAGGGAAAGCGTTAGAAAAATTCTTCAGAAAAATCGATTTCGGGCATATAAACCCAAGTTTATAAACACATTAAAAGAACGCGATTTTGATATCCGACTTGATTTTTCGTTTTGGTATCAGGGACAATATGAGGAGAATATTCTTTTTCCATACAAGATATTATGGACAGATGAAGCCACTTTCTCTTCGAATGGTACCGTGAGCTCACAAAATTGCCGATGGTGGTCCCAAGAAAATCCTAACTTCACAATTGAATGTCGCGACCATTATCATTTTAAAACCAATGTTTGGTGTGGAATTTTGAAAGATGAGCTTATTGGACCATACTTCTTTAGAGTAAACTTAACTGGTGAAAGGTACCTGAATTTTCTTGATAACGAGATTACCAAAGTTTTGGATAACATGCCCTTACACCATAGACATAACTTATGGTATCAGCTTGATGGTGCACCCATACATCAAACTGTAGCAGTGAAAGAACGCATAAACCAATTATTTTAAAACAGAGTTATAGGGCGTGATAGAGAATGTCACTGGCCACCCAGGTCGCCTGACATAACCCCACTAGACTTTTTTCTGTGGGGTTATCTTAAGCAGAAAGTTTATAAGAATCGACCGTTTAGAAATATCGAGCATTTGGAACAAACGATAAGACAGTGTTGTGCCGATATAAGACCAAGCTTTTTACAAAATGCTGTCAAAGACGTTTATAGACGGACGGGTGTTTGTATAGAGCGAGAAGGACGTCACACTGAAATGTGAAATTTATATTGCTTTTGTGTTACCTATTTAAAATGATTAAAGTTCCTTTTTGTTCCTTTTAATAATAATGATAGTTTTAAGTATAAAATAAAATTTTTATCAAATATTTAGATGTATTTGTCATTTGAAAAACGAAACATCTGACGTCTATCTGTTAAAATTTTTAAATTAGGATAACTTTGCACCACCTGTGTCAAATTTTTTTGCCTCTAATTTTAAATTTCGAAAAAAAATGGCATTCTAGTAAAAAACAGCTCATACAAACTAAATAAAATATTGAGTATGGTATAAGCAAATAGTTTTGATATCCATTAAGCGAACTTACATTAAATAAAAAAAAAAGTTAATTAGAAAAAATGGCAAAAAAATCAACTTTGAGCTAGAAAACTGAAACTTTGTATTTAGGCCAAGAATTGTACTAGAAACAACTTTTTCTAATAAAATTTTTTGAAATTCGGTAAAACAATGCCATTTTTCAGCATTTTTTGATTAAAATGTAATTTTTGACAGATACCGAATGACAGATAGTGACATTTGATTATATAATTTTTAGTATAATTTGAAGCAAAAACGATTGCCGAAATTCAATTTTAACTAACATCATTAATAAAAAAAAGTTCCATATGGTGCGGACTTTAATGGTGACACTGTAGAATTTTTTTTTATTACAATTTCCGGAAGATTTTGTAATTTTAGTGCGAATTGCGTGACGTCACTATCTCCTATAGAAAGTCGGGTCGCGCTTGCTGCCGAGTAAGAAGACAGGTGGCCATTTACATTGCCCTTTCTTTGCTACTGGATAATGGAGTAGACATCGATAGGAGAGAAAAATAGTATATTTATTAAAGTATAAGTAGATATTAAGTATCCACGAATACTTTACATTATTTTTTTTATTGGTACACTTTGAAATCATAAATACTTTATCGGAAGTGCCATTAATGGAAGTGCAAACTCATTGACTTCTGAGAATATTAGCAGTATTAATTTGAACAGCATGATAAGGTGTTCCAGGTTTTTCGCGGACTATTTTCCATTACTACACCATTCATATGAGATTTTTTGTCATTTCGTACAAGTTTAAGTGTCAACTTTCTCAATCTTTTATAGCTGACCCAATCCTCCAATGACCCAGTAGCCCGAGACCTTGTCAGCGCAAGGTCCCTCTGCTTCATGGCTAATCTAATATCTCCTGTAAGCCATGGAGCTTTTGGCTTAGTCACCCTTATTGTTAATAAATTTGAAATTTAGATTAGTAAAAATAATTTTTTTTTAATTGTTAGTGCTGTTAACTAACGTGGTGATACGGTTCTATGCCGTGGCGTGCTTACTTTTATTCTGGGAGATTTAGAGCAAACATATGATTTCTTAAAAGGTACACTCTGTATATTTTTCTCTTGTTTGATTCGGCTATTTTTAAGCTTTTTAAAAATATAAAATAGTTGACAGATATTATTAGCAAATCAAGAAATATAGCAAATTAGGGTAGTGTGGGTCATGAAACCATTAACCCATTAACGCCCAGCGTCATATTTATATGACATTCCAATCTGAATTTTTTTTGCCGCTTCCTGGAAGTAATAAATACGAAATCGGCTGTGCTAATGTAAACAGTTGTACCCCGATTCCCAACTTTTACGGTCAGTTTATGAAAATTATTATCATCGGACGAACCGTACATTTGTAAAGAGCGCGTGTTTGTCTACCAAGTGCACTGTGATATACAGTCAGGGGCCACAAAAAAAATATGGCAGGTAAGTGATTTCTCTATCTGGTTTAGATATGCTAATGCATGTACTTTGTTCCGTGAAAACTAATATTTTGCTACAATATGATAGTTTTTTTTATTAAATTATGTTACTAAATCTTCTGTCCTATAAATATGACGCTGAGCGTTGCAATCAAAATTTGATATGTTATTGTATTATATTTACAATATTGTAATGCAAGTAATATTTTACGTTACAGCCGGCGATATGAGTAGACCGTTCAAAACATTAGAAGAAGCTGTAGATTACTTGTATTCTGAGCAGATTGAAGCAGACTTAATAGCAGTACCTCCAGATGTCGACGAATTGACGGACGAGGAAGATATCCACGATGATTTAGATATTCCAGTTGTCAATAACGTTCCAGGTAATATTGAAATTAATTTTCATCATGAGCAAGAGGTTAACTTTGAAAATGAAGATAATTTACCCCTTAGTGCATTTGTTACAAATATGCCATCAACTTCTACAAGCAATCCACCAGCAAAGAGAAAAAAAATAGCAAAGATGTCCAGCTCAATGGCGGAAGATTTCTCCAAGTTATACACAAAAGCCAGACAGGGAACAGACATGAAATAAATTCAAATACTCTAAAAACATCTCTGGTGGATTTTACACCGGTAAAAATTTTTGAGGAATTTTTTGACAACAATGTTTATAAATTGATACTTGACGAAACTAAGCGATACGCAGCGACCCAGAAAAATAAACACGACCTTTCTATAACCATCGATGAACTAAAAGTATTTGTAGGCTTTTTGATATTCACTGGTTATCATACTTTACCCAGCGAACAAGATAATTGGTCCAATCAGGAAGATTTGGGAGAGCCTATAGTTAAAAACGCTATGAGCAGAAACGCTTACTTAGAGCTAAAGTCAGTCATACATTTTCAAGATAACTCCAAGACTAACAAAAATAAAAATGATAAGAGTTTTAAAATCCGTCCACTTTTTCAAATGACAAATACGAATTTCCGCAAATGGGGCATATATCATGCAAATCTATCAATTGATGAGATGATTGTAAGATATTATGGACATCACTCCCTAAAACAATTTATAAAAAGCAAACCTATAAGGTTCGGCTACAAACTTTGGGCTATGTGTGGAGAAGATGGGTTTTGCTACAATTTTTTACTATATTGTGGAAGAGACCTATCACAAGCCGTTTATGTCGAACCTCTTGGCACGAGAGTTGTTACCAACATGTTGTCAGTAGTGGAAAATCCAGAAAGTTTTTCCATTTATTTCGATAATTTCTTTAGCAGCCATGCTTTGTTTCACAAGCTGAATGAAATGGGATTTCGAGCAACTGGAACAATTAGGGAAAATAGAACTCAAAAATGCTCTTTGAAATCGTCAAAAGAACTTGAAAAGGAAGAAAGAGGATCGTATGACTACCAGTCCGATGAGAAAAATAAGATACTGCTTGTCAAATGGAACGATAATAAATGTGTATTACTAGCAAGCAATTTTGATACTGTGGAGCCACTAGCGTCGGTGCAAAGATGGAATAAGGCAAAGATGGGCCGTGCACTTATCCCTCAGCCAAGAATGATAAGCAATTATAATCGCTACATGGGAGGAGTAGATCAACACGACTGGCTCTTAGAAAAACATGGTATTGCAGTAAGGGGGAAAAATGGACTGGTGTTTATTCACACGTGTCATTGATATGGCTATCGTAAACGCATATATATTATACAAACATATTTAGGGAAAAAACTCCATTTCTATAAAAGACTTTCGAATAGCAATTGCTGTTCATTATTTGAAAATTGGACACCGGCCCATCCTAAAAGGCAGACCTTACAGCTGGGCTTCTACTTCAAGGTCAAGGGTGTCCGATGATGTCAGATTCGACGAAAGGGGATATCTTCTGGAAAAGCGAGATAAGCAACGTCGTTGTCAATTCCTAGCTTGCAAAAGCAAACCGCTAACTTTCTGCAGAAAATGTAATATAACATTATGTACACCTTGTTTTACAAAATTTCATATCAGAAATGAATTTTATATTTTATATATGCATAGTAAAACGTTTCATTTTTTTATACTAATACTATAATAATATATTATGCTTTTAAATACAGTACTTTTTTCCATCTCAAATATTCTCACATTCGCCCAGCGTCCTATTTATAGGACATCACTTTTTGAAAAGATTACTTGTTCTTTTCAGATTTGGCCGATGTCATTGCCTTTTATAGTTCCCAAATAACAAAATATTCAATTTTTACATAAAAGATAAAAAAAAATTCGCCTTGAATAGCACGCATTAATTTTTAATGATAAAGTTAATTCATCAAATGATTTCTTCACCTGGTGACAGGAAGAAAATTAAAACCAATAATTCCCTTCATTAATACAATGATTTAATTTACTAAAAATTTTATTTTATTTTAATAATATAACATGTGAATAATGACCACTTGATGTATTCCCAAATTTTTTACCAGAAATGACATAGTTTCGTTTTGACAATTTTAAGGAGAAGCAATTTCATTTAATTTAATTTACATATAATCTAATCCACCACAACAATATACATGTCCCCTTACTAAGTCAGTTTCATTTTAAATTAAGAATGAATTTCTTCTTTTACAACATGTTCTAATTTCAACATTCTTAAATCACTATATTATGATTAGGGTCTTTTATCCTACTTGCGTTTAAATCATCTCCTACCATTGCATAGAGATACATCGCCCTTATAATAAGCTGCTGTCTATTCCAATGGTTGCATAATCTGCATTTCATTATATTTTATTGTTGAATCACCCATTGTTCTCCCAACTGTTTTAACTACTTTTCATAACAAAATTTCTTAAATGATTAGTTGCTGAAGATGACTTTCCCTAAAGTCGAAACTAGTACAACGTTAAGAAATTTATTTTAATTCTTCATCATTTTATGTATTTTCTATAACCCTTGTTTTCTACCCTAGAGAGGCAAAAAAAGTTATTTGGTGGTAAAGACAGACCTTTATTTCTAAAAAAAAATTAGTTGGGCGTTAATGGGTTAAAACAAAACGAAATAATATGTCATGACTGCTAGAATAAATATTATGTAAAAACAAACTAATATCACATTTACAATACTGGTGACCCATATCTTATCGTCTTATGGCTAATGATAATGAGTGTGCGGAACTCTTAAAATAGGATTAATCAGACCATATTTTTACTTTTGTAGAGAACTGCCTGTCGACTCGTATTCGATTTAGATACAGTTGCAAAAAAATAAGTCGTCGCACAGCATTCACAGTACGTAAATGGTATACAATTTTTACTTCATAGAGTTTTAAACGATATTTATTTAATAATTTTTTAGACAAGATTTTATTACTACGAGTTCTCTTTCTATGACTTTGCGCGAACTTCTAGTGCCTTTACAAAAGTCATAACGTTCATTTCGTCTCTTTCGCAATTCCTCTTATTATATTTGATTTAGGTCTTGGCTTTATAAACGATCGATTCTTAATTACATTAATTTTAAAGTTTAAGAACGGCACTTGATTGGGCTGTGTGAATACCTATGAAAGTAAGAACTTCATAAGTTAGATATATAAATTAGAAGATTGTAAACTTATCTACCCTACACCACTACATTTTAGCCATTTTTTAAACTTTAGCCACATGGTGACATGTATTTTAATAAAATGTTATTTTCGCCTATGAATTTTGACAAATAGACATGCCAGATAGATTTTCTTTTGTTTGTTTCAATTGTTTCATGGCTCAATTTATTACTACCCTAATTTTTACAATTTTTCGTTTTATTGTTAATAGTAACTATCAACTAATATCTATTTTTGAAAAGCTTAAAAATAGCCCAATCAAATAAAAAAAAAAATATACAGGTTGTCCCATTTAAAAATTCATATGTTTGATTTAAATCTCGAAAAGTAAGAGTTCCAGAAAAATATTAAGCACGTCACTGAAGTTTGCTTAAAAAAATCTCTTAGAAACATTTCGTTTTCAACTTTTTAATAAGTTAAAGGATAACCGAAATACAGGGTATGGTCAAAAAGCAAGCATTTTCGAACACACCCTGTAGCTAGAAAGCCATGACTAAAAAGTACTAGTAATGTGAAAACCGCAAGTCTCTATCTTTACTAGTTACCGAGATACCGTGCAATAACATTGAAAAATGGACACCCTGTATAAAGTTGCTCAAAAACGGTGGTTTTGGTTAATGGTTTTAATTTTATCAGTGACTTTTTTTTTAAGACTGTAGATAAAATCAACACACACACCTAAATAAGCCAGCGCTATAGTAATTATTCTAAAAAGTTGACTTAATTTTTAACTTTTACATCCATTTTTTTCAACCCTGTATAAAGTAAACGCACAGAAATGAGACGAAAAGATAACAAATGTTAAGAAAATCAAACTTTTCAAACCTGGAAACTTTGAGCTACAAAAAACGCCTTTTTGGGACATCCTGTATTATGAAAATTTTCATATTTCAACAGGCCCTATTTTACCAATAAATTTTCATTTTTAAGATCTTCATTTATTTTCCGATTTATATGATGAATTTTGCTAACCTCCAATATGATTTGGGACACCCGGTACACTAGGCACTCAAAAACGTTACGAAATATTTTATATAGGTTCATCCTGCATATTTTATGTCAATATTAGTATTTCGACAGAATTTGCATTTCCCTACAAAAAAATTCCGAAAAATACTCATTTTCATTATTAAATATGAAACCTGACCTGAGAAACGAACCTTCGTTATCTAAATGAGAAGCAACGGTTCTAAACACTCGACTACAGATTGACATATAAAAAAAAAATTAGTCTTAATGGCTTGACCTTATTATTTGGGAGACAAGGGGAATTACATTACGAGATGTACGAAAGATACAGCGATTTTCCTCAATATTAGAATCTAAACAGATAGAAATATATTTTAAAAAATTTACATATCATTTTCGGGCCTCAAAACTACGCAATATAAGGTGTAAATCTATATAACATATAACATACTAATTATTTTTAGTGTAAATCTATATAAAAATTCGAATTTTTGACCTTTTGGACGTATGGTAAATTTCAGCTTTGCCAAATATACACATGGTTGAATCTACACGAAGTGAATAATGTTTTAAACCCTTGGAAATTCGTGATTTTTTGGTAGTTATCGTGGCTTCAAAAATTATAGTTCTATGATACTATTGAGAAACTTTTAGTTTGTTTCAGTTAAGTTTGTTAAAAAAAGACGGGGGTTCGAATAAACCCAATATAAAAGTAAAAAAAATACATTTCCTATAAAAATTTTCAATTTCGAAAACAATAAAGAGAAATAAGT
Source organism: Polydrusus tereticollis (assembly GCA_963920685.1). Classification (NCBI taxonomy): domain Eukaryota; kingdom Metazoa; phylum Arthropoda; class Insecta; order Coleoptera; family Curculionidae; genus Polydrusus; species Polydrusus tereticollis. Next base: position 36,121,315 of record OY987331.1, read on the forward strand.
GTTTTGCACACTCTATATAAAAATTTTGAAAATTTAAAACATACATTTTATATCTCTTCAGAAGCGCTTTACGATAAAGTTTTTCAAAAGTTTGCTCAAATTTTTTTTAACCTAAAAAAAAATAAAAACCGTTTTAAAAAACTCTAATTTTTAGTTTTCCTCGAGAATCTACAATTTCTAAATTTTTTAGGCATAGGAAGATGTATTGTAAAAAAAAGCATTTGAGATGCTCTATCCAAGAGTCTGAACTTCATTTCGATCCGATTTTTCGTTTCGAAGCTATTTATTTCCGAAAAGGGGCCTGTTTTGACTTTCATTCGATCAAAAAAAATACTTGCCGTTTTCCAATCTGACCGAAAAACAATAGGCTTCTGTAGGTCGACGCTCTCCACAAAATCAGAAAACCTCAACTGACTATACTTAGTGCTGTGGCCGCTACAGTGCTCAAGTATTTGTTTTTTTTGACGTTTTATAACATTTTTGCGAAACACCCTGTATAATCGAATTTTATGTCACCCAAAGCCTAAATAGTTGTCGACTTGTTCAAAAAGTTTAACGGTTCCACCGCAAACCGTTTTTGAAGAAATTGAAAAAGATTGCAAAATTGCCTATTCGACACAACAACGACAACACCACACAAACATTCTAGTACGAAGAGGACGTATAACAATCGAGGTAAAAACCCGATTGTACTAAGCCTCTAGTTTAACTGAGCAAAGAAACAGTAAGCGCATCCCCCTTGTAAATGCGCAGAAAGACCGTTGCACAAGTTTAGAACGGACGATCTGTGGGAGGTAATGACGTCACCGCCTCGCGAGCTTTTCATTTCATTTTGATCTCATATATTTCGAAACATACTTATTGGATTTACTTGAAATTTTCAGAGCTGACCATGTCTTATAAATGTTTTATAAACATTAGGTGGAGAGTGTAATTTGAGGTTTAATGAAATGACTCATCTCAATAGATATAAAAAACGAATATTTTACTTCACTTTAACTGACGCTATTGGCGGTAGCAAAAGTAAATATACCAATGATATCTCTTCTGCATTACGTTTATTAGGATAATTACATCTGGCTAATTTCCGCGCTAAAAGCTCGGTCTGCAGCATTTTGAATCATTTTTGTTTCATTTAAGCGTAATCGAAACTAATTATCATCGGAACATAATAGATAAAATTACTGTATTGGAAATTGCAAGTTATGGAAATATGATGTCGATATACGTGAAATTTACCTACATATTAGTAAAACAATAAAATGACAGGTATACAAAGGTATTATATATATACAGTGTGTCCGCTTAAGTTTTGTACATATGAAAAACTTTTTTAATATTAATTTTACGAAAAAAAGTTACTGTTTATGAAAAGTTCTGCTTACTGAAAAAATAATACTAGACTATTTAAACTTGAGATAGTATGTACAGGATGATCAAAAAGTAAAAAATTAAAATTGACCTACGAGAAACGTACCCTTAATTTTAATTTTAGAGCAAAATGGAATAAGAAAATGTTGATTGGCATTAAAGATTATATCTGTTTCTACTCTTAGTAGGCTATTATTGAAAATAAATTTGATATTTCAAAAAATATCATTTTTTGAAATTATTTATAATTAATATCTGTATAATTATGCAATTCAAGCTAATAAACATTTACCAATTATTTTTATTCAAAACGTAACCTTTGATTCTTTATCCCTGTTTTGTAGTAATTTTATGACACATTTAAATAATTGATAGAATCATGATAATTTATTTTGGAAAAAAACAATTATAATAATAAACATTAAAATAAAATATGAATTTAAATAAAAATATTCATTAACTTTCCCTTACTGTACATTTGCCTTGACATATTCTTCCTCCATTTCAATACATTTAGCCGTTCTTGCAGAAAATTCTATTAAGACTTTTCTGATCATTGCAGGAGTTATATTTGTAATTGTCTCTCTAATTACCCTATCTAAATGATGAACCTCTTGAAATGGCCTTTGTAGGATGTAGGTGTACATTCTGTTTTAAGTAGCCCCACAAGAAATAATCGAGGGGCTCAAGTCCGGAGACCCAGCGGGCCAAAAATGGTCAGAATATCCATCGATAACTTTTCCATTAAAAAGGATATTTAAGTATTGCCTTACATTCCTCGTACTGTGGCATGGTTCACCATCTTGTTAGTACCATATCCGTAGTCTATCGGGTATGTGAAGTCCATGAATAAAATTAAACAAATAATTATTTAAAAAATGCAAGTAACGTTCAGCATTTAACTATTGTCGAAAAAAAAAGGTCCTAATATTCTATTTTCGTAAATTCCGCACCACACATTTCTTTTAAATGAGTACAGATCACGTGTCTGTATAGTGAAATTTGGATTAACGTCACTCCACCAACGACAATTTTGTGAACTTACAGTCCCGTTCGGGGTAAAGGTTGATTCGTCGGTAAAAATTATATCTCTTGTCATGAAAGGGTTATCTTCTAACTCTCCTTGTATTAAAAAACAAAATTCTAAGCGTCGCTCAAAATCACATGGCTACAAGGTATGTATAAATTTGGTTTGTAAGGCTGAAATTTGTTTTCATTTAATATTTTTGAAATCGTAGTTTTCCCTACATCATTTAGTAATGTTGTTTAACTTTTTCGCAATGATTTTTTAGGATCTTTTGCTACAGACAACATTACGTGGTTCACAGTTTCATTATTTGTAACCCTTGGTATACGTTTCTTATTGAAGTTATTTTTCACACTTCCAAAGGTCTTGAATTTAGTCACAATGTTCCCTACTGTTGTAAAAGAAATCATTTTATCAGGATATCTGTAGTTAAAAATTTCGGCAGTTTCCCGATACGTTTTGTAATTTTCACCAACAATTAAAATTATTTCAATTTTATCTTGCACACTCAATTTCAACGGCATATTTATCTAATTAAAAATCCAAACTGATGTTTCAGACAAATAACATAGCTGACAGTTAAAATTCAAATTCAGGTGGAAAATGGTGGCAAGATAATGGACATGGCATTAAGAATTAAGATTTAAATTTTTAAGTATATTTCAATATTAGTCTACTAAGGGTAGAAACAGATATAATTTTTAATGCCAACCAACATTTTCTTATTCCATTTTGCTCTAAAATTAAAATTAAGGGTACTTTTCTCGTAGGTCAATTTTGATTTTTTTTACTTTTTGATCATCCTGTACATACTATATCAAGTTTGAATAGTCTAATATTATTTTCTCAGTAAGCCAAACTTTTTATAAAGAGTAACTTTTTTTCGTAAAATTAATATTAAAAAGTTTCCCATATGTACAGAACTTATTCGGACATACTGTATATATATAAGTAGGTATATATGATGTGTGTATAGGTAAGTAAAGGCAAAATAACACGAACACAGTAGATTCTTTAAACTTTAACCGTTTAACAACTACAATTAAAGCGTACTACGTCTGAGATGACATATAATAATTGTGGTTATATTTATTTTATTTATATTTATGTAAAACTTACAATTATAATTATATCAACAACTTGCTATACGTTAAGTTAATTAATTACCTATAGTAGAAAATATCGGCTTTAGTACCTAGATGACCAAACATCCGGAAATGTTAACTGAACTGCCCAATGTAGTCTTCTGTCGTTTAAAAAATAACCTATATCTAAAATTGTACAACACAAAGGAAAAAGAAAAATAACACCGAAGAAAAAAATTACATTGGTTTCACGTTGCAATATCAATATATCTATTATGTTTTAATGTTCTGAGGTAACATATCCAGAATCTTTGGAGTCAAGTAATTAACAAACTATAAGTTTCTACTTTAATGGCTATTGGGAATCTGGAAGAGTTCATTGTCCCTACCACTAATATTTTATATGTGGTTAATATATAAGCAAAGTTCGCGATTCTTACACATAATGGAACATATCTCCAACACATAGATATAGCGCGCATCAAGCAATTTGAATACAGAAGCTCAGTTGAATAACGCCTATGTTTTTTTTTGTTCTATTACTTTAAGGATATATTTTTGCACAGTTAGTGGTCTCAGCAAAATGTTGTACAGGCCACCCCACACAACAATGCCATATCTAATCAGGGACTAGATACGGAATATGAAGGTCCCATCTTAAATGTTTGCCCACATCTACACCCAAATATTTTGTGGATGAGACCTCATTAATAGAGCTATTTAGGTTATCAATAGTGATAAAGTTAGGACGATCGGTTTCAATAAGTGCAGAAGCTATATGATTGTTACATTGAGTGATAATTGAAAGGTATCTAGCCAATCTTTTCAGTATTTTCAGTGTGAAACTAGTGATTTCAAATTTGTGTTCAAAATGTCTAAAGTGGCGAAAACGTCTTCCCGGATTAAAAGGTTCCCAGAGTTAGAGTTTAGTGGAGAAAAAGTCTTCTGTAAAACTTCTGCAAAAATTATTGTTTGTGAAAAGAACTTCCAAATCGATCAACATTTAATAACATCGCTGCATAAATCAAAGTTACAAAAAATGAAATCTGAGCCAGTTCAGCTGAGTATAAAAAACGCATTTCAAAATGTTTGAGGAAAATCGAAATCTAAAGAGAAAATTTTTCAAGAAGACCTTTGCAAGGCTTTGGTCGCAGCAAACATACCCTTAAAAAAATGCAAAATGCTCAATTTAGAGGATTTTTGCAAAAATATTGTCAACAAACCATTCCTGACGAATTCACGCTTAGAAAGAAGAATGTCAATTCAGTATACGAAACCGTTTTAGAAGAAATTAGAGTTTTACTGGGTGATCAAATTTTTTACATTATTATTGATGAAAGCACAGATGCCTGTGGGAGACATATCGCACATCTTATAATTGGAGCACTTCAAGAGGATAAAGCAACAAGCCCATATTTAATAGCTTGTAAACAGTTAGACAAAAACTAATAATGTGACCGTAACCCGATTTATTCAGCAGTCCCTATCTAGCATTTTCTTACCAAATCCAGTCCCAGATGAAAAGCTTTTAGTGCTTTTGTCTGATATACGGTGATATATGGTAAAAGTAGGCCAAGACTTAAGAATCCTTTGCCCCATGGTGGTGGAACCATCAGAACTTAATATCCTTTAGTAAATAAATTAATTTCAAATGTGAAAAAAGTGTTTCTAAAAGGACTTCTAAGAGTGCAGACGTATAAGGAGAGATTACCAGGAGTTAGTTTATCTCCAGAACCTCTAATTACCCTGTGGGGAACATAGATTAAGGCCGCAATATACTACACAGAACATTTCGAAGCAATTAAGGAAATAATTTTGGATTTAGATTACGATTCGCAGCATGTTGTGCAAAGTAAAGAGTTGTTAAAAAGTGCAAGTGTATTTAAAGATCTTGTTTTTATTTATTTAATTTCAGTTTCCTACCGGACATAATATCCTGGTTCGAAAGTAGAAATTTAAGTTTAAGAGACTCAATTAGTATTGTTGAAACTTTTTCCGCTAAATATAACAACATTCCCTGTAAAGTAGGAGGTCAAGTAACGAACAAATTGGATGTAACTGTAAAGAGTAATGAAGGATTTAAATACTTAACTGCAATAAAAAGCATTTATGTAGGTAAACCATTCAACGAAGTTGTATCTCGGCCTTATACTTTACTACCTAAGTTACATTATTGTTCGATTACATCAGTGGATGTTGAAAGAATCTCCTCTTTGTAGAAATATATTTTTACTTATAAAAGACAATCCTTTTTAGTTGCAAATATTCAAAAATATTTAGTAATAAATGCCTTTTATACAATTTCAGGTTGAAAAATTGTTTACGTTTATTTCCCTTTGTTTTTTTTGCATTTTATTTTAAATAAACTCTTTTTTTACAACCCACTGTGTTTCTTACAACAAATTAAGAAATATTGCATACCACTATGCACATTTGGTCAAAAAATGCATACATCTGCATATTTTAAAGGCAAACAATGCAAATATATATTATTATTGTTCTGAACAAATTTCCTAAGCTAAAAAATCCAAACTGAATTTTAGAATTTAAATTATTTATACTGAGAAATGTTGGTAGATTCTCTTTAAGACATTTTTGAAAAGTTACCTATCAAGCTTATTGGGCAATAATTTCCAATACAAATTTTATTACCAGACTTAAAGACAGGGGGTTAAATTTTAAATTGTTGCATTATGTACTAGGGAAGGGATTACGCATACATGTGTTTTCTTAATAATATTGTTTTGTTGTAATTTGCTTTCGAACATTTGATGACGTAATTGAGCTGATATATTTTGTCGAGATAAGACACATATCTAAATCAAATATTACATTATACAGCATCAGATACTTACATGCTAGTGACGGTCTGAAATGGATAGCTCTTTGATAGCTCTGGATAGCTTCATCCAGTTTCTGTTTGCCTTGCAGGAGGATGGCCCTGAAACAATGGTCTATTATAATCAATTGTTCGAATTGTATGGACTATTGATGGGGACGCGGACGGTGCGATATTAGGGGATAAACAATATACATTTATATGTCTCGATACTAGAACAATCGTCTTGGTGAAACCAGATTATGCATTACATAATATTAATCTGCATCTAACAGATATAATAATATTTCTTGGATTATGTTTCTTCATTCTTAAATGTAAGATTAAACGGTAAAATGCAAACTCAACTGTTCATTTGAATAAGATGCAACAAATTTTATCATTATTGTAAGCAAGCAATTTATAACTTCTCTCAGTAAGTATATTTAATTACATAGTATTCATATCTTTGTATCTACCTCTTGCAGGGTATAATGTGTATTAATTATACCTAATAAAAAAACCTTAACTTCTTAGTAAAAGACACTATCATTAACAGAGTAACATAAGATAATTATTAGACCATCCCGCAACACATTGTATATGCTGAAGATCGTGTTTTACCCCAACACTAAAATATGCATTATCTTATTACGAGTGCTATATAATAAAACCATGGGGCCATAAAGAAACACTAACCCATACTGCAAAGAAATATTACATAATGTCACAAAATAAAATAGGCTCTCTTAAAATATTACTTTATATTTGTCGGATAAGGGGAGAATGGGGTAAAATGATCCCTGCGGATCAATATGATCCCTCGATTTCTAGCCTTACTTGCAGTGCCATCTATATCATATTGTATGTAATCCGATGAAATACGTGTTGGTCTGTAATAAGGCAGGAAACGAGTCCCGTAGTTTTTTTCCGATTTTATATAAGGTTAGTAGTATACCCTTACCAATACTTTAACATTAATTATTAATAATATTACTTATTTTCATTTCTTGTTAAGCCAAAATTGTTACATTCAACCATATACAAAGTGGCAAAAAAGTCGGGCATAATGCCTGTAACTTTTATATATATAACTCGTATAAAAAGTGACCTTTATGAAAGTTCTTCAGTAAATTACTTCCCACATTTCTACCTGCATGAACTTTTCTGTCATTTCTGGTTTGGTTGCAATAGAAACTTACTTTTTTTAAATAGAAAATTATGAATTTTTTATATTTCAAATTTTCACCTATCTGCAAGCGTTTCCAAGATAATGACAGCTCCAAAATGAAAAACTTCCTAACTATAATTATTCCTACCTAACACCCACCAGTTGAGTAAAGATGTTTTCATGACAGCGACTTCAGAGGTGTCAATTTTGAGTTACTGTTGCTTGATTTCTAATTTGTTTACACTATGGTTCACCTGAATGAGCAACAACGAGTTGAAATTTTAATAATGAGCGGTTACGGAATTGTGAAGAGATCTCAGGATCAGGTTTGTCAACTTCAATGAATTATATCCAAATAGGCCTCCAATAAATTAGTCAACGGTGTGTCGAGTAATAAAGAAATATCGAGAAGCAGGCAGTGTTGGGAAAGCCGTTAGACTAGGTCGACCTGAAACAGCGACCAGGGGAGACAAAGCTTTGGATATCATGCTGTCAATACATAAAAATTCAACACAATCATCCAGGCCAATGGCAATGGATTTTAATGTGTCTCATCAGTCAGTCAAAAATCTGTTTAAGCAGGAGAAGTTGCATCCCTACAAGATAAAGTTGGTGCACCAGTTAAACGAGGACGATTTTGATAGAAGAGCTGAATCTTGTGAGCTGATGATGAAAAGATGCAATAACGATAATAGCTTCGAACAAATATCATTTTCTCGAATTAAGCTACTTTCCATTTAAGTGGCATTGTTAGTAGACACAATTATCGTTATTGGTCTGCTGAGAATACTCACGGGTTCCAGAAAGCTTATACTCAGAGGCCCGAAAAAGTTAATGTTTGGTTAGGCACAGTTGGTAGACATATTGTGGAACCTTTTTTCATAGATGATAATTTGAACGGCGAAAAATATCTGGACCTTCTCAGGAATCAGATAATTCCCTCTTGCAGAATGGTTTTACTGGGTGTAAATAATGGCATAAACGAGCAGGTATGGTTCCATCAAGATTAAGCACCTGCGCATTATGCGGCAATTGTTAGACAATACATAAGGGAACAATTTCCAAGACGTTGGATAGGCAGAAGAGGTTCTATTGACTGGCCAGCGCGATCCCCGGACTTAACCCTGCTCGACTTTTTTTTGTGGAACAAAGTCTACGTTAACCATCCAAATGATTTAGAATCTTTAAAAGTCATAATTAGAACCTAAATTCGGGCTATTTCAGAGGACTCCCTTTTGAACGTTGCTAACGGGTGGTCATTTGAACACCTGATCCACTGAAAAGATTTCACTTGTTTATTATTTCGATGTTAAGTTCTTCAATTTTCTAGGCTATTTATTTGGTTAATATAAAGTTTGTTACAATTTTAAATAAATGAAAATTTGAAATACAAAAAACTCCATAGTTTTCCCAGTAGAAGTGTTCCATTTAAAAAAAAAAATAAAGTTGGTCTCTATGGCAACCAAACCAGAAATGACAGAAAAAGTTCATGCAGGTAGAAATGTGGCGAATAATTTACTAAACAACTTTCATAAATGCCACTTTTTCGTATACGAGATAATTCAGAAGTTACAGGCATTATGCGCGACTTTTTTGCCACTCTGTATATTTGATTTTGATGGTCAAAATAAGAATATGAATAAGAGGAATAAGAATAAACATACTCACCTAATATATTATATAATATCAGCCTTGCCATTCTTTATTTAAATAATATCAATAAATAAAACGTTATGGTACATTACATACCGAAGAGGGAAGTGTTTCATTACTGTCGAGAGATTAGTTAGTTATCCGAGACGCGAAGCGTCGAGGTTAACTTTAATCTCGAGACAGTAATGAAAACTTCCCTCTGAAGCTTGTATACTATTTTATTTACAACCACACCGTTAATCAAAAATTAGATATCTGATTTTTTTAAATGTAGTAAAAATATCAAAATATGCCATTTATTGTTTTGACGCTATACAAAAATATGCTGGTTGTGTCATTCAAATATGTTCTGGTTGCAGTGCCATAGTAATGGAGCATACCTTTAATGAGGTTAATGAGTGAGGGAAATGAAAGAGGGAAGTAGACGTAGGTAATGTGACACTTTCAAGCCTTTAGTAAGGTTAGTTATGTCAACATTTTACATGTATGGTTGTATATAAACACATTTACAGTACTCAATTGACACAGACTTAACCGATTTTAAAAACAGTATTGACAGATTGTCGAAACGATCGTTAAAATTTTGAGTAACTTATGTGACCAAAGTCATGCCACATATTACTATGTTTATAAATATTATATGAATAAAATAAAATTAGCGAAAAAATACATCAACAACTACTATTTATAATAAAAGGGTTAAAGGCAGAGGTTATTTTGCAGGCAAGAATTTAATATTTCATTCCAACATCAAGTCAACATATAGGTGACTGGTAACTTATGTGATATTTGGCACATAAAATATCATATCTTTTGTGAAAACGACTAAATTATTATGTTTTAACAACGATTTCTTTAAAGCTAAGGTTAATTTATTTAATTCCATTTTCATGAAATCCGAAAAATATACAATATGTTGTCGCAAATTATTGGGGACTCAACTGACACAAGTTATATGAGAATTACCCATATAAAAAGTAGTTGAAATCACAAATTTTTATTTATTTTTTGTTTCTCAAAGTTTTCTTACGGTTTGTGTGTGTGTTTTTGGAGATACGACGTTATTTGAGTTACAACTTGTATGTGTTTTCTTTGGTATTTTGTAAATAAAAACAACATTCTTTAAAATATTTTACCCATACCGCATATAAAATAACACAATGTTACTTTTGACCAAACAAATACTTTAACTTTGACGAGAGGAATTGTGAAACATTTTTTTATATCGATTTATAAAATCGGGATTTTTCAGTACACAAAAACATCCATTAAAACAAATATACAGAACACACAATGATAAAGCGCAGTGCTTCATAATGTTAATTTCAAATTCTGCAATATGATGCGTTGTCATTCAAAGACAAACACAGTGTGAACGAGCAAGTCGTGATGGGAGATTTATGTCTATTTATCAGCCATTAAGCTAATTGTAAAGTTTTGGCTAAATTTGCATAAAGTGCGAGGTTGTAACCACTTTTTAAATGGCAACCCTAGTTTTTATTTACTGTTTTTGAACAGCATATTAAGCTATACAGGGTGTTTCGTAATAACACGCTAATATTTAAGGAGGTTACCCTCGGGCTCATTTTGAGAAAAAAAAAATTCATATGAATATATCGTCGCTCACATTACGTAGGGGCCTATCTCGATATTTGGCAAAAATGAGTTATACCCATATAAAGTCAGGGGAACAGTGCCTTAACGTTATGACGAAGTGGCATATTTCAATAGTACATCGTTTTTATTTTATAGCATTATCATGGTCAGGCCTATCTTGAATTATCCATAAAAATATTTTTACGTAAAGACCAAAGTTAAGATTGGCCCCTAGCTATATTTTTTGTATGCGTCCCACTCGGCGAATCTTAACATAATAATATTATACCTTTACGTTATAAAATATTTTTAAAGGATGAACACTACTTTACAGATAGGTCTTATTAAGTTATTCTTTATGGCAATTTTATGTAACAAATAAAAGACAATTCGTAAGAAATTAAATAAATAACAATCCCATCTTTAATTTGTTATGCCTCTAGAGTCTAGGAAATAAATAATTAGATATAACAGTAGCTGTTATTAAAATTTTAACTATTTTGGAAATTGGTGGTAGCAAGGAACAATATAAAATATTGCAGCCCTGCAATTTTACCACCGCGACATGCTTAGAAGAAGACCGGGTTAGTGTTAAATTATATTGTGTAGCGGGAGGTGCGTCGAGACGTTAGTTAGCAAATCGACAGGAAAATTCTTGTCAAAACAAATCGGTAAGTAAGAATAGTATATTGCTATTCAATAGCATTACAAAAATGGCTCATTTCAGATCCTCTTTTTGAATATAGATGTTCTTGTGGAGTGGGATGATAAAACTATCAACTGTGTGGATGTCGGCAGCCTAAAAACTGTTAAGAACAATGGAAAATTCAAAGTAGGCGAACGAGTGAAAATGTTTTTTGAAAACTTATGGTACTATGGAAAAACTGTAACGGTTGAAGGGCCATTAACCAATGAATGCTCTTCTGATTTATCGGATAATGAGCCTCTCCCCAATAAGACTGTTCCTCAAGAGTGTTTGGATAAAAATTGTGACTCCCATTCAAACTCCTCTTCTGATGATAATGTGCCTTTAAGTAATTTAATATCTTTGAATAATTGTGAAGAAAATTTGGAGGCACTGTAACGCTTCCGAAGTTAAACGAAGGACCCAGGCCGATAACTTTATTAAAATACAATGACCTAATGGCACTATGTACGGGTGATAAGCCTGTTATTAGAAGTCCTGACGATATTTTGTTTTATAGTTCTTTACCGCACACATCAGTGTGAGTTTAGGTTAGCATTCGTGTTTGCTTTATGTATTTGTTTCAGTTTAGGTTTGACTATAATTATATTATGTTAAGAAGTTTCTTGTATCCTTTTTATAAAATAAAGATGTTTAAAGTTTAAAACTTTTACTCCCTTTTCTTTGAAAAACAATATCAGAGGGGCCTATCTGGTTTGATGTGTAAATAAGAATTTGTTATTGTTTTTACGAAGGGGCCTATCTTGATTATTATTTAATTTTTACAAAACACGTAAACCTTCATTAAAAATAATGATGTCTCATCATTCTAAATTGATTTATCTAGGAAACTATCAAAAAATAAAGCAAAAAAAAAATTAGTGTCAATGCTATATCCAAAATGAACACCATTGATTTCTTTAAACCGCTTTCCTGAAAAACAACAAAAACCGAGTTAGGCCTATTCGTAATGTGAGCGACGATATGTCCTAAATATCTTAACTGTTGAACTACAGGGTGCTAAAGTTTAAAAAAAAAAACCTTTTTTTTTATGATAACTTTGATATGACCCTACATATTTTGTAAAACGTGGTGCGCTTCGTCTATGCATCAAGAGAAAGTGATACCCACTGCTTTTTCTTAAAGTAAAAATTATTTTTGCAATCCTCATTCCTTTCTGAGCAAATTTGGTCTCTTCATTTTATTTCGTTTTGACGCGAAAACCGCATAAAAAAATAAAATTCATTCAAGTATTAATTTTTTTTTAAGTAAATAATAACATAATATCTTACAGACCAAAAGAGACTCCTGATTCTTAATGATAAAATTAATGTAAAACCCACTTGAAATATTTTTGACTTATTAATCGCAAATATGGGATGAAGCCTGCAACTTATAAACAAACTGGAATTGGAAAATTCAAGGGCGAATTACTTTTGGGTAAATTTCCGAAATTAAAAAAAAAATATAATTGGCAAATTAGGTGTTAAGAATATCTTTGCATTGAGGTGTCACTTGATCCCCTGCCCATTTAAGGTTTTTTAAAGTATTAATTGATTAGTTCATAATATTAGGATAGTTATCTCCCTTACTATGATTTCTGACATGTTTCCTCGATTTCCTTTCACGAGCCTGACTTATATAATCTGTACATAAAGTAAGGAACCAATTCATTATTTAATAATCGAAAAACTATTCGTAAAAATCGTCGGACACGTATATAATAATTTTTCATTGCGCATATTTTGACTTACACATTTATTATACAGGGTAACTCATGTAGTGAATATGACATTATCGACGATTTTTTTCAATAAAAACCCCTATATTTTAGTTCAGATCTGTAATCTCCAAGAAGAGCCCATTTCAAAAACATAACACACTTAGGGCGTAAAATTGACAGTTTCGTAGCTACAGGGTAAAAAAAATATTTTTTTAAAAGTATGTTTAATCCAAAAAAATTTAAAAAAAGGAAATAAGCTGTTTAGTTAAGTGTTGAAATTATCCTCCTTCATGTGCCTGGCAGTACTCCAAGCGATCAATAAACTCTTGTTGGACTTTTATTATGGTTTCTTCTGAAATATTCCTGCATTCTGTTGTTATTCGATTTTTTAAATCGTTAGGTCTTATTTTATAAACAACATTTTTCAGGTGACCCCGCAAGAAGAAGTCCAGTCGTGTAAGGTCTGGAGACCTAGGTGGCCATTCAATAGGCTCACGCGTTCCAATCCACCTGTTCGGAAAAAACTTTGTGACTACACTTTGGGGAAACTTAAAGTTTTCCAAAATTATAGCACTTGCTGACGGCAGCTTTTCATCGGAGAACAGTTGTTGGTCATGAGATAGGACAACTTGCACTTTCATAGAGCGCCACTCAGTTTTCCAATAAGGGTGTGAGAGTTTTTAACTGAGAAATCGGACTCTCTAGGACGCAGATGTTAAAATAAGTTTAAAGAAGGTAACACATTGAGATATACTTCAATCAAGCTTTAATAGCAAAAATAAATAAATTTAGATTTTACAATGAAAAGGAATGCCTTCATAATAGGATAAAAATGCGAATAGTATTTTAAAAGTGCATGGTCTACATGTATAATAAATTATAAAATATTCGAGACATAATAATCTTGAATTAAAAATGGTTGATTAAAATTATTGCAACGTATTCTGATCTGGCATTATAACTTAACCTTTTATGCATTGAAGTGAAGTTTTATTCATTACCCCGTATATACATAACCCATTTCTTTGGCCAAAGATACCACCGTTATGTACATCTTATGTACAACATCGTATATATTTTACGGATAAAATCATTTATAGAACAACGTAGAATAACGTCAGAAGACTTGCTTACAGTTTAAAGTTTAATAAATTAAATAACGTAAAAATATAATTAAATTACTTGATTCCGTATGGATGAAATTGTGACGCAATAATATAGTAATAAAAGGAAAAAACTGGCCTTAGATCTCAAGTTTTTTCTTTGGGCAGGAACTCCTAACAGCTCCTAGATGGTGGCGGTCACGGTAACCTCACCCAGATCAGCTACTTGAAGACACATCAACTTATAGCGACTTCATTTGTCTTGGAGAAGATATAGGTATGAAATAAGGACGGAAAGTTCCACGAAGTTCCTTGTAGAACTTATATACAGAGTGGGTAAAATCCCAGTTCAAAATTAAGCCGTGTCCTTAGACCTGTCGTATAACAACAACCCTGCAAATAATAACACAATAAACCAAAAGGTCCTAAAATCCCAGAAAATTAAAAGAAATCTTACCTCAATACTGAGGGTGCACCATATCTGAATTGCACATGGCGAAGAAACACTTATATGGCTAAATATAAGCAGAAAACACACCAACTGTATCACCATCAGGTCTATAGAAGGTTTAGAAAATGATTATGCATAAAAGCACAGGAAAACTGATAAAAAATCAGACCCACATTTTAAAATGAAGGCGACTTAACGGCCATTCCGCCAAGAATGCCAGAAAGTTCCGGTGGGAATCAAATCGCACCTAACAAAAGTACTGCGCGCGAGCCTTCACTAGCTAATGGATATATGCGCAACCTCTATAAATGGTACTACCTAAAAGCATACAGTTAGGCGAATGCGCTGGGTATGGAAAAATTAAACAAATAATTAATAAAAGTGGCATTTAAAAATAAAAATGCTACAACTTGATTCAGATAATGGCGCACTACTGCTGCATAATGTGGAGGTGCGCCGTTTTGTTGGTAAACCACACATTTTCATCTAGAATTGCAGGATTATTTCTACTAGGATATAAGTTAACTAGTTTAGGGATAAGAAAGTCTTGAAGAAACTGAAGGTAAATTAGCCCGTTTATATTGTTGGCAAAAACATATGGCCCAATAATTTTTTTTTTCACTATATCCCGTCCAAACATTAATTTTTTGAGGATATTGAGTATGATGCTCACGCCTTCACCTGGGATTTTCTTGTGCCCAATATCTACAACTTTGCCGGTTTATTTCACCATTTAATTTAAAAGTAGATTCATGCGAAAATAGGATATTTTCAACAAACAACGGATCTGCGTAGCATGTTTCCATTAATATTTGACAAAACTCCATCCTACGATCTGGATCATTTTCATTCAACTCATGAACCAGTCGGATTTTAAGCGGGTACCATTTTCCTACCGTTAATAGGTTATGAACGGTCATAGCAGCCGCCTCATGATCTATGCGCGGACGCTGTTATGGGGGATCTTCTTCTATAGCCAATAAACTATTTCATTTTTTATTATCCGGAATAGCTAGACGGCCTTTCCTGGGAAGATCTTCCACAGAACCCGTGTCTCAAAATTTTGTTTCAAGTTTACTCACAGTTAATCTAGTGATTGGTCTTTCTGGGTATTTAGCGTTGAACAAAATACAAACTTCTTGTTGGGTACGAATCCTATCACCATATCCAATCATCATAAGAATTTCTATTATTTGTGTGAAAGATATACACATAGTAACTAAATATTAAAATTAATTTTATTACTTCTGCTAAACTTACTAGAAAAATTAAATATAATGACAGCATAATATCGTTATCTAAATACCACAGTTACATAACAGCAAATAAGCCTACTTTTAAAAAAATGCGTCTTAAATAAAATTATTTGTTCTACCCTGTAGCTGCGAAACTATCAATTATAGGCCCTGGGTATGTTATGTTTTTGAAATCAGCTTTTCTTGGAGATTACAGATCTGAACTAAAATATAGGGGTTTCCATTTAAAAAAATCGTCGATAATGTCATATCTAGTACATTAGTTACCCTGTATAATAAGTTTATATGTCAAAATATGCGCAATTAAAAATTATTATATACGTGTCCGAGAATTTTTACGCAATGTTTTTAGATTATTAAATAATGAATTTGTTCCTTACTTTATGCGCACACTGTATAAAGGATTTGGTTACTTTATAAATGAACACTCAGTATTATAATTTAATATATGGTATAGTGGTATGGGTTGGAGCTTGCATTATTTCGAGTTTTAAGTTGCGTTATCACCTGTAATCATGTCGCTTGTGTCTGTAATGTGTAATGCCACTCCTTTTATTTGTCCGATTCTTTGAATTGCCATTATCATCTGTTTTGAATTAGATAAAACGTCGGCCTCGACACAATCAATGTAATTATTATAGTCGAGGGTGATTAAATATTTAGATCGTCCTCTAGGAACTCTAAAGGTAAAATACTCAAGCCTACTGGTATATTTCTTTCATTTGCGGTAAATTTTATTATTCTCCGACCAACTTAGTGTTCATTATAATCAAGCACTCGCCAGTTATTATTCTCTTTGATGAACTCAATGCTTCATAAAACTATGACTAGCTTTAAAACATCATTTATTATGCATTGTACATAAATTGTTGATTTATTATCTACGAAACATCAAACATTCTGGGGCGCTAAAACATGGCAGGCAAATTGCCTTTTTTGTAAGTTTTATTTCAGTACATGATTATAAATTGTATATGGCTCAAAGGAAAATTCAAATTACATTTTTTGCGAGAGCAAGTAAAATAAATTATGCAACGATGCGTTATCGATCGACGCAGCGAAAAATGGCGGCAGCATTATTGCTGTTTTGTTTTATCGTTGCTTCGTTGTAATTTTAAACTAAAGCAGCGGATTACAGCCATCAGCTGGGATATTGAGTCACTATTTGCTTTTATTACTTTTGCATATTTTGTAATCTATTAATACAACCTTATTATACATGAACTGCACACTAAAATAAAATTATAGTATGTTTTAGTATTTTGAAAAAAATACCTAAATTTTGTAAGAATAACTTCTTTCACAGATCATTAAAAATCATAACGAGTACAATTGCCTAAGATTCGAAAACAAAATTATGTCCTATTTTGCATTCAACTCACCGAATATATTCGGTAAATAAGCATCGATAGATGATGGCTCAAAGGAATATTTAAATTAGATTTTTAAAAATAATGGGCTCTAGGCATGGATGATGAATTATGCAATAGGCCTTTATCGGAGGTTGTTAAAATTCCATTCTTATTATTAGTGTATTATTCCAGCTTTAACAGGAGCATGTATTTCAGTAAATAAAATATAAAAACGATATAATAAAGGCTAAGAACCAAACTTTAACCTCATACTTTTTTGCATTGCATTCCTAAACATATTTGATATATGTTGTATACTGCTCGAGAAAGGAATACAAAAAAATTAATTAAAAAAAAATGTATGTCATATATTATTAAATTGTAACTGAAATTTCGCTATAATTAAAGGCGTGAGTCATAAAATCCAAAATTATGAATTTTAGTAATGTTTGTTTTCAAATTAAAACCAAATAAGTTAGAACTGTTATTGGTTTTGATTTTTCGACAAATTAAGCATTAAAATAACAACAAAAATGCTTAATAAAAAAACAAGAGAATATAATTTGTGTCATCAGCATAGTTTGTTATGTTATAGTTGTGTTGTATTCTACATAGCTTTTTACATAATATGTAATAAATATGTGGCATTTCTATTAAAATATTTTTACTCGCTTATAACTTCCGGACTATGGAATAGGAGGTCTGAACCTATAATATTCGGCACTTAAGGAAAATAAGTAGGGCGTCTATGGGAATTAAGGTGCTAATCACAAAACAATAAAGGTTAACAATTTAACACAAAATATCCCCTCTATAGTATGTTATGGTAATTTAAACTCAACGCGCCAGCTTGCTAAGCCATACTTTAAGAGGGGGAGGATCAAGTTCCCACTTAGCTTAAGAGTACGAGGCCCAGCAGCGAGTACAATAGAACATTATGGTAAATTAGTTCAAATTAATCTTTTATTGAAACATCTTTGATTAGATAAAGAACTTAAAACTTTTTCTCTACCCCACCTGACTTTAAGTTATAGGTCAATTTCAGCAGTGGTTTTAAAAATCTGCTGTACCAAAACTAGGTGTACTGCTATGTGTAAGTAAGTAAAGAGGTAACTAACCTAGGTAATTATTTGAACAGAAAGAAAATATATGAATTTACTTATTACTACCCTTAAATCTTTTTTTTTATGGATATGGTTTGATCCATTTCAAAGGTGTTCTTTTTGTAACATATAGATCAAATTTTTGAAAGAGAATTTCATAGCTTTATGTATCATATGTTTTAGACAGGACTAGGAACAATCCCAAAAGGAACATTTCGTTCTCTAATGATATTATATCACATAACCAAGAGAAACGTGAAAATAACACCAAGCATAATTTTATACATTCCAAAGTTGAAACCAGGGTTTCCTTTTTACTTACTATTAAACGAAGCCAATAAATCGGAGAAAAAAGCACACAAAACGACTATGTTAAACTCAAAGAAACTACAGATAAGGCTAATCCTCAAATAAAGCTTGATAAAGCGAGCTATTTAAACAACCCTTATAAGGTTGTTTTAGTTTTTGCATTGCAGTAAGTTTTAAATACTCCCGAATCTAACAACAAAGGTGTCGGTTTACAAAAGGGCTTTTGTCACCATATAATCTGGCTGTTTGGAATTGTTCAGAAGGTGAACGCTTTGAATATTTGATGTAACATAGAGGCCCATCAGAGCAAATAGCGCCATGTACATTTACAAAACTTAATAGCCTTCCAAGGACTGTAATCCATATGATAACATGACACGGGGGAAGGTCAGAACATTTTATTTGTGGGGATGCGCGAGAACAAGTACCTGAGGTCATCTATAATGAAGAAAAGAAACATGTCGATATCGATAAAGAAGAATCTAACTGACTGAATATTAGATGGCAACAGAAAAATATTTGGCGTTTTAGAATTTGAGTACAGACTTAACAAGGAAGAGTCTTTAGAACTTTAGATTTAAAGGTGAAATCAATAGGAGTAGATCAACCATTCTAACCCCAAGGTATTTGTTACAATGAGCCACTTTTCATTACATCCTAAAAGAAGTTGATCTCTTAAGTCTATTTGATTTTATAGATAAACAATGTCATGACCTTTATTAAGCTTCACCTACCTCAAAGGACTCAGTTGAAGTCGAGGAGAGAATAATTAATAAACCTAAAATTTTATTAGTACTTGGAAAAGGAACCAACAGACGTTTTAACATTTTTGAGTAAATAAGGTGCAAATCTTCTTATGTCACGTTGGGAAGTATATACTTTACCTAATTTGTTGCTAATTAGTAAAAAAACTGATTACTTAAAGCTGAAATTTGATTGTTTTGGCGGATGGTTATATTTGAAAAATTGACATTAAAAGAAATATGATACCTTTTAGAAAATCGAATATATTACAGCGGTAGTTTAGACATCTTCTTTCACCTCAAAGTCAATAATTTCCCCAAACCCTTCAATATTACCTTGAAAATTTGCTGACTGTAAATCTTGGTAAAGGCTTTTAATATATTTAGGTATAAGTAGCAACACATTTCTAATATCCATGAGCTATTTGTCTGATATAGGTTTGCCTAATAGTAGTTTTAGGTTTACAAAAAAATTCGATCGTAATACCTTTGGTTTGATTTGTGTGTGTATTGAGGAAAATGGAGAATCTTCGCTATTTGTGTAAGTCTTTCGATTTACAATATTTTTTCTATATTTTCTGTATTAGTCTGTGTATAGGTAAACCCTAATCTGATATTTCAGATTTCTCTCAATTTCACCCAGATGAGTATCGTTCGTCAGATAACTGTGGCCAGGAATAAGAAATTCCACATATATATTCTTTTCAGTAAATTATGGAATTGTGGTAGAGCTTAGGATCATTTTTAAGTTTCTAGTCTGTCTTCCACAAAAGTCCGCCCATAGTGTCACTTTCAATATGTCAGAGGCTAAGAATGTTTCAATAAACTTTTAAATACAGGATCCAACTCCTTGCCCTCCTCTTCCAACTGTACTCTTCGTCCAAAAGAAAAAGTATGGTATTCTTGTAGAAGCAATATGTATCTAATCATTGTACAGCGACAACTGCCCTTTATAGTATACTTTGTTTCTTCGAATAATGGGAAACCTTACACTTTCTCCATAATATAGGTTATAGTTTCAAAGTTCGGTTCTTCAGTTGCTCTTTTTGTCTCTGTTTTCATCATGGCTCGTGCTAATTTTGTCTTAGTCAAATGTTCATCTTGCAATTTGTTTTTTGTCATTTATCTCATCGTCTTCAGAGTTTCTTGTTTTTCTTGTTAGTTCATCGCATGTGTTGCAAAGGTCCTTTTTGGGTTGTTTTCTTCTTGTCATAAAATATCTTTGTTGTATGTGTCTTTTTTGAGTATCTAATAATTTAGTGTATTAAGGGTATTTTGGTGCGGGACACGTAATTCCCTTGGCTTCATCAATTCATTTATTGGGCGTTAATTTGGATAGTCATATGTCTTGGCATAGTCGCGTTGCGGCCATTGCTAAGGCAGCCTCGCAGAAGCTTGGAGTACTTTTCCGACAAAGAACCTCTATACACCCCAACAACTTTTGATGCTCTATAAAGCCCAAATTCGACCATCACTGGAGTACTGTTCGCATTTTTGGGGCTCTGCTCCTAAACATACCCTGAGATTGCTAGATTCCATTCAAAAAGAGCCATTCGCTTGATCGGTGACCATAGTCTGACAAACAACCTGGAAAGCCTTGAACATCGAAGAGGTTGGCGACTTGAGTCTATTTTACAAATATCATAAAAAAAAAAGAATAGCTTAAATAATTAAAATGTGTGGCTTGGTTTCTTCTCGAATAGTGCTATCCAGTTTAGTCTCACATGTCGAGCAATAAAAAATAATAACATTAACATTATGCAAACTTGGTATGCCATTTTGTCCTATGTTAATAAATCATTAAAGTACCTGGCCTGTGTGGTGTTTTTCTTGACCGTCCACAACACAGATTGCTAAAGCTTTAACTTAATATACCAGAACTTAAATAAATCGGCATGTAAAATTTGATTGCTGGCATGTCAGCTTATGACGAATTGAGCAAGAACCTAAATAATCTAAAGCAAAATCATACGTTGGAGGTAGTTTAATCGAAAAAGTTGAAGAATACGTACACCTAGGCCATTAAATAAAACTCGGTAAGGAAAACCAAGAAGTGGAAATCAGACATGGATGACATTTGGCCGACTGAGAATTATTTTTAAAAGCCCCGACTTACCTATAAATGTTATGGCTAAAGTCTTCAATACCTGTATCCTTTCTGTTATGACATACGTAATGGAGACAAGTACACTAAGCGTAAAAGCTGCTTATAAACTTCGAAGAGCGCAAAGATTAATAGAACGAACTGTTTTAGGAGTATCACGTCGAGACCACTAAAGAAACGAAGAAATACGATATCTTACAAACGTAAAAGACGTAATAAAACGTACCACCACTTTAGAATTGACCTGGATGGCTCACATCGCTAGACAAGATAGTACAACATGGACAAAACAAATAAAGCAATGGAGGCCTAGACTTTTGAAAAGAAACTTTGGATAACCCCAAAGAAGATGAAACGAGATATGAAGAAAATAATGGGAAGAAACTGGCATCACAGATCACAAGATAGGTTGAAGTGGCGGCATATGTCCAGAAGTGGATGAGTAAAAGACGTTGAAGAGAGAGAACTTATGCCATAATACCACAGATTTATAATATTTCTAATTAGCTTAAAACAAGTTACTCTTATGCCGTTTACCTATGTGAGTCATTATCCAGTCAAAACATAACATTATCGTCTAGAAATATAATTTCAAAACAACTTCCTTCTACCATAGAATTCGGTAAATATTAGCTGATAGCTCAAAGGAAAATTTAAATTACATTTTTGTAAGATAATGGGATCCGAGAGAAAACATTATGAATTATGCATGGGGATCTTTCGAATACCTATTAAAAATTCTGTTGTTATTACTACAGTCTGAAATCGCTTCCTGTAAATATTTATATCATAGCTTCAAAAAATTTAAGTTTACGAATACAATTTCCTGTTGTGTCCTAAAAGCTCGCCCTTATCGATTTTAAGGGCTTTTTGATTAGCTGTGATAATAAGTTTTATATTGTAAAATTATAAATTATGGTAGATGCCCGTGACTTCTCACGTATACATTATTGATTTATTGACGTTCAAATATTTTTAAAAAATTATTTCTTGTTTATTCAGTACAAAAGTTGATTGATGTAGTGTTAACAAATTATTGTTAAAAAACGAAATAATGCTTTATCAACAACACAAAGAAATTCGTTCTACATAACACTTTTCAACCTTCAGTATTTTGTAAAACTAAAATAATTTTTCATTTTAGTCTACAATAATGTTTACAAAAAATAATATTTGATTTTTTGCTTATAATGCGGGGTTTTAGTAGAAAACGTACACACAAAAGATAAAATATTCAACATTTTATTGATTACTTTTAAAAAGCTATTCATCCATATGCTTCAACAATGAACCGATATATAACAGGCTCAAGCAGGAAAATATAACAGTTTTTGCACTTATTTGGGCATGACTGGAAAGTTCAATGGTACTCTTTTGTTAACGAATATATAGTGTGTCCACGGATGGAGTACAGGGTGTTATTTAATACATGAAAATGCTTCAAGAGAGAAGTAATAATAGTAAATTCTGTTATTGTCGAAATAAAATGAATATCAATACATTTAATAACAATAATGTCCTTGATTTAGCTTTTTTAGTTTACCAGGGGCGAACTAAGCTTTGCAAGTTAATGCTTCAATTTTTAACACCCTTTATGATAAATACTTTAAAAAATTATCTGGATAGGTTGCGCGTTAGACTAAAAAAAAGGTATTGTTGTTTACTGTCGATAAATTCACTCCTACAATAAAATGTCCATTTGACATTTGCAATTTTATGCACTTTGACATCGATAAAAAAGTTGATTCTTTTTTATCGCGATTATTTCGTACACCTGCCAATTTCGCCGTTTCGTCCAATCGAACCGTCTCGATTAAGCCAATCATCTAGTATAATACTGATAAAACCCCTTGGGATTTTAGCGATTAAACGTCGCCATTGGCCCGTCTAGTTCTGTCACAATATTTCGAAGAATAAATCAATGTCAATTATTTTTTTCTAACTTTTTCATAAAATTTCTGATATTTTAATACAATTACATTAGTACTATATTTATTTACCTACTTGTTTTTATATTATAATACACCCATGTCTATTTTTCTGCAATAAGCTTCTTATTGTAAATTACACAACATTTTAAAAAACCTATCAATATCATTTATTATATTATAACGAATCTAAAATTCTGACGTATTGCTTTTGCTTTAACATATTTTGCTGCAATGCTGGCAACCAAACATACAATAATAAAATTATAATAAATGTATTTTGGTTGTCAGCCTCAATATCTGTAGAAATGTATAAAACATTATTACTCAATTAATGGATGGGACATTTGGGGTTCACGAAATAATCGTGCCAAATATCACTCGACCATCATTTTTTTATTGGTTAAATTTTCCATTGTTCACTCAAACTTATTTGGCAATTTTACTCGTTGAACTTTGGGCATGTTTATTCAAAGATTAAATCTAATCAGAATAAACATGTCCAAATTCAACTCGAAAAATTTAACCGATAAAAAAACGAGGTCTTGTGATATTACTATTGACTATTCCACTCATCATAATTTGAACCAATCAAAATGTAGCAATTTTAGATATTTACCTGTTTTTAATCGGAAAAACCACTACCTCCATAATTTTGCCGACCCCACTGACCATTACATTTACTGTTAAGATTGGTAGTTAATGACTGACAGTAGATTGTCACTGTTACTTTTGAAAGGTTGTAATCTCAGGTAATTTATTTATTTTTACCAAAGTATGTGTGAAACCATTCGTTTCGGTCAAAGATCAATCAATAAAATAAAATTTGCCGTGGAAAAAGTAATTCTAACAAATACCATAAAAACCAGATCGTAGATATGGAACCAATTTCTAGATTTTTGTAAAGAGCGTAATTATGAATTTGTTTCGACTACAATTATAAATGATATATCCACAATTTTGTAGTGTACCAACAAGTAGTATTAATGCTATTGTAGAGTCCCCAAACCTTGCTATAAACGTCTCCAACCAAAACGAGAATGCGAATAAAAATGGGATTATATATCAAAGCTGCACATTTAATATTGTTAATAATTATAAGTAGTTTTTATGTTTTCATTTTCCTATCTTCTTTTGGAATAAAATTAATTTATAATTCACCCATATACCTAGTTTTAATATTATTCGTGAAATAGTCTTGCCGAATACCACTCAAGAAAAAAATTTTTATGTAAAATTTTCCTCTTTTATATTCAAGTTTGTTGCTTTTTGGCAATTTCGCTCGTGACATTTTTCAAAACCACTCGCCTAGCGGCTCGTGGTTTTGTAACAAAAATATCAATCGCGAAATTGCCAAGCAACAAACTTTCATAACAATCGGAAAATTTTGCCGGCAAAATTTTCTCTCTTGTGGTATTATATACGATAAAACCCTTCCCAGCTAAAAACTAAATGGTAAAAACCTCTCTAGCTCAAAATCGAGTAGCTTTTCATTTTCATTGTTCGGCAACCAGACATATTGTTACACATTAATTTGATGCTGTCAGACATTTTTTTAGTAAAGTATTATTTTTTTTTAGTATCTATTCATGCCAAAATTCGTGAATTTCATTAGCTAAAAATCACTCGATCTTTTTTTTAAGATCGGATAAACTTTTATTTTTAAAACTGAAACTAGATCACTTTTTAGCAATTTAAACTCGAACAAACGGTAATAGATATCATTTCGTCTGTTCTCGTTAAATTTCTAAGCAATCTAGTTTTCGTAAAAAATGAAAGTTTATCCCATAAAAAAAAGCGCTTGTTGTGGTTTAACGTATGATAAAATTAACCGTTTTCGAGAAAAAGAATAATAAACGAATTCATGTTCTATTTTTAATAAAAAGGACCAATCAAATCAAAATATGCTTTATTATCATTTAAGAACAAGTCCTTGTTGATAAAGCTATAATACGAGTAGGAAAACAGTAAACAGTAAAAAAATACTAAATTTCTAAATTACAATGTCTAAAAGATACTTTTTCTTCTTGTACATTTATTAAAACAAAAGTAATAGATCCAATAAATATAAAATATTTTAAGTGAGTATTCCTCAGGTCTTCTTATAAAAAACCTCATAAATAACCAAAGATGTACACTTTCTAACTGCAGGATGTTAAAAAATTCCATGATTTTTATTTTGTTTCTCGACAACAAAGTGTGATACGAAAGTGATTTCAACAACAGAAAAGTCTCATTTTAAGTTGTTTAATCCGAAAAAATACAAAAATTTTAAAAATGCAGTGATGTAACAGGAGGCACATTAACAAAATTATTAAAACACTTCATAAGAGGGTTCAACATGGGCGCTGTGAAGTCTGACACTCGACGGCAAGACGAATTGAGGACTGCTGTACCCGCCACAATAAGCCAGCCTTGGTCCTTATCACATCACAATGAAACGTGATTCTCTGTACAAATTCCTCCCTAGTCCGGAGTGCAATACAATAAGTTTTTAAGGTGTCCCCACAGGTCAAAATTCAACGGCGTTAGGTCGGGAGATCGAGGAGGCCAGGCAATAGGTCCTCCTCTACCTATCAAGACCATACATTAGATAAACTCAGTAAACGTGTATTGCATAGTTCGAATTAATTCACAATTTAATTCAACACGAAATCCAAAAATCAGCAAATTAATATCGAAGTAAAGGACCAATGTGTGAGCGATGTAAAAGTTGTAACATGCAGGATATTTTATGTATTTCGTACCTTAGTAACGTTTACAACAACAACACGTGTTTTTGGTGCCGATCAATAAATAAAACGCACATTTTTTACGAACATAGGTCTTCGTTTATTATTCCTTTTCTCGAAAACGGTTCATTTCATCGACAATAAACAAAAGTACCTTTTTTGTAGTATAAGGTGCAGGCTACCCAAACTTATTTTTTTAGGTCTTTATCATACAGGGTGTTAAAGATTTAAGCATTAAGTTGTAAAGCTTAGTCCGCCCCTGGTAAACTAAAAAAGCTAAATATGTTTCAATGACACTATTTTAAGAGGTCCGTGCTAGTGTCCAGGGGCACATATCACCATAGGAAGGGCCTGCAAGAAAGAATCCGAGAGATTTCCCACATTTTCCCGGACACCCTGTCTAAAAAATCATTATTGAAGAATCGGTTTCTTCACTGACAGTAACAAAACATAAACCACAACGGAGAAAGAAAAAAAAAAGGATTCCTATCCCTTATTTACTATGCACCCAAAACAAAATAATAATACATCCCAGGCGTAGTACTTAGTATAACCGTATCAATTTATTAATAAGAGATACCAAACAATTGATATTTCAAGAATCAGTTTGGTTTTATACAAAGATTTAGATATAGAGAAATTATCCTATACGCAGTCTTTGAGTTAAATAAACATTCAGTTTTAAGAGCAGTGTGCCCTCAAATATATGATTTCTAGATTTAATAGTACCTACAAAATATATGACAATGGATGATTTACATTAAATTTTGTGCTCTACTTTGAATCGATTCAGTTGTACATTTCTAGAGTTGTAAGCGCGACGTCAAGAATGAAGAAAAACTACAAAATATATTAAGATTATAATTATGTTCTTCTAAAAACTTTTTTTTAATTTTTCATTTAAAATTAACTGTGTTCGTGTTTTCATGGACTACCGGTATTTTATTATATATCTTAGTAACATTATGAGAAAACGATCCACGGAATAGGGTAGCTTTATGTTTAGGGGGGTGTTAACAAATATTTGTAAAGTACTTCCCAACATATTTCGTTTGGCTTAATGACTGCAATAAAACCCCTCATAAACTCGGCTTTCGCTTTCGCAGAGACGTATTAACCCACATTTATTTTTAGTGTTATAATAACAATAAATAGGTACATTACTTGATTTGTTATTAAAATAATAAACTGTCTAATTAAGGTTTTCTAGAAACAACTTAATTATTAGGATATTTCTCAAAACTTTTTAGTTACATAGCTTATATAAAATAAATAGTAAACATAATATTCGAAATAGATTAGTACCTATCTATTTTACTTTCAAACAGTGTGCAACAAGTTAGAACTAAGTATGTGGAGACCTTGGAACTCTTCAGCTAATGCGATATCTAGCTACCCTAAACATTCCAGGAAGCATTTACCTTCTGACGCCAAAGTGATCGTGAAAAATGTATGTGAATCGTTATTAAAGAGCGGTCACACTTAAGTAATTGCCAATAAAAATACCAGTGAAATGACGAAAGTTCCATTATCGACGGTACGAGATATTAAAGGATTAAAAGGACACTTTAAAAGAAAAGCCCGCAAAGATACCGGAAAAATGAAGTGCGTAGATCATTGCGACAAAGATGTTATTCGCAGAAAAATATACCAAATGAATCGAGAAAATGTTGTGCCCACCTTAGATTCTTTAAAAACACGGTTAACAACTGACGATATAACGATATCATGTAGCAGGACAAGTCCTCACTGCGCTTTACAAGAGATGCGATTTAAGTATAAGACAATAAACAAATGACAAATTATTATGGAGTCCGAAAGATTATTATATAAATGTGGATGATAGTGATAACGACACTGAATTAGGAATAGATTAAAACGTTTTATAATTACAATTAAACATTCTGTGTATATGTGTAAATATAATTTTTCAGAAAAAAAAAGAAAAGGGAAAGTTATTTGTGCTAATGACAATAATTTATATTTCTGAAAAAAGTAATCCTCGAGCCGGGATCGAACCAACAACCTCTGCATATCCAGTGCAACGCGCTAACCACTTGCGCCATCAAGGATGAAGGAACTCAACAGCTTTTGATCCAAAAATGAATTACTAAATCACTATACCTCTCTGAAATATATTTTTTTAAGTAGGTATATTAATTGTAAATATTACTTTTACCTAAATGCGTGCGAAGAGTTGCCCTTTTCCGCACGCAAACTTTTCACACTTGTTTTGTACTTATAATAAATTAATATACATATAATACAAGCAATGGTAAAAGTAAACATGACAAACATTGCTACTATAAGGTATTACTATGGCTTTACATTTAACTAGAAAATCCATTCCTGTGCAAAGCAGTACCCCTTATTTCATTTAATTTTTTAGTAATATAGACAGTGATGCCAGCTGGGGCCAGGTAGATTTCGCTGGTTGGCACGCTCATCCACAGTTGGGTTATTTTACCAAAAAATTCTTTAAAATCTGATATTTGGATTATGTACTGAGGTTCTAAAACGTAATTTCCTGTGAAAGTAAGCAGGCTTCTGACCTAAACAATGCAAAAGTTTCCTTTTCTCCATGCTTAGACATCCCAGAATTTTGAGTGATGCCGAGACATGATCTGATCTATTTAATCCGAATATTAATCTGACGCAATCATTTTGGATGAGTCTTCTCTAGTCTGTGCCGAGCAAGGACCATATACTACATTTCCGTAGTTTAGGTGTGATAGAACTAGGGATTCGGAGAGTAGAGTTCTGTATTTTGTATTAAGTATATGGCGATTTGAGTGTATTAGTTTAATATTACAAAATACCCTTTTGGTTATGCTAGTGATGTGATTGGACAATCTAAGTCTATAGTCTATTAACATGCCCAAGTTTTTTGCGCAGTGAGTGAGTGGAAGTTTGGTGGTATTAAGGATTGCGCTAACATCGTCTAAACGTCTAGATCTAGTATTTTTGTCGAGTAGCTTGATTTCTGATTTGAAAGGATTCAGCTTAGGAAAATACTTGTTGGAAATATCATAAAGGCATTACAAGTCCTGATTAATTAAAATACAGAAGGCTTGTCTTTCATTAGGTTAAAAAGAGAAATAGATCTGAATACCTTATTGAAAGGTGACGTGCACAGGGTGAATAATAATGGACCCATCACACAGCCATGTGGAACTTCGCTTGGTACATGTACAAACTCTGATAGTTCTCTATGAACCTTGACCGCTTTTAGCCTATCTGACAGGTAACTCTTCATAAAAGTAGAAGCAATTTTATAAAAGGTCGCCTTATAATGCCAACAAGCAGTCAAATTATTTTTATAATTTTCAATTAAAATATTATCTATAACTTTTGTCGGGGGTGTTTGAAACAATGACTTTTTCGAAACCGAGACTGGTGAAGAGGAATAATAATATTAATATTGGTAAAGACCCTAACTTGCCTCTCAATGATCTTTTTTAGTGTTTTAGAGAGACACATATAATGCTGATCGGTCATTTAACTCTGTTGGAGAAGTAGCTTTTGGCAGAGGTATGACATATTTCAAATTATTCTACATGGCTACCTCAAAACACTTTTCTGCTAACTAAATAAATTTACCGCAAACTTTACGAATGATTCCCGGCACATTCAGTTCATGTATTGCTTCTTGTATGCACCCTTTTAATATTTTTCTATCAAGTGGAAGATTATGTGAATAAAAGCAGCACTCAAATTCTGTGTCTTGCTATTGCATGCCTCCGCATGCCACTTACACCCCACCAGATCCCACGGCACGTAATACTACATTCTTTTCTTCGTTATTCTTCTTTTAATTATTATTTTTTTATGATGGTCATTTCATGCAACCAACATACCATCAGGTTGCAGAAAACAGCTTCATTAAAGGCTTAACAAAGCTGACACGTTATAATTAAATGTAACAAAGCTGCTAAACCTTAGTTTACAAGGCTTTTAAAAATATAGTTTTCATGAAAATATATATACTTAAGAGCACATAACATTTATAATAAAAATTCAAAAATTCTGTAGAAAAAAACAGCATTTGGGATACTTTTGTACCTCCTCTCGGCAACTGAAGGTTAACAACTTTGTTTTTTAAATTTTTTTGTTAAAAGTAATAAATAATGGTACTCTTCTCTCGAAGCATTTCATGTCGTTTCACTCGTTTCTCCACCTTTGGGCTTCTTCTGATAGTGTTTTATTTTGAACCACTAGTAATCAAATAAAAAACTTACTACGTTTTTTGTCCTCTAGGTAAATTAACTAATTATAGTCTGAGCGGTAACGATAAAGCGCCATCAAGTCTCAATTTTCGGGACGAAATTAGCAAAAATAACAATTTCATTTGCGAAATAATTTAAATGAATTTAAATAATGGCAATTTTAATTGGTGTGGATTTAACTGTATTCTTTTCATTTGGAACACTAATTGCCCAAGCACGGGGTCGACCCGTAAATTAGTGAAATTAAAATAAATTAAACCGCCGCTATTATGCTATTTGTGGCTGCATTCACAAAAAAAAATCGTTTAAATTTAAGCGGCTATTTTATTAATTATTGTATTAAATGTTCATGTTGTTTTTACGTACAAAGAGAAACCTATTTCAAACTAAGATGAATATGCATAATGATAATAATGACTAGGTTATAGAGCTAAAACAAAGAGTATTTACGACAATCTTAAAAATGCTCTCGGAAAACATGGAATCGGGACTAGAAATGAAGTTGGTGATCGTTTAATAGACTTCGCAAGTGACTACTATATTGCAATAATAAACACTACGTGCAAACACCATATTAAAGATATATAGGTGGCGACAATAAGTAACTAAAGACTAAGAAGAGATCTGGACGAAGTACCAGATGTATGCAATAACAGAGTTACGCAACAACGAAAAACAGGAACACCAAGAAATCGTGCCTAGTAATATTGATAAAGAATCTGAAAACATCAAGAAAAAGCTCCTGTGCCCGACTACCTTAAAGATGAAATACTTCAAGCTACTAAGAAAGAGGTACTTCTTCTCCCTTGTAACAACTTCTGGTACACTAGTCAATAGCCAAGTGACTGGATTAAGGCAATTTATTATTTATTATAAACGTGATATGCCTTGTTTGCCTTTAAATATGCAGTTATATGCATTCTTTCGGCCAAATATGCATACTGATATGCATTATTTCTGATTTATAATAATAAAATAGGGTAAAGAAACACACTGGGTTCTTAAAAATATTTTTATTTAAAAAAAAAACGAAAAAAGAACAAAGAAAAATAAAAGTAAACAATTTTTTAACCTGAAATTGTATAAAAGGCATTTATTACTAAATATTTTTCAAAATTTTCAACTAACAAAGAGAAGCTGTAATCGGACAACACTGCAGCTTAGGTAGTAAAGTATAAGGCCAAGATACAACTTCGTTGGATGGTTTGCCTTCATAAATGCTTTTTACCGCAGTTAAGTATTTAAATCCTTCATTCTTTTTTACAGTAACATCCAATTTGTTCCTTACATGACCTCTTCCTTTACCACGAATGTTGTTACATTAAGCGGAAAAAGTTTCAACAATACTAATTCAGTCTCTTAAAATTAAGATTTCTATTCTCTAACGAGGATAT
The DNA here is from genome assembly GCA_963920685.1 of Polydrusus tereticollis. Taxonomy (NCBI): domain Eukaryota; kingdom Metazoa; phylum Arthropoda; class Insecta; order Coleoptera; family Curculionidae; genus Polydrusus; species Polydrusus tereticollis. The sequence continues at coordinate 36,153,145 of OY987331.1, forward strand.
TATGTCCGGGATAAAACTGAAATTAACCTTAATAAAAACAAAATATTTAACTACACTTGCAGTTTTTAACAACTCTTTACTTTACACAACACACTGCGAATAGATTATCTAAATCCAAAATTAGTTTCCTAATCGCTTCGAAATATTCTGCGTAGAATATTGCGGCCTTAATCCATGTTCCCCATCGGGTAATTACAGGTTCTGGAGGTAAACTAACTCCTTGTTATCTCTCCTTACACATTTGCACTCTTAAAGATGCTTTTAGAAACACTGTTCTACATTTGACAATAATTTATTTACTAAGGGATGTTCAGTTCTGACGGCTTCTGCGACTCGTTTTATTCCATCTAAAAGACAAGTCACATGTACCATATTGGGGTAAAAGATTCTTAAGTGTTGGCCTACTTTTACTATATACGGTGCTTCATCAGACAAAAGCTTCTCATCTGGACTAGCTTTGGCAAGAAAAAGCTCTACAATCTTGCTGCTGAATAAATCGGGTTACGGTCACATTGTTAGTTTTGTCTAGCTGCTTAGAAGCTGATAAATATGGATTTGTTGCTTAATCTTCTTGTAGTGCTCCAATCATAAGATGTGCGATATATCTGCCACAAGAATCTGTGCTTTCATCAACAATAATTTAAAAAATTTTCATCATTTCAATCACCCAGTCAAGTTCGAATTTCTTCCAAGACGGTTTCGTATACTGAATGAACATTCTTCTTTCTAAGCGTGGATTCGTCAGGAATGGTTTGTCGATATTTTTGCAGAAATGTAACTTTGATTTATGCAGCGGAGTTTTCAAATGTTGATCGATTTGGAACTTGTTTTCGTAACTAATAATTTTTGTACAAGCTTTACAGAAAACTTTTTCTCCACTAAACTCTAACTCTGGGAAATTTTTAATCCACTGTCATATATATGTACTAGAAACCATAGTTTGTTAAGGTCAATTAAGGTGAAACGAACTTTATATAGGTACATTCTTTATTGTATTGTGTTCTTATCAGCATTGGGTATCTGGGCATGGAATTTCAATAGAATTCAGTTTATTGGAAACGGTCTTTAATTTCATGAGAAGAACGAAGACGTTTTCGCCACTTTAGACATTTTGAACACAAATTTAAAATCACTAGTTGCACACTGAAAATACTGAAATCTTTCGACAAACTAAAACAGAAATACGTACTACAACCCGATATAAATATAATTTGTTAAGCAGGTCCGTTCTCTTGTACGGAGTCGAGGCATGGACGTTGAAGGCAGCAATTATCAACAAAGTTGAGGCCTTCGAGATGTGGACCCTGCGACGGATGCTGAGAGTATCGTGGGTTGATCATGTAACGAACGAGAACATACTGAGAAGGGCTGGTGTGGTGGACCGCGAACTTTTCGAAAACATCAAAAGAAGAAAAACTGGCTACCTTGGACACATATTACGCGGAGAGCGTTATCACTTCCAACGTCTTATTCTCCAGGGTAAAATAGAAGGAGGAAAGAGAGGAATAGGTAGAAGAAAACTATCCTGGCTACGAAACATACGACAATGGACAGGAATACGGGACTTCCAGGCACTGCAAAATGCTGCAATCAATAGGATCATATGATGAGAGAAACGATGGACGCCTACGCAGGAATCTGCATGGCACTTTAAGAAGAAGAAGAAGCAGGTAATAATAAGGCATTATTAAATGACAATAAATAACCCCTAACAATATACCTGCAAACCCCGGAAACCCCTAATAAATACCTTGTGTATAACTAAAATGTATATATTAATTATTAAATAAATATCTTCAGATTGGAAAATCCTTGAAACAAGTGCCGGACTGGACATTAAACCTATGAGTCTACGAGTTTTCATAACCAGGCGTTTTTAATTTTTTGATAACGCCGAAAACATAAAAACATGCTCATAAAATAATAATTTGGGAAAAATATGCATTTTATTATAAAGTTGAGAAAATATGCAAAAAAATGCATATATATGCACTTTGCATATATCCCGCCATTTACTTATTAGTAATAAAATCAACCAATCCATGAATTTGGCGTCCATAACACTCTATGTGAAAATTAGCATTATGCTTAATTATCACTGATAACCTTAAAACAACCACACTAATTGTGCATGCCAGTAAAATTATATAACACATACTTAACGAAACATTGGAAAATTATCTACAGTCACAAATACCAGTAAAGCAAGCTAGGCTAGGCTAGATTTGTCAAAGCGAGAGGAACAAGAGAGTCTATTACTAAGCCTACGATAATTATTCATGGATAATTCAATCTTTCCATGTGCTTGTGGACTGCAAAAAGACCTTTGGCCGGCTTAAATTTAATCAATTATGGAATGTTATAAATTAAATAATATACACCTAATAATAAATAATGTATGAAGATCGGAAAATACCATACTATTAGCGCAGCTCTTTAACATATTTAATATACAGTGTATGTGGAAAGTACTAAAAAACTGGGATAATGTAATTTCAATAAACGGACAAAGTTGGCAGACTACACCGTTTTGCTAGCGAACCTCTTAGATGAAATCCACAACTTACAAAAGAAAGTAAAGAATTTTTTGAATTAAACACTTCAAAAAGAAAAGTACTTATTATCGATAGAGAACATAACAACAAATAAGATTTACAAGAGATAAACGATGTCGAGGTTCTTAGTCCCACTGTGTTAAAGGCGTCACACGACACCCCACCCCAAGGGACATGCTGGGCATCCTCGCTACCCGGTAAAATTAGAGTTGTAGTATACGAATGGTTTGTTTGAGACAGGTGTTCTGATCTCTTCCCCGAATTATCGCCGAGAGTACGGTAGTCTCATGACAATATCGTTTCTTTCTTTATATATTTCAGATCCCAACAACCCTTTTTCATTGCGTGCCAAACCCAACTCTAGTCCCGTTCTATACCAGATTGTCACATTTAATACTAGTTTTCACGAAATTTCTGATAGAGGATAGAGCAACTGAATCAGTTTTATTTAATATGGCTCAGATTGACGTTATGTTTGAGGTTGAATCTCGTCCCCTAAATGTCCTGTTAACTTTTACCATTGTTCACATTCGTCTTAGAAAGCCACGTGCAACATCAAACAACAAATAAGATTTACAAGAGATAAACGATGTCGAGGTTCTTAGCAGCTACATATATACTTAAAGTCGACTATAATCCCACTGTGTTAAAGGTGTCACACGACACCCCACCCCAAGGGACATGCTGGGCATCCTCGCTACCCCGTAAAATTAGAGTTGTAATATACGAATGCTTTGTTTGAGATAGGTGTTCTGATCTTTTCCCTGAATCATCCCCGAGAGTAAGGTAGTCTCATGACAATATCATTTCTTTCTTTATATATTTCAGATCCCAACAACCCTTTTTCATTGCATGCCAAACCCAACTCTAGTCCCGTTCTATACCAGATTGTCACATTTAATACTAGTTTTCACGAAATTTCTGATAGAGGATAGAGCAACTGAATCGGTTTTATTTAATATGGATCAGATTGACGTTATGTTTGAGGTTGAATCTCGTCCCCTAAATGTCCTGATAACTTTTACCATTGTTCACATTCGTCTTAGAAAGCCACGTGCAACATCTCTATGTGTATCGTAAAAAAGTAACCCGACTAATAAGAGGCGAAAGCTTTGTTGGCTTCTTTGATGTTGATGTACCCAAATTCTGTGACCTTGATACCACCAGCTACACAGTAAAGAGTAAGATAAAATTATAGGATAATAATTTATATCCGAACACGGCCTACACGGCCTACACGGGAAAAAATGCTTAAATGCTTTTTATAATATTATGTTAAATTGTTTACAACAATACTGAATTTCGTTAGTACAGCGCGGATCAAAGTTATTGCTTAGTGACATAGTTGAATAAATATAATTTTCGGTAAATTCGTGTTTTAAGTGATTTTTTTAATTTTAGTAATTTTTGGTACTTTGTACATAGTATGTACGTGTTGGGTATACGTATTGTGATTATTTAGTTACGCGTGTAATTTCCACATTAAGTGGAATAACACTAGCAGTAAAAATATGGCTGGTAAAAATAAAAAAAAATATTAATTTTATGTTTGTTTTGGTTTATTTAAATTTTAATGCTGCTGTAAAATAAAGGGATTGGTCAAGAATTCTGTTTAATGGATATTATATACCAATGTGGGTAATGTTTTTCACAAAGCCTATAATTATTATATACGTCTACTGCATCTTTTTTCCTGTAAATCGGTCCTGCTAGAGGCAACAAGCCATAGGCTTAATATCTAAAAATATGATAAAATAAATTGAATATTCAATATCTTTTAATGCAAATACTATTCGAACTGAGGACTGCTTTGTGTAACCTCATTTCATCTTATTCATATAGCTAAATAGCTAGTCCTTATTGGTATGTATTTAAAAAAGCATGATGACTTCCAGTTCACTTTAAGATCATTAAAAAAATGTTCTGCTGCAAAGTTAAATACGATAAACTAATAATGCATGAGCTCAGCTTTCTTTAGTACAAAATTGTTGGTTTGCAAGATATCTTGTAATTTTGTTGTTATTCACTGTCTATTTAAAATGATCTTCTTTCATTGATCAATTTGTGTAAATACCTACTACTTATAATTAATACAACTAGATTATTTCTTTCTTTACATACCTGCCTGTATTCGTTGGAAATCTAAAAAGAAGTTTCTTCGCCGGTTCTGGTAGGACACTCAAGGGGTAAGCATACGATGTAACATTTTTAAGCTCTATTTTGGACATTTAAACAAACTTCCATTAAGTCACAATAATAAGATTTAAAACCAATAAAAAATACGCATTAACATACTAAAAACACCGATGGAAAAAAATAAAACAAGAAAACCACAAAATTATCCCTTTGTTGACGCCAAAACACGATTGATAGTAAATGACAGCACAAGCAAATTTTATTGATTTACCACTTACTTCGCGCATGGGCATAAAGATTTAGCTTCGCATAAATGGCTTTCTTTCGCCTCTTATTGGTTAGGTTACTCTTTGATATCGTTACATTATGTTGTTGAAGGAATAGTCCATACTTTCAGTGGAGTTGATGTAATATAAATAAAACAAAGCAGTCCTCCTCCACAGTTTATTAAAAATGATGATAGATGAAAAGGTTCCCTACATGTTTCGAGCGCTTAAGCACTCATCATCAGGGGATACTATAAAGGAAAGTACAAAGTTAAAACGACCAATGAATATAAAAGAAAATTTTTAAGGACTTACCTAACAACGTATGTGAACATACCAAGTCTTCAACTTTCAAGTTACTATGAGTTGTACTCATTAATTTGAGGCAACGTTTTGTCTACAAAACTCGATGTTATGTAAGTCCTAAAAAATTTTCTTTTATATTCATTGGTCGTTTTAACTTTGTACTTTCCTTTATAGTATCCCCTGATGATAAGTGCTTAAGCGCTCGAAACATGTAGGGAACCTTTTCATCTATCATCATTTTTAATAAACTGTGGAGGAGGACTGCTTTGTTTTATTTATGTTACATTATGTGTTGAAATGCACTGTGAGGTCCATTTCCTTTTCGTTAGACTACAGCCCTGCCGATGAGCCGTAATACGGCGAAACGCGTTCAAGGATTGGGCCTGATGAATAGAAAATGGACAAACTTCTTTCTCTTACATCGTATTTTTGGATCGCAGAAACCGACAACTGGCTTTCAGCGCCACCCGACATTAGACACCTGCTTAAGCGGGTTCCATTCCAGCGTTTGGTCTTCTCTAAGTCCTCGCTGGTCTGGTTGGTTGGATAGCTCAATTGCCACGAAATGTCGCCACGTGCAACATCTCGCATATCTATCGTTAGAAAGCTTTGTTTATGAAAGAGAACGATATTCGCTATATTAATACATTATATATATATTTTGTATTGTACTGCTGAAGATTGACTGTCTTTCCGAGAACTTACAGAGAATGCTATGCGATTAGTTCTAAATTCGCAGTAGTTTATTGTTACAGTTTGAAAATTGCATTTTATAAGTTTGATTATCTCTGTTAAGTTTTCGGTTTTAAATTGTTAAAATACATACAGGGTGTAATTTAATTGAGTGCCGATACTTAAGGGTGATAATCTATGAATGATTCTAAGATAAAAAGTTCATATGGACATATGTCCTAAACCTCTTCATTTTTGAGCTACAGGGTGTTAACATTTTAAGAAAAATATAACCTTTTTATATAAATCACTCTTAGATATTTTTATGAAATTTTGTACATACCTTTTAATCAATAAGGAGCATTTTTTGACCTAACAGATTTATAAAAATTTTTACCAGTGACGTCCGTACGGGGTTTGAACTGAATATTTTTAAAGAAAAAATGGATACGCCACTGCTTTTTCTAAAAACGAAACTTACTTTTGAAATTCCCATTTATTTTAAAGCAAATTTCGTTTATGGACTTACTTTTGTACGACGCACCGTTTTCGCGTAAAAAAATAAAAACAAAAAAAAATAAAAAATTTTATTTCAAAAATCGCGATTAATTTAAAAGGAAAAATTCCAAACCTTAAATCGAAAGCGAAATGACAAGAGAAGATAAACAGAATAAAGAACCCACATTATTTACAGTAGTTGTTCGAAGTGTCGTCCACCCACACGTATGCAAGCATGGACTCTTCTTCCCATAGACTGACGCACATTTTCGAAGATTTCCGGGGTGTTTCTTATGGTTTGGCAGCATACTAATATACGATTTCGTAACTCTTCTTCGGTATGAATCGGCACTTGGTGCACTAAGCTTTTCAGATGCCCCCAGAAAAAATAGTCTAAACTGTTAAGGTCCGGAGATCTAGGTGGCCATGGCTGCGTTCCTCCGCGACCTATCCACCGATTGCGATAGGTGTGATTTAAAAATTCACGCACTCGTAAGCTAAAATGTGGAGGCGCACCATCGTGCATTAGCCACATCTGGTTTCTTAATAATAATGGAAGGTCTTCAAGCATTGGCGGCAGATCTTCTTCAAGAAAGTGTAAATATGATTGTCCATCAAGTCTTCTTGGGAGAAAAAATGGGCCTATCAAATAATCATCAATAATGCCAGCCCAAACATTTATTGAGAACTGTTCTTGATGATTTGATTCTACAATTGCATAAGGGTTTTCATCCGCCCATAAATGGTTATTATGGAAATTTCTTATTGAGTTTCGAGAAAAATTAGCTTCGTCGGTAAAAAGAATGTGCCTGTCAAATAACGGATTTTCCATCAGGTTTTGAAGAAACCACACACAGAAATTAATGCGCATCGGGAAATCTCTAGGGAGTAATGCCTGGACTCTTTGAATGTGATATGGGTATAATAAATTTTCGATGAGAATTTTCCAAACAAGAAAATGTGAAACATTAAATGTTGCCGCGATTTTCCTCGTGCTACTTTCGGGGTTCTCCTCAATTTCGTGTAAAATTCCTTCTTCAAGTTCCGGTGTTCTTACTGTTTGATGGACTTCTTTAGCACTGTGGTCTACTTTTAAAGTTCCGGTCTCGTGGAGACGTCTATGAATCCTAGAAAATGTTCTCGGATCGGGTAGTACGCGATTTGGATACCGCTCTTGGTATATCCGCCTGGCTTCGTATGCATTACCGTCTGCAAGCCCATAAATAAAATGCATGTCAGTTAATTCACTGTTTGTAAAATTTACCATTCTTTTATTATAATTTAACGTCTTACTGTAATAATAATTATTTAATAATGCAAAATCAATGCCAGGCCTTTTGTCTTTATGAAAAGAAACGTCAAAATTGATGTAGCTTTACCCAGCCTACTGATTTGTATTTGATTTGCTTTAAGAGGGCATTTAATATGGTTACCGTTTTTTTCTTTTCAAACGTTCAGTTGAATGTCACTGGTGAGTAGAAAATAAATTGTTGTCCCAAAAAAAGTATTTCCACTCATGGTGGGTGCCAACCAAATTCAACAAAATAAATAAAAGCAGTCTCAATGAACCGAAGAAAAAAATGTTTTTTTTGTTTTTATTTTTTTACGCGAAAACGGTGCGTCGTACAAAAGTAAGTCCATAAACGAAATTTGCTTTAAAATAAATGGGAATTTCAAAAGTAAGTTTCGTTTTTAGAAAAAGCAGTGGCGTATCTATTTTTTCTTTAAAAATATTCAGTTCAAACCCCGTACGGACGTCACTGGTAAAAATTTTTATAAATCTGTTAGGTCAAAAAATGCTCCTTATTGATTAAAAGGGATGTACAAAATTTCATAAAAATATCTAAGAGTGATTTATATAAAAAGGTTATATTTTTCTTAAAATGTTAACACCCCGTAGCTCAAAAATGAAGAGGTTTAGGACATATGTCCATATGAACTTTTTATCTTAGAATCATTCATAGATTATCACCCTTAAGTATCGGCACTCAATTAAATTACACCCTGTATGTAGGCTCTCACCTTAAACATTAATTGTTAATTAAGTTACCTGTAATAGCCCAAAATTTTCATTATGTTTAGTTTCAAACCTTTGTTGTTGGTTATATTTCAGGAATGTTTTGTATCTTGTACGACATAGCTAAATGGATTGATTTTTTCTGTTCATCGTTTAATACTACTTGCAGATGGGTTTGATTTCAAATCTTTCTTTTAGTTAATTGGTAATTGGTAATTTATAACTGTTTAACCTAGTATAAAAGTTGTAGGTTAATCGTCTTGAATGTTGTAAGTCAGCTGTGTTTTAAGAAAATCGATAAGAGGTCAGTGTTAGGCTGACAGTTTCTGTGCGTTTTCACAGCGACTTCTGGTTAATTTTTGCTTGGTCGCGTGGGTCGACTTCGGTCGCCATGAGTTTTCTGTGTTGTTGAAAGAGCTTAGTTTACATAGATAGGGTGACTAATTTTTGATTGTTTTGTTTCGGTAACTATGTACGTTGGAGAAAAATAAGAATTGCCCTTTTCGACCATGGACACTGGAAGTTAGAGCACGTTTGTGGAAGTAGCTCCCCAAGTTTAGTTTTTTTTGGGCCATGCAGGCTAATGTAATGCCGATATAGCATCCACAAATGCATTAAAAAGGGTATGGCCTTGTAGTTGCTTATTCCTTTGGGCGGAATGCCGATTTAAAATGCTTTAATGAACTTCAACAGCGGTCATAGACGCCATCTGGTAAATTGGGAACCCTCGTTAGTTATTTAAGGTAGGTTTTAATTTTAGTATCTGAATTACCCCCGATGGGTGTTATGAAAGATTTCTCTTTCATGTTTGTATATCTAAAATTCGATTTTAGGGTTTTTTTTGGTAGGGGCTAAAAGTCCGAGTACAAAGTGATGTACTAATTTATTTTTTTTTGGAATTGCCTGGACGCGGGACGTGCCAGTTGCCGTGTACTATGGGATTTCTTGGAGACTAGCTGTGTAGCAGTTTCCACGCTAGCTGTTTCAGAGACCATGTGTGAGTGTGTGTGAAGATTGAGTCTTCATGAACCATGGGTAGCACGTAAGGTTTTAGCTAAGTACCATTTTTCCTGAGTATGTTGTAACATAGTAACAACTTAAAATATCAATATCTTGCATTTGCGTATTATTCACCATACAGTGTTTTGGTAAAGTTTTGCACCCATGTTATGTACAGAGCTTGTGCAATGTAAACGTGTAGCGTATGTCGACATAGCGTTAAGACGTCACAAGAGTCTCTAGTATTTCAGAGCGTTAGGTAGTCTGTTACAGCTACTTTTGTTGTAAATATAGTTACAATTTATGATTATAAAGTAAGTATTTTTGTTTCCCGGCTAAAGGCCATTTAATTCTTCTGAATTTAACACTTGTAACTTATTTAATTTCATTAATTAACATTTTAACTTATCTATGGCCGAGTGGCTAGTAGGTATGCTTATTGAGTAACCACAGGTACTCGTAAGAGATTGTATTACACTCTAATAGAGATTTTATGGTAAATTTAGTTAGTTGTGAGAGGTTCTTGCACAGACCTTACGGAAATTCCTTTTCTGAGGCAATGTCCTGGATGTAGGTCTATGTGGCTGCCAAATTAGGCTGAACAGTCATTTTTTACCGTGTAGGTCTGACAGTTGCCGTCTTGTGCAAGACCCTGTCAAACAGGGTTTGACTTTTTGCTTTCTTTTATCGATAAACTTTATAAATTTAAACCTTCAGAAATTTCATTGTCAAACCTAGTACTATCACTTTAATATTTCATTCCACTTATTTATCTTTTAACTTTAAGTATCTATTGTCCACCAAAGTAAGAGGAGCTTGCATTTATAAAACCAAGTAACCAAGGGCTTAACAACACCTTAAGAATAAATATTTGTATTGGCCTCTGCGAAAATTTGGCTTTTATTTTAAATAGAGTGACATTGAGGACTTGAGTGAATGAGAGCTTATAATAAGCTAGGGTATACCGATTGTGACATAAGTGTTTTTTTTCTTAGTTTGTTTTTATCTGAGGCTAAACACTAAAACATTTAAAGGCTTTTAAGTAAAATAAAACTAAGGTGGCGCCTTCAGGATTTGACTATAACTTACTTATAAGAGTGCTAAACCTCTCAAACTAGAAACAAAATAGCGAACCTACCCTGAGTTGAGCTAGCTAAGGGGGATCTGAAGAACATCCTTCAGGGCGTAATTTGGGTTTTGTATAACACACTTAAATTGTTTGTTGTGGGTTTAGTTATTTTTTAATTTATAACATTATTACGTTTTGATTCTATTAGCCGTTCTCTTCCAGTAGAAGATACTTTGGCATTGATATTAGTAGGGGATCAAAGTCAGTTGCAATAGTAAAACTTATAGCCCTAGAATTGATGTTAGCCTTAATTTCAGTTTGGATTAATATTACATCAAGCTATATAAAACTAATTCTTCTTTGGATAGTATAATTTGACAGGGGTATGATTTTTAACTTTGCATCCTCTTTCTCGCCAAACAATGTACCATTTCAACAGCTCCTGGCAAAATAAGATTTTCTGCAATTTTGTGCGGGTTACTGGTTTCGGCAATGAGATAAGCAACTTTATAACTTGCCAAAAATGCTTTTTCATTAGTAGTGGTTGTCAATGAGAAAGTGTCTTGCTGTTTGTGCAGGAAATTCTGCTTTCTTTCAAAGAATTTTACAGGTTTGTCTTTTTTATCTGTGTGAGTGTTTGCTATTTAAATGTAGAAGTAGATTTGATGGCTTCATGTCTCTTTTGTTCTTCATTGATCTTTTAACAAGGCTTCTTCCGATAAACCATATTAAAGATATTCATCGCTGTAAAGTCTGTTTATCTTTTTATTACTGCCACTTTCAGAGGTAGATGGTTCTGCAATTCTTTTTAAAAACTTATCCATAATTTCTAATTAATACGAGTATATATAATATAGCTCGTCAAAATCTCGTTATAGGAACTGTCCAAAGGTATCGTCTCATGATAGCACAGGTTAGCAACCTTACATATGCCTATCTGTTTTTTTTTTCTATTTTACGACATAATATATTGAACCTGTATATTTAATTCATATTGACTAACGTGATAAAGTGCAAAGCAACTGAAAGATGATTATAAACAATATCTTACTAACAGCGGAAAGTGCGCTAAAAATGTTATTTTAAACGTAACATTAAATAAGTGATTTACGTCTCTGTGCTATTACGTATTTGCTGGTAATGGTCGTTACCTACCATAATAACCTATTTCATACTCTTTTTGCCTTGGAATCGCTAAAAACAGCATAGCATCACGTTTGCAGTTTAGTGCTGAACTTATCCAGGTTTTGCATACGTGACAAAACGCGTTCGCTTCGCTCTAATTGGCAATAAATATGGCGAAATCCTTTTTGTCGGTAATTTCGGATGAAAGCAACATTTCCATGTAAAACAAATACTCGTTATGGTAACACTGGAAATGGTAAAGTTCGTGCTCTATGCTCGATATTAAAACCAGTCGAAAATAGGTAGATGTGCAAAAGGAAAGTCTGGCAGCGGTCATTGAAGTATGTCAGATCTATTTGTACGACGAATCTTTATTAATAGGACATATTATCGGACGTACACAGTATTAGGGGCGCCTTAATCAATGTGTAGTTAATTTATAGATTATTTTATGGTTTATTGTATCAACCTTTTTAATAATGTTCATTTAGCAATATTCAGTTCCACAATATGCATTGTCAATATTGTCATGTCTTGTCAAGTCTACATCTAACATACCTAATCATGAATAAAAGAAAATAAAATAAAATAATCAACTTCAGAAGGTAAAAATAGGAGAATATAATGCAAAAAGAAGAAGAAAGAACAATAAAATGTACCATAAAAAGTAGAAGCAGTAAAATGTAATAAATAATCTTAACGATAAAAATGGAATCAATAATAGGAGAGACAAAAAAGTTTTGTAATAACAAAATAGGACAAACTCACAAGCTTTTAGGTCAACAAACATTAAAAATATATAAAAAAAAAACGTTGACTAGATTTATTACGAATCGAAACTTAAGAGTGTAATCAATAAAAGGAATTAAAAGGAATTCATACACATACACACTTACACGAGTGCTGAAGCAGCAAGGGCACCAAAACAATATTACAGACGGACATAAGGAGTCACACCACTGCAATACTACAAGTTGTCCTCAAAAAGTTCGTTCAAACTATAGTATGCTTTTGGTAGTAAATTATTTCTAATCATACTCTTAAAGAGCGCTAGAGTAGCTGTATCCTTCACAGCAGATGGCAAATGATTATACATTTTCAAGCCCTCGTACATAAGAGAGCTCTTAATTAGGGTTGACCTTTGGATAGGCAATGGCAGATCATTGCTGTTTCTAGTTGGATAATGATGGGTATGTCAGCAGTCTCTAATATGAACAGACAGGGTAAGAATAAAATCTTTTGTTGAATAAATACGGGCCTGCAGTGATCCCGGTCCCTTGCTTTACAAAAATATCAAATTGCCCGTTTCTGCAAAACAAACACAGAAGAGAAGAGAGACCTGGTGTAAAACCCCCAAAAAGGAATTCCATATCTAAAATGAGATTCTATCAGGCAGAAATATGCATTCTTGCCATGCCAACACCAAGCTCGATTGCCACCATACGAACCGCATAGCAACCAGATGCCAACTAGGCGTTGAGAGCCTGGATATGCGAATCAAGTTTCAGCCTCTCGTTCATCCACAGACCAAGAAATTTTACACTGGGCTTATTAGCAACCGGACAGTTCATACTCAAGGGACTAAATTTAAAAGTTAATATATTAGTATTATTTGTATTAAAACTGAGGTATTTAGCATCACACCAGGCCCGAACTGCACGCAGATCGCGCGAGACAGTACTCATAAGAACCCCTGCATCTCCACTCGTCCATAGGATCGTAGTGTCATCGGCAAACAGAGTCAATTTGCCTGATATATTAATTGTGGCCTAAACCCTGAGGAGCCTCGTTCTAGCAGCGAGTGTACCGGGCGGAGATGAAAACCCGAGATCTCACCATCTGCGTTCTGTCAGACAAATAAGATGTCATGTCTAATCTACGATATTGCTGGTTGTGTTTAAAAAGTTTTCCTATTCCTCACATATATCGCGAATGTCGTTCATATACATTCCACCCAATAATTGGCCAAAATTGTCAGGTTAGTTCAGTTTAGTTATAGATTGTCGTTTAACTAGTAATTTATATACAGGTTAGGGTTTAACTTAGGCCATAAGGGCACCTTTTTTAATAAAATACATCCGTTTTGCGACCTCGGGTTGTCATCAAATTGCCCAAACCTAAGTTTAACCGTAACCTGTGGACGAAGTATTGGTTATACCTCAAAATATGGTCTAAACTAGAACCTATGACAATTTTGAAGGATTACTGGGTGCAGATAGATTCGCGATATATGTGAGGAATAGGAAAAAGGAAAACTTTTTGATAACAACAAACAATACCATAGATTGGACATCAGAATATTGACAATACATATTCTGGAACTGAATATTGTAAAAAAAAATTATTAAAATGGTTGATACACCAAGCTATAAAATAATTCATAAATTCACTACACGTTGATAAGTTAGTGAGAAGGAGAAAGGCTTTCTACTACAATAAAACAAATATTACCACAAATTGGGAATACATAATATATGACAATAACAATAACAGAAAAATCGGGATGAAACAGATATTTAAATTACATTATTGACAAAACATATTCTGGTAATAGAATATTTTAAAATAGACATTTTAATTAATGTTGACAAACCAAAGGCTACCCAGTGTTTTAAACCACTATAACCTGTTAATTAACTACATATTGACAAAGTCGCTCTAAGTACTGTAATGTCTTTAATACATTTGCACGCTATGCTATCAATGTATATTTTCAAATTAACAATTAACATTACAATATAATTGTAATCAAAACATCTGTAGTAATTTTATTTGCGTTGAAGTAATTATAATTGCCTATAATTACATAATTAAAAACGCAATTAGGCTCTAGTATCTTTTCTTTCTCAAATAAGGGAATAACTTTTCACAGAAATTTTTGCAAAATATTTGTGCAATTTTTTGTGTAGTCGCATTGTAAAAAGTAGGTACCTGTACCTTTTTATAGGTGGCTAAAGACGCTGTTTTTTTTTTATCTGAAGTAAAAGAATATAAATATACAATTTTATATTAGTTATAATTAATTAGGAAAAATTTCTAATTCCCAATTAATGTGTAGCCATCGTAATTGATCAATCAATTTAATTAAAAGTAATTTTAAATACGTAGTATTGCAGTTGGAAGAAAGCGGATTAAATTGTAATAAGATTAATTTAATTCAATTTTTTCCCGAGTCTAGTCCTTACCAGTTAAATTATCGAAGGCGACTAAGAAAACCTGGTATTGGGAATTTCTAAAAAGATTTTTTATATATTAAATTGTGTATTCCATATATAAAATGTCTCTCAAAATAATAAAGTTTGCCCTTTGTTGGCTGATAAAAGCAAAATTAAATTTGACGTATCAAAAACGCTTTACAACACATCAAAAAGCATTTGTGTTTCCAATAAAGTTTCTTGAAAATTGATTCGATATTTCTGGCAAGCTACGTCCCTATATCAATAAAATTCACTTGGATAGTTGAAGGCGCATTATGTTAGTATTAAGGGTAAAGTCTACCATACTTAAACACCTAAGCTAAATTTAGTATTATTAAATACAAGACCCTTAAATTATAATTCGCAGGTCATATCAGAACATTAAAAATACCACTCTCAGAAATTCGATTAGATAGTGAGTCAATACTGTGTGCCTTCTATTTCAAATTGCATGAATCGTACAAACAATAAACTCGGTTTAAAACATCGAAATCACATGACATTAAAGTCGTTTTCCACCCTTAAATCATCCCTCATAGCTCGCGTGTAAGCCGTGCAATTTCGCACAAGAAGTTACTCAGGATAACCTATAAATCAGTCATCGAATGTTATTTTAGGGCCCATCCATAACGTTCGGTTGACAGGCTCTTAAAAATTTACTGCGGGCAATAAAATCGTCATTAAAGCGAATACTTGATAGCTGATAAGAAATCACTATTATAATGCGCTAACGTATATGCTTACAATTTCAAACGCCTTGTTGTTCGCCGTCTTAGTGAAAAATTTAATATTTAATTAGCTGAAATGTTATACAACCTACCCACAAATGTATTCATAAATGGTTTGAAATATAATAAAAAGTTCCTTAGTTGGTTCAATTTTTTAAAACTGCTTGTGATAATTATCCAGTTTGAAAAACGGTGAGGACAATTATTAACTTGAAGGCAAAGATTTCTCATAATATTTTTTATACGATTAAAAAAAACTTTCTAGTCAAATACATATTTGGTAAAGTTTGATTGTATATACATTTCTAGTGACAGAACTGCTTCATTAGGCTATACCTATTTTATCCATATAAAATTCGACTAGTTTTAATACGCAGTTTAAAACCGACAAAACTAAGAAATACGATTACCTCTTAGGGAAAACACCCACCAGAGCAGAGATTGCTTGAAGTGAAGTGTCGGTGAAGCAAGCCGGAAACCCACGTCATGTGTACAGCATGTGTGCTTGAAGTACCCGCATATCAAACACTCTACGAATTGCATGCATTCCACATTCTGCACGAATTCAGTATGAAAGTGTTGGTCTTGACGCATTATTATAAAAATTGTAAATATTAAAATAATTATCGAGGGTAAACGGCGCTGGAAATGTCAATGTCAATCAATACGGAATACTGCAAGATATATCTTGAAAAGCTATAATAATTCGGCGCGCGTTAAGTAAAAATAAAACAGGTCCTATTTCTCAGCACGCATGTCGTGCAGCTTCTGTGTGTGTCATTGCATATAAAATCATGATACGCTGTACTTTATACCAACCTCATGCGCACCTCAGATCTCTTTATTTGAAGTGCATATCTTTGTTAGGTGCCTTCCCTTACAATTCCCAGTTTAAAAATATTCTTTTCCTAAAAGGTCACAAAAATTGTCTAAAAGATTCAACAACATGTCTATTTATAGATTAACAGCCCTTACTGTAAGCCGACCGATACGATTTAAAAATAACGATATGCAAATTAGGTTCCTAAGAACAGATCCGAGCTGCCGTAGTAAACTCTAGCATATCTAATGTTTCTAACAATCTCTGATTGGTAATTGGTGCCTCGCCAGGAAATTGAAGATGTGAAGGTGATCTAACTAAATCTAAGTCTAACATGAATCATCTAACATGAATAAAAGAATCCTTCATGACTTCTGAAGGTCGATTTCTTCATGCCGGTTCACGGTAAATTTTCTGATTCTCTTAGGCCTGTGTCTGAGCCTCAATCCGGCTAATTTTCCAGTCGCTCAGCCATTTTTGAAGAGGATTTATTTAGCGTTGCAAACGTGAGATCACTAACAACGGCTGTAGACACTGTACAGGACCGGTTTGTCTACTATTATTAAATTATTTGAGCTATTTCACTCTTTGTATTTTTTTAGCAACAGAGTATGTAACTGTAGTAACACAAAAAGGAGTAACATTGCAAAAAGGTAGATAAAATGATAAGAATAACAAAGAAATAAATTCATATTATTGAAAATATTCGCTGGTACACCTTGTGATAAAAAAGTAACTAGTCTGTGATTTTACAAATGAGAATTGCAGCACGTGGCTACATCTCGTGGCAACCACACGTATCAACCCAACCAGGACAGCGAGAATCCATATAGGTTCAAATGCTGGCAAGGCGGCCCATTGCGGGCAAACTACGTTGGGTGTCGCTGGAAGCCAGTGTATCGGTTCAGCCTACCGAAAGCATGTAAATTAAAAAACACAAACTTAAAATAAGTTCGTGTATAGAGTTGTCCCTTATCCTTTCCGTCAGGCCCAATCTTTGGACGCGTTTCGCCGTTTACGGCTCCTCAGCAAGGCTCCGGGTCTGACGGAAAGGTAAGGTATTTTTTAGTCTGTGATTGTCAATGTTATCTTTTATAACGTGTTTTGTTTCAGTAGGATGACATTGTTATAGGTTTATTTTTTTATGAATTTTCTTTTTTTTTCTTTGAATAATAAGTAAAATAGTGTACAACGTACTGTCGTCGTTCGAGGCTGTGTCTAGCAAAACTATTTAGGGAATGTGCATGAATGTTGTTAAATTGTATTACTAAATGTAATAAGTTTTGTCAAAATTATGCTTAATATATATTATATAATAATAATAATAAAGTATTTTTATTAATACGTAACAATAACAACAACGAAAAGAAAAATACAAAAGGTGGCGAGATTCAGCATAGCTGTTCATCTAACCACCAGACAATTACATTTCAAAGTATAACAATAATGTCGAAAAATCAAAAAATAGTTACCTTAAGTAATTCCAAAAGTAAAAAAAAAATTACCAAACTATCCATGATCCGGAAAGGGCCGAAAAAGCGCAAATATTGGATTTATCTTAAAATAGACAAGAAAAACAAAAATATAACGTAAGTAAAAGTTTGCTAGAAAACAATTCAGCCTCTCTCACTTATTACACACTTTTTAAGATGATTCTTAAAGCTATTTACAGATGAACATGATTTAATTATAGGTGGTAAGTTATTATATGTTTTAATAGCGTTATGCGTAAAGGAGCGCTGGAAGGCGGCAGTGCGGTGTCTGGGAATCTGGAAAAGTTCATTGTAGCGCGTAACCCTGTTGTGAATATCGCGACCTCTAACAAGGTTTTCATAGAGCTATACAGGTTCTTTAAATTTGTTTATTTTATACACCAAAGTACCCAAATTAATTCGATATCTTTCAGCCAAGGAAAACCACCCAGAAGCAAGAAATGATGGAGTTATGTGGTGGAATTTTCTTAGACCGTAGCAAAACCTAATGCATGAATTTTGTAGTTTTTGCAAACTATTCCTACTTGCTACGGTCAGTGCAGGCCAATAAAAAACATTTGCATAATCGAGTAGAGATAAAATCAAACTATCACAGAGTCTAAGTTTGATGTCCTGAGCTAAAATATCTTTATGAATGTATAACGTTTTTAATTTAATGAACGATTTTTGTAGAAGCTGGGAGACATGTTGCTCAAATCCCAAGTCAACATCTAATAAAACACCAAGATTCTTACATACTGAGGATGGGTTTATTGCGACTTCATTTAAGGTAATGTTTAAATTATTGGCTAAAAAAACTCTATCCCGCCCAAATACCATCATTTGGGTTTTATTACTATTAAGTATAAGTTCATGGGCTGCTGTTAACTTAGAAACAATTGCGAGGTCATTGTTAATGTGCGCCGATGGTGGATTATCATTATAAAAGAAAGAAAAATAAATATATTCCCTATAAATAGAGAATGTAAGGTAGTTATTAAAAAGTAGGAAAAAATTATTATTCAAACTTAAAAAGTGACCGGCATTTTAATTTTACATTTAATCTGTATTACACCGTACTAATTTTAATTACCCGACACATTTAAAATTATGATTATTTACTTACTAGTAAATCTAGTTTATGAATTATTTTCCGGTGAAATTTAAGACCTTTCTATAAACTCACAGGATTGATAATATGATCATGGCAATCTTTATTTGTTTGACAACATTAAACAGAGACAAAACCTATAATTCAATATCGAACATGTGATTGATATGGACAGGCCTCCGCAGCCTTGTTCTGACAACCAGTGGTGGAGGTAAAATGCTACGTGTTTTATTAATAGAGAGAATTTTTCTTGACGTTTCTCTTTTTGTTGAAAATTTTTAAGATGTCATATATTTGTGAAAAAACTATGCTTTTGATATGGACGACAGAAATAACACATTTAATTTGCCATTGAAATGAAAGTTAGACAGGATTTCTCAGTTATAGACGAACGTAAATTTGACTTTAGTGTAATAAGACTCACTATCGTAAAGTTTTATCAAGAGATACAACAGGCAGATTATTTAATCGATACAATAAACACTTTAGTACTGGTTGCATTATGGGGCACCCGTATTATCAGGTACCTTTTAATACATACATAGCAATAAAATTGGGTTAATTTATTTTTATTCTGACATCAATATAGTGATCATGTGAAGTACGTTATATCGGAGAAAATAAATGGTTATAGAGAATTAAGCGAGGTGAAATACTTTCATTAAATCAATGTTTTTTTAGGAGCGTTTTATTTAACAATACTAGTACAGGATGTTCGAGTATATTTTGCCTAATAGATATCTCTATTATTATTGGTTTTAGAGAAATTGTTAAACTAGCAAAGTTATATCATTTTCGCCGAACCTTCAGAAAATGAAATGAACAAAAACAACTGAGATTCGGAAGTGACAGTTTTTTCAAATGGAATACCCCCTATTTTTTTCTTATATCCGTTAAAGAATTTTATTCTCTTTCTAAATATATAGTGGTTGTTGAGGTTACTTTTTACCGTTTTGGAATTATACGAAAATATAATAGAATTATCATTATCCTCATTAAAGTTTGTAAATGGCTCATGTTACTCATAGCAATACCTGCCACCTTGACTGAATTGCTCTTGGCAATTTCTGTCTTCTTGAAAAACATTGTCAAAATAAGGGTCTAAATGATATAGTCTGAAGAGCAAAAGTTTGAAATTCTTAAAATATATATGAAATGTGGATACAACAAGCGCAACGCGAATTCAAATGGTGACATCCACATTTAGTAATTCCAGCGAAAACACTTTCCGAAATGTGTTTCGTCAACTTTCTGAGTAAAAAACATTACAAAGAAAGAAAACGCATTGTCGTATACTTGAGGATAAAAAACTTGCTGTTCTTTTATATTTTCAAGGTAATTTTTATTTGTTTTTATATTCGCTTCGTATCATTTAGACGCTTAATTAGTTTTTCAGAAAATCCACAAAATTCGATAAGGGACTGTGCAAGATATCTTGACAAATGTTGCACAGTAGTTCTTAAAATTCTGAAACGGCATAAATTCCACGACTTTAATTTCGGAAAAGTTCAAAGATTAACAGCACAACAGATTCAAAGACGTTTGGAGTTTTGCCGTCACATGACAAACATCCTCCATAATAACGGCAATTTGTTTAAGAACATTATATGGACCGATGAATCTTACTTCTTTTACTACCGCTTCAGCTCCAAATCCCAAAAACACTCACTTCTGGGCATCGCAGAATCTGCATCTTACAGTTGAAGTGATACGTTCTGGGTGGGTATCAGTAAATGTGTGGTGCGGCATAGTGCAAAAGAGAATCATCGGTCCAATTTTCATTGATGGATCTTTAAATGGAGTTAGATATCGTGAAATGCTTGGACATGAAATGGAGGATATTCTTGAAACTTTTCCTCTAAACGCCGCAAGAAATTTTATATGACAGCAAGATGGTGCTCCATGTCATAGTGTTTTTCCAGTTAGAGAGTACCTCAATGAGAATTATAACATTTGGATGGCTCGTGGAGGGCGATTGCATGGCCTCCCAATAGTTCCGACTTAACACCATTAGACACATTTCTTTGGGGCTGCCTCAAAGATAAGATATCTGCATCCAGACCAAATAGTTTTGCCGATTTGCGGGAACAAATCCAAGTTGAAATTTACTTTCTCAACTTTGGTAGGCCAGATATAATTGCTAATGCAATTGAAAAACTAAAAGAGGGTTACTAGTCCTGCATTTTAATGAACGGTGGCCATTTTGAGGAATTATAAAAATAATGTTGTGTTATGTTTTAATTTCGTTCCAAAACGGTAAAAAATAACCCCCCAACAATCACCAGATATTTAGAAAGAGGATAAAATTCTTTAACTGACACAATAAAAAAAATAGGGGGATTCCATTAGAAAAACTATCACTTGTTAAAAAACTGTCACTTCCGATACTCAGTTCTTTTTGTTCATTTCATTTTCTGAACGTTCGGTAAAAATGCTATAACTTTGCTAATTTAACAATTTCTCTAAAACCAATGATAATGGAAATATCTATTGGGCAAAATATACGCGGACAACCTGTACATTATACAGACTTAATTGTAATACAATCCTTTGTTCTAGTGTTTTTAAACACTGGTATGAAGGATATATGTATACTCTTATAGTAATAACAGCGCGTACAAATACTTAAACCTAACCAAATCGCTATACAGAGTTGCTCCGAAATCATTCCTAAATAAGAAATTGTCTTCGGGTGAAACGAAGTGGAGATGTTACAAAGATTGGTGTAACGCCTTTGGAAACTATCGGGAATCCATCTGATCGAGTTCTAGCTTATTGAAATCATCATCAAATTGTTGTAAGGGCAAATATTGACTACCACAGTCAAACTACTCAAGGTTGGACCAAGCGGGATTACATTTTGCCCACATCTTCAACCACCATATTTTTCTTGCATCAACTACCCTATCATTTAATATACAACAGTATTTTTGTGGAAATTTCTTTGTTTGGTTTTCCATCTTTACCTGTCAGTTTTAGTTTCAAACTTTCTGTTTAACTTCTTCTTTTTTTCAAAGATATTAATGGCCTGTATATCAAGCAACCGAACTCGAACGTGACCGTTTGTCGAATGTCGAATATATTGGGGCTATCGTTTATTTGAGGAAAACTTATAGTGATGTTACATGGATTATACAACAATAACTAAATTTAGGTACATTTGTTCTATTTCACTTAGCTTAAATACCTCCAACCGAGTAGTCAGGACCCATTCGATTTATTTCGCTATCAACCGCCAGTATATGAACCGGTCTATTTCGGTTAAGGCAGTAGTTCTGTCCGAGAATCCCTGGGAGTGGCTCGCTGAAATTTGTCTTCATTTCTTTTTAATGTTTCGACCTTTTTGTGACATTGTTGACGGGTGACTCTGGCCTTGTTTGCTCACTTGACTTCTGGCAGCGAAACAGGCAACCGGCTTTAAATTCAGGATTTTCTGAATAATCCTTGCGGGATATAGGATTTGAAGACCATATTGTCCGTCACTTCTACGGTAATTCTCCAGGACGTGATATATTTTTGGCGTGAGCTTACCGTGGGCGACAAAGGAACCACCTACGTGGGATTTAGGTTGTGTTTTCGCTATTGAAGTAAAGTCCGGTCACCAAGACCTAAAGGAGCTGAATATGTAGGAGTTACCCAACATCAGTGTTGAACCCTCCAAATTTACATTAGGGCCCTAGAAGCTCCTACTAGGGTCTTTCCTTCATCACGGTCTATCACCGTGTTTCTTTCGTCACGGTCTTTCGTTGTATGAAATCTTCCATCACCCTTGTACGAAGTCTATCATTTCACGATCTTTCTTTACCATTCCGCTGTACGAGGTGTCCATCTTCCTCTGCAGCAGTGCTGACTACAGCTGAGTGCAGTAATAAACACTATATATTTTTTTTAATAATAAAGCCAGCAATATTTTTATTGTTTGTTTTATTTATAAAGCTCTCCCTTTTTAAACTTGTATTTGCGTGGTGTCAGGTCGCCCGGTCAGAGTTAGCTCCACGATCATCTTGGAGGTTTCCACCTTTTCCTGTGATAAAGCTGGTGGCGCTTGTTAAAACCCCTCCCGCGAGCTAGGGCAATTGGCACACTTGGTCCACAGCTGGTTCTGTGCGTGTTCCCCAACTACTACTTATATTTGTTATATTTAATCATTTACTTTTTCTTATAATTTAATTAATTCAATTTTTTTCCTTTTTCAACCGGCCATTTACTACGGTTTTGCTTGTTTAGCGGTGCTCATCACAGTATCGCTGAAAAGTACCATCTTTTTTTCTTTTTTTAAATAATTGATTTTTTTTTTATTTTATTCTTGTTCAGAAACAAAAACAACTGAAGATGCGTTGCAGACGGAAGAAAACCATACGAATGCTTTCACCGTAAGAGAACTATGTGAAAAAGAATATCTACTATGCTCGGAGGAAAACACTATCAGCAGTACCAAGCTCAATAATTGTGAAAATTATATACAAGCCTGTATGCAATGGATATAAAAACAAATAGAGGTGAAGCCTTTTATTAGCTAATGATGAAGCAATTAACTTTTGTGATATTTTCGTGTGATTCTTACTTAGATTATTATTTGAGCAAGTCACAAATTCTTAATATCGACGGAAAATTTTCTTACTGTAAAAAATTTTTCAAACAATTCTGTTACAATTCTGTTACAATTCAATTTTGTTACTATAACCATGATAAAATTTACTGATTACACATATCTGATTTGAATTTGACCTTTAGAACTGGAAAAAAGTACAATGCTTTGGTCACTGTATGAAACTACCTCAGCATACACGGATTTTTTAACGGACGCAACAAAATCAATTTAGTATTTTCGCCAAAAAAAAAGTATTTTCATACCACGGTGGTCAAGGGTGGAATGATAATTATTAGAATGACTATAGTCTGTTGCTTAATGCGAGAGAGTAATAAATCATTATTGAACTATAGAACCCAGTGGTCTTCGACGTATTCCATAGGTGCAGTCCAATTATTATTATTGCACCTATGATTTATATCTATGATCTATATTTATTGTCAGATCGGGTAGGTAGAGGCACAGGTAGTTTACCAACTCACTGTTTCAAAAATTTGAAATGTTTAGTTACTTTTCGGCAGTTGTTGGAATACTTCGTTCTTGAAAATGGCTAGTGTTTCTGAATTTGTTGCTGAGAAACGTATTAGTAAAACTGCGCTTTTTAAAAATGAGATAGTCATTATTCTCAATGTGTCCAACGTTCTTCGCCGCCAAAATTCAACATTCGAAGTTGCAAAAATAGTTGAAATATGTTCAAATATGACTGGAGTCGGACAGTTAACAATATACCGACTTGTGAATGAGGATAAACGCGGCCCCATTAGGTCACCAAAGAGAAGTACAGAAAGAAAAGAAACTGTAATAAATGAGGATGAAAAGACTGCCATCAGAAGAATAATACACTCGTTTTATTTAAAAAAAGAATTACCTACCTTAGACAAAATAATGTCTGAAATGAAAAAGGATGCTTTCATTCCACCCATGGATTAAAAGGAACTATGGAAAACTTTGAGGGAAATTAATTTTTGTTACGAAAAAATTCAAAGACAGTTAATTGTGAAAAATGGAGTAAGTGCGTCGAACATGTCATTGAAATAGAAGAAAGAATGTGGGACCCTAACGACGATAATTCATCGGACTACTCTGAACATGATGACTAAAATTTAAAAATAAGTTAGTTTTTTTTTATAAATATTGATATTTATTCCAATTTATGTATTTTCATATTATTCTTACTTTTATCATTAAAAACTATCATTGAAATTTACCTGAAATGTACAGTGCAACCTTTAAGTTGTCCATCCTGCTTAATGGGTCCTTTGCCAATTTACATTTTTTACCTCTCTGGCATTAAGCAAGCCACAGAGTGTAGCTGCAGGTTTCACTTGGCCCAAGCGTGGCATTGTTTAATACAAAAGTATGGATGGAGTACATGTTAGAATAAGTCGGAAATTGGAAAGTGGTGGCATTATAATACCTAATTGGTAATATTGAAAATTCGGGAGGTTTCAGAAATAAACTATTTTATTGCTTCTTTCTCCGATAACTGTGTTTTATTTATTTTTTTTTTAATTTGTAGTGATACGTACTTACTGTTTATTCATAAATAAATTACATTGTTAGTATTTAAAATTTAATTTAAAATCTTTATCGTATCATTGAAGATTAAGTCATTTTTCATCTTTATTAATAATTATTAACATCATAAACGTACTAAAACCTACATGAAACCTTAGTTACTCATAATACATTAGTTACCATAATTTAATACGTTAGTTACGAAAGCATAATACGTTAGATACCAAATAATATTAGAACTATTTTTCATGAACATGTAAAACAATATTTTGACAGTTTTCAAATTTGATGGATACACCTTTGTCTTTAACGTCCACGATCTTAGGTATGCCCTCTGAAGACTGATTAATGACCGAGAAAGCACTCCTTTCGATTTCGTGCGGTTCCCCAGTGCCTAATCCACTGCCGGAAACATCGCCGATTTGAATTTTGCGAGCAATGGAAACTTTCTTGATCACACTTTCTTCTAAATACCCTCTAGCAACCTTCGCCGATTCCCATCCACCAAGTTCTTGTAGGTCTAATATATCTCCTCCAGCATTAACAAGAAAATTTGCCGAAGATCTTCTAACGCAGTGACCAGTATACAAATTAGGATTTTCAAGTGAGAGATACTCAGCTATTTTTTGAGGTATTTTAGAGAAGAAATGAATGCCGCAGGGCTGTACCGTACATTTCCCTCTTCTATATGATACAAACAATCTTTGGTGAGTGACATGGTCTGGCCTTAATATTGCGTACTTTTTAAATAAAAGCACAGGATTGACTTCGCCGTCAAATATCACAGCGAAAATACGTTTCTTGTGGGTTTTTGAGTCGGGAATAGTAACAATCAGCTTGTCCTCTAAAACGTCAACATCGTCCGTGGTCATCTTCGCTAATTCATTAGTTCGACAGGCTCCTCCAATTCCAGTTAAAAAAGCCACTTTCATCATTAAAAACTTCTCGTCTAAGGCAGAACACACAAATTCGTTGACTTGTTCTCTTGTAAATACTTTTGATTTTTTTGCTCTATATCTAACATTTTTCTTCTTGATGAAACGTATTAAGGCGCCGTATTTGTCGATTTTCACTCTTTCCTTCAGTTCTAAAGTCGCTCGTAACATGGAATATTTCGGCCATAAGGATGAAGCAGAGTATTCCTCAGAGAGTTTTGCGAAATACGCCAGCAATACCGTTTCTTCTGCACCTTGAACATATACTTTGTTTCGCCACTCACAAAACTGCCGATATTCTTTTTCATAATGGATTTTAGATTTGTCCGGAAGCAAGTTCAACCTTATAATGTTGGCTGCAGCTAATATATCGTCAGGAATATCAAAATCTTGCATGATTTTAATGATGACTTTTTGAAATGCCAAAATGAAATGACAAAACACCTTGTTTTTATTTTCGCATCGCCGTTGTCAATGATACGATAAAGCTTTGAATATAACTCGATTATTAGCGATTTAACACCGTCTCGGACATTGCGGGTGACTCGGCTGTCGCCTCGTCACCTAGCAATGTCCTCGACTATTATAAATCGCATAATAATCTCGTTATATTAATAGCTATAATCTACGACAGTGCCATTATGACGTATTTAGCATTGTCATTTGGATGTCATTATCAGGGGCATGTCACTAAAATACGAGAGTACGGCAACAAGCAATTTATGGGCAGTTCATGTCAGGGGGGCGGGAGGGTTTGACATACTGACAACACTGATTTAATTTTTATGACAATGACAGTTTACTTCTCGTCTGATCTTCTGACGCATTTGTGATTTTTTCCACGACTTTTCTTTATAAAATGGGTTTAATTTGATCTTGGAATGAATTAGTGGGGCTTTTTGGTAAGTTTATAGTGATATCTAAGTCCTTAGTTTATTTTTTCATGAGCAAGTAAGTTCTTTCTTGGGATATTTTTTAGCTGAAACTTCGCTGTCGACCATGCTTTGGGACTGATGATTTTGGAAGTATATTTATTGTAAGTATTATACTAAAGTAAGTTGATAAGTATAGTTTTAGATTCACAACTTTCTAATAATGATCTTTTGAAGTGTGTCTGGGTAAAAATGTTATTAATTAGTTCCTTTCTTATTTTTGAAAACTGGTGAGTCACTTCTGTTAACCTACCTTGCTTGCAGTTAAAGTATTAATATTTTTACATACACCTACACTTTCTCTTATGTTTAACAGCTTGTAGTAATCTTTATTTTTCTGTAGCTTGTAGTTTCTAATAACTGTCTGTGAATGTATCAAAATACTTATATCACTTGCATAATATAGTCGGCCACTAACTGAAATAAATAAATACTCACTTAAGTACTTACTGCATTGCCTTCTATAAAATACAAGTTTAGAAAATGTTTTTGGTTTAAATACTATTAAACTAGTCTGTGTCTAGGTACAGGACAAACATTTTGTTTGTAGTTAAACATTGGATATATGTATACCGTTATTGATATTCTTTAGTCTACTTATGTTTAGGTTAGTTCGGTTTATTTTCAAAAATACAGTTTAGCCTGAGATGAACTGGAGAGGAGAATGAAGTTAACTATAACTTATAAACCTGGGCATTAATGAGTTAATAAAAAAAGACATTTAATAAATTAAAATCCAATATAGGAAGAATAACATAGGTATTATATTTTTTCCATGAATTTGTTTGCAAATTTAGTGATAGGTATGAAGAGTATTTACTGGAATATGTTCCTTTAATTGGGTTTTACTTGTTTTCGTACAGTGTGGGGTTATACAGTAGAATATACAGTGTCCTCGAATGTAGTCCTTGAGAGCGTAAGCTTTTACATGTGTTTCGGGGAGGGTTCAGCTGATACCAGCATTACTACATTGCACCTGCTATGCAATTTAACTGGCCAATGTTTCTCTCCTCACTCTAATTGGGCAAAATATAAAAGTTTTAGTACCTATTGTACCTTATATTCTAATTGAATAGAATTTTTTTTTTCTGTTTCAGTCTAACCACACTCCTAGGCTTCCTTAGCTGTAATAATTATCAGTGAGAAAATCTAATTTCTTAAAAATATCATGACATCAGTGTTGTATATTGTATTCTTAAATCATATGTAGGTATCTTTTTAATTTAAATATTCTAAATAAATATATTTTGATCATATTTTCTTTTATTATGATAATTCACTAGACATTGTTTTATAATTAAAAAAACAGTAATAAAAACAATTAATGTGTAATAATATTTAAGGTTTTGATTCAATTTGGTTGTAACATTACTATATAATTGTATTCCAGAAGATATATTTTTAAATTGGTTAGAAATTATCACAAGCTGCTCACATTTACTTATAAGGCAAGCAGCTTGTGTATTCCTGCCAAACATATATCTTTTGAAATCCAACTGTAATGTTACAATCAAATCGAATCAAAACTAAAATTTATTTAAAAATTATAATATATTTTCAAATATACCCGCGCATTTCTTCAGTCGGTATGTCAGATTTCTGTAATGCCATCATGACATTATCGGTAAAATATAATTCTATTTTGCCGGTGGGTTAGCCATGCAGTTGGTTCATAGATGGCCCATGTTTCGAAACTTTAACATTGTTGTAACATTTCTCTAAGCTTTATTGTTCTGTGGTCATTATGACCTTCATAATTGCACTCAGTGCCACAAATCACCGAAATAAATTTAGATACGCAACTGGACTCTTAGAACTGTCAAAAACTAATTGGCGCTGATGTCCTAGTATTTGCGATCCGAAACACGCGAGAAAGAAAGAAATCTGTTTGGCAACTATGGGTAAAAATAAAGAAAACTTTATTAACTTTTGATGAAATCTGTTTTATCGGTAGATATTGGTGCCGCTCTAAAATTTAAAATATTCCTTGGTTTAAATATTCACTTTTTTTCTGCTTTTATTATTAGTTTAGGGATACACGTTACTTGTAACTCTTGTTTTTAAGTTTGGAATAAATACCTTGTTGGTAAAGTAACAAATAACGTATATCTATAAAGAGCTCAAATAGAAAGCAGCAAAAAAGGAATTATTTAAACCAAGCAATACATATTTAAAAAAATACAGCTGACTAAAATAAAGCGAGATAGGTAATAAAGCATTATTTTTATGATATATATGTATATTATATCTATTATAAATGTAAACAAATTGACACTGCATAAAACAACGTTTTTATGTTTATTACCCCTGATAACACTCCACTTATATGAAACTCATTAGCTGTGTAGTGTAGTCTTCTGGTTTAATCCTCTCAATCCACTCTTCAAAAATTATCGGATCTCTTTTTGGCAAGCGGTGTCGCAAGCCATATTTATTTAAATAGTTTGGAACACAACATGTCTTAGGTTTTAACGGAGGTGCGTAGTCCATAAAGGAAATAAATACGCGAACTTTAACTAAACAAACCAAAAATACACTAAAAGTAAACAAAAAGTCAAAAGAACTATCAAAAAACACGCTAACACTACACACAAAGACCGAACGATCACAAACGGCATGAAAATTCAACACAACTTAAAAGAAAATCGAGGATAGAAAATTGACAACACACTTCAAATTTTTGACAACAACGAAATCCGGGAGGGCGCTTCTTCTCGATCGCAAATAAAGTCCCTGTATTGGAAAGTCTGGACATGAGCGGACGTTCACGCGATTGGTTGGCCTCGAGCTAAGAAATTAATGGCGGTTCCAATAAGAGAAGCGCAGATAAGACTTATTCGCAGCTAAGTTCACAGCATTCGCAATCTGTCAAATCGTTTGTTTACTTTTAGAAAACCAAACGAATATTTTTTTTTTCTCTGCAGTTTAAGAAAAGTGATTTATTTTTTTGGTTATTTACAATTTAGAAAGGATTTCTTTTGATTTTAATGTCGTGAGTAAAGAAGCAGAAAGGTGGCATATCGGGAGCTTACCCCGAACGCCCTTCTAAAACCGGCGAAGAAATATCATTTATTAGATTTATTAAGGAGATCACAGGTATGTACCTTAATTATAAACAAATATTGTGCTTTTGGAAACATAACATGTATGTGGATTTATTTACTAATTCTTGAATCGTCTACTAATTTTAATATATTTAATAATTAAATTATAGAAGACACAAGTACTACTGTAATGCTATTTTAATAAATATAAGCTTATAAATTAATCTGTTATAATATTAAAAAATAAATAAATTGTCATATCATAACTGCTATTACAAACCACCTCATCCGCGATGGTGCTAAAAGTTATTATACCTCGCATATGAATGAATTTTTGATGGTGTCCAGTTCTTTTGGTCAACATTAGTTATTCATTTCTCACGTCCGTTCTCATCCGAGGGAAATGAGGCCATATAACATTTTCTCCCATGATTGGTATTATTTTTGCAACCGGGATAGCTGCATGTAGGCATTTTTAAACACTTTGACGTTTAACGAACGCGAACTGTTTATTTACTTTATTTACATCGCGAGATCATATGACAGGAGATACTGACGCCGCGCGCACGCCCGGGCGCCATTAGTTTCTTAAAAGGAGGAAATAGAAAAGGACACAGAGTTCTCTTTCTTTCACACGGGCTTTATAGCTCGTGTCCAGACTTTCCAATACAGGGACTTTAATCGCAAATCGCAAATGAACGTTGTGGCCTCTATATGAACTTAACCAAACCAAATTGGGCGATGCCACTACCGGCGCCATCTACGAAATGCGATCCAAATAAAATAATAATGTTTGGCGGGAACGCCCAGCTTACGTATCTAAATTTATTTCTGTGATTTGTGCTCAGTGCCATTATGAATTCATAATAATCTTCATATTTTGCGTAGGTCTGTTCGTACACCTGCCTTGACTTTTCGGGAAATAGGGAATCTATTACGCTTTGTGCGATATTTTCGACATCCGAAGGGACACTTTCGGATTCAGAATCTCCCATATTTAATTTATTTTTGGCCAACACTTTGCATACAATAGAAAATTGGACGGCAATAATGACGTTGTCAAAATCGAAATTAAAACAATCAAAAATGCGGTTACCATGATAACGACTATTATGAACACCTGAAAATTTTAAAAATTACGAAAATGTTATCTGATATCAATGAAATTTAGACGAATAAAATCTATTTGCACTGTCGTAGATTAAATTTTAAATGAAACACGTTCGATATGAACTTTGTTAATGAAACGTGTGCAACGTTAAACCACGAGGCGTTAGCGTAGTGTTCATATCGAACTAGTATCATTAATAACTATAATAGCACACCCATGGACTGTCCCTGTCAAGGAACATGGCGTATGATATTGCTTCCCCTTACGGATACCGAGTAGCAACGTACTATACATACCGGGTGTTGCATCGTCGAGCGGGACATAGGAAATCCCATGTAATTTTAAATGGGGTGAATTATTGGCTTCCCTAATTATTTTAGAGAAAAATTCTATTTAGGTTTATTGAAGAGCACTAAAACCCACATTCAAAAGAATAACTTTAGATATTTTTGATGAGCCCGTTTACGGGTTATCGCCGATTTCTTTTTAACTATTTATCCTTTTTATGGCCCCGTATTTGCGGGCACCAGTCAAGGTAAAAGATGACTGTCAAATAAAGTTGTCATTTTGAAATGTGTGCTTTATTGTTATAAAAACTCGTACATCGAAAATATTAAAGGTGTATTTATGAGTACAAATTAATCTGAATGAAACTAAAATAAAGTGTCCAATTACAAGGTTAATTATGACATTTTACATGTTTCAATATTTTACTAATTAATAGGTAGGTACTATTAAATTGTTAGAACTTTAGGATTTAAGAAGATGTTCAAATATTCCTCCATTGACTGGGTATTTTTTATCTTTGTATATCCTGTTTTTTAAATGGCCCCAGAGAAAGAAATCATTTGGCGATAAATCAGGAGACCTGGCTGGCCAATTTACTCTATGATTTAAGCCAATAACATTTCCATTAAAAGCACGGTTTAAATATTCCCGGACAGCCAGGGTACTATGTGCCGGGCAGCCATCCATTTGGTACCAAACTTCCTGATTTTCCCTGGCGGCATCATGTAAAGTAGGTAAAATATGATCTTCAAGTAGTTCCAAAAAATATTCTGCATTTAAATTTCGTGTAAGAAATAATGGCCCGATAATATTTTCTCCGAAAATCCCAGCCCATACATTAACTTTTTGTGGATATTGCGTCCTTGTTTCCACAAACCTGTGTTGGTTTTCTTTGCTCCAATATCGATAATTTTGAACATTGGGTTCATTGTTTAAGGTAAATGTGCATTCGTCAGTGAAACAAATGTTTTTTAAAAATTCCCTATCTATGTTTGCTCTTTCCATCATACCAAAACAAAACTCCTGTCGTCGTATTTCGTCCCTATCTCTTAGCTCTTGGTGCTTTTCAT
Organism: Polydrusus tereticollis; assembly: GCA_963920685.1. NCBI lineage: Eukaryota > Metazoa > Arthropoda > Insecta > Coleoptera > Curculionidae > Polydrusus > Polydrusus tereticollis. The sequence goes on from OY987331.1 coordinate 36,185,605, forward strand.
ATTTGTATGAATAATATTTATGTCGTTTCAAAGCTCGTAACGCTGTGGTGTGATCTAATCCTATGTCATCCTCAAGTTTCCTTGTGCTGATCTTCCCATCATTTTCTTCCACGCACAATAAAACTTGCAAGTCCCTATCATTTCTTGCATCTCTTCTTTGTTCCTGCCTTTCTTCACATCTGCAGTTATTTATTACAGTGTCTTTTGTCTCAAATTTCTTGATAGTCCTTTCGACTGTAGATTTTGCAGGTATCGGTCTATTCGGATACAGAGCAGCAAACATGTCTGACACATTTTGATAACTATTTCCTTGATAATACCATTTAATCATCAATATTTTTTCTTCAGAAGTGTAATTCATGGCTAATATTTTCGATGTACGAGTTTTTATAACAATAAAGCACACATTTCAAAATGACAACTTTATTTGACAGTCATCTTTTACCTTGACTGGTGCCCGCAAATACGGGGCCATAAAAAGGAGAAATAGTTAAAAAGAAATCGGCGATAACCCGTAAACGGGCTCATCAAAAATATCTAAAGTTATTCTTTTGAATGTGGGTTTTAGTGCTCTTTAATAAACCTAAATAGAATTTTTCTCTAAAATAATTAGGGAAGCCAATAATTGACCCCATTTAAAATTACATGGGATTTCCTATGTCCCGCTCGACGTTGCAACACCCGGTATACACAGACAATAGTGCTCGATTTCTGGTCATAAATTTAAAGATTGAATTTTTTCCGGAAACCTGTCAGCTTATATCTTCATTAGTACACTAGTGTAATAACGATGATGATTACTGATCAGAGAATATATACCTAAATATTATCGAATACTTGTAAATTTGTGAGTTGTCGCAAATAGTGAGCAGGATACTGTAACTGCTTACATAGTATTTTATTAAGACTTAGCCAATTTTTCATTTTCGGCTTCCCCAAACCCCGGCTTGAGGTTTAAGATTTATCTTCCGCAGCACAAAAACGTTTATATTCCGTTAGGTAAACCCATGGTTTCTGTCGTCGAATATTTCAAGCGATAATGGGGCCTTAAGTAACAATCCGGACTGGGGCCTTCAAATTATAATAAATTTAATAAGGGGTTCTCTTTTCTTGAGCCAACGGGCCTAATCGCCAGCACTTAAAAATGGAAATTTCGTCATTAACTGAAGTACACCTCCATTAAAATTAAGCCTTATTTTTTATTTCGGCGGTCTGGGTTTAATATCTCTTTCTTGAAATAAATGATGAGATTATTTAGATTTAAGTGAGGCAGTGACGCACCGGGAAATATGCCTTTAATGGCGGGATTTTTCGTAATGAAACAAAATCCCAAAATTGAAGTAAAGTAGACACAGTCTTCCTGCACAAATTTTATTTTTAATTTATTGAGCAAAATAAAAATTGATAACACTAGGTATATCCCTACATGTTTCGACAGTGTTAGCAATCATCTTTAGGGGTTCGTAATTAATAGAAATATAATAAATAAAAAAAAATCATATACAGGGTGGCCATTTGAAAACGAAACAAAGCCAATTTTGGGTACACTCTAAAAATTAGGGGTAATTTACAGGTAAACTAATGTAATATTTTTACATATATGCTGTAATTTTACATGCACTCTGTACATTATCTTTAAAAATACACTTTAATGTGTTTTTAAATAATTTTTACAGTACACTGATAGAAATGGTAGATTATGTATTACTCTACCGTATATTTCTATCATATTTATTAATGATAAACATAGCTGTCTATTAATAAACATATTTTGTTTATAAAAAATTTACGGCTGAAAAATTTGTATTATATACAAATCAACAATTTATTACTTACCAAATTATTTGGTATAATTCCAGTGGCTTTATTATAAAGCAATACTTCCTCAGACGTTCGATAATTACTAATTATAATTAAGTGTAATATCTTATGTCTAATGCTAAATCTGAAAATATTTAAGTATAATTTATTATAATTATTTCTTTTTAAATCATATTGATTCCTAGTAAATCTAAATTTATTTATTATTAATGTGGTTGCATAGTATTCAATAACATTTATTAATAATAAATCCATATAAATTTCCCGTTACGCATCCGTGTTTATTTGAAATCTACTGTATTTATAAACTGCAGGAACTCGTCCGGACAGGCAAATTTTTATTAACCCGAATAGTGTGCGTTCCTATTCCTATCTCTTCATTCGCCGCGTCGCATCGCGTAGGGTCATTTACGGGTTGTTTGTGTTAGAATTAGTTGTTTGTTTCATTTAAATGAGTAAGTTTTTACAAAGAATTCAGTCTTTTTAAATACCAAATGTTTATTTGTTTTATTTTTAATTAGACAAAAACAATTTTTGTATTTAGATTAGTTACAAAAAAAAGCTGTTTAGACAGCAAACAGGTCAACGCTTATTAGGTATAGAAAATAATATATTCAGTTTTTTAATTTTCATATTACTTTTTAAGTTTTGAGTTTAAGTTTTCAAGTTTCCAATGTTCTGTTCGTTAAGAGTTAAAATTTTATTTTTTACAAAAAAATAAAGAATGTTTAAGACATCGAATACCATTTTTTATTTGCCACTTAGATACCTACCAACGTATAGATACATACCTATATGTACGTACCACTTAAATTTTTTCAGCGTTGCGGTAGTGACGTATTATGAAAAATTTTTATTTTCCGATACAAATACTGGTTAAGTCTGGACAGATAACAATCATATAGATGCTTGTGCCTCTATATACTAATATAGGATGTCTGCAGAAATCATGGTTCTCTTTGATGTTTCCCCCGGGATTTTACAAAAGATTTTCAGGAATTTTTACTCCTCTATGTAAGAACGTTGTTGAGCACTGATAGTCAGTATCAAGTATTTTTATTTTATTTGTTTTTTTACATGACATATTATGACACGAAGTAATATTAATTTTCTACCTGTGATATTGATCAAGACTCTCTGTTGGTGCTATTAGACATGGTTGTAGTATCTATTCTATAATATAGGTATCACGAGTATAGAAAAAATAATTGCACCGATTCATATTATAGGAACATACCTAGGTAAAATATAAATGCTTGGTACCTATTGCCTATCTGAGATTATTCAAATTTCTTTTTTAGATGTGTTCCTGAAAATCTTTTGTGCAATTTGCTCAGGCGAAACATCGGGGATAACCATAGTTTCTGCAAATACATCCCACATTTTGAATAAATAACCATATAGGTTTATTCCAATCCCATAATTATTTACCAATAAACCATATATTATATATATAAACAAACATAGATTAAATTCAACTCAAAATTGAGTAATATCAAATGTACCTAAGTTTCTAGAAATACCTGAAATTTATGCCTAAATAATAATTTACTAATGTGAATTCATTTATAAAATAACCAGTAAGCAACTTTTAAAATATAGAATTGTAACCACCCCTTTAGGTAGTTATCATAAGTCTACAATATTTTTTATAAATAAAATATTACTACTTATTGGTAAATATTTGTTTTAGAGAAACTCGCATGTATTTATTATAAATCAAGCAATTTTTATAATTAATCAAATGGCTGTAATCCAGAATGTATTAAATATAAATCAACGTTGATTCCGCCATATTTAAATCAGCCATGTATTTATTATTACTCTTATGCTTTACTGATTAATAAACTCTTCTATCAGTGTAGGTAGTGTAATATCACAAAAAAATACATATAAAATATTAAAATCACATGAATATTACACGCCACTGTAAAAATTATGTGATTCTGCTGTGAACTTACGACATCAGTCTGTGGGATTCCCCATCACTTTTCGGCACAACGAGAGAGACGCGTCCGTGGCGTCCATTGTTTGGCTTTCATCACACCTGCCGGCATCGGTCTGTTGTTTTTTCCTCGTATACAGTTGTAAGTGTTTTATTTTGTGGTTAAAAAGTACTTAACAAGTAAGTATTGTATAGTTTTACTATGTATAAATGCTCATTTTGTGGTTTTACTTTAATTAATAGCATTAATAAACTGTTTCCCAAATAAAAACAGTGTAATAGTTGAGCTTAACTAGTTATATTATAAAATAGGTCGTTTTTCAATGTTTTTGTGTATACTATTTATTTTAGCGTTCCAAAGATCTCCGTAGATACCTACTTATATACCAAAAAATAGGCATTTTTTAAAGTTTTTTTTCTTTACTAGCAAAAAGCCATTTAAAAACTTTAAAATGCTTGTTGGAGAATTGTTTTTTATTTGGGTTTTATGTTACTATTTCTATTTAAAAAAAAATAACTTGACACATGTTAGATTTTTTTATATTTGTTACTTATAGTTTTTGTTATAGTCGGTTATTATGGACAAGCTGTTTATACGTTTAACATAAATATACACTGTAGAAAAAATCCCGGACCCCCCTATATTTCGAAAACCTGGCGTTTAATCAAAAAGTGTTTTATATAAAGTTTATAGATCTCTCTTCAATGTATATTAAAAAAAAATTCTCAAATATACAGGGTGCACCATAAGGATAGTAAAGACAAAAGTTAATTTTTTTTAGATAGGAGAATCTACGTCTTTATATGTTTTCGAATTCTATACAAAATTATATATAGGTATGTAGGTACCTAAAGTATTACAAAACATTTTTTACCATTTACATTTTATATCATTTTATCACCTTGAAAAAAAGCACCAGCATTATGGTGCTGGTATGTCTTTACATTTTTGATTTAACCTAGTAATATTAGAACTGACAATGTCAAAAAATATCAGCGCCATCGCCACAATACTGATGGTGTTTTATTTAAGATAATGTAAAGGTATAAAAAAAAATGGTAAGAAATGTTTAACAAGTATATATTTTTAAATTGGTATACTTATATATCTTTTAAACTAGTGAATTTAGGTAAAGCACATGCTACATGAAGTTAGGCTACAATTTTGTGTAGGATTCGAAAATACATCAAAAAGTATAGTCTCCCATTTGAGAAAATGTAACTTTTTTCTCTACCATCCCTATGTATATTTGAAAAACTTTTCTTAATGTGCATATGCATTGGAAAAAGATCTATAAACTTTATATGAAACACTTTTTGATCAAACGTCACGTTTTTGAAATATTGATGGGGTTCGGGACTGTATATACACACAATGTATAATAGGTATATATTTAAATTTAGTTTATTAGCACCTAAGTGTTGCAAATGTATTTATTATTTGCCAGGGAATAATACCAGAAATCTTTAATATTTTTTATTTACAGTAACCGTTTTCCACTTGTTTTTTAATTTGTTTCTAACGTGAAATAAAACGAGCTATATAAAAATGTTGTATTTTTATTTAATTCCTTCGACAAACAAATTAGCAAAAATTAAAATACATAGATTATTATGTAATATTACAAATTTATTACATTAATCATTGCTGTAAAATTTCAGTTTTAGAACAGATAATTTACTGTTATAGGAACTAAAAATATACATTTTATTTTTTTTTAATTGTAATTAACGTGTAATTCACCAATTTTTAAAGGAATATTCCGTATTTATTGTGATTCCCTTGTAAATTCACATGAATATTAACAGTATATTTAATACAAAAATACAGGAAAAAATGTGTTTTTGCAGTTATTTATTTACAAACAATTCACATGAATCATGTAATTCTACAGTGTCACTGGTATATTACATGCACTATTGCTGGCAACAAATAACCAACAATTATTGCTGTAATTTTAAAAGATTTATTTTTAGAGTGTACCCCAGGTTATTAAAAAAAAACTCTCGGACCCGCTAATTTTTTATTTTAGGGCTAAACATTTTTTTGGCATTTTCGCCCCCCGAAAGTCAAACCCCTAGAGGGGACGACAACTACCCCCAAAATTTTAAATGGAATGGGGGGTCGAGTGATACTTTGTTTTAAAGGTATTTTTATGTAGAGTATAACTTTAGAGTTTAACATCGCTACAATCTACCTAGCCTGTACAGTGGCACACCAAAAGTACTAAAATAAGGTGTTTTTACCTTTTCTATTATAAAAAGAATTCTTACAAGTCCGTCCAGTAAATACTGAAAATGCTGCCCCTGGGCCTCCGTGCAATAGTAGAGATTTTATTCACAACGCTCTCGTACATTTTAAAGCATCTGTGGGGTGATTTGACGATATTCATCAATTATCCGCTGTTGTAGGCGTTCCAAAGATGTTGGCTGGGTGGAATAAATTTCAGTTTTTGGGTGGCCACATAAAAAAAATCTAACGGGCTTAGATCCGGAGAACGTGGGGGCCACTCAATACTTCCTCTCCTTCCAATCCATTGTCCTGAAAACGTTTGGTCCAAACAGTGACGAACAGTGAGTGCAAAGAGGAATATTAAGTTACCTTCCGTGTACTGATCGTCATTCCCAATCATTCCTGCTAACGCTGGATAAATGGCGTTTTGTAATAATTTCAGATACTTTTCGCCTGTTAAATTGCTAGGTAGGAAAAAGGGGCCTAGTATACGGTTACCAAAAATGTCAGCCCAAACATTCAGTTTTTCCGGTTGTTGAGTACGAAATATTCTGGTTTGAATCATGTGAATCAGACCAATAACAACAGACGATTCACTGTACCGTTTAGGAAAGAAGAGCATTCGTCAGAAAAACATACGTTGAAAAGAAAGTTCTGATCATTTATTGCCCGTTCACTCATAATTTCACAAAATTGCAATCGCCTATTAGTACCGTCCTCGTTAAGTTCTTGTACCAGATATATCAGGGTGAAACTTGGATTTTTTTTAATATCGTTTGAATGCTACTTCTTTTAACACCAGACGCTGCCGCCAGCTTTCTTGTACTCACTGTGGGATCTTAAATAACATGCCCTAAAGTCGCCACCTCTGTAGCTTCATTTTCTACTGGATTTTCCACTTCACGTTTTTTGTTAGCTACTGACCCCGTCTCCCGAAATTTTTGCTCCAATTCCCAAAAGTACTTTCGATGGACTTCTTGATTTTGATCTTTATGGTTAAACAGTTGGGCAGTTCTATTAGCACATTTATTATTCGCAAAAAATAATGAAATGATTTGAACTCTTTTAGCAATTGAGTAAAGCTGGATTTATAAACTCGAAAAGTTGGTGAGGTTGAAGTTATGATCAAGTTTGTGAGGTTAGATATTCCGAACTCCAAGCATAAAAATTGGTTATCTCGAACTACCCGGGAAGTTTTGGAACCTTACATGAGCTTTACATGAACAACATAAACGGGTGTATAAATGGAACTGAGTGTTCCCTTTAGTTTAAATTAAACTTCTATTTCCAACAGCAACTGAACCTCAACCTCACCAACTTTTCGAGTTTATAAGTCCAGCTTAAACCATTATCTAATTAACTAAACCTTAGTACTTTACCCCGACCGAAGGTTATGATCTATAACAATAATTGAAGGCCACATGAATAAAACTGAATGAGAATTGTCAAAAAAGCAAAGTATTACACCACCAAAAGCTATTAGGCAATCCAAACCAGGTTATGTTTGCCTACCACGGTCATATTGGAGTCACAAAGTGCTTCCAATATGGCCGTCGATGGCAAACGTCAGAAAAAGTAACCTTTATTTTTGTGTGAACATCAGTGTTAGTTTAAAGAGCGATTTTGGTTTTGTGTGTTTTATTAAGTTATTGTTGTTTGATTTGTGTTTTTTTTTGTTATTTATATTTAATAACACTTAAAGTTGATGATGTTATTGGAGATGTTAACAATGGCAAGTGTATATCTATACACAGCACAGGACTCTACTGTAAAGTAAGCATTGAATCCGTGTATATTTGCCACATATTTGCCTTTAACGGCCATACTGAATTGTTCGTTCAATGTTTTTGAGTTCTGTGGAACAAATTCAATATAGCCGTGGCAGGCAAATCGTTATTTGACACATCGTTGGCTTACCTAATTTATTGTTGTCATTTTTTGTAATAAAAAAGGTAAAGACAACCTGTTTTTGTACTTTTGGTGATCTACTGTATGGGCTAGGTAGAAAGCAGCGATGTTAAACTCTGGGGTTATACTCTACATAAAAATACCTTTAAAACAAGGAATCACTCGATCCCCTATTCCATTTATAATCTTGGGAGTAGTTTTGACTTTTGACATCTGTCGTATATCATCTGCTTTAATTGTCATCTTTCTAGAGCTGACAGCACCCTGCTGTGTGCACTGGGGTTCAGCGGTTTATAAATTAAACTGTTTTAAAATACTGTAACACTCAACCAATCATCCAACTTAATATTAAAATATTAAAGTCACGTCAAACCGCAAAAAGAAAAATATTTACTTTATAATAATAAATTGTTACTATATTTACAACAAAATTAGCTGTAAGAGACCACTTACTAGAGACTCTTGTAACGTCTTAACGCTATGTCGGCATACGCTACACGTTTACAATGCTCAAGCTCTGTACATAACATGGGTGCAAAACTTTACCAAAACACTGCATATCGAACAATACGCAAATGCAAAATATTAAAATTTTAGGTTGTCACTATGTTACAACATACGCAAGAAAAATGGTACTTAGCTGAAACTTTACGTGCTACCCAAGGTTCATAAACACTTAATCTTCAGATAAAAACACACACACATGGTCTCTCAAATAGCTAACGTGGATACGGCTACACTGCTAAACTCCAAACATTCCAATAATACCTGGCAACCGGTACGACCCACGTCCAGGCGGCTCCAATAAGATAATACTAGTACTCCAGTTTAAGTTGGACTTTTAGTCCCTCAAATAACTAACGAGGGTTCCAATCTACCAAATGACATCTAGGACTGGTTGTTGAAGCTCATGGCAAAGCACCTTAAATGGGCATTCCGCCCAAAGAATAAGCAAAGTACAAATCCATATCCTTTTTTAAGATATTTGTGGATGTTTTATCGGCACTACATAGCCTTCCCTGCCCAAGAAACTAAACTTAGGGAGCTATTTCTACAAACGTGCTTTCCTTTAAGCGTCTATGGTCGAAAGGGCCGATAACATTCTCTCTGCAACGTACATAGATACCAATACAAAACGACGACAAAAATTAGTCAACCCTATCTATAAAAACTAACCTCTTTTAATAACAAAACCTTGACAAACCGCGTCAACCACAAAAATATGCCTAAATTAACCAGAAGTGATCGTGAAAATGCACAGAACTGTCAGTCTGACACTGACCTACTTGACAAATTATCATCAGCTGCTTTTAAGAAAATCCAAATTATGGATTTTCTTAAAAACAGCTGATTTACAACAGCTGAGACATTTAACCTACATCTTAAATAAAAGGTTACGAAATTATTATCTACTCTTGATAACTTAAATTGACTAATTACTAATCAATTAAAACAAGGATTTGAAATAAGACCTGTCCACAAATAGTATAAAACAAAGAACAGAAGAAATCAATCCACTTGGCTATGTCCTACAAGGTACAAAACATTCATGGAATATAGACGTAATCAACAAAGGTTTCAAACTGAAAATAGTGGAACTATTAATTATCATTAGGTAACTAAATTATTAAGTAATGTCTAAGGTGAGAGTCTACATATGTATTTTACCAATTTAAAACCAAAAACTTAACATAGATAACCAAACTATGAAAATGCAATTTTTGAACCGTAATAACATATAGTATCTTAGCAGAACGCTAGTTGACATAATATAGTTTGTGCACTTTTGGCACTTAGTACATTATGTCTTTAACCAATTAGTTTTAGCCAATTTTCTGCTGATTTATTTTAAATGAAAAAATGATGCTGTTTTTGTTATAAAAGTCTGAAGTTTCTCTACTTCCTCGCATACACTGTTTAACAATGACTAAACTCTTTTCTTAGTCATGCTTAACCTGTCATTGCGAAAAGGTGAGAAAATAAAGAAGAATTAGATTAATGGCTGTTTGACAAACAGCTTGTCTACCGTTTTTGTTTCAATATAATTTAGTTAGGAGAAAAAGATCGGAAAGGCAAACGTTGGATAAGTCGGGAAAAGCATCGTTTATTCTCGGTATTTTAATTATTAATTATTGCAACAAAATTACATGTAGTTATCCTTATAAAATTATATTAAAAACAAGGATTCCCTAATTTTTACAAATCAATAGACAATATACTTAGGGCAAACAATTAGGAATCCATAGTACCGTAGACTACCTCGGAATAAGACTTTCCTCCTGTGGCACTGCGGGCCAGAATCTCCCTAAACATTCAAAAATATCAGAATCAGTTAAATAATAATTGTTTTTTACTGATGACGATTAAGTAGGTCCTGGATCATCCTAAAACAATCGCTGTCAGCGGTTGGCTTGGAGACAAGTAAACACATTGCAAACTTTGACTGCATTATTGTGAATAAGTGATTTAAAGATATGCATTGATTTTGAAATTTTCGATATTTTAAAAACTTGGCGATGGGCGACGTTCATGCAGGTAAGTTTATAAAATTCTTAGGCACACTTAGTTTAATACATGTTAAAGGATGAATAAGTAAACAAAATAATAAGAAAAATATTACAAATATTTATAGCCGAAAATAAATTGTTAAGTTTTGACAAAAATATTTTAAAGTTCTAATAAGAGGTTAATGTTTTAGGACATATCAGTATCATTCGTGACCATACTGCTTTTTGGTATAAATCTAATTGGCTGCTACTTTTTGCTACTTTCTAAAAACAAAAATATACAGGTTGTCCGGGAAATTGTGGGAAATCTCTCGGATTCAGATTTTCAGTCTCCATTGATCTCGGTCTTGCCAGAGGTCTTCCTCCAGCTTTCTCAACCTGATCTCTTTGTCTATCCTCTTTTTCCAATTTTACCTGGGTCTCCCTCGTTTTCGTCTTCCTTGTGGGGTCCATTTCAGTATCTATTTTGGGAGTCGTTCCTCGTTCATCCGTTGTACATGTCCATACCACTTTAGTTGTTTGACCCTAATATTATCCATTATGTCGTGTGTGACTCCCATAATCTCTCTAATCATCTCGTTATTCATCCCTGACCTGCCCGCTGCTCGTCTCCAATAGTTCATCTTCGTAGCCCTTAGTTGTCCCTCGGCTCTTTCTTTGATTTGCCATACTTCACTACTATATGTGGCAATACTCTTTGATTGTATCAAATAATATTCTTTGTTTGTTTCGTTTTGATATCTGCTGGCCTCACAGTATTCTATTCATCATAGCTGTAGCTCTTCTTCCCTGCATGTTCCTTTCCTTGATTACTCTGTCCAGTGTACCATTGTTTGTGATTTTTATTCTTAAGTACGAATAGTTTTGGCATCTTCTTATACATGGTCCATCTTCTAGCATGAGCTGCATGCCCCCAATACATATGTACTCAGTTTTATTTATCTTTACTTTCAAGCCCCACTTTTTATATTTTTCTATTAGTTTTCTTCAAAGAAATAGTCCGCCATTCTCAAAGAGACCTGATTTAAATATAATAAATAAAGACACACTAAGTCTTGGTCTCAGTCAAATTATAATTTTAGTTAGGTGGTGGTGGTTACATTAAACATTCTTCACGAGTGCCAAAAGGGTAGAAGGTTAGATTTATTAGAAAAACTAGAAATAACCAAAGCAAAGAGGAGTCCAATACTTAACTGCGTAAACGAAGTGTTTAATTTTGAGCCATATTTTATCTTTAATAACTTAAATAATTAACTTGGGTCCCTATAACCTTTTTCTGTTTTCCTACTATTTTGGTGTGGATATTGACATTGTTAATTATTATCGATCATAAAGTAACGTTCAGGTGAGTGTCTTCTTCTTACTTCAGTTTAAGGTAATAGAACACAGTGGCGTGTTGCACTACGACCTGCCACTTATATTTTTAGGGTTCCGCGCCTGAGAGGTACATTATTACTCCGCAAGCGTCTGGTTTGCTCCCGAACCCGCCATAGTTGTCGAATAATTTTTTAGATTGTTTATTTATTTTTTCGTATCGTTTTATATTTTATAATGGTCCAGTAACGTTTTTTAAAAAATTTTAATCTGTTATGTGTCATTTGTGATTGTGTTTCCATTGATTTTTAAGTTATTATTCCTAAGGTAGGTTAGGCTTTTAAACTTTATATTGTGTAAATTAGATGTTTTCGTACGACTCTAGTTTTAGGTCTGATGATGCCCATTGTTTGGGCGAAACATGTAACCACCACCATCTAACTAAAATTATAATTTGACTGAGACCGAGACTTAGTGTGTCTTTATTTATTATATTAGTTTTCTTGTCATATACTCTAGATCGTCGTACTCTTGACCCACCACTATCTGGTCGCCTGCGATTGCCCATTGTACTACATTTTCTTTCCCGCTCGGAATCCTGCCTGTTCTTCGACTTCCATGTCCCGATAATCTAATTCAATATTTTCCTTTATGGTCTTCCCATAAACTTGACTTAGGGTACTAGTGACAGCAATGCCTCTGTAGCTATCGCAGTTATCCCGCTTTCCCTTCTTGTGGATGGTTGATATTAATGATGTCCTCCGTTCTTTGGGTACCGTCATTCTATTTATATTTCTCTGAAATAGGTTTGTGAGATGTTGGTAAAGCTTATTTGTTCCATTTTTTATTAGTTCCGAGCTATTTTTCCGGGACCTGGCGCCTTTCTATTTTTTAGGGCTTTGGAAATTCTTGTTACTTCGCTTGTGGCTATTCTCATAGGTAATGCTAGTATTTGAACCTTTCCATCTTGTTGTTCTTGAAATACGGCCCCGTCTTCCTCTAGTAGTTAGAGAAGTGTTTGTCCCACTGTTCAAGCGAGATTGGCTCTATTATGTCTCTTTTGTTCTCATGTATTAAGGATCTTATAACTCTCGAGCACTCTGTGCTCTTCTGCCCTCCTAGAAAGGTATTGATTCTGGTACATTTTGCTTCCCATGGTTCGTTTTTCTTCTGGGGTATCCTTATTTTAACCTTTGCTTGAGCTTCTGAATATTTTATTTTGTCTTCATTTGACTTTGAGTTCCAGAAGGTTCTGTATTTATATATTTTTTCTTTAATATCCCTCTCGATATCTTAATCCCACCAGTAGGGTTTTCTTTGTTGTCTCCTTTCTTGGCATTTCAGTGTTTCCCTTGCTGCCTCATGGATGCATTCTTTATTGTGCTGGTAGTATTGTTCTATATCTCCTATTTCCTGGTCTCCCAATTTAGGGTCTAGTCATTTCTTATTTAGGGACTTTGTGCTGTCATGATCTAAGCTATTGAGGTTGTATTTGATTTCCTTAATTTTTATCTTTTCTTTAGCAGATAGTGGTCGCTTCCGCAAGTTGCGCCTCTATAGACTCTGACGTCCTGTACTTTAATCTTTTCTTGTGTCGTATTATGGCATAGTCTATAATATTTTGAAAAACACAAACTTAAAATAAGTTTGTGTACAAAGTTGTCCCTTATCCTTTTCGTCAGACCCAATCCTTGGACGCGTTTCGCCGTTTACGGCTCTTCAGCAAGGCTCCGGGTCTGACGGAAAGGTAAGGGACCTCAAAGTGCTTTAACACAGAAATGTAGGTACGTTGATACGTGTGGTTGCCACGAGATGTAGCCACGTGTTGCAACTCTCATTCATAGTCTATAATAGTTTTTAGATTTCGCATAATTTGGGTCTATGTATATTTATGTATCATTCGGTGTGCATAGAATCCATTTAGGATTAGTTCAATTTGTTCGCATACCGTGATTAGTCGCAGCCCGTTATCATTTGTTATATCTTCTCCGAATGGGCCTACGGTTTTGTCCTGCTTCTTTTTTCCGGTTCTGCTGTTTAGATCCACCAGTAAGATCAGCTCTCTCGACGTACCTACTGTTGGTATAACTTGATTCTAACTTGGTCGAAGAACTCATCTTTTCCAGCGATCAGGTAGTCGCCGTTTATAGAATACGCTCCAATTATTGTTATTTTATGACCATAGCATGTTAGGTTAATTTTTATAATACGTTCATTTATGGCTTCCCACGACGTTAGGTATTTTCTTAGGTTTTTCTTAATTAGGATCGATACTCCCAGCTGGGCACGTTTGCCTTTCCCTACTCCGCTAAAAAAGTGGTCGTAGTGTCTGAGATTCTCCGATCCTTGTCCCTTTTTTTTTGGTTTCCGTTATCACCAGTATGTCTAGTTTTTAAGAATTTTAAAATAAGATGACAAGTTAAAATTTTTTTATTAGAGGTACTTTCAAAGTACTTATTATAATTTTATAAAAATTTGATGTGATTTGAAATAGTGCTTCTGAAACATATTAAGCCTTTTTAGTTTACTGCGGGCGGACTAAGTTTTACAACTTAGGGCTTAAAATTTTAACACCCTGTATGGTAAAGACTTCTGGGTAGCTTGCATCTTAGACTAAAGAAAAGGTACTTTTTTGTCGATAAAATGAACCATTTTCGAGAAAAAGAATAATAAACGAATAGTTGTAAAAGACCTATGTTCGTAAAAAATATTTGTTTTATTTATTTATCGGCATCAAAAAAACGTATTGTTATTGCAAACGGTACTATGGTACGAAATAAATAAAATATCCTGCATTTTAAAACTTGTCATCTTTCACATTGCTCATGATTGTTGCGATTGTTGTTTCCCTCTTAATAGTAGGTACATGAAGTTTTTTAAGAACAGCTGTTATCTCCATATCATTTGCGAAAAGTACATGAACTGATTCCTGAAGATTTTCCTCGTAGAATGCAATGAAATAATGTAGTGAAATCATTAATTTTATTCTTTTCGCGGATGAAATAAGGTTTACCAAAAATGGTATTACCAATTTACAAAACACACATACAGGGTGTCTCACGGTGACCGTCCATTAGTATATTTCGGTAAATAATGCGATTTAAATTCTGAAAATTTGGGTTATAGGGTTTTCGGAGACGCTCTCCTCAGATGAAATAATAGCGATATTATGCGACTTTCGGTTATACCGAAACTTGTCCAAACTTGCTGATTTTATATAGAACACCTTGTATATTTTTTAATTTTCAGATTCTACATAAAATTGTAATTATTTTTTATTAAATGCATCATTAATTATTAATCATTATTATTAATTAATAGTTTCCAAGATATTGACTTTCGAAAAATGATATAATTGAACTTTGACAGCTTCTAACTTTCTAACTGTACGTCTCAGAGCAAAACCGCTTACATATGCCTATCTTCGATTTTTATTATCTTCCCAAAAAATCGGTTAAACCCAAAGACATTAGAACTATTAGACCAAATTGTTTACATTTTGATGTGGCAAATCATCATTCCCTCTTTATTATTCATCTCTGTCGCTCAAAATTTGACCTTAGCCGGCTTTATCTGTCTGTTAGAAATATTAGGGAAAAACTGTTTTTAAAAGATTGAGTTAGTAATTGCAGTAACGCCCAGAACCTAACATACAAAAAAGTTTAGGTGTGCGTATCAAATTATGCATTCATGCTTGCAATGTTATGCGAATATTTTATCGAAAACTGTTAAAAACCTTAAAAAGTATTGAAATTATTATTATATATATCAGACACTACGGCAACATTGTACTACGATTTTACAACCGGAGAGATTATTTGAATGACTGTAGCGATTGCGATGTTGCCAGTGAGTCACAGCAGCTAGCTTGTGTTTTTGTGCCTTTATTGCAGTTTATTTTTGATTTCCTTGTGTATTTGCCTAAATATTAGTGTAGAAATAAACAATCATGGTTCGTGCCTGTGTAGTGTGTAAAAAGTGGATCATTTTATTCCAAATTTATCATTTCATCGGTAAGTATGGTTAGGTTATTGTTTTATAGAAAGCATTGGTGTAGCGTATGGGTTTGTTTACTAATGCTGTGGTAGCACCATTGTTGTTAAAACTTTTATGCACAATGAAAAAGTTTTGTTATACTTAGAAACAATTAAGAGTAGATATTGATAAATAACTCATGGTAGCTACTTAATAGTAAACAAATAAAAAGATATCGACTAGTAAAATACTGTAAAATTGATGAGATGTCATCCTCAATCACCGAAACTGCTTCGGAAGTAGGATAATTTCAACCTATTGAAAATTATGCAGGTATAGAAAATGCTACATCTAGGAAAAGGCATATCAAATTAGTACTCATACAGGGTGTTCATTTACAACACACTGTTAAAATTTTTTTTTTTTGTTTTAGTACTTATAGTCCTCGGTATAGTCATTCAGGTTAAGTGGGGTCATTAAGGGGCACATTTAAATTTTTTTTTTATACAGCAGGTGTTCAATACTGACTATGATTTAGGATATTCAGTTAGTTGAAAAACAATTAAATCAAACAAGCAATGTGATTAATTTTTTTTTATTGTAGTAGATTTCTTGTAGCCTATTATTTCCATTCCTAGGAAAAAATTCTGATACAAAAAAATATTGTATGTATTATTTTTATACATTGTTGCTAGGTTTTAACCTCTACACCACTGGCGATCAAAACCAAGGGACGGTTTACAATGTTGCCGATCGGGCCAAGGAGATCTGCCTTTCTCTCTCGCACTCGCCAATTATTTTAAAACAATAATAATCGATACTTTTCTGGGAATTATGAATGAATCGTTTCGTCTAATAGTTCTAATGTCTTTGGTTAAACCGAAAGTACTATATTTCCTGCTTTCGAGTTACATTCGGTTTAACCGGATTGCCACTTTTCGAAAGATAATAAAAATCGAAAATAGGGACATGGGAACCGTTTTGCTCTAAGATGTACAATTAGAAAGTGAAAAGCTGTCAAATTTCAAAAATGTCATTTTTCAATAGTCAATATATCGGAAACTATTAAGTATGGACTAATAATGCATTTATTAAAAAATAATTACAATCTTATGTAGAATCTGAAAATTTGAAAATGTACAGGGTGTTCCATTTAAAATAAGCAAGTTTGGACAAGTTCTGGTATAATCGGAAGTCGCATAATATCGCTATTATTTCATCTGGAGAGAGCATCTCTGAAAACTCCATTATCAGAATTTTCAGAATTTAAATCGCATTACCTTCCGAAATATTGTAATGAACGGTCACCGTGAGACATATGGAGTGATGAAAATCCTCATGCCACCATAGCTTCGCATCATCAACATCAGTTCGTGTTGGTGTGCGGGAGCACTTGAATAACGTCTATTCAAACCATTGGATAGGTAGAGGCGAACCTACTGCCTGGCCTCCTCGATCTCCCGACCTAACGCCGTTAGATTTTTACCTGTGGAGACACCTGAAAAACTTGGTGTATTCCACTCCGGTCGGCACTACGGAGGAACTTCTACAGAGATTCACGTTTTATTGTGATGTGATAAGGACCCAGAGAAGAAAATTTCCTCACAAAATATAAGGGAGAACTCATAACCAATGAAAAGGATATTCTAAATACCTGAAAGAACTACTTCTATGAACTGCTCAATGACGAGAAAAATACAAATACGCCACCAACAAATATACGTCGTACGAAAAAACAGTGAAGGCAATAAAAAAATTGAAAAATAACAAAACTCCAGGCAGTGACGGCATACCTGCCGAATGCATAAAATCTGGCGGAGAAATACTCCATAAGGCCATACGTTAGCTTATACAAATCATCTGGAGGACAGAGGCCCTACCCGATGGGTGGAAGGAAGGGGAAATCGTCCCTATACATTAAAAAGGAGACAAAAAGAAATGCACAAATTATCGTGGAATAACCCTTGTGACAGCAGAGAATATCTGTCACCACCACGTCATTCTACCACACCCTACTGAATACATGCTATAAGATACTCTCCAATATCCTGCTGGAGAGAATGAAACCGTATACCGAAGAGATCGTTGGGGACTACCAATGTGGTTTTAGATCAAATAGGTCCACCGTAGACCAGATTTTTACCATTAGACAAATAATTGAGAAATGCTGGGAACTCGACAAGAGAACTCCACCAAATGTTTATTGATTTAAAACAGGCATTCGACAGAGTATGTAGATAAAAGTTATGGCAAGCAATGCAAGAGCTTGGATTCCCAAAAAAACTTATATCGATGACAAAAGTATGTATGGAGGATACGCGACGCAAAGTAAGAGTGGGACAGAGTCTCTCCGACTCCTTCAGTATCAATAATGGTCTCAAACAAGGTGATGCCCTCTCACCTCAACTCTTTAACATATCATTGGAATATATAATTAGGAACTCCAAAATCGAGAAGCCAACTGCTATCTTCCATCAAGAGGGACCCAACCTGCTCCTGGCTTTTGCAGACGATGTCGATGTGATTGGCAATAGCAGGATCAACCTCAAAGACTCCTTCATAAAGTTCGAAAAGGAAGCAAAAAGGATAGGCCTCAAAATAAACGAAGACAAGACCAAGTATATGTACCTCAGTAGAAATAATCGGAACCGAGATAGAGTAAGACAAAACTTCTCTATCGGAGACTACAACTTCAAGCGGACAAGACAATTTAAATATCTGGGCACAAGTATCAGTGAAAACAACGACATCACAGAAGAGATAAATAACAGGATACAGGCGGCAAACAGATGTCTTTTTGCTCTTCAAAAGCTAATAAAATCTAGAATACTTACCAGGAAAACTAAGCTGAACATATACAAAACAATTATAAGACCTGTCGTAATGTATGGATGTGAGACCTGGACACTAACGGTTGCAAGCGAAGAACGACTTAAGGTATTTGAAAGGAAAGTGCTAAGAAAAATATTTGGCCTTACTAGAGACAAAAACACAGGATAATATAGAATAAAAGCCAACCAAGAACTCAAAGAACTCCACACGGATATCAGCATAATAAACGAAATAAAGGTCAGGAGACTACAGTGGGCAGGACACGTTAAAAGAATGCCAGATGATAGAATGGTAAAACTGGTGTGGGAGGAGGTTCCAGGGGGAAAACGTCCATTAGGTCGGCCCCGCCTTAGATGAAGAGACAATATTACAAAGGACATAAAAGCCATGAAAATCAAAAATGGCCCCGATCGGATGCTTGATAGAGAAGGATGAAGACGTGTGGTCAAGTCGGCAAAAACCCACCCTGGGTTGTGAAGCCACCGATGATGATGATGATGATAAGGACCAAGGCTGGGTTATTGTGACGGGCACAGGAGTCCTCAATTCGTCGTGCCCGCGAGTGTATCAGACTTCACGGAGCCCATGTTCAACCCTCTAAGTTTTTCGAGAATTTCGTTAAGGTGTCTCCAATTACATTCCTGCGTTTCTTTAAATTTTTGTATTTTCTCGGATTATCTAACTTAAAGCGAAACTTTTCTGTTGTTTGAATGACTTTGGTATCACACTTTGTTGTCGAAACACAAAATAGAAATCATGGTCCTTTTTATTAAAAATAAATCATGAATTTGTTTATTATTCTTTTTCTCGTAAACAGTTCATTTTGTCGACAATAAACAGAAGTACCTTTTTTTTAGCCTGAGGTACAAGCTACCCAGATTTATTTTTTTGAGTCTTTATCATACTGAGTGGTAAAAATTTAAGCATTTTGTTAATGAGCGTTAATAGCATCTTTGGGTTATTGCCAACAAATTTAGGATAAAGAAAAATTAAATTTCTTGTTGCCTATAAAATGTCGAGATCCGTCCAATAGCTGGAAGATTTACTACGACCATCTTTTACATTGAGGATAAATAAGCACTTGGCCTATCCTCTTTCCATTCGAAACTTTGAAAGGCTTTGACGTCTTTCTTACCATGTCTTGTTGTCATTGTTTTTGCTCGCTCCCGTTAAAAATTTCAACCCATAAATTTCTCGGTAAAAATATCGGCTGTCTCTAACAAACCATCCTTAGAAATTTAAACAAAGCTCCACCATTCAGTATATTTTCCAAGGAAGCAACTCTTTCATCCCCCAAAAAATTGCCCTGAAAAGAGGGAGGCAGAGCTTAAAATGGCTGATAATGGCACTGGCTTCAGTCCTAATTAAACGATGCGTTAAAGAGTTAACGACTTCTTAGGGTGTGCAAAAATATAAGCCTTTCTAATTACGAGCTGGTAATATTAAGTAGGATCCAGTGGCGGAACAAACATAATTTTTTAAAAATCAATTACTCATTAGTACGCACGTGTATTTAATGCAGAACAAATTCCGTTGCACGCCAACAATCACGCGATAATTGTAAATCGGTAAGACAACATGAGAAAATTAAATTTGGGCAAAAAATGTTAAAATTTTATATGATACTGAATGTATTGAAAACTTAAGGTACTACTCTTTGATACTAACCCACTTATAGCAATAATATTATAATATTTAATTTTAAACGTGTAAAAGTTAGTATAATTTGAATTTTATAGGCCGACAGTTGGCAAAACTGTCAATGCTACAGAGGCGCCAGTTCTTTAGTTGGCCTGTTTTGACGTTTTGTTCTCGTTTCGTGTTTTATAACAAAAACTTCAGATTTTTTCATGAATAGCATTAAAAAACTTTTAAGACTAACAAAGCTGTCGATTACGTAGTTTACCATTTGTGCAAAATGCCGAAGCATTTAAGTAGCACATGCAAACGGCTAATAGCTTCACTAGTAAGCTATTTTCATGGAGAACTTAACAACAATGGTCCATTGATAGCTTTAAAAGCAGTTAGAGAAGTAACTTTAAATAGTATGTTTAGGTCTACGACATACTTTATTTCTACTTTACTAATTTTTAGCGTATAAAAGCTTCCCTAAATTTGAATGTCTCCACCGTAAGCGCAGTTTCAACATCAGTTAAGGAAAATAAATTATTAGAATCACCTAATAGGAAACGTTCTGATGCAAAGAGAGTTGTAAATGTGGCAAAATGAATATTAGCTCTATTCGTGACACTATTTATGGAATGTACGAAACAAGTAAGTTGTATTATTCAAAAACTATAATATTTTACATTGGTTATGCTTAACTTCTAACTTTTTTAGGACATCATGTAACTTTGACAACCACTATAGGTAAGAAATTTAAAGACAGACAACTGTTTGACGGTTGTCTTAACTCTTTAGGAAGAAAAAAAGGCTTCGGATGGAAAAGGATGAACCGAGACGAGGGTTTATGGAACTTTCCCTTGTAGATTTTAAATGATTGGTATTTTTGGAAGAATATATGAAAGAAAAGAAGAATCCTTGTACCAGTTTGTTTTCGTTCGAACGCCTACAAATCATAAATAGGTTGGTACAACAAATTTTGTATGGCCTTTTGATAACATATTTTTAAATATGAAACTTAAATTATTTCCAGTCACAAACCGCCAATAAAATATTTTGTTGATAACCTGGCTGAAATAAATCTGACGAACTATATCTGTTTATTGATCAGTTGAAGTATCCGAATTTGGTGTTGATCACCGAACATTGGCTTAGGGAGGGAGAACTGATACATATTCCTGGCTATATAGTAATATCCTCATTTTGTAGAACTAAATTTGGGCATGGTGGTTCCATGATTCTTGTTAGTTCCGAATTTCTCTGTGTCAATTGTTTTTAGCCTGTGGTAAAGTTTAATGATCTGCTTGAGGAAAAAGTCTTTGAATTTAGTATTGTGTTCTCACCCTCAATAAATGTATATATTGTTTGTGTGTATAGGTCACCAAGCGCAGATGTTAGCCTATTCTTAGACAAACTTGATACGCTGCTGTCACTGATGCCAGTGTCTTCATCAGTGATACTAGCTGGTGATCTGAACGTGAATTTCTGTGACTCAGATATGATTACAACCATAAGGTTAACTAATTTGTTCAGATCTTTTAACCTGCAAATGCATGTTGGTTCTCCGACTCGTGTGTCACAGTTTTCGTCTACGCTAATAGATTATGTGTGTTCAAATATTTGTTCGGAACTGATCCACTGTTCGGTGATTGATGCTGCCTTGTCGGACCATCAGGCTGTCCTGTGTAGTGTTGACAGTGTCCCCTGCCAGGGACCCTCAAGGTTTAGGATGAGAAGGTTGATGAGTTCGTCGAATTATGGTAGGTTTTATCAACTGTGTAATAATGCTTCTTGGGACAGTATTTTTCATTCCCCAGATCCTATAAAAGTCTTTCACACGATGATAATGCAATTATTTCATACGGCATTTCCTGTTATGAAGATTAAAATAAAAAATAAAAAACCATGGTTTACCAGAGGTCTTAAATTGTCTAGTAAGAACCTTCGATCCCTCCATTATATTAGGAAGTTTACAGATAATTCACACTTTCACACCTATTTTGAGAGATACCGTTCCATCTACAGAAAACTTATAAAGCTTGCAAAAAATTGGTATTATAATAGTCGTCTATCAAACGCAACTAACAAACAAAAGGAAAGTTGGTCAATTATAAATGATATTCGCAAAAAAAACCAGTTCTCCTCAGGTGTTAATGACAGCGATTCGTCCCCTGATTTAGTAAACAAATTTTATTGTTCTGTAGCAGGAAACCTTACAAAGGATATTCCTCAACATTCTGACCCACTTGAATTTCTAGCAAATATTGCAGGGGTCAATGGTTCCTTTTTCTTTGTTCCTACCGACCTGGAAGAACTGAAGCAGGTCATACGCGATATTAAAAACAAAAATAGTTCTGGGGAGGATGGCCTATCTATGAAAATATTTTCAAATCTGCCTGACCATGCTCTGGATGCCTTGGTTTGGGCCATAAACTTTTCTTGGGAGTCAGGTGTATTTTCCTCATGCCTTAAACTGGCAAAAGTGATTCCTCTTCACAAAGGGGGAGATTTGGGAGATCCTTCTAATTATAGACCTATATCGCTACTCTCTAATTTGTCTAAAATTGTGGAAAAATTGGTAAAAAGCAGGATGATTTCCTTCCTTAGCTCAAATAATATACTTAGTCCCCTTCAATTTGGCTTTCAGGAAAATCGCAATACAAATGATGCTATCTTCCAGTTTTTGGAAGGTCTTTACTCAGGGATTAACAGTGGTGGAGTAAGCGCAGCGGCTTTTTGCGACTTATCTAAAGCTTTTGATTGCGTCAATCACCGCATTCTGCTACAAAAACTATTTCACTATGGCTTTAGGGGGGTGTCCCTTGCATGGTTCGAGTCCTATTTGTCCGGTCGTTGTCAGAGGGTTTATTTTGGGTCATCTAAATCCGAAATTTTGGGGAACAATTGTGGCGTTCCTCAAGGGTCTGTTCTGGGACCTGTCTTATTCCTGATTTTTATAAACGACCTCACATCACTTAACATTGCTGGGAAATTTACTCTGTTTGCGGATGATACCACGGTTCTTTGGCACAGTACTGACCTAATCACACTAAAAGAAAGTATTCTCGCCGATCTTCAGAAGCTCAGATCCTGGTGCGATTCAAACCTACTACGGCTAAATTTGTCCAAGACAAATATCTTGTCATTTGGGAATGATCTACAATTACCCAAAGTTCACAATGTTTTCATTGAATGTCGGCCAGAGACTAATTTCCTGGGAGTTATTGTCGACAATGGATTGGTATTTAAATCTCACATCCATAGCCTTTCAAAGAAAATTTCATCTGGGTGTTTTGCTGTGAGACTGTCGACCGTTGAACTGGGACATGCCGTGTCCAGATCCGTCTATTTTGCCCTTATAGAGTCAAGACTGAGATATGGCATCTGTTTTTGGGGATTGAGTGGCCAGACCCTGATGAACTCTGTTTTCATTTTGCAGAAACGGGCTATTAGGTATATCTGTGGTGCTGGGAGAATAGATCATTGCAGGCCCCTATTTAGAAGGGAAAAAATTTTGACCTTGTTCAGTCTTTTTATCCTGGAGACTGTATCACTGATTCACAAATACCGGCATAGATTCGCCTCCCACGAAGCTCATTATATCACGCGAAATGCTTCTAGCTTAAAATTGCCCATACCCCATTCTACTTTAGTTAAACGATCTATTATTTATGAAAGCATTAAGATCTATAATCACTTACCTGATAACCTATCAAACATTCCTTCTCTGAGACTATTTAAAAGGAAAGTTAAGAAACTTTTAGTGACTAAGGCGTATTATGACTTAAACGAATTTTACTGTGATAGTTTTTAATTGTTTTGTTGTATCCTTTTTGCATGTACTGTATCTGACGATAATTTAAGATTGTGTTATTACTTATTACTATTATTTTATTTTTATAGTTGTAAGAACTTAGACTAATACTGGCTTTGTCAACAAATACGCGGTATTTAGACAATAAAGCATATTTTGAATTTGAATTTGAATTTGAATTTGAGCAATATGGCCATAAATTGATTAAACATATTTGGGGGATTACCAGTGTAGGTATATATTGCCATGCTGCAAGGTTCTTCAAATAAAGTAGATAAATTGTGTGTATTTATTTATGTAAATTTATCTTGTTTTTATGATAAACAACCTACTGTACTTTCCTCACACACCATGTTGGTTTCAATTTGGCAAGACTGCTGATAACTGAGGTCACTCGAAGGGTATGACGTGCAACTGAATTTGTTTTGCAAAAACTATATGTCGTTACTGTAGTTGCAAGTGAAACTACAGAAACTCTTAAAGCATGCTATACAGTCGTCAACACTATTTGCAACTCAATTGCTGTAATGCATTGCACAAGCAAGGCGCTGAAATATTTCTTATAGGACGTTTTTTCAGCTGGCAATTCAATTATGATTGAAAGGATATCCGACGTTATAAAAATAAATGCCTGTGTTGTCAATCTGTGAAGAAAATGAGAAAATAACATTTATTTAGTTGCGCCTAAGTATTTGAATTTAGATACTTTACCGTTTATTGTAAGGTTAATATTTTCGAACTCTTGTCTGCTGATAATCATCATTTCTGTTTTTGGGATGTTAATGTGCAGCCCAAACTGTGCTCCCACTGCAGCAATTCTATCCAACATGCTAATGTAGATCATCCAGATTACTAGCCAATATTTTTTATTCCGGTATCCGCATCTTCCTGAGCTATTTAGAAGATTTTCTTTGCTTAAATATTAAAAAGCATGGGAGACAATACGCGTCCCTGCCTGACCCCCTTAGCGATGTCAAATTCCTGTGTTACGAGATCCCCTTCGATTCGTATTTCAGCAGATTATCCCCAATGAAGTTATCTTATTATGCTAATATCTTTATCATCAATTCTCTCGTGTAGTCCAACAATTAATAAATCATGTTTTACGTTATCAAACGCTTTCTGGTAGTCAATGAAACATATAAACACGTTTTGGCGTTGATCATAACATTTCTGCACTAGAAGTTTCATCGAGAACAAGGCCTCTCTAGTACCCAGCCCTTTTATAAATCCAAACTGTGTTTCCCCGCTCATTCCTTCGCATCTGTCATAGATTCTAGAATGAACAACGCGCAGAAACGCCTTAAGTGCGTGGCTCATTAAACTTATTAGCCTATACTCACCGCAGCTCTTCGGGTTTAGTTTCTTAAGTAGTGTGACAAAGGTGGATTTCAGCCAGTCTTTGGGTATTTGACCGGTGTCATATATTTTGTTGAAGAGATATGTAAGTTGTTTATGTTGGCATACTTTAGGAACTCAGCATAAACGTTGTCAGGTCCGGAACTTATACCGTTTTTTATGGATTTGATTGCCTGATTCCATGATCTTCGGCCCACTTAGTGGTTGCTGGCAATCACTTGCGTTCTCCGTTCGTGTATCATCAAAAAGATTTTCCCCATAGTGCCTCCAGATTTCCTTCAGCCTATCATTGTCTAAAACAAGTTTTCCGTTTTCATCTTTAATAGAGGACAGCTGTGACTGCCTATTACGTCCTGTAATCTGTTTGACCTGAACTGCACGGAAGATCGCCCAGTACCATTTTTCGGCATGTGATGAAACTTGCAAGACTATTGCAGCTGGTTTTTCAATGCGCAAGTCTTCCTTCAAGCTTTATTGCATCTTGCAAAAGACTTGCCGACTGTAAAACGTGCTTAAAGCTAGTTTCATATAGACGCGAATTGCGAAATGAGAATCGCGAATATTATTGAATAAATAAAATTGTCACGTTCTGAAGTTTTCATTTTTATGTAAATTTTTTAACGTATCATAATCAAATTGATTTGGTCTATTTGCAACCACCTGTGCAAAAGCAACCAATGACAGTTACGTTACACTAGTACCAGCACATTGATAATTATCACTTATGTCATCATAGTTAGAGTCATAGAGTTACCATGGAACAAACATGTTTTGACACCTCTGTTATTGTTATAATTTAAAATACCATTAAAGTTTCTCACCGATTATCCCTCAAGCATTGATAAATAACTCAAAATTTTATTACAACTTCCTCAAGCACGTTATTTTTGACAACAGTCCCCTGCCACGTAGCGTGCTTTTGAAATCTGTAATAAAATTATCTCGTAGTTACCAATGCTCATGGGATATTATGGATGAAAAGAAGTAAGACAGATTACACGTGGCTGAATTTTCGCTGTTGTTCACTAAAGTTGGCAATTAATTTAGGAATCAGTGTAACAAGAAGAATAACTTTTCAGGATTACGATCTTTGAATAACTTAAAGTAGTAGAGTAGTTCCTTTTAATTATTAATACGCCTTATCAGGGTAATTAGCCTGTTTATCGAGTTTTCGGCCAGCTTATGGCATTTGGTTATTATTTTATTACAGAATTTTTTTATTGTTTCCATTCTTAGGTCTGAATGCAATAAGTCCGTTGGAAAATATCTCGGCATATTTGTGATTATTTTTAGTGTTTTATTCTGCGCTCTTTACATCTTGAGATGATTTGTCTTACTTACGGTACACCAGGCTGGTATACCATAAGTAAGTACAGCCTCACTATTGTTTCATAAAGAGTTACTGTTGTTCTCGTACTAATTATTGCGCTATTTTTATTTATAAGAAGTTAGATGGCGAGCAATTGCTTTTGCGCTTTTCGCATTCTATCAGTGATTTGAGGTGACCATGATATTGATGTATTCATAACTTTTACTCTTGTTTCTGGGAGCTTCAATCCGGCATTTGAAAAAAAAAATGGCCTGGCTTTTATTCGCGTTCAGACAGAGCTTCCAAGAGCTATGTAGTGCTGAAGCCTTGAAACTACAATCCGGGGCGTCCCTGAGGTGGCGGTAATCGCAGTATCATCTGCAAACAGATATAACTCTGTTTGCGGGTGCGTTGGAATATCACTAGTGCATATATTATACAAAATTGCAGCTAGCGGGGACCCTTGAGGGACTCCCGCTTTTATTTGGATTACTCCTGATAGCATGTCTTCAGATGACACCATGCAAGAGCTGTCCTCAAGAAACGAGATGATAGTATGAATTAAAACGTTTGGCACACCTAATCTTATTAGATTAAGTATATAAGACCATTATGCTAGACTTTATTGAAGGCCTTAGAAACGTCAAAAAGACTGCTCCGGTTGACAGGTGTCTATTGAACCCTGTTAGTATGTTGGCTGTCAATCAATCGTGTTACTTGACGCACCGTGCAATGATCAGCTCGAAATCCGAACTGTTCCAGTGGTAAAATATCATTGTTTAGTAGAAAATGAGAAATCCGATTCAGTATTATTTTTTCAATGATCTTGCCAAGGGACGATAATAAACTTATCGGCCTATAGTTGACAGCCCGTTTCCAAATGTCTGGGAAGCAGCTCTATCTGACAATTGCCTGGGCTGAAGAAAAAATAATCTTAGCTGTCCAATAAGTTATACAGTTTACCATACACATAGAGTGGCAAAAAAGTTGGGCATAATGCCTGTAACTTTTGAATTGCCTATCCTATTGTATACGAAAAGTGACCTGTATGAAAGTTGTTCAGTAAATTATTCCCCACATTTCTACCTGCATGAATTTGTTCTGTCAGTTCTGGTTTGGTTGCTATAGAGACTAACTTACTTTTATTAAATGTAACACCCTCCATATGATTGCATATTTGGATTCTAGTGGAAAACTCTAAATTTCTTGTATTTCAAATTTTTATTTATTTAAAATTATAACAAACTTTATAATAACAAAATAAATAGCCTAGAAAATTGAACAACTTAACATCGAAATAATAAACATGTGAAACCTTTTCAGTCGATCGTGTTCAAGATGACCACCATTTTCTGCTAAGCAGAGCGCCCGGTCGATCCCTGAATCCGTCTACAACGTTTAAAAGGAAGACATCTGGAATGGCGCGAATTTCAGCACCAATTCTAACTTTTAAAGATTCTTAGTCATTTGGACGGTTAACGTAGACTTTGTTCTTTAAGTATCCCCCACAAAAAGAAGTCGAGCGGGGTTAAGTCCGGGGATCGCGCTGGCCAGTCAACAGCACCTTTTCCGCCTATCTAACGACCTGAAGATTGTTCGCTTATGTATTGTTTAATAGTTGCCGCATAATGCGCAGGTGCTTCATCTTGCTGGAACCATACTTGTTCGTTAATGCATAATTTACACCCGGCAAAACCATTCTGCAAGAAGGAATTATGTGATTCCTGAGGAGGTCCAGATATTTTTTATTTTTCGCCATTCAAATTACTATCTATGAAAAAAAGTCCAACAATATTTTCGGGCCTCTGAGTATGACCTTTCTGAAACCAGTAAGTATTCTCAGCAGACCAATAACGATATACAATAATAATTGTGTCTATTAGCAATGCCTTGCCAGCATTTAAATGGAAAGTAGCTTCATCCGAGAAATGATGTTTGTTGCGCAGTTATTATCTTTATTGCATCTTTCCATCATCAGCTCACAAAATTCAGCTCTTATATCAATATCGTCCTCGTTTAACTCGTGCACCAATTTTATCTTGTAGGGATGCAGCTTCTCCTGCTTACAAATTTTTCACTGACTGATGAGACCCATTAAAATCCATTGCCATTGGCCTGGGTCATTCTATTGGATTTTCATGTATTGAGAGTATGACATTCAAAGCCTTGTCTCCCTCGGTTGCTATTTTAGGTCGACCTGATCTAGCGGCTTCTCTAACACTGCCTGTTTCTCGAAATTTCTTTACCACTCGACACAGCGTTGACTGATGTATTGGAGGCGTATTTGGATATAATTCATTGAAAAGTTGACAAACTTGATATTGCAATCTCGTCATATTTCCGTAACCGCTCATTATTAAAATTTCAGTTGTCGTTTGGTTGGATTTAGGTCAAATGAAAAACAAACGTAGGAATGAATTGATTGTATTTGCCAACGTTTCGGCCTAAAATTAGGCCATCCTCAGGGCACTAAAACATAGGATTTGTATACATTAGAGGGGAACCAATATATTATTATAGTAAAGGTGTAATAACTTTTTTCTTGTAACATAGAAATTTAAAATTACACAACAAAAATTATTGATAAAAACAATACAATAAACTTAGTTTACAATATTGATAGGGAAACATACAATTACAAAACAGAACTGATCAACAAAACAAGGAGTACAGGCATAGGTATCATGTGTGATGAGAAAAACATTTTTTAATCAATTCTAGTTTTGTTAATAGTTTCTATTACAAAGCAATACTCACATCCAAATAATCACTCCAGTGTAAATTTTTTTAAAAAAATAGGATACATGCTATAATAGCCTTCTTTTGTTCAACATAAAAATTGGCATTAGTAAAGGTGTAATAACTTTTTTCTTGTAACATAGAAATTTAAAATTACACAACAAAAATTATTGATAAAAACAATACAATAAACTTAGTTTACAATATTGATAGGGAAACATACAATTACAAAACAGAACTGATCAACAAAACAAGTAGTACAGGCATAGGTATCATGTGTAATGAGAAAAACATTTTTTAATCAATTCTAGTGTTGTTAATAGTTTCTATTACAAAGCAATACTCACTAGTATAGTATAGCCTTCTTTTGTTCAACATAAGAACATAAAAGGCAACAAACTTTGCATATCGACACTTTGAATTTATGATTGCAAGACGCAGACAACGGTCAATATTGGAATTTAAAAAACATCAAAACAGACGTTGGGATTGAAGTCCCAATTGCATCAACTCGTTGTTTCTCATTCAGATTAAAAATAGTGTAAATAAATGAGAAATCAGACAACAGAAAATTAAACAAAAACTTAAAATTGACACCTCTTAGGTCGCTGTCATGAAAACACCTTGACTCAACTGGTGGGTATTAGCTAGGAATAATTATAATAAGGAAATTTTTTATTTTTGAGCTGTCATTATCTCGGAAACGCTTGCAGATAGGTGAAAATTTGAAATACAAAAAATTCAGAGTTTTCCCAGTAGCATCCAAATATGCAATCATATGTAGGGTGTTCCATTTAAAAAAAGTAAGTTAGTCTCTATGGCAACCAAACCAGAAATGACACAAAAAATTCATGCAGGTAGAAATGTAAGGAATAATTATTTACTGAACAACTTTCATACAGGTCACTTTTCGTATACGTGGCCATTCAAAAGTTACAGGTATTATGCGCGACTTTTTTGCCACTCCACTTTAGAATTTATTGTCAAATCGAAATAGTGCTTTTCACAAATAATATGAACCAGTGCCGAAGCCAGGCTTGTTGTAATTTGATTTGAAATTGTCAAATTTTTGAAAATCTGTTACCTATTAGTTGTATCAGATGCTCTTCTAAGAAGGAAGAAATCCCTTTCTATCTTTCCAATCCTGCGCTCATATTTCGATTATTGGCTGCTTTAGTTAGTATTAAAAATACAACCTTAAGAAGTTTTTTTATGGCAACTTCCGCGGTTGTCAATTAATTTGGTCGTCCCCTATCAACATTACCCAGGTCTTTTCATTGGGGATAGGGCGCCGCAAAGTTTATGGAAGTTTAAAGTCGCAGTTGCTTTCACTTATTGAATATATAATGAGCCGAATTATAAAAGGAAGATTAAATAAGGTGAAATTAGCTTTTCAAAGTTTTCACCTTCTCGGCTTCCTCGGCTTCGGTATGGGGGAAATAAACTTTTAAATCCCTAAACTTATTACTTTCGTTGCGGAGTCAACTGAGCCTATTTCGCTTTGGTGCGTTTTAATTTAAACTTCATTATTATTTATATAAAACGGAGCAGGCAAAAGGGAACTTTTAGATGTAGGCAACAAATATTTTCTGAAAATACTTCCCAACTGGTCTATTATATTTAAAAAAATAAAGCAAATTTTGAACAGAACAAAAATATCAGAATGACTGGTAAACAGAGTGGGTTACGTGAAAATTGAAAATAATATATTTTGTTATGAAAAGTCGTATTAGGTGATGAAATTTTTGTTTATTTACTTTTATACCGTTTGTTGCAATATGGCCAATCATGACCTTTCTTTCAATTTAACTTTTTTTATTATTGTAATAGTACCTAAGTCGTGATACATTGGAGTAAAAAATACCACATATTTAGTTTTTATACAAACGACTAGGCATAGATAAAGATATGATACTGCATATTTTTTTTTCTATTGTTCCATGCGTCATCTCGGAGTCCACCAGCCACAGACGACAACGGCAACCACGGACCCAATCTAACGCACAGCTAACATCGACTCAGCCGATGGTTACGGCAACGTTAAAGCAATATTCTAACGATAAGAACAGGGCCGGCTCAGGAAAAAGTCAAGCTGTTGGACAAGGAATGAAGAGAAACAAGTAAAATTGAGATGAACATTACTTACTTAAGAAAATATTGTAAATTAGACTTAATGGATTGTAAAAGAAAGCCTATCATATTTCGAAGCGTTGGGGATCAACGCTTATCAGAGGGGGGCATGTCAACAAAATGGCGGGCTCCACATTATCATCATATTTTTTACCCCTTTAGACCACTGTGCGTTGAGGTTAGTTCAGGTTAGTTATGTCAAGATCAATTAAACAATAGTCAGCACTTTGGTGTATAAATACCCGAACATTGCGTGGACACGGTACATTCTTCTTACCGACTGGTCACTTCTCCTATGATCAGGAGCGCCCATGAGTCTTACAGACTCGAGGCCTCTGTCCTAATCTTTCTTGATTACCCCCAGGAGCGCCCATACGTCTTCTAGAAGCAAAACAACTCTCCTGTGTCCTTTAACCGTTCACCTTCTCCGAAGACGTAGCCCGGGTAAAGCCCTTCAGGTGCATCCCCTTAGGAGCCCCAAAGCCGATAGTGGCGGCCAGGTTGACACCCCTACGGAGAAATGCTGGGTTTCCTCCAGACTACCTTGTAAACAAATAACATAACATAAATAAAAGGGTCTGTGTTTTTTTCTAGCCAGTGCTTTCATTCACGCCCCGTTAGGGAAACTAACCCCATTGTGACAATAGGTCTGTGTGCAAAGTTTAATGCACAAATCTGAATCGCATCTGAGGGCGTTTCGGGTTTGTGTAGACCAGCTGTTCTCAAACTTTTTTGGTGACGGAACCCTTTTGGGAAGCAAAATACTTGATGGAACCCTACAATAAAACAATAGTTTTTAAAAGTGTATTCTTTATTAATAAGCATAATAAAAGTACAATGTAACAGTTACTAATTATTACTTACTTTACCACATGGCAAGTACAATAATAGAAGATATTAAAAAAGAAAAAATCTAACTAATGGGAGGTATGAAACTGTTTTTTATTTTTTATCAATTGGTTGATATCAGGTTTGATAGAAGACAGTTGAAGTCTCATATCAGGTTCGGCGTCCAGTCTATTGCGATATTTTGTTTTCGTAGCTGCATAGGTTGAGAATCCTGTTTCGCACAAATATGTTGTTGGGAACGGGAGAAGAATATTCAGAGCCATTTTGCCAAGCATTGGATATTCATCACGGATTCTGCACCAAAAATCGTTGAGAGGCGTCGTTTTGAACAGTGACTCCATACTTGTGTCTGATGACATTTCTAAAAGAGATTCATATATCTCGTTTGACATACTTTCGGGCTTTTCCAAGTTGGGTAAAAAAGGATTATGAATCCATGAATTCAGTTTCATTTTTGTATTCTGTTCTTCGGGAAAATACTTTTCAAAAGATGCGCCCATCGAACTGAGATATTGGACCAATTCTTCAAACACATCATCTTGAAACATTTCTGAGTCGTTATCGCTAACAAACTCACTGAGTGACGTAAAGCTTTCTATTTCTTTCTTACCAACGCAAATAATCCAAAAATCTAATTTTCTTTTGAAGGCAGTTATTTTATTATTGGCCTGAAACACTGTTGTCTGTTTACCTTGCAATGATAAATTCAATTCGTTCAGTTTTTGAAAGATATCCGCCATAAAAGACAATCGGAACAACCAAGTTTTATCATACAAACGGTCCTTCAAATTAAAAGAAGTATCTGCTGAAAGAAACATTTGTAACTCGGCTCTAAGTTCAAATAGCCTTGTTAAAGTTTTACCCCGAGACAGCCATCGCACTTCTGTATGGAGCAGCAGTGTTTTATGTTTGCTGCCATAATCTTCACACAATAATGAGAACAATCGGGATTGTAGTGGTCGTGATTTGATAAAATTAATTATTTTTACCGCTTCATCCATAACTAGTTTTAGATTTGACGGCATTTGCTTCATCGCAAGTGCTTGTCTATGCAGAATACAATGGCTGGAACTACAATTAGGCGCTTTATTTTTTATTCGTGACACTGCTCCTGCTGTTTTACCTGTCATCGCCTTGGCCCCATCTGTACAAATGTCAATGCAATTGTTCCAACTGAGATTATTTTCTTCAAAAAATATATTTATTTTATTAAAAATTTCTTCCCCGGTAGTGTTTGTGAGCAGCGGTGAACACATAAGCATGTCTTCTTCAAAAGAACTTTCATATGGATATCTCACGATAACCAGCAAGATAGCCAAACCAGCGACATCAGTTGACTCGTCCATTTGCAAGGCGAATCGTGTTTTTTGTAGACGTGTAACTAGTTCTTGTTTGACGTAGCTTGCCAGATCATGGATTCGCCGTGAAACAGTATCGTTTGATAGCGGCACAGTAGAAAGATGCTTTGCAGATTTTTCATCGAGCATACATTTTGTTATGTCTAATACACATGGCTTTATTAAATTCTCCGCGATAGTGTGCGCTTCACCTGCTTGTGCAATGCGATAGCTAACTAAATATGATGCCTCCGTGGCCTTTTCGTTGATAGTTTTTGTTACATGCATCATATTTTTTTGACTTTCCAATAACTGATCTTTTTTACGAACAAAAAATTCTTTATTCTTGTCTTTAGACTCGGGGTGTACAGTTTGTAAATGTCGGCGCAATTTGGCAGGTGCCATGGAACTATTAGGAAGCAGTTTACTACATAGCATGCAGAGAGGTGAGCCGTTGGAATCAACAAATCCGAAACTGATATATGATTCATCATACTTCCTTTTTTTCGTCTTTGAAACCGTCGAGCTTGACGTCGTGGCATCATCGTCTGGATCGGTGATTGCTATATTCTCCGCGCGTACTGCTTTTGAACATTCAGCGTCATTAGAAGATGTTGTTGCAACACGTTTAACACCTTTAAGCCAACGTTCCATTCTTCTTTATTAATAATGTTACACGTCAGGATGGTGGGGTCTAAATAATGCACAATCGTTACTGCGTATAAGAGACTAAGTTTAGTACAATGAAGAAATGTATAAAACTGAGACAACAGAATACAGCAGGCAGTAGAACAATGAACACTAATTTCTCGCTAGCGAGCTTGTAAGTAGGTAGGTAGGAACTTATCGCTCCGAATGCTAATCGTCAACTGACTGACGAGGCGCGACGCGCGATCGCCGCTTTTATACTTAGTCCTAGACTCGATCTCGAATATTCTCGAAAATACTTGAGTCGGCGCCTTTGATAAACAAAAAGCAAAAATAAAAAGAGAAATATAAAAATTGCGTTGTAAACAATTCAGAGGCGGCTTTTATCAAAGGGACTGCGCGCTCACAAGTATACAAGTATACATGTTGATACCAAACTTATGAGATATTGTACCAGCTATTGTAACACATGTTTATACAAATACAAATAAATAAATAAATATACCTACGCGCGGCCGCGGAGTCAAAACGTTCGACCAGAGAGAGGTGCTTTGATTTTTTTTCTAAATTCTTGAAGAACCCCTACAGAGGTATCGCGGAACCCTAGGGTTCCGCGGAACACACTTAGAGTATAGCTGGTGTAGACAGTGTGAGGTTTATGAATGATTATAGTCAAACCAATGGTCTTTCTCTCAATTTGTCCAAGACTCAGTGTATGATGTTTTCTGCCAGTGGAATTAGTTACTCTATTTTAGTGCGCATGAATGGCGAATCGATAAAGCAGGGTGAGGGCCTACAACTTTTGGGGTTACATCTGGATTTCCAGTTGTCTTGGAATTTTCAGATAAACTCGATCCTGGGCAGTCTGGCTAAATACTGTTTTGTTGTTTGGAAACTTAAACAGTTCAGAAGTAAACCTGTGCTACTTTCTTAATATTATGCCTACGCTCATTCATGCTTGAGCTATGGTATCGTGGGTTGGGGCAACGCTAAGCGAATTGGCGAAGTTCTAATCGCACAAAAAAAGATCATTAGAACAATCTGTTTCAGGGGCAGAAGACATTCATGCCGTGAAGTGTTTAAGGAATTAGGTATACTAACAGTAACGTCTCTATATATATTAGAATGTGTAATTTAAGTAAGAAAAAATTTGGATAAGTATATGTTTGTTCGGGATGCTCAAGATCTTTACCTTTTGAGAAATGGAAATGACCTTAGAGTACCGTCTCACAGACTTGCCTTTACTGCAGAGAGCAGTGTGATTAAGCCTGTTAAAATTTGTAATCATTTGCCGCATAGAGTAAGAGAAATAAAAGTGCTATATCATTTAAAAAAAACTTTTAAAAATTTACTTTTAACATATAGTTTGTACAATTTACAAGAGTTTTTCTCAACCACTTTTTAGCCTTGGGCGGTATTTAACGTAATGTGTGCTTCAGTGTTTGCTCTGTTCTGTTTTTACCGATTTTTACACTGTAGTGGTAGGTTTTCTTAACTGACGAAATATATGTCACAAAATGTGATCTGTAAGTGAATATTTGAATAAATAAATAAATAAATAAATTAAAAAAAAAATATCTTCAATATTTCCATGAATTTAATGAAAATATGCTAATGATCAAAAACCTAGATATTAAACTGTAAAGGTAAATATTTTTGTTTCTTAAAGTTTTTATTTGTTACAATTAAGTTTTTGGCCATGAGTGTTGTCAGCCCCTGTATCTGACAATCATATTTACCATTTGTAATTATTTTTGGAATAATATGCATGTATGAAAATGCACATTGTCTTGTGTAGGATTTTTATTTAGTAAAAATGAATATTATTGTACCGTGCTAGCAATAATCATAACCATCAAAGTAATAAATAAATAAATTACTGTTTATTATTTACCCATGCATTCACAGCATTACAATATATTATAAAAGTTGGAAATAAAATGATATTTATACTATAAATACGAGCAAATAAATGGCCATCATTTCAGACTTCTGCACTCGGCAGATTCTGTTATTAACATGAGGCCAAAAGCTTAAATAATATAATACTTTATGTCATTAATGCGCTGCTATATATCCCGAAGATACCTACTAGATTTACTAGTGATAGGAAGAGAAAAGAAAAAAAAAAGAAACAGAAAAGAGATAAATGAAGAGTTTTCACTACTTATAATCTCTGACCATGACATTGGTTGTTAAACAAGATTTTATTCAATTTATTTTTAAAGGAATTACATGACATATTGACTTGAGCCAAATCCAGATCTAATGAATCAATTTATAAGGAAACATTATATGAAAACGATCTTTTAAAAAACTAATGTTTATGTTTAGAAATGTTTATGTTTTTTCTACGTAAATTTAAGTGATGAACATCTGTACGAAAAGTAATTTTATTATAGAGGTAGGGAGGAGAACGAAATTTTAAAATCTTGTAATAGAGGCAAGTTGCATGCAGTTTACGCCTATTAACCATGTTAAGCCAATAGAGGTCTTTAAGCTTATGTGATATTCTGTTACGTCGGCGAATTCCAAATATTAAACGTAAACAATTATTTTGGACTTTCTGTATTCTGTGCACATCAGCAGCATCCAAACAAGGACCATAAACATTATCGCAATGGTTAAAATGCGATAAAACTAAAGAGTCACACAGTAATTTTTTGATCTCCCTGTCAAGAAAGTGCCGAAGTGGGTACAACGCTTTTAAAGAAAAATATACTTTTTTTAAGATATAATTAACATGCATTTTGAAACGTAGTTCAGAGCCCAAAATTAAGCCCAAACTTTTACATTTTTGCACGAATGGCAAATCATTATTTTCAATTCTAATATGCATACGGTTATTGAGGCTATTGATGGCAGGAAATCATAACAAAAGTACTAAAGATTTAGTTGGATTTAATTTAAGCATGTGATCCGAGGATACCTTGAAAAGTGCATTTAAATCAGTATTAATTTTGGTTTCAGCAATAGCGAAATCACGAGGAGAAAATGACAAATATAATTGCGTATCGTCAGCGTACAGATGGTAGCGACAATTTTTAAGACAGGCATGAAAATTTGATGTGTAAATACTAAAAAGCAGAGGTCCTAAAATACTTCCCTGGGGAACTCCAGTGTGGCACTCGAGACAGTCAGAAATATCTTTATTAATAATTACTCTTTGTATGCGATCTGATAAGAAGGAACTAATTAACTTTACTACATTTTCTGAGAAGCCCACGTAATGTAAAATTGAGATAACTATTTCGTGATTTAAGAAATCAAAAGCCTTTGTATATTCCAAAAGAGTTAAAGCAGTAATCTTGTTATTATCTCGATCACAAATAATGTCATCCGTTATATCAGCAAGTGTGCTTTGCATCTAAGGGTGTCAGTAAATACCAGCATTATTAATCAATCAGTTATAACGTCAACTTTAGCAGTCGTTAAACATAATTTGATTCATCGTTAATTTATCCAATTCCTTAAATATTTCACGCTATGGGTTTTAAGGAAGAGCGCAAAAAATTCATGGTTGAAGCGTATTTTCGAAACAGGGTTAGAGCAAATGGTAAGTGGCAATTCAATCAGCGTGTGTACATCGACGATTTTCGCGAAAATTTTCCTAACCACGCTTTCACTGCTGGGGAATTTTATCATTGCCTGAGAAGAACCGGGGCACTGTTTAGGTTAGTTTCATAGAACAGAAGGACTTGCTGCAAACGTCCGTGAAATAATGGAAAATACGTTAACAAAATGTGTAAGACGCCGGTCTCAAGAAGTGAGAATATCTAGTGGAACATGCAGGACTATTGTAAAAAAATAGTTAAATTTATTTCCTTATTAAGTGCAAGTATTTCAAGAAATACGAGCTGAAGATTTTGAAAGACGCAGGAATTACTGTTAGTAATTTACCCAAAATTTATTGGAAATAAATAATTTTTTAGACCGGATGTTTTTTTCTGATGAAGCTTTATTAGTCCTATTTTTTTCCATGACACAGCGGTATAAGGACAATATTTTAAATACATTTTTGGAGCAATTACTTGACGATGAACTACGTTTTGGTTATTTTCAATAGGACGGTGCAATAATGAATTTTCCTGTGGCTAACTTTATGGCGGTGCACTGTATTTAATTTATTTAATATAACAATTCTTTTTTAAAAGAAAACATTGCAAATGAGTCTGATTCTGCCATTTTAAATAATATCCGATGACCTATACATTTTTTTTTAATTTTAGAAGCCAACAATCTGCTACAACAGTAACCTGAACCTGAAATTGTTTCTAATATTTTGAAAAGTTAATATTGCACTTCCCTGTAATTAAAATAATAGTTTCTTAGAAAACAAGCAAAGCGTTTTACACTGTTGTTGACAGATTTACAGATTCCAGACGTTCTAGCTTGCATAAATATTTACTCTAAACTTTGTTCAGGATGCTTAAAAACTTTAAAACGGCAAATTTACCTTGCTGATGTTCCTTTCTAACTTTGCTTATAATTTATTTAGTCGGTGCAAGTAAGTTTAACGACCAACATCTCGTAACCTCAGGAACTAATGAAAAGTTAAACAGGTCGAGTTGAAATAAGAAAATATGCATTCACTCTAACTAAAGCCAGGGATTGTCGTTTTTCAGACGTTTTACGCTAACGCTGTAGCTTAGAATGTATGCAGCCATCCAGCAAAGACATCACGTAAAAGTACCAGAGTCTACATTTACAATATACACTGTATCATTTGTTTTACATGCCATATATTCTTAAACCATTTTATGGACTGTTGTATTGAAACAATAGAGTTATTACTTGTAACAGTTGAACTATTTCAATAAGTAACGTAGAATTTAAAGAAATACTTTACTTATACTACTAGAGTGACACCAACGAATTCTTCTCTGTTAGATTTAATTTTGTTAACTGATAATATATGCTTTAAAAACTCTTTCCTGCCAAGGCAAAACAATCTATTCGCAAAAACCGTATTTTGAGAAAATTGACTTTAAAGTATATAATGCTATAAAACAAAAACCATGAACCCGATTGTGTTCAAAATTGAACCAGTAATTAACAGTACCCTTAAAATTCTATGTATTAATAACAAATATATATTGATTTAAATTACGATTAATTATAACTTTTTAACTGTTTTGCCATTGTATTTTCTTACTACTGTGGTAAAATAAACACTGACAAATAGAATTATTGCGTATTACATTTCTTTGCCATGACATAAGTTTTAATTATTTGCTGATTATACACAAACTATTTTCGGTAAGGTACATTAGCCATATTTTATTTAAATAAATCTGTTAGGCAAAAATGTCCCAATTTGTAATTAAAATTAATAGCTTTTAGCAATTTTAGATACGACTTTATTTTTTAAAAATATGTGGTTATATTAAAGTTTAAGTCTGTCCTGAGTTTAAAAATATTAATAAGGTAGCATAAAAAAATTATGAACAGATCAAAATAGGTACTTTACAAATCTACATACCAAAAAACTACATAGCTATTAAGTTTAAAAATCCTATAAACATAATACAGATAAACTTGTAAAATAAACGAATTAGATAATATAATACATTTTTTTCATATTCCCTCATTAAGAATATCTGTTACATTTTCGTTCTCCGGAAGATTAACCCAAAAAGTCTGTTAGCGCTTTATTACCGATTATAAATTTTATTAGTACATCCACTGACAAAAGAGTGTACTGTGCAAATTAACATCTATTACTGAGGCAAAACAATGTAATGTAGATTAGAGTATTATAAAAGGTATATATCTTACAAAGGCAAAACAATCTATGTATTATTGCTTCTTTTGCCAAAGTATGAGGTAAATATTTAAGGAATTAATGTATATTAGCCTGTTTTGTCTTTGTAAAATTATAAAAAATATGCTTGTTACACTCTTATGCCTTTGCATAAGTGAACATTTTGTGACAATAGACGGTTCTGACAAGGTCCTATCTCCAAAACAAATTGATGTAGGGAAACCATTTCTTTACCTGAATGTTAAGCTTAATATGCAAATTATTTTAATGTTTCTATCTCAATTTGAACAATTTTGCGATTAGACTGTTTTTGCCTTTGCAGGGAAGAACTGTTCTTCTGTATCATTGCCCAGTATTTTGGATAATCTTTTGGTAGGTCTGGATTTAGATTTAGATATTGGTATGAATGATTCTCATGCAGAGAGACTTTACGGAAACTACAATGGTATAAACAATGACCTTTTATATAATCATTTACAAGCCATACCGTGGAGAAATATTTATCTTTAGCAAGACATAGATGAAAAGGTAAACTTTTTTTACAGTAATCTTTAAACACTTCTAGATATAAATGCCCCTTTGAAGAAAGCTGTGTTGACAAAGAAAAGTAAGCTCTGGATAACGGACACTATATAAGTTTTAATCGGCTATCGTAACAAGTGACACGACAAATACAGAAAGACTAAAAACCCAGTCCATTTAAGCGACTATAAAAGAGTTAAGAATTTTGCAAGTAAATGTATACAAAAAAAAAACCTGTTATTCCGGTTCATTTAGCTGATGTCAATCTAATTAATAACTTTTTTCTTAATTCTGTACCTAACCTGACTCCAAGCAATAAAGTCTTAGAGTTCTATCAAGGCTTGAGAGAAAACCTCAAATCAATGTTAAAGATTAATTTGGCTAGTGAAATTGATGTAGGTAAACTTTTACTTTCGATCAGGACTGGGGAGGTGGGAGCGGATGGTCTCAATATTAAATTTGTTTTACTGTGTAGTCCTTTTTTACTTCGATATATATTTTTGTATTTCTAATTCTGTTTACCCTTCTCAGTGAAAGGTGGCGCATGTTGTCCGCCTCCCTAAAACCAGTTCTATTGCAGATTTGAAAGATTTAAGACCAATAATTAGTATCTTGCCAGTACTATCAAAAATTTTGGAACGCATTTTAAAAGAACAGCTGGTTAACCATCTCAATTTAAATATTATTTTTCCAGAAACTCAGTCAGGTTTTAGGAGGGGACATAGTTGTGCCTCTGCCCTTATTAATGTAACTGATAATATATTTCGTGCAACCGACCAAGGAAATCTTACAGTCTTAATGCAAATGATATCAATTCTTTTTATTGCACAGTTGCTGACGGTTTAGCTCAATGGATCTCTTTTGGGACTGATCCTAGATCTTACTTAGGACACTTAGGACATTTTCTGGCAATTAGAGGCATATTTAGCCAAGTAAATAACAGGAATGCTTCCGCTTGGGATGATATGTCCTTAAGAATTATTCTGGCACTACCAGCAAACACATTGATGGCCTTGGCTGAGGCAATAAATTGCTCCTTAATAACTGGCAGTCTTCCTTCTTGCCTGAGGAGGGCCGTGGTTGTTCTGCTATTTAAGAGCGGTGACCGTGATAATCCCTCTAATTCTGGACCTATTGCACTGCTCCTCACTTTGTCCAAAATAGTGGAAAAACTTGCTAAGTCTAGAATGATTGTTTTTTTTTTAATATACACAACCTTATGAGCATGCAACAGTTTGGATTTCAGACTGAGAAGAGTACGAGCGATGCTATCAGCAGAGTACTGCTGTGGAAGTTGGAGGTTTATGGATTTAGAGGTGTGGCCTTGGAATGGTTTTGATCCTATTTGACGAGTCGTGTTCAGACGGTTGTCTTTGACAACAGTAGCTCTGGAGAATTGAGCCTCGATATAGGCGTTCCGCAGGGATCCGTACTTGGCCCTATCCTTTTTCTTATCTATATTAACGATATGTCCCATCTTGATATAGCGGGGACGTTCACCATAA
The DNA here is from genome assembly GCA_963920685.1 of Polydrusus tereticollis. Classification (NCBI taxonomy): domain Eukaryota; kingdom Metazoa; phylum Arthropoda; class Insecta; order Coleoptera; family Curculionidae; genus Polydrusus; species Polydrusus tereticollis. The sequence goes on from OY987331.1 coordinate 36,227,739, forward strand.
TCGCCGATGACACGACCATCCTTTGGCATGACACGGTTGCCTATAGGCTTTCTTTGAATGTAAATAATGATTTGTGCAAAATCAGGAAGTGCTGCGATGCGAATTTGCTATCCATTAATATTTCAAAGACTGTCCGTGGTCTGGATAATGTTTATCTGGAGGACGAGACAATCTCTGTGCCTGATGCTGGTAAATTTTTGGGAGTGTTCATGGACACCAATCTTAAATTTGAGAACCACATAGTAAATTTGTGTCAAAAGCTATCTTCTGGTTGCTATGCCATTAGGATTATCTCAAACAATCTGAGTTTTCCTTTGGCAAAAGACTCATATTATGCTCTGATTGAGTCTCATCTTCGTTATGGTATTTGTTTTTGGGAATTATGTGCGCAGTACTTGCTCCAGTCTATGTTTGTGTTTTAAAAAAGGGCAGTCAGATATGTGTGTGGTGCTAAGGTTCGTGATTCTTGTCGTCTTTTGTTTTTTAATAACTCAATTTTACCTCTTTGTTGTATATTTATCCTTGACACTGTTTGCTTGATGTTCAAAAAATATTAAAGTGAGCTATCCCCACCCATTATAATACACGTCAATCATTGTTCCTGAACTTACCAATTCCACGATCTAGCCTAATGAAAAAATCTTTAATTTATGTCGGAAAAAAAATCTTTAATCACTTACCACTTCATTTGAAAAAGCAACAATGCCTGGGAAGGTTTAGGAGACTAACCAAAAAACTATTACTAGAAAAGGTATATTACACTCTTAATGAGTATTATGACGACGTGTTGAGATAAAAAATTTTGACGTAGGCCAACTCGACTATTTAAATTTTGAATTATTGTTCTTTACCACTTGTTTTCAAATATATTTATTAATTTTATGTTATTTTGACTTTAACGATTTAACCATGTTTCATTTCATTTAATGTTGTTGTACTCTTGTGTTCTGTTTGTTATCACCTCGTTACCTTTATATATTATACCTTTGTCAACCAGATAGATACTTTAAGGACAATAAAGGATTTATTGATTTGATATGATTTGATTTGATCAGTTGAACTTTAGCGTGCTAAGAATAAGTTAAGATACTAATATTGACAATAATGCAAGAAGATTTCCAAAGTTATAGCCATTATATTGGCTATTAATCTCGTTAATACTTCTAAGTGTTGTTTAATATTAGTATTTTTAGTTCGCGCTTTGTTTATTTAATCAGTTTACAATAATAAAAAAATCCTGCAATATTTTTGTCGCCACCATTTTTCTAATTAATTATTTCCAGTCGATCGTTCACGAAAACGACAATAAAAGTATATGCAACCTAAAAAATCTGAGATTTTTACTATTTTAAGAATTTTCTGATTTGCTGCAATAGTTATGTTCGATAATGTATATACAGCATGCCCAGAAACTTTATAAACAAAACTTGCTTTTCACGAAAAGTTCTGTTTGTTGAAAAAATACCACTAAGAGCCAAAATTATGACGCAGTAAATAATAGTAAAATATCTCAATAGAGACCACCCTCGGGGAATCAAATGATGGTCGATTAACAGGGGTGGTCGGTTAATGGAGAAAAATTAAAACAACTGGTCTGCATTTTATAGTGTTTGTTTCCTTTTCATATTATGTAATAGTTATTTATATTACTAGTACGGTATGAGCTTCATTACAGTAACGAGTGGGGAATATTGGTACGACGAGGTCATACACCGAGTCGTAGTAACCACACGAGTGCTGTAATGAGCCTTACCGTACGTGCGATATACAACATTTTATATAAGACCCAGAATTTTGGTTTTTATGTTATTTTACACTCTAAAAAATGGGTTGGTCGCCCAAGCTAATATTTTCTTGCTAGATAGACTTTAGCATACCTAACAATAATCTTTAGTTTCCCAAACCAATTTTAGTTATGACTTGGTTGGTTTAAACAAAATATTTTAGTTTTGGAAACTAAATATTATTCTTAGCAATATTTTAGTATTGGTAACCGAGTCGGCATGTTGCAATCAACAAATATTAGTTTACTTAGTTTACGCAACTAGTTTAATATCTATCATAACCCATCAAACACACCCTGCAGCAGAACATATTTTGGCAACATTGCATACGCCGTTGAAACCCGGCAACACTGATCTCTTCAGGCACTCAGGCAGGAGTCCCGCCATTTATAGAGAAGTATGGTTAGATTGGTTAGAATTTTTCTAGAATTTTCCGTTTATTTCGGTGGTTCAGACACGTTCACTTTAGGTACGCCGATTATTTATGGTGTGTCCGAGATTTTTGTCTTGAAATAATGTCAGTGCCTGTGTGCGATCCATTTGTCGTCGAAAAACTATCAAAATATGGGTTAGATAGTTTAACCGAGTGCTTTATGGGTACGTATAATAATATTAAATTTTATCTCTAAAATTATGAAACATGGGTCGCCATAAAAAGCTTTGATTTTGCTTTGTTATCTGTTCCTATCATCCAAAAAATTTATATTATGTATATTGTATAGGTACTTAGTACACAATTGGCTGTAACCAAAAAAAAGTAAAAGGGGCTTCAAAAATAAATACTTTTTATTTTACTTTTAAACCTAACCTAGCCAAACTTTAAAACAGGTCAAATATTGGCATTCTTGCTTTATTAAGTGGGATTATTTATTTATACTTGAATGCATTATTGAATTTAGGTTTTTTAGTTAGTAGTTAATAGTTAGTTAGTAGTTAATTTAGGTATAATTCATCAACTTAAAATGTTTAAAATTTGTAATATTTATAAACCTATTTATTTACCTACAATTCATATAATAATTATTTCATGTGAATAGGTAGGTACTTTGCCAAGGCTCGTTTATCTTAAATATTGCATTTGTTTTCTTTGCTGGTTTGTATTTTTCTACTGTGTACTGTTGTAAGCTCAATCATCACCCAGTCAAGTAAAGTCGAGACCAACAATATTTTGGACTTGAACAAAAACACTCGGTACGTGTACCGAAGCAAGGCAATTATTATATTATTATAGACAAAAAATGAAAGTGATAAGAAATGTATTTGTTAAGACGATCATTAACATAAAAAATAGTTTTTTTTCGAGTTCAAATATTGTTGGCACCTACTATATCCTAACGTATTGCCCGTGTATTAGTAACCTGAGTTTTATTTAAGAATGACAAAAATAAATAAAACGTTATAGGTACACTGGGGCAAAATAAAGTAGAGTTTACTGGTGTAATCAGTTTTTTTTTTTCTAAAAATGTTAGTTTTGAGATATTGACCAAACCTATGTTTTTTTAAATTGGATATATTGGTACCTAAGTGTGTCTACGGATTGACTATCGAAGAGGAAAAACTTTTTTATTTGTGGGTTTATGAAAAAAGTTATTTTTCATAAAAACTTCTGCTTGTTCTCAAACGACCAAAAAGCATATTATTTTTTTAAATTTATATACCGGGTGTTCAGAATTTAGAAAAATATGAAAAATTAAAAAAGCTAAGAACAAAGTACCCTTATGTGTAAAGATAGGATAAAAAGTAATTAGTAAAAGTTGTTGTGGTTGAAAACCTACGTCTCATTACCAAGTTTTGACTTATTAGCTAAATGTACAGAGACCGGCAAAAAGTTCCAACTCATAAAATATGATTTGATTTAAATTAACGCATTTTGCAAATTAGTTAGTCTTTAGAAGGTATTATTCTGTAAAATCTTTATAGTACACGTTTCGATGACAATGGACGATTGTCATCGCTAATAACCTGAGTTTTTTCACTTACATTTTTTGTTTAAGAAAATTTTTTACTCTTCATTCGTTCTCCAATAAATTCGTTTAATTATGAATAGTGCAGTAGTGCACGGTTTTATTTTAAAACGTATTGATGTTTTAATAATATGGGTAGTTACTTAGCCGTTTTCGACAATTCCTTGTATAAAGATAAAGATTTTACAGAATAATACCTTCTAAAGACTAATTAATTTTCAAAATGCGTTAATTTAAATCAAATCATATTTTATGAGTTGAAATTTTTTGCCGGTCTCTGTACATTTAGCTAATAAGTCAAAACTTGGTAATGAGATGTGAGTTTTCAACCACAACAACTTTTACTAATTTCTTTTTATCCTATCTTTACACATAAGGGTACTTTGTTCTTAGCTTTTTTCATATTTTTGTAAATTCTGAACACTCGGTAGGATATAAATTTGAAAAAATAATATGCTTTTTGGTCGTTTGACAACAACAAATAACTTTTTTTCATAAACCCACAAAGAAAAAAGATTTTCCTCTTCGATAGTCAATCCGTGGACACACTGTATATTATTTTTTACTCGATTTTTTATATTGATTAAGCATCATTTGGGCATTTCAAAAGTCAATATTTTTAATTTACTTTGTTTACTAATTTTTATTTACTTTATTTGTAACAGTAGTCATATTATGTTCTTGTGAATGAATTCTTGTTAAAACATGATTTGAAGTTGATTTTGAATTTTGTGCAGACAGGTTTAAATGTTTGTTAGGTTTTTAAGTAACTTAATTAAAATGTTTTATTACTGTTTTTAATATATAATAAAATTAAAACTCAGTTACCTGAATAAATATATTTTTATTTTGTGTCTAGAAAGTAAGATGCACTATTTGTGAATTCAAGAAATGTATATTAGTTTCTTGAATACTTGTTAATGAATACTTGGTATAACATGTTTTAAAGTTGATTTTGAATTTTGTGCAGAGATGTTTAAATGTTTGTTAGGTTTTTAAGTAACTTAAACTAAACTTAACTAAAAATGTTTTATTACTGTTTTCTTAATATATAATAAAATTAAAACTCAGTTACCTGAATAAATATATTTTTATTTTGTGCCTAGTAACAAACCTACACTAGTACTTATATCTCCCTTTACAAAAATATACTAATTAAAAATGCAAGTAAATAAAGGTGTCAAGTAATAAAACTATTATTTATAAATTTGATTTTTTAATAATGAAATTAATTATCGAAAGAACCTTATTATATACTAAAAATTGCGGCAAACTAAACAAACAGGAATATATTGGTTTATTACACTACTATTGTCTTTATTCTGGTAAGTAGTGGCAACGATTTGGTAGTTTATATAGTGATAAAATTCATGATAACGGCCAAATATTCGGAACGAAACGTTACCAGTTATGAAAATAATAAATATAATTATAATAGAATATGTTGCCATAACAAGACTTACCATAAAAAATTGGTATCTATAACAATTAATTTATGTTTTAGTTTACAACAAAATTAGTACGTATAGCTAGTAACGACAGCTACCATAGTAAATTTACTGGTATCGGGTAGAATAATTATTTTAACTACAATGGTAAAACTAGTCCTCCGCAGCAATATGCATATTCAGTGCAACTAAGTATATCTGGTTCCTCTAAGAATAAAATATTTTACTAGTACTAATCAAGATTGTCGGATACCATTACTATAATTCTTGTAATAACCAACCAAATTAGTAATGGCCACTAGGATTGAACTAGTTATCAATGCCGGAATCGGCCTAGCAATAAAATTTAGTATCCGTTACTAAATTTCTTCTTGAAGCTATTTTAACAAACTTTTCTAGTCTTGGAAACTAAGATTCTAGTATGGTATGCTAGTACAGTTTTTAGAGTGTATGTATCCAAAATGGTTTTCATATTTATGCAGTGACATTACACAGAAGTGACAGTGACTGATGGAACAAAAAAAATCGTAGTTTGATCAAAAATGAGTAATATAATAAGTTCATTACATCACTCAGTACAATAATATAGTATATTACATAACGCAAACAGGCTAAAATGGGTTATGTAATAAGCTCTTTTCGTGTGGGTCTTATATAAATAATTTTAAATATTTTTGTTTCAATTTATCAGAACTAAAATTAAATGAGATGAATTCAATCTAGCAATAATATGTATATACTGCACGTGCATACGAACATACATATTATACAATGTACTGTATGTTTGCTTTGAAATTCTTATTTTTTTAAATATTCGGAATTTATTGATTGCTTCATATTTTCTATTTTATATTAATTAAGATTCACATTTTAGTAGCAATTGAGAAATATTTGTAGACTTGTCAAAATTGGTAACATTATTAAAAAAGTCTCTCAAACTTGGGTACACAGTAAAAAATATCCACCTGGTAAAAAATCATTTCAGGAGTGGTAAAAAGAAGTAGTGTTAATGTTCACACCCAGATCAACATAACTTACCACATTTTTACATTCATATGGGACCAAACTTGTTGTATTAAATTTGCCTATAAAATTAACTCTTTAAAAAGTTAATTTTGATGAATGGGTGTTATTTATTTCATTTTACACTCTATCAGGAAAATTAAATACAAAGACAATTAATAACACCATATTAGCGTGTAAAGAAACCCCGCTAGAAGGTTATTTTAACACATTGAGTGTAAAACTTATTCTTTAATCGTTTTTTTACACGGCCCCGGGTAAAAATACCTAAACCCGTGTGACTGAAAAGACAGGCGGCAACGAGTGGTGTGAAATTCTATGAATTGAAAGATGACGCCGACGCTAAGGTCAAATTTAACTTTCAAGTCAGTCTGATTGTGCTCTTTGAACGTGATATAGAATAATGTTATATTTAAATTGAAATATTGAAACAAAGCAAAGTTCTGTAAATTGCCAAATGAGGGTGCCTCTTATGAGGATCTAGTTAAATTGGGTAAGAATAATAACGAAATTTAATAGAAACGCCATTTTTAAGAAACTAAGTGGGTATTTGCATTGCTACAGTTTTCCCTTTATTTTTTAAATTATTCTGATATAAGCTTATAACATAAATGTATTCCTTTTTTATATAAATACTTAGGTACCTACCTGCATATTTTACTTCATAGATCTCTAAATAAATATACGATTAATATAATACTCGTCATTTTCGTTCTTTTATATTGTTCCAAAGAATACTTTTATTTAGTTGTTTAGTGTTCTATGTATACATATTATATTTATTATGTTATTTGTTTTGTTAAACTTAACAATGAGGTACATTAAACGTAAATAAATATATGTTTAATTTACTAACTAGATATAATAATAAGTGTAAAAAAATCATAGGGTTCTCCAGTTCTGTTGTAACCATCATTTTGTTTATAAATAAAGGATAAATAATTCTTAATATTTTCATTCATTTAACAGACCTTTTCCAATCGATCTGAAGATTTATTTGTATTAGGAGCTACTACTTTCGGCTTTAATTAATCATGTATCAAACTAAGCAGAGGTCAATAATGTAAAACATTTTGAATGCATAATTTTTTACATTTTAATTATAAACGCCCGGTTAGTTTGATATGGGATTAAATAACTTAAACAAAGTGAAAAGTATTCTAACCCTGGGTAGATTATTTTATTACACTAACTATAGTAAAGTCACACCCAAATAAAATAAAATTTACACTACAATAATATGATATTTACACTAATTAATCACAAATTACCATTAAAAAATGGTTAACTTACACGTCTCATTATTTCTTTTACACCCTAGAAGGATAGGTTTACAATCTGTGAGTTTAATTTACACTCGATCGTGTAAATGTACCTACCCATAAATAAGAAGAATTAACACTCATCAAAAAGTAAAAAACCATTTAAAAATATCTTTTTACGAGATATACTGATTGGTTAATATACCCTATTGAGTGTGGTCCTATATGTACCACCATTGAGTGTTAAATTTAACATTCAGTTTTTTACTGTGAAGGCTTTAGATAGGTTTGATATTTTCGACAATAGAGCAAGATCAGGTTCCTCTTCCTCTGTTTCAGTGTTGGGAATAGTTTCATGCATCTCTTTCTGTTGGCAAATCGTTATCAATAGAGGCAAATTGTTTTAAGTTCACAAATGTGTCCATAATTTTAGGTTAGTTCACAACTGCTTGTGCGAGCGGAATATTATCTTCTTCATCGAAGTCGTCGTGTGTTATACGGCCTTCATAAAACATTTTTTTATTGTCATTAGGGACAAATTGCGCCAGGCCACCAAAACCGATACCAAGGCGTTAGTTATGGAATATTATTATCGATTTCTTAAAGAGGACAATCGCTGTCTATGCATGTTGAAAGCCTCTTAATAAGGTAACTTCTGTAGAGCATTTTAAAATTCTGAATAATGCCTTGGTCCAAAGGTTGGCAATGTGAGGTAGTATTGGGTGGAAGAAACAATAGTTTAACATTATTTAGTGTAATTTTGGGATGACATGTAGAATCACCGGTCCAAGTATGCGAGCACATTTTCCAGTGCCTTGTATAACAAAATAAAATTAAATCAAAGACCACTTATTAATATGCCACTGACACAGCAATCCATCACATAATATATATTACCTATATAAATGATTTGGTTTATAATGAATATAAATACAAATTTCTTTTCCACCATTTAAAATTAAAAATCTGCAATGCAGCTCACTCGTTGTTCTGTTTGAACGGGAAAATTTCCATTACTGTCGTCAATTCGGGCGTAAAAAGTAAAATCAAATTCGAAACGGGTTTCTCCGTAAACGAATGTTCTTGTCAAACCCCAGATCTGTTTGCATTTCCGTTAGAGCGAACGTACCTTTTAGAAAAAATAACACGGAGATCTATTTCAGTTCGAGAATCCCCAGGTCTGTCTGGAACTTTTGTCAATACCACGCGAACATATAGAAAATCAGAATTTTAATTTCAGCAAGTAGGTAACTTATTGCCATTTCTTGCTAAATTAAATCAATATCTCTTAACCTACATAAGCGCTGGCCTAAGCTGAACAACAGTAGCAATTAATAGGTACCATTGCGGCTAGAAAATATTGACAAAATATCTCCTGGACTAATATAGGTAAATATCTAATAAATTAATGGTCCATTATTCATAGCGTGTAAGTAATAGTTATTTATGGTACTAGTGTGTTATGTTGAAAATAAGTCACGCGAGAAAGATTTATACCAAGAGGCCGTCAGGCCGAGTGGTATAAATTCTCAAGTGACGTAGGAAACAACACACGAGTGGCATACAATGTTTTATCCAACAAGTGGAAGAAATCGTTTTTTTATTAGATAATAATTAATAAGTTTCGTGATCAAATCAAAGCAACTTGCGTCTCAGTACCCTATACATGTCAGAATGACTTGACAGTGACTTTTTTACATTTTGGTCAAAGTTGGTTGATTGTTTGGTTGCCACGGGCATGATACAGTATTAGCAAATGTTTAAATAAATTTTGACACTTGTCAGTTTTCCCTGCAAAAAAGGGAAGCTTTTCTGAAGAAAAAAACCTATAGAAAATGGAGGAAACCGATGAAAATGACGTTCCTGAGGACATCCTTACGAAAGCGGAAGAAGCAGCGATGCAGATTTTGCCAGAAAAGTCCCGAGATGCTTACGACAAGGAGTTTAAAATGCTTGAGTCTTGGATGAATTCACGGAAGATAAAAGGTATCGATGAAAATATTCCACTGGCTTAATTTTTACATGTGCAAAAAAAAATAGCCCCATCGTCGCTATGGACCAAATACTCGATGCTTCGCTCGACTATTCACCTGTATAAAAAAAAGACATTTCAAAATATGGCAAACTAACGAGCTTTTTGAAAAGCAAATCACAGGGATACAAACCAAAGAAGTCCAAGACATTAGAACGACCTGAAATAAAGAAGTTTTTGAACGAAGCTTCCGACGACGAGTACTTGTTGATGAAAGTGGCTTTGATAATGGGGATTAGCGGTGCTTGTAGATGCGACGAATTAGTCAATTTGAAAATAGAAAATATTCAAGACAAAGGGAAATATTTTCACGTAGTTTTGCCAGACACTAAAACCAAGAAATCGAGAAGTTTCACCATACTTGAAGAAGGATTTCCAGTCAACCCGATCAATTTGTGTAAAAAATACATATCTTTGAGACCAAAGAATACTAGTTCTAGCCGCTCTTTTGTTTTTTACAAAAATGGTAGGTGTACCAGCCAGTGTGTGGGAATAAATACGTTGTCGAAAATACCTTCAAGAATTGCAATGTTTTTCAAATTGGAGAAACCAGCGCTCTACACCGGACACTGCCTGAGAAGGTCTTCGGCGACTCTTTTGGCCAATGCAGGGGCTAACATGACTACTTTGAAGCGTCACGGAGGATGGAAGTTCTCGACGGTAGCAGAAGGATACTTAGAAGAATCGGTGTATAACAAAATACAAATTGCAGAAAAAATACAAGGTTCTAATGTGTCGGCGTCTTCTAGCACTATGAGCAGCTGTACCGATATTGGAGCATCTGGTTCCAATGAACCAACGAATTTTACAATGACTTCAAATTCGAATAAACCGTTAGCGTTTTTCTTTAATTTCAATATTAATGTGAATTCTGCTTGTAATAGTAATAAATAAATAGAATACTACTTTAAATATGAACGTGAGTTATTTGATAGTTTACTTGTCTAAAATGACATTGATAATGACAATTATAACTGTCATGTGTTGGATAAAAATTATAATCATCAAAGTGTACTTTGCATCTAAGGCCGTACTGCTTAGCGATAGAGTTTAATACCTGTTGGGTGTCAGTAAATACCAGCAAAGTAATTTGATTTAATTGCTAATTTATCCAATTTTATGAATAACTCACGCAATGGGTTTTACGGAATAGTACAAACATTCATGGTAGAAGCGTCTTTTCGGAACGGGGTTCGAGCAAATGGTGAGTGGCAATACCCACCCAGATCACCTTGTTTGACGGTTATTTTCCTCATTTGAAGAACAATATTTTTAAAACAAGGACAAAATCAAAGGTTAGAAATTAATGAAGCTAAAATTTTTTTGTAACGACTCAATTAGAGGAAAATATCTAGCTTCCAAATTTGTAAAAGTATGACTGGAAGAAGAAATACTGCAAATAAAAGTAAAAATGTGTCAAAATTGGATATTTTTTTATGTCAAAATAAAAAGTCAAAATGTTCCATCACAGCAGAAGAAATAGGATCAGATGAGGAATATTCAGCAACAAAGTATCCATCGGATTCAAAATATAATGACTTCCTTAAAAACTTTAAAATTAACAGTCAGGAAATAAGGGAGGCAGGTAGATCAACTTGTCCCATAAATACTGAAAAAATTAATGAACAAAATTTAATATGTATCCTAAATGAAATGAAATATTGATAAGAAGATTGGCCGACACAAGCATCAAAGAATAAAAGAAGTTAAAGGCACTGCCTGACTTAGAAGTCAAAGAAGATCCCGAATAAGAACTCAATAGACTATATGAACTATCAATTTGAATTATTGAGAGACACCACAAAAAATGTTCAAATTTTAACAGAAGAATCACAACAGGTAAAAACAGAAAATATTAAATTAAAACAGGATATGGTAAAGTTGAATCAAAAGGTTGATAGTTTTCAACAAGAACAAAAAAATAAAAATCTAATCATTTCTGGGCTTGAAATAGAGGAAACAAATTTGAAACCAACAATTAATTAACTACTGCAACATATTGGAATTACAGTAGAAAAAAGTGATATTGAAGATATAATAAAATTAAAAAGTAAAAATAAAGTTTCGCCGATTTTGATAAATCTAAAGAACAAGTGAATTAAAAACAATATTAAGTCTACAAAGTGAAAAAAAAATAATTTTAATGAAGAATTGTCTCAAGAAAAACAAAATCTACTAAGACTGGCAAGACAGAAAAAAAAAGAATTAAACTTTCGATATGCATGGTCAAAAGATGGAATAATTTTTTTAAGAAAAACTCAAAACTCTAAAGTTATAATAGTAAATTCAGAAGACGACTTGATTACTAGTAATTTGACAAAAAAATTCTATATGTGATATTTTCATTTTTATTTTTTTTTTTTTTTTTCATAATTTTATTGTTGCATTTATTTAATCAGAGTACTTATATTTTATGTTACTTGAAAAAGAAAACATGAATTGTTTATACATTAATATTAGAAGTCTGAGAAAAAAAATTAATGAAGTGAAATTATTGCTTTTAAAAAATAACATTGATGTTCTTTTTCTACCAGAAACATGGTTATATCCAAATGAGAGTGATGTAGTTATAGCGCTGTACAGTGTTGTCGTGAAACAAGAGGTGGAGGTATAGCAATATATTTAAAAAATAATATAAATTTTGAAAATAATCAATTTATAATTATAAATTTGCCAGATTTGAATTTTAATATGGGTGTTACCTATAAGCCACCATCATCTAACACTAAAAACTTTATAAATGATTTTGATTCAATATTGCATAAATATATAAAAATGTATTTATGTTGGGTGACATGAACATAAATATATTAGAAAAACATAATACAAATATTTGTTATATGAACATGCTAAATAGTAATGGGTTCAAAATATTAAATGACTTAAATTTACCAACTAGAGTAATTTTGAATAAATCAAATTCAATTATTGACCATATTATTAGTAATTATAAATTGTCTGTTGACATAAAACTTGAAGATCATATATTATCGGACCATAAAATAATATTTATGAACATTGCTAACGTTTTTTTAAAACAAAAGGTTACCAAACAGATATATGAAGTTAAATTTACAAATTTTATAAACACCAATTAAACACTTAAAGATAGATTAAAATTATTGCATGGATCAGATATAACATTTGAACCTTTAAATAATATTATAAAGGAGAAGATTGATAAAAACTCAATTATAAAGAAGTATAAATACTGTTTTAATTTAAGTGAAGGTTGGTTTACAAAAGAACCTGCAGATCTTATTTCAGAACGAAATAAAATATATAAATTATTTAAAAAGTATCCACTAAATAATTATTTAAAAAATAAATTATTTAAATTAGAAATTAAAGTAAGAAATTTAGTGAAATTTAATAAAAATAAATTTTATTAAATGAGACTTAAGGGAAACCCTAAAAATATTTGGAATGTTTTAAAAGAAATGAATAACTTTAAAAAAAGTCATTAAATCAGAACATTTAATTTGATAATAATGGAAAAAAATACCAGATGAAGCAAAACAAGCAAATCTTTTTAATGACCATTTAACTAGCATAGCTAAAAAGATTATTAATAAATATAACAGCCCAATAAATAGATTTAAAAAAAAATCATAGTAAGGAAAATAATTTAGCAAATATGTACATAAGGATAACTAATAAGACAGAAGTTTTGGAAATTATAGATTCATTAAAATCAAATTCAGCACCTGGTTTAGACGGTATAAAACCAAAACATTTAAAAATAATTAAACATACTGTAAGCCCTTATATAGTCTTATTAATTAATAAATGCATGGACTCTGGAATATTTTTTATAGAGTTAATGATTGCTAGAATTACCCCAGTATATAAATTTGATGATAAAAGTGATTTAAATAATTACAGACCTATTTCTGTTTTACCAATACTATCAAAAGTTTTTGAAAAAATCTTACATGAACGGCTATTATGTTTTTTAAATAACATAAATTTTATTAGCGAGAACCAACATGAGTTTCAAAAGAAAAAAAAAATACGGAAATAGCAGTTATAGAATTATTAGAATTTATTTATAAAGAAATAGATAAGAAAAAAAAATATCAATTGTTTATTTTTAGATTTTCGTAAAACCTTTGATGTAGTGAGCCATAATATTCTTCTTGAAAAACTGTATAATATAGGTGTAAAAGAAAATTGTTTCAAATTATTTCAAAATTATTTACAACAGAGATATCAAATTACGCAAATTAACGGAATTCGAAGTAGTAGAAATTTAATAAAGTATGGGGTTCCTCAAGGGTCACTCTTGGGACCACTGCTATTTTTAATTTATATAAATGACATTATTCATTTAAATTTAGTTGGTAAAATTTTATTTTATGCTGATGATATTGGTATTTTTTATAACGGAAATGAAATTAACAATATTGAATCTATGAAAAATGATATTAAAATAATTGAAAAATAGTGTAATTATAATGATTTTTTTTAAGTAAGGATAAATGTTTCTATTTAAAAATAGGAAGACTGGAAGATAATAATTTACAAGATATTGAAATAAATAACTCAAAAATTAAAATAGTTAAAAATTATAAGCATTTAGGATTAATTCTTGATGGTGATTTAAATTTTAATGAACATATTAATCAAATCATATGTAAATTAAATAGGTATTGTCGCATGTTTAGAAAAATTTCCTATTATTTAAATACGCATAAAAAAAATTACTGTATTATAGTTATGTACATAGCAATTTAACTTATTTAGCATCGATATGGGAAGAAACTAAAAAATATAATTTATATAAATTGCAAAGATGTCAAAATAAAATTATTAAAGTATTAAATAATTATCCATATGATACAAATACTGAACTCATTTATAATAAAACAAAATACTTCGATTTAAACGACATAATTTTATACCAAAAAATATATATAATATACAAAATGGTAAACAAATTTATTTTGACAAACATCAGCTTTATTAAAACAACAGATATACACAATTATTATAATCTTTCTAAAAATCATTTTTTTTTAGTTCTACGAGCACAACAAGGAGTAAAAGTGCTATAACTCATAATGGATTAATTGAATACAAGAAAATTCCTCAAAGTTTAAAAGCAATAAAAAATATAGTAATATTTAACAAACATCTAAAAGCATATATATTGAAAAAAAAATAATGATAATAACAATGAATAAAAATGAAAACAAATAGGGATTATAAATATGATTATATTTTTTTAAGAAATCCAATATAAAATCTTTGTATTTTCATAGGACTCTAAAAATAAATATCTTTTACCATAAAACACTAGTTAAAATTTAGAACAGTTACAAAAAAAGATTATCTAAGAATGTGGTAACATTTCTCCAGAATTGCTGGTCAATATTTTCGAAAATATGAAGAGAATTGAATAAACAACAAAAATAGAGTTATATTTGTTTACTTATTTTAATATTCATCAGCTTGGCATACCATGTCAAAATATAAATTTGACACAATCTTAACCTATATTTGGTTAGATATGAGGGACATAGAAGCAAAACCTGCAATCTCCACATTTTGGTAAATTTGAGTTAATTGGGGAATATGAATCCTTATGAACTACAATTATACAAAATATTTTATAGCAGAACTAGCATTATCTAGCCCAAGCTCAATGGTAAATATAAGGTGTATTTGCAAAAAAAACCGGCTCCGTTGCTCCGAATATTGCAAAAAGCGGCAATCTTCATTCCGACCAACTACATGCGTCGCAACCTGCTTTAACTTTGAAGGTACGTTAATGTACTACTAATTATATACTATGGAGATAAATGACGAAAGTTGGAAACCCTTTCTTTAAGTAATATTTCGAAAACAAATAATCAGCAAATAAATTCTAATGGAAATAAAATAAATAAGACAGATTAAACCTTTTCTGAAGGAGAAACAGACGCTTGTTCAGAAATAACCGACTTACCTAGATATTTAAATAAAAATGTTTTGAAAAATGCCAATTTCTGTAGAACCATTATTACATAAAATGTATTTTACTTTAAAATACACAGTTATGCTTGGAAAAAGTATGTCTCCTTTATTTGAAATATGTACATTCTTTATTTTTTTTTATATATCAAAACCAGCAATATCCAATTACTTGAAGCAAACCCGGCAATCTCCAAATTTTAATTGATTATTACGATAGACGACCGTTTATGGTTGATTTTTGCGCTGTTGCCATGTTTACATGTATCGATAATATGATCGATATTTTCCTTTTCCAAATTCAAAAAGATAATTTTAAGATATAACAACACATATATTATATATCTATAACCAATATATTGCTAGAACCGTGTTACAGAAATGTTTCCAGCATGCGGCGTTTTCCGGAACTGTTGAGCTTGCGCACTTCGCGTGTACGTCAGGTCCGGCTTTAAAATTATTTAACTTAATGTGTTTGAATAGGTATTGATCTATAAAAAAAAAGCAATTATAGTAAATCTTGGTATAATAGAAGATGTAAGGTATCAATTTTCCCGAAGAAGCAATACACTTCAAAAAATTATGAAAATTTCGGGAGTTGCGTATTTTGGGGCGTAAATACAGAAATTGAAATTTCGAATTAGAATTTAGTTTCTGGCAGAGTTCCGTAAGTAATATAATCGTGAAAAGTCTTAATGCAGCGCATTATAAAAACTATAAAACAGTGAAACAAACAATTATGCTATTAATATATCTATTAATATTATAAAACTACAGTTTTTAGGAGAAAAAATGTTAATGTTCAGCGCACTAGAAAAAAAAAACAAAAGAGGGGTAATAGAAGAAGTATTTGGTAATATTATGTAATCTTTAAACAAAAATAAAGGTTTTTACGTTAAAATATGGAGGCAACAGTAAAATAGCAGCCGTATTGATGAAACACATAATATTAATGCACAATTAGATATACTGTAAATTATTTTGTTAGGGTGGCAAGAAGAGAAAAGCATTTTTAAAATATTTCACAACTAGACATTCAATAACCGATGCGCGCCGTGAATAAGGATGGTATTCATACATTGCCATTGGAAATATCTTTAAATGGGTACATAGGTACATATTATTAAGGTCTCTACATTGCATTTCAGGCGAAAAATTAAATTGATCTACCTTTGACAAGCAACAATGTTTAAGAAAGCGTTTTTTACTATAAAAGAATATCCCACGCGAGACTTTAGATCAGGGATGCACATAACGCGGCTCGCTGTCGATATTTATGCGGCCCGCCAACGAATTTTAAAAGCGATATTTATGCGGCCTGCCAATGAATTTTAAAAGTATTCACTCGCCACGGTCCGGTCTAAGCATATGTTACGAGACTAGAAATCTGTCGCATCAACTAGATTACTTTAAGATTCGCGAAACACGTCGGTTGTATCCCCGAACAAAGTGGAAGGTTCTTGATGTTTGGTAACTCGTATAAATACGACGCATCGCCAGCTACCGGGGCAGTTAAGTTTTAACTACGGACAAGCGAACGTTATACTGATTGAGAACTGTAATCGGTGACGAGTAAATATTTCGTCGTTCGAACTTGGCTTCTACCTACGTAACAATATAATATCAATTTTGATATGGATAAACCAAGCCCCAGTATGAAACGTAGTCGTAAGGTTGAAGATGAAAATCGACAGTTTCAAGATATTTGGACCGAAAAATACTTTTTTATTTCATCGCATAACAAAATTGTCTGTTTAATATGCAAGAGTAGTGTTTCTGTTTCGAAGGAATACAATGTAAAAAGGCACTAGGACACCCAGCATCCTGCTTTTACCAAATTAACTGGCGAAAATCGAACGCAAAGAATTTCCACTTTACAACGGGAACTAATAGGCCAGCAAGCTATGTTTACAAAACCAATTCAAGATGCTGAAACAGCTACTGAAGTTAGCTTTGAAATATCTCGAATAATGGCGAAAACTTGTAGGCCTTTTAAAGATGGTGAGTTTGTTAAGCAATATTTAGATATCGCCGCAAAAAAAATTTGTCTGGAAAATGTAAAGAAGTTTGAAAAAATTCAGTTAAATCGGATTACTGTTCAAAGAAGAATTACCGCATTAGCAGCTGATATAGAAGAGCAATTAGTTACGAAATCGAGAGGTTTTGAGTATTTTTCTATAGCACTCGACGAATCTACACATATAAGTTCCACTGCTCAACTCTTAATATTTTTACGAGGTGTAACGCAAAATTTTGAAGTGAGCGAAGAACTGATTGGTATGAGTTCTTTGACAAGTCAAACCAAGGGGAGTCACATGCTCAAAGCTCTTCTGGAAAAATGTTCTATAATGGATTTGGATTTAACAAAAATATCTGGAATTACGACTGACGGAGCACATCTGGGATCCTAACTATGTTAAAAAAATATTTACAAACTAAAAACATAAATACCAAGAAACTAATGCAGTTTCATTGCATTATACATCAAGAGGCCCTCTGTTCAAAATTTTTGAGATTTGAAAATGTGATGAAAGTTGTAGTACCTACTGTAAACTTTATAAAATCACGAGGTCTCAATCACCGACAATTCAAACAATTTCTCGAGGATATTTAAAGCGAATATGGTGATCTCCTGTTTTACACTGAAGTAAGGTGACTAAGTCGTGGGTTGACACTACAGCGGTTTCTTAACTTGATTAAAGAAATCCAATCGTCCTTTCAATGCAAATTGAGTCTTTTCAGGACAAAAATCAATACAGCGAATTACAGCCATTTTCCGAATTACAAAAAAATTATGGAGAAAGTCAATAAAACTGACGTCAATTTCGCTCATGTTGAAAAAATTGATATTTTGATACAAGCTTTTCAAAATCGTTTTGTAGACTTGTACGTTTTGTAGACAATGCAGCTGGAATTAGCAGACATGCAAAATGATGATAGTTTACGAAATAAATTTAATGAGGGTAATTTACTCAATTTCTACCATTGTGTTGATAAAAACGCTTATAAAGAGTTGCGAATAAATGCATTGAAATGCGTAAGCTTATTTGGATCGACGTATATTTGTGAACAAACGTGTTCAGTGATGAAACTAAACAAAACGAAAAACCTCGCGAAAAACCGAAATCGTCTGGCAAATGAAAATTTGGAAGCAATTTTACGTGTGACGATAAGTAATATGGAGCCAAATATAAAAAACTTGTTAGTTCAATGCAATGTCATGCATCAAAATAATAAAACATGAAATATTACATTGTAATGATTAGATTACCTTACGATTACATAATTACAACAAACATTTTTGAAGGTTCTCTCATTTTTATCATTGTATTTTATACTATTTAAAAATAAAATTTTTTGTGTTAATAAGTATTGTTTGTAGTGGCCCGTCCTTGGCTTATGTTTTTCCCGAGTGGCCCCTAGCAGAGAATGTGCTACCTTCACATAGTTTCTAATGAAAACAAACAAACTGACAAATGGACTGTCTACACTAAGAAATCTGCCACTGTCAATAAAAGAGAATCCTGGAATGGGTGCCCAGAAGCACCAAGCAATAGGAAGAAATAAGGAAGCGGATATGTTTGCCAAAAAGAAAGCGAAAACAACCTAAAAAAAATTGGTTCTGAACGAGTGTCCCTTATCAGATATTTATCTTTAACTCTTTAATATTCAACTAAAGGAAAATATATGTTGTGAAAATCCAGATGTTTATATTTTCCAATAAAACAAAAATTCATTTTGGCCAAATAAATCGTGAAGCTCCATTTAATGTATATTATTGATTCAAAGCGACGCTATGTGGTATGGCATATCAATATTCTAGGATCTATAAAAACATTGAATTCAAACTTTTGATCCAAATGTACAATGCATATACCTTGAGCAAGACGGGAATAACTGTTTTCTTTAGTGCTTCAAAGAAACAGTTTCCATTTAAATTTTAAATTGGTTTCTGTAAAATGCCTTAAAATATTTCTCTGGTATTTTAAAATAGTACATTTAATGCACACTTTAGACAGTTTTATTTTTATTTTTCGTATTATATAGGCTGCGATATACCACAATTTCCATTTGTTTTGTTCCCAGTATGTTTGATTGTTTGTTCATTATGTTGTTTTTTTGTCGGTTTGTAGTATAGTATTATTTTTTACGAAGTAAAATCCCATATTTCAGGCAAACAACAATAACATTGTTTGGAAAATACGAAGCGCAATTAAAAGTGACAAAGAGTTACCAAGAAAACCACTTTATTATAATAGTTATGACCAATCTAACAGAATGGGACAATGTAGTTCTAAATTAAGGTTAACGGTAATGTGTTTGTTTTCCAACCATTAACAGAAACTCATTTATTACAAAAATAACTCAATTAATTTTGTAAACCACTTTGATCGTTATCGTTTTTCGTGTTATTTAAGAAAGGGTTTTCATAGATAATTACAGGAATTGAGTCAAGTATAAAAAATGAAAACGTATTATTTCAGGTTTGTTCCTTTTTAAGCCCCGAAAATAAGAAAAAGTGAATAACGACAACCTGTAAAAACAGTTTCAAATTTGCAGAAAAATATGACTTTCTTGTTGAGCAATGGCTAATATTAGTGAAAATTTAAATACAAGTGAAAAGAAGAAAAACAAAAATATGAAGTGGAAAAATTAAAATTGGAAATTGATATCTAAAAGAGACAATTAAACAATAATTAAATAGAAAAATTGGTTGTGTTATAGTTTCTTTGCATGGTTGTTACATCTATTCTAGTTAAATTCAACAATACATCCTTTATTAATTAACATTACGTATCCGTCTAGCTACCTAAAAAAAAATATTTAAAAATCGAATTATTTTTAAATGTCAACGGTGTTTAAATATATTGTTTTAGTCAAATCTAGTTCCCCCACGTGAAGGCTAAATCAATAAAAAATGCTGTGACCTTTATCAAAGTTGTTCAGTAAATACTCCCCACATTTCTACCTACTTGAATTTTTTGTGTCATTTCTCGTTTGGTTATCACAGAGACTAACTTACTTTTTGTAAATGGAACACCCTGCATGTGATTGCATATTAGGATTCTACTGGGAAAACTCTGCATTTTTTGATGTTCAAATTTCCACCTATCTGCAAGCGTTTCCGAGATAATGACAGCTTAAAAATGAAGAACTTCCTAATTATAATTATTCATACCTAATACCCACCAGCTGAGTCAAAGTGTTCTCATGACAGCGACCTAAAAGGTGCCAGTTTTGAGTTCCTGTTTAATTTTCTGTTGTTTGATTTCTTGTTTGTTTACACTATGGCTCATCTGAATGAGAAACAACGAGCTGAAATTATAATAATGAGCGGTTATGGAAATATGAAGAGATCGCAAGATGAGGTTTGTTAACTTTTCAATGAATTATATCCAAATAGGACTCTAATAAATCAGCCAACGGTATGTCGATTGGTAAATAAATTTCGAGAAACAGGCAGTGTTAGGGAAGCCGCTAGATCAGGTCGACCTACAACAGCAACCGGGGGAGACAAAGCTTTGAATATCATTCTCTCAATACATGAAAATTCAACACAATCGTCCAGGCTTATGGCAATGGATTTCAATGTGTCTCATCAGTCAGCGAAAAATTTGTTTAAGCAGGAGAAGTTGCATCCCTACAAGATAAAATTGGTGCACGAGTTAAACGAGGACGATATTGATAGAAAAGCTGAATTTTGTGAGCTGATGATGGAAAGATGCAATAACGATAATAACTTTGCAACAAATATCATTTCTCGGATGAAGCTACTTTGCATTTAAATAGCATTGTTAATAGACATAATTATGGTTATTGGTCTTCTGAGAATACTCACTGGTTCCAGGAAGGTCATACTCAGAGGCCCGAAAATATTGTGGGACCTATTTTCATAAATGGTAATTTGAATGGCGAAAAATATCTGGACCTCCTCAGGAATCACATAATTCCTTCTTACAGAATGATTTTACCGGGTGTAAATAATTGCTAACCTGCGCATTATGCGGCAAATGTTAGACAATACATAAGCGAACAATTTCCAGGACGTTGAATAGGCAGAAGAGGTGCTATTGACTGGCCAGCGCGATCCCCGGACTTAACCCCGCTCGACTTCTTTTTGCGGGGACACTTAAAGAACAAAGTCTAGACGTTAACCGCACAAATGACCTAGAATCTTTAAAAGTCAGAATTAATGCTGAAATTTGGGTCATTCCAGAGGACTTCCTTTTAAACGTTGTAGACGGAGTCAGGGATCGACTGGCGCTCTGCTTAGCAGAATATGGTGGTCATCTTGAACACCTGATCCACTGAAAAGGTTTCACTTCTTTATTATTCCGATGTTAAGTTGTTTAATTTTTTAGGCTATTTATTTTGTGATAATAAAGTTTGTTACAATTTTAAATAAATACAAATTTGAAATACAAAAAATTCAGAGTTTTCCCAGTAGAATCCAAATATTCAATCATATGCAGAGTATTTTTAAATTGCATTGAAAAAAGTAAGTTAGTCTATATGGCAACTAAATCAGAAATGACAGAAAAAATTCATGCAGGTAGAAATGTGGGCAATAATTTACTGAACAACTTTCATAAAGGTCACTTCTTCGCATACGAGGTAATTCAATAGTTACAGGCATTATGCCCGACTTTTTTGCCACTCTGTAAACAATATTCCGATTTTCTCCAAGGGGAAAAAGGAAAAAAAATACTATGTGTGACAGGTTATTTTAACCTGTGTCTAATTTTAGTTGTTTGTAATTATTTTTGTTCTTTATTTAGGTATCTCTTGCTTCTTAATTGCCTCCTACAGTCCTAACCATGTATAGAACTACATATATCTTATGTAATTTATGTTGTATTTAAGTATTTTGATGTTGCTGTTGTTATACTCTTATATTTGGTCATTATGATTTTAATTGTTACTTACCTTTGTCAACAAGTTTGACATTCTTAAGACAATAAAGGATTTTTTAATTGAACTGAATTGATTTAAAACCTAAACTAGGTTAGGTCGGACTTTTATTGATATTTGGGTCCTACGTTTGCGCGTATTACGTTAGTTCAGACGCAAATGATAAAGCTGAATTGTCAGCAGACAAACTCTGTGATTAACTAAGTGAAACTCCAAGTAATGACGTGCCTCGAGATGTTAGGGTCGCCAGAACAGTGCAAGTGTACAAGACAGTTAACCACCCCGTTCAGTTATTTCCCCAGGGTACGCTGAACGAGGTAAAGTCCCTTGTTAACTTCTCGAATTGGAAGAAAGCACCGGGTTTCGACGGTTTAAAGAATGCGGGATTGCGAAACTTAACCGACAGATCTTTAGGGAATATAGTAAATTTGTCCCAGGCGATAATCAAAGAAGGCCACTTCCACTATGGAAACATGCAAAAATCCTTATACAGAAGAAAGGTGAATAGCCCACGGCACCGACACGTTACAAACCCATCAGTCTGTTGTCTAGCCTGGGTAAAATAATCGAAATAAGTATTATTAAACGACTTTGTGTTTGAGCGAAATGAGCTGTCTGATGAACAGTTTGGATTCAGAGCTACAGTCAGGCGAACAACGCGTCTACCTTCAAACATTTTAAAGGGCTCCGGCAGACGAGCCCATACGGGATGTTAGTAAAGCCAGAACTACCTCATCAAGTTGGTAGCTTCCGCTCTTGAGAATAGAAGTTTTGCTGAGAGAACGAACTCTTATTTACGAAAAGCATCAGGGTGGGAGTGCCGCAAGGCTCACCTCTCGAGGTGTAATACACAGGGTGTCCCAGAAACATACGGACAAACTTTAAAGAATTTAAGGTTTTTTTTTGTCTAAAAAGCATATGTCCGCAAATGAGGCGTTTGGACTATAAAGCAATAAAATATTTTAAATCATATCCAAATGATTAAGATAATTCTTGGTTTAGTTGAACACCACTGTCTTTCGTTTAACATTTTTTGTTTCAACTACGCTTGTTGTTGGGAAGAAGAAACACTTCTTTATTGCAATAAACATTCCAAAGATGCCAATTTTAAGAGCGTAGTCATATTTGGAACTTATTTATTGTAACATTCGCTATATTGACTGTTAACTCAAAATCTGTATTGAAATGAATATTAATTTCTCATGTCAAGAACTTACCGATATGCAACACTTGCTTATGGTGCAGCAAATTGTAATGGAAGAGAAGCTGCACGCTTATATGAACACAGATATCCGGAATGCCGCCAACCTCATCATATAACCTTTGCTTCCATCCATCGTCGCCTTAGAGAAAGTGGGAACCTGTATCATCCTGGTTGTTGGTCGTCCAAGAACAACTCGTACGGCGGAATTTGAAGAAGGAGTTCTACACCGTGTAAAGCAAAATCAATTTGCAAGTGTTCGAGCAATTGCACACCATATGGGATCCTCTAAGCCGATGGTACAACGTGTCTTACGTGACCAACTTCTCTACCCCGACCATCTACAACGCGCCAATGGCTTTTGGGTCACAATTTAATAAAACCTCACTTCGGGAAAACAGTATTGTTTCCTGATGAGGCATGTTTCACGCGGAATGGTTATTTTAATAGTAAAAACAGCCACACCTGATGGACGAATGAGAGTTGCAGCACGTGGCTACATCTCGTGGCAACTACACGTATCAACCCAACCAGGACAGCGATAATCCATATAGGTTCAAACGCTGGCAAGGCGGCCCATTGCGGGCAAACTACGTTGGGTGTCGCTGGAAGCCAGTGTATCGGTTCAGCCTACCGAAAGCGTGTAAATTAAAGAACACAACTTAAAATAAGTTTGTGTATAGAGTTGTCCCTTATCCTTTCCGTCAGACCCAATCCTTGGACGCGTTTCGCCGTTTACGGCTCCTCAGCAAGGCTCCGGGTCTGACGAAAAGGTAAGGGACCTCAAAGTGCTTTAACACAGAAATGCAAATTGACGAATGAGAGTTGCAGCACGTGGCTACATCTCGTGGCAACCACACGTATCAACCCAACCAGGACAGCGAGAATCCATATAGGTTCAAACGCTGGCAAGGCGGCCCATTGCGGGCAAACTACGTTGGGTGTCGCTGGAAGCCAGTGTATCGGTTCAGCCTACCGAAAGCGTGTAAATTAAAGAACACAACTTAAAATAAGTTTGTGTATAGAGTTGTCCCTTATCCTTTCCGTCAGACCCAATCCTTGGACGCGTTTCGCCGTTTACGGCTCCTCAGCAAGGCTCCGGGTCTGACGAAAAGGTAAGGGACCTCAAAGTGCTTTAACACAGAAATGCAAATTGACGAATGAGAGTTGCAGCACGTGGCTACATCTCGTGGCAACCACACGTATCAACCCAACCAGGACAGCGAGAATCCATATAGGTTCAAACGCTGGCAAGGCGGCCCATTGCGGGCAAACTACGTTGGGTGTCGCTGGAAGCCAGTGTATCGGTTCAGCCTACCGAAAGCGTGTAAATTAAAGAACACAACAGCCTTGCTGAGGAGCCGTAAACGGCGAAACGCGTCCAAGGATTGGGTCTGACGGAAAGGATAAGGGACAACTCTATACACAAACTTATTTTAAGTTGTGTTCTTTAATTAACACCTGATGGAGCTTCTCACACTGTGGTTTCTAGAAGACACCAGCAACAATTTTCTATTAACATATGGGCTGGTATTCTTGGAGACAATCTAATAGTTCACCTGCTGCCTGCTTGTTTGAACGCAAAAATTTGTCTTCATTTTCTGCAAAATGTTTTGCCTCTATTATTAGAAAATGTTCCTTTAGACATGTGGTTTCAACTACTTTTGGTTAGAATCTGCGCCAGTATCTGGACTAGCGATTTCCCCATCGATGGACTAAAAGAGGAGGTTGACTTGCCAGGCCTGCGCGTTCTCCCGATCTGAACCCCCTGGACTTTATCCTTTGAAGTTATCTGAAATCTTCAGTCTACGAAATGCCTCTTCGTAATGAGGGAGATCTCTCAGCAAGAATATTGGCCAGTTTTACACATGTAGAAGCTATTCCCGGAATATTCCATAGAGTCCGCGAGGCAATGAATGGATAAGGTGTAAGAACCAAACGAAGATGCAATTGATGTTAAAGGTTTTAGCCCAACATTCAATAACCCGAATACGTTAGTTAATTAACTTTTGATTTCATCCTAGAAATTAGGGTGATTAGTCTAACTTTTGTTAATATTAATTTAACTGACGACGCATAAGTTTTTTTCAGTTAACCGGAGCTAGATGTTAATTTAACTAGAGTAAAAACCCTTCGGGGCATACAACAGTAAGTATACCGCATGAGATTTTAATACACATATTTATAGACATTTTTAGTGGCAACAATGAAATTGGTTTAAAGACGGAAATTTCTCATTTTGACTAATTACTTACCAGTACCATCATTGTATTGCAGGAACACGCAACAAAATGGTATATTTTCTTATTCTAACATTTTTTTAACAAGGTATTTTATTTGCTGTTGCCCAAGAAATTACATCTTTAAAAAAAGCATCTATCTGAATTAAAACAAACATAATTTTTACGTAAACATTGTTATTAAAGCAAATACAGGAAATAATAAAGCAGGATTTAATCTATTTGCAATTGCTACCGGCGAAAACCTAAATCAATATCTTGTTCTAATAAAAGCGTCGACGGTCGGGCATTAGTATCATCTTTTCGCACTCTCCGTTCACATTTATCAGGCCAGCTTGCCTTCCAGGCGAAGATGTATGAATTTACCACTCCCTGGAGACGTGCGAACCTCATATATAATCAATAGGAGGTCTTAGATGTCTGTGGCGCTCGCAGAAGCCACTAAATCATTATTTAGCCGGATGAGGAGGGTCAACAACTCGATAGACATCTATCACACTTTCGTATTTACCCGGTTTTACTTTGAGCTTTTATATGCTTTCTGAATTTATCTGTTGAATATTTAGTTCGAAAATAAGATGAAAGGAATATTATATACCTTTGATGGAGGTTTTATCGCGGATAATTTTTAATTTAAATATATGAATATTTAGTGTAGTCTTTCTTACAATGACAGGCTACTTGAGAAAGGACCAGGATTGAATTATTTCATTTGCAGAATGCTGACATTTCTTAGGTGAGAATAAAATTGAATAATGGTGCCCCAGAGCAATAAGATCAAGAATTTGTACTGCATTGTAGAAGTTCTGGGTTCAAAAACATACATACTTTAAGCTTCTGCAAGGCTGCAATGATTATTACTACAGCGTGACTATGCGTGACATTCCAACCCATACTGACGTCCATTAAAACAATTAATAACGTTATTAACCCTCCTTTGCACGGGTAGGTCAATTATTATGTGGATGCACGGGTGAGGCCTGTCAGGAAGAAATCTATTATAATAATTTTTTTTTTATTTTTATTTTAGATTTTTTAAAATTGGTAAAGGGTTCTTGCTTAGAGCCATTTTACCTTATAATTATATATTTCAGAACAAATTTAATTAAAAAGTTTTGTCAAAAATCAAGAAAAAGTAACGAACTGTCATTTTGTGACGTTTCGGTTTAAGTCAGTATTAAAAAAAAATTACACATAATATTAACATTAAAAAACTTTATTACTACAGAAGGGGGTATAAACCTTCAATTACTACATTAGTAAGCAATGAAAAAATAATGCAGAGGTTTGAATTTAAGCAATAAAATATAGGACATTTTCTTTGCACACTCAGTACAACGTGCTGTTATATATTTCATACAAAGCCAGTATTTACAAAATTTGCAAAAATACCTAGTTTTACGTCTTTTACAGTATTTACAGTAACCTCTTTTAGTTGGTGGTAGATCTGGTTGGTTATTTCGCAGCAGTTTGTCGGAGACTTCTGGGTAAATTTTGCTTGTTGCTCGTTTCGCAATATTTTCTTTTACTAACTCCAGTGCCAATTGTTTTAAAAATCTTCCGACTTGGGGTTTCAGGATTATTATGTCTTGTGACAACAAAGGCGTTAATGCCAGCAATGTTGAACATTCCAAAAAAAATTACTAATGGCCACCTTTTGGTGCCAGCATTATATGATGAACTCATTTTGTCCACTACATCAACTCCACGTTTTGTACGATTGTAGAATGTGCTTATTTCAGGTTTTTGTGCATCCCCTGTTATGTTATTAATTTGATCGTCATGATGTAAAGACGAAATGAGTAAAACGTTTTAAGCCTTTTTGGGCGCATAGTATACTACAGTTATGCAACTTCCAAAAACAATAACCGTAGAAGGCACTGGGCGGTCTCGTATTTGGGTTACAATAGCTGAAAGCTCGCGCTTATTTGATTTTATTGTACCTACAACGGCTAAATGTGACGTGTAAAATGTCCTCGCATCAACAGTTGGAAAAATTTTGATCCCATATTTACTGGATTTATTGGGAATATACATACGAAAACTGCACCTTCCCCAAAAAGCCAGAAGCATTTCATCTAATGTAACATACTCTCCCACTGAGTAATGTTGCTTGCAGTTTATAATAAAAACTTCTCGTATGGCTGCCAGTTTATCAGTAGTCAATCTCTCCCGTCTTGTATCCTTTTTATCAAATCTTATAGCTCTTATAAGAAATCGAAATCTTCTTTGTGACATAGCAGCTACAAAATTTCGGACCCCATGCCATCATCTCCATAAAATTCGCAAAGATTTTTTTTTGCTTATCGTTCTGGAAGGGCATCATGTTTATCTTTGTATTTGGTTGCAATTTCTTGAATATATAGGTTAGTATACTCTACTACAAGATCAACGATCCGATCAAAAAAAAGGTTCCAAGAACAATCTGTCATTGAGTTTTTTGCTTCTCGAATAGTACCAGGTAGATGAGAAACTATATTTTCTTGTGTTGTTCGAACATTACGTGGTGGAACAATTTTACGCCATTTAGTACCGTCTTTCACAAAATAAAATTGGCGCCTGTCATTTTCATCTTCTAGCTCTTGAACTTCATCACTTTCACCCTCCCATTCTTGTTCGGTGTCCGTTTCATGGTCACTAAACTCTTCATGGCCTGAATCACTCCCTGAACTTTCGGAAATAGGTGCTACTTCGATGTCACTGGGAACAGTATCGTAAAGATAAGCTAAACGTTGAACCTCTATTTGATAGGGATCCATTACTAATTTGCGGTGTAATTTTAGGCACAATACTAAAATTAATTTAGAAAAACTATCCACAGTAAAACGTTCGACACTAACTTATAAGAAAAACTCTTAAAAGTGAAGTCCACAATTAAATTTATTGCATTACGGGGAATCCCTGATGCGAATTCGGCAAATTACAGTAGCCTTAAAGCAGTAGCACAGTATGACGGAACTATACAGTAGCGACACGAGGCGATTTAGACAGACCCAAATTTCTCTGCGCAATGCGCGTAGCGGCCATCTTTTTAGTGACAAATAAGTCAGTCAGAAAGGTAAACAAAGCTTGTGTGGATTGTAGTTTGTTTAGTTTTTGTAAATTTATTGGTTTTTATCGTGCGTTTAAGTGTTTGAAGGTGCTTTGAAGTGTTTGTGCCGAACTTTTGCTGAGTTTCGATGGATGATCAATAAAAAATAAGGAGCAGATGTGCTTTAAATTGACTTTCTTTCAGTGTAAAAGCGATTTCAACATAAATTTTCATATGTTTTCTCAGTGTAATAGAGGACAATACCGTCATCCACGTCATCGTTCTGTCACTGAAACTGACCCCTGGAGATCAAAGGGACCGACAGCTCGTGTCGCTACTGTATAGTTCCGTTATACTGTGGCAGTAGTTTCACAAGAATAACAGTGGCGTGGTAAAAAATCGCTACCGATAAAAATTACATATTCGGACGGGTAAGGCCTGTGAGTGCCAACACAGCTACAACTAAAAAACTATTTAGGTTTTTTACAACACAGAATAAGTTGGCAATCCCTTTTTGCAAGTATGAAAGGTACCTAAGATTTCGGGATTATAACTCAAAAAATTTCAAAGTTATTTTCATAGCTCATACTGACTGGACTGATAGGCTTCACCTGTACAAAGGAGTGTTAGGTAATCGATAATAACTTTCCCAAACTTTAGTTAAATAATAAAAAAACAATGAAGGAAAATAAGCTTAATACTTTTATTACGTGTTCTTAGAAATTGATTTCCATTTCTGGCAGAAATCAGAAAATGATGATATTAACACCCAATCACCGATATCGGTTGCCGAGGTTTTATTACAGCCAGATATTGATTTAGGATTTTCGCCGCGACGGCAATTGCAGATAAATCAAATTCGCGGCACAATTTCCAAGTTAGATGTATCCATTCCTAGTAAAAAATAAATTATGGAACGAGAAATACTTTCCAGCATTTTCGCTGGCATTTTTACATTTCAATTTGTAACCTGTACTTCTTACGAAAATGGGATAACAACCAATAACTCATATTTAATAATGATAATGCCAATAAGAGTCAAATAAAGATTTACGGCGAAATTTGATTAATTGATACATCTTCGCCATCTTTATTTAACCTTCACTACAGGATATAGGCCTCCCAATTTGTCTTCAGTTGTTTCTGTTTTGGACTTCTCTAATCCATAACAACCCTGCAGTGGATTTGATGTCGTCTGTCAAGTGCGTCGGTGTTACCGTTACGGATAATTTCTCTCTAAATAGCCCTTTGATTTATTGTTAGCATTTCTATGCATTAATTCTTATTTTGCAATATCCCGGGTTAACCATAGTGCATGGGGATTTTCTTGTTATGTAAAATGTTCTCGACCTTCTCAAAGCCTTCTCATGCCAATGGGTTTCTTTTCTTTACTTACCACATCTAATTTTGTTTTTCGAAGGACAGTATACCGGGTGTTGCATCGTCGAGCGGGACATAGGAAATCCCATGTAATTTTAAATGGGGTCAATTATTGGCTTCCCTAATTATTTTAGAGAAAAATTCTATTTAGGTTTATTAAAGAGCACTAAAACCCACATTCAAAAGAATAACTTTAGATATTTTTGATGAGCCCGTTTACGGGTTATCGCCGATTTCTTTTTAACTATTTCTCCTTTTTATGGCCCCGTATTTGCGGGCACCAGTCAAGGTAAAAGATGACTGTCAAATAAAGTTGAAAACATTTTCTTTACAATGTACTTTTGTTTTGTCGATGTTTATACGGATGACAATTGGTTCTAATAACATCTATTCTAATAATTCTTCTTTACCCATTGATATCAAAATGATAGCATCAACGCATCTTCCATTTATAATTAAGTGACCTTTATAATTTTGCAAATGCAGGTGTTCCAGGACTAACGCGAACAATAAGTTTTGTTTCCCTATATCTTAAACCTCTTTTAGCATTTTCATATACCGGGTGATGCATGGCTTAGTTCAACATAGGAAACCTCATGTAAAATTTAAGGTGGCTAAATATTGGCTCCCCTGTACATTTTAGAGAAGAATTGTATGGTAATTTCTTGAAGAGGCCGATATAATAAACCCATGTGCCAAATTTAAATAAATTTTAATAAGCCAACCCTAACTTACTGAAATAAACGTGATGGCAAAATTACGAAATTTTCATAATTTAGGTAATACAGCAAACACTAGCAAATAATTTCTATGACGCTATTGTCAAAAATTGACGTAAAGCTGGACATTCAATGTGGCTTTAGGAAGGGATTCAGTACAGCCGTCGCTTTAACAACTCTGATTGACGATATTATTCACGCTTGGGATCAGGGAATGTGTAGCATTCTTGTATTGTTGGATTTTTCGAAATCTTTCGACACAATAAATCACCAGCCTATCTGTGCTAAGTTGAGGTACTACGGTTTTGATGACAACTCACAAACTCTAATGAAATCGTATTTCACAAATAGATCTCAAAAAATCTTTAGCAATAATAAGTTTCAGGGGTTCCACAGGGTTCAATTTTGGGTCCTTTGCTTTTCCTTATTTACAGCTGACATACTTAAGTCCGTTAGAAACTGTCGTGTGCAGGCATATGCTGATGACACGCAGTTATATTTTTCATTTAACTTTGACGATCTCGAACAAGCCTCCTTGACTATTAATGATGATTTAAACATAATAAAAAAGATATCTTTGGAACATAATTTGCATTTAAATCCTAGTAAATCGTCCGTGATGCTCTTTGCAAACAAAAGTCAAAAACCTTTACTGAACGAAAATCTTAATATTTTTATTGACAGTACTAAATTGCCAATGTTTAATTCTGCAAAAAATCTGGGTATGGTTCTGGACACAAATTTAAGATTCAAAGAACACGTGAAAAAACTTCTTCAAAAGTCATTTATAGCCTTAAAACTTTTATATAGTAATAGACACTTACTTAACATTACCTTGCGGAAATCTGTATGCGATTCTTTGGCGTTATCACACTTCAACTATTGTGATTTTGTATATGGGAATTGTTTAGACGTTCTCAGTAAGAATCGTATTCAGAAAGAGCAAAATGCTTGCTCCAGATTTATCCTAGGTTTAAGAAAATTTGATCATGTGTCCCATACATTCAAGGAATTGAATTGGTTGAGAATGGATGAACTTGGCGTCCTTTGTTTTTCAAATATTACACAATCCCAATTCTCCAACACTACTTAAGGAAAAACTAATTCGATGACATGATATTCATGATCGGAATATTAGAAATGTCAATAATTTAACTATGCCTCATTATCGCATTACACTTTTTAGAAGATCTTTTACGTACCAGTCGGTAACACTTTATAATTCCCTCGATAATCACTTTTATTCTCTTAACTGTGCCAAGTTTAAAATCCAGTTTAAAAATTTTTTACCTCAACGACAAAACGTGTGAACGTAATCAGTAACTTCTACATTTTGAAAAGCAATGATATATCAGTTTATTTTTAGTATTAATAAATTTATATTTTTCATCTACTCTTACAGTTGGTTATCTTCTTTGAAAGTTTATTTTATTTTTTATCGCTTTTGTACGGTTAAGTAGAGTAGCCCACAAAGGCTAGACTTCGCCATGCAGGGCGTTAACTTTTTTTTTCGTATTTTGTGTTATAAAAAATAATAATATGTAATATAAGACGATTATTTATTTTATAACGAATAAAGATTATTTCACAATAAAGAAACATTTTCGTTTCACCAATCCGGCAATCACACATCCAAAATAAAAGACACCATTATGTTTTTCTTACTAAGCCTTTAATTTAACATGACATACCTAAGACTTTTATGTGACCCCACAGAAAGAACTCGTTTGGCGAAAGATCAGGAGACCTCGCTGGCCAAAGGATTAGATGCCGTGGGTCCATAATATTTCCGTTAAAAATATTCCCTAGTATTCTCTAAGCAAGAATTATGGACAGGACCACTATCCATTTGATACCAGATCTCCTAATTTTCGCATAAAACTTCTTCTAGTGCGGGTTCAATTTGATATTGTAGTAAGTCCAAATAGGTTACTGCTGTAAGGTTGCCTTCCATAAAAAAATTATCCAATAATGTGATGTTCTACAATTCCCGCCCAAAAATTTATTTTTTGTGGATATTGCGTCAAAGTATAAACAAGACGATGTTCATTTTCTTGAGTCCGTTTTGAACATTTGGTTCATTGTTGAGGATGAATGTAAATTCATCGGTAAAACAAATATTTTTCAAAAAATCCCTATTATTATTTGCTCTTTTCATTATCTCAAAACAGAATATCATTCTCCGTACTTCATCACCTTGTCGTAGCTCTTGCTGTTTTTCAAGGAAAATATTTATATTTTTATATAAAGTGCGCAACACTCGGGTTTGATGTTTCCCTACGGCTTGCCCAAGAATCCTCGTGCTAATCATTTTATTTTCCTTCACGTGCAGTTAAATATCAAGACCTCTAATATTCCTTTCTTCAGCTCTATTGACAACGTGAGTTGTGCATTTACAGTAATTTATTACAGTGCCTTTGAACTTTAATTTACTAATGATAAGTTTAATAAATAAAATAAAAGGGATATGCTTATCAGGCAATTAAACTGAAAACATTTCAGACACTGCTCTTAAACTGTCTCCTGTATAATACCACTTAATAATAGTTACTTTATCCTGGAATAGCTCATCTTTAGCTATAATTAAAGTGCTTTCAATGAGTGACGCTACTTTTTGTCTTGTTAATGTCAAATAATAATTTGCTGGTGTTTGCTGTATTACCTAAACTAGGGAAATTTCGTAATTTTGCCGCTTACTGTCATGAACTTATCGCATTACTAACTGCAGGACAGGAAGGTCTCAGGCAGTGACCAGGAATGACTTTCACCATACAATTCAGATCAGTCGTTAACAAAGTCATTTGGATCAATGTGATAATTAATATGGGTACCTGAAAAAAAAGTAGCAACACCCCAGAAAACCCTTTTTGGTTATAAGTACTTTTAAAAAAAATTAACTAATATACTAGCTTTATTGCTTTAAACGCTTCACGTGTTAACAAGGAAAAATCTTTTGATAATATTCTACCGTCACACAAGTTCCAAAGTAAATATTTTTGTAGTTGTCATCTCCCGATCAATCGTTCATTTTCTGTGCTAGACACAGATACATTCGACTTGGAAATAATGACCCACAGCTTGATTTATCGGTAAACGCCACTGGCAATAATCTCAAATCAATATCAAGCCTTAATAAAATTCAACAACTTTAATAAAACTCTTGAAACGCAGCCGATTGGGTGTTGATATTGTTCGTATATTTGATTTGGGGGTTAAAGATTTACAGGGATGGTAGAAATACATCCCGGGAACGGTTAATTTATTATTCAACCACCAAGAAGCTTAATCAATGAATTTTGGTGCTTATTTGTACCTGGAATTTAAAACAGATGATTGCAACGTTGCCAACTTTGTATTTTTTTGCAACCTAACGGTTTTTTTACATGTTACACTAGGCACTAGGGACGACGCTTTGGAACAGGATCTGTTTTTTTTTTAACATGTTTTAATATGGAACAGAATGAATCCATAGTTTTTTCTACAATATAAACATTAATAAAAGGAACATACCTACAAATAAAAAAAAATCATCCTTGTAACAATAAAACTATTAAGTACATTAGGTTGTACCATAAAGACGAGCAAGTGTAGGAACTTAAATTTCTTAAAATTTCTAATAAATTACCTAATTACTCAATAATGGTGATTTTTTAAGATTTGTATCAAAGGTTTATAAGATATTTGCAATTTGCACATATTACACTGTGCATTTCGTCGGCTTAGTAAGAAAACCGCGTAACTCCCATTTTTAAGCAAATTGATATTGTGGTGCCATCTTGTAAGAAATTATTTAACCTATCAATTCAGAAAACTTCACACGTGTGTAGATGCGTGTTCCCGCTCAAA
Organism: Polydrusus tereticollis; assembly: GCA_963920685.1. Taxonomy (NCBI): domain Eukaryota; kingdom Metazoa; phylum Arthropoda; class Insecta; order Coleoptera; family Curculionidae; genus Polydrusus; species Polydrusus tereticollis. The sequence goes on from OY987331.1 coordinate 36,262,536, forward strand.
CGCTAATTATTGAAAACAACTTAACTCCAACCCTCTGTCTTTAAAATAGCAAAGCGCGTAACTCCTAGTTGGTATATACGTTTGAAGCGTGTGTGGCTCGCGTTGTGAGATTTTTACCGGTAAGTTTTTGAAAATATTATATTTAAAACAAATAGTTAGTTTAATAGAACGCAGACTTGTTTCTTAATATATTATTTAACTTTACATAATAAAGAAAATAAAATCTAAAGGTAATTTACTTGACTTGAATTATAACGTGGACATACGCGGTTTTCAAAATTAGATTTATTTCCTTACCGATGGAGATACGTGGTCTTCCACGTTTTAATTTACTTTTATCTTTACAGTATGTTTTAAAATATTATAGAGATATCGGTACCTAGGAATTTATTTTAAAATTTAGACTGCACAAGAAAATAAAACTAAAAATTACTTTCTTTTCAATTACAGAAATGGCCTCGCGTGCGGAAAAAATATTGTTATTAGCGATTCAAGCATCGAAGAGTGGTAGCTTTATTGTAAGTAAAGACACTGGAATACTAACACCTGCATTAATTGAATGTGATTTAGGAGAACCCCACAATTTAAACTCAAATAATTATGAAATATATCCGTCCGAACATGTTTTATTAGGATTAGATCTTAACAAAACCGAAGTACCTGTACAGTTAGACAATATTACTAAAAACCCTGATGAAGGAAATAGTTCTGGCAAAACGAATCTTCCCATTCCCGAAGACGAAATTTTCGAAGGATCTCGTTATTATGACGGTATTGTTGATATCATAGAAGCAGAAGAGGTACTGCCTGTTCCAGATCAAGCGGCGAACATTGATGAAGTAGTTACATCCGAGAATCTTCTATTATTAGATGTTAATAATACCGAAGTGCCGGTAGAGTTAAACAATATTACAGGAATTTCTGATGAAGATGATTCTGATAAAACTTATGTTCCTGTTCCTGAAAACGAAAACTCTGATTATCCTGAAAGTGATGACGATTTTGAACCACATGAAGATGCTGTTGGAGTAGTTGGAGATCAAACCGCGAATATTGAAAGAACTGAAAATATTTTAAATATCAAAGTGAGAAATAAAAGAAAAATGCCTTCAGGATGGAAAAACAATGAAAACAAAGAAAAGCGTTTAAAAGGATTACCTTACATGGGCAAGAAAAAAAATGAAGAAGATTGGGATTATAATATTCAAAAACCGGGTAAATTTTTAGCGAATCCTTGTAACTGTACCCTTAGTAAGAAGAAATGTGTGATACTTTGTCAGAAAATGACAGCAGAAAACCGATTAAAAATTTTCCAACACTTTTGGAATGACTTAAATTGGGGCCAGAGACAGGTACAAGTGCAAACACTAGTAAAAAGTGAGAACGTTAAAAGAAGAAGAGGAGGCAAAAATAATATATTATCCAAAAGAAATTTATCTATAAAGTACTTTTTAAAAGTTGGTTTAGAAACCACAAGGGTTTGTAAGCGCATGTTTCTTGGTACGCTGGGTTTAAAAGAGACTATGGTTCTAAATTATATTAAGAATGGTAAATTATTTCCTAGAGAAGAAAATCACATTGTTGCCGATGGTGCCACCATTAGCAGAAAAAGTGAGGTACGAAAAATAAATTTTCAAGGAAAAAATGGTGCCGTGTACAAGTTTTTACAATCGCTTCCTAAATTGGAAAGCCACTACTGCCGATCTTCAACAAAAAAAATGTATTTGGAGCCAATGTGGCATACTAAAGCCGAATTGTATAGGTTTTTTAAAAATAAATATTGTGTGGAAGAAAAACTGGAATGCTCGTCAATTTTTACTTTTTGTAAAATATTTGAAGAATTAAATATATCTTTGTACACCCCTAAAAAAGATCTCTGTGACGTATGTGAAGCTTATAAAACACAAAATTTGTCTGAAGAAAAATACCTTGAACATCAAACTTTAAAGCAAGGAGCACGGAAAGAAAAAGAAAAGGACAAATCTGCAACTGATTTAAAGGTAAACGTTTATGCAATGGATCTGCAATCTGTATTGTTGAGTCCTAAATCAAATGTATCAGCCATGTATTACAAAACAAAATTAATTGTGCACAACTTTACCTTGTACAATCTAAAAAGTCATGAAGGATTTTGCTTCTTATGGAATGAAAGCGAAGGTAGCATAACATCCAATGAATTCTCTAGTATATTATCCTACTTTGTGGAATCTCAAATAGCATCACAGAATGATTTGCAGGAACTAATATTTTATAGTGATGGCTGTACAGGTCAAAATCGTAACTCTACCTTATCTAACGCTTTTTTAAATTTATGCATAACTCACAATATAAAAATAACTCAAAAATATCTATGTAAGGGCCATACGCAAATGGAAGTAGACTCGATGCATTCGACCATTGAGCGCCAGATACGAGCTTGTAAAATTAATCTTCCTGCTGATTATGTCTATCATTGTATAAAAGCCAGACAAAATCCTGCGCCTTATGAAGTTAAATACTTAAATCATACCTTTTTTAAGAAATTTGATGGTCTAAAATTTTACAATTCAATTCGCCCAGGTCGAGCTGTAGGTGATCCTGTTGTTACCGACATAAAAGCACTTCAATATTTATCTAATGGTGAAATATTTTTTAAGTTAAGACATACTCATGGGTTTAGTAAGTTGGACAGCAGAGTAATTAAAAAAATTATTCCCTGCAAATTCAACGATTTGCCCCCTTTGTACGTCCAACGAAGAAAAATAAAAAAAGAGAAGTACAACCACCTTCAGATACTAAAAGCAGGGCTCTTAGAAGATTATCATAAATTTTATGATGAACTTCCATACGAGTAAAGTACCTAGATTCTAGATAATATATACCTTTAAGTTGTGTTCCTGAAAACTGAACGCTTTATAGTAGAAATATTATTATAACCTACCTAACTAGATATTATTTGTTTCTAAAGACTTTGAAGCTTAGTTTTTAGTTAAAGTTTTAAGCTATTTAATAAAATAAACATATTATTATACTGTTAACTACACTTAGGTTTATTTTTAGGATTATTTTTTAAGTTCAAGTCACTCGTTTAGTTTGCAAAGATTGATGTTAGTTAAAAATACCTATTTGTTTTTAGTTTGAAATAAATTTTTTGATTCCTATAAACTTATTGGTTTTCTTAACGAAAATCGCGTAACTCCTAACGATTATTTGAAATTTTTTTGGAAAAATGCGTAAGTCCATTTAAATTGCCTGAATTTGCTCAAAATTATTTGTTTGAACAAATTTCGACGTATTTTGTCTTAAACTCGAAACCATAAAAGTTAGCCAGTTGAAACGCAAACACAACCTAAATAATATAGTTTTTATTGTTTCCTGTAAAATTTTCTGAAATGGAGTTACGCGGTTTTCTCACTAAGCCGACGATTTGTTTTATCGATGACTGTAAAAAATTTTCGCAGTGGGCTACTTTTATTTCGCATTGGTAAATTTTTTACTAAACTTATAAATTTTATTCAAGAAAAAAACTGTTGTACTTACTTAGTTACTTAAATCAGCGACATTAATATAGACAGTCGACACAACACGATTTACGTCGTACGACGTATAAAACAAATAGTAAATACAACAAAATGAAAACAAATAGAAAACAGCGAAGTCCCTAAAAGCGAATATTTTAATTCTACTCTAAACGCTTCTCTGCTATAAACGCGACAACCGGAAACCTTGTCTTGAACAACGGACACCGCGTGATCGCAACAGGATGAGAGCAGCGTCAGCTAGGAATGTCGATATCAAAAAAAAAATATCGATATATATTGTACCGATATTTTTAAAATATATCATTTTAGTAATTTGATATATTGAACAAAATTATCGATATTTCGATATATCGATATTTTTTTGTTTTTATATTGAGTTTTTAACAGTGTCTTGTGTTTTTTAAATATTACTAATTTGTCAATCCGAAATTAAAGAGTTTTGGAAATAAGGGCCAAACGCATACTTTTATTTAGAGGGAGCATCAAAAGGCGAAACATTGTTGAAACGGTGAAAAAGAAATGAATTACATTATCCACATATAAAAAATTTGAAATAAAACATGTTGTAATTTTCACAATATATTTGTCAACATGACATATGTTTCGCCAGCACAGTGGCTTCTTCAGATGTGAGGAAGGTATAACAATTTGTAAAATAAGAAGCTTAAAATTAAGGTACCTGAACTAATGATATTATAGTAGGGAATTATTGTGGTTCAATATAAATTTAACAAAGGAGAGTTGTTATTATCTAATTGGTCATTTAGGATATTTTGGGTTTTTCTACCCTTGTTAATAGATAAAGACTCCAATAAATCCAATTTTATGCCTTTGTTGTGTGTAAGATTTGGAAATTTTTATCAAATGTATGATTTTCGATTTTTAGATGTTCCGCGTAAGTTAAATGCTTATTATTTTTAGAAAAAGAATCGTAATGATCTTTAATTCTGGTATGGAACGATCGACCAGTTTGGCCTATATAATACTTGGGGCAAGATCCACAATTTAATTTATATACTCCATTTTTATTAATTTTATTAGTTTTGTCTTTGTTGTTTTTTATGATAGAGCCTAAACTACCCTTAGTCTTATAAGCAAAATGAAATATAAAAAAGCAATTTTGATATCAAAATGAAATATAAAAAAGCAATTAAAGAGGTCTACCCCTTAATAAAAAACAATACTAAATACCATTCCATTACTTACTTAGGCAAACAAAGTGAGAATATTAAAAAACTTCTGAACCAACACGATATTGAGATTGCTTATAAGACTAAGGGTAGTTTAGGCTCTATCATGAAAAACAACAAAGACAAAACTAATAAAAATAATAAAAATGGAGTATATAAATTAAATTGTGGATCTTGCCCCAAGTATTATATAGGCCAAACTGGTCGATCGTTCCATACCAGAATTAAAGATCATTACGATTCTTTTTCTAAAAATAATAAGCATTTAACTTACGCGGAACATCTAAAAATCGAAAATCATACATTTGATAAAAATTTCCAAATCTTACACACTGAAAACAAAGGCATAAAATTGGATTTATTGGAGTCTTTATCTATTAACAAGGGTAGAAAAACCCAAAATATCCTAAATGACCAATTAGATAATAACAACTCTCCTTTGTTAAATTTATATTGAACCACAATAATTCCCTACTATAATATCATTAGTTCAGGTAGCTTAATTTTAAGCTTCTTATTTTACAAATTGTTATACCTTCCTCACATCTGAAGAAGCCACTGTGCTGGCGAAACATATGTCATGTTGACAAATATATTGTAAAAATTACAACACATACGTGTTTTATTTCAAGTTTTTTAAAATTAATTTTCACCAAGTAAAGGCCGCTACGATTAAAATTATCCACATATATCAAAGATGGCAAGAGACTTATTAAGTATTACCGCAAAAAGCTTCAAAAGCTAAATTAGTGGTCACTAAACTAAAAACTAAACGGAATCGACTGAATGCGGAGTCGACTCGTTATTAATTATCACTTTTCTTCTAGTTTTTCAATAGATTTCAAAAAGTTGTTCGTCCTCTATGTTCATCTTCTACAATTTTATGCAAACTGAATGTTTTATGTGATGAATTTTTTACATTGTGTTGTTCTTGTCCCACTTGAAAAATTTTTATCAATAAACTGTTCCTGTTTTCTGACAAATTGAGTAAAAACCAAAATATTTCCAAAAATTTCTGAAAATAACTTTCAACAAAAAATAATATTTGAATAATTTTTACACAATAGATTTTTGATTTATTCATCTTTTTACGATTATATTCTCTATAAATAAAAGATTCCCAATTAAACACCTCTACAAATTTGGTTTTTCCTCGCTTCTTAGGAAGCACTGATGATGGCCTAAGGCCGAAAGTGCTCTGCATTAAATTTAAAAGATTATACACTTAACACACAGAATCTACTGGTTCTCTCTCTTAAGTCAAAATGTGTACACAGCCCTACCATTCCAGGTTTTTTTTACAATTTATAGGTACGTGTTAACAGATCAAACCCAACGATGCTGTTTTTTTTTTTATCAAATTGAAAGAATTATTTAATGCTAAGTCAAGAATCAATTGACACTTAAAATAATATTATTGTTTGGGACACACGTCATATTTCTGTCGTGACCCAGCCCAAAAGTTAAAGTAAATGCGTGGAACTCAATTCTAGGAATTAATGTAACGTAATACTAATTTAAGCGGCAACGCCGCATTTCGTGGTAAATCATTATGTGTTTATTTAATACCTAATGGTAAAAAATAGAGAAAAGTACATTATATTTACATGCAACATAATTTGGCAATACCGCATATTACAGTAATGGCAACGTTGTACAAATCTATGAAAATATAAGTTTAAATCAAAACCTTATGCATAAAAAATCTGTCTGATTTTGTATTATTCTCCAGCACGCAAATGTAAGTGCGATATAAGCCACGTGCATGGTAACAGCAGATCTGTATTCTCATTAGCTAGCAACAGTATTTTGACGTGAAACAAACCATTTTGGATTATGACGTATTACGACCTGATTGGTCAAGATGTCGGGATGGGGTACGAGACTGACAATGTTTTGTCAACAAAGCAGTGTCACACTGAAACACAAAGAGTTAAGTTGCGCTCCGTGGGCCGGTACAAACTCCACGTAAAAATGGTCGAAAGTATGTGAGAATAATAGTCTACGATATTTAAAGTTAGTTAAGTGGTTGTTTGACGAGTCTAGTTAGAAATGTGTTAGTAGGTCATACCCATGCTAGGGGATAGAATGACAAAGTGATTAATCTGTTAATAAATAGTTATGCAGTAAAATTCAGGAGAAATATTATTTTCCAAGTAAAGCAAAGTTTTGAACCAGTCGACTTGTGGATACACAGGTTAAAGTTTTTAGTGTCGTTCATTGATACAAACGTGTTCGCACAATTATTATCATTCGTTTGAATCGTTTTAAGTCACTAAAATTTCTCGAGATGTCTCGTTTTGTCTCAAGCTTGTCTTAAAGGATTCTATCTCGTCTCGTCTCACCTCAAAATTTAAGACACAATGCCCTCGAGACAAAACAAACGGCTTTGAGACGAGACGAGAGAAGACGTGTCGTGTCTCGCGCCTCGCGTCTCGCATCTCGCGGCAACTCTACAAAGAATATATTATATGCCACTACCGTTTTCTTCAAGGGGATATTATTTTCATTTTTGTTCTTGTTTGTTTCAACTCCTAAGTATTAATTTTTCCATAGTTATAAACAACTTATTTCCATTTTTCTCTTGCCACTTTGAAAATAACATGTTAATGTTAATTTATTAAAGGGTTTTTTTAAATGAACTATTAACCCAATTTTTTTATACGGTAAATTTCTTAAGCCATTAGCCTGCTTTCTAAAAGCACACACGTTTGATTTATATAACCTTATTTCCTAGTTCAAACAAATCGATACAATGGCAACTTTCGCTCCGGCTTTGAAACTTAGTTTTCCGAAACTAAAACATACTATTTTTCCTTCGTTCTTTTAATTAGAGAAAACATTTAATCCTGTAACATAAATTATAAAAAAATATCTTTGCCCCTCAAAATAACCTTTTATTTCGGTGTTTATGTCGAAGACAGATGATTTTAATTAAATTAAAAGCTTTGTTAAATAGCAGAGTTTCACTTTATCTTTGAACCGGAGACTGTGCGGTGTAAAGTTTCATTTATTTTATCGTTACTGCAGTACGTTGAATGCTGAACAATAAACAACATATAGCTTCAAGCAGTTTAAACTTTAGATAATTTAGGCATCATATATCATTGAATAGGATTAAAAAAAAATAGAAGCAAAATTTAATTCTTGTGCAATATACGGAGATTCCTCTAGTGCCAGGTATAAGAAAGTTAAGTCAAAATCTGGCAAAACTCCATGAAATAATGAACTTAAGAATCATAAATTCTTACCATTACTTTAATAATACTTATGTATAGCGCTCGCCTTTGAAGCGTACACTGACAAAAAAGGATTTGCCGATGTCGTGGGTTGCAGAATTAGAGCTACTTTAACGCACATTTCTATCTTATTCAAACTGAACCTACGAATTACCACATATTATTTAAAAACGCTACAATAACTCAGCTTATTTTGGTTTTCCTCAACCCAGAAAGAGATTTTGTTATCAACATTTTAAACACATTTGGGATTACCACAATCCTTCATCTTGTAACCATTTTATGAGTTACCTGAACTCAATTTTTAGATTGGGAAAACTTACTAATTGATTTTAAAGTGCCGTTTTGACTCGGATGTGCATAATTTTAACTCATGTCATGTGTATATTATTTTTTGAAATGGAATAAGTCATTAAGAGTGCTCTATAAACTCATGTCGAGCGTAAATCACCGATCGAAAGGTCACGGAAAGTTCCGAATTCGCGGTCGTGCCGATTTGGCGCGGTAACTTCGTCCCATTATTATTATCGGCGTGGTCTTTTATCTTTGTCCAGAGTTTGTTCTCCTCATATAGGTGCGTGAAAATCAAGATACTTCAACTTTAGGACAGATTAAATCCATAGTCGTTAAGTTAATTATCGTAAGCTAGAACAACTGAAAGTCAAGTTTTGATAGCTCAAATCATGAAATAATCTAGCCCGAGTAGTAACGCATCACAATTCCCATATTGGCCTCTGGCAGCTTAAACAATGAATCGCTGCAGCCCATATCGCATGTGTTCGTCAAACCCAGTTACGATTAGCTATGGTAGCCTTGGCTTACCAAAAATTTAAGTCGGGTCCAGTGCATAAAATAGCGCATCTTCAGGGCTATTATAACTTTTGAACAGTGACTTAATGCAATTTCTTTGATTTAGTTGCCGTAATTCACAGGTCTGAGCTGTCCCCTATTAGCAACACGCGTCGATCTAGGACAACTCATATTTGAGTTATATCAACTCGATATTTCGCTGAGTGTAATAAATTGGTACATAGGCAGTAGATCATAAAATATTTAATAGTGTTTGGTATTGACGCCACAAGTTAACTTAAGCCGAAAAATGTATAACATCAAAATATATCCTAAGAACTTAAGAAACTGTAGTGGCGCGGATACCAGGGGACTAAGCGACTAGGCCACTTACGTTGCCTGTTCCTCTCACACGGTCGATACTATAGTCACGCACTCGCGCAGATTGCCACATCAGTCATTGTTCTCTTGTTTCTCTGTGTGAATTGAAGTAAAAGATGTCCGACTCTAGTAACAAAGAAGATATTTTCCTTAACTATTATGAGTACTACAGAAGAAGACGAGTTGTTAGCGTACTTGTGAAATTCACTTCTTTGCCAACATCAGCTTTTTCGGTGACTTCCTTCTTGTATTTATGTATGTCATCTTGTAAATATACAGCTTTTTAACTTCACTTACGAATTTCAAGTTGAACATTTGCTCCATGTTTACTCGCGTCATGCAAGAGACCAAAGCAGCGCGCAACCCAGCAAGCCAGATCATCCAAATGTATTAAAAATGCAACAAATGTTTTTAGAATCAATACTACTGTTAAATATTTGATTTCAATATTATTTCAATAAAGGAGCAAAATGTCAATCAATGCTTGCGGAACGAATAGTGTTATCGCCGGGATAAACATAAAACTTGCAAATATCATCTTTTAAAATATATAAAATATTTCCTAAATAATAAACGGCTAGTCGACCGTTATTCCAGGAAAAAGCAATGTTCTACATTTAGATGTTAAGAGTATATTTTTTAGAATCTTGTACATCCGAAAACCCTTTGACGGTGTTTTAGCGCTCTAGAAAGGTGACACCGCATAGTACATTTTGTTGATTACCGTCCAATTGGTTAAAAGAAAACATGGCGGCTGTGTAGCCTATCAGAGTGCATTGTTGGTTGGTCGTCATGACAACAGGGGCGTAACCTTGCTGTCAGATGATATAGTTTTCCATTTTGTATAATACTACACTTTTGGCTTCGATAAAGCAAGGTTGTGTGTCAACAAACTCACGTGGTTTCTTTACGTCGGATTAAAACAAATAGCATTGCCTAAAAAAAGGCACCCAGCAAATGTACTAAATAAATGTAGTGACTAGTTGTGTGATTGTAAAGTCGGTAGTGAATGTTTATGTTATAGTATGTTATTGTAAAATCATGTACTAAAGAAGTTTTGTGTGATTTGGAGAAATAAACGACTAATTACCAGTGAAAAGCTCGTTTAATTCCTTCACTCAGTAAATAAAAGAAAGAAATTAACCTACAATCGAGGAACACAAACATAAAAGCCTCATGAACTGTTGACGCAAGTTAAATAACAACAATTGGCTTGCTTAACACTCCTTTAAAGGCATCCGACCGCGATGAGTGCGACAGATACGATCAACGCGGCCGTATAACTCGACTGCTCTAGAAGCAGTCGTGTTGGTCGTCTTGATCGCACGTGGTTTTATACTATTTTAATATGATTGGAATTCAAAATGACTCCGTTTGCAAGCTCGCCAGTTGGTTAAATCCAGAGCCAAATAAACGTATCACACACACACACACACACACACGCAAGCCAAGATGAAAACAAAATACATTTTCAATTGGAATGTTATATGAACCGTTAGGAGTACGTGGTATAGTTCCTTAATCGATGTTTTCTTTGTTTCAGTCACCATAATGAAATAATCATCATCTCATTACTCCTCCAGTAATAACTTGCAGTACCTTAACTTTTTAAAATTCATTCTAATATACTTTTAAAAATCAAACTCCGGAAAGTCGCGAAACAACAGATAATAAACCAAAATCGTGCAGATCGTGACCACACAAAGTCGCATATTTGGGAAAGGGAGTACAGATGCGGCAGACCGCACTGATTGCCAGACGCAGCCGCAGCCACAGTCGCATTTAGTCGCAGCCGCGTCTATTGAAAGTCTACCTTAACTTGCGCTGTGTGAGTTCCGTCATTCAAGTCTACATGCGGGGTGGCCTAGTTGCTTAGTCCCCTGGTATCCACACTTGTGACAATTCTATTTTGTCACTTATAAGTTATTAAAACTGGCCTAATCATGGTACCTTATATCACATATCGGATTGAATTTAAGCTTTTAAAACTGGTGAAGAGTGCAATGTTTTATTTTCTGTATAAAACTACATACCGACTTTATTATTTTTGTTTCGTACTCGAGGTTGGTACAAGCGGGATTACATTTTGCCCATAGCTTCAATCCCCTTATTTTCCTGGCATCCTATGATTTCTTATAAAACAATTTCTTTTGTTTTGGTGTTTCATTTTAACCTGACAGTTAGCTCCAAAACTTTCTAGGTTAGCTTCTGTTTTTCAACGATGTTGATACTTCTATATCACCCGCTAGTATGTGAACCGACCTACTTTTGGTCCGAGCAGTACTGTTTTGGGGTTTTTTGCTGAATATTGCTTTATCTGCTTGACGCCCCCCCTCATATCTCTATGGTAAACGAAATGACAATAACCTTATAGTTCAGTGGTCACTTGATTTCCAACGGCTGACAAAGCAAGAAGCCTTTTTAAATTCAAGACTCTTTTAGTCATCTTCAACGGATTTTGGATTTTAAGGCCTGATTTTCTGTCGCCCCTAAGTTTACTTGGTTTTGTAATAAATATTTTTGGTTGATGTTCCGTGGGCGGCAGAAAAAAACACTAAGTGGGATTTCTTGATTGCCTTTGCTCTTGGAAGGTAAGTTTTGCAATATCATGCTGTTTTTCTGTGTCATCTCGTCAACTTTGTCCTAAAGTGCCTTCTGGGGCTTTATTTTAGTCAAGTCTGGTCACGAGGGCCTAAAGGGGAAATACATTTAGGAGCACCCACCACCATTATAGTAAACCTCTAACCAAACTTTTGGGACCCTAAAAGCTCCGATTAGGTGAGTTTAACGCATTTTTATTTGCTCATTTTTAATGTATTTTGGTATAAAATCCCGTTTTCAGATAAACCATGCTTTTCACAGGCAAATATGTTTTTTTATGTATGGCCGAGGGCATAAGAACCTCGTTAGCTAAACATTGGATATTAGTTATTGCTTTTTAACTACTATATGAAGCAACTTAACACCTATGGTAGTTGAACCCCATTTTATTCATTTAACATTGCTAGTCAGTTATTTAAAAGTACTTTTACTTTAAATTTAATTAAGAATTTCCTATCTTCCTTTCAGTTGCTTGCTGCAGTTTCTTTTGAGTTTCTCCATGTGAGGAGAGCCTTAGACTGTATCAGCATTTAAAAACTCAGTGTTCAGCTCTGTAGAGTGACACCACTGTCAAAATTTTGACCCAAAGAGTGTAGTGGCAAGTCTGTTCCTGACTTCCCTGGAAATGTAAAACATTTACTGTAGTATAGTTTTAAGAGTCTTTAGGGCCTAAATAAAATATTAAAATTTCATTAAATTATACATATCGGTCAGTGGCGTAACTAGCCCTCTGACCTGGGGGTGGCCTAGGGTGGGCCTGTTATTGTGACTTGTAGTAACGGCTCGTGTAGATGCGGGTGGGCGGAGAGCCCACCGCAGGCGAAATTTTTTTAGACCACGCCCAAATTTTAACAAATTTGGTCAATAATCAACAGTAATATCACAAGACCTCGTTTTTTATCGGTTAGATTTTTCAGCTGTCACGAAAACTTTTTTTGGAAATTTTTCGAGTTGAATTTGGACATGTTTATTCTGATTAGATCTCGAGAGCAAAGCTCGAGGGATTTAATTTTTGAATAAACAAGCACAAAGTTCAACGAGTATTGCCAAAAAAGTTTGAGTGAAAAATGGAAAATTTAACCAATAAAAAAAATGATGGTCGAGTGATATTTGGCGAGATTATTTATTATAATTCATATAGATTATAATTATAAATTGATGCTATATTTGCGAGGCGAGTAGCGAGCTTACAAAGTCAGCCTTTTTCTGGTGGGGGGGGGGGGGCTAACGACGTCTGGGGGGGGCCCGGCCCCCCTGTAGTTACGCGCCTGATATCGGTTCAAAAGTTAGAGACGAAAAGGTAACTCGCTGGGTACCCCTTTGAGGCTCTGCATTTCTATACGCTACCGAGAGTATGCCATATATATACCGAGCACCCTGTACATTAAAGGAGTGTTTGAAAGTAAACTTTACGAACCGCAACAGCAAGAGTTATTAGATAGTTTATTTATGTACTAACTTAAGAATAAAATCGATATTCCGAATAGCGATCCTATACTAAGCACAACCGTTAAAGGTCTCGTAGTTGACACACCTTAACCGCTACAGTAAGGGATACGTAATATATACCCTTACGGTTGTGGTAAGGAGTAATGGGATCGAAGCAAGGTCGCGTACATACTCTATGTACATTAGGTTGCCTATATCATAAAAATATAATCATGCTAGTTCGTAAGCAATCGAACTTTAGATCATCCGATGTACGTTTAAAAGTTCCATTGATTGGTTAGATTTCTGGCGCCGGCGCAGTACGTTAACTGCTTACTGCAGTATTAAGCGCTTAATATTTCGATGGCTCAAAAAACTCTCTATTTAATTCCAATAAAGTATAAATGTTTACAAGCATTCCATTATATTACGGTGGCTTCTTTCTCGTAATTTCCAAATTTCATTTAAAAACTTTATATTTACCAACCGGCATATAAAATAGGGTACATAACTTTCCTTAGCACAAAAATTACAATCCTAATAACCAGGAAAGTCGATAGAGTTTAACGGTTATGGCGCAACGCTCTAATAACTCCTGCTTTCGCTCTTGCCAGTAAACGATAATGATTTAGTGGAGTTCCAAGTAAATGGGCTTTGTCGGATTTAGCAGCATCCGCTTCAGTAAGATATCAAACCTAAACGCCTTAAACTTTATGGATGCTTAATCTGCTTTTATAGATTTTATTTATGGAGTTCGAGTACTTTTCTGGTAAATGCACGGTGGCGTAAGAATGTTGTGTTCCCGAATTGCGTCAATTACTTTTTGGCATTTTCGTTCTACCTTGTATAATTTTTAAGGGCGATGTAATTGCGAGAGTTATATTGTTTTAAATTAAAGGGTATATATTACGCTATTGGCAGATTTCGCTATAGAATACGATTTGAAGCTGAATCATCTCAACTGCTATTTTCTTGTTTAAAAACTTATCTATATCATATTTAGTTAGGTTAGAAACAGTCTTTACAAGTACAACTTTAAGACACAAAAGCTCTGATAATAATAGTTGTCTAAACCGTTCTTAATAAAAACGTGTTTTCTTATACCGGGGACAACCAGGTCGCAGGGCAGCATTCTCGGGCTCCCCCAGTTTTTAAAATTTGCATGGCCCAGGTCACCATACTACGGCATGTTTTCGAGGAACGGACCCTGTAGGCCCCCTCTAGCTTACCTTACCCATATGTCAAAACGGAGTCGTCAAAAAGCGTCTAAGGTGGCCTATTTGTTTGGCGTCAAGCCTCCGGTCCACTACTACTACTTCTACAGGATTATTTAAAGATACAGCGGTTCGTTCTGGCCTAACATATGCATTGTATCACCCACATTATAAGGTTGGTTCCTTTTAACTATCTATCTAAGTATGTATGGCTTCTTGAATTAAATTATTTCGTTTACCACCGCCATAAATTAGAAAAACATGATAGAACCATAAAGGCAAGTTCCTTCATCTCTAACATGGACTGATAAAACTGATGACTGACGTAGGCCAGGAAAAGCAAACAACGATCAATAATGTTTGTTCCTGAAATTAGAAGTGTACAAAACTTTTTATTCTTGTTGTTGTATCAAAATTAAAATTTTTAAATAAGGAATGTTGGAGAAATAGACCAAAACATTTTATCGTTTGAATTATAACTAAATGCTTGAAGCAAACGCCGCAATTATAAATCCATTTATTTTCTTTCTTTTATTTATTTTTATGCTGCGAAATAGATTGTCTATAAATAAGTGAAAAGGCAATTGATTTCAAATTTCTATCGTGTTTTTCTCATTTGTGGTGGAGGTAACGAAATAATTTAATTCAAGAAGCCATAGATACTAAAGATAGATATTATTTGTGGGATTGTTAGGAAGTGTAAAATTAAAAGTAATAAATATCGTTTTTCAAAAATATTGAGGTTCAGTGGCAAATCATACCACAGAAAACAAATTTAAGAAAAGAAAACCAGGAAACCTTGTAAGGAGAGGTTTTAGCTAAAGGTTCCAGCATCCCAAAAATGACTGTTCCAGTGATAGTAAACGCACGACGACGACAGGTGTAGCGGATGTCGTCAGGAGAATAACAACATTAAAATGGAATTGGGCAGGACACATTGCAAGAATAACTGACGACAGATGGACCAAGAAAATCCTTGAATGGAGGCCGAGACATGAGGCTTACCGAAATAGAGGACGACCACCGACGAGATGGACTGATGATATAAAACGCATCAAGCATCACTGGATACAGGCGGCGCAGTGCAGGGGGGAGTGGCACAGATTACGGGAGGCCTATGTTCAGCAGTGGACGCGACAAGGCTGATAATGATGATGATGATTTGCCTTGATTTAAGTGGGTGATTTCTAAACTGTACAATTAGAAAATAAATAACTCGTTCGATTTATTTTTCAGATAATAGTCCTGGATTGTTCTGGATACAGTTCAAAGTAAAACAAAGCGTACAGCATGCAACGAAACAGCTTATTTATTTGTGTGAAAACATAAAAAATAACGAAGACTAAAGAACCATAATTATCAAGTACTTCTTGTAGTCGTCGAGGCATACCGAGAACTAAATTTCTTATGTAATCCTCATATACCATACCCCATGGTTCCCTTATTTATGATTTGTAGTAGTTTCTGTTAATTTCTGAAGGCTAAGGTCACGTTTATATATATTTGGTCATTTCACGCCAAGCGTATTCTACGGGGTTAAGATCGGGGCTCTTTAATGGTCAAGGTAAAATATTTATTTCATTTTTTGGCAATACTCTTAAACTAGTCAAGATATACAGGGTGTTATGAAAATGACTTATTATATTTTAAGGGGCCACTCCTGAGGTGGTCTAGAGTTACACTTGATAGTTTTTTTTTCTAAAATCGGAAGTATTTTGAATTTTGTAAAATACCCTTAAACCGGACTATGTGCGCCTTCCATGATAGTTCAATGCCCCTGAACACATGTGTTTTTGACAAGACAAACTGCTGGAATGGTAATTGTTTAGTTTAGTGCAATTAATGTTGAATTTTGTGCTAAAATTTCGTATATAGACTAATTGAGGGTAGCTGATCACAATTTTCCTTTTGCGTTTTTACGGCAAATGCACTGGTTTTGAGAAAAAAATGTTAAAGTTTTTCACTTACAGGTTAGGGTATTCTTTCCTTTCAATTTCCTAGATTTTATGGTTTTCCCTTCAAAATATGTGATAAAACTTTCACCAAACTATCTGTTCATAAAATAAGAGCAACATTTTAGCAAAAAAACAATGGAAAAGGCACAAATTTAATTAAATTCGTTGTTAATACGCCGACAAAGTAGAACCGTCTCTTTTCAGATTCATTGCACTCACGTTGCCAGATTGTTCTTCTTTTTCTTGTAATTATCAATGGCTTCCATCCAGGAGAATGATATGCTAGCTCGAGCCAATAGGATTCATTCAATTAATAAAAATGAATTGACAAGTATAGGCAATTTATAATACACTAACAATCTGACAACATGGGTGGCCAGCTGTCAGTGAGCCCCCGTCTTTTTCCAGATAACGTAGAGTTTTCTGTTCGCTTACAAGTTATCCCGTTTTTCAGAGTTTCCTTGTGGCATATTTCGTTTATTTCAACTCAGAAGTGTATACTATGACTCCGACAAGTAATATTTTATTGGAAATAAGCAACATTTTAGGATTACATGCAAAATAACATACCGGTGAGTTAGAAAAACTTTAACATTTTTTTTCTCAAAACCAGTGCATTTGCCGCCTAAACGCAAAAGGAAAATTGTGATCAGCTACCCTTAATTAGCCTATATACGAAATTTTAGCGAAAAATTCAACATTTCCACTAAAATAAACAATTACCCAAATCAGCTGTTTGGGTCATTGGCGTGTAGGTGTTTTGGACCTAAATTTTTGAAGGCATTTTTCTCGAATTTCTAGCTTCGAGCGCCATTTATAGCAATTTTTCCCCAATTCGTCTCGACCTATATATTTACGGGTTAAAAAATAATAAGTCATTTCCATAACACCCTGTATATATTCATGCTGGAATATGAACTTTTCTCCACATACTGCCGTAACTGTTAAAAACATAGTTTGGCTTATTATATTGCAGTATGCGGGGGCAGTGAAACTTTCTTGCACTACTTCGCAGACCCATGGACTGATCCATTCCCAAATGTTTACCGAGAAGCGACCACTCATATTGATTTTATGAGTATACTGCTCAGCATACCTCGCTCCTGTTGGTCTGTGTACATGGACTGAACTATCTCTTCATCGGAAAAAATTGGTGGTTCCCATATATTATTTTGATTGACATAGTTACGTGCAAGATCCAAATATTTGTGTTCATTTACCTCTGTTAAGGAAATTTTATTGGCAGAGAAATGACTCCTGATACCTAAGCCCGAACCCTTTGACGAGCAGTGTTGACTGAACCAGACTGACGCAATGGTAGTTGACTTGCTTAGAAATAATTTTTGAAGAAAGGAAAGGAAACTGCTGACTTAGACACAAATGCTAAAACGATCGAGGTAGTAAGTTCGGAATTGGAGTAGCATAAGAGAGGCGATAATGTTGACTGCACAGATAATGTTAGATTAAGCTCAATTGTATTTCTTGTATAGTAAGTGACTAAATTGATAAAGTGGAGAAAGTATATTAGGGACGAAATTCATAAAGTTATTAGTTAGACCATATGTTCGGTGAAATAAATATTGTCCTAAAGTTATTTGACGTCTTTGAATATTAATTTAAGATCACTGTACTTACGTTCCTAGTCACGCTCTAAAAGCATGGACGTGACAATATTAATAAGTTAAGATATCCTAAAAACTGACCAACTCAATATATTTACATAAACCGTTGGAAAAATGTTACTCAATAAATTTATTTTAATCTGCTATTGATTGCCTACGTACCTACTCAGCAAAGTAATGCTTGGGATTCCCTTGTCATGCATCCATTGTTAAATCTAATTAAACCGTGGCTGTTTAATTGTTTTTACACATTTCACATGCAACGAAATTGGTGACACATACGCTAATTGCTCTACAATGAACTGATAATGTCAATTTTTCGCTTAGCTAGTCACATAGCAAAAGCTAAAATATTTTTGGGCCTCATTCCTGCATAGCCTTACCAGGGAATCTATCTAATTTAAGTTTTTTGGTAGTCGATGGGTGCAATGCTCAGCAGTGGGACTCCATGTTACACAGAATTCTATTAATAACTTAATATAACTAAGTATAATAAATATACAACTAATAAAATATCTTGCCAGAAGACAAGACGTCTCTACGTATCGATTTATACTATGCCTGTCAAAGGTATCAAAGTTTGTTTTTGTTATGAATATTTTCTGTGATTAATATTATCAAAAATAATTATATTACTATCTGTTGTACAAGAGAAACCCCAACTTATTACTAATAAATTTAATGGACCTGAAGGCAAAGCAAAGGAGTACGCGTTATGACCGACAGTAGTCCAACAGTTTAACCACATAGGTTTTAAGGAAAAAAAAATAGGGGAGAGTGCAGAAAGAAAAATGCAATGCAGGAACTCAACACACAGTGATTTGATGCTAGGCACCAAGTATGCAGAGATTGTTGCGACATCGCCTTACTAGTTTTGATTTAATGTTGTTGGAACAAATTGCCTTTATCGCTGCTTGACTATCTATATGAATAGCTATTGACGTAGCTACTCTCAGGTTCGGACGTTCCTGCAGGATGTTTACTGCTTTATCTACTGCCATAACTTCTGCTCGAAAAATGCTGCAGTAGACCGGAAGTCTATATGACCTCTGTATTTTCATGCTCTCAGGGAAGATACTAGCTCCTACTCTGACGTACTTAAATAAAAAGCTTACTAAAAAGAAAAGACCCTTGCAATTAGTAAGCATAATAGTAGGTACTTGTAGACAAAGTAGTCCTAATCTAGCTTACAATCTAAACACGTCTAAAATACTGTTTTAATAGGTGAGCCGCTACAATTGATGTACGATTATTTTGTCCACCTAGCTTCACATACATTTGCCATAATCCTAAAGGATTAGTTGATTTGGACTACGCTTATATAATTTGTAGGCATTCATTAATTGGCCTCAAAAATTAGGCATACATTGGAGAAAACAGGTGGAGGTTCAGCCAATTATATTCCCTCCTTCCCAGAAATAAAGAAACGCTTATTAAGCCTAATGGGAAGAAACGCATATGACATTAATGTAGCAGAAACGGGGTTTGGCAAAGTAATTAAAAAGTACATACAATAATAATTGCTTTAGTTATTTATTCTTCAAATTATTGTAGGTTCATCTCAGATATCCACGGAATGTGAAACATCATAAACAGATAATAAACCTGAAATGGGACACACTTATTGCACCTTCCATACCTTCCACTACAGATACAAAACAAAATGCTGGTACTGTTAATCGCAATAGAGCTTCATTAGAGCAGAACTCTACGGAAAACTCAATGCCTAGAATGGTCGTTAGGCATAATAGTAGTAAAAGACTGACTGAGATGTCTCAATCGATATAACTCTTAAGAAATATTTAGGAAAATGCAAGAACAAGCCGATTCTTTAAAAATTATTGCATCTGTGATGAAGCACCATTTTGTTTGTGATTAAAGCTAAATGTACTTTATCTTCGTTATGTATGTATTTGTTGGAGTTCCTAATCTATAAATTACAGGATATTTAGATTTTTTGCTAAGTTGAATATTCTTTGTTAACTCGTTGTTTAAGTTTAGGCAATGTATTTTACTAGAATCAGTTCCTTTTCAAACATGTTTAGTTTTCAGATTTCTATTTGTTCAGTTGTGCTACTAATAGCTCTATTACATATAAGGCTGAGCTTGAAAAAAAGTACCCTTGATTCATTAGATTCACTACTTAGTTTCGCTAATAAATCTGTGCACAGAAAACAGAAAGTTTCTGTTTTCTGTGAATCTGTGAATAAAATGGAGAATGTGTTCTTGTTGACTCTTTGTGCAATAAAAATTCGTAGTATTCCAGTAATATTGTTTTGTTTCTTTTTATGTTAAGTTGACCATTGTCCTCCTCTTCAGCTTCTAGTAATTCGCCAAATTTACTAGTAGCATATATACCGGGTGATACATGACTTAGTTGAACATAGGAAATTCCATGTAAATTCTGAGGTGGCTAAATATTGATTTCCCTGTACATTTTAGAGAAAAATTGAATTATAATCTTATGAAGGGCCGATATAGTAAACCCATACCAATGCCAAGTTTAACTAAATTTTAATAAGCCATTCCTAACTTATTCAGTTAAATGTGATGGCAAAATTACGATATTTTCATAGTTTAGGTAATACAGCAAACACCAGCAAAAAATTTCTATGACGCTATTGTCAAAAATTGACGTAAAGCTGGACATAACGAATAAAGATTATTTTACATTAAAATAGTATATTATTAACCAATGTTTAGACAGCCATCATTATTGCCCGAGCGGCAACTAAGCCATGCATCACCCAGTATAGGGTTTATATCAATATCTTGAATACATATACACAACTTTCAGGTTCCATGTGATAGATAATATGTCAAATATCAAACAGTAAAATCCTAAAAAGCAAAAAAAAACCTTCATATGTATTTCGTTCCGATAATATATTACCGGAAACTACCCGAAGAGTACTCTACTGCAGAACAAAGTGCTGTTTAATGCGATTCTCGCTTTCTGTAGCAGAATTAGCCAATAGTATTCAAGGGGTAAAATACGAGTCCCACTGCAGAGTTCTACACCATAAAGAAGTTTTCGGAATTAATATAAGTACAACGCTAAATAAATATAAGCGTAGATTTGCCGTTTGCATCACATATAGACGCTCCCACTGAACTTAACCATCACTGACACATTACTCCCACCTTTGCATCGTAAACTGTTATGGCACATACTGTATGCGATACGTGACGACCATTTGCAAACTATTAGCAACCATGCAATACTTTTATTTCCACTCGACAAGCGAAAGGCATGTCGCCAATTTAGTTGCAGGTGGAACGTGTTAAAACAATTAAACAACCCTATTTTAATTAGATTTAACAATCAACGTAAAACAAGAGAATCCGGGGCTTTATTTAACATATCGGGCACACATGTAAATTCACACATAACCGAGCGAAATAAATCGAAATGTTTAGAATATTTACTACACAAGAATTTACTTGTACATAAATTATACAGGAACGGAATTTGTAGGTGTTGATTCAATAAAATATTGAAATATTTAATATGTATTGTGACAGCATCATGAATTATAAATATTTGTGTCAGTTTTAATGACCGACATGGATTGGCATTCTTAATGGTTTGATAGTTTAGCCGACATTTTGTCATTACTGTTGTAATTTCATATGAAATAAAGTTTTGTAATTGGTGGAGACAAAGGTTCCATATTGACTAAGGCTTTTGCAAGCTTACAGCAAACTATTTAGTGTGTCTGAATATTTCAATACCTTATTTATTTTTATTTTTCTGATTGAATTCTGTAAGTAACAGTAATATCTTGATTCCATCCAGATTATTGGAGCGATTTTCGAGATTCTTCAGTGCGCAGGTTCGGTCACAGGGTAGATTGTTCAGGTTAGTTCCGATCTATGTAGGAATGTCAATTTTAGATCTAGCCAAGACTACAGTTTACGATTTCCATTATAATTACATGCTACAAAATTTCTCTAATTGCAATGCCCTTAATACTGATACCGATTGATTTCCTTATATATGAAATTAAAAATATGGATATTTATCAATTCATCGGAAGAGCTTGTCAGCAATACTTTGATACATCCGATTATGCTGCGGATAACATACAGGGTCACAATTTAAAAACTTGAAATGGCCATATCTTAGGAACAAAAAACTGAAGAAAAAACCGCAAAAAACAGTTTCTATAAAATGAAGGAGGAACAAAAACAAGCGTATTATCCCACCCTTATCTGCAACCCCTTGGACAGGGTGAGATACACCATAAAATCTGAAATAGAAAGGGGGGTCGAGTGATACACCATTTTGAAGCTTTTGAAAAATGCTTTCCAATGGTACCATGGAAAGCTACATTTCAGGAAATTCTTCTCTGTTTATTAAGGAAAACAATAAATGAAAACACAATTTTGAAATTTTTTATTATTATTTAATTAAATGTTCAAAATGATTTTCGTCGTTTTGAAGACAATAATAAAGCCTACTTTCAAATTCTTCACGTACATTTGCAAATGTTTCTCTGGATATAGCACGGCATTCCTGAACTATTCTATGCTGAAGTTGCTCTAGTGACTCAGGTTGCGTTTTAAAAACCACAGATTTTAGGTGACCCCACAAAAAGAAGTCAAGAGGTGTTAGGTCCGGGGATCTAGGGGGCCATTCAACAGGACCTCTTCTTTCAATCCACTGGTTGGGATAATTATCATCCAAACACTGCCTAACGGGAACTACATAATGCGAAGGTGCTCCATCCTGTTGGAAATGTAGTAAGCGTTCTTCTAACGATAAATTTCCGAGTATGTCCCTCTGATTTTCTAATTCTCGCACTATTAGTGGTTCGATAGACCTCTGTAGCATTTCAGCATACCTATCGCCATTTAAATTTCCTTGTATAAATATTGGGCCGATAATACCATCTCCCAATATACCAGCTCAAACATTAATTTTCTGGGGGTACTGGCTATGCCCTTCTCTAAATATGTGGGGGTTCTCGTCATTCCAGAAACGACAGTTTTGCTTATTAACATGCCCATCTAAATAAAAGGTACACTCATCACTGAAGCAAATATTTTTAACTAGTCGAGGTTCTGCCGTAATTCTATCTGTCATTATTTCACAAAACTGAATTCTTCTGTCCGGGTCGTCGTCACAAAGTTCTTGCAGTATGTGCAGTTTATAGGGATAAAACTTATGAAATTTAAGTACCTTTCTTATGGATTCACGAGATAATCCAGTTGCTACAGCTACTTCACGAGTTGATAAAGTTGAATTCATTGCAAACTGCCCCAGAATTTCAATTTGCGCTGCTTCGTCGGCTAGTCTCGGTTGATTTCTCTTTTTATTCGCGACAGAACCAGTTTCTTCAAATTTGGCTACTAGTTGGCGAACATACTCCGGGCTTACATTTTGACCCGGATGCCTTTCGTTAAAACGTTGAGCTGTCCTTAAGAAATATTGATCCTGGGAACCATAAATGAAAATAATTTCTACACGTTCAGCTGTGCTGTACACCATTGTTAAAGATAAGAGGTGCTGCCTTTCGTTTAAACTGAACCGAAAGTCAACTGTTTTAAAAATAATAATACTAGTACAAGTTACTTTTAAAGTAAATTCTGTGATAATAAAATGCGAATATTTATAAACAAATTTTTTTTTTCGACAAAAAAACCATAGCAAATAAACCAAAACAAAATACCTAGGCATAAAAATGTTTAGAATTCTTAAGAGATATCTCTTAATATGCCACGATAATGGTAGCAATCATTTTGAACATTTAATTAAATAATAATAAAAAATTTCAAAATTGTGTTTTCGTTTGTTGTTTTCCTTAATAAACAGAGAAGAATTTCCTGAAATGTAGCTTTCTATGATACCATTGGAAAGCATTTTTCAAGAGCTTTAAAATGATGTATCACTCGACCCCCCTTTCTATTTAGGATTTTAGGGTGTATCTCACCCTGTCCAAGGGGTTGCAGATAAGGGTGGGATAATACGCTTGTTTTTGTTCCCCCTTCGCTTTATAGAAACTGCTTTTTGCGTTTTCTTCTTCAGTTTTTCGTTCCTAAGATATGGCCATTTCAAGTTTTTAAATTGTCACCCTGTATATGGAATTCCAAAAATTGACAGGAAACTTCTAGGAAATATGAAAGATGAGAATAATGGGCGAATTATGACTCATTTTATAGGACTATACTTAAAATGTATGCTACAAAATTTTTGTATATTGGAACTACAGGTGGATTGTGAACAGCGACAAGAAATCAAAAATTATCTTTCATATTTTCTATTTTATTTTTTTTAAATTCAAATTCACATTTTAATAGGAACTGAGAAATATTTGTAGAGTTCTCAAAATTGTTAACATTATTAAAAAATTACCTCAAACTTGCACAGGCGACAGACAGGCTTGATAATTTCGACACTGGAGCAAGTCCAGATTCCTCCTCCTTTGTCTCAGAGTTGGGACTAGTTTCATTCGTTTCTTGGTTCCCTTCGATGATAGTCAATTCTTCACTTTCTGTTGGCAAGTCGTTATCAATAGAGGAAAATGGTTTCAAGTTCACAGATGTATCCTTAATGTTTGGAAAGAGTTGCGGAAGAGGAATACTATCCTATTCTTTGAACTCAACGTCAATATTATCTATATTACACATAAATCAGGTTCTCATAAAGCATTTTTTTATTGTCACTGAAGGCAAATTGCGCCAGCCTACCGAAACACATATTATGGCATTGGTTATGGTTTTCTTGAAGGTAATATCGTGCCGACGACGGAATCTTTCTAACCGTCCATTTAATGCCTTGAAGTTATCTAGTCCTAGACATTGAGCAGATTCGAGGGCTTTTCCTTGAATCATGGGCCTTGATATTTGTAAGTGGATGTTTCGCGCCTTACAAAACCAGTTTAAAACAACTAGGTCCACTCCCAGTCTTTCGTTTTGGGAAATTTTCTTTTTTGTTCACCGTGCAACTTCTGCTTTATTACTTACTTAAGCCAATATTTTTACTTTCCTCGATTATTTCAATTTTTTCACTTAAAGAAAGACATTTCCTTTTTCCTGCCATGTTCAAATATTCACGTTAGTCCTAAAACACACAAAAACTGTTCAAAACAAAACTAATGTTAACAACCGATCTATCAGCCTTTAAAGGAAATTTAATGGATTTTTTTAAAATATTTTTATATTGTAGAAACTTGTTACAATGTTATTCTTAAGCAAAGGATAAAACAGCTCGTTATTATACATTTTTACATACTATTTAATTAAATCTTTTTGCGAAAAAAGGGTTTAACTTAAAAATGCATAAATTAGAACTAAACAATTAATAAATTTTCAAAGGCATTAAGAGTGTACATTTTAAAATTAAAATTGTACATTGAAAAAGGGCAAAAGAAAACTTTAACTAGATCCCTTGCAAAATCAAAATTTTTGAATTATCATAGTTTGCTCCTGAGCTTGAGCTGAGAAATAAAGTTATCGTTGATCAATCACTTTAGCGTACCAAACGAAAACTCACCAATATTGAACTCAAAGGCTCGGAAGGGATATCAAATATAGTAGCCAGCTGTTGTGAGCGAGAATATTCTGGAAAAAGGTATATGAAACGGATTTTAATTCGAATACTTTCTCATTGAAAATAAATCAAGTGTGGATTAATTCATAAAAGTCCGAAGGGCTATTTTTAAAGTTGGCATGTCAAAGATTTAAGAGATTTATTTTTAACATACTCTTCGTAGTGCCCGTCGAAAATCGCCCTTCCCATTTTGATTCACAATATTTGTAATGCTTAAAAATGCTACTTTCTAAGATATAATTTATATTGTAGAGGAGAGTAAAGTCTTACTTGTTATATTTCACAATTTAATTCAGTTTCCTGACACGTGTTGCAACCCTTGCGGATCATTATGGATCATTATCAAAGGAATATAAGACAATACTAAATTCTACATGTCATTAAAATAAAATTAGGAAGATGAAGTGAGTTGACAGATGATGGGTTATTTTGGTCCTTAATTTACAGGTATTGGCCATAGGTACAACTTAATTACAGGTGTGATTATAGAGGTATTTACATCTAAGTAATAAAATTAAGAAAATGATATTGTGTGTGGGTTTTTTCGTTCTTAATTATTGACAGTGTTTATTGCATATTTATCCTAAGTTAGTAGGCTATTAAGTATTAGATTGGCACCTGAAGGTATTTCAATTTGATTATTAACAATATTACATCGATTTTTTGATTGATAATGTTTCTAATATGTTGAGTTTTCTACCCTTGTGTTGAGTATATATGGGTTTTATTTTGTTGGATATTGAGTGGTTATATATTGTACAGTGGCCCGCTATTCCCGTTTTATTTTGTTTTTTTTTAAATAAATGTTTTATGTTTTTAAGCCTAGTTTTAAAGTTTCTACCGGTTTGACCTATATATATTGCATCACAGTCATCACATTGTATTTGGTAGACCCCCCTATGTGTTGTTAATTTGTCTTTATTTTCAACTTTTGAATTAGCTATGTATTTACCTAGGTTATTTTTATTGACTTGTATGGAGATAAGTTTGTGGTTTTTGAGCTTTTTAAAGATTTTTTGACTTGTGTGACGTCTTCGGTAGAGTAGTTTTGTGGTGCAATCTATGCACTGTGTTCAAAAAGTCCCGGACCGCTCAATTATTTAGAAAATGGCGCACAATATAAAAAACTTTCGGAATAAAAGTTCTAGGCCTTAAAAAAATGTTTAAAACTGGGACACCTGTAATTATACAGGGTGCCTCAAACAGTCATGGTAAACAAAACTTTCATTTTTTTAAACGGAATGCCCTATATCTTATAATACTTTTGGATTCTAAATAAAATATCAATTAAATAAAACAACGGCAGTCTACCTCCACAATATGTATTTCAATGTTTATGTTTATATCCTACATGTTTCGGACATAGAAATGGCCATCATCAGGGATACATTAGTCGATTACGGCAGCTCAATCTTGCATAAGCGAAGATCAAAATTATGTTAAAATTGAAAATGTAGGTTTTAATGAATGTTCAAGACTGAATGAGAAGTGATATTTGAAATTTTGGTCAAGGTATCTTTGGAAGAAGGGGATTCCCAGTCTGCAGCCACTGAGACAGGTGATGAAGCAATTATGTCATTTGTAGCTATTTAGAGGAGATTAATATAAGTGAGGTGCTCAAAGATGCTTCATCTAACCGTGTCTAGGGTGTGGACAACAAAATACTGGGTTAGACTTGAAAAACACATTCTTAGGAGATAAACAATAAATGAAATGAAATGATACTATTTTAAGGTTGGAATTTATTAATTTGAAGTCAATAAGATCAACAATTACATTTTTTCCTGCACGCCAGCATGGTGAAGTGAAGCATCTTTGAGCTATAATATCATCTAATTAGCTAAAACAATGTGATTTTAACATAAATACTTCACTTCTAGTCAAAATGGTTAAAATCCAATTTTAATTTTCTATATCTCACTTTTTCAATCATAAGATTATGTTCATTTTCTACCCCCCTTTAACCTAACAATTTGTTAGCCAATCCTTCAGGCATGGTTGGATGAAGCATCTTTGAGCACCTATCTACATCATTTTCCTCTAATTAGCTACAACCTACATAATTGCTTCACCACCTGCTTATTGGCTTTAAATTAATAAATTCCAACCTTAAAATAGAATAATTTCATTTCATTTATTGTTTATCTCCTAAGAATGTATTATTCAAGTCTTACCCAGTATTTTGTTGTCCACACCCTAGACACGGTTAGATGAAGCATCTTTGAGCACCTCACTTATATTAATCTCCTCTAAATAGCTACAAATGACATAATTGCTTCATCACCTGTCTCAGTGGCTGCAGACTGGGAATCCCCTTCTTCAAAGATACCTTGACCAAAATTTCAAATATCACTTCTCATTCAGTCTTGAATATTCATTAGAACCTACAATTTCAATTTTAACATAATTTTGATCGTCGCCTATGCAAGATAGAGCTGCCGTAATCGACTACTGTATCCCTGATGATGGACATTTCTATGTCCGAAACATGTAGGACATAAACATAAACATTGAAATACATATTGTGGAGGTAGACTGCCGTTGTTTTATTTGATTATATCAACTCCACTGTAATGGACTACTTCTTCAAGTTTAAAATATCAATTATTTTTTAATAAGCACACTATAAGTCTAAACTTAATAGTTTCTGAGATAACGACTTCTAGCTGTCTAACGGTATATCTTAGAGCAAAGTGTAAACTTCCGGTCAAACCGGATGTAACTCGAGAACCGGAAATACCGGTTTAACCCAAAATTTATATTTTTAGGAAGATAATAAAAAAGTAAGATAGGGACATGTAAGCCGTTTTGCTCTAAGATATACCGTTTGAGAGCTACAAGCTGTCAAAGTTTAAAAATGTAATTTTTCGAAAGTCGATATCTCAGAAACTATTAAGTTTAGACTTATAGTGTGCTTATTTAAAAATAATTGATATTTTATTTAGAATCCAAAAGTACTATAAGATATAGGGCATTCCATTTAAAAAAATTAAAGCTTTGTTAACCATGACTGTTTGAGGCACCCTGTATAATTACAGGTGTCTTAGTTTTATAGATTTTTTAAGGCCTAGAACTTTTATACCGAAAGTTTTTTATATTGTGCGCCATTTTCTAAATAATTGACCGGTCCGGGACTTTTTGAACACAGTGTATAGGTCAAACAGGTAGAAACTTTAAAACTAGGCTTAAAAAACATAAAGCATCCATTTAAAAAAAAAAACAACATAAAACAGGAATAGCGGACCACTGTATAATAAATAAAAATAACCACTTAAAATCCAACAAAATAAAACCGATATATACTCAACACAAGGGCAGAAAACTCAACCTATTAGAAACATTAGCAATTAAAAAAGCCTTAAAAAATCGATGTAATGTTGTTAATAATCAAACTGAAATACCTGCAGGTGCCAATCTAATACTTAATAGCTTACTAAATTATATACACAATATCATTTTCTTAATTTTATTACTTAAATGTAAATACCTTTATAATCACACCTGTAATTTAGTTGTACCATTGGCCAATACCTGTTACTAAGGACCAAAATAACCCATCATCTGTCAATTCACTTCATCTCCCTAATTTTATTTTATTTTAATGACATGGATAATTTAGTATTGTCTTATATTCCTTTGATAATGATCCGCAAGGGTTGTAACACGTGTCAGGAAACTGAATGAAATTGTGAAATATAACAAGTTAGTAAGACTTTAATTTCCTCTACCATGGAATATCCACTTCACCAAGCATGTAGCCCATCACAAATCAATTATAATTTTATATTCTACTATAACTACTTACGCAAGAACGCAAATTCTATAGCGGTAAGACTAATTATGATTAAATCCTTCTGGTAAGATCATAAATCACTCTACCATCATACCAAACATCAATAAAGCATGAAAGATAGCTGAGGTTAATGTACATTAAGACCCGGTAATTACAAAAGCTTATATTGCGTAACATTAACTAAATTATATTTTCTTTGGCAAGGAAATATGCCGGCAACACCTTATAAAAGTACTGTGCTTATCATTAGCGTCAGAACTTACCCCCTGGTTATAAATTCTTATTAAGATTGTTTCTTTAGCATTGTGGGTTAAAGTTTTACTTGAAGAAATCACCGTGTAAACGAGTTGTATAAAAATGGAGAGAAGACGCATCCTTTATATCATTTCTTTTTGTAAATTGGATTGTATTAAATAATTACAGTGTCTTTTATTACTAATACACCATTAAGAAAATGATGATACTTACATAAATGCATCTAACGTGCGTACAGACATGCAACAAAACATCGAACCGAACCTCTTCGCGTTTAGTTTCAATGAAAAAATGCCGGGAATATCGGAAAATTGCCACGTTCCCTTGGATGTCGGTTTTCTACAGTCACATCATCTTGCGAGGTTCGCTTCGATGTTATTGATAGCACTTTTCTAAATTGTCTGATTGATTGAGAACAGAAGACTTAAGTGGGCAAGCTTTAATTGAAGAGGTCGGGGCAAGAAGGTACCTAAGCCACATTATTAGAAATTTCATGGTTTTAGTAAAACTGCATTGTAAAAAGGGTCTTAAGCCATCGACGAAATTGTATGGCTATTGCGCGACAGATGTCGCCACCAAACTATAACGACCTTATTGACGACTTATGAAATAATCGAAAATTTTTACGCAAGAAGGACATAAGCCACAACAAAATCAACATGGCGACCGGTGATCGAATGTTATTAAAGCGAAAACAGGTGTTTCATAATGAGAAAGGCAGTGATTCAAATTCGGATTTTGATTCTGATGATTCAGTGAAGGATCGGGAATATATTCTACACACTAGTTCAAGTGAGAGTAATGAATATGTAAAGTATTTTTCACCCTAAATGGTATCGACTTATTGACCGCAATAAAACTACAGGTTTAATCCCATTGTTATACACAATCAACAAGCAAATACACTACAGGGTAGGACTTTAGATATTTAATTCGATATATAATATAATATGAAGGTAATTATGCAATCTAATTAAAATTATTAAGGTTTTTAGGGAACAAGTAATTTTACACACATTGCTGCGTTTAAATAATATATTATTTAATGACATGAAATATCCTAAATAGTAATTATTTTCCCTTTATTTGACGGAGCTTTTGTTGTGCACTTGCCGGATGAATCAGACCATCCTTTGGAAGGTGTTTCGTGGGTGTCAAACCACGTCTCGTCGAGGTAAATTATTGGACGATTTTCAGATCGGTATTTTCTTATGGATGTTATATATTCGTAACGCCATTTTCTTAAACGGGCGGATTCTATCAGTACTTGTCGTTTATCAATTTTACAATATCTGAAGCCCATTTCAGACAAAATTCTCCAAAGACTAGTTATGCTACAGTTTATTTGGGTTTCGTCATTAGTGAGCCGCTGTTTTAGACTCTTTAATGTAGGGACACGTTGCTCTTCGTACATGGTGTAGATTTTTCATCTTATTAGGTTCTTATCGCCTTCATCGATACTTTTCTTGAAACCGGTATCTATACGCTTTTCTCTTGATTTGACGGGATTTACTGCAATTCGTCTTACTGTAGTAAGAGGCACCTTAGTCATATCACTTGTTACACTTGCGACAGCACTCGCCTCAAGTCCTTGGTCAAGTAAAGAACTATATACATTTTTTACAATGTTTTTAGCATCAAGAGATAAGTGGTTTTTCTTCAACGGAACACTAGAAGAACCACTATTAATATTTACCCACGGACGCCACATAATATCTGTTTTTATACGTATAAATTTTTGGTAAATAATTTAAAATTATTGTATCGTAACCGTAGCACAACTTGAACACTTCCTAAGAAACGCAAAGACTGAAAGATGTTATCGCAAGCACAAGATAGTTAAATATTACCTGCTATAATTACAAATTATAATCCGACCCTGACCGAGAGTTTATTTGCATTTTTATGGCCGAGCTCTTGCAAAACGTCCCAGGTAGTTAAACGGAGTCAACCATTTATTGTGAAAAATTCTTTACCAAAAAAGGTAAATAAACATTTTTAGTGGCTTGGGTCCTTTGTGCTCTAATATTTATGGCTTGTGTCTGGTTGAGGATATAATAACAAAAAAGTTATATTTTTTTTAATCCTGGCCATAAAAAGCTAGTTTTTAAAGTTTTATTGTGCAAACAGCCATCAATGCTTCTATTTTATTTACATATTTTTGTCAATAGCATTTTTTATTACAACAAAAATTCCTTAGCTTACTATGTGCCTTAGGTCCTTCTTGTCTAAAATATATTTTCTCTTTTTTTCTTAGAGGGTCCGAGAATATTACAATGCAAATAATAATCAAGCCTAAGCAGAAGACAATAATAGGGGTTTCGTTTTGACCCCAGAAAAAACTTCCGCCTAGCCGTTGGAGAAAAGTTAACATTGAAGGAAGAAAGAAAACAACGTCGTAACTTGGGACACGCCTATACAAATTTGATGGGTGCAGAAAAAGAAGCAATGAAGATGGGAGAACCATGTAAATGCAAAAAAAAGTGCAGGGAACTGTTATTTATTCTCCACAATAAAAGTAACCAAGAAAAAGAGAAGCTACAAGAAAAAAACCAAAAGACAAGAATCTAGAAGAAAATTTACCAACCTATATTTTGTAAAAGTAGATGGAATAGACGTTCAGATATGTAAACAGGAGTTTTTAGCCGTTTATTGGCTTCAAAACTCAGCTAAGCGAGTTAAACTAATTTTAGAACAAATTACGGAAGGAAGACCAACACCGACAAAAGACGAGCGTGAGAGACATCATAACCAACCGAACAAGGTTGCCCCAGAAATGGTTCAATCAGTTCACGAACATATTAGCAGTATCCCTAAATATGTAAGCCATTATAGCAGGATCTCTAATCCAAACAGAGGATTATTACATTACATGGTGTAAACAGCATAATATTAAACCTGTCAATGAGAATCGCTACAAAAGAATCTTTAACTTAGAGTACAATATAGGGTTTAAGATACCTAAAAGTGATACCTGCCAAACCTATGACTCACTTAATCTTATGATAATTTTAAATAAAGACAATGAATCTGAGGTTAAGAATTTACCAGTGAAACTACAGTTACATCAAACTCGTGCGCTGGCTATGCAGCAAAACCTTAAAGACGAAATTAAAAATAATGAAGAGATTAAGAAAACCGACATAATTTCATTTGACTTACAGCAGACATTACTCACACCTTCATTGACTGTTGGCTTGGCATTCTACCTTCGCAAAGCGTGGACTTATAATCTTGGTATTCAGGACTGCGTATCCGGGCAAGGTAATATGTTTATGTGGACAGAGTCAGTTGCAAAAAGAGGATGCTCCGAAATAGCGTACTTTTAAAATATATAGCAAGTAAACCAACCAGGTCTGAAAACCTTGTAGTCTTTACCGATAACTGCGGGGGCCAAAACAAGAATTGGTTAATAATGGCGCTATGGCTACAGCTAGTTAGTGAAAAAGTTTACAAGACCATAGAGCATCGTTTTCTTATATCTGGTCACACTCATTTGCCTTCAGATAGGGATTTCGCCCTAATTGAAAAACATAAAAAGTATATTACGCAAGTGTTTTCTCCAGACAAATGGTTTGATATTGTGAGAAAATCAAACAGAAAAAACCCTTTTGTAGTAGTGGAAATATCTCAAGATGATTTTTATACTTTTGATGAGGTTGTTTTAACAAAAAGAGTTTTACCACCGTCAAACATCCCATCAGGTATACAGACGTGCGCTGTTTTCGGTTCGATAGCGAACACCCAAACTTCATGTTTATTAAACATGCTTTAAATGAAAGTTTTGAGGAAGTAAATGTGGGCAAGAGAGGTGTTAAGTTGGGCGACCAACCACTGACAACAAACTTTAAAAAAATATATAAAGGGTCAATAAAACTTGGCATCAAAAAGGTTCAGGATTCCTATAGGAATGTAAAATCTAATTCTGACCCCGAATATTATGATAGAAATACTATACGGCTTAAGGGTAAATGTAGATATGCTCACAAAAAAAGAAAAATAAGTCACATTTGCTTATCTAAATATAAAAAACTGCGAAATAAATTTAATAACGCAAAAAATAGGGCCTATAAAAAATTCATGGCCAATCTCTTTAATGCGAATGAGTCACGAAATTATCAGTCGAAAAAGTTTTACAAATACTTAAATTCTAAAAAAGGTTCTTCCGGCTGCTTACCAGTGTTAAGTACGGACAGCGGAATCACTGTCACTGACCTTGATAAGGCTGAGATGTTGAATACGGCATTCAATTCTGTGTATACACCGAATAGGCCCTGGCTAGGGAATATAATTACTCATAATAGCAACAATACGGCAAATTACTTTACTTTCACAATACCATGATATTATTAAGTGTCTTGTGGGATTAAAACGAAGTTATTCACTCGGGCCCGACAGATTGTGTAGTGAACTTCTGTAGGACCTTATCTAAAAATATTGTTTTATATGTGCATTAATAATAACACAACACCGGAAGACAGGCGTAAGGCTATTGTTGTTCCCATATATAAGTCTGGTGGCAGGTCAATTCCCCTAAACTACCGCCCTATTAGCTTAACATGTATCGTGTGTAAAATCTTTGAGCAACTTTTGTCAAATTATGTTAGAAGAGAGTTGGACATTAATAATTTCTTTTTTTCCAACCAATATGGCTTTAGACCTAATTATTCATGCGAGTCAGCTCTTGCATCTTTTGTTGGTGATATGGTTAACTCTGTCGATGGCGGTGTGTAGGTGGACGCCGTCGTCATAGATTGTAAGGCTTTTGATGTAGTTCCACATGACATACTGCTAAATAAAATGGCGGAACTAAATATTGACAAAAGAGTAATATCTTGGTTACATATATTTTTAAACAATAGAACACAACAGGTGAGAGTTGGTGACAGCATTTCTACTAGTTCTGGAGTAGCATCTGGAGGGCCTCACTGCAGTGTCATTGGCCCTCTGGCATTTATAAATTTCATTAACAATATCTATACTAATATCCATTCAACTATACGTCTTTTTGCTGATGATTGTATCATCTACAGACAAATTAGAGATGCTAAAGACTGTGAAACTTTACAAAGTTATTTAAATACACTCCAGCACTGGGTAGATGTAAATTGCATGAAGGTAAACACTAATAAAACTCGGCAGATTTCCTTCGGTAAAAAACGTTTCCACCACAATTATACTCTCAACAATGAAAACATCTTAACAGCCAATGTTATCAAATATCTCGGAGTATATCTTACTTCATCTTTAAATTGGTCTGAGCAGGTTAATAAGACGGTGGCTAATGTTCACAAGGTGCTCAATTTTGTGATGCGTAACTTAAACAAGGCAAGTCGAGCCTCTAGAATTAAAGCCTATCTGACCTTGATCAGACCATCTTTAGAGTACTGCTCATCCATATGACATCCTCATCAGCAGACTCTGAAAACCCAGTTAGAGATGGTCCAAAGAAGGGCTGTTCGCTGGGTTTATTTGAATTTCTCTCACTCCTTTAGTCCCACTGCTGCATTAAGGGAACTTGGGTGGCAATCGTTAAACCAACGCAGAGAATATTTCTTGAAGGTTCTCATGTATAAGATCTATAATAGGTTACCATCTTGGACAGAACTTTCTGATACACGCTAAACCTAACTACCACTCTAGAGGGGACCATGAATTTAAAATTAGAAAACCTTTCTGGCGGACTGATGTCGGTCTTTTCTCGACATTGGGATTGGGTGTTGACTTATGGAATTAATTAAAAATTTTTGACAGAACAATGCCTACTCTGCAAAATTTTAAGAGGCGTTTGAAAATTGCTTAAAATTTGTAACGAGAAAATTGTGCTTACTTTTACTTATACTTTTGTATGTTATATATTGTCTTATTGTTATATTTTATATTTTATTGATATGATTTATATTTTATTGATATATTTTATATAGTATTGTAAAATTAAATGTCTCTACAGATTATATTTTGAGTGTCCTAATTATTTCTGTACTTTGCATCCACAAGTGTTTATACTGCTGTATGTGTTACCCATAAATAAATAAAATAAATACAAAAACTTCTACATTACATTCCTCTGATAAACCAACAGTTTTATCTCAGTAGTATTCAAAATATTTCCATTCAAGTTGATGAAGACTTGGACCTAGTTAATAAAGCAGATAATAATTTTATATATTTTTACTTTGAAATAGGTATATCTTCCTCTTGTTATTGTCAAAAAGGTCATAAGCCACATTTCTTTTTTTAAATATATTTTTTTCTTTGAAAAAGGAATCTTTTTTTAATTTTTGTTCAGTAGAAGTTATTTACCGATCTATTATAAATATGAGATATTGACTTAAACATTCTAAAACTTTAAAATATGATTTCAGGATTTTGTGCAAAACTTTAAACCTCTTTTATTGCAAATTTTGCAAATGGGGCTTAGGGCCCTTATTGCCCCGAGCTCTTCAATTATTGCACATGGTATTTTTTAATATGGCTAAACAAGTTTGTTCAATAAAAAAATATGTGTAAGTTCCCTATTGTCTCTATATTCGGTGCTTATTACAAATTCGCTTAATATACTGAAAAAATGTGTAACTGCATCACCATCACGCTTTGTTTCTCATTAGTGTCAGCGTTTGTTCTTACGTCATTAATTCTTATTTACATTTCTAGTCGGGGCTTTCTTTGCTTTACATTTACTTCCGTAATCAGGCTTAAAACGCAAATCAACGTGTCGACGGATTTAATTAATCTTTCGATCGAAATACGAGGGTAAATTAAAGTTTTTATAAGCGGAAAATCATATTTTAATTGGTTGTAATGTTTGTAGGTTTTGAAAAATAGAGAATTAAATTTGATTACCAATACAATACAATAACGTATTTTCTAAAAGCTTCAGGTAAATTCCAATTATAATTTATTTATAGCGAACAGTGTTGGATCAAATTGCATTAAAGTTAAATATTAAATATTCAACTTAATAAATAATATGTGCTTGTATTCACAATATAATTAAACATGATGAAAAAAAGAGCAAATTAATACATTTGTACTATCATAACCTAAATACTACGATATACCAGTGTTTGTTTCGTTAAAGTTCGGGTTTTTACTTACACAAAAAAATTGAACTTAGTACAGTGCTTAACTTTATTTTCATGAGAGCTACAAATTACTATAAATATCTTTTTCTACAAAAGTGTTAAAAATGGAACGTTCAACATTGTCTACTAGCCTTAAAAATGTTACTTTAAGGCACTAGTGCCTTAAAATACCTACTTGAAGGCACTAGGGTTAAAAGTAAAATGTCAATTTTTCCAAAAAAACGTCAAAAACATTTCTATTTTATTTATTTACACTTATATTAATAGTACAATTTGAAAAATTTGAAAAATGAATTCCTTCCTCAGTTCTGCTGTTCTTCGCGGTTGAGGAGGATTGAACAGAAACAGCAGCATGTTAAGTTGATGTTGAAGCATCATCGGCTGATGTCGTTTGTACTGTAACCAATTTTCGAGCAATGGAATTTTTATTTTCCAAGGAATCTACGATGTACCCTTCCGCAACGGTTGAGGATTTCCATCCCCCATGCCGCTTAATTGCCGTCAAATTTGCTCCAGCATCGGTAAGTAAGCTCCCAGAGGAACGGCTAGAGCAATGCCCCGTATAGAGTGTTGAATTTGGAAGTTGCAGAAATCTTGCTCTAGCAGCAGGAAATTTTCCGAACGTATTAATTCCGGCCGGATTTCTGGTACAACCTTTTACATATTTTAAGGAGAGCCGCCGATGAACGACATCTGCTGGGCGAAGATCAGTATATTTTCGTTAAAAATCCAAATAAAATTTTTGTACCACGTTGTAAAGAGTCAACTGACAAAGCTTCTCCCTGCGGCAGGCACTAAATACTCCTACAATCGTAGCCACTTTGATCAGAAGGTACTCACTATCCGGTGCGCACTTCAGAAACTGTTCAATTTGGTCTCTAGTAAAATTTTTTTATTTTTTGGCCTGGTAACCCTCCTTAATGCTGCAAGTAGGCAATAAATTTAAAATGTTTGCTGATATCTACGTCGTTATTTACACGTAGCATAGCTTTGATCATTAAATAATGGGACCAAAGAGAATATGACTTTCATACCTTTACCTTTTCCTCAAAATAGGCCAGGAATATGTTTTCGGAATACTTTCCAGAAACGCCTGTGTTGTTTTAACACCATTTTATAAATTTATTATGAGCAATCTCATATTGAATTCTTGATTTTCGTGGCAGTAAATTTAAGGTAGCTTTATTAGCAGGTTCTTCTATGTCTTTAAGTGGATCGATTTCTTGCATTTTTGGCAAATCGCAACAGCCAGCGCTAGCGTTTTAATAAAACTCACAGGACCTTTCAAATTTTCAATTTTTCTGTAAACAAATCAGCCAACAATGCTGGTTGCTAGGTTTTATTGACAAAAATGAACTTATTTAATATGAATATACGATGCTATTAGAAACTACCTGGATGTAAGGGATTCTAAACATTTAATTTTCAATTATTGTATGCTTTTTATTGCCGTTTGTAGAAAAAATATTGTATGATATTTGTGATAAAAGTATTTTTCGCTTCGCTCGTTCTGCAAATTTCCACATGCGTGCCTTAAAAATGTACTTTTAACACTTATATCATAAATAACTATTAAGACCATCAATTTGATTCATCATTTAGTTGGTTTGTCTCATGCAATTTACCAGGCAATTAAAGAGTACCAAGAAGGTATACTATGCCACAATGTGGAAGGCAAGGATTTTAAGTTTTTTCTTATTAACAGTAAATAATAATGTAAACTTGTCATTGCGCAAGGAATGAATGCTGAATCATAATTAGAATAATGCCCAGAAATAATTTAAAATATTGACAATTCAGTTGGAAAAACATTCCAGAGATTGTAGTCTATGGAGGCGTATTTAAGCTTAATATAAATTTTTTTTAAGTTGGAGTTTCAGAGAGAACCTTATATAATGTAGCATAGGAAGCCCAAAATAATTCACGAGGTTAATTTCGCAACGTTTTAAAAGGCTTTGGCGGATATAAGATTAAACCAAAAATTATAAGTAGAGGGCGGAATATATGCACACTTAAATTCAGTCAAAATATGCGCAGTTATATGCCATGTTTGCCTTTAAAATATGCAGTTATACGCATTTTTTGACCATATATGCAATATTTCTTAATTTATTATAGTAAAATAGGGTAAAGAAATTTTTTTTCTGAAAAAGATGTTTATTTAAAAAAAAAATGCAACAAAAAACAAAGAAAAATAAAAGTAATCGATTTTTTAACCTGAAATTGTATAAAAGGCATTTGTTACTAAATATTTTTCAAAATTTTCAACTAACCAGGATTGTCTTCTATTAGTAAAAATATGTTTATACAAAAAGAAGCTTTATTCAACATCTACTGATTTAATCGGACAATACTGCAACTTAGGTAGTAAAGTATAAGGCCAAGATACAACTTCGTTGGATGGTTTACCTTCATAAATGCTATTTACTGCAGTTTTTTAAGTATTTAAATCATTCATTCCTTTTTACTGTTAAATCCAATTTGTTCCTTACTTGACCTCCAACTTTACCGGGAATGTTGTTACATTTAGCGGAATAAGTTTCAACAATACCAATTGAGTATCTTAAACTTAAATTTCTACTCTCTAACGAGGATATTATGTCCGGTATAATACTTAAATTAACCTTAATAAGAACAAGATCTTTAACTATACGTGAACTTTTTAACAACTCTTTACTTTGCACGACATACTGCGAATCGTCATTTAAATCCAAAATTAGTTCTTTAATGGCTTCGAAATGTTCTACGTAGAATACTGCGGCCTTAATCCATGTTCCCCACCGGGTGCTTACAGGTTTTGGAGGTAAACTAACTCCTGGTAATCTCTCCTTTTACATCTGCACCCTTAGAGGTGCTTTTAGAAACAGTGTTTTTACATTTGAAATTAATTTATTTACTAAAGGATATTCAGCTCTCACGGTTTCTGCGACTCGGTGGTTAATTCCATGTAAAAGACCAGTCACATGTACCATATTGGGGTAAAAATTCTTAAGTTTTGGCCAACTTCTACCATATACGGTGCTGCATTAGACAAAAGCACTAAAAATTTCTCATCTGGGACTAAATTTGGTAAGAAAAGCTCAATAGGGACTGCTGACTAAATCGAGATACAGTCGCATTTTTAGTTTTGTCTACCTGTTTAGAAGCAATTAAATATGAGTTTGTTGTTAGTTGTAAGTTTAAAGTAAATTTCGATAAAAAGGAATCTTGCTTTCAACATAAAATAT
Source organism: Polydrusus tereticollis (assembly GCA_963920685.1). Taxonomy (NCBI): domain Eukaryota; kingdom Metazoa; phylum Arthropoda; class Insecta; order Coleoptera; family Curculionidae; genus Polydrusus; species Polydrusus tereticollis. The sequence goes on from OY987331.1 coordinate 36,302,391, forward strand.
GTATAAAATAATTCTTTGTACAGAACTTTTGGAGTCAGGATTCTAAAGACTCCTCTATTTAATCATAAGGCTATAATTCACGTACAAAGATCATCCATTACAACTTTACCTCATTGTTATTGAAAAGAGGATGGGCAAAATACCGGTTTGCAAAGCAGCCCAAGGCGAGAACCTATTATTGCAAAGTTTCACAGAAACTTTGACACACCCTTACTTCTATTAGAAACAACTGCTTCTGAATAATAGACTGAAAAGGTTCCACGCTCAAAGACAGCCCATAATAATTAAATGTAATATCTGGAGGGCATTACTCGTTTAACGATGTATAGGATGAAGGTGTTCAACGCACCTTTGTTGAAGGGATACTGTTATACCTTTGAATAAACTTTTGGCAAATAGGGTTTGATAAGTTTGTGAAAGATATCTGTTGATGACGGCATAAGTGAATATTTGCGCTGAGATTGAGTAGTATGAAATTTTGTAATATTACTATACCTAGTCAATCAGCCCTATGATTAAACTATGGAGGGCTTTAGGAAGGAGGCCGATCGAATAGGGCCGAATTTTAAATTTACGTCCCTGTTTCTCGTTACTTCGCTGGTTGGCCGTCGAGGGCGCCACTGCACGCTTCCCGGTTATTTTTTGCAGGTTTTGATTGGCGAGTGAGGTATTTTTTTTGAATATCTTGAAAAATAAGCTTTGGAATCATTTTTTTGCGTTATTAATATAAACAATGGGTGGCGTACAATGTTTGACAAGTAGCGTTTGCTTCGTGCCGGGGTGTAAAACTGGATATTCGTCTGAGAGAAAGCTCAGGAAAAATCGTGGTGAGAGAGAAAAATCCTAGTCTCTTTCAAGCCCCTAAGGTAAGCAAAAACCACAAAAGGTTCACAATATTGTTTATTAATAGTGGTCTTTCGTTACTCGTCTGTCTATCCTTGATTTTGTCATCATAGATCTATCTTAAAGATAGATTATCCGACAATGGTCGTATTTCTATTAACCAAATTTTTGATAATGTTAATCAAAATTTAATTAAAATTTATTAATTGTTACGAACTGTTAAACTAACTTTAGAAAGGTATTAATAATTTAAGAAATAATATTTCTCCTTTAATTGGTATTTTATACAAATACTTACGTCCCCTTAAAACTTTTAAGAAATATTTACTTTACAATATAGGTAGGTAGGTACTCAAAATTTCAATATTTAATATCAGTTTGCCAGTTTGTCGAATATTAATCCTTTAAAAAATTACAAAATAAAACCATAAAATGCATTCAAGCCCCCCCCCCCCCCCCGCGCCAATTTTGGGAAACAATCAATTATAGATATCTACCTATTATATATATATGATAGAATAATAAAAGTTTATAATTCATATTCCAAAAACAATTAAAAATACAATCAATACCTATAAAAAAGGTTTAAATATTTATTAAAAAAACATTTATTGAAAATATAAGATATTTCTATTTTTGTTATATTTTTAAAAAAAGTTTTAGAAACTTATTAATATATTAATTATTTTATTGTTAAAAAAAAAATTTAATTTAATTTTTTGGTTGTTAGTATACTATAATTTTTATTCCGTTTATTTTCAATTTAATTTTAAAATCCCCGTTTTTAATCTTTTGTAAAGTTAGTTGGAAAATAAATAAGTTAAGAATCTTCTTCTTTTCAGGTCTGTTAAAAGGTGTACATACTACCTATAATGAACATTTATGTTAATTTATTTTTAGTTTGAATTTAAATAAAAAATGTATATAGTAACGTGCAGATTGTGTAATTATTTCCTTTCCAAATAAAAAGTTGTTTGAATGTCTATAAAGAGTAAAGACCGCCAGTATTTGAAAAAATTAATCCTCCTGGTAATAATAATACAGTGTCTTAGAATGCAATACACCCTTTTACATGCTAGAATTAGGTATCTAGGGAGTATCCCGCACCCGCCTCTCACACATATCTCGGTTTGTAGACTGTTTAAATTAACTAATTTCGATAAAACAGTTAATCCTCCCATAAGAACCCATGAAATTTGCAGCGGTCATGGAACAATGCGATCCTGGCGGCAGTTTTTGAAGCAATGCAAAAGTGGGACCGGAATCGATGTATTGCGATCGGTCTCCTTCCTAAAGCCCTCTATAGATTAAACACACAAGTTAACTTTTAACCTATCGTTTCCATGACTACAACTGAAAAAAGCCTACTTCTTAATTTTTTTCACTGTGGTTGAAAAACAGTTAATTTTGAAGTTAGAGCTAACTTTTGTGTTTGATCATAGGGATGAATAGCTGCTACCCTCTACTTTAAAATGAAAAACATTGATTCTTTTAGATATCCAGCAATGTTGAATAATAGTCGCGTCTTTCTCTATCTCTTACTATTAAATATATTAGAGAAGGTAGGTAAAAATTACCTCAGCATAGTATCATATTTTTTTGTTCTTTTGGCTCTGTGATAATTACCAACAAAACAACTAAACACTGTTCATCTAGATGGTTCCGAAATGTACTAAAGGTGGAAGCAGTTGCTTCTAGTCTTCGGGGAATATGGTAATTGCATGATGAGTGGATGGGTAAATCATAGAGGATAGTGCGGTCTTAATAGGAGCCAGTCCCTGGGAAGTCGAAATGGCTAATGTTGCATGTATTTAATGTGTGATTATGTAGTTAGATGATTTAATGATACGTATGTCTGTTTGTATTATAAATAAAACAAAGCAGTCCTCCTCCACAGTTTATTAAAATGATGATAGATGAAAATGTTCCCTACATGTTTCGAGCGCTTAAGCACTCATCCTCAGGGGATACTATAAAGGAAAGTACAAAGTTAAAACGACCAATAAATATAAAAGAAAATTTTCAAGGACTTACCTAACATCGAGTTTTGTAGACAAAACGTTGTCTCAAATTAATGAGTACAACTCATAGTAGCTTGAAAGTTGAAGGCTTGGTATGTGAGATGTTTAATTATCTTAGGAAATGAATCAAGTTCTAGTTAAATGTGAGATTAGGATTTGAGAAAAAACATTGTGAGTGGATAATGGAACAGTTTAAAATTTATGAAGGAGAAGAAAAATTATTTTTTATAAATTATAGTTGTGTGTTTAAAATTAAATTTATATTAATATAAAGTTGATGAACTGATATGGTAGTATGGGGCTATGCGCCATATTTTGGAGAAGTTGTAGAGAATAATCATTTTTTAATTATGATTATTAAAATAAATTATATTTTAAAAAATTTTAGGATTTTTATTAATTTAAAAAGGTACAACCTGTTCTTCAGACACTACCGCGGAACTGTCGCAACGTGGAGGCTGAAGTGAGGTTACTTTGAAAAGACAAATGACTTAAACGACATATAACCAAGTTCAATTAAAAGAAATATTAAAATATTAAAATGCAAAATGATTGTTGAAACGAAGGTGTAGGATTTAACTGACTCGATGTTTGTACAAAATCAATACAGGATCGATCAATCAATAGTATTTGTCATCACTGGACGTATATAGTACTTAAAAATTGGCAGAAAATAAACATATGTCAACAAATTAAATGATGCAATTTTATGGTTCAATGCTGTGGAGACAGTGGTTCGAAGCGGCTGCGTATTTTAGAGTGAATTTTTAACCTTACTTGTGTGACTGTTTCGTGATTTTACCCTTCCGGGTAAGTTTTTTCCCTTTAGTTAGTGTTATTTTATTATTTTGTTCGTCTGAGGTTGGTCTATTAATTTAGGGGGATGAGTGAACCTCATGACCCAGGGGGAGGCTCCAATTCCGTTTTTTCTCGAGATGAAATTAATTCAATTATTGGCGTTAGCAACGTCAAAATAACAAATGATAAAAAAAACAAATTTGACTGGAATAATGATAATGAGGAACAGAAAAATATCGCAAAAAGTAAGGAAAATATACAGACTAACTTAACAGGACGGCAAAATATGCCTAAAGAATATAAGGAACACCATTCAGGCCCTTTCATAGTTTTTATCGAGTCAACAGAGAAATCTGGAAATAATGTAGGCAAATTCAATCATCTTAAAATCGCGAAAGAAATATTTAATCTGCAATTAGTTGATAAAAAAAATTATAAAAGTAAAGGTACTAACCGAGTAGCAGTAGAATTCGAAAATTTCAAAGCAGCTAACAATTTTATTAAAAATGAATCTTTATTACAAAAAGGCTACAATGTATTTATACCCTCTAACTTCACTACATGCAAAGGTCTAATAAGGGGAGTGGACATTAACATGAGTTTAGAAGAAATACAGAGCCGTTGCACATCATCCGTAAATATTTTAGATATGACTAGACTAAATAGAAAAGTTTTAAGCGGCCCCAGCAAAATACCCGAATATATACCAACTAACACTGTTCTACTTACCTTTGAAGGAACTATTTTACCAAGAGATGTTAGTATATATCAATTACCCATGCTGGTAATACCATATGTTGCCCCTGTAACGCAATGTTTTCAATGTTTCTATTTTGGTCATACAAAAAAACTTTGCAAAAGCAAGAATAAATGTTTTAATTGTGGAGAAGAAGATAAAAACCACAAAATCGACGGAAAGGAAGGAGAAACTCCCCAATATGAATGCCAAACATTTTGTATTCACTGTAAAAGTGACGAACACAGGTCAACAAATAAAAAATGCCCAGAATTCCTTCGCCAACAAAGCATTAAAAGACTAATGGCTTTTGAAAATTTAACTTATTATGATGCAAGTTTTGCTTGTAAAAAAACCTATTCAAATAGTTCTGATTATACACCACACCCTTTAGATTTTCCAGCCCTTAAAAACAGATACAATGTGAATCAGGATAAAATAGATGTTTCCCAAAGAAGAGTTGTTGAAACAAACACAAGACAAAAACGGTCGTATCAACAAGCAGCAGCCCAACCCCCAAAAAAAAGAGCAACAACACAAATAGGTTATGACAAAAAAGCACATGATGAGGCCCTAATCTTCCCCAATTCCAGACCAACATGGTCCCAATCATCACATCATAACACCAATAGAAATATTTCAACCCGAACTTCAAACCCATCTACTTCTTCAACATCGTCACAATACACTACGCCGTTTCGTGCCCAGGAAAACAATTTAAATAATATCAATGAACCAATATTAGAAAAATTAGCAAACTTATTAACAAGACTTTCAGATGAAGGCTGGAATCAGTTCAATAATTTTATACTCCCCACCATAAATAGACCACGCCATAATATGGATGTGGACTACGATTCATTCTAGTTACTTGTCATCAATGCCAAATCCAAAATTTATTAAATTACTGCAATGGAATATTAGAAGTACAAAAGCAAATAGAAGCGAGTTAATATCAATCATAAGAGAAACTAAACCCCACGTTGTATTATTAAATGAAACATGGCTAAATAATCAACAAAGATTTTTTATAAAAAGTTATAAAATTGTTAGACAAGATAGACAAGATGGATACGGTGGAATTGCTACATGCATAAAGGATAATCTTAAATTCTCAATTATAAATAACTCAATTAATGCAGCTTGGAATAATCTACAGTACATCACCATAAAAATTGGCAATATAAACATCATAAATGCATACTCACCACCACAAACCAACATCACTAAAAAAATATTATTTGATATATTTAGCCCTCTAACTGGTTCCAAAATTCTTATGGGAGATATGAATGCTCTACACTCTTCTTGTGGAAGTTCCACGACAAACCAAAGTGGTATAGCCTTAGTGGATTTTTTAAATACCAGTGATTTTATTTTGTTAAGTGATGGCACATCGACTAGACTTGTCACCCCCAATAGTACGTCAAACCCATTAGATATAACAATAGTGGACCCCTCCTTGGGCACAATATCTAACTGGAAAGTTTTTCCAGACTGTGGAAACAGCGACCACTTCCCAACAATCTGCGAAATCAATTGCAGAAATACAAACAATATGTTCTTCCCAACATACCAGATTAAAGACTTTTCAAAAGCAGACTGGAATCAATTTTATGATAGAATGGTAGTGGAGTCAATGAACCTGGAGAGCGATGCCCCATTCAAAACAATCCAGGATATAATGGATTCGGCATCAGTAGCCGCCATCCCGCATAAATTTAAAAACACTACATTACAGCTTGGCAATCCCTGGTGGGACAATGAGTGTACTTTAATGTTGAGACGAAGAAGAAGCGCCCTACAACAATTCAAAGATTTCCCGAACATGGACAATTACATTAATGCAAAACATATGATTGCACAATCAAAAAGATTTTTTAAACAAAGGAAAAAAGAAAAATTCATCAAATTCTGTGCTTCCTTAAACCGAAACTCTAACCTAACCTACGTTTGGGATAAAGTTAAAAAATTTTCAGGCTTAAGCTTAAACAATAATTTTTCTAGAGTTAGCGATGACATACGTTTAGATATGTTAAAGAAAATGGCAGTAATAAGAGCCCGACACCCAGAATTTCACCAGCTTCCAACACCAGATGGCATGGAATTATTCACTGTTAGTGAACTGAAGGTCAGCATACAGGATAAAAGAACCTCGGCACCTGGGTTGGATGAGGTTACATATACAATGCTTCAGAACACACCTGATAAGGTTCTAGAAACTTTAGTCAACATATATAATAGATGTCTAGTAGATGAATCGCTTCCTGTTTCGTGGAAGAGATATAATATTATATGCTTACTCAAGCCCAACAAAAACCCAAACACAGTAGATAGTTATAGACCCATTGTTTTGTCTTCATGTTACGTAAAAACGCTAGAAATTATGATCAAGAACAAATTAGAATGGCTAATGGAGAACAAAGAAGTTTTCCCATGGTTTCAAACAGGTTTCAGAAAAGGACAAGCGACATATAACGCTCTAGCTTTACTTACTTCAGATATCTACCTGGCCTTTGGTCAAAACTATTCAGTTCTTGCGGTATTCTTGGATATTAAATCAGCTTATGACCATGTCGACATATACCTATTGTACAATAAATTAATTAACCTTCAAACTCCAATAGAGTTGGCAAACCTCATCTTCAAGATACTAAAAAACAGACTCATATATTCAAAAAACGATAACGGCGAAATTCTAGGCCCTTTATTGGCAAATTCAGGTCTTCCACAGGGTTCTCCTCTTAGCACCCTTTTATTCAACATCTACCTGAGTGATATTTATGATATCCTTCCTGAAGATTTAAATCTTATTGTTTATGCCGATGATATAGTAGTATATGTAAAAGGGAATGACATTAATGAAATGCACAATAAAATTAATCTGGCTATCAATAATATCGTCAAATGGCTAGAAGAAAACCACCTATTTTTATCAGCTGATAAATGTGAGGCAGTATTTTTTTCGAAAAATTGTAGAATAATACAAACACCTGCAATTAGGCTTGGAAACGACATTATAAGGCATAAAAATGAAGTAAAATACTTGGGCATGATTTTGAATAGGAACCTAAAATGGGATAAACATATAGAAATTATTCTGAACAAAGCTCAGAAAGGTATTAATATTATGAAGACCTTCTGCAGAGTATGGTGGGGAGCAGATCCCACAACTCTACTAACAGTTTTCAATGCATTAGTTCGATCTCATCTAGATTATGGCTCTATTTTCATCAAACCCAATAATAAAAAATCTTTAAACAAACTAAATACATTACATTATCAGGGTCTAAGAATAGCTCTTGGTTGTATGAAATCCACCCCTATCAATGCTCTCTTGGGAGAAGCGGCAGATATGAACTTGGAACATAGAAGAAAATGGCTAGCTGTGAAATTCCTGTCAAAGATTGTATGCATACAAAACCATCCATTAATTCCAATGTTAATTAGCAATCGAAACTTGTACAATGGAAATGTAGGTTTTTGGAAAAATAAAGATTGTCCATATCTGATCCAAGGTCTTAACTACCTTTTACCATACATTACTAAAATTCATAAATCAGAAGTATACCCCACATTTAATATAGAATTCAGAAACCAAATTAGGAATATCAAAATCATTAATCTTGGATTACAGAAAGACGATTTACAGGCTAAAGAAAAATTTCTACGTTCCACAGACAGATATAAGCAATCACATATTTTTACATATACTGATGCATCAAAAAACTCTTCCAAGACTGGGTTCGGAATTTACATACCAGAAATTAATTATAAATACTCTGCTAGATTGCCATCAGAACTCTGCATTTGCACAGCTGAGATTATTGCAATTAATGAAGCTACAAAAGTCATAATAAGAAAAAACATTGAAAAATCTATCATCTTTTCAGATTCCCTTAGTGCTATCACAAAATTAAATAAAACGGTAATCTCCTCCAAAAATGACTACGTTAGTTTACGCACCAAAAGACTGCTTTTAGAAGCCAACGATAATGGTTTTGACATAAAAATCGCCTGGGTCCCAGGTCACTCAAGGATTGCTGGTAATGAGATGGCAGATACTCTGGCAAGCGTAGGTAGTAATTTAAATATCCCCAAAAATATGGACCTAGATGCTCAAGAGGTTATCCCAGATATCAAAAAGAAAATTTTTGAAGAACACAATGCTGAATGGAAGACTTCTCTAAGAAGTAAAGGAAAAAGTTATGCGGAAATAATAAACGAATTCCCCAAAAATAAATGGTTTAACAATTATACATACATTGATAGAAGACACATTACAACCATCATTAGAATGAGAACAGGACACTGCCTTACCAAGAGCCATCTCTATAGAATCGGTATAAAGGATGATCCTTACTGTGAATGTGGACAAGTGGAAGACTTGGATCACATTTTTCTAGAATGCCCCATAAATGTAATCCCGGGTCATGATATTTATGAAGAATTCAGAAAAACCGGAATATCTCCCCCCCTAAATATTAAAACAATTCTGTCTAATTTAAACAATCAAAACATTAAAATTATTATTCAGTTTTTAAATGTAAATAAAATTAATTTATAAATTTCCTTATTTCAGGAAGCAAATCCATTTTCCTAGTCCTATATTCTGTTCCAGTTTCCTAAGTCAAATCTCCCACCATTTGGGAGTATTGACTTAATTTTTTCCCATTGTTGTGCATGTAGTAACTATCCCCCATTTTATTTTTTACCCAAGCTTTTATCAAATTATTAATATAATAGGTTCTCCACACTCCACAGCACTAAAAATAGTTCCACGATCAGCTGATCCATTCCCATAACCTTTCATATCCCATAACCTGAATTTACCTGAAACCATCAGAAGAAAAAAAGAAGAAGAAGAAATCAGTGGTCGTGACGGGGTCTAGAGCCCGACAAGGTTACGGTCACTTCTAATGTGCTGGCAGAATTGCCCCTCAGGGCAGAGCCAATAATAAAAAGAAAGAAAGAAAAAATTTTATGGTTATGGTATGTGGAAAGGGGTAGTAAATGTCTTTTGGGGGACCGATAAAGCGCTGTACTGAACTAAAAATACACTTTTCAGGGATGGTGATAACACTAAACTTCACTGTCATAGAAACTATGGGAATATTATGGATTTTTAAATTAATTCAACAGAACATTGGAAAATAATGAAAAACTTTCAAACTTAAAATTAATAGGTGGATATAATAAAATTTGCAAAAGAGAGCTAGAAAGTATTGAGTAGAAACAGTAAGAGGTATATATTATGTAAGAGAGACTATATTGTGATTATGATCTGTCTAGATTCAGAGCATTGAAAAAATTAGTACTGTTATGAATAATTTGGTCATATACACAATCTATGTTTGGGTTTTTGATTATCTTGTTAATTTCCATTATTTCAAGCAGGTCTAATTTATTACTTTTATTACAGAAGTGAAGAATTTAGTGTTTGTATCTGGATTAGAGTTATGTTTATTTATAGAAATATGCCTGGAAAAGTTGGACTTGATTTTAGAAGGAGATAAGTTATGATTAGAAGCTCTTACTATCTCTTTACAGTGTTCATTCTGTTTGCATTAGCTAGCGATGAGTTTGTTGATATGTTCTGTAATAGTCGGCATTCGTAAGTTATTATGAAAATGATTAGACGAATTGTCTAGCAAAATTAGGGAAGGTTGATCTTTAATTTGGTACAAACTTTTCTTTCCCCCACATTTCAAAAAGCTTACAACATATGTTATCGTGGTAGTCAGCGCTCCTTTATTTAAAATTTAAGTCGCTCGATCAAAGCAGTAGATGAGCCAGCATTAATTATAATATATCTTTTTCCTGCTTCCTAAACTTCGATTCATAATTTTCAAAATATTTTTTCAAAAATTGGACCCGTTCACTTGCAATTCGGGATTGTTCTGTTGTAGTCTTTTTTATAGCAAAATCCTACATTATCTTTATTAGGGGTGACCATGATCTGAGTGCTATTTTTAAGATACCTCATTTTCTTAAAGTATCTCTTAATTTGTGATGCATAGAAGTCGTACATAACATTACTCATATCAATTTTTTATCTTTCTGTCTGAAGTCTCAGTCTTCTTTTTCCTTGATCGTCCGTCGTTGCGTATTTTTCATTAGATGCAAAAATCGTGCAAACCGATTTTATTCGCAGGTCTTGTGCACTGTAGATCAGCTTGACTTTAACAATTTTTGAAATTTTAATGGGAGACCTCAGAGTCTACAGGGTGTTATTTAGTAAGTGTCCGATATTTTACAGGACGATTCCTCAGTTATTTATAAGGTGAATAGTTCATATAAGCATGGGTGCGCAAGCCCTTCATTTTTGAGTTACACGGTGTTAAAAATATATTTTAATTTTTGTTTTGCGTAAATAATTTTTGAAATAATGTCTATATTTGACGAAAATTGGTATTTCGGGATTTGTTAATATTAGAAATTCAAATTTGATCTTAGTTTGGCCTTTAATTGTAGGGGGCATCATCTACAGGTCTTTTTCTCTTTTGGGGAGTCACAACTTTTTTGTGCATTATTGTAAGTAAGTTAAAGTCAAATCCTGAAGGTACCACCTTAGTTTTATTTTACTTAAAAGCCTTTAAAGGTTCTAGTGTTTGGCCTCAAAAGAAAACAAACTAGGAAAAAAAACACTTATGTCACCATCGGTATACACTAGCTTCTTATAAGCTCTCATTCTCTCAAGCCCTCAAAGTCACTCTATTTAAAATAAAAGCCAAATTTTCGCAGAGGCCAATACAAATATTTATTCTTAAAGTGGTGTTAAGCCCTTGGTTACTTGGTTTTATAAATGCAAGCTCCTCTTACTTTGGTGGACAATAGATGCTTAAAGTTAAAAGATAAATAAGTGAAATGAAATATTAAAGTGATAGTACTAGGTTTGACAATAAAATTTCTGAAGGTTTAAATTTATAAAGTTATCGATAAAAGAAAGCAAAAAGTCAAACCCTGTTTGACAGGGTCTTGCACAAGACGGCAACTGTCAGACCTACACTGTAAAAAAAACGACTGTTTAGTCTGATCATGCTTATATGAACTTTTCACCTTATAGATAACTGAGGAATCGTCCTGTAAAATATTGGACACTTATTTATTAACAACATGTATAGAGTAGATTAAAATGAAAAAATCGTTCACAAAAATTGAAAGACATTTCGGAAATAAAGGAAGTTGTTGAACTATTTTGACGCGAAAACTCTCCTTAAACGTTTATGAAAGGAAAGATTGCTTACAGTGTTGCCAAGAAATAATTGCAATGCAACTGAATTGCTACACCATATGAATCTAATCAAAATTACGAGATTCAAAAAGTCAAATCAAAGTCTAAGTTCACAAACGTTAAACATTCTAACTCTGTTGTGAAAATATTATTTAAAATGAACAAATATCTATAAATACTTACCGCCGACATGAAAATACGATAAAAGAAAGGTATGAAAAGAACAGTTTTTAGGATTAATTTGAACTTCAAAAATGTTTAAAATCAAATTAAAGTTGACAGTTTGACCGATCAAAACCAACGAAATCAAAACGATCAATCAAACTGACTTGAACTAATCTGAAATCGTTTGACAACTTTGTTAATAACTTTTATCTCTGTCTAGCACGTTACTTTAAATTCGAGATGTATTGCGCAAGCACGGAGAATGCTCTATTACGCTTTTATTCACTTTTCAGGCTATAAAAAATAAAGATGGGGAGTAAATTACGTTGTCCCTCCATCGTTGATCAATGACAAACGGGCAAAGATAAAACGTGCAAACTATACTGGGTCTCCCAAAAGTCCCGCATAAAATTAATATCAATTAAAGGAAAACGATATTATTTTTAATTGTGCATTTTTTGACATAAAAATATATTATACAGGGTGTCTCATAGAACAGTTGTCACGTCATTGACAATTTTTTTAAATGAAATGCCTAATTTTTTATTAGGTTTTCAAATTCTACGAAAAATTCTAAATATTTTTCATGTAGGACTTGCTATAATAATATAATAATAATAATAATAATAAAATTTATTTCCTCAATTTATAAATGTACCTACAGAAATTCAACAAGTACAATAATTGAGGAATACGTCAAACGAGAAAATTTTACAGAAAAGTCGACACAACAGTTTAAAACTACAAATTTATCTTACATCTAAATAAACTACAATACATAAATAGGGTATAATATTCCCAATACATTCTATGTGAAAAAGTCAGTAATTTTATAACATGTTTTGGCAATAAGAAAATCTTTTAGTCTTTTTTGAAAAACTGAGGCAGTAGGAGCCGATTTAATATTTTCATTCAGATGATTAAAAAATCTGAACCCATTAAAATAAAAGCACTTTTGGAAAGCTGCCGTGCGATGTGAGGGAGGTATTAGCTCATTGCAAGATCTTGTGTTGTGAGTATGAACGACCTGTACGCCGTCAAAAATTTCCCTGTTTTTATACACATACTTGCATACCTCCAGGACATAAACCGAGAATACAGTCAAGACTCTGTTATCCCTAAAAGTAGATCTACACGATTCAGTTCTTTTAAGCTTAAACAGGATTCGCATGGCATACTTTTGCAGCAGAAAAACCCTCTGTATTTGGGCACAATTACCCCAACAAAGTATTCCATATCTTAAGTGACTGTGAAAGTTGGAATAATAAAGAGCCATTAACGTTGTATGGCCACATTGTTCAGCCATTATACTAAGCCCATAACAGGATGATCTAAGTTTGGCGCATAGAGAGTTTACCTGATTGCTCCATTGAAGCTTATGGTCAATCTCAATCCCTAACATTTTAGTTGTTTCACTAGGTTTAATTGGGTGCCCTGAATTCTCAAGCAAACCAAATATCGATACTTCTTGCTGCCTCGATATAGTAAAACGCAGGAGCATTGTTTTGTCTGTATTTAGTTTTAAGAAGTTTTTCTCAGACCAGGTGAGAACTTTATTAAGGACTTCCTCACACTTCACCTTAAGGTTGGAATAACTGCAAGATGTGATGAGGATATTAGTATCATCAGCATAACAAAATACCTGCACACCATCCTCCGCAATGTAGGAGATTAGGTCGTTGGCATAAATATTATAAAACAGGGGGCCCAGAATAGAGCCCTGTGGAACACCCTGAGAAATGAATTTAGTTTCACTATTGACCCCATTCAGAGAGACAAAATGATGACGATTTATAAGGTATGATTCTAGCAGCTGGTAGGGGATACCTCTTATGCCATATCTATTCAGCTTACTCAAAAGGACTCTATGATTTACCGAGTCAAAGGCTTTGGAGAAATCTATAAAAAGACCACATACATGCTATCCCGATTTTCAGCTGTTTCCAAGATATTGACATTAAATTAATTTTTATTAAAGGTAATAGTTTTAGTGTGTATTGTATTTTATATTAGTTAAATAAATCAGGTATCTTACTGTCATCAACTGTCCTTAATTATTTCAATACTGACTTTGACTTAAGTAATTTGTCAATTACCTAAAAATGTTAACAGAAAAGCAGCGCATCGAAATTTTAATTATGTTAGGGTGTGGGGACAAAATAAGTAGTAAAGCTGAGGTTTGTACTTTATTTAACGAAAATTATCCAGCAAACCACATTACTCAGTCAGTTCAGTTTTTACTTTGGCGTTAGATAATGAAGCTACTTGTAGTTCAGTACATCGATTTTTTAAGAGCGAAAAGTTACATCCTCATGAACCTCTTCCTGTACAGGAACTACTAGAAGATGACTATGATAGACGGCTTAAATTTTGCGAAGAAATGATTTTTTTTTTTTTTTTTTATGATAAGGCACAGCACTACAGGATAAATCCTTTATGGCGCTCTAGGAGCGGTGCGCGTGCGCAGGAAACGATTCACGTTGGTCTTGAATCTTTGGAGACTATACTCGTTGGGGAAGACGATCTCAGGAAGGTCGTTCCAGAGTGATGACGTTCTCCAGATGAAAGAATTTTGAAACAGTGTCGTTCGAGGGACACTAAGCTGAACCACGTACTGGTGGGCTGCAGTGGCTCGTCGTGTATTTCTACCATGCACCGCTCTGGGTGGTATTAAGCGGGCAACCTCAGTTGAACACTTGCCATGAAAATATTTGTAAAATAGACTCAAGTCGCCAACCTGCCTTCGATGTTCAAGGCTTTCCAGGTTGTTTGTCAGACTATGGTCACCGATCAAGCGAATGGCTCTTCTTTGAATGGAATCTAGCAATCTCAGGGTATGTTTAGGAGCAGAGCCCCAAATATGCGAACAGTACTCCAGTGATGGTCGAATTTGGGCTTTATAGAGCATCAAAAGTTGTTGGGGTGTATAGAGGTTCTTTGTTCGGAAAAGTACTCCAAGCTTTTGCGAGGCTGCCCTAGCAATGGCCGCAACGTGGCCATGCCAAGACATATGACTATCCAGATTAACGCCCAATAAATGAATTGATGAAGCCAAGGGAATTGAGTGTCCCGCCATAACTATATCTGGTTCTTCAACATTAACTTTTTTAGAAAAAACTGCCGCCTGGGTCTTTTTAGCGTTAAATTCTACTTGGTTACTGTCACCCCAAGACAAAATTTCTTCCAGGTCTTTGTTGAGATGTGAGACCTCTTGCTGCCTATAGAGATGTGCATTAGCAGCCGATGTCCGAGCATCCAAAGTAAAAGTTGAAACAAGTGTGCTGTCATCAGCGAAGCTATATATAGGATTTTTAGTTTTTTCCAAAAGATCGTTAATGTATAGTAAGAAAAGGGTGGGCGACAATATAGAACCTTGAGGGACTCCGGCGTTGATGTTAAATGTGTCTGAAAGAAATCCGTCCATCGCCACTCGCAGAGAACGGTCTTTAAGAAAGCTCGACAGCCATGAACAAAATTGAACCGGCATTCCGTATGCTCTCACTTTAGTTAGGAGCCCCTCATGCCATACTCGGTCAAAAGCCTTGGAAATATCCAGTGCTACCGCCCGGGACTCCCCATGGTGTTCTATTGCGTTGTTCCAAACATGAGTAACATAAGCGAGAAGGTCTCCTGTTGATCTAGACTTACGGAATCCATACTGGCGGTCACTAATAATGTTGAAGCCTTCCAGGTATTTTAGTAATTTTTCGTTGATAGCCTTCTCCATAACTTTTGATATAACCGAGAGCAATGCGACTGAACGATAGTTGTTTGGCAAGGTCTTCTTGCCTTTTTTGGGTATGGGCTGGACTCTCGCAGTTTTCCAGCAAGAAGGAAATATTCCTTTTTTGTAGGATAAGTTAAAAAGCCTACAAAATACCGGTGTCAGTTCGTCAGCGCATTTCTTAATTACAATGACTGGAATATCGTCAGGACCAGAAGCCTTTTTAGTGTCGAGGCTCCTCAAGATTTGCTTAACATGGCGGTGGCGAAAGACAATCTCGGGCATTCTTGATTCTACAGGGGTAATGTTCGGTGGAGTACTTCCCTGAAAATTTACCGTTGAATGTGAAGAGAATAGTTCCGCCAGTAAGTTTGCTTTTTCCTGTGCTTTGGTCGCAATGGTGCCATCAGAACGTGTTAGAGGTGGAATGGTTGACTTGGTAAAGTTCTGACTGACGGCCTTAGCTACCGACCAAAATGATTTTGAGCCGCTAGGACATTCAAGAAGTTTGTCTCTGATCCTCTGGTTGTGTGCTTCTTTGCTTTGGTTTATCGTTTGCTTGCATTGGTTTCGAGCGTTAACAAAGATGGTACGATTTTCGGCGGTAGGATTTTTACGCCATTGTCGGTAGAAATAATTTTTTGATTTAACAGCTCGTTCGCAATTTTTGGTAAACCAAGGCTTGCCGTTAGAAGGGCACTTTTTTGAGAAAGGGATGAAGGCTTCCATACCAGTAAGGATAACCTCCGATATTTCTGTTGCACAGATGGATGGATCATCAGAGGTAAAACAAACGTCCCGCCAAGGAAAGGTTCGAAAATGGTCCCTTAGGTCCTCCCACTTAGCTGATGTATAATGCCATATCTTGCGTGGTTTAGGAGGCTCTTCAGCACTAATTGGTAGTTTGTTCAGTGCTGAAATAAGGTTGTGGTCAGACGTTCCTAACGGCGGCTTCACGGTGACAGTGTACAAGTCGGGGTTTGAAGTTAAGAAAAGATCCAACAAACTAGCAAAATCACCATCTCGGTCTGGAATCCGAGTTGGTTCACCCACCAGCTGGGTGAGGCCAGAGCTGATGGCAAAGGATTCGGCTTCACGACCTTGTTCGTCAGTCATGTTTGAGTATTTGAGCCAGTTGACATTATGAATGTTGAAGTCGCCAAGGATGACAACTTCGGAATTGGGATGGTGGGTTTGCAAAAAGTCGATAGTATTAGCAAGAGAGGAGAACAAGTCTCTATAATGGGTATCGCTTGGCGGCCGGTGAAGGCAGCAGATGAATTTAGTAATTCTCTGCGTTGATATTTTAAACCACATTACATCAAAGTCGTTAGGCTCGAGTGTCTCCTCTCGTTGACAAGAAATATCACTCCGGACAAAGAGACAAAGGCCAGAATTCCGCCTAAATCGGTGATGAAAGTCGTACCCAGGATATAAATAGCTGACCGTACTAATCGATGATCTGACTTTGGTTTCGGTTAGTGCAAGTACATGAGGTTTGGTAGATTGTAGATGTTGATGGACTGCATTGATGTTGGAGTTCAGTCCTCTTATATTGCAGAAGTCAATTTGGAAGTTGCTAATCTCGGGTCTTTTAACAACTACAGTTTTCACACCATTTCCATTTAGAATATTGTTCGAAGGACCCGCATGGCTACTGGACATGGTGGATGATTGGATAATCTCGCTTGATAAGGCGCCAGGACCCGCCCCCACCCGGAGATCCGATCGGGGGGCGTTTTTAACTCCGGAATGTATTGATCTTGGAACCATCATCACAGCATTTTTTGTATATTTCCCACCCTGGAAACCGGAGACATCGGCACAGTGACGAAACGTTAGCTCAAAGAGCAACTTCACGCCACCTAAGCCGATGCGATGGTATTTCACCGGGCGATGTCGGGTGAGCCAACATCTACCATCTACAAGGATTGATACTAATAATGCCTTTTCAAGTAATATTTTATTTTCTGATGAAGCTACATTTTGCCTGAACGGGCAAGTTAATAGACAAAATTATTTCTGGTCTCATGATAATCCGCGATGGTTACTTGAGAGGCACACTTAATATGCTGGTAAGGTTAATGCCTGGGCAGGCATAATAAATATTAGAATTTTGGGAACTTATTTTTTCAAGAGAACCTTACCGCTGAACGTTATTTGGATTTTTTAAATTTGATTTAATTCCGGCATTAGCAGTTCTTTTTCCTAACCAGATAGATCCAGATATTCCAAATGAGATGGTATGGTTTTAACAAGATGGTGCCCCTCCACACTTAGGCGTGGAGGTCCGAAGGTACCTAGATGAAACCTTTACAAGCCGTTGGATTGGTCGTAGGGGTACTATTGAGTGGCCATCTAGGTCGCCGGATTTAACACTGCTGGACTATTTTCTTTGGGGTTATTTAAAGGAACGAGTGTACCGAAACAGATCTACCAACATTGAAGATCTCAAAGAAAGAATAAGGGCAGAAACAAATAGAATACCTCCTGATTTTATAAGGAATGCAGTAAACGGATTTTACCATCGTCTAGGGGCGTGTCAGGTAGAAGGCGGTGGACATTTCCAGCATTTATTGCGCATTTAGAATTTTCATTTTAGTAATACATAACAAATTTTTATGGATAACCTT
Organism: Polydrusus tereticollis; assembly: GCA_963920685.1. Taxonomy (NCBI): domain Eukaryota; kingdom Metazoa; phylum Arthropoda; class Insecta; order Coleoptera; family Curculionidae; genus Polydrusus; species Polydrusus tereticollis. The sequence goes on from OY987331.1 coordinate 36,320,545, forward strand.
TTTGTTTCAATTTTCAAATTAAACGTCAATATCTTGGAAACAGCTAAAAATATTTAGAATTTTTCGTAGAATTTGAAAACCTAATAAAAAATTAGGCATTTCATTTAAAAAAATTGTCAAAGACGTGACCACTGTTCTGTGAGACACCCTGTATAATATTTTTTTATGTCAAAAAATGCACAATTAAAAATAATAATTTACGGGTCCAAGCATTTTTCCTAGATCGTTTTCCTTTAATTGTTATTAATTTTATGCGGGACTTTTGGGAGACCCAGTACTATACAGTGTGTGTATAAAGTGTGGAAACGGCTTAATAATATCACAATTTATTGGCCGATTTAAACCAAATCTGGTACAGTCATGTAAGAGGATCTGACGCACCGAATGACGGTATTGGCGTTGCTGCCAGCTTTTTAGTTTGTCTGGAATTCGAACGAATTTTATATTTTTAAACGTAATACCCTGTATATTTTTTCATTAACAGTTTTTACTTTAAATTTCTTACACTTTTGGTATAACATACTTTGTTCCTAATATCAGTAGTTTTTGAAATAACGACGTGTTTTGAAAATATCAACAAATTGTGTTTTATTTATTAATAAATAAAACACCAGTTCAGTTTTGACGTAAAGTAATAAAAGCTGTTATTTTTACATGCAAAAATGTCTTTAACTGAAAGTGAAAGAATTACAATTCTTATGATGAGAGGATATGGCGATAGGGTCAGGTCTTACGAAGAGGTTAGAAATATATTTAATGACGAATTTTTAAACTGAAATCCAATTTCAAAAGCAACTGTTCTAAAAACTGTCCGACGGTTTGAAGAAACTGGAAATTATAGAGATAGGCGACGATCAGGACGACCAGCAGTAGTAGATGAAGAGAAAAGTTTATGTTTCTTCATAAAGAAACATTTCTCAAGTAAGTGCCGTCTGCTTCAAATCCGTATATAATGTTTTTATAAAACATAAATATCACCCTTTCAAAATACATGTAGTTCAAGAGTTATCAGAAGATGATTGTGAGCGAAGAATTGAATTTTGTGATATTATGATGTCAAGGTTTTACCAAAATAACCAGTTTTTCAAATTTATAGTATTTTCGGACGAAGCAACATTTAAGTTAAATGGTAAAGTCAGTAGACACAACTGTAGGTTTTGGGGCAAATGAAAATCCCCACTGAATGAGAGAAGGTCATACACAACGCCCTGAAAAATTGAATGTGTTGGCTGGGCTTCTGGGTAACCACAAGATCGGTCCGTTTTTTATTGATGGAGATTTGACATTACAACTTTACCTTGAGCTCTTGGAAACGCAAATAGTGCCTACTATACACGAAATATGATTGGTCCAAATTTTGCAAGTACATTCTTCTAACAGGACGGAGCTGGGGAGGATTTTGGTCGAAACGTGCGCGAATTTTTCAACAGCACTTTCCCGAATAGGTGGATCGGTAGAAGGGGTACAATCGAGTGGCCTCCTAGGTCCCCTGATTTGTCGCCTAACGAGTACTTTTTATGGGGGCATTTGAAGAACAGAGTTTATACCACAATATCTCAAGATTTGGCCGATTTGCAGCGTCAAATTTTGGACGAATTTGAATTAGTAACGCCAGATCTGATTTACAACACAATTGAAAATTTTCATTTGTAATTAGCACACTGTCAAGCTGTACAGGGAAAACCGTTTGAACATTTAATATAAAAAATACAATTTTTCTAAATTGTACTCGCTATTTCAAAAACTACTGATATTGGGAACAAAGTATGTATACCAAAAGTCTAACAAATTTAAAGTCAAAACTATAAGTGAAAAAATATATAGGGTGTTACATTTAAAAATATAAAATTCGTTCGAATTCCAGACAAACTAAAAGGCTGGCAACAACGCCAATATCGTCATTCGGTGCGTTAGATCCTCTTACACAACTGTGCAAAATTTGGTTTATATCGGCCGATAAATTGTAATGTTATTAAACCGTTTTCAGACTTTATACACACACTGTATAGCATGGACAATGAAGGCCTACGCCTCTGTCAAGGTAAATATAGTAACAAAATTATTACAGGCTGAAAATTGCTTTTAACTCTTTCACTTTCTTTATTAAGGCAAAAAGTCGAAAGAATTTAGCGACAGGCTTAATTGAAATCACCTAAAAGTTTACAACTTTGCTCTCAAATACTGTTTTCGTTTACTTTTCCCTTTTGTTAGTTTTTGGAAGCTTAGTTAAGTTGAAAAGTTCAAAATTGGATTTAACGAAAGTTATTGATGATTTTTTCTGTTTTAAGGTGACCTTTCTGGAAGGTCAAAAGGTATTTATTTAAAGAAAATTTCGAAAAAAATCATTAAGTTCCAGAAGTTGTTGTATTTACCCAGTACAAGCTGTTTACACTACTCAGCAAAAATGTTTAAATTATGGCATCAGCCACCATTAACGACTGACGTAATAGTATATTATGTTACAAGGACGAAAAATGCAGTATTTCGGACGTATTGCGGGAGATTACTGGACGAGGCAAAGCCGAGGCCAGTAACCCGCATAGTCCGAAATACATTTTTCGTCCGTATAACATACGTTATTTTTTATCCGATTGTGTTTTTGCTCGGATTATAAAATAATGTAAAAATTAAGAAAACCAATATATTTCATCTTGCATTGTAATTTTTTGTCCCTTGAATGTTTGAACAATGAAACCTGTAATATGCGTATCCATGGATCTAACAAATAATTAAATTAATATTATCAACTGACGTTTTATCAATCAGGCGATAGTTTTAACTAATCTTTCGTGTTCTGCTAGTTTTAAAACCTGAAAAACACAATTAAAAATGGAAATAGACGATGATCTTATAGAAGGTACACCACCTGACATTCATGCCAAGGAAGTAATGTTACATTTGTTGCCACAAAAATCTAAGGAAATATATGAAAGAGCTTATAAAAAATTTATGGATTACCGGCAAGAAAAAAATATACAGTCGTTCTCCGAAAACGTCTTCTTGGTCTATATGGCGGAATTATCGAAAACTATGAAGTCATCTACTCTGTGGTCGCAGTATTCTATGCTACGTGCAGTGGTAAATGTAAAACAGAATATTGATATATCTAAATACATGAGATTACGAGCATTGTTGAAACAAAAAAGTGTTGGATATTGTCCAAAGAAATCAAGGATCCTAACTAGAGAAGAGGTTCACAAATTCCTTTGCCATGCTCCAGATGACAAATACTTAATGTTGAAGGTAAATGTAACTATATAATAGTATTTTAAATTTCTGACTAACAATTTTCTTAATTACAGGTTGCTTTTATTTTTGGAATCGCGGGCGCATGTCGTCGAGAAGAACTGGCTCATATGAAAATTGATGACGTACAAGATTTGGGAACGGCTTTGTTAATAAAAATTCCCTATAATAAAACAAACAAACCGAGATCATTCACGGTGACTGGAGAATATCTAAAGTATTATAGAAATTATCTGGCTTTACGTCCAACAAATATGAGTGATGGGCGATTTTTTGTGTCTTATCGCAATGGAAAATGCCATAAGCAAGTTGTCGGTATACACAAATTTGGCTCTATACCTCAGGAAATAGCATCTTACTTAAAACTGCCGAATGCCAAGGAATTCACGGGACATTGTTTCAGAAGAACATCGGCCACATTACTTGTAGATGCGGGAGCAGACATAACATCTCTAAAACGGCATGGAGGCTGGAAGTCTTCGGGAGTAGCCGAGGGCTACATAGATGATTCCTTAAGTAATAAGTTAGAGCTGACCAAGAAAATATTCAACATTCCACAATCTGACCTGCAGTCAGTCTCGACTCAGGTGTCGCAATCCCTCTTCTTGTGAAACATGCTTCATCGGTAAACACAATATTGTTGGCAAAGTTGGGATTCTCTTCTCTCTGCCTAGGAACAAGCCGACTAAAAACCAGGCGCATTTTAGGATCATTAGGTAAAAGATCTTGAACTGGCATCTTATGGTATGGATATAGCAACTGATCTTGAAGTACTTCATGAACAGTATCTTTGGACACTCCTATTTCCCTACCTAGCCTCCAGTGCTTATTTCTGGATCTTCCGCAACACGTTCTAAAATGTCTTCCTCGACTTCAGGGACCCTTACAAAACGCTGTCTTCCATTATCAATGGCTTTAGGAGTAAATTGGCCGTTTTCCCGCAGGCGTCTTTCAATAGCAGCAAACGTCTGGTAGCTTGGTATACGACGATTTGGAAACCTTTCGGAGTACACTCTGACACATTCTCGACCATTTCCTTGGCAATACCCAAATACCAATATCATATCAGTATATTCTGCATTAGTGTATTGCGCCGCCATGATAATTCACGACAATTAAAGTTTTCTAATAATAATTAATGCAAGCAGATAAAATGATTGAACGTTAGCTACAATCTTAAATGTTACAAATTTAACAATAATCTTATGTTGTCAGATGAAACTGATAATAACCAACAATAACAATCGTTTGTGAGGTGTAAGGTCATGTTGTACATACCTGAAAAATACCGTGCGAACAAAAAGCAGATGACAAGAAAACTGTTTAAGAGGTTTTTTTGTAGTAAATAAGTTAAAAGGATTTTTGGATAAATTAACATATTTTATCATAATTAACCTGAATAATTTGAGTTTAGGCAGGCTTACAGTTCCACAATGTTGAATTATTGGTTCCATAATTTAAAATAGCCACACATAGAACAGACGATTAATAATAAAAGTGGCAAGGTTTTCTATGCTACTCTAACAGCTGCCATATTTAGCATAGGGTTAGCAATACGTTGTGCTAATAAAATTAAAACAAAAAATTTGCATAGTTCAAGCAACAATCAAACTTAGGTTGAAGGTATGCAGCCGAACCATGCCCATAATAAAAACTGTTATAAAATAGCTCTGAGAACTCAATAAAATTGTTCTGTAATATATTTAGGGGCGGCGGAACTTTCGGCCCCATATCGGACAGCAGCGGTTGTCACCAGTAACTGTAATATTTCATGCTTTTTCTTACTAGTGAAAAATAAAAATACCATTACATTTTAAACTTACGAGAAAATCATAAAAATCTGCGACCTTGTCATAAAGCGCCACCTACCATTTGATTAAAACAGTATTTTCTACTCCTAGGTTAAATTTACGCCCCCTAGCGGTGGACTTAGAAACTTACAAATAATTTCTAGCTCTTCCTTTTTGCCGATTTACACATAACTTTTTTTTTCTCAGAGTCGTCTGATTAACGGATCCTGAGATATAGCCGGCGTCCCTTATTAATGGGCCACCCTATACAACTTAACAGGAAGAGGAAAGTAAAATTGAAGACCTAGTAACTCGTTATATCAATATTAAGATCCGGATATAAGTTAGGTTTTAATTATAAATGTAAAATTTTAATTACTTGAAAAACATTATGAATATAAGACATTATTGGAGGAGAAAGTCTTGTTATTTATAAAGCTTTTAAATATTTTATAGGAAGATAGACAATGAAAAAAAAATAAAAGAGAGAAAAAAAAAAACACAAACCTTAAGTACGTATAACATTAAAAACTATCGAAAAAACACTAGATTAATAATTAATTGTATTGTAAAAATCCTAAATCTCAGCAAATTTGAATTGAAAAAAAAAACAAACAAGGAGAGATGCTGGCCATTTGGTCTAAACCAGAGACATAAAACATAATAAAAAAAAAAAAAAAAAAAAATTAAGAAAAAATTGTGATTAGAACAAATTTTTTATTTTAGTGTTATTATTAACTAAGATGTAGATATATGCCCCATATATTTAAAAAATAATAAAGTTTTGTCATTTTAGGAAATCACCCGTGCTATCTACGACCGTGTTATCTACTGCAACATGATTGTTGAGGTAAGGTTAAACACAAACTTTAGATTTCTATCACTAGTAACGTATTTTTTTTTTAAATACTAATTTATTAAATTTGTCTCTGATGTCTCTGAACTATTACAATTTGCTTTTTTAACGACAAAAAAAGTACATATAATGTCAAAAATTAAAGAGTTCCAATACAAACTTTATATTGGGTAATTAGAAAACTTTTAGACAAGGTATCTGCACCGTTAAAAAAGATAATTACTTTAAAGTTTTTGCGAAATCTAATTTGAAACTTCATTATGTGACTAATTTTCGAAAAACTAACGAAGAAGCCGAGTAAACAAAAACAGTATCTGCAGAGATGAAAGTTTTAAACTTTTAGAAAATTTTAATTAAGGTCGCCTCTAAATCAATTTGGCTTAATGAATTAAGGTAAGGGTTGGGAACGGTCTCATACCTGTTCTGGATATTTGGATATCTCCCAGGTTAAGAGGAGAATAATAGATTGGTTCTCCATAATTAAATAAACAGATTAAAGGTCAAGTTAGAAATAATTGACAAATTTTACTAACGAATGATTTTGACTCTACGGATTGCTGTGTAATTAGTTAAATCTATTATTGACATGTTCATGCTGCATCATTTAATGATTAAAAACTTGTTCGTAAGTATAAACTATTACCAGTGGACAGCTGGCAGCAGATATTGGTCAGTCGTGATGAGATACGTAGTATATAATTCGATGTCGATTTACATTATACCAAGAAGAACATTTATTTGTGTACCCATTAAAGATGGAGCTTTTAAAATTGTGCAAAAAAACACAAATCTGGATGTAAGTTTCTTGTGTGTTTTTATTGATTTCAAGCTCGGAATCACATTCCTGGCCGTACAGCTAAGCTGTCCAGTGGTTGCTTTGCGGTGAGGGTAACCAGGAATAAAGTGAAATACAGAATGACTCATGCAGTGCATTTTGCACTACTTGAGTCGCATCTTAGATATAGTTTACTTTTTTGGAGCTAAACGAACAAATGCCTCCTAAACAGGGTAATTCCTTTGCAAAAACGGATTCTGATCCTGTTCTCGCTTTTCATCTTGAAAACGTCCACTCTGATTCACAAAAACAGGGAAGCTTTGTACTACCTACTGAACGTATCACTCATTAGTCTGGCGCTGATTGTCTGCAGTTAGAGTTAAAATTAACTAAGAAGGGGTCAGGGCGTCTTTAGCGTGGAAGGGTAAAACGTATTCTCACTTTGACGTTAAAATGTGCCTGTCTTGTGTCGCTCGAGATCGATATTCCGTAGCGTAAGATGACGAGGTGACTTCTTCTTACTTGACGTATATTTTACCCTCTTCTGCCCTCGCCATGAAGCCTATCATTTAATTATATAGGAGGTCGCAAAGCATTTAGAAAACAGTTAAAGCAATTTATACTACTATGATCTGGATGAGTTTTATTTACATAGATTTCGGCTTGATTTTTGAAAGGGTTTTCTAGATTTATGATAGTGTTTATACTCGAATTTTTAATATTTTTCTACGCCAGGAGAAAATCTTTTGACATCAATTGATTACTAGTTGTAACTATGTACCTATATAGTTTGCAAAAATTTGTAGTTAGCTCTTTGCTTCAATGTTTGAGATTCTTGCAGATTTAATTTAGAAATTATGTTGCAAACATTATTTCGCCTTTTTGGTAAATTTCTAATATTTGTGCATGCCAATTTAAGTGTCCCTGTACTATTGTCGGATGAGATTTAGACCAGCAGAAAGCCAGTCTCTTGCTAACTTGTATGTCCCGATTTCCCTGAAGCTTTATGTGAGTCGGTAATAAGTTAGTTTGTCGATGCAACTGTACGTCCTAATGATTTGTAATAATTCTTAAAAAAGACTCGTTAATTATCAACATTTGAAAGTCATCATGTTACACACGTTAGGGATGATTTTCAGCGCCTTGCTCTGAATCAATTAGAACTTATTAAGCCTCGTTCTGCTTATCTTGTACCACGTAGGTGCACCGTAAGTTAAAACCGGCCTGATCAATACTCCGCCTTTGAAGCAGGGTGTAGATAAAGCCTGACTGTCGCAATGCAAGTTTTACTCTATTAATTGAATTTTGCCTCCAATTCAGTCGTTGGTCGAAAAACAGATATCTCACCTCCTGGCACTAGTTCACTTGGACTCCACTGACCTGTAGTCTGGTTTTAGGTCTGCGGCCGGTGGTTTTCGAAACGAAGATGATCTTCGTCTTGGCGGCAATCAAGCGAATCTTCCAAGCCTACAGTCATTTTTTTTTAGCTCAATTATGTGACGCTGTATCTCGTTGACGACAATTCACGGTTTAGTTGAAGCAATTGCTGTATCGTCAGCGAAAAGATAGAGCTGCGTAAATCTGTCTCGCGAAATATCATGTTATACAACATCACTCCCGCCCTGATGTGTTGTTTACTCAAAGGAAGTGCGTTCCTTGACGAGACCTCAAAACTTTTATTCTCCAAAAAGGAATCTACCACCTTGATTAAGCAGTTCGGAACACAAAGCTTGATTAATTTTAACCAGAGACCATTGTGGCAGACTTTGTTGGATGCCTTGCTTACGTCAGGGAAGACCGCTCCCATGTGTGCCCTCTTATTGAAGTCTTTGATAATGTTGGCAGTGAGTCGCGTGGTCTGCCTGACCGTGCAATGTTCGGGCCGGAACCCAAACTGTTCGGCGGGCACAACATTGCCCTTGAAAATAAAGTCGTTGAGCGCACTCAAGATTATCTTTTTGACAATTTGCCCTAGGCTCGACAGCAGGCTGATCGGCCTATAGCTAGTCGGCGTCCTCGCCTCGCTAATAAATAAGAATGATTTTAGCGCGTTTCCAGGCATTTCAAAAGCTTTTTATTGCTATGTTCTCCTCAGTCTAGTAGATTTCGCAACGCCGTATTCTTTAAACCGTCAAATCCGGGAAGTTTTTCAGAGTTCATCTTTGAGCAATTCCGCTTCATCCTTGGCAACGATTAAAACTGCACCTGTTTCCTGGTTTATGACGTGGGACATAGATGCTTGGGCGCCTCTGGTCAAGGTCTTAGTCATTCATTGTCTTTGGCTGAACCAATTCCTGACTACCTGGGCTTACCGATTTGCCTCCGCCTTAATGCGAGGATCACCGATACGATACGCCCTCTGGGTTTATATCCTGCTTGCCCCCTTAAAAGTATTTTTCTGCAGGTCTTTTTTAAATGTTATTTATAATTTTGTTTAATTCACGTTTTTATTATATTCTATTAAAACGTAGTGTGTAAAATGTTTTTGCTAACAAGTTTGGTATCTGTAGACAATAATGTATATTTTCGTTTTCTCTCTCTATAAGATGCAATAGCAGCCTTAAGGCATTAAGCATGAAAATGCAAATACCAAAGATGTAACTTTGTCATACCTGTAGTTTATAATATAGGTATGTTTATTTTACGGGCATTTCTTTTTTATTTTTATTGCCATCACATTTACAGCATATCCTCCTCACTCATTCCAGTGTTCCAAGTTCACGTTTTACAAAACTGGCTGTCATTCCGACAAAAGTTGTTTTATTTAACTGCGAAACAAGGACATTTTATATAAAATTCGGCTTTTGTATCTTTTTTCTCGACAATAGAGCCTCTTGTCTCCCAAAAATATTACTCTGCAGAGCAACATTGTTTGAGTTGCGCCAAGAAGATGGTGTATCGATCGTGTTTGTAAACAGTAGCGTCTCTCTTTCGGTGAGCGTTTTAAATTTGTTTACACAAAACAGTATGTTTATTTATATGGATTCAAGATGCGCACTTTAAGACTTCCATATTATTCAATTTAAGATTGCAAATAAATTACCATATTCTTGTTCAAATATTTAACTTTTATTACTAGGCATAAAGTGTTAGTAACTAGATATCCCGTCTATAGAAAGGACTTTATGAATGTTTAGCAAATTGGCCAACCCAATCCTCTGAATTGTCACTGCATGTTTTAGGTTAGTTCAGACTTTAGGAACCACCTCAATGCCTCTGCATTTAGCGTGACTCTTTTTGTGTTTAAAGTACTCTTTTGTAGCTGATCCATATTAATCAGACTTTAGAATCCCTACTCCTGCATACCTTGCCCTCGGTGGATTCATTACGGCAATTACTTTAAACCATGTATGTGTATGAAAGTCTTATTGAAAAAGTACAGGTTTAACTGTCTCTCAATCCTCCTGGCAGAACCTGCAAAGAATATTATTGGGTTGTCCTATCGCACCCAGAAGTCTATTCAGTCTATAGCGTGAAGTTACTTATTGTATACAAATATTTATAATCAAGAGGTTTCAATCCTTTGCTCTTCTCACTAACCTAACTCTATGAATGTGCTGAATTGTCTTGAGGTTCACATGTGCTGTGAAGCAGTTTTTCCACAATTATTCATGGCTTCTGGCTCTATTTATTATATCTCTAATACCAGTAAACAGTCACCATATTATTTTGTCTCTCTACCCCAGAGCACTCCAAGTCCGAACAGGTCTAAAGCCGGGCTCAGATAACTCCTGCACTTGACAATTATTTGGCACTTAGGGATACTTGTCAAGTTGTGTGAGCGGTTTACTTCGACAAATATTCGGCACTTGTCTTTTTCCATCAGCTGTCGGTAGATCTTGTAAATCGAATTTACTGTCTTACTTGGGGATACTTGTCAAATGTTTAATTATATGCATATTCGTACACGAGTCGTCTAAACCTGGCTTAAACATTTGCTTGTAATAGTATAGACTAAGTGGAGTTTCTCCAACTCCATTACTACAGCCTTCATTATTTGATATCAAGATCTTCTCTTTATTGCTTCACGTGAAGTTTCCGTATTTGTTGTCCGACTAACCAAAAAAATGGTTATGGTTCTATTAGAAAGACTACGCGTCTTCTGGGTATACTTCGTAAGCCTTTCCATTTTATGATGTATCTGTAGCTCTCAGAGATGGTAAATAAATAAATGAGTATGACAATAATTTTTAGTGATGTCACACGACAGACGAACATTTTCTAAAAATGTAAAAAAAGCCTAGTTCATGTATTTTGGTGTTTTATCGGAGATCAAGACAAGCAGTGAGTCCCATGTGTCCTGTGTCATTGATGCAGTGAATGAAAGGAAACTAGAAAAGTATACATTTTGCAGTTGTAATGGAATGGCGAGAACCCACCAATTATTTTGACGAAATGCTACGTTTCCTGCATTTTAAAATATGGAAAATTCGTTATACAGTGTGTATCAGCCAAATGGAATAAATTCGATAATAAATACATGGGGGCGTGTAGGCTCGGACACATCGGTTATTATTTCAAGTAGCGCATTTTATTCAATAAAAACTTTTTATACAGGGTGTGTCATGTAACAGTGATCAATACTTACTTTCTTCTTTTAAATGCAACATCCTGTATATTATTCAATTTCTAAATTCTTCAGAAAATTTTAGACATATTTGATGTACAATATCCTATACCTATCTTCAACTGCTTCGGAAATATTAAGTGTTTTCAGATTTATTGCAAAAATTAACAACACACTAAAAAACTTATAAGTAATACTGTTTATTTCTTGATAATGCAAAAACAAAAAAAAAAAAACACTAATGTAGGAGATGTTGAAAATGCTCGCCGCGAACGTCTTGGCAACATCCTAATTTTAAATAGAAATTTCTTCTAAGGTTACTGAACATTTCAGGCGTGACCGATCTAATCGCAACCGTTATTCGTCTTCTTGTCGAAGGTTTAGTTTTGTATACAATATTTTTGACATAACCCCATAAGAAGAAGTCTAATAGCGTCAGATCAGGGGATCGTGCTGGCCATTCCATCGATCCACGCCTCCCTATCCACCGATTTGGAAATACTCGGTTGAGGTACTGCCGGACATTGATTTGGTAATGGGGCGGTGCTCCATCTTTCTGAAACCATATCATATTCGCTGAAAGTTGTGGGTTTGCTGGATCAGCATATAAGTTTGTCAAAGTTGGCAAGACATTATTTTGGAGCAGTGCTAAATAATTATCGCCATTTAAATTGCCATTAATGAAAAAGGTACATATCCTATGATATGATCTCCAACAATTCCTGCCCAAACAATAACCTTTTCAGGATATTGCGTATGTTCTTCTTTCATCCAGTGAGGATTTTCCCTAGACCAATAGCGGTAATTCTGACGATTAGCATGACCGTGAACTGTAAAGGTGCACTCATCAGAAAACAAAACATGTTCTAATTGGATCACATTGTTATCTAACATTGCCATCATTTGTTCATAAAAATACGTTCTCCTATCAAAATCTTCTTCCATGAGCTCATGAGTAGGTATCATTTTATAGGGATACATTTTATTTTCTTGTAATGTTCGAACACATCGAACATTGGGGCTGTTTTTCGACTAGAAGTATGTGGGTTTTCCTGAAACTCAAGCAAAATATCTAATTTGGTATCATCACTTATTGCATTGGCAGCTACTTTTTTTTATCTGCTTTACATGTCCAAGCTGGCGAAACTGCATTTCTATTTTACTAATTGTCCCTTGAGTTATAGGCGGCAAATTTGGAAATTTTCCATGAAAGCGAGCAACTTCCATTTGTGTCCGTGTTTTATCTCCATAACCACTCATCTGTAGAATTGTTATTTTATGCATTTCTGTTAAATAAACCATTTTTCTAATATGCAGTTAACGAAATTCAAACGACTATAACACTGAGAACTACTGTCATGCAGACAGACAATAATTTGCTAAGGTCAGGCGTTTTAAACAAAAATAAACAAAACCATTTATACCTTTTTTTATTTCATATGAGTAAAAACATTTTAACATCAATTTTCAACATCTTCTTCATTAATGTTTTTTTTTGGTTTTTACATTATCAAGAAATAAACACTGTTACTTATTAGTTTTTTAGTGTGTTGTTAATTTTTGCAATAAATCTGAAAACACTTAATATTTCCGAAACAGTTGAAGAAAGGTATAGGATATTGTGCATGAAATATGTCTAAAATTTTCTGAAGAATCCGAAAATCGAATAATATATAGGGTGTCGCATATAAAATAAGAAAGTTAGTATTGGCCACTGTTACATGACACACCCTGTATAAAAAATAAAAAGTTTTTATTGAAAAAAATGCGCAACTAGAAATACCAATCGACGTGTTTTTTCGGACACGCCCCTATGTATTTATTATCGAATTAATTCCATTTGGCTGATACACACTGTATATTATGCGTACTGATATCGATGGTTAAATGCAGGAACACAATATCGAGCATCCTCCTTGTGAGTGGTGCTTGTTCATAGACTCATCAAAATATAGTTTAAAAGCTGTGTTATTATATATTGGGCATTTAAAACCATCTATACCAGTTGCCCATTCAGTGACAATGAAAGAAATCTATAAACATATGCGCATCCTGGGGCTGGGGATTCAGAAGTTATAGTAATTTTTGCATATTACAAACTATTGCTGTTTTCTGTGATTGTGGAACAGTCGTGCAGTGCAAATATTACATTACAAATTACGTAATGAAATTTCGGCCGGAAAGGAGTGAATTTCTACTGGGATCTCAAAATGTTAAGTATATGCCCCTTGTAGACCCAAAAAATGTCCTTTTGCTTCCTCATTACAATAAACTTGGACTAATGAAAAACTTTGTAGAGGCTACGAATAAAAAAAATTGTCGTCCAGTGAATGGAGAAGTATTAGTTTTAGCTCATCTGCAAATTTAGGAAATATTGACCTACAACAATAAAGTGTAATAAATCTTTCCTTGCCTTTTCTAACTTCCTCCGCGCCTGTGTCTCTGTGGCATAAACTGTCGATCTCTGTGTATTACGTTCTAAATGTGAAATTCGCGAGTCGTAAACACCAAATTGCCGGGTATTTCCTAGATTGCACAGGGATATCGCCATGATATCTCCTCTTATATGGCAGATATACTGCTAAACGGTGTGCCTCGAGTAAACAACGTCGTTCGTCGTATCGGCTTTACATTTTTAAAATATATCGCGTGCTTAGACATTTGAAATTTAATAAAACGGTTCTTTTATTTCATTTAAGAGGCCGTGAAGTCGCATGAATATACAGTAGGTCCCAGTTTTCGTAACATCATTTATGAAAATGCATTTTTGTGCATTGTTTTATTTTTATCTAGTTGGATATTCGTATCAATACACTTCCTGTGATTAAACCAGAACTTAAATTTCACACAGATTATCATCTGAAGCTGTAAACGAATCGCAGAAAGAAGGAGAAGCACTTTCTTTGGACAGAATGTGTTCCTTGGATTCTTTACGTCAGGTAAAAACATTTGACATTTTTCTGTTGATTATTTGCTTGTTCAGCATTTTCATTTAAGTTTTAATGCTTATTCGGCCGAAGCTTTGAATTGTCGTGTGTCGTGTGTGCCTGTTTCGTCTAAGATTTTGTGTTGCTTGCGTTGGTGCCTGTTTTCCATCTCTTGAATGGTATCGGATATTGTATATTGGGCTTTCGCACAGGAAACCAGCCATTAGGTAGTTTGAATGTTGCGGTCTAGTTCTTGTATAAGGGCTTGTTATCAATTCGTTTGTCGACACGTTCGTTCGTTTGTAGTAATCAATTACAATTTTCAAAAAGAACTCGTTAATCATTTGTATTTTGAAATCATCATAGAGAACCCTGTTCATCGTATACCCAGGGATATTTGGTATTATTTACGTCTACGTATCGGCCTTACCAGGACCTTGTAGACAATAATTTTGCTCCTATTACTAAGTCTACTGCCCCTGTGTGTGAAGCAGGGGGTAGTCATTATATACATTGAATTTAACCTCCAGTTTAGACTTTGGTCGAAGATGAGTCCCAGGTACTTCACTTCCTGGCACCAGTTTATCTGTACTCTATTGACGTGAAGTTGTTTCAGGTCTTCTGATGCGACTTTTCGAAAAATAAGTGTAAATGTTGTACAACATTGGAGACAGAGATGAGCTTTGCAGCACTCCCGTCCCGATGCGTTTTGTCGAAAAAATTGCTTACTCCAACGAGACTGCAAGACTTCGGTTCTCTAAGAATAAGCCTACTATCTTGACTAGATAGTTTGGAGCACCGATCATTATCAACTTTAATAGCAGACCGTTGTGCAAGACTTTATTCAAATCTTTGGAAACGTCAAAGAAAACCGCCCCAATGTGCGCCCTTCTTTTAAATCCTTTCACTATGTTCGAATAGAGTTTCGACGTTTGTTATGCAATGTTCTGCACAAAAGTCGAACTATTCGTTAGGCAAAAGACATTGTCGCTGAAAACGAAATCGTTTATACGAGACAGAAATACTTTTTCGACTACAGGCTTATCATAGGTCAGTAGCTAACTGGTGTCGTACTCTCTCTTCTTGTAAATTAGAATGACTTTGGCATGTTTCCAGGCGCACGGGAAATGGTCTTCTTTGATAATAGCCTATAATATGTCTACGATATTCCCAAAAGCTGCGTCTGGCAGGTTTCGCAAACCTTTTTAGGATTTATACTTTATGTTTTGAAGTACCTGGTTCGAAACAAGTTCTAGGAGACTTATATTTATTAATGAAACGTTTTTATGTGACCCAACTGTCCCGTAAAGAAAAAAACAGCAATACTTCGTAAAAATCCCTTAAAGCCCTAATAATATCATTATGTGTAAGTGATAGGTCTGGGTCTACATATAACTTTATTTAGGTAATAATAGGTAACTGATAGCTTGTTTTAGTTATTAAGCCAGAGTGCTTTTAGGCTGTATTTAGAATAATAATATCAGAGGCATAGCGATTTTCAATTTTTATAAAAACTTGGAAATGTTATAATCCATTTTCGGTAGTGAGAAAACCTCGTGTAATTATTTAACAGGTTCCACTGTCCAAGTTTTGAACTCAGAAGTTCAGTTTTTATTTAAACACTCCCAGGTGATGAACCATATCTTTTAATTCGTTTCCAGTCATTGAATGAGGTTCACTGGTAGCTTCAAAAGATATAGGGCGACTACTACTGGTCTCAGGAAGTTATGGGTGGGATCCTGATGAAGAAGGATAATTGGGAAACATGTCGTTGTCCAAGCAAAAAGGCGTAATTGGCAATGGCAATTTCTAGCTGTAGAGAATTGGCCATAGTGCAGGAGGCAAATTGGTATAATTTTGCTTTTTTGAATACGCCTTTGTTTTAGTTATACAGAAGCAGCAATGGCTTACATAATCTAAAGATTCTCTCCACACTAGCATTAATGTTAATCTTCACTTTGGCCCTAAAATATAAAAAATTGGTTTCTTCTTCACTTGCCATGAAATAGATCTGGCCTAGACTTTAAAATACGTAGTTCATAATTATAATATACCATATCCACTGCACCATCGACGACTAGAATTAGTCGTTTGCGTTTTTTATAATGTTAGTTATTCCTAAAATCCACTTCTGTAAATGAAAATTTGAATCTAAGAATGCTGATCTTGTTGATATTAGAGCACAAACGATTAGAGCCACACCTTACTACTTACAAAAAAATAGATGATTTTGTACAACACTTTTACGTTTATCGGGCCACAAGATCATCGGAAAACATAGTGAAAGTACCATGGATATAAATTTTCTTCAAATCATTTATATGAAGTAAACACAAAATCTCGCCGAGCACCTAACCTTACGGAACAACATCAGTTAACCTTTATTCTGTTTGATAGAATGGACTCATTCGGTAAAACCTTAAATTACACTCTTTATCTAATTGTTGCAAAGCATTTATAAGGTATACTCAAGCCTAAAAATTTGAAGCCGATCCGATAGGTAGTTTTTGAAATATACGAGATCGAAATCAAATAAAACGTTCGGGAGGCGGTGACGTCATTAAGTCCCACAGTTAGTCAGTTCGTCCGCTTTGAACTTGTGCAACTGTCTTTCTGTGCATGCATAAGGGAGATGCAGTTACTGTTTATTTATTTAGTTAAAGGAAAAGCTTATTATTATTACTTTTATTGGAATATTCTTTAACAAGTAGGAAATGCCATTACATACGAGTTCTAGACTATACTGTCTCTAACGCTATTTTAGGAAAAAAAGAAAAGAAATTATTAAAAATATTTTTTTTCTCTCCTGTCGATATTAACTCCATTACCCAGCAACGGAGAAAGGGCGGTGGGCATGGCCACCTGTCTTTTCAATCGTAAACAAGGACAGCGAGCGCCAACCGACTTAATATAGGACTTTGTGACGTCACACAGCGGTTTCCACGAGCCAATATCCGTAAATAACTTTTAAGGCGTTAGGGGAGCCAAAAAATTTAAATTTTTTGCAGGTGCACTAAAATTACAGAATGTCTCAGAAGATGTAATTTATAAAAAGTGCTAAATGGTCCCATTGACCACCGCTAACTGCTAGAAGTTTAAAGCTGAGATAGAAACGTAAATGTAATATACTATACGTATAAATGGTAGTATTCAATGTAATTTCTTATAAATTGAGTAAAATCTATACACAATTTTAAGCCAATTTTAATAACTAGTAAAATTAAATACACAAAGAGCAGTTTAATGATTGTTAGAAAAAACATATCGCGCAATGTAATTGTTAAATGCCGTTTCATCGCTAGAAACTATTGTGTAATTATTACCTTCGAGCCTTCAACTTTAATGATTCAAAATTTTCGCCTGTTCATCAATCATCTCGCCGTTAGTGCCCGAGTAATTAATAAAGCAGAAAAATCCGTTTTAGGGCAATAAAAGTACCGTCGGCGTCGCCTAATGCAGAGGACACTGGGGTAATCCGGATTTGGATTGTTAAATCACTTAATATCTTGTGAGTGACTAAATTTTTTCAATAATCAATTATTTCACATTTTACAGGAAGGTCTAAAAGCCATGTACACGAAAGTTGAAAGATTAAACAAAAAACCCTGTATAGTATAAATAAATGCTGACTGATCTTAATTAGCGTGGCCAATGTTGTGTGAATTTAACTGAATTATAACCGCTCCAGTGGAGAAAAATGCCCTACGCGCCTTATAAAAGTATTTTGCTTCTCATTAGTGTCGCCTTTTAACCGTTAGTCATTAATTCTTATTCACATCACTTCTCTCGCCTTATTTTGCTTTGCTTTGATTTTCGCGAAGTTTAGCAAGCAAATCACAGTTTTGACAAGTCTTAATCAATAATTTAGTTACGGCTGCTACAAAGCTAATTTAAACATGTAATGTATTTTACAAAAGGAGCAAAAAAAATGTCTTTTTCCACAAACGTGTTAAAAATGGAACTTTTAACACTGTCTACTAGCCTTTAAATTTTACCTTAAGGCAGTGCCTTAAAATATCTACTTTAAGGCACTAGTGTTAAAAGTAAAATGTCAATTTTTCCAAAAAAAAAACGTCAAAAAACATTTCTATTTTATTTATTTACACTTATATTAATAGTGCAATTTAAAAAACTTAAAAATGACTTCCTTCCTCAGTTCTGCTGTTCTTTGCGGCTGAGGAGGATTGAACAGAAACAGCAGCATGTCCAGTTGATGTTGGAGCATCATCGGCTGATGTCGTTTATACTGTAAGCAATTTTCGAGCAACAGAATTTTTATTTTCCAAGGAATCCACGATGTACCCTTCCTCAACGGTTGAGGATTTACATCCCCCATGCCGCTTAATTGTCGTCAAATTTGCTTCAGCATCGGCAAGTAAGCTCGCAGAGAAACGGCGAAATTGCAGAGTGTTGAATTTGGAAGTTGCAGAAATCTTGCTATAGCAGCAGGAAATTTTCCGAACGTATTAATTCCGACCGGATTTCTGGTACATTTACCTTTCACATATTTTAAGAAGAGCCGCCGATGTACGACATCTGCTGGACAAAGATCAGTATATTTTCGATAAAAATCCAAATAAGATTTTTTAACGGTGGTGAAATTTCGTGGTACCTTGGTTTTGGTGTCTGACATTTTAATAACTAATGAAGTCTCGATATCTTCCACGCTGTCAAGAGTCAACTGACAAAGCTCCTCCCTGCGGCAGGCACCAAATAATGATAATAATAATAATAATAATCTTTATTTTTGATCTTGTCATATACATCATCTGTAACAAGCACAAAACGACATACAACATAGAAAAGGAAATGGCGTCAAGAACAGATAAATTTAAGCCCTAAGTACTAACTACATATAACTAGTGATAACCTATTTAATGTAATCCTGTATGGAATAGGGTTCCAATTTAACAAGAAATTTCTTAAGCATGATTTCAAATGGCTTAAGACTATTGATACTTTTTATATTATTTGGCAGGTTGTTAAAAAAATTTTAGACACATATAAGATTTCTCTGTCAAGGTTAATCTGTGTACCGGATAATTTACATTTAGAGATCTTGTATTATACTCGTGAAATATCTGCAGCTGGAACATATCTCTATTCTTAAAGAAAAACAACAGACATTCATAAATATATACACCATAAACCGTTAAGATACCAAATGCTTTAAAAACATTTCTACAACTTTCATTAAAACCCATTTTTTTTCAATACTCTTATTGCCCTTTTTTGAGCTACAAATACTTTTTCCACCAGACCATTACTGCTCCAAAAAATTATTCCATACTTCATAACCTATACAAAATTGGCATAACAAATGACTTTTAAGCTTTTTTCATTAACATATCTCCCAACAACTCTTATTTCATAGCAAATCGAGTTTTGCCTTTGTATTAGTAAGGAAATATGATCAGACCAATTTTAAAAACTCGTCCAAATGAATTCCCAAAAACTTAGTTTGCTCAACAAATTCAATTTCCGATTCCCCGAATGATGCACTATGTGGTTTATTTACATTAGAATACTCCCACAATCGTAGCTACTTTCATCAGAAGCTACTCATCATCCGGTACGCACTTCAGAAACTGTTCAATTTGGTCTGTAGTAAAAATTTTTGATTTTTTGGCCTGGTAACCCTCTCTTTGACGCTTCAAGTAGGCAATCAATTTAAAAGGTTTGCTGATATCTACGTCGTTATTTACACGTAGCATAGCTTTGATCATTGAATAATGGGACCAATACCTTTGCCTTTTCCTCAAAATAGGTCAGGAATATGTTTTCGAAATACTTTCCAGAAACGCCTTTGTTTTCACACCCGTTTATGAATTTATTATGAGCAATCTCATATTGAATTCTTGATTTTCGTGACAGTTAATCCAAGGAAGCTCTGTTAGCAGCTTCTTCTGTCTTTAAGTGGATCGACTTCTTGTATTTCTTACATTTTTGGCAAATCACAACTGCCAGCGCTAGCGTTTTAATAAAACTGGCAGGACCTTTCAAATTTTCAATTTTTCTGTAAACAAATCAGCCAACAATGCTGGTTGCTATATAAATATACGATGCTATTAGAAATTACCTGGATGTAAGAGAGTCTAAACATTTAATTTTCAATTATTGTATGCTTTTTATTGCCGTTTGTAGAAAAAATATTATATGATATATGTGTTAAAAGTATTTTTAAGGCACTCTTGTGGTTTGCAGAACTCGCTTCGCTCGTTTTTTTACACATATCATAAATAACTATTAAATAGACAGACTCAGTCAAAAATAGGGGATGAACAAGACATTAAAAATTTACCAAAAAATGTGTAAAGCTAGCATAGTGCACTGCTCTTCTATCACTTCTTCTTTCTTGCTTATCCTAAATTGACCATAGGATCCTTGACTTGTACTTAAGAGCAAGGAATCCTACTATTAGCCAACATCAGAGCCGATTGATTTACTTAAGGACCTACCTCAAAATCCTTGTCACTGTCACTGTCTCTGAAACCTCATATAACTTCATCATCCAAAGAAGGGGATTAACCGCTAAGATAACCCCAAACATCCAAGCAATTCTAACCCTGTTTCAACCGAGCATTACAAAAAGCTTCCATCTCTAGAAACTATCCCTATAAACCGAATAAATCCCTTTTAAAAGGGGCAAAATTGCGGCGGATTCGTTGACCCTTTATCAGTGAAAACCAGGAGAAGCTTAATGGACGTCGCTCGACCAGACTGGACTCGATAGCGAACTGCGAATTGCAATTCTCGAGTTTTAAGTTTTAAACGCGGTTTTTTCCTTTTGCTGTATTTACTTTCTATTGGTAAAGGTCCGGTGTTTGGACAGAATAAAAAGAGTAAAAATAAGATCGAGTAAACGATTGTTTGAATGAACTATTTAAAATTGTTTGAAAAGTTTAAAACTACTGACTGTAACTGGGACTAACTGTTGGTACTAAAGTGGCCTCTGACAGCGAAAATAACTTCTACTTTTAAAAGCGTTCTTATTCTTCTCTCTCTCTCTCTCTCTCTCTCTCTCTCTCTTTTAAGTCAGACATGGCCTTTAACTTCTATTAGTCATCGGGGTCAAACTTCAAATACGAAAATGGATTTGAACAAAGCCTGGATCATTTAAAGGAGGGTCTGAGCGCCGTCTTTTTAGATTTATTCTCTCTCAGCTCAAAAATGCTGGGCTTGTCGAGGCTTCCATCGTTAGCGCCCCTCCACTATGGCTGGAGGCAGCCAATTCTTAGGAACCTTGTAGGTAGCACCTGGTGGTGATTATACATGTGAAACTGTAATTGGTGGTTTGATGAATACGTGCGTACATTTGTGGTAGTTCGATGTTATTTGGTTGTCGGTATTTCAATGTCTCTATGCTCTATTTTGTAGCACCGCTCATGGTGTACCACGATGACACTCCATAAGTCAGGCCTGATAAGAGTTTTGTATAAATCAAGTTTAGTTCAATAACGTATCTTGCTCCTTTTATTCAACAGACAGGCTATAATAGAACGAAGCTAATTGGCAGCTTCATTCAATTGCAATTCGGAGCTCTTTCTCTAGTCTTGACAGGATTCAGGCGAGTTCTCCACCTCGAAAGCCACTTTTTTAAAATTCATATGTGCCTCAGCCATTTAGCCACCACCAGAGCCGCGGTCAATCTGAAACTGAAGTAATTGCAGTGTCGTCAGCAAATAAGAAACAGCTCGTTGAATCTGTCCCTCGGGATATCATGAACGTATATATTGTGCAGCAATTTCTAACAAGACTGCAAAACTCCTGCTCCACAAAAAGGAAGCAATAAAGCTCTCGAGACGTCAAAGGAAAACGCTTCCGTATGTGTTCGTCTATTGAATCTTTGCAAAACCTTGTGTCGTCTGCCTTATTGTTCAGTGGTTTTCTCCTAAAGCCAAATGGGGAGAACATTACCCTCGTTGGCAAGGTCAACCAGACGACTGAGTATTACTTTTTCAATAATTTTCGCTGGGCTCGACGACAGACGTATTTGCCTCTTGCTTACCACCTGTGTCGGATCTTTATTTTGTTTTAGGTTAACCATATTTTTACTACCATGGAAACCCGGGACCTTCTTGCCACTTAAGTTTGCAGTAATACCTCTACCCCATCGGTCGTAACGATTGACACGTTTTGATCAGGATGATTCATAACATGATATATTTGCACCATGCTTGACATCCAATTATTTTTCTATCTGGGTCGATGGATGGGCTTTTACTGAATTGTCGCAGAGTCTTTCCTCAAACAGTTCAACCTTTTGCTTGCAATCCGTTATTATCTCATTGTCCTGAGTTCTGACGAATAACCATGATTTCCTGGAGCCTCTCGTCATTACCCTCGTACTTTTGGACATGCTACCGTCTCCTATATTGAGTTCTCTTCTTCTTCCTTCTCAGAGTGAGGATTCATTTTTTCTGTTGGCATTAGCTTTTATTCGCGGATCTCGAGAACGGTTTGAGCTTAATTTTTTCCATGATAGAATCCTTCAAATTCTTAAAAATGGTCTTGAACCTCAAAAACTCAGACACCCTAGTAACGGAAGCGCTAGCCAGAGCCGCAATAATGTTGTTAGTCAGTTTTTCGACTGCTTGGCATATCTGCTGCGGCCCTAGCAAACGGAAAACGCTTCCATTTTTTGGATTGAAGTTTTGTAACGTAACCAGCTGATGTTTAATTTAGAGTGGAAGGCTCTCCCGGACTCTCACTCTCCCCCTCTCGCGAGGATCTCCAAGGACCGAGAGGTGATCCGCGGTGAGTTCGTTCAGGACTACTAGCTGAGATAATTGCCCTGTATTCTTCATCTGAAAGACGTCCAGAATCTCCGATCCACGCACATAGAGATGAGTGTGAGTCTCCGGTGGTATAATGTAAACGTTAAAAATATCATAGTGATTAAACATGGTGAGACCTCTTGCCTCTGTCACTCTACAACGCTCTACTTTTGGCATTAAGGCCACCCCCCTAATAAAGTTGTCTTGCTGTTTTCAAATATTTTCTGCAAACAGTTACCATTAAAACTATGGGCTACCGCAGGGCTACAGTAAACCAGACCCAGATAGACGAAGCGTCCTCCTTTATGGTAAGAATGCTCTTGGATCGATTGTCTGGACAAGTTTTTGTTTCTAAATAATAATGATATACCCAACCTACCTTCTAGAAGAAGTCAGGGCCTGTTTCCCAAAAATTTAGAATCTTAATGACACCACTATATCCGCATCTTGCAAATATTCAATTTTTAATATATTAGGCAAGACCGGAGTTAGATTTTGCAAATTTACTCTTATTAAATTTATTATATGCATTATTATTTATCTAAAGCATGCCCAAGGTAGCTTGCTGGGCTTAGTTGACTTGACATTCCCGAAGAGAACAAGACCTCAAGTGGAAACAGTCAAGAATATCAACCATTCCCGAAAAGCACAAGACCTCAAGTGGAAGCAATAAACAAAACCAATCATTCCCAAAAAGCGCCAGACCTCAAGAGGAACTATTCAACTAAATTAACCCCTCCCAGAGAGAACAAAACTCAACTGGCATCAACAAAACTTACGCTGCCTGTATCAACAGCCCTCTTACAATCATGGAAACATGCAACAAGCTAGTAGGCAAATAAGAAACGTTGGGAACAGAAATAGTGCAGTTCCAGACAAACTGCAGGAAACATTCAATTTCAAGAAAAATAGAGCCCTTTATAACATCCCGCACCACAACCCTGAATAAGATTAGTTTGTCAACCATGCCCACGATGGTCAGAAACCAATCCTGAGGATGCCCGTAGGATGGAGCTACAGCCCTTAGGAGAATTCCCATCAAGCGAGACCGGGGAGAATATTTAGCAACATCTATTCAGACAACTCATATTAACAGTTTCACTCAACTCGATGTTAGGTAAGTCCCACTTAAGCTTTTCTTTATATTTACTGTTTGTTCCTAACTTTGTACTATCCTTTCTAGTATCCCCCGAGGATAAACGCTTAAGCGTTTGAAACATATAGTAAACTATTCATTTGTTTTCACAATTATTAAATTGTGGAGGGGAACTGCATTGTTTTATTTAAATTACTTTGACCACTGAAAGTATGGACTATTTCTTCAATTTTAACATCTTTTTATTGCATTTTTACTAATTTTTAATGCTTTACACAAATTTATTATTTGTAAATCTATGCTTATTAAAATGACACATAACATGAAACATTAAACTAAACAACGACAATCTTGCTAAGAAAGCACGTCTCGGTACCGGAAATATACTGGGTAAGGTTGCAAACTTGATGTCAAGTTCAAATGTAATTACAAATGGTTTAGATTTAATATACGAGTAGTCAACTAAGTACGGTTATACTCATTTACCCTAACCAACTTCCCGCAATAGAGGCACATAGAGATGTCCTATTGTACAATGCCTTTTCGGACATTAATGAAAGTAAAAAAAAATTATAAAGGAGGGCCTAGAAGTCGTCATCTGAGTCACAGTTAATACGCTTATAAAATAACACGTTAGATCATCGGATACATTTTTCGTGAGCACACTTGCGGTACACTATGCATTGCACCCAATCCTCACTAGTAGTGAGTGCTATTATGATAAGATTTGCCGCATATTAGATACTCACTGTCATCGTCTGACTGTGAATGCAGCTGGACTGAAGGCATTAAAAAGTATTTAGCAACAATGACTATTCGAACTGCTCGAACCTCTGGTGGTATTACTATTATATGGTGACGTTTTATTAGTTTTCCATTGGTAAATCCGCATGATTATGAACATAACAAAGGAGATACTATCACTGAAATCGGCGCGGTAGATGTTTTCTGGTGCGTCATAGGCCAACGATCAAGAGAGAGAGAGATAACGTTACTTTTTTTACATTGGCTTTAGGGTTAATTTTATAGCGTTTGAGAAATCACCGCGTTGCGCGACTTTTAACTAACCCTGTATCATTAAATGATTACATGTTCGCAAATTTCTGTCATTTATTTCTATGTCCAATGCCTAAATAACGACTCTCGAAATTAAATTCTAAGTAATACATTTGTTATCTCGATAGCCAATTAAAGTTAACCGAAGCGAAGTGAGAGACGAACAAAAGATATCGATTAAGTGTCAAATAAGTTAAAATGAAAATAAATGGCTTGTGTTAAATGAAAACTTTTAAATTGAATATTTGTGGAAATTGATAGATAAAGAGGAATTGGATTAGTTTTTTTATTTATGTCGCACTTCATCATATCGGGACTGTCTTACGGAAAGTTTTTTCCCGAGAGGCCGACATATCATTTGTGAATTTTAAAAGGAAATTATTTCGTAAAGTCTGTCACTATAGGATAATAAATTCATTCAATCAATCATGCTGACTTGAGGTATTAAGTTTCACAAAGACAAGATCAAATTTTAATTATATTCGCGTCCAGTCCGAATATATTATCTTGATTATTAACTATGTAGTCCGCTCCCGGCTACCCACCGTGCACCAAATTCAAAGACACCGATGATAAAAACATCGGCTAGGAACTCCCTTCCTCCGCGCGCCCTGTCGCAGCCTGCATACCAGTTTGCCGTTGGTAGGTTATTCATTCGTTTCTGGTGCACTCCGCCGTGCGGTCGGTAGGACATCGCGAGCTCTTTACGAAAACAGTGCTGTTCTCATTTCAGCTGTGTTGGAAAGTGATACTGGTTGATAGTGGTAAAGATTGCGTTGGTAAGCACTAATACTTTACTGTAGGTATTTATTTTAGCTTTACGAAAATGGGTAAATCTCACAGAAGGGATAAAAGTAGGTCTCGAAGTAGATCGCATACTAGGCGATCCTTAAGTGGAGAAAATAGAGATCTACGGAGGAGGATAGAAAAATTGGAGAGAGAGAGAAAGAACAGGGTTAGGCACAGGTCTCGATCCCGTCACCGTGGAGGTCATTCTCCTGGTGAGATGAGTTCACGTAGGGGTACTCCGAGACCAAGGGCCAATTCTCATAACTATCAAGAGAGGCGTCGACGTGAAGACCGCAGCCCGAGTGTTGCGGTTTCACAGTACAGTCAGATAAGCACAGGACGCGTGTCAAGAGCCACGGCCAGTGCTGATAACGTAGACGGCCGTCATCTTAGTGGTTCGGCGTCTACAGTAACAGGTTTCGAAAGCAGTGATACACCTGAGAATATAAAAACTGACAGTTCTCCGGTGTTAATTTTGCTAGATGATACAGGTCTTTCTGAGGAGGCTAGAAATATCTTAGGTCCCGATCCTAGTAAACAGAAAAGACCGACCTTTATTCTACATACCGCCGTAGAGGCAATATGGTCTCATATCTTAGCCTTCGGTTTATCTAAGGAGGACGTCGACCAGCTCTTTAATAAATATGATCTGCCTGAAAATTGTAAATTGCTCATTCCTCCTAAAGTAAATGCGGAAATCCAGGCTAATATGAACTCTCTATACAATGTAAGAGATGAGACTCATTTAAATTACCAGACTCATATAAGCAAGGTTTTAGCCTCGCTGGGTCATTCTATGAACGTTATTTTAGGAGAAGAATCTAACATTCCAAAGCAAACGAAAGAAATAATTTTAGCAAGCGTGGCAGATTCTGGTCGCTTGTTATGCAATCTTTTTAAAGAAATATCTACTAAACGACGTCAACTTATATCACCATTGCTGAACAAACCTATAAGAACCCTCGTGGAAAAAATTCCGCCTGGCGAATTGTTATTCGGCCCGGATTTGGGGGATAAAATTCAAGCTCTTAAGGTATTAGAGAAAGTGGGGAAGGACTTGCGCCCTTTCCAGACATCTTACTCTCAGACCAAAAATAATGCCCCGTTTGCTCATCAGAGAAAAGGGAGTGGTGGTGGAGAGAAACCTCATACTATAACAAACGCACAGTTAAACAGGAGACGCCCGGCTCATCAGAGGAAGGAGGTAAGGCCACAAAAAGGGCGTCCTTCATTCACTCAAAAGACGGCGACGTACAGGAGGCGCTAATGGTGAGTAATATAACCACTTTTGCTGGAAATCTGAGATTTTTTCACAATACCTGGATAACAGTTACTACTAGTCCTACAATCTTATCTTGGATCAACGGGTACAAAATCCCCTTTTTTGAAGTGCCACCTAGCTCGGATGGGCCGTCCAGATATGTATTATCTGTTGGCGAATCCGATTTGATGAAAGAGTCTATTAGGGGACTATTAAAGCTAGGAGCGGTGGTAAAATGTGAGCCTTGTCCTGGTCAGTTTATTTCTTCGACTTTTTTGGCGGATAAGTCTCATTAGACTTATCCGCCAAAAAACGCTTTGTTCTTAACCTGAAAAAATTAAATAAATTTGTGATTACGCCACACTTTAAATTGGAAGACCATAGGACTGCCCTTAAATTAATTAATCCAGGCTTTTTTCTAACATCAGTAGATTTAAAAGATGCCTATTTTTCAATATCGGTACATCAGGATTTTCGCAAATATCTAAGATTTAGATTCAATAATTGTTTATTTGAATTTACTTGTATTCCATTTGGACTGTCATCGGCGCCATTTTGTTTTACAAAAATCATGAAACCTATACTTACCATCATGCGTGAAAGGGGCATACTATGTGTCAACTATTTAGATGACTTTCTAATCATGGGGAATTCTTATAAACAATGCTCAGAAAACACAGGTATACTTATACAAACTTTAGAATTGCTCGGTTTTACAATAAACAGAGAAAAAAGTTGTTTGATACCAAATACATCCCAGAAATTTTTAGGTTTCATTTTTGATTCCAATAGTATGAGAATTGAACTGCCGACTGAAAAGAAGGACACTATAAAGAAATGGGCCGCTTATTTTAGAAACAAATCATTTTGTAAAATTCGTGAATTTGCAAGGTTCATTGGAATTCTGGTTTCAGCCTGTCCCGCTGTAAGGTACGGCTGGCTTTACACGAAGAAGTTTGAGCGGGAGAAATTCCTAGCTTTAAATCAGAATAACATGAACTTTGAAGCAAAGATGCGCATTCCTACGTACCTCCACCAAGATCTTTATTGGTGGGAACAAAATATATCAGAATCATTTAATAATATTAGACAGGATCAATTTAAACTCGAAATCTTTACTGACGCATCGTTAACGGGATGGGGAGCTTGTTGTAATTCGAGGAAAACACATGGGTATTGGAATAACATTGAAAGTAACTCTCATATAAATTTCTTAGAATTATCGGCTATTTTTTACGGTCTGCAATGTTTCGCTAAGAATATTGAGAACTGTGACATCCTTTTGAGATGCGATAACACCACCGCTATATCGTATATCAACCGTATGGGCAGCATTCAGTACCCAAGGTTATCGGCGGTAGCCCGGGAGATATGGCAGTGGTGTGACCGTTGAAATATTTGGATCTTTGCATCGTACATCGCTTCAAACGATAATTACGAGGCCGATAGAGAATCGCGTCGCATAAATTCGGAAACAGAGTGGACACTTTCTGAAGAAGCGTTTGATAAAATAGTCCGTTGTTTGGGTCAACCAGAGGTAGACCTTTTTGCGTCAAACATTAACCACAAATGCGAAAAATATGTATCCTGGCGGAGGGACCCAGGTTCTGTCGCTGTGGATGCATTTACTCTAAATTGGCAGTCCATTAACTTTTATGCGTTTCCTCCCTTTAGCTTGGTCTTAAGAACTCTGCAAAAAATAAACCAAGATAATGCTGTAGGAATTGTAGTGGTACCATATTGGACCTCACAACCATGGTACCCACTGTTTTCTAAGTTGATAGTTGGACAGGAACTATACCTAGACCCAAGCCCTACTTTATTATCTTCTCCTTTCAGCAGAACTCACCCTCTGGCAAAGCAGCTTACCCTGGTGGCCGCCAAATTGTCAGGGATTCGTTCCAGAGGAGACATGTCCCCGAAGAAGCTATAGATACTATTATATCATCAATTACAGAGTCTACTCTCAAGCAGTATAGTAGCACGTATCACCTCTGGTGGGATTTTTGTTTCAAGAAAGAAATACCTATATTTCAGGCCACCAACCGAGACGTGTTAAGCTTCCTGCAAACGATTTCAAGGGATCGAAATTATAAATATGGAGCATTAAATTCACATAGGTCTGCACTCTGCCTTATTCTACCCAGTAACATTGGAACGGATCCAATAATTAAACGATTTATGAAGGGCATGTCTCGTCTAAGACCGACCCAGCCTAGATATAACAACACTTGGGACCCTCAAGTTTTGTTCTCGTATCTAGAGAAACTACATACAAATTTGAATCTACAACAACTTTCTCAGAAACTGGTCACCTTGTTAGCTCTTATCACGGGAGGCAGACTTCAGACCTTATCTCACATTAGACTATCCAATATTACAGAAACTCAACATGAAATTCAGATTAATATATCGGATCCAATCAAGACTTCTGGATTAAACAAACAGCAACCCACGTTGTATATTCCGTTTTTGCGACAAAGACCTAGTATTTGTGTTGCAACCGCTTTAAAGCAATACATAGAGATGACAAAGCCGTTCAGAACTCTGGAAAAAGATAAAGTTTTTCTTACAGCTAAAAAGCCCCATGTGGTAGCAAATAAACAAACATTAAGTAGATGGGTTAAGCAACTGTTAACTTTAGCAGGAATTGACACTACAAAATTTAAGCCGCATTCTACGCGACATGCCTCGACCTCAGCGGCCTTAAGACATGGGGTCTCGGTCGAGACAATATGCAGAACAGCAGGATGGTCGGAACGCACAGACACATTCGCAAGATTTTATAATCGGCCTATTTCGGATAAGACTGATTTTGCCAAAGCTGTTTTGAACCTTCCCACCAGAGACTAGGCTTTCAACTAATGCGTCTCCTTTTCATATTATTGTAAAATTTACTCGTACTTTTTAAGTTACTTATGTTAGAACTTCTATAGAAGTCTCTTTTGTTTTCTAACAGTTAGAAATACATTTTGTTCTTGTAATGGATTTTTTGTGGCCCTTACACACAGTTCATTAAGCCGCAACATTAATTCTTTAAACAACTACATAGTTAATAATCAAGATAATATATTCGGACTGGACGCGAATATAATTGTACGATCAAACGAACTTACCTTAAGTGAAGTTCGATCGTAATTATATGAAGCGTCCAGTCCGAATATATTATCTTCCCTCCCTTTCCCATTTAAAACCCAATATAGGTTGCGGTCACTTAATAAACAAAACCTTTGAAGAATGAATAACCTACCAACGGCAAACTGGTATGCAGGCTGCGACAGGGCGCGCGGAGGAAGGGAGTTCCTAGCCGATGTTTTTATCATCGGTGTCTTTGAATTTGGTGCACGGTGGGTAGCCGGGAGCGGACTACATAGTTAATAATCAAGATAATATATTCGGACTGGACGCTTCATATAATTACGATCGAACTTCACTTAAGGTAAGTTCGTTTGATCGTACAATAATATATTCTTAATCTTTAAGTGTTAGTATTTTATACTGGGTACATCGCAATAAATTATTCACAATCAATATACAATAAAATATATACATATAATACAGTTATACAAGAATCCAGTGAAAGACCAAGGTCTGTTAGCAATGAAAATAACCAGGAAACAGCAAGATCAGCTGTTTCTGCTACACAAAGCGAAATAGAGTAATAAAACAGGATTGCTAGAAATCATATGATAACAGTAATATAATTTTTAATAACTTACATACAACAAATAATTGCTGAAATAAAATTATTTTCTAAAGAACCGTACACAGAATTGTTACCACTTTATGTAATGGGTATAAACCCCGGCAGTAATCACTATAACAAAATTATCATCAAGAATGCAATTTAATCAAATAATCTTTTTGGGAATGAAAACGATTTAATACATAATGAGTCATATACCGAATATATAACGTTTTATTTATTGTAGGCATTATGATGATTGCCTTTATAAAACGTTTTGGTACCTTTATAGAACATATCCAAAATGGCCGATGGCAATCGCGAATCGCGTTGCAACGAGTCAGTTGTATTTCAGACTCTCTAATGACATGTACTGGGTGGATGATTTTTCGGAAAAGTACTCAAAACTAAGGAAATATTAAAATAATGTGCTATGGATTGT
Source organism: Polydrusus tereticollis (assembly GCA_963920685.1). Taxonomy (NCBI): domain Eukaryota; kingdom Metazoa; phylum Arthropoda; class Insecta; order Coleoptera; family Curculionidae; genus Polydrusus; species Polydrusus tereticollis. The sequence continues at coordinate 36,351,812 of OY987331.1, forward strand.
GCTGGTATTACACACTTTTAAGGTGAGTTCTTGCTTTTGAATAGTTTTTCTGAAATACTCCACCATTTATACAAAGAAAATACGTTTAATTTTTTTGTCTACCCAATACCAAATATAAAAATGTTTAATAAAGAATATAAAACACATTTTAGCGGTTATAGAATATCTGGTAGAGGCACGTTTTATAGCGCCAAACAAACACTTTTTAATGGCAATAAGACGTGCTAATAAGTACTATAAATCAATACCATATCACAGATATAAAACAGGCTTATTATCGTTATAAATCAAATCAAATCAAAATATGCTTTATTGTCATAAAAAATTATTTTTATCGACAAAGCCTTTTTTTAAAATTAAATTAACAATAAAATATAATAGTATAATAAAACTTAAAATATCGGAATAAACAAAAAAATGCAAATAATTATGACAGAGTATCACCAAAATATTCATCTAGAGTATAATAAGCTTTTTCCAATAATATATTTTTAACATTTTTTTTAAACATTTTAAAATTTGACATTTTCTTAATAAAAACTGGAAGAAAATTAAAAATTTTTTTAGAATCATAAATTATGGATTTTTTTACAAGACTTGAAGAAGGAATAGGTAAACATATTATTAAAGGTTTCTCTTGTATTATAAGTATGTGAATTAATACTATTTCTATGCTTTTTATGAATTAAACAAACTGTTTCCAATATAAAAATTGAAGTTAGTGTTAAAATTTTTTGTGAGATAAATAGAGTTTTACAAGAATCTCTAGATCTAGCTTTGCACAAATATCTGATAGCTCTTTTTTGTAAAATAAAAATTGAATTTAGAAGATACTGGCTTGAATTTCCCCAGAAACAAATTCCATATCTCAAAAGAGATTCTATTAAAGCAAAATAAACATTTCGAAGAACCGCCATATTCATTTCATGAGAAAGTACTCTCAGGGCATAACATCCTGAAGCTAATTTTCTACATAACTTTTTGATATGTTCATTAAAAGAAAGATTTTGAGTAATATAGATTCCTAAAAACTTTATAAATTTGGGGTTATTAATTATTAGATTGTCAAAAATTATATTATTAAGTGTACACTTAAAAAAGTTAATATATCTGTTTTAGTAATATTAAATGAGAGTAGATTAAAGTCACACCACTTTTTAACATTTATTAAATCTTCATTAATTATTTTAATTAATTCATTAGAATATTTACTATGCCAAAGTATTGTTGTATCATCAGCAAATATTGTAAATTTACCATTTATAAAAATTGACGCAAGGTCATTTATATATATTAAAAATAGTAATGGACCAAGAACTGAACCTTAAGGTACTCCACAATCAATTTTATTACTTTTTGATTTCTTACCATTTAACAAGACTACTTGAGATCTTTCAAATAAATATGATTTAAACCATTTAAACGATATACCTCTAAAGCCATAAAGCTCAAGCGTATTTAATAATATATTATGGTTAACACAATCAAAAGCTTTAGAAATATCACAAAATATTGCTGCAGCAACATCTCCTTCATTTAATTTAAAATAAAGATGTTCAAGAAATGAAAAAATACAATCACTAGTATTTTTATTTTTTTGAAATGCAAATTGGTTTGTATTTAAAATATTGTTTTTATTTAAAAAAGAAATCATTCTATTTTTAACAAGTTTTTCAATAATTTTAGAAAGTGTTGGAAGTAAAGAAATTGGTCGAAAATTAGAAGCAGATTCACAATCACCTCCTTTATGAATTGGAATAACAATAGCTGATTTAAGGCATTGTGGAAATATTCCATTATCAAAAGAAACATTTATTGCTTTCGCTAAAGCTTCTAAAGCAGGAATAGACAATTGTGAAAAAATCTTTATTGATAAATTATCCCATCCAGCAGAATTTTTATTTTTTATTTCCAAAATGATTAATTTTATTTCGTGAACATCGGTTGGACTAAAGAAAGATGTGTCATTAATTTTAAAATTCTTCATGTACGAAAGTGGATCAATGCATGGATCAATATTTTTAGAAAGATCTAAAGCAATCGAACAGTAAAAATCGTTCAGCTCGTCAGAAGATAATGAGGTATTTATAGGTATTATGTTGTTTTTCCCTCTCAAATCATTAATAATTTTCCAACATTCTTTTCGTGGATTTAATGATTTACTAATACGATTTTCAAAATAATTTTCCTTGGCTTTTTTAATTAGTTTTCTATAAATGTTTTTATATATATTAAAATATGAAATGAATGAATTGTTTGATGGAAAAAATTTTTTAATATAATGAAGTGAACGTAAATTCTTAGAACTTATTTTTATACCCTTTGAAATCCAACATTTTCTATTATTTTTTTTAATAATTGTAATTGGAAAAGCTTTAGTAAATGTGTCTAAAATTGTGGCATGAAAATTACTTAAAGGCTCTTTATTGAGAAAAATACTATCCCATGAATAATTTTTTATAGCATTATTAAATTTGTTAAAATTATTTTTACTGTAAATGCGTCCCTTATGTTTATTTTTCTCTATTTTCTCTATCTCACCGTTAAATTCACATACTATGGCTTCATGGTCCGATAAAAAATTATTTATTACTTCACATTTAACATTATTTTTATTAGAACAAACATAGTCAATTATAGAAGATGAATATTAAGAAAATCTTGTTGGTGAATTGACATGCATTTTAAGATTAAATGATTGTAGTAAATTTTTCAAATTTATAGTGTAACAGTTATTTAAATCTTCAAAATTAATATTAAAATCTCCACACACAATACAATATGATAAGGGGGGAAGTTGTGATAAAAGATTTTCAAGTCTTATAAGAAAAATGTTAGTATTAGATAATGGTGACCGGTATAAACAAATTATATATAAATTGCTTTTTTTGGAGAATATTATAGAAAATTCAAAATCTATTTCAACCAAGAAACAATCAAATTTAGTCACATTAGAAAATTCCATATATTTAATAGATTCTCTTTTAATAAAAATCATTGTGCCGCTATGTAAAGAACTAGCTCTACAAAATTTAGAAACAACAATATAATTTTGCATAAAAACAGGTTCTTGGATATTTAACCAGTGTTCTGTTAATATAACTAAATCTGGGTAGTTATGATTATTTAAAAATAAATATAGTTCATTAATTTTATTTCTAAGAGATTGTATGTTTAGTAATATCAAGGAAAAGTTACTTTCTGAAGAGTTTTGTCTAAAAAAAAATGATCCAATGAAACATTTGACTGTTCATTACTTAATACAACATTGATTTTTGGAAAAACATTTATATTAGGTTTTATAAAAGACAGCGTGTTAAAATTTGTTTTATTAAAACTTACTTCATTTGCTAAAATATGAATTAAAAAATTATTCTTTAAATTTATATAATTGAAATAATCAATGTTTATAAATGAAATTGAATTCTCAACACAATTATTTATTTTTTCTAAAAATTTATTAAGGTTAAGATTAAAGCAAGAAACAATATTTTGTTTATATTTAGAAATTATTGGACAGGACAAAAAAATTAAATTTGTATTTAACGATAATTCAATATTATTCCATATGTTTTTTATATCTGGAATTTGTTGATTTTTAAAATCATTAGAACCTGCTATAACAACAACAAAATCATTTTGATTAAAGTTTTTTATAGACACATTAATATTTTTAATAATGTTATTGAAAAAAGCTCCTGGTTTAATTATCGTTTTTACTTTAAAGTTTTTAAATTTTGAATTTAGCTTAAGATGATCTTGATTATACCTGCCGTAATCATCACATAAAATTAATAATTTTCTTTTATTATCGGACTTAAATCGATTTTTCGTATTTATTCCATCCTTGGTATAATTTTTTTCTACAGGTTTATTGGACAAACTTTCTATTTTGTTGAAGATATTCTCTAAATCTAGTTTGACTGATAGAATAATATGTATTGCACTTTCATTGTTTGGTACTTCGTTTATCTTCTGTTTAATGATCCTTGTATTAACATTTGAAACAGCATCTTCTTTATTATTTCTATTTTTGATTATTTTTTCTGGATTAATGGTAGATTTTATATTAAATAATTGTAATTTTATAAAATCTAATTGCTCTTGAATATCTTGAATTTTACAAGTAATTGAATCAATATTACCATTTTTCTTCAAAATTTCATTACAAGTACTGCAAAACCAATGTGCAATAGTTTAAACCTTCTTGAGTAGATCAAATTCACGTTTTGTTAGGTTAGCACATGACATATGAAATGTTTTGTTACAGAGACCATTACATGTTAGGCTATTATGGTTACTTTTAATAATCTTATTACAAACAGAAGACACTTGGTTATTGCTTAAAATTTTTTCACTATCTCTGTGTTTAGCGTGAATATTTTTTGAATTTATAATTGATTTAGAATCCTTAGTTGAATTTAATCCTTTATCTTCTAATGAAGTAGAAATACCTGCTGATTTTAAATCCTGACTTAGAATTTTGAATGTTTTAACATAATCCTTAAACTTATTATCTTGTGGGTATTTTAGAGGCAAGTACTCATCTTCACTCTCCGAAGTTTGGGCATTATTTCCTTTTGCTTGTTCCAATTTTGTTGTATTCTTCACTTCAATCGATTCTGGTGTTTTTACCTTTATATTTTTTGACACTGCATTTTTGACATTTCTTGCTGTTTTAGTACCACTATTTTTTCTTAAGTTAAGAACCATATCCAACAGCTACTCCAATATATGTTGTAAAGGGATAATTTAATTGTACTTTTATATAAATTTTAAATTAAAATTATAAATATATAATAGAATATCGTTAAAAAATGTATAACAAATGTAAAGGTGTTAATTGTCAACTTTTGACATAAATCAATATACATATACCTGTCTCAGCAATCTCTGGTATATAAAGGTTATAAGCAGGTGCTGCTGCACGTAAACGTAAAATAAAAAAGAAAACTTTTCTTCTCCAGATGTTATAATCAGTTTATTTCTTATCCAAAAATGTTTTTTTACTAATCCAAATTTCACAATTTAATCAAAACTTTATTTATACCTCAATTTCAATACAATTAACCAGTTCATACACCAAGTCTTCAACTTTTACATGTATTATCCTATAAGTTGTACTCATTAATTTGGGACAACTTACATTTATGTTAAACTCGATGTTACTATCCCCTGAAGATGAGTGCTTAAGCACTCGAAATATGTCGGGAACTTAGAATTTATGTCAATCATTAAACTCTGGAAATAGTTATATTATTTAAATTCTGTGTGTTGGTTGGTAGCAGACCTGTGAAGTATTGACTTTATTATCACAGTAACTTGAAATGAAAACTGCTATGATTATTTATCTGATGTGAGATAAATCGATAAAGTATTATTAAATATTTATAGAATAAGCAATGTTCAAGCAAGTTTTCTGTCCTAAAGTTCAAGGTTAAAGTTTTGTGTTATTAGTTATATTTAATCAAAAAATACGCATTTAAAATCAATACAGAATAAATCCGAAATGCCAGAAACAAATTTATCTCAAGTCATTAATATAAAATTATTAATTTGTTTCCCTAAAAGTATATAGTAGTAAATAGATTATTATAATATCATGAATAGGCGAAGTTTAAAATACATAAATAATGCTTTTCAGAGAACTAGTTGAATAAATCTAAATCATTCGAAAAAAACTACAGTATTTTACTCGCTATAATGATTATTTACTCAACTTTACGGTTGGTCAATAATATATTAATAAAACCTAAACAAAAGTTCTTTTACTCGTAAATATTTGAAGTTTTAATTTAGCATAAACTAATAAACAACGCTTGTTGTTGTAAGTTGAGAATTTATATAATTTTGGAATTTGAATTTAATCCGAAATATTTGCGCAAACAACGGGAACTGTTACAGCTTCGAAATATATTCCCGTTTACGTATTTTATGAACTCTTAAATGTACAGACCTTAAAATAAAACGTGCTAAAATGTCAAGGAATGCCTGTAAATTGTGTTATTTTGGAATGTAATAGACTAAAATGCTTTCCTGATATAAACGTTCGTTTTATTTGTGTTTCCGATTTTATTTTTACGACTGCAAGTACATAAAATGGTTTAATTTTTATTTTCTACCCTAAACCCAAACATCGAAACAAAATTAAACATTTTTAAAAGCACTATAATATAAGAGCTATTCACTTAAAACTACGAGGCCCCATATCTCGAGAACAAATGGATATATTTTGATTTCGTAAAATGCAGGCGTTAGGCAGGATCACATTGAATTTTTTAAAGATAACAACAATGCACTATCTTTGATGTCCTGAGCGTCGCGATGCTTCAAAAATATAAATCGATTGCAGAGACTTCGAAAGTAGGTAAGTTTTGAAGTAAGTAAAAAACTGTAAAATCTAGTCTCTAATTATTTTAATACGGTTTACTATTAAAGCTAATAATGGTCGGAGCTCCTAACTGTCTTATCAAGATATTGGCTTCATGTCTTGGAGATGGAAGTTTCTTCGATAAAACGCATCAGGGTGGAGTGCTGCAAGGCTCACCTCTATCTTCGATGCTGTAGAATTATACACTTACGACATACAAAAAGATAGACAAAATGAGCTCAATTTATTTGCCGACGATACTACAATTACTGCGAAAAACAACTGTGGTTAAACTTATAGAAAAGTGGCTTTCATCTTGAAGGATTCGTCTGAATTATTCCAAGACGAACGTCATATTTTTCTCAAAGAGTAACGTCAGACGACCTAAGACTAGGGTCAAGCGTCAAGGGGGAACAAGTTTAGTGAATTGGTGCCAGGAAGTTAAATACCTGTGACTTATCTTCGAGCAAGGGCTCAATCGGAAGCTAAATTCAATTAATAGAGTAAAAGAAAGGAAAAGAAAACAGAAAGTCTTCCTCCACAAATTTAGTAATTCTTTAAAAATTACATTTTTAATGTCTCGACATGTTTCGAGCGTAGCAACGCTCATCATCTGGAGAAATAATTTTGTTGCTGATGTTAAAAGCAACTAAGAAAAATAAAAGTAACCTGGTGAATTAACTTTTGGAGCTTCATTTGAATGTTTTAAACTTGATATTCCTAGGAGGTAAAGTAAAGATGACTCTTGAATTTAAATTGGCATAATGTAACCTTACGTTTGTTTTGAAAATAAATTGGTTTTTGGAGAATCTAGTAACTTTTGTAAAGGTTTAGTGGAGGGGAATTCATTGGAATTTTTACAATGAGATTAAGATTGGGGTGTGCATCTTTTATTGAAAATTAATGTTAGACTGTTATATTGAAGGTCTGTTATGGGGAGGAATGTTGATTATAGTTTTTGGATCTGTAATCTGCAATATTTTAAGAGAAAAGGTGGTATTAGTGAAATATGTACAATATTTTTGATTAGGTCCACTTACCATTATTTTTGTTTTATATGTTTTGTGGTGAGTTCTTTGGTAGTTTCTTAAATGGATTATTATATATTATTATCATTGTGGTTTTTAATGATATTTCTACTTTATTTTATTTTATTTTTTTTTTAATTTAAAAAATTAAAAATATTCCACAATTTTTTTAATCGCAAGAAATCAATATGCAGATTTTGTCTACCACGTGTGTTGTAATCATGACCGTCAACAACTGACTGGTAGTTTCCTGAGCTGGGAATGAATGGTTAGTATCTTTAGATCTCCGTACGCGTCTCTGACATCAGCACGGTAATCGAGCCCAGCAAGAATTCTCACTGCTCTGCGCTGAAGCGCAAAGACTCCGCCTATATGGGCAGAATAACCCAACGTCAGCGAAGCATAGCAACAAAGAACAAAGAGACTGCACAAGAGCATGGAAAGCCATCAGACACACACCGGAATCCACCACTCTCGTAAGCTGCTTCAGCAAGTAGACAGCTTGTGACATCCTGGAACAGATGGAGTTGATGTGGATGTCGAACTTCAGTGTGGGATCCATAAGCACACCAAGGAATTTCACTGCAGCAGAGTTGTCTATATCATGGGGTCTAAGACCAAACACCATGGCTTCGGTTTTATCAACATTTAGGCTCATTCAGTTTGCTGTAAACCAATCGCTAAAAGAGTTACGATTTTCTTCCATTTTCAGCAACAGTGCGGCGACGTCAGAGTAATCAATCGCATCCCTAACCTCAAGACATGTCACCGGCCTAAAAGCAAAACCCGACTCAGGAGATCGATCCATTGCCCCAAGGCGGTCTTCAGCTGCCACGTCCGAGTCCGGAATACCATCCAGAATATTGTCAGCAATGTTTGAAATTTTTTTTTAAAAACATCAGCAATAAGGTTGATGCTGCCAGGTGGCTGCCGAGTGCTTCCGGTGCGTGCTGATGGCCTAATAATCCTAAAACTTGACTAAACAAAATCAAAGAAAATACTGGTGTATTGTGATTCTACACAACAAGTATCATCAATACCAAAAATGAATCGTTCAATTGAAGTCAGAGGGAAACTTGCAAGAAAACGATTCTTAGCAAGATTATCTGAATTGTGTTGCCAAAATCTTTATAGACCGATGAAAGTCGCTATCATAATGAAATCTTGAACCGACAAAATTGTCGCTATTGGTCTCAGAAGCATCCTCGTTGTAACAGAGAAATAGGAAGTCAACGCGTTTTCGGAATTATTGGTCGGTGCGGTTTATTAAATGGATGTCTCATTGGATGTTGGAACGTTATTTATATTTTCTTCATGTTACACTTACAGAATTGTTTGAAGAGGTATAATTTCAGTATAGAACGAATATGTGGCCATAGCAGGATAGGGCTTCTGCTCATAATGCTCAAATTGTTAAGAACCATATGGAATGGACAGATACTATTCCAATCGATGGTTTGGAACCAACGAACCAATAAGATGGCCAGCAAGGTCAACAGATATAACACCCTTAGATTTTGTTCTTTGAGTTCACTTAGAATCTATTAGCCTACGAAACAAAGGTTGAAGATAATAAATAAAATGGCAGCGGCACATAATGCCATTACAAGAAAAACGCTTTTATAAGTTACCCACAGCAGACTTATAAATAAAATTTATGGTAAATAAGCGAATTAAAGTACTTTCGTATGTATCTACTTTTGAAGTCGCTGAAATCGATTTATATTTCTGTGGCGTCGCGACGTCCAGGGCATCGAAGAGGTCGCTTTGATGTTACTTTTGACCAATGCAAAGTTATTCTATCTAACGACATTTTTTTACGAAATCAAAATATATCCATTCGTCTTCGAGATATAGGCTCTTGGAGTTGTAAGTGAAAATCCCTGTATAAAAAGTACTTAAATGAGTTAGTTTGTTAAAAAAGTTCCTATATGTTTCCATCAATATGTCGAAAAAGCTTAAATCCTTAAAAACACGTATTCTCTACGTGCCGAAGTTAAAGAAAAACTTTTTCTAATGTCTTTGATTGCTATAGCAGCTGCACGTTGCACTACTACAAGGTTCGTAGTTTGATAACTTTTTTAAACAAAGTTTAGAACAATCGGAGGCAGTAGAAATGTGCACATTGCCATTGCCGACTCTAGATCAGGCAATGAAGAGACCTGCTGTGTGCTGTTGCCATATTATGTTATTTAGTTGTCTTAGCTGATATTATTGTTGGATTTCCGAGTTGATTTTGCGATTCTTTTACGGATATTTTTCTTGTTCTCGATGGAATTATTAAAGAAATGCTGATAGAGAAAGAAAACATAAAAAATAACATTTCTTGTTAGTGGCACTTTTAATATTACGTACTGGCAACAACTTAACTAGTATAAGGTCCTCTGTTAAATTTATAATCTAAAATAGTATATTATAGTACAAGTTTTATGAAGCTCATTTTAGTGCACGCGTCCGTGTTAGAAAACGAGCCGCTAGCGGCGAGTTTTATAACGGACAAGTTCGCTAATTGCTTTATAACACGAGTGATTTATACTATTTTTTTTTTATTTTGGCATCTTTTTCAATAAATAATAATTTGTGTAATATTTAAAAGGAAAATAAAACATACAAATTTTCAAAAATTTTAGACCTAAATTTTGATGTTGGTAATACAATCAAAATATTTATCTTAGTAGCCTTGAAATCAACAAATAATTTTATTTCCGTGTCAGCCATTTTGTCACGAACAGGCTAGGATAACTTAAATGGTGAAGATCGTTCCCCGTTCGTTTAGTTCTTCAACCAGACGATGATGGCGCTATTGAAGGGATTTTGATTCGTAAGGTTGTTCATATCCTAACGTAGGTAGCGGCAAAACATGTATTTAGAATGAGCGTGGGGAAGGTTCTCTATCTTTCTCTCTCTGAATTCAGCCGTACCTTAAAGGTGCGATAAAGATAAAAATATGACTTATGCGCTGATCCATAATAGAAATATCTTCCGGACTCGGACCCAAGCGACATTGACATTTTAAAATTAAATTTTTAAACGAAGCGGCGCGACGTTTAAGTTTATTCTGCTAAAATGGTGATTTATTGTTGCGTTCCCGGATGTAAAGTACAAAGCGGGAAACGTGTGAAAATGCACAGGTTTCCAAAAAGTGACCCGGTAAGTTTTTTGTTGTTTTAGCGAAGTAATAAATAGAGTGTATCGTGAAGAGCCAAAAAGGCACCTTGCGCCTATACTGTATACAAAATATTGTTACTATCTAAAAATAATGTATGCAGTACATCTTTTGATCTTGAATAATCGTAAACATTACTTATATACTGATTTTCTTAGAGTTATGACGGTTTACGATCTTAGTATAATGTCCGTGTATTTTTAGACGCATAAACTTTGGGTAAATGCTATTCAAAATCCATTAATCTGTGGCAAAGACAAGATTGCCATTCAAAAAACTTATAGAGTTTGTCACACACATTTTGGAAATGACCAAAAAATTGAGCATGGCAGAAGAGGATCCTATTTAAAGCTGAACGCTGTTAATTCTTTACAGCACAATCCTAGGTAAAACTTGCCTTGTTATTTTATTAATCTATGTAAATATCTAATATTAATAAAGCTTGTCGCCAGATCAGAAACGTTGTTACAACTTCCTTTTAATCTCCCAAAATATATTGACTTTAATTTAAAAGGTTCGCGCTTCTAACTTTTCCATCAGAGTTAGAAGCGCGAAAATTTGAATTCAAAGTTGTAAAATTTAAATTTTAATGCATAGCGCCGACCCCCCGCCCCTCGCCCACAGTGCTACATTAAGTTCTTCAACCAGACACGAATAGCGCTATAAAGGAACCAATTTAGTATGTAAAGTTGCCTATCTACCCCTACCATAGGCGCATCTCCCTTGTCTAGGGTCACGAAATTGTCTAATTTTCGTAACATACCTACATAATTTTAAAATATGGAGCAAGATGAGTTCAGTTTAACTCCCCCAAAGTTAAGGTTCATTTTATAATTCTATATTTTATAATACAATAAATTTGTAAGATTATGTGATATTTTTTTAACTCACCTGCATTTCATAGAATTAATGCAACCAAACATACACGACTGCAAAATAAAACATTATTTGTGAACATCATTACATCATTTTATAAATAATATTTATAACTCTTAAGACGTGTCAAATAATTACCTACTCGTAATGTGCTCTACTAGTTATCTTTCATTTTTATTCTTTTATGATTAGGTATAATTTTAGTTTATATTTATTTATATTACAGGAGCATTTATAGTTTATTGGTCTTAAAGGGTGGTTAGGTAGGTAGAGTAGCTATGCTAGACCTCGCCACCAAGATATAATATTTTGTTTTGCATCTAGCTTTTTTAATTAAATAAAGACCTGTTTATTTATTTATTAATTTATTTAGTACCAACCTCAGAAAAATAAAGAAAACTGTTTCATAAAAAGTTCACTACGATACTGAAAACGATATCCAAACAGCTTTTTTATGAAACCAAATTAGACAAATACATTTTTCTATGTTTTCCTACTTTTACAGTTAAAAAGTCAAATACAGGGTGTTACTTAATAAGTGTCCGATATTTTACAGAACGATGCTTCAGTGATTTATAAGGTAAAAAGTTCATGTAGGCATGGGTCCGCAAACCCTTCATTTTTGAGATGCCGGGTGTTAAAAATGTATCTTTATTTCTGTTTTTCGTAAATGATTTTTGAAATAATGTCTATATTTGAACGAAAGTTGGTATCTAGGGATTTCTTGAAATGTGAAATTTGATTTTGATGTTAGTATGGCTCCCACTTGTAGAGGGCGCCACCTACCTGTCTCTTTAATCTTTTGAGGAGTCATAACTTTCTTATAGGTGCTTATATTACATTTTTAAGTAAAAAAATGGATTTCCTCATCATTTTTACATGAAAAAGGCATACTTGGTAGAAGTCGCTACGAGCAATCGTTCTCGAGAAAAGGAATAATAAAGATATAAATGGCATTTATTTGCATATCGCTATGCCCATATCAGAGTTTCATGAAATAGCATTTATCTCCTAAAGAAAGCCGAAATCAAAAAATTATGAAAATGAACTTTGCATTAGCCAATAAAGTGCCTACATAACAGTGTTATCGAAAGAGAAAACGGCAGTGGCGTACATATTTTTTGTTCCTGTTAAAAATTGTAACACCCTGTATCTCAAAAAGGAAGGGCTTGCGGAGGAATCGTCCTGCAAAATTTCGGATACTTATTATAACACCCTGTATACCGATTTTTTTTATGTTAGACTTAAAGTTAAGTCCTCATAACCATTATATAAATCTGATTTTTTAAATTATTAATTTAATTCAATGTGACGAACTAGGTTTTTATTGCATCGTTTATCTGGAGCTTGTTTTGGACAAGATTTTTTTTTGGATAAATAAACAGGCAAATTTGGAAAAACGTAAAGGACTCCATCACGTTTAAGTTTAGTTTTTGTTGGATTTTTTTCACAGTTCACAAAAATATCCTTTCGAATGATATTATTTTCTAAAAAATTAATACTCGGGAAATAGTTCTTAAGTATTCGACTTTTAAATTGTCTTTTGGGAATCCCAAGTTTGACACCTGTTGACAACCTGGGTCGGTAATAGAAGAGCAATCTCGCTATTTTCAAAATTTAACCCACTTGAAACTAAAAGAAACTAAAACAAAAACAATCTAAACTCATTTAAAAGTACAAAAATGTCGAAAAACTGGATGCATTCTTAAATAGATACTAATCTATACTTAACAACTCAGTTTTGAATGCAATTTTTTTAAAACACAACTTCTAAAAATTACTACTTTAGATTTAACAAGCACAATTCGTAATTCGATCCATTAGATTAACTGCTTTCCAAATTTTAGCCAGTAATAATTGCTTCAAAGTTTACTGCAGGGTCGCAAGGATTAAATTTTACCTGATTAATGTTCAGTGTAAGTTGTTCAAGTGATCCCGGAAGAGTGAAAATGCCGTTCCTATATCTCGTGCTATCCCATTATTTACCCGGGAATCACTGAAAGTTTCTATTAATTGAGATGGGTATTAACTTGAAAACTAACCTAAACTCAGTCATTTGTTAAATTATTATATTATCAGGAACTCCATACACAGATTTAAAAAACGATGTCATCTGCTTTTTCATCACTGAGCTTAAATGATCTTGACAGTGTCTCCCGTGTATTGCTCGATCGCTCTGGATTGCGCGCTTCTCCTTACTTCATCTCAAAAGTCCCTTACAATTATAGAGTATGTGTTTATCTTCTTACCGTTTGTCAGAACCTATACTCCTACGCAGAATTACACTAGACTTAGATGTCTATTTAGTGGGTGGTGTCATGTTAGGAATTCGTGGCATCTATGAACTGTAGATTGTGACTGAGTAAGAATTCTGTTAGATTTTTCCAGGTTATATTCCTTAATCCGTCTGTATTCCTGTAGGCTAGTCTAGCGTTGTTGGTATAACTTATTTATCCATTTTGTGAAGTGAGAGGCGGGTCCAACCAGAATAATACACGTAAACTATTTTAAGGTAACTTACCCCACATATAATAATCTCGATCTCTTCTCTTTGTTTTATTATCCCAGGTGGGAAGTGCGTAGTGGTTTTCACAATATCTGTTGCGAGCTCATTTCAATTTGTTATATCTTGAGCCTCGCCGATAAGTTCACTTTTTGCAGTGGTTTCGGTGAGTAATCTATCGATTGCGGTGGTAAGCGGCTTTTCCTTTTAAGTGTTCTTTCCAATTAGCCAATTTTAGAAATTCTCTGCGCCTCTTCTCATAATATTATCCAAAATATGAGTTGCATTACACCGAATAATTGCTGCTGGATGTTAAGGTCTTTACAATAGTAGGTACATACATTAGTGAAAAAGAACACAAGGCTATAGAAATTCTGGTTTTTACGTTTTTCCTTTTATGACAAATTAACAAAAATCGCTTCTATAATCAAGTATGCGATGTTTAGCAGTTCTGCAATCATAGAGTGACTTAAGCAAGCGTCACATGGGTATGTCACGCTATGTCATACATTGTAAAAATACCCATATGAGTCCCTGCTAATTAAGCGACCTATGACTGAAAGACTTTTTGAATACAAGATATACTGATCTTGAAGCAGCTAAACATAATAAAGTGACATAACACAAGTCCTCCTGGAGGTGGATAAATAGGCTCTAGGATCTAAGGCCTCGTTCTCTTTTGAAATGGCCCCTTGCTGGCTACATAGTATTTATGATGGCCCTGTAGTAGGCCATACGAATGGCTCAGAAGAACCGGAGCCTGATTTGACTGGAAAAGTTTGAATTATCGGAGGATCGGTAAACTGGAAAATCAGCACAAAGTGAAAATCGGCAAAGCTAATCCTAAAAATAAAAATTATGGAGGTTCGGAAGTTATGTGACAAAATTCTCAAAAATATTGATCATCTAGGAAAAAGTACGTAGTAAACTTACCAAATAGGTATCAACACTAGGTGTGGAAACTCAAACATGAAAAACAAAACAAAAATTAGCATGGATCTATAACAAATTTTTAGGTTAAAGGGGGTAGAAAATGAACATAATGTTATGATTGTAAAAAAGAGATATAAAAAAATTAAACATGGATTTTTACCATTTTGACTAGAAGTGAAGTATTTATGTTAAAATTACATTGTTTTAGCTGATTAGATGATATTACAGCTCAAAGATACTTCACTTCACCATGCTGGTGAGCATTTTCTTCCCCCTTTAACCTAAAAATTTGTTAGCCAATCCTTCAAGCATGGTTGGATGAAGCATCTTCGAGCATCTACATCTTTTTCCTCTAATTAGCTACAACCTACATAATTGCTTCACCACCTGCTCATTGGCTTCAAATTAATAAATTCCAACCTTAAAATAGTACAATTTCATTTCATTTTTTGTTTATCTCCTAAGAATGTGTTATTCAAGTCTAACCCAGTATTTTGTTGACCACACCCTAGACACGGTTAGATGAAGCATCTTTGAGCACCTCACTTAAATTAACCTCCTCTAAATAGCTACAAATAACATAATTGCTTCATCACCTGTCTCAGCGGCTGCAAACTGGAAATCCCCTTATTCAAAGATACCTTGGCCAAAATTTCAAATATTACATCTCATTCAATCTTGAACATTCATTAGAACCTACAGTTTTCAATTTTAACATACTTTGATCGTCGCTTATGCAAGATAGAGCTGTCGTAATCGACTACTGTACCCCTGATGATGGACATTTCTATGTCCGAAACATGTAGGATATAAACATATACATTGAAATACATATTGTGGAGGTAGACTGCCGTTGTTTTATTTGATTTACGTAAATATTCAACAATAATGCAAAATAATATATTTTTTGAAAATATTGGGAAAATGCCAATTTTCTAAGCTGTTTGGGCAGTAGAAGTTTTAGGTTGAATGACCAAAGATTTTTTTGGTCAATACGGGTAGTAATAGGCAACTTTTGCATACCTACATAGGCTTCATGAAATTATGACAAATTTTTTTCGCTCCACCCTATAAAACAGTTACCTCAATAAAAAAGTCGAAACAAGTCAATTAATACATAAACACCCACGATTTTGCCCGCTAAGATAATTGAAATAATTTCATTCTTCCATATTCCACAAAGCAACAATATCGATTAGCTCCGATTAAATCCTTAAGAGCTACCAACCAACTTTCAAGTAATTACAGACGGGAATTTAGGGAGCGACAATACCGATACTCTGGATTGCCAGCATGGAAACTTAATACCAAAGTTACCACGGATTAGGGGAATCAGTTAGACCTAACTTTCTGGTCGGATTTGGATTTGTCAGATACTACGATCATCTTGACAAACAGATTTTGATTGGTAATGAGTATCTTGTTAGTTTGAAGCAATCTAAATTTTAAAAACCCACTTTACCGAAGCTAGAGTTGTAGCATTAATTTTTTGCTATAGATGTATATTTATAGGATGCTACTGTGGATTTTAAGTTTAGTGCTTTGGTGCAAATGTTCATATTTTACAGGCCATTGTCATATCATGAATATTATTATTAGTAAATTCTTCAGTCAAATTTCCTTTTGTTTTTAATTAACTCGAACGAAGTAGATACCTCAATATTTAAATGTTTTTGTTGTCAACATTTGGGGTTATGTTCCCTTATGATAACCGGTCAGTAGTTCATTTGTCCCAAAGTATGTTCGTTGAGTTGTTCTATTTGAACCTGGGTTAGTTCAATCTAGGGCCTTGAGGATATTGCACTTTTTACCGTTAGATAAATTGCCATGTCAAGTTGGTTTGGTTTTGTCATTTTATCGAACTGAGATCACTTTCATCATTTGCCGGAACGTACCTATTTTTTTTGACATAACAGCAAGGGACACCTGTCATTTGATCTTTAGCTTTCTCGAACGGGTTTTGACTTTAGATCACTTCACTTAAGGTGACACATAAATGTGGAAGTCGGCGTCCACTTTAGTTGGCACATCATGAGTAGAGAGTTGAGGGTAAGATTTCTTTAATTCTTTTTTTCTACAAACGTGTTAAAAATGGAACTTTTAACACTGTCTACTAGCCTTAAAAATGTTACTTAAAGACACTAGTGCCTTGAAATACCTACTTTAAGGCACTAGTGTTAAAAGTAAAATGTGAATTTTTTTAGAAAAACGTCAAAAAACATTTCTATTTTTTTTTATTTACACTTATATTAATAGTCCAATTTGAAAAATGAATTCCTTCCTCAGTTCTGCTGTTCTTCGCTGTTGAGGAGGATTGAACAGAAACAGCAGCATGCCCAGTTGATGTTAACGCATCATCGGCTGATGTCGTTTGTACTGTAAGCAATATTCGAGCAATAGAATTTTTATTTTCCAAGGAATCCACGATGTACCCTTCCGCAACGGTTGAAGGTTTCCATCCCCCATGCCGCTTAATTGTCGTGAATATTGCTCCAGCATCGGCTAGTAAGCTCGAAGAGGAACGGCGAAAACGATGCCCCGTATAGAGTGTTGAATCTAGAAGTTGCAGAAATCTTGCTATAGCAGCAGGAAATTTTCCGAACGTATTAATTCCGACCGGATTTCTGGCACATTTACCTTTTACATATTTTAAGAAGAGCCGCCGATGTACGACATCTGCTGGACGAAGATCAGTATATTTTCGATAAAAATCCAAATGAAAATTTTCATGGATAGTGAAATTTCGTGGTACCTTGGTTTTGGTATCTGATATTTTAACAACTAATGAAACCTCCATATTTTCCACGTTGTCAAGAGTCAACTGACAAAGCTCCTCCCTGCGGCAGGCACCAAATACTCCTACAATCGTAGCTACTTTCATCAGAAGGTACTCATCATCCGGTGCGCACTTCAGAAACTGTTCCATTTGGTCTCTAGTAAAAATATTTGATTTTTTGTCCTGGTAACCCTCTTCTTGACGCTTCAAGTAGGCAATCAATTTAAAATGTTTGCTGATATCTACGTCGTTATTTACACGTATCATAGCTTTGATCATTGAATAATGGGACCAAAGAGAAGATGACTTCCATACCTTTGCCTTTTTCTCAAAATAGGCCAGGAATATGTTTTCGGAATACTTTCCAGAAACGCCTTTGTTTTCACACCATTTTATAAATTTATTATGAGCAATCTCATATTGAATTCTTGATTTTCGTGGCAATAAATCTAAGGTAGCTCTGGTAGCGGCTTCTTCTATGTCTTTAAGTGGATCGATTTCTTGTATTTCTTGCATTTTTGGCAAATCACAACAGCCAGTGGAGACTTTTCAGATTTTCAATTTTTCTGTAAACAAATCAGCCAACAATGATGGTTGCTAGGTTTTATTGACAAATGTGAACTAATTTAATATAAATATACGATGCTATTAGAAACTACCTGGATGTAAGAGATTCTAAACATTTAATTTTCAATTATTCCGTTGTATGGTTAGATTATTGAGTTAGTCAAATTTACTCCTATTATTTAATTGTATTTTTCCTTTGCGGTTACTTCTTGAAAGGTTTTTGGATTTTGCTTACACATATTTTTTTTTCTCTTTATTTGGTATTTGCTAGTTCATTTTTAATTTTTATTGTGCAGGCTACTGTTACTGCTCTTTATCTATTTCTGTACAGTTAAGGTGGGAGCCAGTCTTTTGGGTATTTATGTCTTTGATCTTCAGTGGAATGATTGTGTGAATTTGTTATTACGGGTTGAGCGAAACGTTCTTTGAAAATACTTTATTATTAATTTTGTGAAATAGTCATCTATTTTGTCCATGCGCATGTCTGTATGTGGTACGTATGTAGACATTGTATGCTTTTTATTGCCGTTTGTAGAAAAAATATTGTATGATATTTGTGTTAAAAGTATTTTTAACGCACTTATGTGGTTTGCAGAACGAGCGACGCTCGTTATGGAAATTTCCACATGCGTGCCTTAAAAATGTACTTTTAACACTTATTTCATAAATCACTATTATAACCTGAACACCGTAAATTTCAGTAAACGTCAGACCCGGAGCCTTGCTGAGGCGCCGTAAACGGCGAAACGCGTCAACGGATTGGGTCTGACGGGAAGGATAAGGGACAACTCTATACACGAACTTATTTTAAGTTTGTGTTTTTTAGTTTACATGCTTTCGGTAGGCTGAACCGATACACTGGCTTCCAGCGACACCCAACGTAGTTTGCCCGCAATGGGCCGCCTTGCCAGCGTTTGAACCTATATGGATTCTCGCTGTCCTGGTTGGGTTGATACGTGTGGTTGCTACGAGATGTAGCCACGTGCTGCAATTCTCATTCTTAAACTTGCATTTCTGTGTTAAATCACTTTGAGATCCCTTACCTTTCCGTCAGACCCGGAGCCTTGCTGAGGAGCCGCAAACGGCGAAACGCGTCCAAGGATTGGGTCTGACGGAAAGGATAAGGGACAACTCTATACACGAACTTATTTTAAGTTTGTGTTTTTTAGTTTAGATGCTTTCGGTAGGCTGAACCGATACACTGGCTTCCAGCGACACCCAACGTAGTTTGCCCGCAATGGGCCGCCTTGCCAGCGTTTGAACCTATATGGATTCTCGCTGTCCTGGTTGGGTTGATACGTGTGGTTGCCACGAGATGTAGCCACGTGCTGCAATTCTCATTCTTAAAATATTATCCATTGTTGTTTTATATCTGTGTTTTATTGTTACTCGCTGTACTGCAGGACGAACTATTACCATCTTTAGAAGCAAGCGATTTTCTTAATTTGCAACGCTTTGTAAGTATTTAGTTTCTTAACCATTTAAAATAGGTGGCGTCCAAGACATCAAAAAAGTGTACAACTGCTAAAGGCAAGATCTCCGAGCCTCCGACACAAGCGCTGCCGTTCGCACCATGGTACGTAAAGTTGCCTTGTAAAGGTAATTTTACGGCACAGAGTTCTGGTTCAATCACCTGAATTTTCTTCACATTTAACCAGCATAATATGTTCCGTAAACTTCAACCTAGAAATCCGCTATTTCCTGTGCTAATTGCTAAAAAGTTCACGACTTTTGCAAAGGATTACGTCGAACTAATCAGTGTTAGTTGTTGTATCGGACCGGGAAGAGTGGAATTAATCTCCCTGAATCCTCCGATATCCCTTGAATTGTTTGAAATCGGTAAAAGTTTGGGGTAGTCGAGGTTTACCCAAGCTTTAGTGTAATAATAATTGTTTGATTGAGCGTTGGTTAAGATGTTGCAGAATAATCCGCACATTCCTGGACAAAACCAATGACTTTCCAACAGGAACCTTTGTTAAGTTAAATTAGAAGGCATCTAATATGCATTAAAAACAAATTAAACGTAAGCAAGCTGAATTTATCGCATAAATATAACACGGTTTGTTACATATTAACGTGAAAATCCAATATATTTCACAACTTTAAAATATTCCCATATTAAAGTGGCTTTGTGCACATATAAATCATACCAAACAGCGAATGGTTGACGGCTAACAAGCTTCGAATAAGCATTATTTTTAGTTAAATTTCAAAATGTAATAATCATAAATTTTCACTCTTTTGTGCGTTGCATCGTATTCAATTCCGATAGGTAAATATTGATAACGCTTTGTGTTTTTATATCTTTGATAAAATCAAAATAACTTTGAAAAGTTATTTATGTTTTTACGTCAGCATTTATTCGAGTTAGTTCGAAATGTATGGACTACGACTTCTATCTAAAACGATACCTAAACTATAGTCTATCTTTAAATGATGCGAAGTAATAAATCAATCAAAACCGTCTTCTCCATGCAAGATTTTCGGCATGTCGCTGTACTAGCACAATATTTTAGGACAACTTAAAACCATCGATTTTCAGTTATACCGGGTGTCCCACTAAGAATGCCTGTCGGCCGTATCTCAGAAAGTGTTAGTTGTATGGCTTGCGGGAAAAAAATATATTAGGTAAAGTGGTCATGAGAAATTGCTGGAAATTATTTTCAAGTTTCTCAGACTGGCGCTAGAGGGAGCAACAGTAACGATAAATATGAATCACGAAGTTTCCTCAAAAGTCGCCTAGTTAAGGTATCCCGAAAATAACATTTTTGTATATTTCGAAGATTTATTAATAAAATTCACCCACAGAACGTGTTCGTCACTTTTCAAATAAAGTGGTGGGGAAAGGTTGAACATTATTTGTAATTAATGCTGATAACTCCGGTCTGGCTCAACATAATTTAGTAAACTTAGTTTTGCTAAAAAGGGCTTTTCTTACTCTATATATCATCTTATGAACTACGGCAATACGTGTTTAACGCTAGGCGCTAGGGGGCGCTCTCTTACAACTTCACAAACATTGCGCGTTTTTTCCGTAATTGTAAATATAATAGTATATTCAATTTTACCCGATTACAAGGATGATTAAAAGTCTAAGACGTCAGCGAAAACCGCAAGTTAATATCTATTTTCAATCCGGAGATATCAACAACAATAATCATAATTTCGGAACATTATTATTTTATTTCCAAGTTGCCATTGTAAAGGTTCATATGGTATTATAAATAGGAACATTTTAGATTTAATAAATCAGTATTCAACTAACTACGGTTACACCCATTTACCCTAACCAACCCCCCGCAATAGAGGCACTATTGTATACCTAGTTTAAAAATACTTTTTTCTGCAAGGCCGCAAAAACGGTCTAATAGATTCAACAACATGTCTATTTATAGATTAACAGCCTTTATTGTAGGCCGTTTCGAAAATAACAATATGCAAATTAGGTTATTGTATTCACACCCAGATGTGTTTTTTACTACGTAAATAAATCCCGAGGATATCCTTACAACTTTCAGTGCAGTGAAATTTCAAGTTATTCTCAGGTTAGTAAAGTTTGTACAGTGTTGTAAGCTTATGTTTTATGTCTCGCAAATAGATGTTTGTTTCTTGTTAAAAGAAGTTTTAATTGCACCTGTTCACTAATACCGTTAACCCTTGTCCGTGCAGCATGTCAATAATAATTACATTTCTTTGTTATTTAGGCCTGGATTACCCAGTTGTTTAACACAAGTTAAAAAACTTTTAATTCTTTTTTTTATTCGTAATCTTAATGCTCTTTGCATCAATGCAAAAAGTAGGTCGTCATAATCTTGTTTAATGGCATTAAGGAATTGCAGGGCGTCGAGCCGAAGATGTAGTCAGCGTCTTCGGAAAACTCCTTGGACAAAACAGGGATGAAAAAAAAATTATAATTTTCATTCGGCTACAATATGTTATATAATTGATATGTGACTACATGCTTGGTGAAATGGATATTCCATAGTAGAGGAAATTAAAGTAGTACTTGTTATATTTACAATATATTTCAGTTTCCTGACACGTGTTTCAACCCTTGCGGGTCATTAACAAAAGCTTTAAAAAATCGATGTAATGTTATTAACAATCAAATTGAAATACCTTCAGGTGCTAATCTAATACTTAATAGCCTAATTACTTAAGATAAATATGCAATAAACACTGTCTATAAGTAGCAACGAAAAAACCCATAATTATTATACACAGTATCATTTTCTTAATTTTATTACTTAGATGTAAATATCTCTATAATCACACCTGTCTAATTAAGGACCAAAATAACCTCTCATCTCATCTGTCAATTTTTATTTTAATGACACGTAGAATTTTGAACTGTCTTACAATGCCTTTGATAATGACCAGCAAGGGTTGAAACACGTGTCAGGAAATTGAAATATATTGTGAAATATAACAAGTACTACTTTAATTTCCTCTACTATACAATATGTTATATACATTCAAGAAATTCATTTAAAATATTAGGTGAAAAGCCCGCTTACATGATCGCATCTAACACAGATTTAAAAATATAATTCGAGCAAGAAGATAAATTGATGCTAATGATTCTCCTGCCTACTTAAAAGATATAACGTCCCCTACTGGTGAGTGTATTATCACACATAATACTTTAAATCGGAAAACAAAACTAGAAATGCCTGCGATGATGACCTATACTAGATAATATGTTATTGCCATATTACCAGAAAAGCGAAACTTATGAAATATCTACTTCAAAAAATACTTACAAATAGAAAACAATTTTGGATAGATTTGACTGAAAATGAGAATTCACAAAGTTTGTTGGAATATTCGATAAATTATTTATTTTATTTCCCATGGCTAAATAGTATAGTCCGTCGCACTACGACGTATAAAAGCTACAACATACATCAAGAATATTAAAATAAAGTATTGTCATGATCATGAAAATCATTATTTAAAAGATGTTTTGAACCCTCTCCAAGAACTTATAGGAAATTGTTCTTCGCAAAGAAGCTTTGTGCCTAACCCAATCTCGACTTCCGAACTTTCTCCACGCATTATAAATCAGTCAAGAAGATACTGTTAGGTTTGGTAATACCCACTTTGCCGTGGCCAACAAAACAACAAACACTAATCAGCTTCGATTTAATCCTCAGAGAGCAAGTCCCGAACTTTCTTGCAATTAACGAAAGGAGGCGGTAATTCCGATAAAGCGGATTACTTGATCGAGGCTTGATAGGAAAGTTCATTGGTATTGGCGGGGCATGGGCATTTTAGAACGTAAAAACTTTAGTTATTTGCTAAAATAGCAAAGGTACGACCGTGTATTTAAATAATATGTAAAGGAATCACTCGGTTTATCGTGTCTACCGTTGTCAATAAGACAAACACTAAATATTGATCAGCTTCAGCTTCGATTTAATCCTCTAGATCAAGTCGTGAACTTTCTTGCAATTAACAAAGGGATGTGGTAATGCCAGAGGAGTAGATTAGAGGATTGAAACTTGATACGCAATTTTGTCTGGATTAGAGAAGCAATTATCTTGCAGTATATTATGAAAACAATAAAAGGCCTTTTTTATAATTTTATTTTTGATATCTCGGTATATCGTGATTTTCTATATGTGTTTTTTAAAGCTAGTTAAAGATATTTAGGGGAGCATAATATATCAAGATGTCAAATATAACGTTGTTCGAAGGTGACCATGAAAGTAAAACGGATGTATTAGCCTTTCTATTATATCAAGGAAAAATTTGTCACGCAGTCTAATGAAGTTTTCTTGCTATTGTAATCTTAAGCTGGTCTAAAGTTATGAGTTTTACAACTGAGCACAAGATTTGTGTAATTCTGCAAACTGAGCTTCAAACTGCTAGAAAATGCTGGAAGAAGGCGTTACCTATATTGTTCTGACTGCGCAGATCAATATCGTAGCTTCAAGGGGTTTCGGTTTTTTAATGGTCGGTATGCTGGTTTTGTAATGCTTACCCTCTACTGACAAGTACTAGAGAATTCGAAACCGATCTATAGGTAACAGCAGTGTAGCATCCTATCTTTGAAAATAGAAATTCATTCCTCTTTCCTTTCGGTAACTTCTGCAATCTGAGCTTGTATTTTAGTACTAACTATGTTAGTCAAAATACATAAAATTGTGCTTTGTAGCATTTGGCTAATCCTTGTATAATTGTATAAGGTTTCAGCAAATGACTAGAGAATAAAGTTTCTAACATATTTACATGTTACAGTACCATAATATGGTATTACTCACTTTAGGTTGCTAGGAAACTACTGGAAGATGAAGCAACCTATTATAGTACTGCCTACGTAGATCAATGGCTATGCCCCGACTAGCATTCTAATACAGGGGAGTCTAGAAAGGAGACAAGAAAAAGCTAAACAACAAACACACTTTTTCAAAAAGTTTGACAATGATAACAAATGCAGTGTTGCCGCTTCTTACAAAGTAGCGCTGGAAATTGTCAAAGCGAAAAAACGTGTGTAATGTAGTGCTTATTAAGAGTTGTGCAATTAAAATGGCAAAACAATTCAATGAATCAAAAATTTGCCAAAAAATTCAAAACAGGGGATGTTTTTAGATTTATCTAAAGCTTTTGATTGCCTGGATAGGGAACTGCTTGATTATAAGTTGAAGAAGTATCGAATAAGGGGAAATGTAAAACTATAGTTAATATCATATTTAAATAACAGAAAATTAACTGTAGATGTAAGAAAAGAAGGAAAAAACGGTAGATCAAAAATGTTAACAAATATTGTAGCAATAGTACAGGGCAGTATATTGGGCCCGATTCTTTTTATATTGTTTATACATTATAAAGTATCAAACGACATAAATTTAATTATTGAAAGGAAATATTTGCAAGATTTGGTCACAAACGCTGGCAAATCCTTTCAGTTAGCTACAACCTGGTTTATAGGGAATAAACTTATTTTAAATCAAGGTAAGACAAGAAAATGTTTTTTTGTATGTAAATGAAATAATGCAGTCTTTCTCCACAGTTTATTGTTTAAATTAAATTTTAAGCTCCCGACATGTTTCGAATGCTTAAGCATTCATCATCAGGGGATACTAACATCAAGTTTAACAGAAGTGTTGGTTGTCTCAAATTAATGAGTACTACTTATAGGATGATACATGTAAAGGTTGAAGACTTGGTACGAACTGGTTATTTGAATTGAAATTAATATGTTATTGAAGTTTTGATTAAATTTTAAAATTTGGATTGATGAAGAAACATTTTTGATAAAATAATTAACTGATTGATAACATATAATGGAAAATATTTTATTTTATATTTTATTGATTGAAATGAGCGAACTAAGCTGTTAAAAAAATTTAAATTACATATTTATGAAAAAGAGTCTTACATATTTATGAAAATGAGTCTTAGCTGACATAGTAGTGGAATAGGGCTACGCCCCATATTTTAGAATATATGTAAATAATTTGCATTTTGTTTTATTTTTTTGAAAAATTATTTAAAAGTTTTTAAATTTTTAAAAAATTGGTTATAAAATAATTAGATAGTCACATGGCATTGTCACATTAATAAATTACTGAAAAAGTCAAACTCAATTTGTTAGGGCATTAGGGTCGTTAGCAAGCATATGAATGAAACCTCGCCAAAAATATTATATTACGCTAATTGCGAATCAGTCCTTAGATATGGTATCATATTTTGGGGAAGGCACAGCATGATCCAGCGTATTTGTGTGGTTTAAAAAAGTTAATTTGGATCATTAAGGGAATGACTTATTGACAAAGTTATACATCACACATGTGTTTAAAGGTTTAAATATAATGACTATATGAAATATACTGTTTATATTATGTAGGAGTATCTAATGCTTTTCTTTAGAAACAAAGAATTTTTGGATGTGTAACACCATTACATAAATTTTACACTAGAACTAAGGATCTTAATAGCGCATAGACTTACACTGACTGAAAAATCTCCCAGCTATATGTGTATGAAATTGTTTAACATGCTCCCAGATAATTTAAAATGATAATTCAGAGAAAAGTTTAAATCCATTATGGGTAAAATTAAAATTGCTTGTTATGTTTCACTATTTATTCAGTTACCTGACACGCCTGTTTCGACCCTTTGAAAATGACCTGAATGGGTCGAAACACGCGTGTCAGGTAACTGAATAAATAGTGAAACATAACAAGCAATTTTAATTTTACCCATAATGGATAATATACGGTTTCACCAAGAATGTAGCCCAACGCAAGTAAATTACATATTAAAAGTTTAAAAGTAAAATTAGGTAGTTGCTGATAGACTTAGAACCCTATAGTTTAAGAAATTATTGTCCAGATTGGTAAATCTGTTTCTTTTTACATTATTTCATTTTGTGCTTACATGATTAGAAATAAAGATCATTATTATTTTTCTTATTATTATTATTACCATTGGAAACAGAGATTCATTCCCCTCCTTTCGGAACTTCTGTACATGATTTTGTGCAACCATAGCGCCAAAAATGCTGCAAAACGATTTTTTGAGCAGAAGAAGACGCGAGGAGTGTCAACGCCCATCGAACAAGGGGGGGTGGCACAGTGCCAACAGTTACATTAAATTGCATTTGTGTTATTTAAAGTCGAGTTAAAAACGTTATTAGCCTTTTATTACAATTTTTATAGGTGTACCTTGTTCAGTATTTTACCTCTAGGGTTAATAATATATTTGCACGATAATACCATTCAAACTGACCTAAATTGACGTATTTCTAAAGGAACTGCCGTTATATTTTCTAAGAGAGAGGCTTACTATAGTTTTCTATTAAGTGTATAATCTTCTACTTATTGCAGAGCACTTTCGGCCTTAGGCCATCATCAGTGCCTCCTCAAAGCGAAAAGAAACCTTTTTATCGAGGTATCTAATTGAGAATTTTTTCGTTATAGAAAAATGTAATCGTAAAATAGATGAATAAATCAGAAATTCTATTGTGTGAAAATTAATTAAATTATATTTACTTATCGCTAAAAGTTATTTTTAAGAAACTTATGGATTTTTTGGTTTTTCCTCATTTTGTCAGGAAATAGGAACAATTCAGTGATAAAACTCAAGTGGGACATAAACGCCACAATATAAAAACTCTTTACTTAAAACATTAAGGTTGTATAAAATATGTAAGAAAACTTCATCTATTAATTAACATTTTCTTTTCATTTTGCGTTTTACTTAAAAACGTCCTGGCAAATCAAAACTATTTCTTCTTTTGACGTTTTTTTTTTTAAATATAGAAATTGAATCTGTATTGACATTGATGACGTTGTTGAGAATAAAAAAGCGGGGTATTTGAAAATTTGGTTAAGGTTGGAGAAGTTAGTTTAAAATTTCTTAATTTCAGTTTAGAAGGCGTCTATGTGAAGTAATATATTTCTTGTTTAAGTTTACTTCTGTATTTAATTAAAAGCAATTGTCTAGTAATTCCTTGTTGATTTCTATGTCCTCCAAGAATTCGAGGAGGGTCTGAAAATGTGATTAGAAGCCCTGAGATGGTGACTAAAATAGAAAAGGATCTAGAAATTGTTTTTTAATGCGTGTTTTTGGGGTTAGGGGTAAGATTATACACTTAATACAAGAATCTACTCCCGTAATTAAAAAAAGTATACCTACACATCCATACTCAATCAGTTATTTTTTTTTATTTTTTGATCGCCTTTGATCAAGATTGTTTTTTGAGCTCTCGGTAGAACATAGTACAATGTCGTTAATTTAAAAATGTGTATATCGTATACTAAATAATTGTAAAAATAGGTAATAAACGTGTTTCATACTTTTAAAGATTGTGAAAGGCAATTATTGATGACTAATAATTGAATAAACCAGAATTCTGTTTTTGTACACAAGAGATCTACAAATTCCTTAATTAAATAATTATTTCTGCGAATAAAATAGATTTCGCGTGAAAGTAGCAATTTATCTGAAGTGGATTTCTTTTTCTTTGCGAGCGCTTAACAGTAATATCAGACAGCGAAAACTTATTAGAAAATATTTCTCGTACTTTTTCTTAATCCGAAGGGGTCCGGAGAACTTTAATTTGATTATCGAGACAAAAACCTAATTTTCTTTTATTTTCCCGGTTCCATGTTAACTGTGCCTTTTATTACCGAGATAAAAAGAAAAAGAAAAAGTCTAATAAATTTCAATGGGTTACAAAAACTACTGATTTACGACATCTTATACAGATTAAATAAAACGAAAGAGAGAGAGTAAAGAAAAATGTCGGAAAATTATCTCTTTAAACACGGTTGTAAAATCGGCGATAGCTTTTAGTGTGGAGATCGGTTGACGTTATAGGTTGATTCAGATTTCTATTAAAATAAAAAGTCACAATATCGACTAATTGTGAGAATAAATTATGCCATTTAAGTGTGATTTGTGATGTAACCTAGTTGTTCTAAGTAATTTTTCTGGAAACGATTTTTTGGGTCATAAAATATTAACATTAATAAACATTGAATAACACACTTACAGATTATAGTGAACATCTGCCATATTCGGACGATGTTCTAAAGCCATCCTAAATAGGGTCTCTGCTTCTTCGACGCGCCCTTTCGCATTTAGTATACTCCCCAAATTTCCATAGGCTGTAACAAAAAAAATATTTTTAATGCAACTTTGATTCTTATTTAAGTAACTAATTCAATTTCGACATACAGAAAAACAACATTTGAGTTTTATGACTGAAGGTGCAAAGCCAGCTGCCTGATAATAAAACGGATGAGAACAGCTCCGCTTTTTATGGCACTTTTTATTAGAGCTTTCGTGTATAGAATTGAGAAAATCGGCAAAAATCCTATACGTTATCACCCTTTTAAGGAAGGTTTTAGCTTCCAGAAGCAAGTTGATGACGAAAATGATGTAAGCTATTTCCCCATATATTATATACCAAGGTAAATTACGCAGATCTTCAAAAGATACCTTTTTAACAATTAATTGTGTGCATAAAATTCTCGATTAAATATAATTCTGGCATGCTTCTAGATGAGTTAAAAAAAAAAAATTTCAATGACGATTGGTATACTAAATCAAAAAATAATATTTTTCAAGTTAGGTAATTATACAAATTGGATTTTAAAACATTACAACTTAACAAGTTAAATACATATTTATATTACAAATCTTTATAGTACCTACTCCTTTCACATTTCCTCGAAGCTTCGTTTGTATCCTGCTTCAACATCCAGCATTAGTCAGCAATTATGCTGACATCCCTCTTGCCCAGATATCGCTTAAAAATTACCTTAATATCTGGGTGTTCTATTTTCTGTTTCTCACCGATGTTCCTAAGACTTACTTTGTAAAGTAATACAAGTGTGATTTCAGGAACTGGATTTTTTTTTTACATCCCAACTCTCTAAACGTGACGTAATTGTAACTTCTTTCTATTTTTAAGAAATTTGTTTACCACATTAGAAAAGCGCACAAGCCTCTTCTCCTTCTGCACTTACTGTGACAAAGTTTTTTAAACATATTAGCATGGCAACAATTATTAATATAGACATTTAAAAAAGTCTCCCTGCTACGGCAGTGCCTTCACAAATTGTTTAATTGTGCATTTGCTAAGCATCGCTTTGACATTTTGTTAAATTCCGCGCTAGTGTAATGTTTTCACAATAATTCTTGAGTGCCAGCTCTCACCTTATTATCCACCCTTACTGTGACAACCCTTCAACCCTACGCTAACCCTGTTTTGTTTCTTTTTAATATTTTTTTATGGTGGCGTTCGGTTTGTTTTATTCTTTGGAGTAAATATCTTGTTTAGATCATCCATAAGTTCATTTAGTAAGTTTTCATATACAGTAAGCTCAAAAAGGTTGGAATAAATTCGTTTCAAATTCAGGTGATTATTTTTTGGAAAAACGCTTGGATATGTTGATTATTATTTTTAATTGCGAATTTTTTGACATAAGAAATGGATATACAGAAGAACATATGACGTCAACATTAATTTTTTTAAATAGAATACCCTATATATTATATTATTTTTAAATTCTATGATACATTCTAAACACTTTTTGTATAACATATCATATCTCCAAAATCAACGGTTTTCGATATATTGACATTTTAATATTTTTCTGAAAAAATGCTGGGATCCGTGGATTTTTAGTTTTAATTGCTCATTTCTTTATTATTATTGTAACTTGTTACCTGAATTAATTTATTTTGGCACAGACGTTTACTTCTTGTCACAAATTCTTCAAATTGTGTAGATCTATCTAACTTCAAATAATTCTGTAAAAATGGCGCGGTTAAGTGAAAAAGATAGTATAGAGGTACAAATGATGCTTGGCTATGGATATAGGATGCGAACCCAAACAGAAGTGTGTGAGTTATTTAACAATAAGTACCCAAACCGAGCACCAATATCTTAATCTGTTGTTAGCAAAATTGTGAAAAAATATAGGGATTTGGGGCATGTTAGAGACAATTATATTCAAGGTCGACCTCGGATTTCAGAAGATGTGCAGTTAAATGTCCTCTTAGCTGTCCAAGAAAACCACCGTAGTGTTACTCGCGTATTCCCACGGAAAATAATATTTGTCAAGCAACCGTATTGAATTATTTACACAAAAATAAATGGCATCCCTATAGGGTACAGTTGGTTCATGAACTTAATGAAGAAGACCCGGATAGAAGAACAGAATTTTGCGAAATAATGATGAACAGATACATTGAAGATTCTCAAATTTTAAAAAGAATTGTGTTCTCTGATGAAGCAACGTTTACTGTAAATGGGCATGTAAATCGCCAAAACTGTCGATATTGGGCTAAGAAAAATCCGCACTGGATCATGGAGTCCCACACACAATATCCGCAAAAAGTGAATGTTTGGGCTGGAATTGTTGATAACCGGATTTTAGGTCTCTTCTTTTTTGATGGTACGTTAAATGGCGAACTGTATCTAGAATTTTTAGAATTTGAGTTAATACCGGCACTTGCTGTACCCTATTCAAATTCAGATGAACCAGACATTCCCAACAATTACTTATGGTACCAGCAAGACGAAGCACCAGCCCATTACACACACCCGGTGCGTGAGTACTTGGATACAGTCTTTCCTGGCAAGTGGATTGTACGACGGGGTCCAATAGAATGGCCGGCAAGGTCACCAGATTTGACCCCGCTAGATTTTTTTCTGTGGGGCTATTTAAAATCTAAAGTATTCTTTAACAGACCTAACAATATTGATGAACTTAAAGCTCGATAAGGCATAAGATTAGATTAATAGAGCCCCAGGTAATCCATAACGTTTTGGAAGAATTCAAAGATCGACTTGCATATTGCCAGGAAGTTGGTGGCGGTCACTTTCAACATTTATTAAAATAAAATTTAATATAGGCTATGTAAATATTATAGTCTAAATACGTATAATAAATGTAAAGACAGTAAAGAGTTCATTTTTAATTGTAGTTTTCGTACCAGAAAAAATGTCAATATATCGAAAACCGTTGATTTTGGAGATATGGTATGTTATACAAAAAGTGTTTAGAATGTATCGTAAAATTTAAAAATAATATAATATACAGGGTGTTCTATTTAAAAAAATTAATGTTGACGGTATAATATGTCCTTCTTGAGACAACCTGTATACACATTTCTTATGTCAAAAAATTCGCAATCAAAAATAATAATCGACATGTCCAAGAGTTTTTCCAGAAAATAATCACCTGAATTTTAAACGAATTTATTCCAACCTTTTTGAGCTTACTGTATATTTATTTTATCACGGTTTTTTTCGATCGTGGCTGGTATATTTTGTTTATGTTTATTTACGTCCGTTTTTGCCATGTAAGTTTTTGTTGGTTTTAGGATATTTCTATCTCCTAATCATACCACATTTTTCAAGTCACGGTCTGAACAAATCGAAAAGTTTCTTGTTTTCTGTATGTTAAGTAGTTTATTGTGCAAGCCTCTTTGGTTGCTTGATTTGTCACTATCACTACTATCACTCATATCACTTTTCTATATTTAACTTTGAACATAAAACGCTTTAAAAACTGATAAATCGAGGTGCAGGCGATTTCAGGTTTCTACCGTACTGTTTTTTATAAAACCTTTGTTGTTGCTGCTTCAGATATCCTCATAAATTATTGTTCATAAAATTGTAAGATCGGGACTCCTAGGTGACCACTGATTTAGACAACTCCTTCCAAACCATTTGTTCCCAGGCTGATGATTTTGCCAATCACAAACAATTATCGTGGAATAAGCGAGACAGCCTTCTTGTTGGAAGTGTAATTTCATTCGATCAGCTATAGGTATATCTTGCAAATGATCATAAAGTAAGTATTCAGAAGATGCAAATACGTGTATTGATTTAAATTGTTTCCCATAAAATATGGTCCAATGATTACATCGAAAATGAGGGTTGTCATAGCTCCAATAGCGACAGTTTTGCGACCTAACTACTCCGTTCATATTAAAAGTTGCCTCGTCTGAAGATATAACATATTTAATAAAAAACAATATAGGAATGAAGCACAACGGCGACATCCCATGGTAATCGAGCGTACCACCGAGCGAGCCGGTGAGGTTCTATAAAGATCCATACACCAGCACGGAGCCCATAGTAACAGGCATCTAACCTCGGTGGCGCCGAAAACCATTTCTTCGGTTTAGGTTACCGAGACCTTAAGATTACAACAAACATATGTTTGTCCCTTATCCTTTCCATCAGACCCAATCTCTGGACGCGTTTCGCTGTATAACAGCTCATCAACAGAGCTATAGGGTCTGACGGAAAGGAAGGGACTGTCTGTGACTTTCATCACTATATATAGAAAACAATATAGGAATGAAGCACAACGGCGACATCCCATGGTAATCGAGCGTACCACCGAGCGAGCCGGTGAGGTTCTATAAAGATCCATACACCAGCACGGAGCCCATAGTAACAGGCATCTAACCTCGGTGGCGCCGAAAACCATTTCTTCGGTTTAGGTTACCGAGACCTTAAGATTACAACAAACATATGTAATCTTAAGGTCTCGGTAACCTAAACCGAAGAAATGGTTTTCGGCGCCACCGAGGTTAGATGCCTGTTACTATGGGCTCCGTGCTGGTGTATGGATCTTTATAGAACCTCACCGGCTCGCTCGGTGGTACGCTCGATTACCATGGGATGTCGCCGTTGTGCTTCATTCCTATATTGTTTTCTATATATAGTGATGAAAGTCACAGACAGTCCCTTCCTTTCCGTCAGACCCTATAGCTCTGTTGATGAGCTGTTATACAGCGAAACGCGTCCAGAGATTGGGTCTGATGGAAAGGATAAGGGACAAACATATGTTTGTTGTAATCTTAAGGTCTCGGTAACCTAAACCGAAGAAATGGTTTTCGGCGCCACCGAGGTTAGATGCCTGTTACTATGGGCTCCGTGCTGGTGTATGGATCTTTATAGAACCTCACCGGCTCGCTCGGTGGTACGCTCGATTACCATGGGATGTCGCCGTTGTGCTTCATTCCTATATTGTTTTCTATATATAGTGATGAAAGTCACAGACAGTCCCTTCCTTTCCGTCAGACCCTATAGCTCTGTTGATGAGCTGTTATACAGCGAAACGCGTCCAGAGATTGGGTCTGATGGAAAGGATAAGGGACAAACATATGTTTGTTGTAATCTTAAGGTCTCGGTAACCTAAACCGAAGAAATGGTTTTCGGCGCCACCGAGGTTAGATGCCTGTTACTATGGGCTCCATGCTGGTGTATGGATCTTTATAGAACCTCACCGGCTCGCTCGGTGGTACGCTCGATTACCATGGGATGTCGCCGTTGTGCTTCATTCCTATATTGTTTTCTATATATAGTGATGAAAGTCACAGACAGTCCCTTCCTTTCCGTCAGACCCTATAGCTCTGTTGATGAGCTGTTATACAGCGAAACGCGTCCAGAGATTGGGTCTGATGGAAAGGATAAGGGACAAACATATGTTTGTTGTATTTAATAAAACTTCTTTGACTAAGGATACTCTCTTCCATCCACATACAAAAATCGAAATTCCAGAAAATTATTACATTTAGGTTTATATCGACGAATTTTATTGATCTTTAACATTTTTTGTTCTATAGATTTACACACATTATCAATTTGAGAATATCCATTTCTTAAAGACAACTTGGGAAAAGTTCTAGCCTAATCCATTACAATTTCCATTACAGTTACAACATCATCTTCATTATACTTTTTTCCCCTTTTTTCTATTCAGAACGCTGCCAGTTCTCATGAATTGCATACTATTTTTTTTTAAATCCTATATCCTTGAGGGGAACATCAGGCTATATAGAATTGTCTAAAAACTGCCATATAACTTGTTTCGTGTCCTAAACCATAACATCGGATAATATAAATTCTTTTGTCTAACGTAGTTCTTGCAATATACTTTTTGAGATGCTACGTAGATATATGGGGAATTTGTATATTCAGTTAGATGGCGCTCTAATTTCTAATTCATTATTTTGCTTCTGTTAGAGGATGACTCAATCAAAATTTTAAAAATGAATGGATTGATCGCAATAGTGCTTTAACAGCTTGGACTCCTGGGACCCCAGATTTTACTCTACTGGATTTTTATCTATATGGTACTTTGAAGGATCATATAAAATAAGCATGTAAAGAAATTTCCCGGCAAGCAGTTCGATAAATTTGTTTAAGGGTTAGAAAAATTTATGAAAAATGCATTAGATATTATGGTGGTTTGGTCGAGGATATTGACATTTAATGTGTTATTAGGTATTGTTTCAGAGTTGTACACTCAATTATGTTTAGTTGAGTTTATATTCATTTTGTTGTTAGTAATTATCAGCTTCTTATTGTTGTTTTCAAATAATAATTGTGTTTTATTTACATGGTCGACTGAGTTCTTATATTTTGTTTTGTCAGTGTCGTTCTAATGAAGTTATGAGTATTCGATTATTTTCTAATATTTCACATTGCAAATTTAATTTTATAAGAAAAAATATACTACGCCACTGCTTTCAACGTTTCACATGTTTTTAGATGATGCAGTTGAACAGTCAATTTGATTGCTAATTAACTTGTTCCTTATCGCGCGTATTTAGATGTAAGGTAGTCATAGTCATAGTCATAAGAATTTATTTGCTCAAACAAAAACCAATTGGCATAGAACAGTGAAAGTTATTTGACGATAATTAATGGGAATTACAATATTAAAGTATGTGTAAATAAATAAATAACTTACTTACTAATCCGATTTTAAATTATTTAAAGAGAAAAAAAATGAGTACTGAAACATCCATAGAACATCAACATACAACCAGTACATAAACAAATAAACAAACATCGTTTCCTAATAATATATTCATTTATATATTTAATAGAATTAAGCAGCTTTTATATAATAAGACATCACTCTTTATCAGTAGTTAACAAATCTTACATGTACAATTACATAATGTAATATGGCTTTTTAATTAAATATCGTAGTACTACCGTATTGACTCGACTATAAGACAGATTTCTTACCCTCTCTGGAAAACTGTTAAATATTTTTATGACCGACTAAGTTACATTTTTCTGAATATAGGTGAAGTTACATTTTTCTGTAAGTAAATCTGCCTTATTCGTAGTTAAATAGTTGTGCCTGTTGATTGCATTCTCAAACAAGTTCCTATTACCATGCACAACTTGTGTAAAATTACCCCAAAATATAAGACCATATCGTATTCTAAAGTGAATGAAGGCATGATAGGCAGACATTGCAGCATCAGTGCAAACATTCTCACATACTATTCTCAATGCGTAACAATACCTAGACACACTTACTGCAACATTCTTCACATGCACCCCCCAATCCAATCTCCTATCAATTTCAACACCGAGAAATGATACATGTTCCGTCGAGGCGTTATCCGCTCGATTGGCAAAGAAGAGGCACTGTGTTTTTGAAACATTTAATATAGTTGGGGTCAAGCAAATATTTGACACTTCCATATACTAAAAAGAGATATACATAAACCGAGTTACCTTCTCGTCGATTTGGTCAAATCATATGGGCTGCAGATCCGCATTTTATTTATTAATTTAATCGTTATACACTACTAATCGTTATACACTACTAAGATTGCTTTTGTTAAGACCTATGATATTAATGGTCAATCCTAAATCCCACCATTACAATGCACAGAATTTATCAAAACCAATTTATTTATATTATAATTTATATTCTTAGACCAATCTCCCAGCAATCATTTTCTTCAAAGGTTTATAAATAACAATATTCGTCAGTCCGGCCCTGACTAAGTATCAGCTGTAATAAAGTTGGTGAAATCGAAATAACTAGTATTGGACAAATATGACAAGATGGAAGTGTCACGCGTCAAATATTTGCTTGACTCCAACTATAGTAGGTCATGGGCTGCAAGGTACCTGTCAAGAACATGCCATGTTTCACGCACACTCATTTGCATTAACATCATACATCATAGTATTCTTAACAAGAACGCCACTGATTGTGTCAATTTATTTAAATTTGTTTTTGATTGTTACAGGGATGCCACATCAATTTCTGATATTAGTTTTGAAATAAAATAATCGCTAAAGGTACTTTGCTCTTTAAATTATCATTTTGAATCCTCTATAAAACCGCACGCTTAATGAGTACTAACTCAAAACTGTACTAAAATTTTGAACAACAGAAAAGTGCGCCTAAGGGTCATACGCAAATGTTCCAAAATTCAAAAAAATTAATTCAGAAATAAAGAATATATACCTAAGCCTTTTTTCATCGCAATCAAATATCTAAAAATGTTAATTTTAATGTACCCTGTACAGTAATCGCAAATCTGGTATTCGAAATTGTAGTTTGCACACAAGCAGACGATTTTATAAAGAATTTTTTTTCTTCAAGCATACAAATAAAACAGTTTTTTCTCTGCCAAACTATATCCGTGGACACACTGTATAAAAAACAGTAGTTTACTTTCAAACAATTTTACCCACATGACTTGTGTTAACAAAGCAAAAAACTCTATACAAATTTCGAAAGATTTTAAATGCTAAACACATTATGAAAGCACGTTTTATTTAGCTAATCACAATGGTAAATTTAAACGTTAAAGAAACGACGATTGACGTAGGCAACGGAAAACTGTTGCACGTGACGAGGGGAGACGAAGGAAACTTTTTCACCGAGTCGTTATATATTTCAAAGCAACTTACGGTCCTCAGTCTACTTTGCAAAACCCCGCAATAAATAAGAAGGAAGTTGGAATAATAAATAGGTGGGGAAATGCGAACCGAAAAACTTTTTCAATTTTTCATGCAAGTGTTTTATGGTTGAAGAGCGTTCTTTGACCCAGACTTTGTAAGCAACTTAGGCACGTTTAAGGGACAAAAATAGGGAAATGTTTTGAATAAAGTCGTAACAGTCTAATGCAGATTGGATATAAAATTAGTTAAGCTATAATGGACGGTTCTTTGGCTCAGGTTAAAGCTATACTACGATCCCAAAATAATTGACAAAACTGTTCTTATCACCATTGACGGTGTGCGGAGAAAATAATTAACATCGATTCACACACTTTTAACTGAAATAAAAGCATTCAAAACCGCTGGGGAAGATTGTGCATTAATAAGTCGTTACATGTTGCCAAGTTTTAAAATATTTCATTTAAATTCTCAAAAAATGTACCAATTTCTTTTTTTCTTTTAAATAGTTTAAAATCAGATTAAGCATGTAAGTTATTTATTTTTTACACATACTTTTTATTGCAAGTACCATCAATCGTCTGTAATTAACTTACACTATTGTATTTTTATATTCCCTGTATACTGGTCCAAGATCCCACAACGAAACATAAACCATGCTTTTCCCAGGTGAATGTGTTTTCTTGTACTGCTTAACTTAGGGCTGAGGGCCTAAAAGCCTCATTAGCTATATTCTTAATATACCTCATTAATTTTTGATTACTTTATGAAGCAACTGGTCACCTAGTTAAAGACTCGATTTCTCTGACGGTTTTCGAGAAATTTGCATTTTATTACTTATTACGTATTAGTATTCACAAAAAAAGAAAAAAATAACTAAATCATTAACAGAAATAAATAGAAATATCATAAAGATTGGCCAAAGAGTCCACCATTTTCATGGATACAAAGATTTATACGTCGAAGAAAATTAAAACACACTCTTTGCAGAATTTGTTCATCGCCCTTAAGAATATTCATTGCATCTTGAATACGTTGCCATAGTTGTTCTGCGTTATCTGAAGTTGTCCTGTAAACCACTGTCTTAAGAGGCCCCCATAAGAAATAATCCAATGGATTTAAGCCCGGAGAACGTGGTGGCCAATTTACAGCGGCATTACCTCTACCAATCCATTTATTTGGGTACTGCTGATTCAAAAAGTTTCTAACATTTAATGCAAAATATGGTGGAGCTCCATCGTGCATAAAGCACATATCTCTCCGAAGTTGTAAAGGTAAATCTTCTAGCAAATCTGGCAGCGTATTTTGTAGATGTTGCAAATAAATTTCCCCGGTTAATCTTTGTGGAATAATTACAGGACCAACAATGTGTTACCAATTATTCCAGCCCACACATTAATTCTAAACTCATTTTGAAAATGTTTTACCTTGATAGCATGTTGATTTTCATCCGCATAAACATGTTCATTATGAAAATTTGTAAGCCCTCTTCTTGTGAAACATGCTTCATCGGTAAACAAAATATTGTTGGCAAAGTTGGGATTCTCTTTTTCTCTGCCTATGAATAAGCCGACTAAAAGCCAGGTGCATTTCAGGATCATTAGGTAAAAGATCTTGAACTGGCATCTTATGGTACGGATATAGCAACTGTTCTTGAAGTCTTCATGAGCAATATCTTTGGACACTCCTATTTCTCTACCTAGCCTCCTGGTGCTTATTTCTGGATATTCTGCAATACGTTCTAAAATGTCTTCCTCGACTTCAGAAACCCTTCCAAAACGCTGTCTTCCATTAACAATGGCTTTAGGAGTTATTTGGCCGTTTCCCGCAGGCGTCTTTCAACAGCAGCAAACGTGGGGTGGCTTGGTATACGACGATTTGGAAACCTTTCAGATGCATTAGTGTATTGTGCCGCCATGATAATTCACGACAATTATAGTTTTCCAATAATTAATGCAACCAGATAAAACGATTGAACGTTAGCAACAATACTAAATGTTACAAATTTGACAATAATCTTTTGTTGTCAGATGAAACTAATAATAACCAACAATAACAATCGTTTGTGAGGTGTAAGGTCATGTTGTACATACCTGAAAAATACCTTGCGAACAAAAAGCAGATGATAAGAAAACTGTTTAAGAGGTTTTTTTGTAGTAAATAAGTTGGTTCAATCTAAATTTTAAACTTAAACCTCTTATCATCCATTGGCGTAGAAATTAAAAACAGAAGAATTCTATAAAACCCAAGAACTACGTGGTAGAAACTACTATATATATATAAAATGCAGATTTCTCGAAAACCGTCAGAGGAATCGAGTCTTATCAAGAGTACCTTTTTTGTTGCAAATGAGTTGGTTCATCTGAATTTTGTACCCAAATCGCTCTTGTTCCATTTGCATAGAAATTTGAAACAAGCAATTAGTAAAAACCCAGGTTCCACGCCCATGGACTGATATTAATCAGAATTGTGACATGGGTTTTTTTGCCCCATAAAGCTATGCGAACGTACTAAATTTCGGCAAAATAGTATGAGCAGTTTTTGAATTAATCCAGAAAAACTATTTAAAAAGTGTCACTTCAGCGCCATCTAGCGCCCAAACTAAGGTAAGTTTACTTAAATTTGTTAATTTTGGTCTGAAGAATATGTGGTAGGTTTTTGTAAAGACCTTATACAGGCACCCTGTATATCTTTCCGGTAAATGTTGCACTTTGTGTGCTTAATTCATGATATAACATTTTATGATTCACCGTTTACCATTAAAGTTAAAAGCTCAGTTAAAGGGTAACGATATATTATTTATCTATAACATAATATGACAAATAGTGCTCAAAATTATGATTCGAGCGCTATCGATATTGCAAAAGTTTCTTTTATAAGTTTCCGTAATTTCTAAAGATTTTTAAGCAAGAGTAACAAATTTATGCATAAGTTGGGATCACTTGGATGGATTTGTGATACAGTATTTGAAACTTAGACAGAGCGGAAGGAAGCTTTCTGGGTTGTGTTTAAGAAGGTATACATTTTAAATTAACCCATTTGTGCATAAGGTTATAAATGTTAAAATGAACAATTTTTTTTATTACACGTGCATATTTGGTGGAGTATAATTTAGTTTTCTAATAAAATTTTTTGAAATTTTTATTATTAAAAAAAATACAGGTTGTTCGTTCTATCGAACGTTATGCATAAGAGAACATAATATATATAATTTTTAATTACATAAAACTATACACCTAATAATCATGTTTTTATTTCAATAATTTTAGTGTTCGGATTTCTATGTTACTTTGAACAAATTTAAAAAAATTAAGGTATGTGATTAAAGAAAACAGTTTTTTGGATGCAGTGCTCTCTGACACTTTATGCAGATAAATGTGGCATTTTTCCACACTGAGTATATCTTCTTTCTTTTTCCGTATATTCTGGCAAGTAATTTATTTGATCAAACCTAACATCATAAAGTGGGGCATTTGTTATTTTTCATTTTTTACTTTGACTTTTTAAAAGATACAAAGCCAAATATCTTCTAAATTTTAATAAACCAAAAGACATTTCATGAGATTGATGAATTTTTTGGAATATCAACCAATCGTTGACAACAGATACGTCAAATAAATAAGAAAATATAGGCCACCATCATTTGCGTTGCCTCATTCTAGTTGTATAGACTGCAATTAAGCCATCTAGTTTATTCATTCCTCCCATGTCCTTGTTATAATTTTGAAATATTTTAGGCTGCGGTACCGCAAATTTTGATTTACGTTCCCTACAGTAACGCGCAGTTTCGCTGATTTCAGATGATTCAAAATTCGACGCTGCAGTGACAACTATATTATATTTCCATTGAGATACAATTAACTTTTTCGCTGCTTGAGAATCCATTAGCACCTGGTTTTTTCTTGGTTAGATTTTTTTGCTGATTTCTTAGTGGACAATCTTCTAACCTATTATCTCTAACAGTACCCGTTTCGCAATAGCCTAATAAAAACAGATGATTTAGAAGTCTGATGGAAGTGAAGTAATTATCCGTAAAAATTTTATAATCAGAATTAGGTGGTATTTTAGCAGATCTTATTAAATTTAATACAACAGTCCCTCCTAGACCGAATAAATTATGATTTATCTTGTGTATTTCTCTTTTTTCCTGTATATACAGGGTGATTCAAAAGTACTTCGACAAACTTCGGGAGGTAATTGCCGGCAATATTTCAAGATGAAAAGTTCTTATAAACAGTGGTCCCTGGCGACTTCGTTACGGAGATACAGGGTGTTGAAATGTTAGAAGGAATGGTAATAATTTTTAAATAACTCCTTAACGAGTAATTTTTTTTTTATGAAATTTGGTGAATTAAATAAGCATCTCAGGACACTTATTTTCAAAGTAAAACACATTCGTAAATTTAACCAGTGGCGTCGGTACAAAATGTGGCTATCATATTTTTTGTGGAAACTATGCCTAACCTAACCACACCACTGACTTATTTGATTTTAACTTTTTTTTTATGAATCCCCCATTCAAATACAACAAAAAAGTTCACGTGTGTTATTTTGCTACGAGGGCCAGTTTAATGTCAAATGATTATTTTATTTGACTATACACAAATATTAAAAAATATGTTTTAAATTCAAAGATTTATTATGTAAGGGGTAAGGTATAACATTTAATTTAATTATAATTAAATAAGTGCGTTGCAAAAATTAAACGATTTTTAAATAAATTGTTCAAAATGTCCACCTTCAGCCAAGATGCAGGCATCTAATCTCCTTTGCATGGAATCTCGTACGCGTGCTAAGATATCTGGTCTGTTTCTTATTGCCTCAAAACCATCGATTATTCGGTTTCTTAGCACTTCTGCATTTTCGACTGGCGTCTTGTAAACGATTGACTTCAAATGTCCCCACAAATAAAAATCAAGAGGATTTAAATCTGGGGACCTTGGTGGCCACGGTTGATTTCCTTCCTCAACTCCCCTACCTATCCATCGATTTGGATAAATTTGATTAAGATGGGTCCTGGCCACTATGCTGAAATGGGCGGGAGCTCCGTCATGCATAAACCATATACGTCTTCGAGTTTCTAAGGGCACATCATCCAGTAAGGGAGGAAGTTCATTTTCCAAAAAATGTCGGTACGTCTCGCCATTAAGCCGAAGTGGAAGAAAAAAAGGTCCTATTAAGTAATCGCCAACTATTCCCCCCCACACGTTTAATGAAAAT
This sequence comes from Polydrusus tereticollis, assembly GCA_963920685.1. Taxonomy (NCBI): domain Eukaryota; kingdom Metazoa; phylum Arthropoda; class Insecta; order Coleoptera; family Curculionidae; genus Polydrusus; species Polydrusus tereticollis. The sequence goes on from OY987331.1 coordinate 36,394,455, forward strand.
TGGTATTGAAAATTTCGTTCACTAACGGCGTGGGGATTTTCCAAAGACCAGATATGGTTATTGTGAAAGTTTGTAATCGCACTCTGAGAAAAATTTGCCTCGTCCGTAAAAAGAACATAATTTAAAAATTGGGGATTTTCAGCAAATTTTTCCAAAAACCACTGACACAAATTAATGCGCTGAGGAAAGTCCCTGGGTAAAAGAGCTTGTACCCTTTGAATATGGTACGGATACAACTGCTCATCGTGCAGAATTCTCCAAACTGTGGCTTGGGTGGAATTGAGAGCATCAGCAATTATTCGAGTGCTTGTATCTGGATTTTCCACTACAGCATTTAAAACAGCTTCTTCTAATTCTGGAGTTCGGGCTGTTCGCGGTCTTCCAGGAATGTCACGTGACCTCGCAAAACTCCCTGTTTCAGCTAAACGTCGGTGAAGATTTGAAAATGTTTCAGCAGCAGGCAGTACTCTGTTAGGATATCGCTCTTGATAGATTCGTCTAGCTGCTCGTGCATTTCCATCGGCAAGGCCATATACAAAATGCATGTCAGCTAAATGCGCATTATTTCTTAAGTAATCCATACCTTTTAAACAATACTATTAATATTCAATAAAAATGACAAAACTGAGAAATAAACCACATAAGCAACTAACTGTCAAATATGTTTTAATTCACGACAAATGCATTTCCAAAGCCGCCTTATCAAAATACAAAATATCAAAAAAGTATTTCTAAAGCCGCCTTGTCAAAATAGAAAATATTAGAAAATAACATACTATTCATACTAATAAATAAATATGCATGTCACTGAGAACATGTTATACTTAAATAGGCATCCTCAGATGCCTTCCTTTGGCATATACCTACATATTTGTTTATTGTAAGTATGTATAGATCTTAGTTAATATACTTAAATTAATATTTGAGTGTTTGATCAATTATTTATAACATATTTTTTAATATTTGTGTATAGTCAAATAAAATAATCATTTGACATTAAACTGGCCCTCGTAGCAAAATAACACACGTGAACTTTTTTGTTGTATTTGAATGGGGGATTCATAAAAAAAAAGTTAAAATCAAATAAGTCAGTGGTGTGGTTAGGTTAGGCATAGTTTCCACAAAAAATATGATAGCCACATTTTGTACCGACGCCACTGGTTAAATTTACGAATGTGTTTTACTTTGAAAATAAGTGTCCTGAGATGCTTATTTAATTCACCAAATTTCATAAAAAAAAAATTACTCGTTAAGGAGTTATTTAAAAATTATTACCATTCCTTCTAACATTTCAACACCCTGTATCTCCGTAACGAAGTCGCCAGGGACCACTGTTTATAAGAACTTTTCATCTTGAAATATTGCCGGCAATTACCTCCCGAAGTTTGTCGAAGTACTTTTGAATCACCCTGTATATCTAAGCTGATCATATATCCATTATTTGTGCACAATGCCCAATTTTTGAAAACAAACCGTACCTTTTATGAATTGTTTCGCAAAATGTTTTCCATAATATGGGATAATGATCTCGTCAATACTTATGTATTCACCTAATCCACCATAATATTTAAAATTTCGATTTAGATTATCAATTAGGGGCTGTAATTTATATAACTTATTTTCATGATCAATTTGACTGTTGTCGTTGAGGTGTAGATGTCTCAATATAAGCTCAAACCTATTGAGTCGCATGCTTTCAGATAATATTTTTGAAACATCGTTTTCGTTGGACCAGTACAGTAGAAGAAAAAATTCCAAAGCCGTCGTTTTGCCATATACTTCTTCCGGCGGATTTTTTCTGTGCAATCTTTTTCAATATTGAAACTCCTTTTCTGATAAGTCCAAGATTTTGTTTTTCTTTTCTTAGAAGATGAAGGCGTGAAATCATTTAGTAGCCAATTTGGAGCTGCATTTGGAAACAACGTTGCTAGTGGTATATTATCATCCGAATCATACTCTTCCGCACTGGGTACTTTTCTATTACAAAAGCTAGCAAGAACTAATTCACTTTCTACCCGCAGCATAGCTGGACCTAAGTGGGAAAGATCGCCCTTATGATCGTCATCGGACTGACTATCGATATCGGCGTCTTCACCATCTCTGGGTGGTGTAACATATATATCGCCACCCTCCATGTCACTATCTTTTGAGGTATCAAGCAGTTCGGTAAACGATAACCTGTAAGCAAATTACGAACAACAAACAAACATAAAATAACGATGTTGTTCCCAGGAACAAAAGTGGTCAGGACGCATAACGTTCGATAAAACGAGCACGAAATGTAGATACAAATTTCAAGGACAAAAAAATTTAAAAATTGCTTTTTCATAATAGGTATTGATAACGTACTAAGTTAGGTATATTGATATCAAATTTTTATGGAGCGTTTGTCAAAAATGTAATCAACATTTTACAAAAACTTACCCGCCGCGACGTTTACTGTACAAATTTGGATCTATCACATTAGAAACAATAAAATAAACACGTTTACTGCCTTTTACGTACGCTGAAATGAATCAATAGATGGATTTGACCATATACAACCTATTTGTGTCAAGAAGAATTATTGACAATTTGTTAAGAAAACTTCTTTATTGGCCTAAATTTAGATGTTCGATAAAACGATCGTCATGCACTAATGGGTTACTTCAGGTTAGTTTTATATTAATTAATATAACAATATTATGAATGTAATGTTTTCAATTACTTGCATTTATCAAATAAATATGAACCAAGGACTACAAACAACTATACAAACATAAAAATAAACTGGGGTTTGATAATAAATAATAAATAGTATAGCCGAGCCTGTAGCCCATAAATATGTTATATGCCCTATATTTTTTGTCATTATTGCGAAATATTATTTTTTAAAGTTGAGAATTAAGCACTATAAGTCTGTGTGTCACATAAATTTTAACGTGCAGCAGATAAACATGAAAATAAAAAAACATCTATACGCTTTATAAATTTGAAACAATAGAATTTATGGAAATACCGTGATATTTTAATAATATTTATAATCAGCCATAAATTAAACGTGGTTTTCATATTTGTCGCGAAAATATATGAATATAAATCATGATAATATTATCTTTTGTGATAAATATTAATATACAGGATGTTTTTCGACTAAGCGTCCGATATTTTACAGGACAATTTCTTAACTATTTCTAAAATAAAAGTTCACAAAGACGTGGTCAAAAAGGCGTTATTTCCAAGATACCGATATCTTGGTAAATAATTTGAAAAAAATACAAGATATCAAGAAATTTTTGCACCTCCCCAAGTAGAAAGTAGTTGCATGCATTTTTCACCTTGAAGAATGTTGGCCACAACGTGACCTGAAGTTACCATAAGAGGAGCTAACCACAAAGTGGTTTAGCCAATGCAAATGGAAGCACAAGTTGTAAGCTTGCACCTACCTTAGTAGACAAAAGTATTAATTAACTGTACGTATTCTCCATCTTGAAGAATACTTTATCGTCTGCGGAGCCATTGCTCAGAGTAGCCGCAAACCCCGAATACTCCCACCCGAAGAAAATCCCTATATTCCCCTGGACTAAGCAACAACAGAACCCCTTATGCCCACCCAGCCCAGAGGAATGACACTGATACTTATGCTAACGCTGCACGTGCCCATGCAGCGCGGAAACACAGACGCGCATTAAAAGGAAGAGGAAGAAATAAAAGGCGTAGATGCCCCGCAGGACGAAGGTGGGACCGATTCCCAGGAACCGGCTAGCCAAGGACAGTGCGATACTGCCAGGTCATCCGCACTCTATAGTTTACACACTAGGAGTATCTAGTGCTTAGTAGGTCAAGGGTGAAAAGTTGTTAAGCGCCTCCGCTTACACAACCGTTACGATGTCTAATGAAAGACAAAGAGCTAACAAAAATAACAGAAAGCGCAAAATCATTTACTTTTTTAGGGTTTCCCCAGGGACGCAGCTACTGTCCCAGTAACTTTTATGGCAAGCTACCAAACCAAAAAAGAGATTGAACTCTTGTTTAAAAATTTCAAACTTCAAAAACAAAAAAAATAAAAATTAAATTATTACCGCTGTAATAACTTACTCACACATTATAAAACTTTTTTACAACACACATTAAGAGACAAAAAAATGTGTGTCTAATTTTACCAAAACTCCCCCTGTGCAGTGTTGCCGATTCTACTAAAAAGTACTAGCTACTTTGATATTTTAAACAGAATACCTACCCTGTTTATTCATTTTTTTTTAGGATCCCTATTAATTTATTTATAAGTTTTCTTAACATTTTCCTATATTTATCTGTCATCGTTTTCGAGATAATAATTAATTTCTGTTTTTTTTTTCGGACTTCGTAACAGATTAGGATATGGAAAGTTGGTGAAAAGTTAGGTATTATCGAGAGACATTTTACATTGTGTCTATATTTTAGTTATTATAGTACAGGGTGTTTCAGAAATACAAATATTAATTGTTAACAGATATCAATCATAAAAATTTTCAGTCGAATTTAACAAGTAGCCTATGGAAACTTTTGTTTTGAAATGGTTGATATTCTGCTATTATTAGCTTTTTCCTTTTTTTTTTTTTTTTTTTTTATGATAAGGCACAGCACTACAGGATAAATCCTTTATGGCGCTCTAGGAGCGGTGCGTGCGCGCAGGAAACGATTCACGTTGGTCTTGAATCTTTGGAGACTATACTCGTTGGGGAAGACGATCTCAGGGAGGTCGTTCCAGAGTGATGACGTTCTCCAGATGAAAGAATTTTGAAACAGTGTCGTTCGAGGGACACTAAGCGGAGCCGATCCCGAACATATTCAGAGCGTTATCGCATGCGCACTTTAAAATTGGCCGTTCGCGGTGTAAAATATTCTTAGTCCAGATTAAAAATCTCGTGTTCGTAGAACACGGTTTTTTATTTTTGGATTTATTCGTTACGCGTTCGATAAACCCGCGGATCGAAGCAGGAATATTCAATTCGGAACGAATTCTAACCATTAAATGTGTTGTTTTTGTTATATATCTCACTAAGGCAAGGTAAAACAAATTGTAACTTATAAAATAAGATAGATATCTTTTCCTGTTTCGCAAAAAAAAATTAGCAGAATACCCAATATTAAATATTTTTTAGATGTATTATATATTTAAGTTCAAGTGACGAAGATTTGGAAGAGTTGGAAAGAGTCTTTGAGGTACCAAAAAAATACAAACTTTTTTGAAGAAACTGTGCCTCAATCGATAATGAACAGTTTACAGAACATTTCAGAATAAGTAGGGACCTAGCAATACAGCTATCAAATAGATATGAAGAATCCCAGTATTACCATTATCAACAAGGGGACTCTGAAAAAATATCTCCCTTAAAAACGATTCTAGCCTTTTTATGGTATTTAAGCAATGAAGCTGCTTCTTTTAGAGAGGTGTCTGATCGATTTGCCATCACTATCAGTTCCCTACATAAAATTGTAAAAAAAGTTACATAATAATATTTCTTATCTAATTTGTCTGTGGAAGTTATAAACTGGCCAACTAATGAAAAAAAAAATTGAAATTAACAGGCATTTTAGGCAAAAAGGATTTCCTGGCATTGTTGGAATCAATGATGGCACACACATTAGAATTGATAAACCACAGGAAGATCCAGACTCATACCTGGACAGGAAACACTTTTACTCTATCCAGGTACTATTTTTTTTTAATTGAGTGTATTTCTAGCTTTATTTTAGGCATTGTTATTAAAAATATAACGTTTGACAGATATGAAAATATTGTTGAACTTTAAGCAGATATTTCTATTTGTTAGTAACTTTTTTTCTTCTTAGGCACAAGTTGTATGCGACCACAAAAAAAAAGAATACGGGATATTTTTGTTGGATACCCAGGATCTGTGCATGACAGTCGAGTGTTTTGGTCTTCTCCCTTATTTGCAACACTGCCAGAAAAATGTGGCAACTATTTTATTTTTGGAGACAGTGGTTACCCTTGCTCAAGACATTGTTTAACCCCTTTTTAAGAAAGAGGTAATTTGACTCTACGTCAAAGAAACTATAATTACCTACCTTAATCAAATAGGTATATAATTGAGCACTGTTTTGGTCTGCTCAAACAAAAATTCAGACAACTCTACCATTTAAAGCTTAGCAATATTGAATTCTGTGTACACTTTATTCGAGCTGCTGCTGTATTGCATAATTTGTCAATTGAAGACAATTTTATAGTTCCAGACGAAGTACATCCTCAGAATGAAGCCATTGTTGTTCAAGATGTTGAAGATGAACACCAGTATGATAGAAATGGGATAATGAAAAGAAATGAAGTTATGAGTGGTTTACCTTTTCGAGTTTAATTTTTGTGGTGTTCTGACAGTCCGAGACATATAAATCTAACCTAACTTTTTTACACAGCAAAACGTAAACAAACATCCAAAGGTGCGTTCTTGGAGTTACAAAATCTGGAACTACTTCGAGAAATTTATAAAATCTTTAACGTATTCAGTGTTATGTTCGGAATGAATTCGGATTTGCTTCCGCGAAAATAGCTAATTACTTAGTTTATTTGTCAGTTGGTGTATTTAAAAATTCTATTTTAAAGTTTTAAGAAAAATGGAAGAAAACAACTACTCAAATAGAGTACTTATGAATTTATTTGTTTTACATGGTCAGTGTTGTAAGATAATTAGTCGTACTTGCAGAAGATTCAACGAAATGTATCCAAATTTGCCATCAATGAACAACAAGAAAATTAGACGAATTCAAAGCAATTTTAAAAATTTTGGATCATGCTTGAAAGTTACCAGAACTTTACCTAGACCTCTAACGTCTAACAAAGATAATGAAATTATAAGGGATTTATCCGGCAGTGCTGTGCCTTATCATAAAAAAAAAATAATAATAATGTTTTGGCGTATTTTCATGCCTATCCATAGTCTTCAATAAGATGTGTCAAAGAAGATTTGGGCTTAACCTATTTCTGTGTGTAAGCAATATTGTCTAAGTTTACCAAAGTTAAATCTTTTAAGCCTGAGGACTTTCCACAAAGAGTTTTGTTTTGCAAAAACTTAACAGTTCATATTCAGGAAGACCCACAATTTTTACGGAAAATTATATTTGAAGTGATGAATCGAAATCTTCTCGCGAAGGAATTTTTAATAGGAAAAATATTTATTATTGGGCGAAAGAAAATCCCCATGTTACGAGAGATTCAACATTTCAAGAAAAATTTGGATTCAATGTTTTTTGTTAAATGATGGACGACAAAAGTCGATATTTAATGTAGTCGATGTATGATGAAAAGTTGACTTCTAGAAAATACTTAGAAATCTTAACTACGTTTATTGAAAATTTCGTGAATAATCTTCCTCTTGCTCAGTATCGCAGTAGCTGGTATCAACTGGACGGGGCTCCCACTCATTGCACTGTCGCAGTAAGTGCGGTAATACAGAAAATTTTCGAAGATCGCTGGTTCAGGCGTTTGGGACCTTGGATTGGCCTGCAAGGTCCCCAGGCCTGACGCCTTTAGATTTTTACCTTTGGGGTAATGTCAAAGATATTGTTTACAAAACACCAGTAAATTCAAGGGAAAAGTTGGAAGATCGGGTGAATCGCGCTTTTCAAAGTTTAGATGCTGATGAACTTAGACTTACTACTGCAAATGGTGTTAATACTCGAATTCTAAAATGCTTAGATGTCAAAGGTTAACATTTTGAACATTTATTAAAGCTAATTAGTTTTTTTTTTAATTTTTTAGTAGTTTTGTAAGAAGTCAAAAGAAAATTATTTTTATGTCGCCCTGCACGCAACAACTTAGATTTGGTTAAGTAACCTTAAGCTTTAAAAATTTAGGCAATTGCTTTGAATTCGTTTAAATTATAAATAATAAATTCATAAAGTACTCTACTATTTGATAGTTGTTGTTTTCTTCCATTTTTCTTAAAACTTTAAAATAGATTTTTTTCTCCTTCCTCCAAACAACGCATTTTAACACTGTTTTGAAGGACGTAAGTAACAATTACCAAAAAGGTATCGATTGCCCTTGACGACGGGTTGTAAGTCAACTTACCACCCTTGGGTGGTAATAATTTTTGATAATAAACTGTCAGCTTAACGTTGTTGATAAAATAACAATGCTTATGATGCTATAGAAACCGGTCAAAGCTGTCCATAATTTCATGCGAAAAGTATCGAATTAAATTAATAAAAATCCAAGAATAAATTCTGCGCGGAAGAATCTTACGTTATACCCAATTTTTTTTTATCGTAAATCCTTGCGCCCGGAAAGGCTTAGTTTTTTTAATCATTCAATAATTTCAAATAATGTAAAGTCACTATTAGAACATTTCAAAGATAACCAAAACCCCTTTTCTTTATAATAAAATCTTAATTTTCTGTGTAGGAAAATTATAGTTTTATTTATCGTGTAAGCTTTCGAATAAGTACTGGCATTCGGTACATTCTTCCCGGTTTGGACTTCTATCAAACCAGGCGGCGCCCAAGGCAAGCAAACGACGAAGGGAAGGTGTAGGTATGTAATCGACCACGACCTAGTGCCACCACAATAAGAGCTACCGTAAGCAGAGAGTAACAACCTGTTGTCCACGACAAAAGGTTGCCACTGTCATACCTTAACATATTGAAGAAATTTACAAAAACTAATATTCCTTTGTACTACAATCGATTCAAATAAATAAATGACATCAAATGATCAAGCATGCTTATCGCTTGCTTGAACACAAAAAGAAATATTAGGAATGATCCCAGGAACCTATGGAGGTACATTCAGCAAAAAAGAGCACTTGCGCTGTCCCTAGATAAATGTGATATCACGGTGTACAGTTTAATATCTCGAAAGATATTGTTTCTGCCTTTGCAGAAGTACAAACATACCAAATAATGATCTCGTTACAACGATTATTACGTAGTATTAAGTACTGTTACCTGTTACGGTAGTTGAAATTAACTTTCGTGTGGTCGTGCGAAGAGTCACTGTCTTGTTTGGGAATTTCCACTGCACTCACGTTGTCGCCAGAAATATCTAGATGGAAGTTACTCAAGAGGTCTGGCCGCTAGGTTTATATAAATAGCTAGAGCGCGCGACTCGGCGTCTTAGCAAGTTAACATCTTAAGATATAACGGTGCGAATAGAAAGCGACGTATGAAAAGAGTGATCAGTTGTTATTTGTTGTGTTACTTGTCTATTAATAAAGTAGTATTGTGACTTTACTTTTACCGATACATGATATTTGTGTGTTTGTGGCAATTACAAATATCTCTGAAATAAAGAAGCATACTGATTCATTTTCAATTCAATACAGGTGTTCAGTTAAAAGAAAAACAAATCAGTGATGAGGAAGATGAATCACATTCCCATGATAAAGATCAAGAAAAAATCATAGAAATGACAAAATCGCCGGTTGAAGAAAGCAAATAATGATAATTATGATGATTAAATTCGCAGTGGTACTTATTTAATATCTTGCAGATGCCGATACCTCAAGAGGAGTTGTTGGTTCCACACGATCCTGGAGCATGACCGATACCCGAACAAGAACGGTCGCAGATTTACTATCAACAATTATCGTAGGCATATTCCTAATGGAGAAGACATCATTAACTGCTGATTCGGGTTGTTCTGATTTTTTCTTTTAAATAAGGCACAGCACTGCAGGATTGATCATTTATGGTGCTCTTCGAGCGGTACGTGTGCGCAGACAACGATTTACGTTGGTCTTGAATCCTTGGAGATTATACTCGTTAGGGAACACGGTCTCAGGGAGGTAGTTCCAGAGTGATGACGTTCTCCAAATGAAAGAATTTTTAAACAGTGTCGTTCAAAGGACACTAGGCTCAACCACGTATGGGTGGCTGAAGTGGCTCGTCGTGTATTTCTACCATGCACCGCTCTGGGTGGAATCAAGGGGGCAACATCAGTTGAGCACTTGCCATAAAAAAATATTTGTAAAATAGACTCAAGTCGATGTTCAAGGCTTTGCAGGTTGTTTGTCAGATCATAGTCACCGATCAAGCGAATAGCTCTTTTTTGAATGGTATCTAACAATGTTAGGGTATGTTTAGGAGCAGAGCCCCAAATATGCAAACATTACTTCAGTGTTGATCGAATTTATATGTTGCCCTGAATAGAAAATCAGTTGTAGAGTATACCCACATTAAGTTTTTAGGTGTTTACCTTGATCGTTCCTTGAAATGGGAGAAACAGGTGGTCACGTTGGAGTCTACAATAAATAGCCTCTGTGGTCTGTTGAGGAGATTGAAATACCAACTGTTCATTCACACAATACGACTTTTTTATTTTGCGAACATCCAATCAATTATAAGCTATGGTATTCTATTCTGGGGCTCTTCGAGGTGTGCTCAGAATATATTCAGGGCCCAGAAGAGAGATATTCGATGTATCTTTGGACTTCATTCAATAACATCATGCAGACCCTACTTTTTAAAGTTAGGAGTTCTCACCGTACCCTCACTTTACTTCCTCTCACTGGTGAACTTTGTTAAAAAAAATCATGAACTCTTTAAAACGAATTACTCCAATCGGTCAAATATGTCAATGGCAACCAGAAACAGGGACGTCCTCAATATTCCTTCATACATGCTTCAACATGCTACCACATAACTTGAGGCAAATACATAGCCTGCACAGCTTTAATACAGCATCACTGCTGTTATTTCTGTCAGAAAAATGTTATTACTGCTGTAAATTTAATTGTTGATAATTATATAGTTTTTACACGTTTATTAGTCTATTAGTATTGTCTGGTCATTTACACTCTATGTTTTTAATTTGGCTTTAGATATTGTGAAAATACAAAGCATCTCCACTTTAGCCCAAAGTTATAATTTAGTCTAGCTACCCCTGGTGGCACCTTTTTTATTGACTTTGCTTTGTCATATTGTATATAATCTTGATGGCAAATAAAGAATTTCATTACAAGAGACTAAGAGCATTTTATCATAATGTCAACATTATTCAAAATTTCTTCCTATTCTATTAATGTATCTAGAATTTAAAATAGGGACGGTTTTCTGAAACATTTTGCTGTAATATATTGGAGACTTAATCCACATTTTTATTTTCCCGTTTATGTGACCAGGAGTAAAGATTCATAGATATGTTAAATACTTCAAAAGGCGTACTTACCCTTGGGTGGATTATAGGGGATAGCACTCCTGTACAGCGATTCCTCATCGAACCAATCCCGATTCCTCAAAACTGTTTTAGCACTGAACCCGATCAACACTATAATCAATCCCGCACAGAAATACTGTTGAATTCGATAATTTCTCCACAAATTAACACTTGCAATTCCCATCAATAAACAAAATCCCGCACTTGGTATATAAAGCACGCGTTCCGCAACTACGAACCCCACGTGAAAAAACAAGTTTGTAGCCGGTAAAAAAGGAAATACTATGAGAGCAAACGAAAATATAACGGCTTCCTTTGACGTAGGATTTGAAGAGCTTTTCTTGACTCCCGCCGGACAGACGCACAAAAATGGATGGTTGTGGGTTGTATTATTGTTGTTGGCTATTCTACAATTATGTGAGTGGGGATCTGAGTTTCGTCTGTGACATACGTCGCACCCTGAAAAATATAAATAAAGTTGGTAAAAGTAAAAGAACTAAAATACATAGAGGAAATTGTATGTGATATAAGGGTAGACCAATATCCTCGCAGTCTAAACCTTAAAAAAATGAAGCGGGCATTTTGTTATTGATGATTCTGTTAAAAGTGTTTTAATGTTTTGTTTCAGTTGAAGTATTAAAAGCCTTTTTAAATGGTCATATTCCGAAATAAAGTTAATAAGTAGGAAGAACTTTCATGCCTATAACTGGAGATTTTAATGTTAAATTGTAATATCGTGTAAAAGTAAGAAGTAAACCAAACACTCCAACAATAAAATAGTGGCAAGTGGAATTTACGTCCCATGCAAATATCCCAATATTTCAAGTATTTCAGCCTCCCTTTTGATGCGACCTTATGAACTTAACCAATCTTTGTCCACATTGAGTGATTCTGACTCTGTGTAGTTAACCATTGAACTTGCTGCCTCCATTAGTTTTTATTTTGTTTAGATTCTCAGAGAAGGGTTGCGGGAAAAACCCATGCATGTCACAACACTGTCGAAATTATGTTAAGCGCGCCATAGTGTAGATCTCGGTAAATACTATCAGTTGTCTTATTAACAATTAAAAAAAAATTGAACGTTTCGAGTTATTAAGTTTTTTAGTTATGGTATGCTGCAAGGAAAACTATAGTACTTTTGTGTTGGCGGTAAGTAGTTACGCAGCCCTATGATTAAAACACACAAGTTAACTCTAGACGCTAACTTCAAAACTAACTGTTTTTCAAGCACAGTGAAAAATTAACAAGTAGGCTTTTTTCGGTTGTTTTCATGGAAACGGTACGTTAAAAGTTAACTAGTGTGTTTGATCATAGGTCTGATTATCTATTATTATTGTTGAGTCCGAAAGCTAGCCATTAAAATTTTGACGTTTATGAACTTGTTGACTTTTTAAATGTAGTAACTTTGATTAGATTGATATGGCTTTAAGCTGGATTTATAAACTCGAAGCCGACGTCGGCGCTCGCGCTGGCGTGAGCGCTGGAAGTTAAACAAGTGAATCGTAATTGGGTGATTTATAAACTTCGCCGGCGCTCGCGCTGGCGCCGGCTGGCGTTCGACATAAACCATCTTTATCCTTCCAGCGCCGGCGTTTGGAAATATTCGTAGCGCCGCGTCATAACCAATGGGATTTTAGCATTTCTATCAAGTCATGTTTGGCATCTGCCAATCTGTCAATGGTCAATCGTCATTTTTAATTTTACTACCGCTAAGACACCAAGTAACTTCTTCTTCCTTGCTAAATCCATTTATTTAACTAATTCTTTTTGTTGTAATAACTGGTTAGAGAAATTACCACCTGAACTAAAATGTCGGAAGTGTCAGATTATGTTTTTGTTTGTCAACACTGCGGACGCGATCGCCAAGTTTATAAATGCCCAGTGCCCACTATGCTTGTCTACGACGAACGCTGGCGCCGACGCCAGAACCGACGCCGGCGACAGTTTATAAATCCAGCTTAAGTCACATGGAAGTAATGACGCACCAGCATAGAATCACCGTTCCGACTGTGCTTGTATTATCCTTTTTAAAAATTCAAAGGCGACGAACTAAAGCCAAAGATAAGGATGATGCAATATTTCATTATTCGTCTTATATATACAGGGTGAGAATTAAACTAAAGGTGAGGAGGCAAAGTACGAAGACGTGCAGTTTGTGCTAAGTGTTTTTCTGAGAGTTTACGGTCTTCTAGGGAGTAAAACTATAGCATTTACAGAAACAGTTAAAAATGTCTAATGTTGCTCCTACCGATTGGAGAGGTGGACTAAATTTTAAAAAAATTGAAGCCGGATGTTTCAGCTACGGTAAATCGTCATATTCGGTCATTTAAAAGTGCGTCGAAGCCATTATAGCCAAAACCTACCTATCCGAAACCTAAATATGTCGAAAATATTTTCTTGGTTTAATCATAAATATGGGGAGGTTATAGTTTCTCATAAGACATACATATCAGCTGCTCCCGCAATTCAGATAAGAAGATCCGAAGCAGTAAATAATGCCACTCAAAATAAAAGTAAGGTACTACTATTTAATAATGTTTGACACTATAACCCATAATCGTACTTTGCTTCCAAGTAACGAAAAACCGCACACAAAAAGGAGGGCGTCCATGTACAGAAAAACCAAAGATATTGGGACATCCATTGATTTCTTCATTAAAAACATGGCGTTAGATGAAATTTTTTTAAATTTTCATAAAAACTATGTTACTTACATGTTCAACCTATAATTGTTTTTTCTTATTATTATGTATTCCTAGAATGTTTACTGTTTTTACATTTCTTAACGTTGTCGTTATAAATATAATATAGAATATAAAACTTTAAAAGTAATTTTTCTCAAAAGCAAGTTTCCGTGACTTGAATGGTTTTCTCCCGAACCCCCTCATAATGGATATGGCTGATATGAATAGGGAAATAATCAGGAAGCTTAACTTTTGGACTGTTTTTGTATATTTACTTCATTTTTCTGTAATATTATAGATTTTTAAAAGCCCTAAAACTTTTGCAATTGATATTTTTCGCTAGCGAATGAAATTACCCTTCCTTTTTTATATGAGAAATTCTTATTTTTTACCAAATACCAAACACACCTGTTTTTATATAGAGCTTTTGGTCTTCATACCATCTATACTTCTTTTCCAACACTCCAAAGAAGCAAATCCCCAACACTGCTGTAAAAACTCCATAAAAGCACAACATGTAAAAAACCCTGGGATCTCTCACACTTTGAATTTTCGATATGGCGTCCATCCCCCAGTCGAAGCTAAGGCTGCTGGGATAGAGTAGCATCCAAAAATTCAATGCTGGCAGATAGCTGAATGTCATTAATCTTGTGGAGGAGCTGGGTTCTCTTGCTGTGGGATTGTCTGCTGTTGAGAACTGAGGCGATTTCGTTTGGAGACGGGCTGCTAGTATCAGGAGAAGAGCCACAGAAAGCACTAGGAAGCTCTTTTTCTGTTTCTGAAATAAAAAGAAAAATATTAAATTTTACTGTAAATCCCATAGTGGCGATAAACTTGTAACACAAAAATTTGTGTTTTCGCAGTGGAAGTTAGCGGGTGTAAAATAATATTGTTTTGGAGGGGTCTATAATATCCACACAGGATTCGTACTGAACAATACCAATCGATCTCGTCCCCTTGTAAAACGCATCCACTGCACATCATGTCAAATAAACTTTTCATGTGCGCAATTTTTAGTTTTGATTTGTAGCTTTTGATTATAAAAATACTTAAAATCAAAAAAGTCTTATTGTTCCATTTCGGTTACCAAAAATTTTCTTTTTTAACCGCCCAAATAAGTTGTACACAGTCGCGTGAGTGATGAATCCTCCCATCCGCTCGTTTGTTCTTTTTTTCGATCATGGCACGTGCCATATCAACTCAGCTACCTGATATTGTTCGCAGATACTAATGACTTATGTCACATCTCAGTCTGCGTTCAAATGGCCAACTCGCCTTATTTCGATAGCTATTTGCTGTAAATTTGCGATAAAGTCGACCTAAGTTGTTTAGTTACTCATAATATGTTTAAGTAATTTTTATTGAGACTTATTTTCTAATATTAGGTACTCAAGAAAATTTACCACCGGAATTTTCTCATATATATTATTTTGTGTATTGTTAGGATGTTCTTCCTGACGTAAATTTGATTTAGGCAGTTCTGTTCCAGGTACCATGTATTTAATTTAGTAAATAAACGACTTAGGAAGTTTCATCCATTAAAAGAGTGTCACCCTGGAGTTACATTATTGTATGCCACATTTTTTCCATTTTCCAGTTAGTGGCACTACAAAGTTGTATGTTCACTAAACTTCTTATTTGCAGAGTTACAAACTGGTATCTTAACCATTTTACAATGAACACAACCAAAATTATAAAGTTGTATGACGACAAAATAATATCTTTGCAGTGGCGTAGTGGTATGTGTTGCTTACACTTTTTTAATCTCAGCAATATTTATAAGAAGGAACTAAATGTTTATAAAAAGGGGGGGAGTGTGGCTGTGTACACTTTGGAAAATTTAGAAATGAAATGTTTTGTATTAAGTGTATAATCTTAACTTCAATGCAGAGCGCTTTCGGCCTTAAGCCATCATCAGTGCTTCCTGAAAGTGAGGAAAAACCTTTGGAGACATCTGAGTAAGTTTGAATGTAGTAAAAAATTTTTTTTTTTATAAAAGTATTCTGTAATTTTATATTATATAATTTGGTTGAATGTATTGAAATTTTTAATTTTTGACTAAATCATGGTGTTCTTAGGGTTATGTACTCACTTTGTCAGGAAGCAGGAAGGAAATACTGCCGAACAAACTTTAGTGGACATTTTTCTTTAAAACTATTACAAAGAACACTACATAAAACACATTAAAATACTTGTATATGGGACGAAACTTTGGGGATGAACCACTAAGAGGTCATTTTAATTTTTATTGTAAGTTACAGTGTTTAGTGTTTTATGTAGTGTTCTTTGTAATAGTTTTAAAGAAAAATGTCCACTAAAGTTTGTTCGGCAGTATTTCCTTCCTGGTTCCTGACAAAGTGAGTACATAACCCTAAGAACACCATGCTTTAGTCAAAAATTAAAAATTTCAATACATTCAACCTAATTATATAATATAAAATTATAGAATACTTTTATAAAAAAAAAATTTTTTACTACATTCAAACTTACTCAGATGTCTCCAAAGGTTTTTTCCTCACTTTCAGGAAGCACTGATGATGGCTTAAGGCCGAAAGCGCTCTGCATTGAAGTTAAGATTATACACTTAATACAAAACATTTCATTTCTAAATGTTTATAACCTGACAACTCTTTTATCATCCACGAAGCAGGTATATCTACTGTTCCTTGTGGCACGAGAGTCTGCTGGGAAAAAATGGCAACGACCTTGCAAGTGCTTTAATGAAAAATTTTAGGCAGTGTTTTTGGATAACCCAAATTTAGCTTCTTTGGTATTATGTTATGTTATTACTTATTAAGAATCATCTGAATTTAAACTCAATTATAATGAAATCTTCAACGCCTGGATACTCGTTCAACCAAGAAATAGATTCTGTGCATACCCAGTTGCATCGAGATTAAAAAGGCGGAGTATTATTCCCTCTCTTACAACTTCTCCTAAAAGTTGATTTTAAAAATCCTTATAAGATAATTCAATTAAAGAAACAAGATTTTAAACGTTGAAACGCCTGTGTCTCTGTTTATAATTACAAAACCATTCCTTTTAGCCAGGTTGTGGCCCTAAAATTTACAAAATATCAAGTCGACGAAATTAGTCATACACATGAAAAT
The DNA here is from genome assembly GCA_963920685.1 of Polydrusus tereticollis. NCBI lineage: Eukaryota > Metazoa > Arthropoda > Insecta > Coleoptera > Curculionidae > Polydrusus > Polydrusus tereticollis. The sequence continues at coordinate 36,411,383 of OY987331.1, forward strand.
TGGAAGAATGTTTCTATTCGTGAATACCGACCTACAAGATCGAATGCTGCAAATAGCATTGATAAGGAACTTCCTTCTCGGTTATCAGTAAATAAACTCCCTCTAGATAAAACAGAAGCTATCAAAGGATGGTGTTGTTAAAATGTTTTATGAAACAATATTTCCAAAATAATTGTTGTCATAATATTAATATTTTGTTCTTCTTATGTTCAATATACTTTTATGAAAGCTTAGTTGCTTCTTGTTGCTTGAACATCATTTTTAAGATTATTTGTTCACAAGCATTAACAAAATACAAAGTTGGATGTAACAAAAGCATTTGTCAATATTTTTTAGTGTTATAACATGGTTGTATGTTTTATTTTTCAATATACAGAGTGGCAAAAAAAGTCTCGTATAATGCCTGTAACTTTTGGATTATCTCGCAAATGAACAAGTGACCTTTACGAAAATTGTTCAGTAAATTATTCCCCACATTTCTACCTGCATGAGTTTTTTCAGTCATTTATCGTTTGGTTGCCATAGAGACTAACTTATTTTTTATTTGGATTCTACTGAAAAAACCCTTAATTTTTTGTATTTCAAATATTCACCTATCTGCAAGCGTTTCTGAGATAATGACAGCTCAAAAATGAAAAACTTCCTAATTATAATTATTCCCACATAATGTCCACCAGCTGAGTCAAGGTGTTTTCATGACAGCGACCTAAGAGGTATCAATTTTGAGTTCATGTTTAATTTTCTGTTACCTGATTTCTAATTTGTTTACCCTATGGTTCATCTGAATGAGAAACAACGAGTTGAAATTTTAATAATGAGCGGTTACGGAAATATGAAAAGATCGCAAGATCAGGTTTGTCAACTTTTCATATAAATTATATCCAAATAGGCCTCCAATAAATCAGTCAACGGTGTGTCGAGTGGTAAAGAAATTTCGAGAAACAGGCAGTGTAAGGGAAGCCGCTAGATCAGGTCGACCTAAAACAGCAACCGGGGGAGACAAAGCTTTGAATAATATCATGCTCTCAATACATGAAAATCCAACACATTCATCCAGGCCAATGGCAATGGATTTTAATGTGTCTCATCGGTCCGTGGAAAATTTGTTTAAGCAGATACAAGATAAATTTGGTGCATGAGTTAAACGAGTACGATTTTGATAAAAGAGCTGAATTTTGTGAGCTAATGATGGAAATATGCAATAATGATAATAACTTCGCAACAAATATAATTTACTCGGATGAAGCTACTTTTTATTTAAATGGCATTGTTAAAAGGCACAACAATCGCTATTGGTCTGCTAAGAATACTCACTGGTTCCAGGAAGGTCATACTCAGAAGCCCGAAAAAGTTAATGTTTGGGCGGGCATAGTTGGTAGACATATTGTGTGACGTTCTTTCATAGATGGTAATTTGATTGGCGAAAAATATCTGGACCTCCTCAGGAAGCACATAATTCCTTCTTGCAGAATTGTTTTACCGGGTGTAGATAATGGCATAAACGAATAGGTATGGTTCCAGCAAGATGGAGCACCTGCGCATTATGCGGCAAATGTTAGACCATACCTAAGCGAATAATTTCTAGAACGTTGGATAGGCAGAAGAGGTGCTATTGACTGGCCAGCGCGATCCGCGAACTTAACCCCGCTTGACTTCTTTTAGTGGGGAAACTTAAAGAAAAAAGTCTACGTTAACCGTCCAAAATCTTTAAAAGTCAGAATTAGTCCTGAAATTCGGGCCATTCCAGAGGACTTCCTTTTAAACGTTGTAGACGGGTTCAGGAATCGACTGGCGCTCTGCTTAGCAGAAAATGGTGGTCATTTTGAACACCTGATTCACTGAAAAGGTTCCACTTGTTTATTATTCCAATGTTAAGTTGTTCAATTTTCTAAGCTGTTTATTTTGTTATTATAAAGTTTGTTACAATTTTAAATAAATAAAGATTTGAAATACAAAAAATTCAGAGTTTTCCCAGTAGAATGCAAATATGCAATCATTTGCAGGGTGTTCCCTTTGAAAAAAGTAAGTTGGTATCTATGGCAACTAAACCAGAAATGACAGAAAAAATTCATGCAGGTAAAAATGTGACGAATAATTTACTGAACAACTTTCACAAAGGTCACTTTTTTGCATACATGACAATTCAAAAGTTACATGCATTATGCGGGACTTTGTTGCCACTCTGTATACATTTTTAAATAATTATTTTTTTATTTTTTACCTATATCTTAGTTTCTCTCGTCATAGGAATCTATTCTTATTAACGCCAGATTTACAAGAAACATAATTTTGTTTTCCTCAGAACTAGGTTAACTGCACATACAACAGTATAACTTTGGGGTGACGTTATGTTAATAAACTTGATTATTAAATAAATATCGAAAGTCAATACTAAAACGTGTTGGACAAAAAATGTATTTTCTTCGAAAACGAATTATTTTATCGAAATAAACATAAAATACATTTCTTAAAGAGGAAAGACCAGAGTATTTAAATAATCAGTTTTCAGCTATATATATATTGAAATTTCATTAAATTATAGATGTCGGTACAAAAGTTAGAGCCGCAAAGCTAAGTCGCTGGGTGCCCCCTTGGGTCTCTGTATCTCCGTTAGGGGGCACTTTACAATTTTTTTTTCTATGACGAATTAGGGTTATCTTGACCATCTCTATACATTCCCGAGAGTATGTTATATACTTACCGGACACCCTGTACCTATATTAAGGATTCAATAATTGTTGTCATGGACGTTAAGTGCCTGTTACAGGACATTGATAAATAACACAGCCCAGCAAAAAAAAAATTGTCTTGATGCAGAAGAAAAAACAACTGATTTTAGTTGTTTTAAATGCGGTGATTTCAAAAACGCTTAGCTTTTCTTCGTATCAGCTCTAGTTTTTGAGATAGAGCCTACTCATAATAAATTGTAATATTAATATATTTGACAATTATAATGGTCATACAGTTTATCAAAAACTTCACTAACTCCAAGACAAATGCCTTTTTAATTATACCTATTTACTCATAAATCACTGGAAATACCTAATCTTATATTGGCAAAAGGCCATATAATTATTACAGATAAGAAATAATTTTTCCTGGAAATTTTTTGCACCTGCAGATTGCTCATTTTCGTATTTGCAATTAGCACGAAATATTATACAATAGAAGGCAATAAAAGTGAATGAAATTGTATACCGTAAGCCTCATAAATTAATTCGTTAACTTGGCTTGTGTCCTAGGGTATTAGTGCCTATATAATATAATCCCCATAATATGGGGATTATATTATGCGGAATATTGCCTGCATGCATTTAGTTGAAACTTGAACTTCATTGCAAGAGTGTGTTTTTTGAAAAATTGTATTTAAACATGGCTTCTACAAGTAGGCGTAGTTGCGTAAACCATCCGGACGTTTTTTGCTACATATGTGGCGAGTACATTTAAAAAGAAAGTAGAAGAGTGATTTGTGACTTTGTGAAAAAAGCTTATTTGGCCTATTTTGGTGTTCACTTGGGAGACCAAAATAAACCCTGGTCTCCGTATGTTGTATGCAAGACCTGTATCGAGCACCTGCGACAATGGATAAAAGGACAAAGAAAGGTTTTAAAGTTTGGTGTTCCGATGGTATGGAGAGAACAAAAAAGCCACTTTGACGATTGTTATTTTTGTCTTCTGAAGATAAAGGGCATTAATCGTAACAATCGGCATAAGTGGAACTATCCTCACCTGGAGTCAGCAAGAAGACCTGTTCAGCATTCTGAAGAAATACCAATTCCAACATATAGAAGCCTGCAGAGGATATAGTCGAAACGTCATCTGACGGGCTGCAGAGGTTCCGATTAGAAAAAAAGACAGCGATTTTGCAGGAGATTTAACAAGTCCTGAACGCTTTACTCAGGAGGTGACAAGTGACCTTGTCAGAGATTTAAACCTCCCAAAAGAGTCTGCCGGGTTACTTGCTTGCAGACTAAATGAAAAGAATCTTCTTTATCCAGGTACCAAAATTACGTACTACTGTAACAGAGAAAAGGATCTTTTGTCATTTTCTCTCAGGAGGATAATATGGTTTTGTGTAATGATATTAAAGGTCTGTTAGAGAAAATGGGTATAAAAGAGTACACACCAGATCATTGGCGTCTCTTTATCGACAGTTCCAAACGAAGTTTAAAGTGTGCCCTTCTACATAACGGTAACATATATGGAAGTATTCCAATTAGGCATTCTACAAAATTAAAAGAAGAATATAAAACAATATCGTTATCGCTAAAAAAATTAAAATATGACGAACATCAGTGGTTAATCTGTGTTGACTTAAAAATGGTAAACTTTCTTCTGGGACAACAAGGTGGTTATACAAAATATTAATGTTTCCTGTGTCTTTGGGACAACAGGGCTAAGGATCCACACTGGATTAGAAAAGAGTGCCTTGTAGAGATGCTTTAGTACAAGGAGAAGCTAACGTAATTAATGAAGCGTTGGTTAAACGGGAAAAAATCATATTTCCTCCCTTGCATATTAAACTAGGACTAATGAAACAATTTGTAAAGGCCTTAGACCAGAATGGTGCGTGTTTTGAATACTTGTCCAGTAAATTTCCTGCAAGGAGCAAGGAGAAATTGAAAACCGGAATATTTGATGGACCTCAGATCAGAGAGCTGATAAAAGATTCACATTTCACGGAATCGATGATCGAAACTGAATTTAATACATGGTGCTCTTTTGTTAAAGTTGTGCAAAATTTTCTCGGAAACAAGAAATTGGAAAATTACCGAGGGATAGTGGAAAATATGCTCAACAACTTTAACCAACACGGGTGTAATATGAGCATTAAGACTCATTATCTCCACAGCCACTTGGAACGATTCCCAGAAAATTTTGACGACCTTAGTAAAGAACAGGGGAACGATTCCACCAGGATATAAAAACTATGGAAGAGAGATATCAGGGTAGATGGGACATTCACATGATGCTCGATTACTGCTGGAGTCTTCAACGAGACTCCTTTTCAATCTCATGCAAGAATATCTTATAAAAGGAAGTTTTTGGGTGATGCAGATTAGCTCATTTTTATCTATTAGTTTAGGTTAATTTAATAACTTAAGTTAATATTGTTAATGTTATTGACAGATAATTTTTGAATTTTTTGTGGTGTACAATAAACATTTTTCTTCCATTCCTAAGTTGTTTTTTTGGTGGTAGCAGGTATACATATATAATTATGCGATATAAAATACCCTTAATCTCAAAATATAGCTTATGGCCCCAGTTTTTGAAAACCATCTGATGGAGCAAATCAGAGGTTATTTTTAGGTTTAGCACACCCAAATTACCTAGAAATAGTAAAAAATTACCGGCATCAAATTATTGGTTGAACAGTGTAATTTGTTCTCAAAGGACGGATTATGCATATTTTGCGTATGAAGCGCAAGCGTACTTTAAATTTGGCAAAATTTGCTGAATTATTTACCCGGAAACATCCCTGCGGCTACGCGCGCCCCTGTACTCCGAATATAAAACCTATAGCATAATGGATGACCCTGACGGAAAATAATAGCTTTCGATTGACAATCGTAAAGAGTACCTGAAAACCAATTTTCAAATTGAACATTAAACGCAAAACAACGCGCCTTTTCGAGCCGGTGTAAACGCACAATTTAACAAGAAGGTTTTTTCACTGTTCCCTTTTGTCTCTTTCCTTTTGGAAACGCTGAAAACCGTATAAATTAGGGGTCTTTATAGTTGCTTTGTAAATTCCGCCCCGAAGATCGATTGTTTTTAATTAGTGCCAGACTGGACTGAATAGACATTGCTCAGTGGGTTTGTTAATTGTTTCTCCCCAATGACGCTCAAATTTGCAGCTAATAAATTATGGTAATTTAGAAAGTGGGGGGTAAGAAATGGCTTTTAATATTGATGCAATTTAGTAAAATCTTCCGTTTTTTTCGGTTCATATAATATTATTAGTGGTCTCAGTGGTTTCATCAAAAGGCTAGAGAATAGGGTGTAGCAAACATTTCTACTGACAACCCCAGATTAAAGAATACATTTAAATCCGCAAGCTGGGCGTTCTCGCCAAAAATTATTATTTAGTTTGGATTGCAATTGGAAGATACCGCTAGTAGTAGGTACCGGCCACTTAAAAGCCTGTTTACATTAGGAAATTACACGTGCAATGCAATGAAAAATTGCCTGTAAGCATGCGCACTTGCGACTTTGCAATGAGCTGTTGAAATTTTCTTTACATTGCATTGCATTCAAATTGGAACACGGGCTATTTTTATGTCACATGGTATGCAATTTTTGTGTGAAATTATAGGTACCAACATAAAAAACTCAATTCATCCATTAATTCAAGCGGTGCAAAGCCAAGCCAAGGTAAATTAAAATATAATTGAATTGTTTCCTGACACGTGTTTCAACCCTTGCGGATCATTATCAAAGGCATATAAGACAATAAAAATTCTACATGTCATTAAAATAAAAATTGACAGATGATGGGTTATTTTGGTCCTTAATTTACAGGTACTGGCCAAAGGTACAACTAAATTACAGGTTTGATTATAGAGGTATTAACATCTAAGAAATAAAATTATGAAAATGATATTGTGTATATAATTATGGGTTTTTTAATAATTGACAGTGTTTACTGCATATTAATCTTAAGTTATAAGGCTATCAAGTATTAGATTGGCACCTGACGGTATTTCAATTTGATTATTAACAACATTACATCGATTTTTTAGGGCTTAAAAAAAATTACTTAGATGTTAATACCACTATAATCACACCTGTAATTTAGTTATACCTTTGGCCAGTACCTGTAAATTAAGGACCAAAATAACCCATCATCTGTCAATTTTTGACTTAAAAAGTTTTTTACACTATTATTAAGGAATAATATTCCCTTAATAGTGTACAAAACTAGCAAAACAATTATTGGTGCAAGCGATGTCTAGGGCTTCAATTTAATTATTAACTGTTGTTAGTTCTTAATATCACTAATTTTTGAAGAATGTATAACAAATAAACAAGAAAAAAAGAACTAATCGTAGTATAAAAATTCTGCAACTCATAGCGACCACTAAATGTCGTTGAAACAAGCCAGGTTTTGATATACATACTTCTTTTGGTGTAAGGAATAAAATTAAGCTTGTGGAGGCCAACAGAAAATAAAAATTAAAATTGTCATAAGGCCGTGGACCACCCTAAAGTAGGTGCAATCAGTCCAGCAAGGTAGCAACATAATATTTATATACTTTAAACATATCACAATATGCGGGAATACAACAAAAAAAAATAAGTAAAAGTGGCAAAACTTCACCTCTCTGAGTCTCTAAAAGAAAGATTATTTTTTACATAATCCCTAAATTTGTTATATGAAAACTTTTTAACATTATCAGGTGACTTATTCCAAAATTGAACTGCTTTAAAACTAAATGATTCTTGAAAATTTGCTGTACGGTGCTGACGTATTCTAAAGTAATTCAAATTTCTTGTCTGATGAGGGTGATTAAATGACTGAAAATGCGTTCTTAAATAGGAAGATTCTACATATTTTAACAGTCGAGACACAAGTTGATACATATGGTATTTCTGCGGTTTCTCATATTTAAAATATAATTGTCATTTATGTTCATAATGAAGAGAAAAGTTTAGAAATTTTACAACATGTTGTTAAAATACCTGTTTCTTCATTACAAAAAACTTCTCAAGTAAGTGACATCTGCTTCAAGTCCGTCCATAATGTTTTAATAAAACATGGATATCACCCTTTCAAAATACATGTAGTTAAAGAGTTATCAGAAGATGATTATGAGCGCAGAATTGAATTTTGTGTTATTATGATGTCAAGGTTTGACCAAAATAACCAGTTTTTCAAATTTAGTATTTTCGGACGAAGCAACATTTATGTTAAATGGTAAAGTCAATAGACACAACTGTAGGTTTTGGGCAAATGAAAATCCCCACTGGATGAGACAAGGTCATACACAACGCCCTGGAAAATTAAATGTGTGGGCTGTGCTTCTGGGTAACCACAAGATCGGTCCATTTTTTATTGATGGAAATTTGACATCACAACTTTACCTTAAGCTCTTGGAAACGCAAATAGTGCCTACTACACGAAATGTGATGGGTTTAAATTATGCAAGTACATTCTTCCAACAGGACGGAGCTCCTCCCCATTTTGGTCGAAACGTGCGCGAATTTTTGAACAACACTTTTCCGAATAGGTGGATCGGTAGAGTGGTACAATCGAGTGGCCACTTAGGTCCCCTAATTTGTCGCCTAACGAGTACTTTTTATGGGGGGAACACTTGAAGAACAGAGTTTTTACCACAAAACCTCAAGATTTGGCCGATTTGCAGCGTCAAATTTTGGACGAATTTGAATTAATAACGCCAGAAATGATTTTCAACACAATTGAAAAATTTTATTTTCAATTAGCACACTGTCAAGCTGTTACAGGGAAAACAGTTTGAACATTAAATATAAAAAATATATTTTTTCTAAATTGAACTCGTTATTTCGAAAACTACTGATATTAGGAACAAAGTATGTTATACCAAAAGTGTAACAAATTTAAAGTAAAAACTATTAGTGAAGAAATATACAGGGTGTTACATTTAAAAATATAAAATTCGTTCGAATTCCCGACAAACTAAAAAGCTGGCAACAACGCCAATATCGTCATCCGGTGCGTCAGATCCTCTTACACAATTGTACCAAATTTGGTTTAAATCGGCCAATAAATTGTGATGTTTTTAAGCCGTTTCCAGACTTTATTCACACACTGTATAAAGAAAACAACAAAGGCCCTAAGATGGAACCCTGTGGTACTCCTGTTCTCATTGGTATATAACTGAACTTTTGTGTATATAGTAGATTCTGATTTAAGAATAACACAGTGAGCTCGATCATTGAGATATTATTTAAAAAATTTTACTGCGATAGTCCGAACTAGTGGAGTCTAGCTAACAACATTTTGTGATTTATAATGTCGGAAGCCTTACGAAAATCTAGCAAACCTGAACATGTGTGTTCCTTTCTTTCTATATTTAACCGGACTTCATTAAGGAGATAAACGAGACAAGTAGTTGTACTAAAATTCTTACGAAAACCTGATTCAAAATGAAACAATCTGGAATTACATTAATTGAGTTAGCCAAGCCACATAATTCTTGATAGGTATGTTCTTCTATAATTTTGGATACTACTGGCAGGATGCTAATAAGCCTTAAGTCTTTGAGTTCTTTGGGAGTAGAAATTTTACCTAATGGATTTATGATTGCCCGTTTCCATAGTGTAGGATAAAAATTCTCTAGAGTACAAGTTTTATTATGTTTAGTAATGGCTTTAGACAAAAAGGTATAAACACCAAAGAAATAAATAAATACAAAATTACAACTGGTCATTAAAATGCTTGCATCCTTTACTTGCATGGTATGTAAACGGGTACGCAATGCAATTCTTTGCATGACATTTTTTACACCTAATGTAAACAGGCTCTTAGTTTGCGTTTTCTCATAAAGTTCTTTTCACGAAAAATTCTAATATTTTAAATGTTCAGAAATTCACCTATAGCAGGTATTTTGAGAGATGCAACGATTAAAGTTAACTTGATTTTATTTTATCAATTTTTGGACATGCAATCAAGTGGCTTTTATTTTCTTTCTCGAAAACAAAGTAAGATACGAAGAATTCAAGAGACTGTTGTATGTTTAGCTGCTTAACCCGAAAACAATATAAAATTTTTAAGCAAGTCAGTGGCGTACATTTTTTTGCCAATATTATTCGCGAGTCTGCCCCTCGGGACGCCACTGGAACTCACAAATATCATCTATACTACGATTCCAAAATAATAGGCAAAACTGTTCTTATCACCATTGACGGTGTGCGGAGAAAATAATTAACATCGATTCACACACTTTTAACTGAAATAAAAGCATTCAAAACCGCTTGGGAAGATTGTGCATTAATAAGTCGACGTTACATGTTGCCAGGTTTTAAAATATTTCATTCTCAGGAAATGTACCAAAATCAGCATATTATTAAGGGCCTTTACACCCTACGGTACTTGGTCTACTCAATTTGGCATCGCAGGTAAGAAAAACCCATGTCTAAAGGCGCTCTCACGCTTTCTTATCGCCTCTAACCAACGTTCAGTGTCGTAGACAAGTTTCAATCAAGAGGATATTAGCAGTTAGTTTTATTATTTTGGTGTTATTTTGATGGTTATTCAAAACAGCAAGTATTATAATGCAGGCGAGTTCCTCAAGTGATAGTAATCAACAAGTTATAAAACGACGTCATTTAAAACCTGGGAAGTGTACAATTGTAAAAAATGTGTATGAGGAAATTCTAAGTACACAGAGTGGAATATCATTCACTGGGGCAGCAGAACTTTGTGCCATATTGACTAGCCGTACTGTTTATAGAACTATCAAGGACAATAGGAATACTAAAGTGTCCGACCAGAAGGAAACAAGAGGACCGAAAAAGATTTTTATTGATCAGCAAACAAAGTTAGCCATTCGTCGGAAAGTGCCCGTAACGCCTTTATCAATGGACTGTCTACTGGATTGAAAGCTCCTTCAGGAAAAGGTCGTCGGTTAATTATAACTCACATCGTTAGTGATTCTGGTTTTCTTGAAGGTGATTTAAACGTGTTTGAATCTCGTAAAACCGGTGATTATCATGAGGATATGAACTCGGGAGTATTTGAAGATTGGTTTAAATCCATCTTACCGCGTATTGAACATGGGTCGGTAATCATGATGGATAGTGCACCATACTACAGCCGTCGGGTGGATATTTTGCCAACTTCTGCGTGGCGAAAAGGAAAGATTGTTGACCGACTCGAAGAAAAAAATTTTGCATTTGGCGAAAAAATGCTAAAAGTGCAGTTGCTCGATCTTACAAGACTTCACAAAAAAAAATATACGAAATATGTAGTGGATGAAATGGCTCGTGAACGAGGTGTTACAATATTACGTTTGCTGCCTTACCATTGTGAACTAAATTCAATCGAGCTTATATGGGCACAGATAAGAGGCGAAGTGGCGCGTGAAAATAAAACTTTAAAAATTTTGGTTTGGAAATGCGCCCTTGGAATTACGGCCTATTATTAAGTAACACTCTGTAGAGGTTCTTAGTTCGGAAAGCATTCCAAGCTTATGCGAGGCTGCCTTAGCCTATGGCCGCACCGTGACATGTGACTATCCAAAAGGTGGAAAACAATAATTAAAATAATCAGATATTAAAAAGGTGACTTTAATGTTATTTGGAACACAACAACAATATAAACTAAAGTTCAGGTTAGACAACTTATGTTAGGGAATGTTATAATATAAATAAATTTATTGTCAACTAAAATTTCTTTATATTTCTACTGCTTATTACAAATAACCTAAACCGGGGCAGTTACTAAAGATTTATAATTGAAAACACACAAATTCAATTAGCTCTAAGACTATTAAGATTTTCTGAAATAAAAACGAAATATTCTTTTCCATTGCAAGGAAACGTAAGTTTTTCGCCGGTGCAATAATTTCAGCCAAAGAGAAATGTCTCAAAGTTGGAAAAATATTGCCAAAGTCAGTTTCCATTTTCTTTACTGTTGACTGAACAAATTGCCAGTAAAACTGACAATGTAAACAGAAGGTTGATGATTTTCCGAGAAAATTGTTTTGGTTCGTGAGAGAAGTTAGTATTTTAGGTTTTTTTTTTATTAAGGTAATTTAAGTGCAGTTTGGATATTTTAAAATTTGTTTCTTTCTTTTTCAAGGAAACGAATAAGATACCGGGTGTTCCACATTTTACATGCTTTTAAGTCACAAACGAAGAAAGATTGTGAGTTGCGGTTCTCAAAGAGGAGTTTGCATTGCTCTAAAGTTTTCTTTTGGTCGATTGGTTATTTGATATTATACAGGGAAAGATAGAAAGTAGAAATTATATTTTTCAGGGATAGGACAACTTCGATGTTTCAAATAGAACACCTGGTATATTCTTAACTAAGATAGGAGTTTCATCCTTTTCCATTATTAAAATAGCTACAAGTGTACACCTTCATCTAGAAAAATTTTGCCAATATTTAATTTTTTAAGTATCCTTGTCAGACAAGAAGTCACGTAGTTTTGTTGCATGTTATAAAACTGTTGACAAGCAAACAATAACGCAAATTCTGAAATCTGTTATTTATCTAAATTAACCTTTAAATAACTACTTTTGATAAATAACGCTATAAGAAAGCACCGAAGTTCATTGAAATGAATGACTGACATATTGAGCCACTTTAATAATATATTTTTTTAACGTAATTCCGATATTGTCGAAGATAGGTACCACAGAAATGTTTTGAATTTTTTTTATTGCGAAATGTCTTCATATTCATATGGGAAACTTTTTTAATATTAATTTTACGAAAAAAGTTATTCTTTATAAAAAGTTCTGCTTACTGAAAAAATAATATTAGACTATTTAAACTTGAGATAGTATGTACAGGATGATCAAAAAGTAAAAAAATCAAAATTGACCTAAGAGAAAAGTACCCTTAATTTTAATTTTAGAGCAAAATGGAATAAGAAAATGTTGATTGGCATTAAAAATTATATCTGTTTCTACTCTTAGTAGACTATTATTGAAAATATATTTGACATTTCAAAAAATATCATTTTGAATGATGAATGAAATGAAAAATGATATTTTTTGAAATTATTTATAACTAATAATTGTATTTTTTATGCAATTCAAGCTAATAAACATTTATTAATTATTTTTATTCGAAACGTAACCTTTGATTCTTTATCCCTGTTTTGTAGTAATTTTATGACGCATTTGAATAATTGATAGAAACATGATAATTTATTTTGGAAAAATACAATTATAATAATAAACATTAAAATATACCTAAATTTAAATAAAAATATTCATTAACTTTCCCTTAGTGTACATTTGCCTTGACATATCCTCCCTCCATTTCAATACATTTAGCCGTTGTAGGGTGTTGAAATGTTAGAAGAAATAGTAATAATTTTCCTGAACGAGTTATTTTTTTTTTATAATATTTAGTGAGTAAATAAGCATCTAAGGACATTTGTTTTCAAAGTTCAACATGTTCGTAAATTTAACTAGTGGCGTCGGTACAAAATGTTGCTATCATATTTTTTGTGAAAACTTAAATTTACACAAATACTGAAAAATGTGTTTTAAATTCACAAATACCCTCAAATATTTATTAAAGTATTTTAACGAATACATACATACTTAATAATAAGCAAATAAGTATATGCCTACGAAAGGCATCTGAGGATGCCTATTTTCTAAGCATAATACGTTCTCAGTGGCATACATATTTATTTATTAGTATGTTATGGTTATAATAAGATGGTTATCTCTCGGTATACGCACCTCAGCCTCCAATCTGAGAGTCCTAAATAGCCTTAGAAGGGCATACCCGGATAATATTATGATTCAGTCGTACTATTCACTATACAGGAAAACTTATAGGGTGGTAATCCGCAAAGCGAAGGAGATATACTACTCTAGACGTATCGGCAACTCTGGCAATAGACAGCGGGAATCTTGGTCTATCGTGAATGAGATCACTAACAGAGCAAATAAGTCTACTGAAGTAAATATTAGTACCAGCCTTTTGAATGACTATTATTGCTCGATTGCAACCAATCTAACTAAAAATTTAAATATAGATACTGACCCATTGTCCTATCTCTCTGTCGTGAACATCCCCGAATCCTTCAGTATCTTCACTCCAACCAATCCGCAAGAGCTTCAGAAAACAATTGGCTCAATGAAGAACAAAAAACTGCGACCGATGACGGCATTTCTATCAGGATTCTGGAGAGACTTCCTCACAATGTGCTTGTTGTTTTGTCGGATGTGATTAACATCTCTTTTGTTTCAGGTTCATTCCCGCCTTGTTTCAAAACTGGCAAAGTTATTCCTCTTTACAAGAACGGTGACCACTCTAGTCCCTCAAACTATAGACCGATCTCCCTCCTCTCCACTCTTTCCAAGCTTATCGAGAGTCTGGTAAAGCAGCGGGTCTTACTATTCTTGGACAATCACAACATCCTGACAATGTGCCAATTTGGCTGCCGATCCAGTTTAAGCACATCTGATGCCATGTTTGACTTCTTAGCGGGTGTCTTTCGGGCGGTTAATGGGCGGGAAGCCTCCGCTGCAGTGTTTTGTGACCTCTCGAAGGCATTTGATAGCGTGAGTCACGAAATACTGCTGCGGAAGCTTTATGAATATGGTTTTCGTGGGAGTGTCCTTGACTGGTTCGGGGATTACCTGTGTGACTGTGAACAGTTCGTTCACTCAGGCGGCGTGTCACCTGGCAAGCAGCGTATTTCCTGCGGCGTCCCTCAAGGATCCGTATTAGACCCCATTCTCTTCTTAATTTACATAAACGACTTGTCTCAACTTAACATATCTGGTTAATTTACGTTGTTTGCTGATGACACTACCGTACTGTGGCGCAACAGGCACTCTGAGCAGCTGCAGCGGGTCATTGCATTAGATCAGCAAAAAATCAAGCAGTGGAGTGATGCAAATGTTTAAATATGTCCAAGACGCATGTCGTTGGATTTAATTGCAGAGTTAATTATTTCGTTTTGGGTAGCGATTCTATCAGCACTGTTACCAGTGCTAGGTTTCTAGGCTTGTTTATTGATGAAGATCTAAAATTTCATCCACATATCACCAGGTTAAATAAAAAACTAGCCTTCGGCTGCTTTTCTGTTCGTGTCACTTACCGAGAGCTTGGCAGGAGAGTTGCGCGGGATGTCTACTTTGCCCTTGTGGAATCTCATCTCAGATATGCGTTACCCTTTTGGGGAGCATGCTCACAGTATATGTTTCAGTCTGTGTTTACTCTTCAGAAACGAGCCGTAAGAAATTTGTCCAATGCACATCCAAGAACCCACTGCAAACCTCTCTTTACTGACCACAATAATTTCACTCTACCATCGCTATTCATTTTGGAGACATCTTGCTTAATACACAAAAACAAACATCATCTCCCCACCCACCAGCAGGCCTATGCCACACGACAGGTTAGCAGCATTCCCTTGCCTATTCCACATTCTACCCTCGTTAAGAACTCATTCATTTACAACGGCGTCAAGATCTATAACCAGGTGGCTCTACGCATCAGAATAATGCGGGACTTGGGGTCTTTTCGTAGAAATTTAAAGGAAACTCTTATAAAAAAGGCCTTCTACTCTATTGACGAATTCTTTGAATGATACTAAATTTCGCGTTGACTGACTGGTTTTATAATTTTATAATTTTGCAGTTTGCATTGCTTTTTATATTTTTAATATTTTCGATGTATGTTTTTGTATGGAATTAAATGTTATTGAGAAAGAAAAGCAACCTCATTCTGTAACAATGACTTTGCACTCTTCTGTACAAATTTCAATATTTACTTCTGTTTGTTTTGTTTGTATGTTGCCTATTGGTATATTTTTTAATTTTTATTTTTGTTTTCTGTTGTAATTTTTTATTGTTCTAACTTGACGTCAGCTGTTCTAGGCTGTTAGTTTTAAGATTTTATAGATCGTGTTTGTGTAAAAAACTATATAGCTTTGTCAATAAGAAATTATTACTTTGTAATATTTTTTGGACAATAAAGTACTTTTCATCATCATCATGTTATTTTTTAATATTTTGTATTTTTACAAGGCGGCTTTGGAAATGCATTTGTCGATAAATTAAAACATATTTGACAGTTAGTTGCTAATGTGGTTTATTTCTTCAGTTTGCTTTTTTTGGTTGGATATTATTAGTATTGTTCATAAGGTACCTACTAGGGATTATTTAAGAAATAAAATTAATAATAAATAGAAATAATCCGCATTTAGTCGACATGCATTTTGTATATGGCCTTGCCGATGGAAATGCACGAGAAACGAGACGAATTTATCAGGAGCGATATCCTAACCCAGTACTGCCTGCTGCTGCAACATTTACAAATCTTCACCGCCGTTTAGCTGAAACAGGGAGTTTTACAAGGCCACGTGACATTCCTGGAAGACCACGAAGAGCCCGAACCTCAGAATTAGAAGAAGCTGTTTTAAACGCTGTAGTGGAAAATCCAGATACAAGCATAATTGCTGATGCTTTCAATTCCTCCCAAGCCACAGTTTGGAGAATTCTCTACGATCAGCAGTTGTATCCGTACCACATTCAAAGGGTACAAGCTCTTTTACCTAGGGACTTTCCTCAGCGCATTATTTTGTGTCAGTGGTTTTTGGAAAAATTTGCTGAAAATCCCCAATTTTTAAATTATGTACTTTTTACGGACGAGGCAAATTTTTCCCAAAGTGCTATTACAAACTTTCACAATAACCATATCTGGTCTTTGGAAAATCCCCACGCAGTTAGTGAACGAAATTCTCAGCACCAATTTTCATTAAACGTGTGGGGAGGAATAGTTGGCGATTACTTGATAGGACTTTTTTTTCTTCCACTTCGGCTTAATGGCGATACGTACCGACACTTTTTGGAAAATTAACTTTCTCCCTTATTGGATGATGTACCCTTAGAAACTCGAAGACGTATATGGTTTATGCATGACGGAGCTCCCGCTCATTTCAGCATAGTGGTTAGGACTCATCTAAATTAAATTTATCCAAATCAATGGATCGGTAGGGGAATTGAGGAAGGAAATCAACCGTGGCCACCAAGGTCCCCAGATTTAAATCCCCTTGAATTTTATTTGTGGGGACATTTGAAGTCAATCGTTTACAAAACGCCAGTCGAAAATCCAGAAGTGCTAAGAAACCGAATAATCGATGGTTTTGAAGTAATAAAAAACAGACCAGATATCTTAGCACGCGTACGAGATTCCATGCAAAGGAGATTAGATGCCTGCATCTTGACTGAAGGTGGACATTTCGAACAATTTATTTAAAAATCATTTAATTACTGTAACGTACTTATTTATTTAATTAAATTAAATGGTATACCTTAATAAATCTTTGAATTAACAACACATGTTTTAATATGTGTGTATAGTCAAAGAAAATAATCATTTACCCTTAAACCGTCCCTCGTATCAAAATAATACACGTGATCTTTTTTGTTGTAAATGATGGGGGATTCATAATAAAAAAGTTAAAATAAAATAAGGCAGTGGTGTAGCATAGTTTTCACAAAAAATATTATAGCAACATTTTGTACCGACGCCACTGGTTAAATTTACGAACGTGTTGTATCTCCGTAACTAAGTCGCCAAGGACCACTGTTTATAAGAAGTTTTCATCTTAAAATATTGTCGGCTATTACCTCCCGAAGTTTGTCAAAGTACTTTTGAATCACCCTGTATAACTTTTTGCTTCCTTCTAAATATAATTAACCAGACTCTTCACTCCGGGGAAATATACAATTAACTTAAGTGGAAAACACGTTTTTTGAATAATAATTGCGTGACAGACAGGTGATAAAATACGAAAATGTCGTTTCTTTAATCGTTAATTTAGTCAAAAACCTCGAAATATTTTTTTTACAATTGAAACAATGATTCTTTATAAATCCAGAACTAAAGAAAAACTATTATTGAAAAAAAATGGGGTCTTCGTGAAATTTTGTTAAATTTAAATACACACAAACCAAAACTAATAAATCAACCCCAAGACTAAAGAATAAGTCCTAACATGAAGCAAACCTCATTCAAAAATTATTAATATTTCCTGAGATATTTAATTTTAACTGCAGACTAAAAATCTCCCTTATGTGTTTCAAAGTTCCGGTAGTTCATATGGCCGTTACTATTATTTTTAATTATTCCCTTGTAGATATATTATTGATCACAAACTTTGTGAACAAAGACCCAAGGCAAGAACGTGGTCGTATGTTTAACTTAGAAATTCCATCAACTAGTATAAGCATCATTAAGCTCTGTCAATAAGTAGAGATCTTTCCTTAAACGCAACAGGGCAATATATCAAACGGGGATTAGAGATGACACATTATCTGCTAAGGATTAATAATTTGTATCAAATTGCCAACGACCTCCGAATATATCCCATTATTGGATTAAGATCCGTGAGTCCCTTAAATTTAGCTAAAAGTAAATCTTACTAAGTGCTTTAAATCTCATGATACGCGAGTCGTAGTTTGATGAAATATTTTAATTTTGAATAATATGTTGGGTTGGAACTCACATGGTGTTTCTTCTTTTGAAAGAATTACATTCCGATTGATATTCAATAAATTGCGAATATAAAAATAACAAGCAAACCTTTATTTGATTAACACCTTTGATTATAGATCCACCTACAATTTTAAATTGTCCCTAAAAATATCGCCTTATAATATTTATTAAAAAAATTTTGTGTAACAAACAAGCAAACCTAGTGATATGTGGCTTTTACCATTCGACTCAGCGATCCTAATTATTTACAGGGTGTCCGTGAAAATGTGCGAAATCTCTCGTCATAAGAGGGTTCGACATGGGCTCCATGAAGTCTAATTCACTCGCAAGCACCACGAATTGCGGACTGCTATACCCGCCACAATAACCCAGCCTTGGTCCTTATCACATCACAATGAAACGTGATTCCCTGTAGAGGTTCCTCCCTAGTTTTGACCGAAGTGGAATACACCAAGTTATTCAGGTGTCCCCAGTGTCGAGGTAAGAATCCAACGGCGTTAGGTCGGGAGATCGACGAGGCCAGGCAATAGGTCCTCCTCTACCTATCCAACGGTTTCGATAGACGTTATTTAGATGCTCCCCTACACCAATGCTGCAATGAGGTGGTGTCCCATCGTGCATATAGTACATGTTACGGCAGGTTTCAAGTGGTAAGTGCTCTATTAAATCCTGAAAAGTGTTCTGGAGGAACTCCAAATGAAGTTGTCACTGATTCCTGTCCAGATAATAATTGATTGAAACTAATGTTGATGATGCGAAACAATAGTGGTATGAGGACTTTCATCAGCCCATACATGTGTGTTGTGTAAATTAGTGATATCATTTTTTGTCTCATCCCTGAAAATAATAATGTTTACATTATTTCGTTGCTGATCCAATAGCCAGTTTGCAAACTGCAGTCTACGAGAAAAGTCTTCTGGAATCAGTTCATGTACTTTTTGCAAATGATTTGGATATAACAGTTGTTCTTAAAGAACTTCATGTACTATTATTTTTGATGTATTAAACTGTGCTGATAATTTCGAGTGCTTGTTGATGGAGTATCATCTACAGCATTTAAAATATTTTCCTCTAATTGCGGCGTACGCACGGTTCTTCTCAGGCCAGCATCAGTACCTACTATTTTTCCAAACTTTCCCAAAATTATGAAGAAAGTCAATGATCTATTGTTGTTTATATTTATTTATTGATTATAATGGCGTTACAATATATAATATAATACAACATTCATAAATAAATATAAATTAATCATTGTTACTAATAATTATCTTGTAACGTACCTTTGTAAACCCAAAAGGATTCATCATGTCTAGCATTCGCTAAGTTTAAAATTTGACAGCAAGTAACCAGACATGATTTACCCCATGTGTTCCCAAAAATAGGGTAATCAAGAAACACCTAAAATAAGAAAACAATTAACCAAAAAAAAAAAAATTCTACTCTAGTACTGAAGTATTCCATGTTCCTATATAATAGTTATAAACGATATTCCTCGTATGTCCGGTTATGCTAATGGTTTCTTCTTATTTTTTTTATTTTTTTCAAAGAGTCCTTTTAACTGTCTGCTGTGTTACAATATATTAACGATATTCTGAATAACCCAGTTATTTAATGTTCTCTTAAAGTTGTACAAAAAAATATTATCTTTCAAGTCCTGCGGCAGCACGTTGAATAGCCTGTATCCAACTATGACAAATGCACGTCCACCTATTGTCTTTTTCATTTTAGGCGTTCTCAAATTTTTACTAGTTTTAAATCTAGTTTCATGAGGATGCGCAAGACCTGATGTTACAGTTATTGTCTTTATTTTTACAAGGTGCAAAAGACTATTTTTGTAATATAACTGTCTAATACAGTTTAATTTTTTAAAAAGAATTAATTTATGTATTCAAGAACATTTTGAACATTTGTTATAAGAATTAAACTAAACATATGCGAGATGTTACATGTGGCGACATCTCGTAGCCATCAATTGCTACGAGATGTCGCCACGTGTAACATCTCGCATATGTTTATATACATTATGTGTTGAAAATACTGTAAGGTCCCTTTCCTTTTCGTCAGACTCTATAGCCTTGCCGAGGAACCGTAATACGTCGAAACGCGTCCAAGGATTGAGTTATGATTATTGATTATAGTTATTAGAGTTAAGACTTTTTCATGTTTCTTTCTTCCGAATAAACAACAATGATGAGTTACAAGGTATCGTAAATAATTTTTTGGAAGAGAAACTGTATGTCTGGCGAAAATTTTCCAAGAGACAAAAGAGTTTAAAAATGAACGCGCCATTTTCCAGGTATTAAAAAAATATTGCGTTTGCGTCAAAATACGACATCAATAGCAGTAACTCTTAGTCCCAAAATTAGTGAAAATCGATAAAGGCGTTTAGAAATTATTCTGAAAAAACGATATTAATTTGAGAAATTTAGCGCCCTATAGCGCCAAAAAGAAGCAACATTGCATATAGATAAGTTTGCCTAGTTGGCCTTATTTTTGGTTAAGGGATTTGTGGTTAAGCGGTGTACAGTCATTTCAAGGACACCCTATATATATCCACATGCAACTACAAGTCCCATGATGTGGATAAAATGAAGAAACTAGAGGGAGGAATATATTGGAAAGTACAAAAGATATAACAAAAGAGAAGTAACTTAACAAAGACAGTGGATACAGACTAAAAATGTAAGAGAAAATGCAAGTTACTAAGTACGAGAAAGAGGAAGAGAGAAAGACAAGTTAAAATGCATTGGAAATGAAATGAAACTCTAATGCTCTGCACCCAGAAAGTAAATTGAATTTTTTTATAAATTTCCAATATATTCTCTAAATACACAACACAAAGTGCTGTTTGCCTAACTATCAATTTTTCCCCACATCTCCGCGGCCTGCACAAACAGATATAAGGGTAAAACTGGCCAAGCCAACTGGCGACTATATGATAGCGTTTATTTGCCGAAATAAATTGGCTATAAATTCACAGATATAAATTGGTTTTGGCCTCCCCTGATGGTTTGTTTAAAGGGAAAGCTCTTTGGAAGAGCTATTTGAGTGTCGGTCTTAAAGTCATTAAATAGAACTCCAATCGTTGGTGTATATAACTTATTACATTATCGACTTAAGAGATAATATGTTCGACGCAAGTCTATATTTTTATGGTTAATATTTCAGTATCTGAATGTTTTGTTCAATTAGTTTAGACTATAGTGTATTTCAGAAAGGTGTAGAGTAATAAAAGATCATTAGGTATGCAAAGGGACTACAGAGTGACCCAACGAATATTTAAGCCACTTTCATAATTTGGCATTGATTTCATTGCAAAATTCTTTCTTTTCATCAGGTGCAGGTAGTACCACCCGGGTTTGGGTCAATTTATGGATTTTGCCTATTGTTATTCATTCACAAACACTGTAAATGGTGTGACAAAGGCGTGCCGGTAGGATATTCGTAAAAAGGAAAGAATTTTATTTTAACAGAATAAAAATTAGGCATTATGTACATAGTATTAGCTACACTAATACATCATACAGAAATTAAATTATAAAAAAATCATAATATTCTTCGTCATCTGACGTCACATGACGACTGTTTTTCGCCAGTTCTCTGGTGCCACTTCCTTAATGGCTTGATCAAACCGTACCTTAACGTCTTTCATTTTGAATGTCGTGTTCTGTCTTGCTACAAGTCCTTTCACTTGCGCCCATATAAGTTCTACAGGATTTAGCTCGCAATGATATGGCGGTGTGCGCAGCACAGTTATACTATGTTCTTCTGCTATATCTTTCACGGCATATTTCATAAAACGATGTTTGTGTAAATTTGCTATAGCTAATAGTTCCTTCTTTATCAAATTATCTTCAAATTCAATACTTTTGGTGGTTAACCAGTCGATAATTTCTTGTTTTCACCAAAATGAAGTTGGAGTCTTCTCTGTGCGTCGTGAATGATAGCTTGCGTTATCCATAACTACTACTGAATCGGCTGAAAGATATTTTATCATTTCACCAAAATAGTCTTCAAAAACATTCGAATTCATGTCCTCGGGGTAATCTCCCGTATTGAACGACTGAAAGGTTGGCAAACCTTCTTTTAAAAATCCCTCTTCCCTTCCAATATAGACGATTATTAGTCTCTTCCCTTTACCTGAAGGCACCTTAATACCCGTTGACAGGCCTTCCATGAAAGCTTGGCGAGCACTGGTTATATTTTTGCCTTGCCACAATTTTGGTACTATATAACCTTCATTAATCCACGTCTCATCAAGATAAAAGATTTTCTTCTGCTCTCTTCTGTACTGTATTATACTTCTTAAGTATTTTTGTCGCCAGCAAACAATTTCATCGCTTTCCTGTAAAAGTGATTTACGGTTATGCTTTTTCCAGACAAAATCCATATTTTTTAAAGTGGTCCATAAAAGTTTTCTAGTTACAAATGGAATACTGTCATCTTGGCCAAGCTCCATTAGAATCTTATCTAGGGTGGGTATTTCTTTTTTAAAATAAAATGAGAGAACTTTTCTTCGAACTACACTTTTGGTGTCTTCATCAAGGACTTTTACTGGTCTGTCTGGACTTTTCTTGGGAGGTTCCACTTGACCTGCTGTCTTTCTCTCCCGCAATAATTTAAAAACGATGAACTTTCCAACTCCAGTCATTCGGGAACATCGGTCGATAGTTTCTTGTACAGTAAAATTGGGATAATCGTATTTTATGCAATAATGTACATTTAAAATAATAACTTTTTCACTTACTGATAGTGGAGAATTATTGGAACATCTTTTTGTTGGTGTAAATGTCGTCATTTTATTACTAATCTCATATTACTGTGAACACTATATACGGCTTAACAGCAAATACTGATGCGTTAAACTAAACAAATATGCTTATTAAGGTCATACACACACACGATATATGAAGTTTATTCCAAATTACCACCTATTTATATGATCCAGCCAAAGAGGCCAGAGCCAAACTCGGTACCTGTTAAATAATACCTGTTAAACGCAAAACGTAACTTTATAATCTACTACCTAAATAATCCCTACACAATATTTTGATTTTGACACTTCAGGTTAGTTCAGGTTAGTTCAGAAACATATCTTTCCTAATCCTCTTACGCAATTACTTGAAATTTTAATATTACAAACAATACTATTTTATCCTAATACCCGTTAACCTAATTTTCTAGAATTTTTGGTTATTTATCATAAATAATTTAATGCACAAAGTTTACCTGCGCCTATGACCGACACCGAAATTGAGCCGAACTGGACGGAATTTCCCGTTTTAGTACTCTACACCTTTCTGATATAGACTATAGGACTTGCGACAGAATGGACTGGTACAGAATAATGCAATTTGACGTTTCTTAGTGGGGTTTGAACATGAAAAAATATGTTTCTATACTATATGGTCGTTTATATTTAGTTTTCACAAAGTAGTCTGGATTAAAAGTTGCAACACATTAAAGAAGGAAGTGAGTTTGTAAAACTTACGTCTCACTGCACATGGTAAGTTACTAAGGCCCTGAAACACTGGTAAAAACCCTTGAGCATCCAGTTTAGCTGGTGACGATCTGATCGCGTGGCTTTCTATGCTATAGGTACCCGGTTCAAGCCCGGGCTGACCCAGCCCAACAGACTAAAATCAGTTTGCATGGCCCGGAATCAAATCCGGAAGACGTAATTTCATTATTAAACTAATAGTTTGGTGATTTTAAACCCATTTATACCTGATTCAAAATGAGAGGGTTAATCCCATAAAACAAATTATGTTCTAAAGAATAAATAGTAATAGAATACTACTTGGCAAGTGGTAATCATAATATGACATATAAATATGTATACTTGCTGAGCAAGTGGCTTGAGAACAAAGTTCTCACATGTATACATATTTATATGTCATATTATGTTCTAAAGACTGTATACATAGCCACTCCAGTTAGATTTAAGCTTAGTAATTATTCTTACTTCGTGTGTAATACTGCGTTTGTTTAATCGTGTGTGAGTCATGAAAAATATGTGCGATTCCAATGTATCTCAGGAGATAACCCCGTCAAATAGCAGAAAACACTTTTCTGTGGAAACTAAGGAAGCTATAAACAATGTTTATTCAACTCTTATTGAGCGTGCGGTCAGCAAGCAAGCAGCGTTAGAAGAAACGGCCACATTACCAGAAATTCCAACATCAACTATATGGAAAATTGTGAATAACCCCATTTTAGCCAGAAAAAAAGGAACCGATACTGGTATTTTCTCGAAGGTAGATGGAAGTGATCAAGATATAGTACGGTGTAAAATTTACAAGTTATACGAGGAACAAAGCGTGCTTACATTAGATAATTTAATTAAGAGGCTTGAAAAAGATGAAACCCGCGTTAAATGTGGCAGAACAACGTTATGGAAGTGTATCCAATACATGGGTTTTAGATTTTAAGAAATTAACAAAAGACAAGTTTTAATGGAATCCAGTGGAATTCGGAAATGGCGATCAGAATATCTACAAAAAATTACGATTTACAGAGATCAGCAAAGGCCGATTATTTACTTGGATATAACCTTGTTCGACACACATGATACCCCGGAAAAGGATTGGGTTGACTCAAGCGGCAAGTGTAACACAAACTATTGTATATTTAATCTTATCGAACATGTTTGGCACCAACTAAAATCTACCATTCGTCGTAACAATATTTGCCCTACTATTAACTCCAGTGTACTTGAGCTTATAGAAACTGAAATTTTTAACATCCCTTCACAAAGTTGGGCAAATTCTGTTACACATGTTGAAAAAGTGGAAAAGTCCTATATCCATATAGGGTAATTCCGGGAGAGATGCCGATTTTTCACATTTTCTTGATTTACTAATTTCACAATAATCATTAAGTAATGAAACCATGGCTAGGGATGTAATATTTATTTGATAAACAAGGCACATAAGTATTATTCTTTAAACTAAATGCAATAAACCATGAAAAAACATTTTGGCACACTCTGTAAATCGGCATCTCTACCTAATATTACGGGAGAGATGCCGCAAGCTTAAGGTAGAGATGCCTCTACACTTTTTTCTTTTTAATGAGCAATTTTACACAGATTTCGCACGTATACCCCTCATGCAGCCACTGCTGACAATGGATGCACTGAATCCAGTCATCGGTTTTGGTTGTCTTGGTATACTCTTGACCACACCCAGTACAGGTTGCGTCATTACTAGTTTCCCTACCTTCTGCTATACTTTGCAGAGCAGCTTCTAAAGCTTCTTCGGTCCATTTACCCCTATTAGGACACTTTCTTTCGTATTTGATCGGCATTTCTGAAATTTAAATATTTTTCTAGGTTAGCCATAACACCCTATTAAAAATCGGCATCTCTCCCGAATTTCCGGGAGAGATGCCGAATGCCCCTGAAAAGTTGCAACTGGGATAAAGATAACATAAATACGCAGAGGTATAACCTCATTCTATGCTGTTTCACTATATTCATGCAAATTTTATACTAGAACATTTATAAAGTAAGCACAGTACACAAACCTTATACTCCGAAAAACTTTTGACTGTTGACAAATTGAAAATCTCAGGTAAATTAAAAATGATTGGAGATTGCACAATACCGACTATAGACTTCGATAGGCACTGACACGTGAATGCGTAGGCGCGTAACTTATGTCTCGCAGATAAGTACGTTCGGAAATATGTTCAATCGGCATCTCTACCATGCCGGCATCTCTCCCGGAATTACCCTAAACAATATAGCACAAATAATAATCAGAACAGATGATGATAGCGATAGTGATATTGATATATAAAGTAAATACTTATTATAAGTACCGAATAATTTGTATATTTTTGTAGTCATAAATATAATTTTTAACAATAAAATAACTTGTAATTTCACATTTATACATAAATAAAATATTATTTAATATCTTACTTATTTTTATTACAAACCATGATTAAATTATAAGCAAAATACGGACCTGTTCGGCCATATTTCAATTGTACAGCTGGCTCGGGTCTTTCCTAATAGGGATCAGTTAGTCACTTTCTTATATCTCTGAACAGACTTTATCAAACCGGTTCCGCCGGCGAGGTAAAGGTCCAATTGATGCTGTCGTACCAGATAAAACCCAACATGACATGAGTTTAGACTAACCCAAGGTTGATTCACTTAGTCGGTACATTCAGTTAGTAGTCTGACCAGATATGCATGTCACTTTGATGAGTTCTTTCTTTCTGATACGCAATATCGGTAAATAGTGTTGGTCTTAACTACTCCGAGACCCTGATTTTAAACTAGGACTGGGTTAAACGAATTTAGCGAATTGTCCGTTACGATTTTATTTTTGTCACTTGTCAGTTGTCACCACATTTGTTCCTGAGAAATTTTCCTGATTTTTGATTTTTTAATATTTTATTCTTATTAAAATTGTTGCAATTTTTAGGAGTACTGTAGCCCTTTGATGTTTAGTACTCCATTTTTTACCACTAAGGTAATAAGGGCAGGAATTTCTGGATGACAACATTTGTGTTAAGTTCTTTGACCTATATTGTAGTCCTAGAACTTATGCGTTCCACGTATTAGTACTGTATCTTTTTTAATATAAGTATTTGGTAAGTATCTGTTTCAGTACTTTTATATTAGCAATAGTTTTTTAAAATATCTGGCCTGCTGCAGCTGCTTCTATCTTACAAAAAAAAAAAAAATTAGCTGCAAGTATATCTCTTGGGTCAAAGTTCTTATTATGTAAAAGTAAAGAATAAGAAATTTTATGTTCTCCCAAAAGATCCTGTCACATTATCTGCTTGAAAGTCTGCAGGCAAGATAAGTCCAAGCAAAAATTGTACCAACTTCTATGTTTGCGAGGATCATTTCTGTACTTATGATGTTAACATATTAAATGGCCCTTCCTCATTAAAATTGTGTTGTTTTCCTAATTAACTAATAAGACGATATATTATTATGTAAAGAGTAAGAGAATTACATAGTAATCATGATTTTCCTCATTTTAGGATACTGGTATTGGCCTAGTAGGCTGAAACTGAGCGACAGCTATCTAAAATGATATACACCTTAGTAGAAGTAACATAGGTACTTTAGGTTAGTTCGTTGTTGGTCCGTATTTCTTACAGTAACTGATATTTTCTACAAAACTTCTGTATATATACATTAATATATTATTGTAGCCATTTTTTTCTTCGTTTCAGGAAACTGGTATTACCTGCAGACTGAAACTCGGCGGGAGCTACCTAAAATAACTTGCATCTAACTAGAAATATACAATTATGTAAGAATATGCTTGTTCGTTCCTAAACGAAGACTGCACAAGGATCAAAATCATACACACTATCGTAATACTGAACAATACTAAAAAATTATACCTAATGAAAGTTTAGCACATCAAACTGATATTTGTGCAGCTCTTGGCTTACTTCCTGCTACAACTAAGGTCCTCACTGCCATCATAATCATTACTGTATAAAATATTTTAAAGTATTTTCTTTGGGTGCATTTTGATTTCACACACTAGCGGGTGATATAGAAGTAAGTATAGTGGGTGTCGACTGCCCAGTTGCAGGTATTTGGCCTAAGTGAGATAAAACAGGTATACCTAGATTTAATTATTGCTGCGTAATCAATGCAACTAAACTATAAATTATTCTCAAATAATCCAATAGCCCATATATCTTTGCCATTCGACAAACGGCCCTGTTGCTAAATATAAAGACCAGTAACATCTTTGAAAAACAGAAGTTAACCTAGAAAGTTTTGTAACTAAACTGACAGGTAAAGAACAAAATAAACTTTCACAAAAATGCTGTTTTATAGGAAAATATTGGATAACTATTGCAAGAGAAATTAGGTGATTTAAGATATGGGCCACAGGTAACCCTGTTTGGCCAAAGACACCGAAAGGAAGGCAATTAACATTACGTAGGTATCTGGTTTGATACAGAAAACAAAACATTGATACAAGATATCTGGCCAGTGATCATTGTCACTGGTCGGTGATCAGTTATCAAGGATCAAGAATCAAGGATGATCAGTGGTACTGTCTGATATTCGTATAGGTAAAAATCTTTACCCGAGATTTGGCGACGGAGTTCCGCGTACACGGTGATGCTGTTCCGGATGGATCCAGAGTCCACGCGACGTACCTAACACTCTACACACAAGGACATTATAGGGCTGGGTCATCGAGGTTTGTGATGAGCGAAAAGACGTTAACAATATAAAGATCATAAATATACTGTGCCGAAAATACCATCTGTTCTGAATCTACGTTACAATGTACGTTCTGTCTGGCCGACATTACCCAAACGTTAAAACGGGGTCGGCACAAAGGATCTGAGCTGGCCCACTTGCTTGGCGTCAAGCCTCCCCGTCCACTACTACTGCTACTCTACTTACCTGAAAAGCGGAAAATAATCTTAATCAGAAATATTTTCTAACGGGCTGCCCACACAAAGCAATCATTTGACCTTTGCCAAGACAGTCCTTTCTGAAAATAACCCTTAATCTTAATCGAATAATGTAACTTGAATAGTTCCCGGCGCTCGATTTGTGACAATATCAGATGTTCCTAAGTTATTGCCCATTTATGCTCGCCTCCTGATATCGGCACTCTCAAAATGCGCCCTCTCCCTTGCTCAACCTCCCCTTCCAATTCGCCGTTTCGCTCCATTCCCCATTTCTTGGTGAATATTAACTCGTCGGGGGTCAACACGTAAAATCAATTTATGGGAAAGCGTTGCCGAGCCAGAGATACGATCTCAAAGTTGCACATTAACACGGTCGGGATTTTCGAGGTGAAAATCGTTTTATTTTTATTTATCTATGCAGGATTGCGAAGGTTATCCGTTTCTGTCGGACGAAAGTTTATCTTTATACTGTGAGCCGTCCGCTGGGTTTGAAAAATCGAAATAAAAAGTGACGATTTTAATGGAAAAATATTGGATTAAGTTGCTTCTATATGGCGCACACGCATCGCTCATAGAGCACCGTAAGGGTGAAAAATGCTAAATGACCTTATTCTAAAACTTTCTCAATTTAAGCATATCTCTAGAAATGTAAAGTATATCTTCATATATCTCCGAACAGCAAAGATTGTTTGGATTGATGGAACTGTTTTTATTCAGAGAACAAATCTTTAAGTTCAATTTGGATCACCTATAATAGGCTTGTTACCGATATTTTTTTTTCGTAATTTTTTTTATGGTATTCAATAGAATTTAATATTCTAGATAAGCTGTTAAAATTTCAGCTCCCTAAGTATATCCAATCCTTAGATATTCAATGTTAAAGATAGGGTTTCAGTCGCGTCGTCAAACGCGAACAAATTTGAGTTTGCTTATTGTAACACAGTAGTCAGTAATCCATTATAATCCATCTAATGAAGGTGTTCGTTTTCAATGTACATGAATATTATTATTATTTAAAAAATTCGTAGTTTAAAAGTTTTAATAGTCCAGCTACCGAAAAATCATGTTTAAATTACATAGATTCAGATAAATATATTAAGGAAAAATGATTGTATCAAGTTTAAATACAAATAAATGGATCTCAGTAAAAAAATACATGACATTCTTGTCATGCCGCATCCAGATTTTGAAAAATCAGAAAAAATTGCTATCAAATATTGCAATTTTGATGAAGAACTTGTTAAATCTGTTATAAAACAACTGCAATTGGGTTAAATTTTTTTTAAAAACAACGTAAATTATTATTTTTGATTATTTCACTACATAATCCTTAGATACCGATTAATTACGTCACAAACTATTATTTGCAATATTAAATCTAAACTTTTAACCAAACTTCAATGAAACATAGCATGTGGTTGAAGAATAGAATAGAATATAATTCCTTTATTCTAGAAATTCGTTCTACATGTATTCTTAAGATTGCAATCTTTTTTGATTCCTTAACTTCTTGAATTTTTTTGGCTGGATAAGACAGATGGTGGTCTAACAAGTTGATTATTATTGACTGCAAGTTGGTCTTCGAGATGCTTAAAGCCTCTGTGGGCAATAACCTGGGCCCCTGGATTTAAGTTATTTAAAAATATAGATTCCTCGACTATAATTTTATCAGTGCTTCTACCACCAAATCACAAGAAATGTAAGAAATAAAACCGTTATTTTGTGTACTTGCTATTATGTATTACATGGTGTTACAACCATTACATTCTGGTCATGAAAGGGAGGATAGTATCGGTTAACTTGATTTTTGTATTGAGGTTTCAAAACAGGGAATAGGAAGTTTCTCTTGAACCACAGATAGTGATTTAAAGTAAACAAATGGATAAAGGTAACCTGCTAGTAAATGTGGTGTTTTTTGAATAATATAACATTCTTTGGCAACTTTTAAACTAAAATCGTCAGCTAATATTCTGTAGGATAAATTTAGTTTGATTTTTTTTAAGGTTAAATAAATATCCAATATATCCAATTTATGTTTTTGGGCTAGCGTATTTACAATAGGTACATAATGAATGGCTAGGCATACCTGAATAAAGTTTTGAATTTTTTCTAAAAAAAAAATGTTCTCTTTTGTGTTTCTTCTGGATTATCTATATGTTCTCTACTATCGGACTCTGAATCTGACAAGCTTAGTTTTAATAAAATAAAAGTTGTTGTAAAGCCGTTACTACCAACTGAATCGACACCATTTCCTTTCTATCGCATTTCCTTCGGAACCTCTTCCTCAAAGGAATATTTTCTCTTTTTTCCCATTTTCGACATCGGCAAATCTTCACTTGTACGCTGGACTCTCTTGCTGCGAACTTCAGCCTTAAACAACACTCGAACGATCATATCACAAAACGAATAAGAGACACATATCTTTAGACTTGTTAAAATTAGGGCAACAAACTACTGAAAAGTACCAGGGTAAAAAGGGGAAACCAAACCACATTCTACAGTTTGTGAATGCTTATTGAACTAAGTCTTTATTAAAACCCACACCAAGAAGGAAGAAAAACAACAACCAATACGCCATCTAGTGTCTAATGAACATACTACGTAGGTGAAACGAAAATAGGGCAACACGTTAAAAATAACCAAATACAGATCGATTTGATCTTCATTCTATTTTCCTGCTCGACGTCCAAATTCTCAATAGAAATTTCTGTTTCAGGAAGTAACAAGATATTAATCAAGGATTGCTGTTCTTTTTTTTTGTAAATACCGTGACGATGGTTTCGACCTGTGGGTCGTAACTCGATTTTTTTGACAATCAAAAAACCTCGGTATACCTTGGGCTTAAGCCTGATATTTCCTTTCCTCATTGCCTTTATGTACATATAATTGTCTATGTCTTCTTTTATCTAAAATAAATAAAATACAAATATTATATATTTTGTAGTCTGCTTTCACATTGGCATATATTTAAACATACGTTAAAATGATCCTCACAGCAATGAACGTGGGATTCTTCAGAAACAAAATCATTCCGACGCATAGCTTTCTGCCAAATTTCTTTCGTTGCAGGATCAAAAGGTACGCTTATAAACAGCTTTTGTGAGGCATTTTTGGAAGTGTTACGGCACTCAGGAACCAGACAATATTTATTAAAAGCTTTTTTCTCACTTTATATATTTTACAAGGAGATAAAAAATATAATATAATTTAACTATCAAACGCGCGCCACACGCTTAGTAAATCTTGACCGGCGTCTGCCAAGTGACGTCACGCGAAGCTCCGCCCTGTTTTCGCGCGGTCTTTTATTTGGTAATTTACTTAAGGGCTTAAAAGTCCGAATAAAAAACTAAAAATTTGGGAATTTCCTTAAAAAGTATTTTAGTTTCAATTTCTAAAATAAAAAAAATGTTGAACAGGCCTATTGGGCATTAAAAAACTGGCGCCTTTATTAAAAGCATCGGTTTCTTGGAGAGGCTCATAAAAAAGCCACATTTCAGTCCTCAGCTAACCTAAAGCCACAAGATAACTTTCACGAGCTTCACAAGGCTTAAGACCTCTTTAAATCGCTTTTCACACTATTCTATAATCAGGCATTGATGCATTCCCTGGGCATTGTGTAGCTCCAGCCGGGGCCATTTCAGCTGATAAACATGTAAATGGAGGTAGTGCTGGTGTCAAGGGGCTCGCCGGCCTCGCAGACACTTCATATTTATTACTGCATTAAATTACCATAATTCATTAAATCCGGATCAATTTGTATGTGTATTAGATCGCGCTCGAATTCCCAGACTGGTAATGGATATACAGGGTGCTCGTTAATGATACGCTTATATTTCAAGGATTCGTTGCACTCAAGGCCGCCCACAGTCGATCACAAATACAAAACAGAGCAAGCTTCTTTCTTTATAAAATCATATGTACATGTATAATATAGAAATTTATTTTTTAGGAAGTAGGATGACTAATCGTCTTTGAATAAAAGTACGAGCCTTCTGCAGACTTACGATTATTTTTGCACACTAAGCATACAAAAATCCATGGTTGACCTTAGTCAGCTCTTTATACGTCTAAGTGTACTGAAAGATGGTTCTACACTAACTGTCGTTGGAGGTGGAGGTCGAGAACTATCTATAGCCCTATCGATTGTTATCGATAGTTTTGACTATTGAAGATAATCGATCGTTTTTTTAAACTATCTATAGTTTTCGATAGTGATGTATCACTGAAAACCTGTCACCACATGGTCGACAAGACAAAAAAACCTCTTATTTCTTTTGTTGTGGCATGATCATAGGTCTATAAACTAGATAGCGCTTCCTTTGTCCTGTCAGTCAGTCAAGGTTGTGTTCACAATTTTGTAAATTTTTGGATTAAATACAATAATCAATTTGTAGTACGTAAACAATTAACAATAAAAGAGGTTATGACAGACCGCTTGGACATAAATACGTTTCACATATTCCACTGTTATGTGAAATCCGATAGTCTGCCAAATATAAATCCATAAGGCTACTTGCTGCAAGCTTTGGGGATATCACTTCAGCATTCCAAAATTTAATATAACTGACAGCTCAAATACCAACGTTCAGAAACGTAACAAGGCTGATCAGCTTTTAAATTGCATTGCTACTCCAAAGCCTTTACATAATTGCCCAATACTTCAGTAAATTGGAACCAGAAACACATAGGCTAGTTGCTGGTAATTTTTCAGTCCCATCGTAACGATCCTCAAAACTCTTTTAAAGACATTTTCAATAGAAGTATGGAACATGCTAGGACTTTTGGCATAAAATTTCACTACCACGCATTGCCTCAAGACACAAAGAGCGAATTATGCTGCGCCCAACGCTGAGGATTATCTTGGAATATCGCTTTACATTCCCTAATCATTCAGTCCATTTTAATAGGGTTTTCTGAATGTGCTTTCCTTCTCCGGAAAACATACAACTAATTTGAAGACATCATAGGTTTATCAATAAATAAAAGGGAAAAACTAACCAAGATCTATGATATTGACAACTTTCCCGAAAAGCTAGAGAATTGGATAGAATGCTGGCAAGATAGAAATATTATAAAATATTTTGACTACACATATTTATTAAACAGATTCTTTACTTTTTTCCAGCTGTAAGCACAGCACTTAGTATATTCCAGGCATTACCTCCAACTAGAGGTCGAGAACACGCAGCTCAGTCGGTCGTTGCCAACAAATAATAACTGATCGTCGATCTCGCCCACAGAACTAAATTAAATCTCGCCTGAAGCCAGAAAATGTGGATAAGATCACCTTTCTCCGCAAGAATATTGTCACATCTGGAGGTTGTTTCCCTAACGGGGCGTGAGTGAAAAACTGCATAAAAAAACATATATCCTTATATTCAGACGTAGATATACTTATGATTTGTTACCAGGTAGCCTGGAGGAAACCTGAGGGGCCTTATGAGATTGCGGCTTTACTTAAATTATGCCTTGGAAGATCAGTGGAAGCACTTCTGGAGAAAACTAGGGAAGACATAGAAGCGCTCCTGATTGTAAGGGAGGTGACCAAGTCGAAAAGATGAAGGTACCCTGTTCATTTAATGCTCGGGTAATTATACACCGAAAGTATTGATTACTGTTTGAATAAACTTGACATTGGGTGGCGCAATAGTCCGAGACCTCAACACACACAGTGGTCGAGAAGTGTAAGAAATATAGGTAATTGAAATGCGCGTGCCGTCATTTTGTTGACAAAATAAATTATTTTTCTAATCCCAATCAATAAAAATATAAAAATGAAGGTTCCCGTTTGCAAATAGTAGTATATTTGTGATACATACCCTGCTAAATTCCCCTGGAACTTGTTTATTCTACGAATAACTTTTACTATCGATAGATATCGATCTTTCAATATCGATAGTGCCATCTTTAAAGAGGCTAAAAGGGGTCAGTGTCTGGTAAGACACTGACTAATAAATATTATCGATAATAATTGATAGTCAATAATCCGACTATCGATAACTATCGATGGTGGTGAATATCGACAGTTCTCGACCTCTAGTTGGAGGTAATGCCAGGAAGCCAGGAATATACTAAGTGCTGTTCTTACAGCTGGAAAAAAAGTAAAGAATCTGTTTAATAAATAATATGTGTAGTCAAAACCTTCTATAATATTTCTACCTTGCCAGCATTCTATCCAAGTTTCTAGCTTTTCGGAAAAGTTGTCAATATCATAGATCTTCGTTACTTTTTCCTTTTTATTTATTAATACACCTATGATGTCTTCAAATTAGTTTAATGTTTTCCAAAGAAGGAAATCACCTTCAGAAAACACTATTAAAATGGTCTGAACGATTAGGGAATGAAAAGCGATATTCCAAGATAATCGGTTGGGCGCAGCACAACTCGCTCTTGGTGTCTCTCTTGAGGCAATGCGTGGTAGTGAAATTTTCATACCGACAGTCTCAGCATGTTCCATACTTCTATTGAAAATATCTTTAAAAGAGTTTTCAGGATCGTTACGATGGGACTGAAAAATTACCAGCAACTAGCCTATGTGTTGTTCAACAATTGCAAACTGGTTTCAATTTACTGAAGTATTGGGCTATTCTGTAAAGGCTTTGGAGTAGAAATGCAATTTAAAAGTTGATTAGCCTTGTTACGTTTCTGAACGTTGGTGTTTGAGCTGTCAGTTAAATTTTGGAAGTGATATCCCCAAAACTTGCAGCAAATAGCGTTATAGATTTATAATTGGCAGACCATCGGATTTCGCATAACAGTGGAATATTTGGAACGTATTTACGTCTAAGCGGACTATCACGAAAGAGCCCTATAACCTCTTTTATTGTTCCCACTGGATTCTGAATATCGCTTATTTTGTGAAAATTATTTATTACTAAATTAAGTCTATGCGACGCACAATTAAAAAAAGTCGCCTAAGGATACCTATTTAAGTCTTATAAGTTCTTGCACTCCATTCTGACCTGCCATCGTAGAACACCCATCGAACCCTAGTGCTACTAGTTTATCCATATAAAGGCCATATTCATCGCAAGCACTCAAAATTGGCTATGCCCTCAGAATTCATCGACGTTAGTATGATGAAACCTAAAAACTCTTCTCTTACGGTATTATGTTGTCAACAAACTATCGATCGTTGTACAGACGCACAATATTTCGTACTATTTTAAAAATTATAAACCTCCATTTTTAACAAAATTTATTTTTATGGAGGTCAAGTGACCCACCTTGACCCCCCTTGTGGGTGGCCTTGCTTTTACTCCTTCCAAGGCAAAAGTATTCTTTTTCTCCAAAAGTCACATTAGATGACCCGAAACAAGGCTCAGAGTTGGTAGGGTTTAAATGAATTGGTGCCAGGAAGTAAAGCACCTGGGACTTATCTTCAATCAAAGACTGAATTGAAGATTAAATTCAATTAGTACAATACAATCAAGGCAGCGTTGCGTCAATTAAGCTCAATCTACCCCCTACTTCACAGGCGGAGTAGACTTAGTAATCGAACCGAAGTTAACCTCTACAAGGTCTTGATCAGCTTGATTTACACGGGCAAGTAAAAATGTCACACGGTTTTGCCTGAGAGTACTTAGAAATAATTGGCATCATATAAACAATGTCCAAGAGTGCTCTCGATGCAAGTCATAAAATTTGCGGCAAGTGATTGCAGCGAGAATCCTTTTCAGGTCTTAGCAAGTTGCGAGAGTGGTCTAGGAAGTAAATATTTATTTCGGATTTGTTGAATGTTGTCTGCAAGTGAATAGAGCAAGGATGGAGGGAAAACGTGTTTGGTCAAAGGAAAATACTTGTTTTTATAAATAAGCACATTTGAAAAATATCCCGAGTTATGGCGAATAAAGTCAAAAATATATGGAGAGGGTGAAAAAATAAAAGGCGTTTAAACCTATTAGATAAGTTCCACACAACCATAGCCGAGATTCAGAGGAAACGCCATAATCTTAAATTAGTTCCTCTAACTGCTTTGGATCTTCATATCTTAGTTCGGATAGTAGCATCGCATAAGCACTAGAAGTAGGCCTTCTGGCAATCTCTTTTATGTTTTTTACGCAACAAGAGAACGACAGCTGCAACTCTCCTTCTACAAGATATTTTTACAAACTATACCATGTATACGGGTCCGCAATGAATTGCTGGAAGCGTGCAGCCAGTATTGTCTGTATAATAGTTGCTGAAAGACATTGTCCCAAATATTTTATTATATATAATCGTTGGCGCAATTTACTTGGAGAAATGCTATCACCACTGACTATCCCGTCTAAACAGACTTTATAAGTAAGTAAGAACTGTATAAGTTCCACGTGATTCAAAACAGAGCGCTGAAACTCATCGCAAATGCCCCAAAAAATACAATGACCGTGTTTTACATCAGAGCTTTCAAATACCGAGAATCAATGTAAAAAATAATTGTAGGATATTACAGACATGTGGACATATCGACCAACATACTAATAACGGACTCGCATATGATGCCCAGAGCAAACTCTACATACAAACTGCTGAAAGATTAGCATACATTTCTAACAGTAAGGAGGCACCATAAATATACAGTAGAGGAGCACTACCATCATCGTCTAATAGACAGGCAATAGGCGCCAAGAACTATGCAGCTTTCCAATCTTCCTAAACGAGACACGACACAAAATAAAATATAGCAATAGCCCAATAAAAATTCAAAACTTAAGCGACAAGACCTAAATAGTCCTCGATCAAAGAACAGAGGTCAAAGGTGTATCCTGACATAAGAACCCAAAGACCCCGTGTAGTTCATTTATCATAAAGCAAAACGGACCATATCTTCGCTAAAAGCTGTCAAAATTTAAAATGTTTGATTGTACTATTGTGCCGATAAAAAACTGGGACAAGAGATTTACAAAAACTAGGTAAGAAATACATATCTCCTAGACTATAAAAGGTGTCTAGAGCTGAAAAGGTAAAAACATCCAAAATTTAAAAAGTCACCTCGGTTACATAATGGAACGTTTTGTATTTTGCGATACGGGGTGGTTAAATTTTCGAGACATTCTATAATATGCATAAAGTAAATTTATTAGATTTTTTTTTCAAGTCAAATATTTAATAAATTATTATATTTACCATTACCACAAAATAATAAATAAAGCTAATACAGGTAATAAAATACATTTATTAAAAAGAAAAAAATTGCAAACACAAAGTTTGTCAAAACAACACAAAATTAATATTTGGTCATAGAACCATTTCTGTTTATTACTTCTTGAAGCCTTTGTGGCATACTTAAAACTAGGGGTCTGCATAATTCGCCAGTTATTTCATCCCAAGCTTGATTTATCCTGTGGCGTAATTCATCCCTGTTCCTAGGTCGAAAATCATGTTTATACATAGATTTGACCATGGCACCCCAAATGTTTTCTATCGGATTCAAATCGGGACTCTTCGAAGCCCAGGGAAGAACTGCTATGTTATTTTCTTGGAGAAAATTTTGTACAATGCGTGCTGTGTGTATTGGAGAATTATCATGCTGAAATGTGTAATTTTGACCGTATATAGCGTTTACCGATGGTATCATCACTTCGTTTAGTATATTAACGTATACTGCTGCAGTTAGTCTTCCTTCGACGATTTGGCAAAGTCCTGGTCCTCTAGCGCTAATCCAGCCCCAAACATTTATGGAGAAACGCCCACTTTGGTTGGTTTTGTGGGTGTATCTCTCATCATAGCGCATGCCGGAAGGCCTATACACCCAAATTCTCCCATTATTGCATGACTGAAAAGTTTTCTCGTCAGAAAATATAACTGTTTCCCATAAGTTTATTTGATTAATATATTCATGTGCAAATTCTAACCTGCCCTGTTTATTTATTTCCGTTAAAAAAATTTTATTGGCAGCACAACGGCTTCGTATATCGGAATTTCGAACCCTGTCTCTAGCGGTATTTACAGAACCTGGAAAATTCGTCTCTTCTTTTGCCTTGATTGCAGTTTCGAAGGGATGATCCCTTAGGTAGTTAACCAGTCTTCTATCATGATCATCAGTAGAAATTTTAGGGGGACCAGAACCTGCATTCCTAATAATAGCCCCATGTCTTGCTATTTTTTGTTTTGCCAATAGCACGGTATTCTTGCTAACTCCCAGTTCGTCTGCAATATCCCTAATATTAACACTATCTCGCAACCGACTATAAATAATTGCCTTTTGCTGGGGGGTTAATTGTGGCATATTTACAAATAATATATGATTGTATGTTTGACGAGTCAATCATAAAGTGACAATCTTTATTGAAATGCAAATTTTCATGACATTTTACTGGTACCAGGATTGATGTAAAATTATTCCTAATAGTCTAGGAGAAAATAGAAAAATTTCCTGTCCCAGTTTTTTATCGGCACGATGGTACCTGTTTCAAAGATATTCGACTTTATTTTTGACGTATTTTTTCTTATAGAAAATCCATTTAATCATTTTTATCTCACAAATGGCTAAAGATAGGAAGGGTATTATTATCAAAAGGTGCTTGAAGTTCTACAGAGAATCTAAAAATGTTAAAGCATCTCATTTTAATTAAGAAAGTCTGCCTTAACTTCCGGCATAACCGGATGTTCAACTACAAAGTTTCAAAAGCATATCTTGTACAGCTCCCGAAACCTTCTAATAGGCCACTCACCGTGAATGACCCTGTATATGAAATATTGGATATATAGTAAGGACTATCAAATAACTTAAAGGAAAACTACTTCTTTGCTGAACAACCTATTACTAAACTATTTTATATTCTTTGACAGTTTTTTAACTTATCTATGGTAGTGCCGTAAAAAATATTAAAAATAGTTTGGAAGTAGAAACTCAGTTTTGTTTAAGTTTCCAAGTTTCCAATAATTATTATCTCTTTGCTGCTTTTTATTTAAATCATATTTATGTAAATATCTAATATTAATATAGCTTGCCATATCAGAAACGTTGTTATAACTTAATTTCATTCTCCCAAAATATATTACCTTTAATTCGATTTTTCGCGATTCTAATATTCCGTCAGAGATAGAGCGCGAACATTTAGTTCTTTAACCAGTCGCGTATGGCGCTATTAGGGCACAAATTTGCCCATCTAACCCCCCCCCCCCCTCCATCCTCCAGTAAGCGCATGTTTTTTGTCTATGGTTAAATGTAAACAACTCTTGGCAGAAAATATTACTCTTTGTAATAATTTGGTTTGTTGTCCCTGCACATTTACATTCTTTATATCTAGAGCTAAAAAACAAATTATATTCAAGGTAGCAATATTTGAATATAAAATTTTAGGAAAATTGACAACACAGCTGCGGTAAAATCTCTCAATAACGGCAACCCGCGGGGAATCGAATGTTGGTCGGTTAATAGAGAAGAATTAAAACGACTGGTCTGCATTTTACAGTGTTTGTTTATTATTAAGTATCTACATATACAGGGTGTTATGGAAATGACTTATTATATTTTAAGGGGCCACTCCTGAGGTGGTCTAGAGTTACACTTGATAGTTTTTTTTTCTAAAATCGGAAGTATTTTGAATTTTGTAAAATACCTTAAAACCGGACTATGTGCGCCTTTCATGATAGTTCAATGCCCCTGAACACATGTGTTTTTGACAAGACAAACTGCTGGAATGGTAATTGTTTAGTTTAGTGCAATTAATGTTGAATTTTGTGCTAAAATTTCGTATATAGACTAATTGAGGGTAGCTGATCACAATTTTCCTTTTGCGTTTTTACGGCAAATGCACTGGTTTTGAGAAAAAAAAATGTTAAAGTTTTTCACTTACAGGTTAGGGTATTCTTTGGGTGTCGCGTTTCACTTTCCTTTCAATTTCCTAGATTTTATGGTTTTCCCTTCAAAATATGTGATAAAACTTTCACCAAACCATCTGTTCATAAAATAAGAACAACATTTTAGCAAAAAAACAATGGAAAAGGCACAAATTTAATTAAATTCGTTGTTAATACGCCGACAAAGGAGAAACGTCTCTTTTCAGATTCATTGCACTCACGTTGCCAGATTGTTCTTCTTTTTCTTGTAATTATTAATGGCTTCCATCCAGGAGAATGATATGCTAGCTCGAGCCAATAGGATTCATTCAATTAATAAAAATGAATTGAAAGTATAGGCAATTTATAATACACTAACAATCTGACAACATGGGTCGTGCAGTTTGCTTCTGCTTTTTTGGCCAGCTGTCAGTGAGCTGTCTCCCGTCTTTTTGCAGATAACGTAGAGTTTTCTGTTCGCTTACAAGTTATCCCGTTTTTCAGAGTTTTCTTGTGGCATATTTCGTTTATTTCAACTCAGAAGTGTATACTATGACTCCGACAAGTAATATTTTATTGAAAATAGCAACATTTTAGGATTACATGCAAAATAACATACCGGTGAGTTAGAAAAACTTTAACATTTTTTTTCTCAAAACCAGTGCATTTGCCGCCTAAACGCAAAAGTAAAATTGTGATCAGCTACCCTTAATTAGCCTATACCGGGTGTTGCATCGTCGAGCGGGACATAGGAAATCCCATGTAATTTTAAATGGGGTCAATTATTGGCTTCCCTAATTATTTTAGAGAAAAATTCTATTTAGGTTTATTAAAGAGCACTAAAACCCACATTAAAAAGAATAACTTTAGATATTTTTGATGAGCCCGTTTACTGGTTATCGCCGATTTCTTTTTAACTATTTCTCCTTTTTATGGCCCCGTATTTGCGGGCACCAGTCAAGGTAAAAGATGACTGTCAAATAAAGTTGTCATTTTGAGGAATATTTGAACGTCTTCTTAAATCCTAAAGTTCTAACAATTTAATAGTACCTACCTATTAATTAGTAAAATATTGAAACATGTAAAATGTCATAATTAACCTTGTAATTGGATACTTTATTTTAGTTTTATTCAGATTAATTTGTACTCATAAATACACCTTTAATATTTTTGATGTACGAGTTTTTATAACAATAAAGCACACATTTCAAAATGACAACTTTATTTGACAGTCATCTTTTACCTTGACTGGTGCCCGCAAATACGGGGCCATAAAAAGGAGAAATAGTTAAAAAGAAATCGGCGATAACCCGTAAACGGGCTCATCAAAAATATCTAAAGTTATTCTTTTGAATGTGGGTTTTAGTGCTCTTTAATAAACCTAAATAGAATTTTTCTCTAAAATAATTAGGGAAGCCAATAATTGACCCCATTTAAAATTACATGGGATTTCCTATGTCCCGCTCGACGATGCAACACCCGGTATACGAAATTTTAGCGAAAAATTCAACATTTTCACTAAAGTAAACAATTACCCAAATCAGCTGTTTGGGTCATTGGCGCGTAGGTGTTTTGGACCTAAATTTTTGAAGGCATTTTTCTCGAATTTCTAGCTTCGAGCGCCATTTATAGCAATTTTTCCCCAATTCGTCTCGACCTATATATTTACGGGTTAAAAAATAATAAGTCATTTCCATAACACCCTGTATGTAAATAATTTTTTTAAATATTTTTGTTTAAATTTATCGGAACTAAAATTACATGAGATGAAGCCAATTTACCAATATGTATATACTGCACTTATATACTAACATATAAATTATACAATGTAATGTACGTTTGCCTTGAAATCCTTATTTTTTAAAATAATCATAGTACTTATTGATTGCTTCATATTTTTTATTTAATTTTTATAAAATTCAGAATCATATTTTAATAACAATTGAGAAATATTTGTAGACTTGTCAGAATTATTTACACGATTAAGAAAGTTTTCTAAGTCTTTAAAACTTGCGCAGGCTTCAAATAGGCTTGATATTTTCGATACTGGAGCAAGTTCAGATTCCTCTTCCTCTGTCTCAGAGTTGGAAGTAGTTTCATCCGTTTCTTGGATATATACCTTCAATACACTTGATGATAGTCATAATTCTGCACTTTCTGTTGGCAAATCGTTATCAATAGAGGCAAATTATTTCACAAAGGTGTCCCTAATGTGAGGAAACAGTTGTGCGAGCGAAATAATATCTTATTCTTCGAAGTCTTCGATATTGACATCGGCTGATTCGCCACATATATTCTTGAAGGTAATATCACGCGGACGACGGAATTTTTCTAACCATCCATTTGATGCCTTAAAGTTATCTAGTCCTAGACATTGAGCAGATTTAAGGGCTTCTGCTTGAACTATGGGCCCGGATATTGGTAAGTGCTTGTTTCGTGCCTTACAAAATCAGTTAAAACCAACTTAGTCCACTGCCAGTCCTTCGGTTTTGGGAAATGTTCTTTTTTGTTCACGGTTTCTACCTTCTTCAAATTTGAATTGCCGAAATAAATTAGAAAATAATTTTTTTCCATCTTACGGTTGACCGAACCAAGCCAATATGTCCCAAATAGCCGCAAATAGCGTAAATCGACGTATTAGACCGTAAACAGGTTTCCGTCGATTTGTTGAGCCATTGGAGCCTTTAAAAAAAAATGTATGTACCCAGATAATTCGGAAAAAAATTATTATTAAATCCAAAATAGCCTAACTGGAGATTTGAGGCCGTATATGGGTATAAATAAATTCTGTGACATACTAATGTCAAATTTTTAACTTATGCAGTATTTTGAAGCAACATAGTATGTTGGTGGGTCTTACTAACTTTAAATTTCTCAGTCAATTTCCTGGTACTTAAACCAGATTTTTTAAATGTTTAATAGAAATTAGAGAGGGAACAGATCTTTACATATTGGAGTGTGATCTCCTAAATGTAGGACATCTTTCGACCTTAGTGAAGATCATCTTCAGCAATGCAAGGAAAGAAAGTTCAAGGGACAATTCAAGAAAATGGAGAACAATTATGGCGGAAACCTAGTCATAACTTGTTCAAATAGGAGAGAGTTGATTATTTATACATGTAAAAAATGGCAAAGTTATATAATATACGGGTGTCCTTGAAATGACTATACAACGCTTAACCACACATTTTTTAACCAAAAATAAGGCGATCTAATGAAACTTACCTCTTTGCAACGTTGCTTCCTTTTGCCGCTACAGGGCGCTACAGTTCTCAAAATAATATCACTTTTTTGGGAATAACATCTTTATCGATTTTCACTAATTTTGGTACTAAGAATTACTACTATTATTGGCGTGTTTTGG
Source organism: Polydrusus tereticollis (assembly GCA_963920685.1). NCBI lineage: Eukaryota > Metazoa > Arthropoda > Insecta > Coleoptera > Curculionidae > Polydrusus > Polydrusus tereticollis. Next base: position 36,455,113 of record OY987331.1, read on the forward strand.
CGTAAACGCGATCTTCTTGTAATGCCTGGAAATTTAAAAATGACGCGTGATTCGTAAATAGAAGTTTGTATTTTTGTTACCCTCTGTACAAATGACTTCAATTGCTTCTCTGACACTAGCTGACTTCATTTGAACTTTCTTTCATTCTTGTAAAATTTTTGCCAGACATACAGTTTCTCTTCCAAAAAACTATTTACGATATCTCATCAGTGCTGCTATTCTGAACAATAATACAAATTTTAATATTGTTTTTTGTTTGTTTACTAGGCAACAGACATACCGATAGTGTTTGCTTGTTGTTGGTGTTGAGCGGAGTCGAGTTTACTGTAAATTGAATAATTATTGGTCCTTTATTCTATTGCTGAGAAGGTTGACGTGCTTCTAGTATATGGAATATGTAAGAGAAATGGACATATCAGTGTCAGAGTCTATCGTGACAAATATCCAGACCGCAGAATTCCTAGCAATCAAGCTTTCGCGATATTGAGAGGCAACTTAGGGAAACGGTAGTTTTAATAAAAATAATGTTAATCAGAGACGCCAACGTACAAGTAGGACTCCGGAGCTCGAAGACGTAGTTTAAAAAAAAATTGAAGATGATCCCAAATTAAGCTGTAGAGTACTGTAGACGTTTGAGGTTCGAATTGGCGGTTTCCAAAAATACCATTAATAACATTCTAGGCGAGCAGTTACTGCCATCCGTATCATGTGCAACAGGTGCAAAATATTTTGCCAATGGATCCTGAAAGTCGGCTGACGTTTCGCCGTTTCACCGAAAAAATGAGAATCCCAAATGCAACCTTTCAAAAGAAAATTTTATTTACTGACGAAGCTACGTTTACGAGATCGGGAATTAGAAATGTACATAACAAACATGTGTATTGCGATGAAAATCCTCATGCCATCAGGGAGAAACATTTATAGCATGAATTTAGAATTAACGTTTAGGCAGGTATGATTGACAGTTTTATTATTGCACCAGTTGTAACGCCAAATCGGTTAAATGAAGATAGCTATCTACTCCTCTCGCAAAACACTTTACCCGATTTATCGGATGATCTTTCATTACAACTTCCTACTGAAATGTGGTCTATGCACGACGGGGCGCCACCCAACTTTAGTATCAATGTTCGAAAATTTTTAAATGAAACATATCCTAAATAGATGGATCGGAAGAGGCAACGATGCACCCGTTAATTGGCCAGCAAGATCAGCCGATTTAACACCTTTTTCCTGTGGGGCGCTTTTAAATTAAAAGTGTATGCCTCCTTCATCGCTACGGAAGCTGAGTTATTGCAAAGAATAATCAGTGCTGCAGATTCTTTTAAAAGCAAGCCCTACACGATGCCTAAAGTACACAGTTTGATTTTTTGAAAGAATTAATTGATGTATTCAAAGTTGAACTTTAAAATTCCACTATATTAAAAACAAAAAATGACATGTTTCGCTAACACTGTAGCTTCGTCAGATTACAGTGAAATAATAGTTATTCAAATAGAAAGAAATATGCAATAAAATTCACATTATTGATAGTATAAATAAAACAGTGGGAGAGATACATAAATATAGTTTTTTGTTAACCATCATTGCCTTGTACCTAGAATTTGTAAAAAACCCATCATTATTAAGTTCTTAATCTTCTACAACCCTTGTTAATATATTTATGTATCCCTCCCACTGTTTTATTTATACTATCAATAATGTAAATTTTATTGCATATTTCTTTCTATTTGAATAAATATTATTTCATTGTAATCTGACGAAGCTACAATGTTAGCGAAACACGTCATTTTTTTGTTTTTAATATAGTGGAATTTCAAAGTTCAACTTTGTTTCACTTCATCCCATAAGATTAGTTATGGATTTCCACCTAGTATCGGCTGAATCAATTAATTTGATGTATTCAAGAACACGGTGAACATTTCGAACATTTGAACATAAGAATTATACTAGTTAGGTCAGTTATTAGAATTAAGACTTTTTTCATATTTTTTCGTTCCGAATAAATAACAATGATGAATTACAAGGTACCGTTAATAATTTTTTGGAAGAGAAATTGTATGTCTGGCGAAAAGTTTACAAGAGATAAAAAAGCTTCAAAATAATGTCAGCTAGTGTCAGAGAAACAATTGAAATTATTTGTACAGGGGGTAACAATATTACAAACATTTATTTAAGAATCACGCGCCATTTTTCATTTTGCAGTGACTAAGAAATTATCGCGTTTACGTCAAAACACGCCAAATAACAGAATTAATTCTTAATCCCAAAATTAGTGAAACTCGACAATAGCGTTTAGAAATTATTCCGAAAAAACGATAATAATTTGAAAACTTTAGCTTCCTGTCGCGGCAAAACGAAGCAACATTGCATATGGGTAAGTTTGCCTAGATCGCCTTATTTTTGAATAACGAATTTGTGGTTAAGCGTTGTATAGTCATTTTAATGAATAATAAAATGAGATAATGATTGTCATGGTGAGAATTTAGATTTTAAGAAATTAAAGGCCGGTAGTGTAATAGAGTCACCTAACCACAGTCACCACAGAACTAACCAATCCTACTTGACAGTGTAAAACTATAATTGTGGGGTATACTCCGGGGTAAAAAGTATCTTTAGGGCATAAAATTTACTGGCCTAAAATGTATTTACCTGCTTGCTGGCGAAAATTTATATTTATTGAACTTTGTTTGTGGTAATGACGAATTTTCGAAGTTTGGGGAAGGGGCTGCAGCCCTATAGCCCCTTATTTGTACCTGTAAGTAGCGCCTTGTCTAAAATTTCATCAGTTCCCTAAAAATTCATTGCATAGAAGCAACAGATAGAAAGATGTCAATAATTAAAATATGGCCGGTGTTACACTATCAAAGATCTTTAATACATTTCAGTTTTTTTTAATATTTGATATTGTAATATCATCAAATATATGTTTTAAAATTGTTGACTATGCTTTAATTAGTTCCCTTATTAGTTGTTTCTTTTACTGGACGTCAATAAATATTATGAAAGATTTTATCACGGATCTTTGTCCAATATCTTTGATAGTGTAAGACCGGTCTAAGTTTAATCTGCAGACCAAAAACAATAAGTCCATTATTATAACAAAGAGGTATTTAAAATGGAAGCTGTTCCCTGACTCTTTAATTAAAAGCAATCGATCTCCTCCGGTCAAATTTACAAGCCAACGGGGACTCCAATTTCGGATCTTCAGCGAAAATAAGACGTATTGAACGAGGAACATAAAATAAGGAAAGCAATTCGAGCGTTCGGTTCCGAGTTTTAGAATTGATTTCGTCGAACTGGTGTATTCGGAAAATGATCGTCGTGCCGGTCACAGGAGCCCAAATGACCTCGTATATTCAAAGAAAAGATTTTGCACAAACTCCATTCAGTATGAGGTTGGCCGTAATTGGGCCCTTTCATCGTTCGCCGCAAATTAGGGCACCATGGAAAATATCTTAATAAAATTTCATGGACATCCAATGTAAGGAGACCTATCTTACACAACTAACTACTTAGAATGGGAGAGATGACAGAAATCCATTTTACACTGGAAAGATTCTCTGGATATTTTAAATTCGAAATGAAACAAATCATTTTTTCAGCCTATATTACGAGCATAAATTTGTGACAACTTTTTTTATGTACAACTTTAATATGATACCGTGAAAACAATTTTAAAAATCTATATGTTCTTATTTGATTTTCATTTGCTTTCAAGTTATAGTGTAAATAAAAATTCTAAGCTAGCGTTCCACCTATATCTAAATTTTCGCATAATCAGAGTATGCCATGTTCGCGACTCAAAAACATTTGATAATTTTACCGTTTTAAGGATATGTATGTCAGTGTACTGTGACAGTAATTGAACGTTTATTTTGAAGTTTGAGTGATTAAAGTGCTAGAAAATGCCAAACACCTTGTTGGGGAAAGGTTCAGTTATCTGGTTGTATAATTTAATAACAAACAAGTATCAATATATTAAGAACGGCAACGTTGCTGTCTGCAATTTTTCCAGAAATATACGCCGTCTACAACGCCAATACTAATTTCCGAGAATATCCGCCGAAGTAAAGCAAGCACATGAACAAAAGCAGGGTGTGAAACAGATATATATGTCTCAGTTGAGTAGTTCAACCGCAGTAAAGAAAAGTTTTATTGGTAGGCAACTAGATATACTTACGTGTTAATTGAAACAGCGTCCCCTTTAAACGTTCTCAAAAGCTCTAGATGGGAAAACGGATGGGGGTTCGAGATTATTAAATTCGGTTTCATAGCTACATTTAGCCTACGTGGCTGGGAGCGGACGAAGAGACACGTAGCAGCCTACATAGTGAGTATACAGTCTTCCTCGCGGTTTTTACACAAGGTTCGTGGATTTTGTGGTATTCAAGCCATGAAATAAGTAGAGTTCCATATCAAGCCTTTTTGTAGAAAGCACACGGTCTCCTCCCGGAATTCTGCGCGGGTTAAGTTGATTTTATGGTATACAAGCCATGAAATCAGTTGGTAAATTCGCGAAGGTACATCCCAAAGGTATGGTCATGTGATTACTACATCCCAACTCGAGTTCAGTTTATCTATTGTAAAAAGCAGTCGGAAAGTCGGAAAGTCGGGAAGTTATGCGATATATTCTCGAAGGTTTAAGAAGTAGTATTGAATCACGATGCTATTGTTTGTAAATAGTAAAGTAGAATGTGTAGCTGTTTTAATAAAGTAAGTAGTTAACATACTAATTTGTAACAGTACACCGTAGTTGCTGCTACGCAGCCCAAATGTGAAGATGAGTAACTGAACAAAGAAGTAAATAGATATATTTTGTGTGAGAAAGAGCCTTTTATTTCAACCGACATATTTTGAACCACGCAACCTATGGTAATACAGTAAATAATTTATGTTTGGCCAACGCAAATAAAGGCGGCGCCAATATACCTATTCAAATTTAGAAGATGTTTGTTTACGCCGCGGTTTCTGAATAGAAGTGCTACAGTTGCTGTTGAATAGCATCGTCAACAGTTTCCACATCAGAGATATCCTAATTGAAACGTATTAATCAGAGTTTTCAATAAATTGTGCCAGGCCAGTAAGCTTTCCAGTGCTTACATAACATCTGAAAGAGCTATTTGACAAGGTTCAGAAGAAGTAGTAAATATTCTGCATATAGTAGAAGGAGATGCAACGATCAGCTAACGAAGAATTGGTACTCAAATGGGCATTCCACAAAAAGGAGTAATAAACACACTCCACGAGCAAGACTTATATCATGTACAGAGAGTACAGAACCTAAAACCAGAAGATTATAGTAAACATATATGGAATTTTGTGGGTGGATAAATAATAGGCATCGTGTTGTATCGCGTATATTTTTACAGATGAAAGCAACAATCACCCGTGACGGTATTAATAATACTTGTGACTCTTATGTCTGATCAATCGAAAATCCCCACGGGACAGTTAAAAGTAATATTCAACATAAGTTTTCGGTAAACGAGTGGTGTGGGATGCTCGATAAATAGTTAATTGCCCCTCTAATTTCGAAAAATCGCCTCACAGGAGACCACCACTTCAATTTCTTACGAAATGAACTACAAGGACTACTGAAGGATGTTCTTGTAAACAATATAATGCACATGTATTATGAGCACGATGGAGCTCCTGTACATTTAAGATTTCCAGGGCGTTGGCTTGGTCGCGGTAGTCCTTTTAATTGGCCTCCAAGATCTCCAGACCTGACAGCACTAGTTTATTGTTTATGGGGCTGGTTTAAAAATGATGTATACAAAGTTATATTATATTTATTAGTAGAAATAAATTACCCCTAAAGAAAAATATTTACGTCGTCCTCATTGGACACAAAATATTATAAATCTTAAATTAAAATTTAGTTAGAACCAATGTTTCCTTTTACAAAAGTAATTTTCTTCTTATTTCGCCAAGAAGTAGCAATACATTAACATATCGAGAACTAACCGGAACTAAAACAATTCGCAGCACTGAACCCATTATAATCCGCATTTTGTAACAAACCCGGCCGTATATGTTTGGCTCACTTCGCCGTTAGCTATTTTAAGGAGAAAATGCCCTGTCAACGTCTTTTAAAGTTTGTGGCGCTGTGAATAGTCGGCAGACGCATAAAATAGGAATAGACGGATGGCTTTATCGTGCATTTGGTGTAGAATTAGTAATAAGTATAGTTCAGGTATCGGTATCGAGAACGTGACAATGGTAAACCTAATCTAAAACCCAACATTCTGTTTACTCACCTATGAAAAGTAACTACAAAATTGTGTTGCATATTTATAATAATAATAATAATAATAATAATAAATCGTCTTTATTAAACATGTACAAATCAGGCGAAGTTTAGCTACAATAGCTACTCCTAGCACTTAACCCAATTAGTACGTAGAAATCAATATAAATTTCTGAAATATCATATACATCATATATAAAGTAAGATTTTAAAATAATTATGCCAATGACAACCGTAACAATGAAAATTAAATAAAAGAGAAAACATTTCGTAGGTATAATAATATAAAGATAATACATACAACCCATTACCTAATTCAAACGATTTTATTCTTTACATATTTTTTAATATGGTATTTAAAAGAATCAAATGTTAAATTTAAAAACTTAATTATATGACTATTAAAAAATTTCGGTGGGCAATAAGAAAATGATTTTTTAAAAAAAGCTGATCTATGACGAGGAATGTGCATATAATGTCTGGAACGGATATTGGCATTATGAAGAGAGCTGCGTTGAGTTAATTTATTATATAAGTTTTTAGGTTTTTTTGTGGTTAAAAATTTATGGACAAAGCAACAAAAATGTACATGGCGTCTTTCTTCCATGGTTAACCAATTTAACTCAGCTATCTTCGCAGATATGTGATCATATTTCCGAAGACTGAACACGAATCTGGCACAATAATTCTGAATTTTTTGTATTCTGTGTTGTTGAAACCTGTCTAAAAATGTTCCGTTTAGGGAGTCACAATAGTTAAAACGTGAAAGGATCAACGATTCAGTACGTATTTTTTTAGTGAATTGCAGAGAACATGTCTTTGGGAATATAACATTTTTAAAACCGAAAAAGAGTTTTTTATTAAATGGTTAACATGCAAATCAAATTTTAAGTTAGAGTCAAAAAATACTCCTAAATTCTTTATATAGTTGACAATGTGATTTTTTAGGATTTAATGTTAAATTATGGAGAAATTTGACACTAGCTACTCATTTTAGTTAGTCTCCAAATAAAAAAATCACGAAATACTGAAATACAGCAATAATTTCACAAAACTGGTAAATACTCGAAACTCCAGAAAAAAGCTGTCAAATAGGAATAAAACATCGTCATGCCGAGTATTGCCGAGTCGATGCGGATGGCCACGAGAATGATGGACCTGGGCAAATCCCTTACTGCTACATTGTCATACTGCAAATATTTTTTAATGATTTAGATAATGCTATAAATTTCCCACATCATGATAATACTTTTAGTACCGTAATTTTGGCAAATCAAGTGTAGTGGCACTGGCATGTTGATTTACTTTCGACTAGAATTCGTTGATTCAAATACCTTTATTTGTTATTGTTGTATCTGTAGTAAGTAGATCATTGACCAATACTATGGTCAATAATATAATCTTAAGAAAATGCCTTAAATTGCAAGAAAAGTATTTATTTTTATAGGTACTCATAACCAAGAAACATTTTCAATCTTGGGACGGCGTAGTAGGACGTTACCAATTTTAGAACAACAACAACGATGTATACCTGTTTTGAATGAAATATGCCTTGGAATAAAAATTTGTTATTAGAAACTTAATATAAATATATATTAATATAATATAAAGCTTTAGATGTATGCGAAGTACTGCTGACAGCGCCCTCTGTAAGGTTCATCAAAACTGTTATCAGGTCTGAATTTTGCATCCCAAAAACCCTTACTCTCATATTTCGTGCACTGTCAACTTCGTATACTGATTACTTACTTTAAGAATTTGTGCTACCATTTTGTATAACCCCGGTATAATTTAGAAACCTAACGTTTTACGAATAAAAATCAGTATGACGTCAAAACAAGATCTATTCCCAATATAAACGCCCAGATTTGACGAAAAAAAACGTTTTCCCAGTATAGTGACTTATTGCTGGTACACCCTAATCTGGACTAAACGAGCTATACTTTTCTATTGATATCATAGAAATACACCTGGTGATATGTCATTAACGTTGCAAATAACGAGTAAATTCGACCCTTCCTCCACAAATTAAGGCATTTCGATAAAATTTCACGGATACCCAACAAAATTAATTTCCGTTATCTCCTTGGGTCCCCTTGTGTAATAAAGCTACACATTATAATATAGTGTATAGGGTACTGGATAAATTAGGTTAAGAAACTGGCCGAATATAAATTCTACTGAATTTGAGGCTCAGAGAATGGATGTATCGTTCATAGCCTATAAAAAGCAAACACATCAACAGAAGGAGTGATAAACCATTAGAAATAGTCTATGGAAGTGTTTTTAAATATTTTGTAACATAATTTTGTTTCTCCTAATTGAAATCTCTATGGGTATGATATTGGCCTACGTTATTACATATCGCAAAATCATAACCCTTAAAAGCTGTTGAATAATCTAATAGGCCATCAATCTTTCAACAATTTTTAAAGTAACTTTCAATCATAAAAGCTTATTGTTCTGCCAGGATTAGCATATATAATTCTCTTAAAAATAAAAACTTCAGAACTTAGTAGGTCATTTATTATTCACCTTTCCTTCATACCTAGGTCTCCTGTCAAGAGTAATAATTTATGGCAAGTGTGATTAGCTTATTGGTAAACTTTAAGGACATTTCTTTTACCTGTCATCATTGAACGTCGTCCTTATTGGCATAAAATGAACCTTAACCTTTATCTCCAAAAGGCAAACCTTGATGTGAAAAAAATATTTATATCGACAATGGCGTAAAACTCCTATCGCCAAAAATCATAGCATCTTTGTGAATACTCGAAACCAATGCAATCAATTTACCTATTTATGTATTTATTTATTTAAAAAGCAGACTTACTGGCGGAACTATTATCTCCACATTCAACAGTTAATTTTCAAGGAAAAACTCCACCGAACGTTCCCGCCTTAGAGTCAAGAATGCCCGAGATTGTATCTTCGGTAGCGTCCTGCTAAAATAATCTTGAAGAGTCTTGACATTGACAAAATTTCAGTCATTGTGATTAAGAGATACGCTGATGGCGTGATATTGGCATTTTGTAGGCTTTTTAATCGACAACAACAAAAAGGAAATATTTCCTACTTGCTGGAAAACTGCGCGAGTCCAGCCCATGCCCAAAATAGGTAAGAATACCTTGCTAAGAAGCGCATTGCTTTCGGTTGTATTAAAAGTTACGGAGAAAGCTATCAATGAAAAATTACCTGTACCTGAAAGCTTCAATATTATTAGTGACTTCCAGTATGGATCTAGATGAACAGAAGACCTTCTCGCTTATGTCACCCACGTTTGGAACCACGAAATAGAATGTGATGGATAGTCCTAGTGCTAGGGCTCATAACTAAAGGAAGACCATATAGAATGTCGGTTCCAATTTGTTCATGGCTGTCAAGCTTTCTTAAAGACAATGGCGATGAACAGATTTCTTACAGGCATGTTTATCGTCAATGCCGGAGGCCCTTAAGACTTCATAATGTCGCACATCCTCTTTTGACAACACATTAACGATCTTTTAGAAAAAACTAAAAATCCCATATATTATAGCTTTGCAAACGACACCACTTGTTTCGTCCTTTACTTTGGATGCACGAATATCGACCGCCAATGAATTTCTCTAATGAGATTCCCGTGGCTTCATCGACTCTTTTATTGAGTTTCAATTTGGATACTCATATCTCTTGGCATAGTCACGCTGCTTCAATTGCTAAGGCAGCCTCGCAGAGGCTTGGGATATTTTTTGGAACTAAGAACCTCTATACAACCCAACAGGTTATTGATGTTCTATAAAGCGCAAATTCTACCATCGCTGGAATACTGCTCACATATTTGAGACTCTGCACCTAAAAATACCTTGGGATTGCTCGATTCTATTCAAACAAAAGCAATTTACTTGATGAGTGACCATGATCTAACAAACAACTTAAAAAGCCTTGTACATCGAAGACAGGTTGGTGACTTGAGCCTCTTTTACAAATACTTCCATGGCAAGTGCTCAACTGAGGTTGCCGCCTTAATTCCACCCAGAGCAGTGCATGGTAGAAATACATGATGAGCCACTGCAGTCAACCCGTACGTGGTTCAGCTTAGTGTCTCTCTAATGACGCTGTTTAAAAAGTCTGTCATCTGGAGAACGTCAATATTCTGAAACGACCCCCCTGAGGCCGTGCTCCCCAAAGAGTATAGTCGCCAATTGAATCGTTTTCTGCGCACACACACCACCCGCAGAGCATCATTAAGGATTGATCCTGCAGTGCTATGCTTGATCATTAAAAAATAAATAAAATCTTACGATTTTATAAATACTGCAATACGTTCTGTCAAACAAGGGGGGTTATGCTTCCTAACAACCCTAGGGGCCCTTAAATAAAGGACACCTGTTTTCCCAGTACGCCAAGATATCCCTTCTGTTAATAAAATGGCCTTGCCAACGAAATCCCGAATGCCACATTAAGTTTCCTTGCCCCCGCATATCAGCTCTCACCCCTAAAAATGCATCAAGTGTTCTGCATAATTGCCGCTTCAAACTGACGTATGGTCTCGCAGCCCTTTAAATGAATTATTTTCAACATAGGGCTGCGGCTATTGTTGAGATATTCACGTCAGTAGTTTTTGCAGTACAGTTGATTGTTTTGAAGTATTGGGGAACTTATTAGGTAATTTGTGTTAATGTTAACTAAATTAATTGAAAGGAAGCCCTCAACTAATGGAAAATTATAGACCTATAAGTCTTCTACCATCATGTTCTGAATTATTTGAACTTTCAGAAAGAAGATATTTAATATATTAGAGTGCACAAATAGATTGGATATATTTTTAATTCTATCAGATTTAATAATAGTTTTAAACAGTATAAAAACAAAAGAAGATATTATAATTTGTTAAGAGCAGTAAGGTCTGAAGAATACGAAAAAAGACTAGGTTTAGCAGACAACAAAAGTAAATGTATGTGGAATATACAGGGTCTCTGTAAAAGGTCTTTACAAAAACCTACCACATATTCTTCAGACAAAAATTAGCCGATTTAAGTAAACTTACCTTAGCATAAAGTTGCTTAGTTTGGGCGCTAGACAACGCTGAAGTGACAAATTTTAAATCGTTTTTCTGGATTAATTCAAAAACTGCTCATACTATTTTTGCCGAAATTTGGTACGTTGGCACAGCTTTATGGGGCAAAAAACCCATGTCACATTTCTGATTAATATCAGTCCATGGGCGTGGAACCTGGGTTTTTTACTAACTGCTTGTTTCAGATTTCTATGCCAATGGAACAAGAGGGGTTTGGGCACAAAATTTAGGTGAACCAACTCATTTGCTACAAAAAAGGTACTCTTGATAAGACTCGATTCCCCTGAAGGTTTTCGAGAAACTTGCACTTTATTACTTAATACGTATTAGTTTTTACACAAAAAGAAAAAAATAACTAAATTATAAATAAAAATATCATAAAAATTGCTCTAAATGTCCACCATTTTTATGAATACAAAGATTTATACGTCGAAGAAAATTGAAACATACTCTTTGCAGAACTTGTTCATCGCCCTTAAGAATGTTTATTGCATCTTGAATACGTTGCCATAGTTGTTCTGCGTTATCTGCTGTAAACCACTGTCTTAAGATGCCCCCATAAGAAATAATCCAATGAATTTTAGTCCGGAGTACGTAGTGGCCAATTTACAGGAGCATTACCTCTATCAATCCATTAATTTGGGTACTGTTGATTCAAAAACTTCTAACATTTAATGCAAAATGTGGTGGAGCTCCATCGTGCATAAACCACATATCTCTCCGAAGTTGTAAAGGTAAATCTTCTAGCAAATCTGGCAGCGTATTTTCTAGATGTTGCAAATAAATTTCCCCGGTTAATCTTTGTGGAATAATGACAGGACCAACATGTGATTACCAATTATTCCAGCCCACACATTAATTCTAATCTCATTTTGAAAACGTTTTACCTTGAAAGCATGTGGATTTTTATCCGCATAAACATCTTCATGAAACATGCCTTATCGGTCAACAAAATATTGTTGGCAAAGTTGGGATTCTCTCTTTCTGCCTATGAACAAGCCGACTAAAAACCAGGCGCATTTCAGGATCATTAGGTAAAAAATCTTGAACTAGCATCTTATGGTATGGATATAGTAACTGTTCTTGAAATACTTCATGAACAATATCTTTAAACACTCCTATTTCCCTACCTAACCTCCTGGTGCTTATTTCTGGATCTTCTGCAACACGTTCTAAAATGTCTTCCTCGACTTCAGGAACCCTTACAAAACGCTCTCTTCCATTATCAATGGCTTTCAGGAACCCTGACAAAACGCTGTCTTCCATTATCAACGGCTTTAGGAGTAAGTTGGCCGTTTCCCGCAGGCGTCTTTCAACAGCAGCAAACGTCGGGTGGCTTGGTTTACGACGATTTGGAAACCTTTCGGAGTAGACTCTGACACATTCTCGACCATTTCCTTGGCAATACCCAAATACCAATATGATATTGGTATATTCTGCATTAGTGTATTGCACCGCCTTGATAATTCACGACAATTAAAGTTTTCTAGAAGTTAATGCAAGCAGATAAAATGATTGAACGTTAGCAACAATATTAAATGTTACAAATTTGACAATAATCTTATGTTGTCAGATGAAACTAATAATAACCAACAATAACAATCGTTTGTGAGGTCTAAATTCGTGTTGTACATACCTGAAAAATACCGTGAGAACAATGAAGAGGCTTTTTGTAGTAAATGAGTTGGTTTAATCTAAATTTTAAACTTAAACCTCTTATCTTCCATTGGCGTAGAAATCAAAAACAGAAAAAGTCTGTAAAACCCAAGTACTACGAGGTAAAAACTACTACGTATTAAGTAATAAAATGCAAATTTCTCTAAAACGGTCAGAGGAATCAATTCTTATTAAGAGTACCTTTTTTGTAGCAAATGAGTTGGTTCATCTGAATTTTGTGCCCAAACCCCTCTTGTTCCATTGGCATAGAAATCTGAAACAAGCAATTAGTAAAAAACCCAGGTTCTACGCCCATGGACTGATATTAATCAGAATTGTGACATTGGTTTTTTTGCCCCATAAAGCTATGCCAACGTACGAAATTTCGGCAAAATAGTATCAGCAGTTTTTGAATTAATCCCGAGAAACGATTTAAAAATTGTCACTTCAGCGCCGTCTAGCGCCCAAACTAAGCAGCTTTGTACTAAAATAAGTTTACTTAAATCGGCTAATTTTGGTCTGAAGAATTTGTGGTAGGTTTTTGTAAAGACCTTTTACAGAAATATCTGAGAATGATGACAACAACTATGATATTGGTTTTAAAAAACGATCCTAAAAAAATACCGGATCAGTATAATGACTACTTATTGTCCATAGTTCCTGAGTTACTAATAGAATTAGAAATTTGGCAAACCAGTTCTAAAATCAAATTAAATAACCAGTCATTGTTTTTAAGGCCAATTTCACCAAGTGAGCTGCGTGAGATGGCTCATAATGTAAACAGAGTTCTGCTATAGATAAAATACATACAAGCATTGTTAAATCATCAATTCCAGCAGTTAAAGAGGTTCTTTGTTATCTTATAAACAATTAGTTTAAGCAGGGCATTTGCATTAATAAAACATTTATATAAGAAAGGAAACCCTGAATTATTGGAAAATTATAAACCTATAAGTCTTGTGCCAACATTTACCAAATTGTTTGAATCGTCTTTTACATTTCATTAATAAATGTAAACTGTGTAATAATATACAACATGGATATATTGCACATCCCTTTGAAAACCATTGTAACTCAAAATTTTTAAATTTTACACGGGACCCAAAGGAAAATTCGAGTTAACACAATCTAAGTATTTAGTCCGTTTTTTGGTTTAGGCTATTGAATTTTCATTTTTATATTAAATGATGTACTCTACATCAATAAATATGTAAAGTATATTATATTTTTTATATTTTTTATAAATAACTCAGGTCAGTTTCTTTCAAAACTGTGACTTTATCTCTTTCTTTTTCTTCTCTGGATAATATTTTTTCTCTTAAATGTCCTTTATATTCATTTTTCAATAATTTCAAAACTAACCTGAACTAACCTGATTAGTGATCATTTGCTGTGTTGTACTGGAAGCACAAGCTACATTGGTCCTTTTTGGAGACAAAGAATGAAATATTAAATTTACGATTAAAAATGTCTGCATACATATGGTAGTTAACTGCCGGTTTGCCCTCAGATTTACACTCAAGCTGATAATCTCTGTGAATTCGGGCTATGGCTTTGCTTCCATCAATAAACCCTTTGGATGTTTGGGCTCTGAAGTAATGGCTCTCTATCCTGGGATTTTTAATATAATTTCTCACCCCATTCTTCAACTCTTCGCTTACCTTTCTGTGGTTTTTATGTTTCCCCCCATGTCTTCAGTTACTACCCCTGATGCATTTGTTTTGTCTCTAACAGTAAGAATAGTTGTGTCGTTTATGTCAAGCGCATTTTTGAAAAAAATTTATAAACCGTGGTTTCCTTGCCTTCCGGTAAGTGAAAATAGAAAGCGTAATTACATCTTCTTTCGGATCTCTGTCTATCAGATTAAACGTATTTGTTTGGGTGAATTAACTCTATATGTTCATATAGAAAATCGCGTTTCCAATTTATGTCACTAAGACCATAATAGTCATTAAATCGCTGATCTGCATTAACTTTAGTTGGGCACTGAAATTTGCATTTTATTATGCCACACGGATCTCTGACCTTTTTGGCAGGAATAACCTTTTTTAGTTTTGAGGTTGAAACGTACTCATTGCCCTGGTTTTTTAATTTTCTTGCCATTGTGTTTGCATAATTTTCATCATTTCGTTGTTTTTATTAACCCTTGTTGCAGTGTGTTGTTTTCAGTTTCAGTTGTTTCCTTTTTAGGTGCTCATTATTCAAGCTACTGCAAGTACTAGTTAAACTTAATGATGTTGATTCACTGTCACTACAAAAAGTTGGAGAACTTTCGTAATTAGGGTCTTTAATGCTATCGTCGTCGTCTTCGCTGTACTCAGACCTGCTTACACGGCGAACTCTCTTGGAGGTGGAGGGTACTGGAGATCTACTTTGTAACGGAATATTTTCTTGTTGCGCATCGGTAAATGCTAATCCAACTCTCTCGTCTTGAGATTTAACAGAAAGTGCAGAGGTGTCAACATTTTCGGGATATAAATTGGAAGTGCCGGATAAGTTTTCTTCATATTCGTTTCTTATATTCTGTTCGGGACTAGTCAAATATTTCAGGAATTGAGAATTATTATCATGTGCATTTTCGGGTTGGACGTGAGATATTAGTGTGCAATCGTAATTAGAGCGCTGAGTGGATGTACCATCATTTAGGGAGCAGGGAAGTGTGATATTCTTTTGTTTACTAGACTCTTTACAAGCATTTATAATTCTCCGAGTTCTCGCATTAATATGTTGTCCAAACATGTTCTGAAAGAAGTTTGTTTTTGTAAATTCGTAAAGATAGCAGAAAACTGGATAAATAAACTAATAATGACAATATAATTCATGTATTCTGCAGTCAGATAAAAATTTGTTCCTACGTCTAATTGTGGTAGAAATAGTTTTTAGTGCCCTCAAAAGAAATTATGTTTATTAATAAAGAGTGTTATTTGAAAATAGGTAGTTTTTCATCGAAACAAAACAGTTAAAGATATTCCTTTTTTCTAAAAAAACAGTATTAACTCAAAATAATACATACTGATATTAACGACTGTAAAACAATACAGTATTATCTTGAAATAATATAATATTATATATTATATAGTTTTTATTATATTTTTATTTAAAATATAAATATTACTTAAAAAACTGTGGTAACTCAAAATAATACACTTTTCAAATTAAAATCTATATTTTACTTACCTATATTTTTAGAAATTAATAGAATTAATCTAAATTAGTACACTTTTCTAACCAAATAACGAAAAAATATATTAACCAGTTACCAACAATTTCGAGTTAGTACACTTTTCAACCGTCACGTACATGTGCACATACATCAAGCCTTGATGTAATACTGTTTTCAACGGGACACGAGTCACAGCTTGAAAGTGCGTAGTACCATCTATCGAAGAAATACTCGATTAACTTTAATACTTTCTTGTACGATGAAAAGAAGTACCTAAAGGGCTTTGTTCCTGTCAGAAAATGCAAAACAATTTTTTTCTGCTTAATGCGGTTTTCAAAGGGAAGTGCGATATTAGGACTGACAAATCGACACACGCTGCTATTTTTCAATTTACCATAAAAATATTAGGTTTTATGTCATCTAGCCATGGATATATGTTTGGATTTGTCTAGAGCATATGACTATATTGATCCAACAATATTACTTAAAAAATTAGTACTTTACGGTGTTAGAGGAAAGCAATAGGCACCAGTCAAAGACTATGAGAATCATAATATAGTAACCCTGATATCGTCACTCTATAAGCCGTAATTTCTAATGCATACGTTTTCCCGGCTCCTCATTTTAATTTCCTACATTTTCAGAAAATCGTTCGAGATGAAAAAAAAATGTGAAAAAGAGGAGTAGCTTGTCGATTTTCACAATATCTGTCACTACCTGCTATTTTCGGAGTTTTCTCGAATTTGGAGAGCAGGAAACACGCATCGCTTTTGAAAATTGTTCATGCCATCGACAATTCTTATCGAAGGAACAGCACCATCACAAAGTTTACGTTTATCATTATATTTAGGTTCAATAAAATCCGCCCGTCGAAAATGTCTACTGCAAAGTCGACTGCAGGTATTCAAGTTTACACTGCACACTGTGGATAGGTATTTGTAACAATTTATCTAGTTTTCCTTCATCTTTATAAAAATTATATAGCATAGTACATATAATCTCGATATTTACCAAACTATGAGATGAAATTATTGCTTCTGCATTTTTTATATCCAAAAAAAAATGGAGTTCTGAAAAATACACATTTCTTTATAGAAAAGCCTCTAAGAATGTTGGCGTGTGGGCGATCATATTGAATAGAAGGCTGATCCGATTTTTTTGAAGGTATTTTTAATTCGATGAACGAATCATTAGTCGTAATCTCACAAAATAAAAATATTCTGCCAAATTAAATAAGTCCTCAACAATATTCAATACGTAGTTGTAGGTAACAAATAAATGCACCTCGGCATAATTTTATTAATATCTAAACACCTGCAAAAATATTGTGACGGTTTTAGATAACCGTTAAAATCGGTATATTTCACAAAATAAATCAACGGTTCTAGAAATTATTAATTTCTCGAGTTAAGACAAAAGGCGGGGAACCTTGGCATTGTGCTTGATAAGGAAATACATTTTGATATACATATCAACAATTTGGTTGTGAATTGTTACCAAATATTGGGTTTATCAAAAGACAGGCTGAATATTAAAAAAATGCAAAATCATACATTTCTCTGTGTACAGCACACCAAATTTTGCTTGTATAATATGGAGTCCCGTATGCTCCATTTACAAAAATAGAATCGAAAGAGTACAAAATGGATTTTTAAACTGCCTACAAGCAGAATTTAAATGTTATTGCCACCAATATAAATGAACGGCGGATTCATTTAGGTGTGTTTAAACTGAAAAACAAAAGGAAGTTTTCGATCTAACATTGTACCCATGTTCAAGTTCCTTAATAATAAAGTGGACTGCAAGACTTGCTGCAGAATGTTACCTTCAATATTTCGTCTCGCCGACTAAGAACTAATTACCTTCTTATATACCTTTTAGACATACAAATAGATCTCACTTCTCCCCTTTTGTGCAGAGTGATGAGACGTGAATATTTATTAGTCAAACTTAAGTCTTGATGCCTTTCTTCAATCCTAAAATGCGCTGAGGAGTGTATTGAGGAGAGCTCTTTGACAGTAGGTAATTAACTGATAATAAACTAATAATTAATATTTTACGTTTTTTTTTTTTTATGATAAGGCACAGCACTACAGGATAAATCCTTTATGGCGCTCTAGGAGCGGTGCGTGTACGCAATATTAATTTCTTTCGCATTCCTTATTTTTTATTTTCCTTTGTTTCTTTATGTTAAGGCTTCCACACACCGACGCGGCCACGATTACGGTAGCGGTGGCGGCCGCGGAGGCGGCCAATCTAAACACATAGAAATAAATTAATAAAATCAGACCAGCGCGGGCAGGTCTAGATCAAGCGGCCTATAGAGCAGCGTTCTAATATGCGGTGACGGTCAAATACAACGTGTCAACTTTGACTGCGAGATGTGACAGTAGTAATGGCAAATAATGTAATAAAATTATTAATAGAATATTTCAAATTGTATCCCCATACTTTTTGATTTAAGCCATCCAAATTATAAAAATATAAGGGCTAAAAACAAAGTGTGGGACAAAGAGCAAATAGTAACAAAGTCTCTTCTTCCACACCGTCTATCATAATAGCAAATAATAGAAATAAAAATGAAACCTAAACGTTTAAAAATATATTTTCGTATACATAAAATCTGTAAACGGCAACTGCCTTACAGCTCCACTCACCGCTTTGGTGTGAATACGCGCGATCGCTTATATGATTGCCACCGCGGCCGCCACCGCTACCGTGGCCGTGGCCGCGTCGGTGTGTGTAAGCCTTTAATCTTGTTTTAAGCTGAATATTAATTGATTTGTGAAAATGTAAGTATGTACAATTGTTAAGTGGATGATATTGTGGGCCCTATGGTATTGTATCCCCCAATAAATAAAACAAATAAATTATGCTCTGACACTGATAATAATGTATGTAATATAGCCAAAAATTAAAACTTTAGAACTTGACAGTTACCTTATACCTGGGCGACATTTTAAAGGTAATAATTCAGGACATACGTCACTGATTTCAGGGTAAACCTTAAGGACGTTCTTTTTTTTTGCAAAAGGAACCAGTAACGAAAAGATTCTTGGGCCAACAGATCATGGATATTGTAAGCCTGATTTCTAAAATTAAATTTGTTTTACAGTTTTAGCGATTTCATGTCAAGCGTTTCTATAACGCCTCGCGTATAGTGGCACGAAGACACCTATAAGGGAAGAATATAGCTACGGGCTTTTTGATTATAGACTCTTGAAGCTCGTAATCACCCCTCGCCTCGTTAAAATGCGTATTATTTTCACTCGTAAAGGACATTTTCGCACTCGGGTAACAAAGAACTAATTTTATTAGAAATTTTGTTTCTTATTTTTATATCTTTATTGCCTTTTACTCAGTAGTATCCATAGGCATCGTAACTATAGATCCGACACGCCATTCATAAATGTTATAAAATTGTGATGCCAAAATCGTTTGTGGGCGAGACGCTGTAAGGAGATAGGTGGGGCCGAGAGTGGGGATTACGCTGACTTTACATATGCATGCGACAAAACCCAGGAAAACAACATCCGCTATGCCACCGTATATGCCGAGTATTGTCGAGTCGATGCGGATGGCCACGAAAATGATGAAATCTGGGCGGATCCGTTATTGCTGCGTTGCCATACTACAGATTTTTTACAAGACTTTAGGCAATGTTATAATATATTTCCCACATCATATTAATCTAGTTAATCATAGAAGTTAATACTTTTAACAGAGTAAGCCCAGAAAACTACGTTTTCTGTGGCGTAAGTCTGGCAAACCAAGTGGATGATTTACTTTACACTGGAATATAATGATGACATCACGTTTATTTGTTATTGTTCGGACTAATAGTTACGATGTCTATGGTAGTATCCTGTATCATTGCAGCGTTTTCATTATGCTCAGGATGTTGTGAAAATGGTGTGTTAATGAGTGATGCATGTAAAAGACAAAACACTTTTGAGCGAAATTCGACGTTTTGGTAATAAATGTGGCCATATTTATATTTTCAAAAAATCGGCCATGAAAGAGGCAAAAAACGTAAATAGCCGACCCACTATAATAACATTAGATTTAAGAAATTTAATATTATCAAGATACAGGGTTTTTCACTTACAACTCCGAAGGCATACATCTCGAAAACAAATGGAAATATTTTGATTTCGTAAAAAGCAGTCGTTAGGTAGAACCACTTTACATCTTTTCAAAAGAAAAAAAAATTAGTTCAAACAGTTCTCGTCAATTTCATTCAAATTTTCATTTATCGTGCGTCTACGTTCGGAAAAATCTCCTTAAGGCGACGACATTTGCCCACGTAGAGGATAAAATAGGGGCAGAGCCATCTTCCAGAAATTTAAAGCAAGCCATGCACATATTATGTTGTGGCAATAAAAAATAAATCTGTCAAATGAATAAGTTATAAAAATTCGCACAAAAAAGGTCAAGTAAAATTTTATAATAAATGTTTTTAAATATATCTATTAAATGTGTTTCAAAAAAACACAATATTTGAAAATACATATCGGCAAAACTACAAATTTCTTTAAATATAAATAATGTTTAATTTTTGTCACAAAGTAATATATCGGATATTCTATTCAAGATATCAAAGAAAAGTTTGTACAAAAATTGTAGGGTATAAGCAAATATAAACTCTAAAATTGTTTTGAAGTATACAGAGTTGTCCAAAAAAGCGGTACAATAAAAGGATACATTCTTTTAAATGCAACACACTATATAATTTAGCATTTTCGGATTCCACACGAAATTGTTCATTTGACGTTATTTTTGGTTTTCGAATTTTTTAAAACGTTGCCAAATAAAATAAAAAATTCCAAAAATTTTAGGAAAAACGTAATGTCATAAAATGATATGTATTTTCTTAATTAGAAAATCTAAAATACAAAAAGTCTTGCAAACTCGAAGTATAGGGTTAGAAGAACTATATAAAATAAGTGAGGAATGGAACACAAAGTCTGCTCGACTAATTTAATAAAAAGTTCAGATCAACTTCCCAAACATGTTTCGAAGGTATAAACCTTCATCTTCAGTGGGTAATTATTAAGATGTTATTTATGAAGAGACCAATGACATTGTTAAATTTATTTAAACTGAAAAAGGAAGGAAAATAGGAAAAAGGAATATAAAATAATAAAGTGGTCGAATTTTTGTACAAGATATTTATTAGACTTATCCTATAGACAGTTTAACTCCCTTTCACCTATTTTCAATACTTTTGCCAATATTTCGATTTTTACTTAAATTTTCGTAAAAAAAACTGTTATTTTCTTTTTTCTAGTTAGCCATGACCCGGAATTGTATGTGATTTTGCCATATTTCTTAGAGGTTAGAGTAACAGGTGGGGTATATTTGGACTTCTTACAAAATCACTTGCCACAATTATTTGTCCATGTTCCACATGAACTTATGGGGCACCCGTTCACTGTACAAGCAAATTATTGGTCATTTAGATGAAGCTTATGGTGAGCGATGGATAGGAACACACGGAACAGAACACCCAGGTCCCCAGATCTAACAAAAATGGATTTTCGTATTTGGGTATACGTGTATACTACATATAATATTTTTTCTTCAACAGGAGAGGATATGAGAACCAGAATCAGAAATTGTTTTCAAAATATTACAGTGAAAATGTGTAGGAACCTAAATTGATCAGTTTATAGACGTGTTGAATTGTCTATAAAAGTAAATGGGGGTCACTTCGAACATTTGTAGGGATAACTAGGAATAAGATCGTACCCTTTCGCAGTCTTGGCAAAGTGTATTATTGTATGGGCTAGTTTAAGTTATTTCAAACGGATGTTAAAAATTGTAATTATTGCATTTGTTATGGTCTTCTGGGTCATGGCTATCTAGAAAAAGGAAAATCGCAGTTTCGATCGAAATATAGGTATAGGGACGACTTAATAAGAATAATAGACAATTAAAATCTCTATAGAATGAGCCTAATAAATATAGGGTGTGGTATTTGAACAAACAGAGTTATTGTATTCTAAAATTTTCTATATTCGGATGTCAACAGAAAACACCCTGTACAAAAATTCGACCACTTTATTGTTTTAAATAGTTCATACTTTGAGTTTGCAAGACATTTTGTATTTTAGATTTTCTAATTAAGAAAATACAGATTATTTTATAGCACTATGTTTTTTTTTTAATTTTTAGAATTTTTCATTTTGTTTGGCAACGTCGTAAAAAATTTAAAAACCAAATACAGCGTCAAATGGATAATTTCGTAGGGAATCTGCAAATGATAAAATATATAGGGTATTACATTTAAAAAAATTAATATTTGTGTTGTTCCACTTTCTTGGACTACTATGTAAACTTCAAAATAATTTTAGAATATATATTAGCCTAAACCGTACAACTTTTGTAAAAACTTTTTTTTGATTTGATCCTAAACAGAAGAGCCGATATATTACTTTGTCACACAAATGGGCCACCCTGTATGTATTTTTTATATTTCGATTTTCAAAAGTCACAATATTTTATAAATGTTGAGCGTATGTTGACAATACTTCCACAACAATTAATATTTTATGGATATTGCCTTAATATTTTGTCAATATTGGGTGCTACTAGGGTAGTGGCTTTCTGGAACCTTCAATTCGTCCGATTCTATTTCACAAAGTGCATGTATTGTCATGGGTTTGTCCACGTACTTCCATTCTGCGCTTCGAGTAAATCGCCTTATTTGCTTAGTTTCGCGTTTTTATGTAACATCGTTAAGCCTAGCTCTTGTATTTTCCTAATCCGTCCTTTGGTATTATAAAAAAAAATGTTTTGGTTATGTTGGCAACATTGTTTGTTCGTCATTTGGTAAAAAATTATTTTGGAAGGCTGTCTCCTATTTACCTTTCCACCAGACGGAAGGATACCCTTTTAGCCTCTTTAATTTTACCGTCGATTTTGTTGTTTTTTCTATTAGAATTAAGTGGGTAGTTTTTTCTTTTTATTTTGTTTGTAGGGGTTTACCATCAGGTTCACCCGGTTTACCACGGTTGTCTGTTTTTGTCTAAAAGTTTAGGAAAACTTTCTTAGTGATTTATTATACAGAGTGGCAACAAAGTCGCGCATAATGCCTGTATTTTTTGAATTATCTCGTATACGAAAAAGTGACCTTTATGAAAGTTGTTCAATAAATAATTATTCCCCGCATTTCTATCTGGAGACCAACTTACTTTTTTTAAATGGAACACCCTGCAGATGATTGCATATTTGGATTCTACTGGGAAAACTCTTTGTATTTCAAATTTTCACTTATTATTATTATTATTCCTCCCTAATACCCACCAGTTGAGTAAAGGTGTTTTCATGACAGCGACCTAAGAGGTGTCAATTTTGACTTCCTGTTTAATTTTTTGTTGTTTGATTTCTAATTTGTTTACACTATGGTTTATCTGAATGATAAACAACGAGTTGAAATTTTAATAATAAACGGTTACAGAAATATGAAAAGATCGCAAGATCAGGTTTGTCAACTCCCTAATGAATTCTATCCAAATAGGCCTCCAATAAATCAGTCAACGGTATGTCGAGTGGTAAAGAAATTTTGAGAAACAGGCAGTGTTAGGGAAGCCACTAGATCAGGTCGACCTAAAACAGCAACCGGGAAGACAAAGCTTTGGATATCATGCTCTCAATACAATACATAAAAATCCAACATAATCATTCAGGCCAATGGCAATGGATTTTAATATGTCTCATCAGTCAGTGAAAAATTTGTTTAAGCAGGAGAAGTTGCATCCCTACAAGATTAAGTTGGTGCACGAGTTAAACGAGGACGATTTTAATAGAATAGCTGAATTTTGTGAGCTGATGATGGAAAGATGCAATAACGATAATAACTTCGCAACAAATATCATTTTCTCGGATGAAGCTACTTTCCATTCAAATGGCATTGTTAATAGGCAAAATTATCGTTATTGGTCTGCTGAGAATACTCACTGGTTCTAGGAAGGCCATACTCTAAGCCCGAAAAAGTTAATGTTTGAACGGGCATAGTTGGTAGACATATTAAGGGACCTTTTTTTATGGATTGTTATTTGAATGACGAAAAATAACTGGACCTCCTCAGGAATCACATAATTCCTTCTTTCAGAATGGTTTTACAAGGTGTAAATAATGACATAAACGAACAGGGTTCCAGCAAAATAGAGCTGCGCATTATGCGTCAAATGTTAGACAATACATAAGCAACAATTTCCAGGACGTTGGATACGCAGAAGAGGTACTATTGACTGGCCAGCGCGATCCCCGGACTTTACCCCGCTCGACTTCTTTTTGTGGGGCACTTAAAGGACAAAGTCTACGTTAACCGTCCAAATGACAGAATCTTAAAAAGTCAGAATTAGTGCTGAAATTCCGGCCATTCCAGAGGACTTTCTATGAAACGTTGTAGACGGGTTTAGAGATCGACTGGCGCTCTGCTTAGCAGAAAATGGTGGTCATTTTGAACACCTGATCCACTGAAAAGGTTTATTATTCCGATGTTAAGTTGTTCAATGTTCTAGGCTATTTATTTTGTAATTATAAAGTTTGTTATAATTTTAAATAAATAAAAATTTGAAATACAAAAAATTCAGAGTTTTCCCAGTAAAATCCAAATACGCAATTATATGGAGGATGTTCCATTTAGAAAAGATAAGTTGATCTTTATGGCAAACAAACTAGAAATGACAGAAAAAATTCATGAAGGTAGAAATGTGGGGAATAATTTACTGAACAACTTTCATAAAGGTCACTTTTCGTATAAGAGATTATTCAAAAGTTACAGGGGCGCTATTCTCGAATGTATTCGCATACGAAAATTTGCCGAAATCTTCAATTATTCGAACGAAAACAAAAAATTGCATTCTCGAACATGCGAGTTTCTGTCGTATGCGAGTTATTCAGACGGATTTCGATCGTCTGCCTCAAGCCTTGCGAAACTGAAATTTCGCATACGGATGATCGTTTTTAACCTCACAAAAGTGACACTGGTGACGTTCTCGGTCGGAAATCTCGGATAGTTCAAGATTTTGTCGACTTTAATTTATGTTTCTCTTTGTCTAGACTGTAGTTAAAATTTAGATCGAAAATAGTAGTGATAGTTAAATTTTAATAATTAATTACCAATTATGAACGACCTTAATGATAGAATTTAAATTTGAGGCAATCTCTTTCCATAAATGCTGACCTTTTTTTTAAGTAACATCCTTAGTAAATTTAGAACTTTTAAGTTTAGGATGGTCTTCAATAAATTGAACTAACGTCCTTTTTGTTCTTTCGTTAAACTGCTGCCTGTTCTTGACTCCATATTAGGTATTTTAATAACAGAAAAACAAACGCTTGACTGACATGAAAAATATAAATATTTATAATGTTGGTTAACCGCCGTTTTCTTCTTCCTTTTGCCGTTCAGTTAAAATTTTCTGTCTTTAACTATGTGGGCTACTGGCACTTGGTCAAACGCGTTGTTGCCAATGCTTTCCATTCGAATAAGACATCCGCAATCGAAATATATTTCGAAGGATGCTCGAGAATAATATTTGACGTTCGTATGCGAAAATGATAAACGAAAAATGATCGTATACGGACTTTATTCGAATTACTTCGAGAATTGGGCCCCAGGCATCATGCGCGACTTTTTTGCCACTCTGTATGTTTTTTAATATTCTTAGGTATTCGTTAAATTATCATGGTTTAGTCTCAATAGACCCTAGGTAAGCCTTTACGATGGAGGGCAGGAAGTAACTAGGTCCTAATTTTTTTTTTGACCTCACGACTTCATTATAACAGCAATACCTCTAACAGTCGTTCACCTTCTCGAAATGTTATTAACATTGCGTATTATCTGTCTTTTAGACGGTTCAGAAGTTTTATCCAGGTCATATTTCTTTCTTTCTGCCATATATTTACATTTAAATATCTCCTTTCCTTACCTTGATATTACAAGTGCAATTTAAATTGTTGTAAAATACAAGGTATCTAAATAAACAGTCTGTACATGCCGCCCTCTATTAACCGTTTAGGTAATCCAATAAAAATTTAATAGTTTTCAAGATATCGCCGTCTAAATTATGACTTCTATTGTACCTTGACAGGTTGTTGCGTGGAGCATTTTAAAGGAAAATAGGCAACACCAATAAATGTCAGCTTGTGGCTTGGGCCAAGCTAATCGACGTCCGAGTCCGAAATTTATTACTTCCGAAAAATGGCATTTTGGGGTGGAAAATAAAAGGCCAGAACAGCCATTTTCTCTAAGATAGAGCCATTAGATCGTTGCAATCGCCCTATCAAAGTGAAGCAAGGGACATTTTTCAAATCTTGAATAACATCGGGATTTAGTAGCATAGTATCCCACTTCTGACCGTTCTATAATCTGTGTCATTTCACAAAATACACTACATATCCTTCAGCGTAATATCAAATGGTAAATAGACAATCAAGCTGCAAATCAAGTATTTGATTATCTAGCAAAGTGCATTGCCTAATCAACTGTTTAATCTGATTCACTCCGATTAAAATTATCGATTTTGACCACGGAGGTCAAGCTTTTGGTTTGTTTGTTTACTTTCGACGTTGCTTTGTGGCATTTCGCCTCTGGTGATATCTGTAGTAAACAATTACGCTTTGTACAACACTCTGTTTGCTAAAGGTGATTTACACAGAGATGTTATGTAGTTTTGTTTTAAAGTACTTAGTGTTACTAAATAGTTTTATTTCGTCTTTAAGGCGTCATTTATGAAAATAATTAATTACATTATGAGTAAGATAGAAAGGAATATGTCAACATTAGGACATGCATGCAAGGGTTGCCGTTTTTGGACCTCAATTTAAATAATTATTCCATAATTTCTTTGAATTTGATTGCGATTGAAAGCTCTGAAAATATTTTCTGTTTGCTGGAAGATTTATTTACAAAAATATATGTTTTGTTTACATTTCGTACTTTTTAAAAGTTGGAATATGTCACTTTTTTAACTTTCACTTCGCCGACGGGAGGAAAGTTTGCTTTTTTCCTGTGAACGGGAAATGAAAAAAAAATTATTAAAAAATACCGTCTAAACCTTGGTCAATGTAGGTATACCATGATAAAATGCGTGTTAGATTTTATTCTAATAAAATGCTGTTTTATTTACGACTTTGTTAATATAAAACTTTTTAAAATTATAGGGTGTTTCAGAAGTACGGTACCTAACCTAACGGAGTGATTCCTTATGATATTCTAGTTCAAGTCCATGTAAATATGTGCCCGGAATTGCCTCGTTTTTGATATACAGGGTGTTAAATCTTTCTAAAAATCGGTTTTTCATAATTTCTTTAAATATGCCTCCATCAATTTTATTAAAACTTGGTACCGTTATTCATAATGACAAGGGGCTTAATTAGCCCTGACTAGACTAAATTTATTAAGTCCAGTGGCATCCTGAGGAACACCTTAACTAATATTATTGACAAAAAAATGTACGCCACTGACCTCTTCTAATTTTAATATTATTTCTTAGATTCACCAGCCAATAATACAACTTTTTTGATCCCTCAGCTGTTTTCGTAGCTTGCCTCGTATTTGGGAGAAAAAAAAACACTTTGTATTTCAAAGTTAACTAAAATATGAGGCAAATGTAAGTTTTGATGTCTAATTTACCTGTTTTGTCAATAACAACCCAATGAGCAAAATGTGGACTCTTTTAAGGAATAATTACGTAACTGTACCAGATCTTTGTGCCTAACAGCACCCATTTGTGTCAAAACTTGAACCTCTATGTGCCTTTTATATGTGGGAAGTGAAGCACGATGGCACAACACATTTAAGGACAAATGTGGGAATTATTCCGATACTTGTGCCTTTTCTGTCAACTGCTTAATTGACACATTGCCGACACAATTGCGAAAATATGCCTGCTGTAAACCCGTAATTGTCTGCCACAATTCCTCCTAAATTATTTTAAAAATGATGAGGTGAACTGCTTTACACAAGTTAGGAATTATTTTTATACTTAATGTTTCTTTAGAGTACCGCATGCATTCCGTTGTAATTATTGTGCTTTACATCGGCCCAGAGTTGATGTGTATATTATATACACCATATGATGATGAATAATATTAAATATACTACTTATAATATAATAATATGACTTTTTCAAATACAAAATAATTTTTACTTGCGACGACAGCTGTTCCGTCTACTTTTTTTGTATACTTACAATAGTTAAAAGGGCCTTTATATATAAGAAAAATCTTAAAAAAAAAACATTAAAAAAATATTAATAATTTTAAAATTTTTAAATTTTGGCCAATAAAAACGTTTAATAAGTAATATTTAAACTTGGTTTATTTAAATTAATTATAATTTTTATTTTAATATTAACTAACTTGGCGTTTTATCTTATGGGTTAAAAAAAATAATACAGGAAATATGGCGATTACACGCAAAATTCCTTAATTGTTGCCCATATGTGTAAAACTGCGAAATCTGGGTAATGCGGGACGCACCTTATTCTCGGTGTCACATAATTCCTACTATTCGTTAATAATAACACAAAAAGGGAATCTTGCGTCACACAATTCCTACTATTCTTTATTAATAACACAAAAAGGGAAACTTTTGACACAATTCCCCAATTTGTGTGCTTACTATAAATTGCGGAAATATTGGCAACGCGCTTCCCAATTTTTACCTTATTTGTAACATGTCTTAACGCGTCAACCCTGACATCTGCCTATATGCCGGCATTTGGTGTTTGCGTGGTGGCCGGTCGTGACAATATTATTTACTTGATTATTATCAAAAAAGTAGTTCAAATATGTCTTTTACTTTAATATCCACCCTAGAAAAACAACGTCTAAGGTCAGGCAAATATTTAAAATTTTTATGAGGTTTAAGTAACCATTAACAGCGCGATTGGAAATTTTAAATGAAAGAATCCATTTTTTCAGCTCTTTCAGAAATAAAACATTTTGACTAATATTAATTCCATCAGTTTCTGCTGAATCTGATTCATCTGAAAAATATCCACCAAGTTCAGCTTCAAATTCATTTTTATCTTCTTGATATCTAGAAGTTTTACCACTATCCAGTACACTAGAAACCGTTTTACTCGGTTCATTTAAACATGAAGGTAGACAACCATCGCTTACACCGGTCGCCGATCTATTCAGAGCACTACTACGTAATTTCTCATCTGGTTGGTCCTTTCCTGCCATTCCTGTGTTATAGAGACTTGGTTCTTTAATTTCGAATAAACCTTCAGTGATTGAAATTCAGTTTTCCCACATTCTCTCTTTTTATTACTTTATTGGAATCACTGTGAGTACTGGATAGAACCGGATCACTAAACACGGTACCCAAAACACTTTTAGGCAATAATGGAGTAGAATTATTATTTGAACAAAATTATCAAATTTTCTAATCAACCCGCAGTTAAAAGTTCTTTTAACGTCTCAAAGTACGGCAATAAATAATAATGAAAACATAACCAATAAATTACACCTGAAAAAATTCTTACTATGTGTTAAATCAAAATATTTTGTGTTAATATAGGATAATAGTGGTGCAAATGCCTTTATTGTGACATGCAGATTGCGCATGTGTGCCTTTAGACAAATCTTAGTAAACATTTCTACTTTGCGTTACCTACAAATTTACAATGTGGTTGCAGCAACAAAAGCCCTACAATGTGGGACACCACTCATTCCAAAATTACGTGTTTGTATCTTT
This sequence comes from Polydrusus tereticollis, assembly GCA_963920685.1. Classification (NCBI taxonomy): domain Eukaryota; kingdom Metazoa; phylum Arthropoda; class Insecta; order Coleoptera; family Curculionidae; genus Polydrusus; species Polydrusus tereticollis. The sequence continues at coordinate 36,484,958 of OY987331.1, forward strand.
GATCGACACAAACACAGTTTCGGCATATTTTTAACACTATTGCCATACCGTTTTACTCCTCAATTGTATGTAAGAATGCCTTGAGTATAAACACAATTCCTACACCGTATAAAAGAACACACAATTCCTTTTTGATGCCAAATTACAAACAAGCTATGACGTCACTCAATATTTTGTGTGCATTTTAACACAACAAAAAGGAAGTGCTACTAAACAACGACGTTGCCAATGACACATTTCCTTTTAAGGAATAAAATGCTCACTGGGAAGTCAAAAATGAATAACTTTACTAACGCTGAAATGGCCCAGATGCATTTTAATTATGGCCTAGCACATGGAAATGCTGAAGAAGCTCGGCGAATTTATCGAGGACGTTATTCAAGCAGAGTACTGCTATGTGCCAAAACATTTAGACAGCTCCATGCAAGATTGAGTGAGACTGGGAGTTTTAAACGTAGTACGGTACTTCGAAAGATAGAAGATGATCCTTCAACCAGGAAGGTAGCAGTGCAACTTTAAACAAGTGCAACAACTGTTTGGAGGGTTTTTGCACCTTTATCAACTATATTTATATTATATTCAACGTGTGCCAGCTCTCTGTTTCCCTATGATTTTTAGTCAAGGTTTGATTTTAGTAGTAGGTGGTTGATTGGTTTTCCAAGAGAAGCAATTATGAATTTTCATAACGAACATTGTTGGGTGGACGATTATCCTCATAAAATTAGAGAAAGTAGTTTTCAGCAACAATTTTCAGCGAATGTATGGGAGGGATCATCTTATTGGACCATATTTTGTACCACCTCGATTGAATGGAAACTCCTACGCGCAGTTTCTATCTGAAGAACTTGAAGTGCTGTTAGACGGCGTACCTTTACAATTAAGAACTAATATGTGGTTCATGCACAATGGCATCCGAGCTCATTTTAGCTTTGTTGCTCGTCAATACCTCGACAACACTTTTCCTAATTGCTGGATTGGACACGCAGGTCCCAAAGGGTGGCCAGCTCGCAGTCCCGATTTAAATCCTCTAAACTGTTATTTATGGGCTCACCTAAAGTCTATTGTATGCAAGACGCCTGTGTACTAGATGAGAATGACTTAAGAATTCGAATTATTGAAATTTTCCATGCGATACGAAATAATGCAGGCATTATTGAACGTGTAAGAGAATCAATGGTGAGACGATTGCAATCTAATTTTATTTTTAATTCAAATGTTTTAATTAACTTTTTTAGAATACATAGGTATTTTTTTGTCCATGCAATAAAGTGGTTTATATTTTTTCTCTCAAAAACGAAGTAAGATACGAAAACAACTCAAGAAACAGAAAAGTTGTACCATTAGTTGGTAAATTCGAAAAAAAATTAAAATTAGAAAAAAGTCAGTGGCGTACATTTTTTTGAATAATATTCGTTAAAGTATTCCCCGGGACGCCACTGGACTAAATAAATATAATTTTGTTATGGCTAATTAAGTCCCTTATCATTATGAATAACGGTACCAAATTTGAATAAAATTGGGGGAGTTATATTTAAAAAAATTATATCATAGGGAATCATCCCCTTAGGTTAGGAACCGTACTTCTGAAACACCCTTTATAATCTGCCAACATTTAGTTACATTAAATAAAATTGAAATTGCGAAATAAGCTAACAAATCAATATTTATTAAAATTAATGTTAATTTTGACTTATTATATGCCTTAATAGATATAGCTAAACCAACTATTTCTTGATTTTTTTCCTCTCGTGTTGTTATTGTTGTGTGCTAAAGTAATTTTTGGGCTGAGACTGGTATAAGACGTCGATGAATTGGAGAACATTTTTTCTGTTTTGAGTTGGTTGTCCAAAGATGAATCGGACTTATCATTCAGCGACAATGCTTGAGTTCCACTCGCCTAAATGTTTAAGCTGTAAAATATCTGCTCCGCTGTTAGCAAGTAATGTAGCAACCATTCGTCAACATGAGTGTCCTGTAAACCTTTCTGGTTGTGGGAGTTCCAAAAACGTCGCAATTTTCTTTGCAAATTGTGGGATTGAACTATGTCCAACAGGTTGGTAAGTTGCTTTTCTAAAACGACAATCAATAAAAAAATCCATCATTTATAATATTTTTCCGAAGATGTAGAACCTGTTGGACAATTTTGACCCAACCTTTGGATCTGTTATTAAAAAAGATTTACTGACGTAAGTCTTTGTATCTGGAATTTCAATTGGCACTTCTTCTCCTAATAAGCTGATGTCGTGTTATACTCCCACTATCCCCTATTCATCACTTCTGCAAGCCCCGGATACAACGATTACAAGCGCCACCTGAAGCAATACAACATAATGCTTAGAGACGTTCTTTCTGAAATAGGTATCCAAAAAAATAATTTTTTTCAACACTGTCAGAATCTCCTGAAACATTTTTTTTTATCTTGATAGGAAGAAATTCCTGGGTTGGTTTTTGAAGCAAATCTTCTATATTTTTCCTTAATAATGTGTTAGACTTGGTTGCTTTATAGCCCGTAATTTACATTTACCCATGAAAAAACCCTTATTATGAATCCTAAACAACAACAAAATCGTGAAGTAAGCACTGGAGAAATAAAACAGAAGCTTGACCCAAACATAGTAGGAGCACCAATAAAATATTTTGCTATAACTGAAACTGGACGTATAATAATAAAAAGTGATAGCTCGGAAAACCTTGAAAAACGAAGAAAGCTAGCTGAACTAAAACTGTAAAATTAATAAAGCATTGAGGTTAAGGGCCAACATAATCCTAGACAAAATATTACTGGTCTGCCTAAGAAATATAAAGAGGGATGTGATCTTCTGGCTGATCTTAAAATTCTCAATAGTAAACTGATCGACGACAATGACATAATGAAAATAACACATACAGCGCAATCAAAAAAATCTAAGACATGGACAATATTTATAGAAACATCTGGCTCACACAACACACAAAAAATCAATAAATACCAAATTTTGAAAAGTTAACTCTCTCCCTAAGAGCTAACATGGATCTATCGTGCTATACATTGACCAAAGTGTAGACAATTTCTTATTTTTGATAATATTGGCAAAATATGCCAACAGAACAATCCCTGAGACTATTTTTCTTACTTTTTTCTCCGTACACCAGTCTTCATATACTTCAAAACACTTTTCGTAACGTTTATGACTTTTTCCACCAATTAAACATTCGTCCGCTTTCCCAGATTTTTCTCCAACATCTGGTGAAGTGCAATTCATATCTTCTTCACTATAGCTAGACACATTTTCTTTAATTTTTCACCACAAAATTTGACTCGTGATACCTGCGATTTATGTCAAATTATTCATCTCATAGCAACCATTTAAATTTTTCAAAAACTAAAATCCTATATAATCCTCCATAGGAAATTTCATATGTCTCTAGATTTTTCGTTAACTTGGGTGTTCCGTACAATGACGTCGGCCATGCAAAACCTAGACAGTGCGACTATTCTCCATTAGCCGCATTCCCAGACAGTCTCCAGCACGCCTAGCAACTCCGTCTCTTCCCCGCCCCAATGGCATAAAAGTGACGCGTCATAACGCGAAGGGAGAGCCCCGCCATAACTCAAGCAGTCGCAATTCGAACGTGAGTTGAGTTGTTGCACAGACAGTCACCACCTGTTTTCACGATCGATGTGAATATCAGAGACTGTCACTGTAAAACGTGGGTGCAGACGCTCATGAAGCGGTAAGCACAATAATCATCTATTTAATTAGTTTATAACGTTCATATGTTTAGAGTAATGCATTTAAATAAATGCATCAAAGTTGTATGTGTTCAGTAAATCTTGTTTTGAATAATTAAATAGTCGTGTAGTTATTTAGGTAAGAAGTTTCCGAACCAGGCGAAAAAATATACAGCCCACTCATTAAGGAACCGTTAACCCGAAATACTCGGCGCTCCGCGAGAAAGAAATCTAAATAATTCGTAACAGGAAAATGTAGATTTTTAATAAATGGAGTAATCTTATTTTTTTAAACCAGTTTCTATGCTAAGCCAACAAGCATTAAGTATATTGCAGATATCGCACGTTTTGCAATACATAACCCCTTTGTAATGTATCCAGAACGATCCCTTTGAACTTTTTCCTATATTTTTGCGACCGCGTGTTTATCTCCTTTTCTTCCATTGCATGATATCTTTGAGTAAAAGGTAAAGCGTATCGGTGGAAAGACCATTTTATTCCTGTGTTTACACAGAGAGGATATATCCCGGTCTTGTGCGATAAGATATTTTCTACATTGTCGGAGTGAAAATCTGGTACGCTATATAACCACAGGAACAATCTTCTTTTATGTTTGTCACCCTTGTTATCAAATGGGACGAAATAAACCGTGTCTCCTATTGATTTTATATATCATTTATTTTTTTTTGGGGACTTGTTTCAATTTTCGGCCCAACTTTAATTTTAAATTTAATTCATTTATTTATTAATTGCTTGATTAATTTGTTATTTCATAATTAATAATTGATCGATAGATTTTCGTAGTATAGGTATGTGTCTTTCACATAAATATTGCTTTGTGTAAATATATTATGGGTGTCCCTTTGGGGCGTCCAAAAAGTCTGGAAGCAAATTAAATATCCCGAGAAATACACATCGGATACCAAAAAAAAAGTCCTTAATAATTTTAAAGGCGCTATCCAATGAAACCAAACTCACCCACACAACCACCCCTTGGGGTGGGGCCGGGGGCAGTTTTAAAATTTAAAAGGAATACCCCTATTTCTTTTATTACAGAATCGAATTCTATGTTTTTTTCGTAATTTCTTAGAAATTATACGGAACAATAAAATTGCTACTTATACAACAAGTTACGAAATATGGGTCTTTTAGGCACGAGACGTAAAAATTGTCCTACGAGGCGAAGCCGAGGTGGACAACACGTCAGAGTGACTAAAAGACATTGTTTCGTAACGAATGGTATATACAATATTTTTTCTACGGGCGTTTTATAATAAAAAACTTAATTTATTTTACCCAACATTTTATTACCTGTGTTTCATTTACACCTTTTATGTCAAAAAATTGACACATGTCAAAAAAAAATTCGAAAGAATTTTTTTGTTAAAAATTGCGGCAAATATTAAGTAAAAAATTAGTGATTTAGAAGACTCAAACATTGAAAATGCCGAAAATGAGGCAATGGTGAACCTTGTTCTCCAAAAATCAAGGAGTTTGTATGAGGGCACATACGAAAAATTCAAAAACTGGTGTGAAGAAAAAAAGGTAAAAAACTTATCAGAAAAAGTCGTTTTGGCATATTTTTCACGATTATCTGATGACTATAAGCCATCAACATTGTGGAATACTTACTCAATGCTTCGACCGATGGTTTATTTAAATAAAAATGTTGATATAACGACATTTACAAACCTAATCGCATTTTTGAAAAGGAAATCTACGGGGTATAAGCCCAAAAAGTCGATAGTTTTTCCAAGGAACAAATAGAAAGATTTGTCAAAGAAGCAGACGATAAGAACTATTTAATGGACAAAGTCATTCTTATTGTGGAAATCTCTGGAGCATGTCGCAGAGAAGAACTCACATATTTAAAGATGAATAATATCGAAATTTCGGAGTCTTTAATTAAAATAACCATTCCAAACACTAAAACAAATGTTGCAAGAAGCTTTGTAATTAGCGAAGGCTCTATTAACGGCATCAACTTCTTGAATATTGTCCGAAAGTACGCCAAATTACGTCCAGCTTCCAGTGGGCATTAGTACCATTGGAGCAATACCAAAGAAAAGTGCAGAGTTCTTGAGGCTTCCAAAGGCAAATGAATATAGAGGCCACTGAAAGAAAAATTTCCGAAAAAATTCTTGGTGAACCAGCTCTACTAGTGGCATGGGTTTATTTGATATTACTGTTGCAGATTTATTTTCTATTTCTAGTTCAAATTCCTCATCTATTTTACAAAAAGAAATATCTCAACGTACTATTATAGGTTACCCAAACATTAATTTTAATAATATAAGTAACTGTACTTTTAATATTTATAACAAATAGGTAAAATTATAGCCTGTGTTTAGTTTTTAATTGTAATTAATAACGTTTAGGCACAGCGTGCTTTTAAAACTTTTAAGCACGTTGTGCCTAAAAGGAGGTTATTTAATAGTTATTTATATTACTGGTACGGTATGAGCTTCATTACAGTAACGAGTGGGGAATATTGGTACGACGAGGTCGTAGACCGAGTCGTAGTGACCACATGAGTGCTGTAATGAGCCTTACCGTACGTTCGATATACAACATTTTATATAAGACCCAGAATTTGGGTTTGTTATTATTTTTTTATGTATTCAAAATGGTTTTCATATTTATGCAGTGACATTACACAAAAAGTGACAGTGACTAACGGACCAAAAAATCATAGTTTGATTAAAAATGAGTAATGTAATAAGTTCATTACATCACTCAGTACGATAATATAGTATATTACATAACGCAAACAGGCTAAAATGGGTTATGTAATAAGCTCTTTTCGTGTGGGTCTTATATAAAAATCAAAACTACAATCAAAAAGGGGTTATTATAAAACGTCAGTAGAAAAAAACAATAAAATACGACTACATTTACTTAAAAACAGACATTTTATATGGTCTTAAATTTAATTGTTGGAAAGTAGTGGGCAACATTAAAATCTATGACGGCAAAATTCCCTACTTAATGAGATGTTCAAATTGTTAACCTTTAGCTATTTGATAGTGTCCCGATCGTGCGGACATATTATCAATTAGGATAAATGCGGAACAGTTGCCGTGGCAGGAGAGACGCCGCATTTGTCATATTCCCCCGAATACGTAATAAGTTAGGCAACCAAGTACACCCGTGATGAAAGTCCATCTATTAATGCATTATTAGTATAGTTTATACAAAGTCAATTAGAACAGCTAAAAAGAAGAGTCAAGTACCGGGTCTGCTAAGTTTACCAATACATTTTAAATAAAAAAAATCTAATTATATTATGATTAGACCGCGTATGAATTTTTTCTCGCCCACGCGTTCCTAAACGGCAGCTTCTAGTTAATGAAATAATTTTGGTGGACAAAAAAATTATATAAAGCCTAAAAAATGTCTGTTCCACTGCGTTTTTTTAGGTGTTGGCCCTGACAGTGGTGCAGTTAAATTATTAAAATAGGGGGAAGAAAATTCAGTTTATTCTTTTATTCGTTACTGAAAATTTTAGAAAGTATCTTAAGAGTGTACCCAAGTGTAGTGTTTTCTAAGTTATTTTGTTTCTGATGCAGTTGCAGTTGTTGTTGCCGTTGCTGTAGCTACTGTTGTTATTGTTGTTATTTAAATATTTAATCAAGACGGCGTTGTGGAGACCTTTTAATGTTTCTGATAATGAAACGAACAATGTGGAAGCCGATTCCATGGCGGAGCTGTCAGAATTTTGTAATAAAGACTTACATGTTAAAACCCAGAGACTTATTTTAAATATTTACACCTGCCTAAAAAGTGAAAGTCCTGGGGCATTCCGAAACGAAATTTTAAAAAGTATTTGAGAGCTCACTGAACTTGCTGGAACTACAATATACACAGTAATTAGAGCAGGAGTCATCATCGGCCACTCCGTAAAGTGAAAAAGAGGTAATCAAAAGCTTAAAAAAGTTGATAGAGGTGACAAAGATGTTATACGCCGAGTTGTATATCAATTTAACGAGGAAAACAAAGTACCGACATTAGAAATGATTAGGGATAAGTTACGGTATTATCCTGATTATGAATATAAATCTCTAGACACCTTAAATAGTATTTTGCTAGGTTGTGGCTTTAAGTACAAAAATTGACCAACATAATGGTATAATGGAATCGTCTCGTATCGTAGCATGGCGGCAAGAATATTTACGTAAAATTAATATGGTTGGGTAGATGATAGTGATAAGTGCACACTAAATAGACCTTGTCCTCGCGGTAAACGAGTTATCATACTACACGCAGGCGGTACTAAGGATTTTGTTCCTAACGCTTTATTATTGTTGGCTAAAAATATAAAGCACACATCGGCTGACTACCGTAAAGATATGAACGTCATTCCATTCAAAAAGTGGTTTATTGAACAATTGCTGCCAAACCTATCCTCCAACTTTGTCATTGATATGGACATGGACAATGCATCCTATCATTCGCGTCCACACAACAAAGTTCCTTACAGTAGCACAAAGAGGGATGAAATTCTTGGAAAGTGGAAAGATGGAAATTCCTGAAAATGCTAGAAAAAAGGTTTTATTGGAAGCTATAAAAAAAGAAAACTTTAAAAAGGAATATGTAATCGACAAAGTATGCGAAGCACATAGTCATACTATTTTACGCCTCCTCCCCTATTACTGTATATTTAATCCAATCGAGATGATTTATGCTGCAGTCAAGAACAAGCTGAGAAAATGTAACCAATCGCCAACTGACAATGCTTTTGCACTTGGAAATTTAAGCACAATTGTTGATAAAGTAAACGACAGTGGTATATGGATGAAATGTATCCAGCATGTCATAGAGAAGAAGAATGAATATTGTATTTTACTGGCAATTGATCCCATTATTATATCTACAAATACGGATTCAAGCTCGGGAAATTCGTATAGTGAATTTTGACTTTTTATCAAATTTACAGAAAACAAAATATAATGATAAATGGGTGTTAAGTGTTTTCTTATCATCACTATATATAATGCTAATTTAAAAAAAAAATAGATCCGTGTAGTTATATGAAAATTATTGGGAATAAGTTTTTATAATTATAACTTGAATGCTGCGCCACAATGCCGACCTCAATAGTTTTTATGCTCTTCCAATTATTGGTTTTGTATACACACAATAAAATTAATTAATGCCGTAAAATATTCTCCATTCCTAGCGCTGCACGCCGCCCATGCTTCAGAAAGAAGTTGCCGCCTATAACCTGAATTTCAGTTTTTTGCTGTTTCGATTGACTTTATCGCATGCGTTTTTCCAATGTTATTGTTTCTCTATGAGCTTTACTATATTAACACTGCAATTATTATTCAGAAAAATGCCAAGCAATACATGCCCAAGGCCCAGTTGACCGAAGAATACTTGCAAGAAGCAATTAACAAAGTTAGATTCGGTGAGATATCCAAAAGAGAAGCTCAGAATGTGTGCAGAATGCCTAGTGGTAAATTTGGCAAAGAGAGCCTTAAACCAGAAGGTAAACTTTACTTCCGAAATGCCCTTTGAATGTATAATGGATATGGTTTTTACAGGTATTCTAGGACATGAAAACGAGAAATGGTTGGTTGCTTACCGACAGCTGGCTTACAACTTTGAAAATTAAAACATAATTTTTAGCCAACAAGGGCATGACAGGTTATGCTTGGCTTTCATTATTTTTGAAAAGAAACCCCGAATTGTCGATAGTGCGAACTGAAGGATCGTCATTATCAAGAGCTCGAGGAATGAACACAGAAGAAACTTCGAAACTATTTAAACTTTTGAATGACACCTTCAATGAAAATAATCTGTTGAATAAACTGTCTCATACTTTTAATGTGGGTGAGACAGACTCATAAAAAAACATGGCAAAATCCTAACAACGAGAGGTGCAAAAGATGTTCACGTTTTAACGTCTAAAGAGCTAGGAGAAAATGTGATTATTGTTGCGTGCTGCAGTACGGATGACAAGTTTATTCCGCGCACGTTAATTTTTAAAGGTATTAACCAAAAAGCCGAGTTTTCAGACGGATTGCCAGCCGGATCCAAAGTTTACATGAAGAAGAAGTCATCCTTCACTAACTTGAAATTATTTGTCAAATAAAATAGGCATCCGGTAAATGTTTATTAATTCTGGATGCTCACACTTCACATAGTACTGATCGCGACATGCTGACGATAACGATATTATCATAATGTGTTTACCAAGCCACTGCACGTAGGCTCTTCAGCCACTAGACAGAAACTTTTTTAAGCCATTCAAAACTTATTTTAACCAACAGTTATGGATGAAACACAACGCCACCAGAAACCTTACAAGATATCAAGCCGGTGCATTAATTGGAAAAGCTTGGTTAAGATCAGCATCTGTAGCTACTGCTATTAACGGGTTTAGGGCAACTGAAATATATCCTCTAGACCCAAATGTAATTCCAGGAGACTTTTATTATATGATAGATTCATCCAGGACAGAAGTTTTCACAGAAGAAGAGGTTGGTACTTTACCCAGACCTATGACTCCAGATTTACGTCCCAGCGTAGAACTATCCTCCACAAGCTCTGTCAATCCTACTCAAACAGGTACAAATTCTCCTAGTAGTAGAGATTCTGGAGATAAAATACGGAATACTACTCCTTTAAAATATCTGAACGAAGTGTCTCCCGGCACAAAAATATCTATATCCATTAAACGACGGTTCAAGCAAAACGCAAGTGTCTTAACATCACATAAAAATATTCAAACAATAAAGAGTCCCATTAATTCTAAAGCAAAAAAGACGACGGTGGCACAAAAGAAGAAAGAAACAGAAAAAATACAGAGAAAAAGACTAGAAAAAGAACAATGGAGCGATAGGGATGAAGGTATCCTAGTAAATAAAATAATAAAAAGATGAAAACAGTGACCCGCTGCCTGGAATGTTTCGAAGTTTATGCAACAACAACTAAAAAAGTCGATAGGCTGCAGTACCTTAAATGTTTAAAATGGTTGCACCTTACTTACAGGTTTGCAACATTTGTTCCAGACTGGATCTACGAAAGAAAAATGAAAATTAAACTTTTTAAACACTACGGCATCTCCCCTTTTTCTACGCGGCATCTCTCCCAATAGTCGGAGAGTCGCCGATTATTAGAAGAAAAAATATTTTTTGTTATGTCTATGTTATTTAGGATTAACGTTTATTTTTTCATTTTAATAAAGCTTAAAGCAATACCTGCATAGTGACTTACATTGAAAAAATATACTTAAAAATTACAAAGATTATGATTTTTTTTCAAAAAGTGCGGCAACTGTCTCGCAAATACCCTACTTTCTGCAACGTTTCTGGTATTATCGTATTAGGACACTGTATTATCCTTACCCTTTATTCAATGATGTCTGTCGATTTTGTTTTGTACACAATATTTTTCTAAGAGCCCCAATAGTAATAATCTAGAGGAGATAGATCAGGTGATCTTGGTTGCCAATCAATCGCACCCCTTCTACTAATCCAGCGCTGCTTAATACATTGCGTACAACCAATGCAAGATGACAATGTATTGGATTTACGGTATTATCTGATTGTTCAATAAATCGACGTACTTTGGATCTGTCAAATTACCATCTATTAAAAACGGCCCGATAATTAGGTTGCACAATATTCCGGCCCAAACTTTCAGTTTTTGTGGATATTGTGTATGGGAATCCCTCATCCAATAAGCATTCTCATCGGATCAGTATCGCATATTGTGTCTATTGATTCAATTCAACTCAATTCAAATGTGGCTTCATCAGAAAAGCGTACCCAAAAAAAAAAAATTGTCCATTTTCGTCACATCGTATTATTCATATCGTACAAACGTCCAACTCTTATCATCGTTTGTGGCACCTTTTGGCCTTCCAGATCTTGATCGATCTTTTACAGAACCAGTTTCTTGATATCGATTTAACAAACAGTTGATTTGGCAATGGGTGGACGATCTGGATAAATATTATTAAATGAGTGAAATTTTTTTCGTAAGTTCTTATTTTATCACCATACCCTCGCAGTACCTATAAGGATATCTCTGGAGCTTGGTAGAAAAGGGACCAATGTTTGGACATTAGCTCTTAGAATAATTTTAAAATGTTGCATAAGCAGCCAATGTCACAATGGACATTGGCCCTTTTTCTAGCAACCTCCAGATTTATTTTTTCTTTCTCTGACAAATACATTATGCTAACAGTCACATTTCACGCTGATTGTCACTGACCTCTGAAGTGGCTGTAATGTTATTGTTGTTACCGCTACAATGTTGGTGTCACTCCTAATATTTCGTTAATTACCTTTGGCAATCATCATGATGTAGAATTCACCATGTCACTTTCTCTATTTCGTCAGCTAATATATCTCTGCAGTTTTAAACAATAACAAAAATTTACTGATCTTAACACAAGTTCGACACACCTATTTTCACTACCTAACTACCTAATTCGACTTCCTCACAACTTTTCTTAACTATTTCTACGTAAACAAAATATAATGGGATATATAAATTTTTAATATCGTAAATTAAAACAGCTCTCCTAAATATGTTAATTCCTTTAGTTAGTAAAAAAAATACCGTTCCCATCGTCATTCCAGAACCAAGAGTTGTAATATTTCCGTAAATATCCGAGTTTTAGAACTGACACATTAAAATTCCTTTTGCACGCAGCTCTCTATTCACTTAACCTTTAGGTTATAAAATAAAGTTCTTTCAGATTCACAAACGGCATAATGCGCTAGTAATATAAGTCCTTATTTATATGTCACAGTCAATTTTTAAAATTATTTTTATACCTTTAGAAAAGAGAACAGGGTAAAGCTTTTCCTGCAAATCTTAATGCTTTTCGCAAAGTAAAAAAAGATTTAATGTCGGTTCGCTTTTGCGACGCTCAAACAGGATTGTCGCCCACGATATTCCCCTGGGATATTCCCTAATGTGTCACGTCTTCGAGATGTTATCTTTTCACCTCTTCTCCAGCCCATCGGCTATAAAGTTCCATATCGGAAGGAATATGATAAAAAATGGTTTATACGAGGGCATGTCTTTAAGGACGGATCGTAAATAACATAAAACTGAAAAAGGTAACCGGTAGAATTATTTTAGTACGGTGACATTGGAGATATAATTTACGTAATTTGTCTACAAGGTTGCAGTGTTACAAAATTCTCGAAGTGTACTATTAAATTTACAAAATCGAACAAACCATAAGTTAAGAGCGGTGAATTTATATAAGGATTTTTAGAGTTTTCGAATAAAGCATATTCGATACTTTCCTCCATCAAAAAGCCAATACTGTCCTTTATCATAAAAGTTCAAATAACTGGATTGGCTACACACCGTCTGGAACATCATCGTCTTCATCTAGGCCGTCAAAATTTCCCACTTTCAAACCATTGTCCCATTCAAGTTCTGTCCTTGACTGAAGTTATTTGCAGAACCTTTATCTGACAACCCTCTAGCTTCTAGTATTATAACTTAATAGTTATTGTACACCATCAAGTATCACATTAAGTTACAGGCAGGTGATCAAAATTAGTGTACCTCAGAGAACAGTATTTGGTCAGATCCCCGTTATCATATATCTTAAAGCTTGTTCGACAGAAAATATAGACTGACGACACAGCCTTATTATGAATAATTTGTTGTCACAAAATGTACGCTTAAACTGAAGTAGTGAAAGGTTTCAGAGTAGTCAAAAATTGGCTAAATAGCACTTAATTCTAGTAAAACAAATTATTTAGCTTTTTATTTAAATGGGGCTGGCAACTGGATACTATCGATAAAATATTGCTGAGGTAACCCATACAAGGTATCTTGGTGTACTGGTTGGCCAGGTTTCAAACCTATCGACCTATGTATCCAAAAAAATACGTAGGATTATAGAAACATTCTACATATTGAAAGAAGTCCTAAACATAAACCCATTGGTGATGGTAAAGCCATTGTGGAGCCGCTAATAAAATATCAGATAATTTTATAGGTTGGTGCTTATAGCTCGGCTCTAAATGAACTAAATAGAATGCAAAGGTATATTCTGAAAATTATTTTCAGGAATAATTTAAGCTTGCGTGGGATTCGGAAAGAAAATTTCACACCACTTCACACCATAATTTGGAAAAAAATTATTAATCCAACCTGACATTTTAAATTAATTTCACTGCTTTTCAAGTTGGCCAGGGTATTGTTGTTTTTGACATGTCTACATTATTTAATGGTTGTAGATCATATGTTTACCTTTTCAACTGTCAAAAAATTTTCACTTAAATATCGTGGCGCCTCGAAAAAATTTCCGGAATTTTTTTTAGTTGCCATGGTAACTAGTCAAAATTAAGGTATCTTATTGGTTAAAAAGTAGAGGTGTGAAATTTTCAAAGAAATTGTAAATATCAGAACTTTCTATATTGAATATCTATGTGTTAGTATATGTTTCGGTTTAATTCCACACTAAACTATATAAATCACAGTATTAAAGCAAGAAGTAAAACTGATAGCAAACTAAAAGTACCTAAAGATGTAACAACTGCAACTAAAAAGCTTCATACTGGACAATGCAAAATTAATAAAGAACAAGAAACTCCTTAGTAAAAGGTGTTAGTATGTTGGTTTAATGTAGCTCATAACAGTATAAAAAAGTATTCGTACAAAATAATTGATATGATTTCCCTTATTAACTAACACCGATGTTTCGCACCTATAGGTATGTATTTGTAATTCTTCTTAACATAATATTGTAAGGAGAGACCCTTAACTAATTCCTATTTGTGGAATACCATCGCCTGATCCGGTTTCCATCTCTTGGGAGCCGCCGCCGATCGATAAAAATAAAGCAGGAGTAGTGGACAGGGGGTATATCCACCCGGTTCCGACAGGGAGGTAAAATGGTAATTGATGCTGTCGTACTAGATAAAACTTAACTTGAGTGCTGCCATCTCTATCTGTTGATAAGCATGGCTCAATGTTGCTTGCCTTTACTACTCCATGACATGAGTTCAGAGTAACACAAGGTGCATTCCCTTAGTCAGTACATTCAGTTATTAGTCTGATCATATAAGCATAAGCAAAAGCATGCCATTTTGTTGAGCAGTCTCTTTCTGATACGTAGTAACGGTAAGTAGGGTTGCTCTTATGCGAATTGTCCATTACGATTTTATTTTTGTCACTTGTCAGTTGCCATTATATTTGCTCCGAAAAAACTCAAAGTCCTGTAGTTCTGTGATTTTTAGTATTCCATTCCTTACCATGTAGGTAACGAAGGAAGGAAATTCTAGATGACGTCACCTGGATTAAGTTCTTTGGCTTTTGACCTATATGCTGTATTCTGTACTGTTCCTGATGAGATAAAGGAGACTAAAAAACTAACCTTTGTTGTTCTGTGGGAGGCTGTGCCTGGAAGTTAGGCACTCCACTTATGAGTTTATCCTTTTTTAATATAAGAATTTGGTAAGTATTTGGTAAGTATTTGGTAAGTACTCCTACTTAGCGGCTAGCATTTCCTATATATTATTATCTGCTTCAATGCTTTCATATTAACAATAGTTTTCTAAAATGTCTGACCTTGCTGCTGCTGCTTCATTCTTACAAAAAAAGAAAAAATTTAGCTGCAGTGTCAATGTTCTTATTATCTGGCAGCGAAAAATAGGAAATAATATCATGTTTTCCCAAAAGATTCTGTCATATTATCTGCTTGGAAATCTGCGTGCAAGATAAGCCCGAGAAAAAATTGTACCAACTTCTATGTTTGCGAGGATCATTTCTGTACTAATGATTTTAACATATTGAATGCCCCTTCGTCATTAAAATTCGGTTGTTTTCCTAAGTCATTTTATAAATGTCAACTTAAGACAGAATACAACCATGCAGGTATTAACAAACCTCGCATCTTATTCTCTGCTCGAGTTCTTGACTCATTTATGTCTAATTTCTGTGAAATAATATCAAGTCATGTTAAGGATGTAAATCAACCTATGATTTTTGTATGTATCAATATTATTCAAAACGAAGCTGTTGCAGGGTAATCGACAGAAAATATGCTCACTGATGAACCGTCATGCTATGAAACTAATGAGACTATAATAATATATTGTGTAAAGAGTATTATATAGTACTCATATTTTTCTTCATTTCCGGACACTGGTATTGCCTGCAGACTGAAACTCGGCGAGAGCTATCTAAAATGACGTACACCTAACTAGAAATGTACAATTTTGTAAAAATATGTGTGTTTGTTCCGAAGGCTACACAAGAATCAAAATTATATACACTATCGTAATACTGAACAATACTAAAAAATGATACTTAATGAAAGTCAAGCATATCGAACTGATAATATATGTGCTTAAACTAAGATCCTCACTCAATAACTCCTACAGTGCAAGGACTTGTTGCCTTACTACAATCATAAATTATTATTGTATAAACTATTTTAAAATATTTACTTTGAGTGCATTTTTATTTATAACAATTTATTTATTCTGCTACTATATTAGTCAGTTTTATAGATTTTTATATTATGTTTCATTAATTAAATCTTTTTTGAGTGTGGTTTAGTGGGTTTAGGACAGAAAAACAATTCCTTTTATTATGAAATTGCCGACGTTTCGACCTATATTGGGTCTTTTTCAAGGCTAAAAACAAACATACATTTCCAGTTAATCCTTAAGGAAGAACACTATTATGGTAAAAATATGTTGACAATCAAACAAAAAAAAAACTATATAAATTTATACCCATTTTAGGGCATTCACAATACATTAATAACAGCAATTACTAGAGAAAACGAGAACAAAACATATTTATCAAAATATATGAAGTAAAAATAAAATTTGTAAATAAAATTGACACGCAAGACCACTATTCCATTAAAACAAACATTGTGTATAACAAGTAAATTAGCACCCCACATGACAGGTTAAGTTTTCACTTTAAAAAACAAAATTATTAAATACTAATTTGGAGAATAAAAGAACTTACCTATTCAAAAAAAAATTAGAATTATTGTCATTATAAATATAATTCATCTCCATAACAACACAGGGACATAATATTTTATTAAATAAAATATACATCAAACGGTATCAATACCACAACGAGAACTGATAGGACAGCAATTTTAGCGAACTAAAAAAACTACTACAATAGCCATTGTTGCTCACATTGTTCCGATTTTTTTAATAATTTTTATTTACGTTAGGCCCAAATTCTTTATACAAATGAAGCAAATAATTATACTGTATGTTGAGCCCTTGTGTATCTGCTCGACAGTTAACCGTATTATTAAGCGTTATGTAAATCATTTCACTCAAACACCGCTTGTAATAATTACTTTCTCGGTCCAAGATAGACACCTCATTGAAATCAAATGTATGATCCGCTGTAAAATGATGTTGGGATAAAGCCGTTTTTTCTGATTTATTTCTGTTTATCTCTCTGCAATCGTAACGATGTTGGTAAATTCTGGTTTTTAAGTACTGTTTGGTCATACCAATATAGCATTTATCACACCCCGAACAAGGAATCCTATATACCAAACCAGATGAAAAATCGAGTGGTACTGGATCTTTCAACCTCGTAAAGACAGCACTGACCACATTAGTGTTATAAAACGCCAACCTGCAATTGGGACTACATTTTTTAATATGTTTTTCAATCTCTTCTGATAAACCCTGAACATAAGGAAATTTATAATATTTAAAATTATCTGTATCAACTTTAGTATCATTGTTATTTAGATTATCTTTATATTGGTTAATTACTCTATTAATTAGTGACATAGGGTAGTTATTAAGTCTTAAAATATTCCTAATGGTCTCTTCATTTTGAGAGTGATATTCTGGACTACTCAATTTATGAGAGCGGTATAACATATTTTTTATTGTGGCAATTTTCTGATTAGTTGCATGCGAGGATAAATAATTGATCACGCGTCCAGACGCTGTGGGTTTAATAAACCAATTAGTGGATATAATGTTCAAAGATTTTTAAATGAAACATATTCTATGAAGAATTATTTCTTGAGAGCAATCCATCGTTGTATTGAAAATGATGGAGGTCATTTTCAACAATTTAAGTAAATATTTGTAGTTGTAATTGTAATACAATAATAATAATAATAATATCCATTAAATTATTAACAAATAAATATTGGCTAAACAATAAGAAAAAAGGTTATACAAAATTCACATAAAATTTTAAAGGGAATCTAATACCTATAAAGATACAGCGCGTTCCACTTGCAATAAGAATAAGAAAATTGATGCCTGGACGGGGAAAACGAAACACCCTGTATATAAAAAATGAACAGATAAAAATTTTACGTCGATGCAAGAAATGTATGTATTTAACTTTTTTCTTTAACTCTTAAGGCAACGTTATAATATCAAATTAAAATGTGGACACGATAAGTGGATCACACGGTACAGTTTATTTTTTTTAAAATATCAATTTATGTATTCAGGAACACGGTGAACATTTTGAACATTAGTTATAACAATTAGACTAGTTGGTAGTTATTAGAAACTTTAATTGGGAATGACTAATTAATTATTCATAAAATGAAATTCGTTATTTTTATCGCAACTTATTTGACATCACTGCATTTGTATTGACCATATAAGGTTTTATACAATTTATTGTTTTCAAAGCTCTAAAAATTATCTAAAGGGTGCAAAATCATAACTTTCGAACCTTAATATTGCCTTAATAAATGTTTTCAGTTTGCAATCTAAATGTAAATAAAACAAAATTGGGTTTCTAAATTCAGGATATACCATTTTGTGCGATTTAAAAGGCATGATTGGTTAGATTTGTATTTACATTCATTTTTTAGGATACGTAGTAAACATTCTTTAGCCCATTAGGTTTGAAATACGTTTTTAATAGACACTATATACTCCTAGTTAATAGCAAGAACAGCAGGGATGGAAAAATGGCATATTGCTGCATATCAAAGCATAAACATAAAACTAATTATTGTGTGTGGCCTAAATATGGTTTTACTGGGGCATAAAATTGAATTTAACTAAAAATAAAATAAAGGATTTTTTAAATATTTACGTAGGTTGTTCATGGAATTAGTCTTAATGTGCCTGCATTTAAAATTAATTATGCAATGCCATCAATATTTTACAAATACCATATTATATGGCTTTGTAATAGTGTTTTATTAGTTTTTTCTTCTTTATTATTTTTGAGTTTAAACAAACAGACGATGTAGGTACGTAGATATTACAGTTCCGGGGACGATGTAGGTACGTAAAGGTTACCGCACAATAATTCCCAATTTTGGTAACAACGTGGTGAACAAACGGTGCCTGAAAGGTTCCCAACACCAGTAACAGCAACCTTAAAGTTCTTCGTGTAGCGGAGATTACTTAGCGGCGACCAACATTGCTAGTTGGGATTCAGAACGAGCACATAATCAATAAAGGATTATTTTATTGCACATGTGCAGTTAATAATTCGTTTGGGATTTTAATTTACCTTTAGATTTTATCTGGATGATAACGAATTTAAAATATCAAATAGAAAGAAGTTTATTTTCTTGGATACATATTCTTACAAATGTTATTATATATAATATCAAACTGCCATTGATTTAAGTAACAAAAACGAATTTGTAAATTGTAAAAATTTTCATTAATTTTTAATATTTTACTAACCCCTTGAAGTGTCTTATAAAATATTGTTTACAATAAGTAGTAATTCGGACACTACTTAGTATATTAATAGAAAAAAGCGCCAAAACTTTACAGAAAATACTTTTGAAACGAAATACACGAACCAAATTTAATAAAGGCAAGAGCTGAGATCAAAATTTGTACTGACGACAATTAATACCTAAACTGTTCCTAATCAATAGTAGAGGATGTTATTTGATAAGTGTCCGATATTTCACAGGACGATTCCTCAGTTATTTATAAGGTGAAAAGTTCATATAAGTATGGGTCCGCAAGCCCTTCATTTTTGAGATACAGG
Organism: Polydrusus tereticollis; assembly: GCA_963920685.1. NCBI lineage: Eukaryota > Metazoa > Arthropoda > Insecta > Coleoptera > Curculionidae > Polydrusus > Polydrusus tereticollis. Next base: position 36,504,642 of record OY987331.1, read on the forward strand.
GTGTTACAATTTCTAACAGGAACAAAAAATATGTACGCCACTGCCGTTTTCTTTTCTGATGACACTGTTATGTAGGCACTTTATTGGCTAATGCAATGTACATTTTCACAATTTTTTGATTTCGGCTTAGTTTAGGGGATAAATGCTATTTTATCAAACCCTAATATGGGCATACTACCCTAATTATCTAAATTTTTCGCTTTTGTTAATAATATTTGTCAACTATTTTATATTTTTGAAAAGATTAAAAAAATAAGATAAAAATATATAGGGTAACCCATTTAACAAATCATGTTTGATTTAAATCTCGAAGTGAGACTCTCAGAAAAAAAGTAAGCACACCACTCAATTATACTTAAAAACTTTCTTGGAAACAGTTTCCAACTTTTTGATAAGTTAAAGGGTAACCGAAATATACGGGGTGGTCAAAAAGCAAACATTTTCGAGAACACCGTGTAGCTTAAAAACTAAAAAAGCTGTGACAATTCTGTTGCCGGCATCTTTTATTTCACGAAAAAGTAGCGCAATAATGTAAAACCGCAAGTCTCTACCTTTACTGGTTACCGAGATACCTTGCAATTACATAGAAAAATGGACACCGTGTACATGTGAAAAATGCCGAAGCATTTAAATAGCCCGTGCAAAGAGCTAATAGCCTCTCTAATAAGCTATTTTCAGGTAGAACTTACTAACAATCGTCCATTGTTACCCTTGATAGCAGTTAGAGAAGTAACTTTGAAGAGAATGTTAAGGTCTACATATTTTATTTGCACTTTAATAATTTGTAGCGTGTAGCAGCCCTTAATTTGAAAACCTCCACTGTAAGCGCAGTCTCAACGTCAGTTGAGGAAAATAAATTATTAGAATCCCCTAAAAAGAAACGTTCTCATTCGAAATGTGGCAAGATGGTATGTACGAAACAAGTAAGTTGTATTATTCAAAAACTACAATATTTTCCGTTTGTTGTGCTTAAGCTCTAACTTATCTTTAAGTAAGAAATAAAAAGACAGATAATTGTTCGATGTTTGTCTTAACTCTTGAAGAATTCTGTTAAAGGAAATGGGCTTCGGATGGAAAAAAGATGAACCGAGGCGAGGTTTTATGGAACTTTTGGTAAGAAAAGAATATATGGAAGATAAAGAAAAATCATTGTACCAATTCAATTTCTTGGGTAAAACATGGATTTTCCAGGATATCATTATTGGTCGATCTTGGCAAGATGGAAATAAAAGAACAACTGTTAGATCTACTAAAGTTGCCGGTAAAAAGTATTGTACTACGATAGGTACGATTTTAATACAGTTATAGTTATTTATGTATTAAGCGTATTATGAAGATGTGTATGCCTCCAAGGGCAATATTCTTACAAAGCCGGGGGTTTGTAAGTTGCCTGAGGGTATAGACATCAAGTAATGACCATGGTACATATAATATTTTGTGTCCTACTTCAGATAATTCCAAGTTAAATTAAAAGAAAATTCAAAATCACGAAAGGTTTTTTATCTATATAGTTGCTAAATAAACAAAGGTAATAAGTGTTCATTGTTGTGCTGCGCCAAAGTCAAAAGTGAAACTCATATAAAATAATGGATTTTCCGTTGATTCCGGATAGAATTGCTGTGAATGCTGCCAAAGCTTTGGATAATCTTGTCCCAAAGAAGTCTAAAGACGCCTATTATAAGAAATATGAAAGGTTTGGGGATTGGGTGAAAAATAATGATGTAAAAATTATCAACGAGACGGTGCTACTCGGATATTTCCAGGAATTGGTATGTTAAAATTGCTGTTGTAAATTATACTAAAATACTAATTATGTATATCGATTATAGTCTGGAACATTCACTCCTAATTCTCTATGGACGAAATATTCAATGTTAAAGAAGACATTAAGAGTTAATAAAAATCTAGACATTGCAAAATATTGCAAGTCAGGCCAGTATCTAAAGCAAGCATCCAAAGGATATAATGTGAAGAAATCGAAAATCTTGGCTCGAGAAGATGTGCTGATATTCATCCGTGAAGCTCCCAATGAAACTTTTTTGATGTACAAAGTGGCTCTGTTATTTGGTGTATTTGGTGGGTGCCGCCGCCAAGAGCTAGTTAATATGTTGGTTGAATAAATAGAGGATAAAGGACCCCTTAGTAATAGTTAATTTTCCCGATACAAAAACCGATAAAAAGCGTGTCTTCACAATTATTGATAAGAAGGAGATGGGTTGTTTAAAGCTACTGACTGAGAACTTATTGGTCTTTACGCCCGACGATCTGCAACATCAATAGATTCTTTTTGTGTTACCGTAACGGTCGTTGTTTTTCACAGCCAGTTGGGAAGAACACCATAGGCAAGATTTCTTCTATTATTGCAAAATACCTGGGTCTAAGCGATGCGGACAAATGTATTGGTCATTGTTTGCGCAGAACCTCTGCAACTTTGTTGGCGGACGCGGGGGCAAACATGACCACATTGAAAAGACATGGCGGTTGGAAAAGTTCAGCTGTAGTTGAGGGATATTTAGAAGTCAGTATGTCTTCTAAAAACAAAATTTCGAAATTAATAGCTGGAGTACCATCAACGAGACCATCAACATCAAAAAACGTTCAATCATCGTCAATTTCCGTTAGCGAAAATCACGAAATAATAGAAAACATTGACTTATCAAAAGCCGGTAAATTCGTTTCTACTGGGTCTTTTCATTACTGTTTATTTAATATAAATGATAAATAAGTTTTTTCGTTAATAAAAAGTTGTTACTTTGATTTTTCCTATTTATTTCTCTTAACCCCTTACCGCATGACTTTTTTTATTTTATAAAAAAAAATATATAATATAGTTTATACTGTTAAATGCACTAAAAAAATATTGAAAAAAATGTTGGAAGTTTATTTAGCCAAAAAAAATACAAATTTTGACGTGTGCCACATTTGGCACAAATTGTAAAACAGAAAAGAAAAAACAAAAAAAATAACGAAACTTTTTATTAAGTAACTATAAGAAATTAGTCAAAAATAGGTTTTATTCGGTATGAAATCTATAAAAACAATTACGGTCTTTATTTAGGCATAGAAAGACTCTACATTTGCCACAAGAAATCTGGGATTTTCCCTTGCATTCTGGATATTTGCACCTTTGTCTTTCCTCATTCACTACCGGTAAGTGATTTAGGTTATCAGTCCTTATCTCTTGGGCTGGTATTTGAGAAAATGGATATTTTCTCTTTTTCAAATCCAGTGCTGGTTGTAAGGATGTACTTGGTCTTCCCCTTTTTTTCTGTAGGCTATTATTTGCTCTTGTCAAAACTTCCGCAACGGCGAGCTTGAACTCTGAAAGTGGTAGGTATAAATCCGTATCTTTCAAATTTCGTCTCCATAGTAACCAGCTGTTTACACAAATCATATCAAGGAAATGGAAAAATACCCTCATGTACCATTTTTTTGATCTGATCTGAATTCTGTAATAACCCAACATGGAATCTAAGAGATCAACGCCCCCCATATAAGCGTTATACACAGCAATACTTTGCGGACGGGAGATCTCTATGTAGCTCTTAGATTTTCTACAAAACCTCCTTACATCAGATGTGGGTTGACTCCCAACGTACGTGGATATGGTATTCACAATTTTATTGTCATACCATGAAACAGCAGATATGTCGACGGTATCAACATTGGCCACTTTTTCTAAAACCGCACCTCTGCCCTTTTTTTTCATGTCCGATTCCTTGGGAAATTGAAAATCCGGTACACGATTAGCTCTTACTGTACCCAGGGGTAAAATACCGTTCTTGGTTAAATAAGTTAGTAGTGGAATGCTCGTAAACCAATTATCGAAAAAAACTTTGTAGTTTAAATTTTTGGAATGGTTTCTGAAAGTTTTATCACGACATTACTACTAGCTCCAAGGTCCAGCTGATCTTCTTCCAGAGTAATAGGTCTACAATAGAAATCAAAATCATAAGAAAAACCTGATGCTCCACTTAGGACAAAAACTTTATATCCCCATTTATGGGGCTTCTGGGGATTATACATTTTCAGAGATGATCTTGCTTTTGTTGGAATTATTTGTTCATCTATGGCCATGTGTTCTTCCTTAGGAACAAGCAAAAGTCTCTCTCGAACTTTGTTTAAAAATGGACGTATCTTGAAAAGTTTATCATACCCTGGTTCTCCGTGTGGAATTTGCATCGTATTATCATTGAAATGAAGGAAACGTTTGATTTCTTCAAATCTATTGCATGTCATAGCACCAGAGATATTGGCAATCTCCAATGATTGATTCCAATAGGACCTCGTAGAAGGCAATTGAATAATAGACATATATAGGCAAATGCCACAAAATATGCGTAATTCTTCTTTGGATATATTGGGTGGTTTTTCCGGCCTACTTTGTACACCGAAAAGGTTTGATTGTGCGATTATAAAATCGAACATTTCATCGGTAAATAAGAAATGGAAGAACTGGAAAGGGTCCTCAAGCTCTTCGATATTTTTCGGAAGTATTTCAGATCCTTTGAATTGTACGAAATCTTCTGAAACAGCTAAATATTTTTCCTGCCAGACAATTTTATCTTTTGGCATTTTTTTACGCCGTGCTGTTAGTTTCTTCGGTATACCAGCCGATGTTGAAGGTATATTGGTATCGATCTCAGGATTTTGTCTATGTTCAGGCTTTTGAATTTGTAGAGATTGCTGTATTATAGAAAGTGGTATATCGCTGTCGCCTTCGCTATCAGTTTCATCAATAATAATCTCCTCTATCGTCGAAACGCTACTTTCGCTGCCAGATGATTCACATAGAATTCTAGGTTTTGTGAGAAACAGCAATTCATTTTTCCGGTGGTCGTCATCGGATGATAAATTTTCATCGTTGCTGTCATCAATTTTTGGAATTCGCACATTTTTTCTACCATAGAATTTTCTGGTATCCATCTGAAAGCATATATTGCAATAATAATTATTATGTCTATACCTTACAGTGTTCCAAATACGGCACAAGTAAACAAGATCATTTTTTGCCATAGTGACATCGAAATATTATATTTATATTATTTCAGCAATAACACTAAATACATACCTTTACAACAATATTTTCTTTACAACAAAATTTGCAAAAATAAACCAAAGACTGTCAATGAAAAAACGTATTGGAAAAGTGTTTACACGCTTGCAGTCAACTAAATGCAAATGGTGCGGCAGACGCGCGAGATTCGCTTGTAGGGGGGATAGATATTTTCAGCAACATAGAAGCGAAGGTGCCAGATATGGGACAATTTGAATTATGGTCATATACTGTTTGAACACTTAGAAAAAATTAAAGAGATTTTATGTGCCAAATATGGGACAGTATGCGGTAAGGGGTTGCCCGAGGGCATTAGAAACTTTACTTCATTTTAAGTGGTAGTCATTGAGTTGGATTAAAGTGATCCTTTACTCTTGCTTTTCTTAGAGATATCTATTTGATTACAATGGTTAGAATTTTGTGATTTTTTGGTTACATATTTTGATTGGTGAGAAAAATATTTATTTATAGATTTACAGTGCGTCCATAAAGTCTTGCACAAATTCATTTAAAATTCAGGTATTTACTTTTCAAAAACGCTCGGACACGTCAATTAGTACTTTTGTTTGCGCATTTTTTAACGTAAAATGTTTTTATACAGGGTGTCGCACGTATGAGGTATGAGGTCATCAATAAAAAAACCGTGATTTCCAGAGGTGTTAAGTGTTCATCATAGAATTCAAAATTGATATAATATACAGGGTGTTCCATTAAAAAAAAAATTGATGACCTCATACCTCATACGTGCGACACCCTGTATAAAACATTTTACGTTAAAAAATGCGCAAACAAAAGTACTAATTGACGTGTCCGAGCGTTTTTAAAAAAAGTAAGCTCCTGAATTTTAAATGAATTTGTGCAAGACTTTATGGACGCAGTGTATATTCGAATATTCGAGTAGGACATAAAGGTATAATATATTGTGATCCTAGAAGATTTTTAAATTGAAATAAATAAATTCGTGTTTATTTATGTAAATTTGTCTTGTTTTTACGAATAATGTAATCCGGTGTAATTCCGTCACTCAGTTATGTTGGTTACAATCTGGCAACTCTGCAGATAACTGACGTTACTCGAAGGGTGTGACGTGCAACGAAAATTATTTTGCATTAGTTATAGTTAAGGATATAAATGTCTTCTTCTGGTTGTAAAAGTTCTTTCAATATTACTTATTACTATCAAAAACGGGATAGGTAAAATTAAATAACTTATTAATACCTCCATTAATAAGTTATTGCCGCCATTTAATAATAAAAGTATAACTTGAACAATGGAATGCAATTAAACCAAAACTAATGAAATTCTCTGAGAAGCAATTAAAGTGTTTCGGCACACCTGTCGCAAAATTCGATTACAATGGACACCACTTTATTTTAATGGTCGTCACATCGGGCGTTCAACCAGTATACTGGCTGGTTCATAATGCAATTTGCTGGGTGGAAAAATTCGCGAAACAACGCAAATTGAAGCAAAATCATAATTGATTGTATGTTGACTAAATGCGGCTTGGATGTGCATTTTAAATTTGCAATCTAAATGAAAATGAAACAAACGCTTGTTCCGTACTGTCGATGAAATTTTGTGGCAATTTTGCTTGGTAAATGGGTTTATTTTGTAGGGTTTGTCTATGCATTACTTGGGGTTTATTAATTGAGCCATCGACGTCGCGTAGGTTGTCGTAAGTAAGCATAAAGTACATAGAGTGTATTTTAAACCCGATGGTATATTACAAGTTCAAAGAAATTGTCCATATTTTCGAAGAGACCCGTTTTAAGTTAAAACTAGGGAAAATTGTAGCTCAAAGTCACGGTCTCAAAATAAAATCTTTATTCACTACCTTAGCAGGCTACATGTTTCGCCATTTCTGGCATCATCAGGCCTAAAATAATTCAATGAGAATGTAAAAGCCATTTCAGAAAATTTACGATTCCCAAGTTACCCAATAAAACACACTTAAAATAAAGGTAAAAATAAAAATAAAATAAAAAACAAACAACAAAACAACCACACCCTGCGCGATACAAACGACATAACAAATAGGTATTTATTTTTTTATTTATTTATTTATTTACAACAATACACTACGGAAATAACATTCCAAATGGTATAAGCCTACATAAACTAAGAAAATTTATAAATTATAAATATACATTTTAAACAATAACAGAACAATATTTAAAACAATTAGAATCAGGTCGTGTTAGATATATACTTTTTGATAGAACAAATGCTTAGTCTAAATATGTCGCAGTCGGGGAAATGTCGATTGTAGTTCCTTAACATTCTGGAGGTGAAAGCATTCTGTCCATAGTTCGTCCGATGGGTTCTTTCGAAAAACAGTTGTTCCTGCCTGGTGCGTCTTACAGGAACCAAAAACAGAACAGACTCGAGCAAGGAGATGCAGCAAATGGCACCAGAGACTAGCTTGGACAGAAAGACAAGCAATGACTTTCTGCGTCTCTGCTCTAAGCTCTGCAAGCCGCATAGGAGAAGTCTTGTTTCGTATGGCACGCCGTGATAGGGAAATCTTAGTTTGAATAGAAGATATTTGGCGAATTTATTCTGCACACGCTCGATTCTAGAGACGTGACACTGATAATAGGGGCTCCATACAATGGAACAATACTCCAGAGTCGATCGGACTAGACCATTATAGAGAGCTAAAATTGCCGCTGTGTCGAAAATTTGCACAGTGTGCCGCTTTATGAAGCCAAGCATTCTAAAACTCTTCAAAATTATGTTATCAATGTGAGAGACGAAGGAAAGATCCTTGTCAAAGATAACGCCTAGATCGTTGAAATGTGAGACGATATCCAGGGTGGAGTTGTCAACGAAGTAAGTATAATTTGTGGGAGAATTGCCCTTGAAAAATCGAAGGACCTTACATTTGCTCACATTAAGTTGAAGATGGTTGGATCTGCACCAGACAACCAACCTGTCCAAATCAGACTGCATACAGTTAGAGTAACTTACTCGAGAGAAAAACTTCAGGTCATCAGCATACACCAGACACTCGGACCCAGTGAAACAGGATATGACGTCATTTATAAATAGAATGAATAAGATGGGCCCGATGTACATCTCAATAATCAAGGATGAAGTGGTCAGCCCATATGTTATATATCTGTAAAGTAGAAAAAGAAGAATATCTAAAGTAAAACGTCAAAAAAGAGCGGGACAAAAGATATGTTGTGATAAACTCCAACTGTCGTGTTTGTAAACAACCAAGTCAATCAACCAAATTGTTAAAAATCAGATATAGCTCGAAATTAAAGAGTTCGTTAACGCAGGTGAGTATTGGGCTCTTTTTTGCTTTTGTAATTTGAAGTTTCCCCAATAAATCCAACTTTTTACCTTTTTGGCATTCATGTAAAATTTTTGCATTTTTAGATGGGGAAAATTGGTGACCTGATCCTGAAAGGTGGTTTGCGATGGCTGATTGTGTGTTACATATATCGGTGTTACGAAAGATGAATTAAAAGTTGCAAACTTATGTGAATATGGTGAGTTGGAAGTATATTGAATTACGTTATCTGTTGATGATGGTTTTCTATAAATTTTAAAGTTGATTGACATCTCTGGTGCTCTCCACTTTAACCTATGGTTTTACGGTGTATTGGCCTATGCTCACTACCAAAAGTCAAAATTGTTTGCAAAAGATTCAAAACAGTTGTCTTCGGTATTGTTATGGTTTGCGTAAGTTTGACCATATCACCCCTGCTCTACTGAATTCTGGGTGGCTTACCCTTAATGAACGTTATATCCTGAATTTAACAAGTCTAGTTTATAAAGTGTCTAAAAGTAGTTCCCCTAAATATTTGAATGATAAGCTTATTAAAAATAGTGATGTACACGGACGTATAACTAGAAACCGCGAACAATATGCAACCCCAAAACATTCAACTGCTATTTTTCAACGCTCCTTTTCATTTAACGCTGTTAAGTTTTATAACGCGTTGCCTGGCGATGTTAAACTCTGCTCATCTACTACTGCTTTTAAATCAAAAGCGAAAAATCACATTCAGTCAATGAGAAGCTGACGCTATATAGTGCTATTGACATTAAAACTATGCTCAACATATCAATATATACTTGTCCTCTTATTCGTTCAATGCAAATATTTTTTATAGATAGTTTTTGTCTTTCTTGGTGGTTAGGTAGAATAGCGATTGCTAGACCTCGCCACCAAAATACAATATATATTGTAAAAGTTTTGTTTATGTAAATAAAAGACCTGTTTATTTATTTATTTATTTATTTATTCTATTTTCAAGTCTTGTTAATAGTAGGTCTAGGAAAGGCAATCTACCTTCCTTTTCCAATTCTATAGTGAAGGATATTTTTGGATGTAAATCATTAACAAATTTTAGGAAATCACTGAGTTTAAGATCATCACCATTCCAGATGATAAAAATATCATCTACGGATCTTTTATACGTTACAGGGCAGTTTAAAAACTCGCTATCCATAATTGACTTCTCCAGATTGTTCATAAAGACTTCAGACTTCGACAGATTATTCAATTTGCCATTATCCAGGAGTGCATTTAATAACGAAATCAATATAATCAAACAGATAGCAATAAACAACGGATTTTCGTGTAGTTCAATCAATAAAATTTATTACAAATTGGTAAACAAATATGAGTTATCATACAATATAATACATTCAAAGGTACAAGAAAATAAAAATACATATTATAAATCACTGACTTATTTTAAAGATGTATCTCTTCGAATGGTTAAGTTTTTCAAACCCTTTGACGTTTTATTAGTCTTTAAAACAGCGAATACACTTAAGCAACACCTCGTCAAAATCAAGGACAAGGCGGAATACTTTTCGAAGTCAGGAGTTTCCTCCCTTCAGTGTGATGAATGCCAGTCCATCTACGTGGGCCAATCGGGTAAAAAAATATCTACGAGAATCCAAGAGCATTTGAGTCTGATTCGAAAATTTCTTAACACCGATATATGTAACACAAAATCAGCCTTCGCAAACCACCTTTTAGAATCAGGTCACCAATTTTCCCCATCTAAAAATGCAAAAATTTTACATGAATGCCAAAAAGGTAAAAAGTTGGATTTATTGGAGAAACTTGAAATTGCAAAAGCACATGATTTTTAACAATTTGGTTGATTGACTTGGTTGTTTACAAACACGGCAGTTTGAGTTTATCACAACCTATCTTTCTTCCCCCTCTTTTTTGACGTTTTACTTTAGATATTCTTCTTTTTCTGCTGTACAGATAAATAACATATGGGCTGACCACGTCATCCTTGATTATTGAGTTGTATACCTATATGTTATGTCGTTTGTATCATGCAGGGTGTGGTTGTTTTGTTGTTTGCTTTTTATTTTATTTTTATTTTTAACTTTATTTTAAGGGTGTTTTATTGGGTAAGTTGTGAATCGTAAATTTTCTGAAATGGGTTTTACATTCTCCTTGAATTATTTTAGGCCTGATGATGCCAGAAACGGTGAAACATGTAGCCTGCTAAGGTAGTGAATAAAGTTTTTATTTTGAGCGTGACTTGAGTTACAATTTTCCCTAGTTTTAGTATATTACAAGTGTCTAGAGGACAAATATAAATATATTTTTTTTAAATGTTGGGTGACACATATCGTTACCATAATTACATAAGGTCGTATGTTTAAATTAGTAGTTTTGAGATAAATAGACTTGTAAAATTGGTAAGTTTCGTTGTACAATATCTTTGCATTAATTTAAAATATTGATTTGATTTTGGATTTATTATCAAGAGTTATATTTTTTAAGTTACCGTTGTCAAAAAACCAATTTATTCAAAAAATTAATCCACATACGACCTTTTATAAGTAAAAGTGAAATTAAGTTGATATTTACGACTTCATGCCTCATGTACTTTTTATAAACGTAAGGGTTTTTTATTCCAAAAAATAATAGAAATTGAATAAAAAAACATAAGAAATAAATCCCTATGAAACTTAAGATAGTATAATAATTAATATTTTTAAGGTAAAAGTAAATATATTCTAGCTGTGATCTTGATAGATACTTTGCTAGGCTTAGTATATACCTAATAATAATATTATTATTATTACCATTATTAACGATAATAATAATAATAATAATAATAGTAGAAGCAACGCCAAGGAGTCAAACAAGAACCAGTACTACGACAGCCGAAGGTGCTGCTTAAGAGCTACTGCCAGTGCTCACCCAAGCGGGATATCTTAGATAGCGCATGAAAAGGGCAATATCCATTGAAACTATAATGCGTACTTTTTACAGGGTGACGCATCTAGGACAAGATACGACCGGACATCGTCAAAGACTGCACGCTGGTTTCTGCAATACATACCCACAACTCCAAGTCTCAGAGCAAAGAGTAGAAGATCAGTACAGGGTAATGCTCAGAAATAGACTCATTCCAGAGACCAGAATAAATACAACTAAGAGAGAAATTGAATGAGAAATCCAAGAACAAGAAATTGGCGAAAAAAAATAAAGAAATACAACAGAAGCGCCACAAACCGAAGACCAAGAAAATGAACTAGCTTAATTACAACCTGAAGATCGGGACCAGCAAGAAGAGCAGCTGATCGGAAACCTACCAGAAAACTATCAGCTCGTCAAAAAGCTGGCTATGGACATGAGAAGAGCTGAAATGAAATACGAAGGCACAGATCTACTGTGTAGACCACCAATATCCAAGCTAAACTCCTCGAAAAAACTAGCAGTCACACTAAAGGTAATGAACACCAGAATCCTACCAGAGTATGTTGCAAGAGCAACATTATTGTAAGGAATACACACAGTAATATACTGTGCAGCATTAGCAGTAGCCAAATCAACTGGAGTGAAAATAAAGCAAAATGACCACCAGGCAAGAGACGAAGACTGAATTCCCGCATGGCAGAAAAGAATCCAGAGGAAAATAGAAGCGATGAGAAGAAGTATTCAACACCTTTAATCTTACATAAGTGCAGTCAGATCAGAAAGAGTAATACGATCTGTAGAAGCTATAAGAACTTAAAACAGGATTCACTCAAGATAAGATGCAGAAAATATCTCCCCACAACAAAGCCTTAATACATTAATAAAACAGAAACTGTCCGTATACGCAGGCCGTTTGAAACGATACAAAGCCAGTAATGCGAAGAGACAAGACAACGCTCTATTCCAAAAATCGGAAAAAGCTTTCTACAGGGCACTAAATGGTGGAGAAAAAGAGGAGGAAAGCACCTATACAACAAAAGAAGCAATATAACAATTCTGGAGGGATCAGCTAGCCAGACCTACAAACCACAACGTTAACGCTAGTTGAATTCGTGAAGAAAATGTAATCTCCTAGAATTACAACGAGATGAAACAAGAACCATTCACAGTGGCAGAACGATCTGCTACCACCTACATAACTGGAAAGCGCCTGGCCCGGATGGTGTACAGGGTTTTCAGAGATATTTTCGGTCATATCTACAAGGTTCCCTATAGGAGATACAAGAAAACTTTAAATGTATAAGTTGTGGAGTTTTATCTGAACCGCCAGAAAACTTTAAAAAAATAGACAAGTGACGTTCTGAAAGCCAAGAAAAATTTAAAAATTGTTTTTTTTTTATTAAACACCCTGTATATTTTCTATTTTTCTGAAAGATCTTTCATTCCTGATTCCAAAAATATATAGTTTGTCTATATTTGCAACTAACCTGAACTGTCATTAAATTATTTTCGATTCGTTATTTTAAGCGGCACCATACAGTAATAAAAATTATGAGTAGAGTGCCTTGGAAAACAATAATTATTGCCCGACATTGTAGGGAACAGTCAATTTAAAAATAAGATTAAAGAGGTTATAAACATTCTGTATCAAAAATATAAATCAACCATTGTAGTCTTTCAAACAAAATACAAACCAATAAATACATAAACTAAATTAACTAATAGCTGTAATATACGGGTGTATTTTACTGGTTCTCAATATAACCTCCTCCATTTCTGATACAATTCTGAATATTTGTCCTCAATTTGCTATTAATTGTATCTACTATAAAATTCGGATGATCCCTATTTAAAACTCGGATTTCATCACGAATTCTATCTTCGAGAATTTGGATATTTCGCGTCCTATTATAATAAATGCGATTTTTTAAATAGCCCCACAAAAATATGTCCAGGAGTGAAAGGTCGGGGCTGTTGGCTGGCCATGGAATAAGACCCCTTCTTCCTATCCATAAATTATATCTGTCATTAAGGTAATTGGTGACAGGTATGACATTATGGGCCGGTGCGCCATCTTGCTGCCAAATTAGACTATTATAATCATAAATGGGAAGTTCCTCTAAAAGATGTTCTATATCATTTTCCAGGAAATGGAGATACCGTGAACCTGTTAGGCTATCTCGGAAAATGATTGGACCAATAATTCTGCCAGCAAACAGACCGCACCAAACATTTACGCTACTGCGACCTTGAATTTTTACTTCTTGGATTTTGTGCGGATTTGTTGACGACCAAAAGTGTTTATTTTTGCGATTAAACATTCCACTTGTGGTAAATGTGGCTTCGTCCGTAAAAATTATTTTATTTAGAAAATCTGCATTTCCATCTAGTCTTCTAGTAATATTGACACAAAATTCTAATCTCTGCTGGATATTATTTTCGGTTAGCCCTTGGACTGGCAAAAACTTAAAAGGATGATATTTGTTCTTTTTTAAAATCTCATGAATTTTCCCCCATGATTTATTAAAATAAATTGCAGCATCAGGAATGGACCGTTCAGGCATTTCTATAAAAAATAACCAAAGTATTTTACCCATAAAAAAGGGAATTTAAAATTTACCTTCAAAAAAGAGTAAGACATCTAAATCTTCTTCAAAATTTCTTGTAAATGTCCTTTTCTTACGTTCGAGACTGTGTCTCAACTCAAATTGCCGCACTACGTATCTTATTGTGTCAACGCATGGCGTGGGTCTTCCTGGATAGGTAATACGGTATTGGCGTTGAGTTCTTGGTCCGTTATTAGCATGCTTATAGAATAAACGGATCATATCTGATTTTTCTTCAGTGGAATAACCCATTTTAAAAAATACGCGAATGTTTTTTCCTCTATACTATAGATTCTTACATTGACAGTAGTTCCTTATTGAAAACTAAATTGTGCCATACAATTGTTTTCCAAGGCACTCTACTCATAATAATTTTTATCGTATGGTGCCGCTTACAATAACGAATCGAATATAATTTAATGACGGTTCATGCAAATATAGACAAACTGTATATTTTTGGAATCAGGAAAGAAAGATCTTTCAGAAAAATAGAAAATATACAGGGTGTTTCATTAAAAAAAAACAATTTTTAAATTTTTCTTAGCTTTTAGAACGTCACTTGTCTATTTTTTTTTAAATTTTCTGGCGGTTCAGATGAAACCCCACAACTTCTACATTTAAATTTTTTTTGCATCTCTTATAGGGAACCCTGTAGATAGGACCGAAAATATCTCTGAATACCCTGTACATAATTACTGGATTAAGAAATTCTGGTGTGCGCATGGGAAACTGGCTGCATTAATTAATAAAACTCTAAAATACCCTCGCAAGCTGCCACCATTTCTCACACAAGGAACAACATATCTTCTGGCAAAAGACCGCAAAGATTCACACGATCCATCAAAGTATCGACGAATCACCTGCCACTCCATATTATACAAACTGATAACATCCTGTCTTATCAAGAGAATTTCTTCCCATTGTGAAGGGTACAACATTATAGCCCCACAGCGGAAAGGATGCACCAAAGGAGCCATGGGATGCAAGGAACAATTAATAATTAATTCAGTCATCATAAATTGGTCATGAGATAAGATCGTATATGCGCACAAAGGGTAGTAAGTGGATACATACGACTCTCTGTCAATAACTTATTTAAAGGTCTGATGATGCCTTAAAGGCGAAACATGTTACCTGCTATTTTTTAAATATTAAATTAATGGAGACCGGGACTTTGTGTTGGTTCTTTTGCTTATAAAGTTTAATTGTCTGTTATTTGTTTAATTAGTTATTTAGTACAGTGATTATTAATATCATACTATTCAGTTACGAATAAATATGCAATAGTGGTTGAGCGAGGAAGCTTTGCTTCAACTTCGCTGTTTGTAATTTAATCATTACAATAAAGTCATTTATTATTATTATTGTTATTATTATTATCTGTTGAAAAAGTTGAAGCCAAAAAGGCAAGTTGCTGGGTCTCCCTTTGGGGCTCTGCATCTCCGTTAAGGGGCACTTCAGGATTTTTGCTTTCAATAACAAATTAGGGTTATTTTGACCTCACCCTTACCGGATACTATCCTACAAGATACACTGAGAAGCTACACATCTTATGAAATAAAAGTCAAAGTCTTTAGACCACCTTAATCCATGAAAATGATCCCAATGAATAAGAGAAAGGAAGGAATTATTTAAATATCTACGGCAAGGGAAGTGGGAATGGTCGAAAACTTCATATGAAGCCCCTGTCGTAGGCTTTCTTTCTCAATATGGTCCAGGTTAGATAAAAAGAAGAAATTGGAAAAACATTGACAGTACAGTGGTAAAAATATCTAACAGGCGCATCGCGTCTTAGTAACAGTAACATATCTAATTATTTATCACCACTCTTATAATAATTATTACATTATCCTAAAAGCCTCGGTAAAATATAACACGCGAAATGTATTAGAGCAAAAATTTGACACTATGATGAATTAGCATACAACTAAACACGATAGCAGGTGTAACGCGCTTTTAATCCGTTAAAAGCCGGCTTTTTTATGTCCGTAACTTTCGATATAAATTTGCTAACATAAAATAAACGGCTCAGAAATAAACCGGAAATTATATTGTCATCCCTGGCAATTTGCTAATGCACGTCAAAAGTTTATTTCCTCGAAAACATCATCAATTATAATTAAGGCTTGCATGTGTGTATGGTCGTTGCAAATGACGTCATGTAACTTATTAATTAAACCTTTAAAACCAAGCAGTCCGCAAGTTCTTAACGCAGTTTATTTGAGCCTTGTCAGCCACCGTCATTGTTTGGTTAATTTTAGTTTCAGAAGAATGCACATTTGGGTGGTCCGAAGTCGACCACTTCCGGCAGACTCCATGTCTTATTCTAATTTGATAGGAATAAGTACGCTTGCAGTGAGCTGATACATAATGCGTAATTATGCTCTTGTAAACGTGTTCAGTTTCATCGGAGAATGCGCTTTTTTTAGTAAAACTCATGAGAGCTGCAGTGCCGCAAACCTTACATCTATCTTCGATGCTGTATAAGATATACAATCACGAGATAAAAAATGAGCTCTATTTATTTGCCGACAGCACTTCCCAACAAACATTTTAAGTTAAATTTACCTTTATTCCACCTGAAAACGGGTCAAATATTTTACATTACCAATTATATATAGGGATAATTTACCTACATCTGTTTTCCTATTGTCCAATGTGGGGAAAGAAACTAAAGTAATTTGGTAAGTAATAATAATTTTCTGTCCAAGATGTTAAAACGAAGTCAAATAAATATAGACCTATTTTACGTCTAAATGTGGAAAGTGAAGACCAACCTTTTGACCTAAATATAACCTAAATAGGAGCAATAAGACACTAGACAAAAATACAGAGAAAACATATTATATCTGGCGTTAGAAAGAAAAGACGACAACTTATGCCAACACTTCCAACAGGACAAAATAAATTATAAAATGGAGTTTGACTTAAAACCCTTAACTACCTGGGTGTGGTCTTACAGTCCCAAACGGTCGGACGACTCGCCGAATTTTCCCCACTTCTAAACTGCATACACCTACGTGCTCATGTATTCTTGAATTGACCCATAATTAGTTAGGATCTAGCCCAGCCCGGTGAGACCCAAATGGGAGGAAGCGAAGCAGAAGAATGACAGCTGTCACAAAGCTACACTGCAAAAACCGCAGAAAGAATCGCCACACTCTTTGACATTTCTCGGGTTATCCTTTTTTACAATGTGTTATTTGAAGTTGTTCCATCACTCTCACTCTTAAAAATTCAGACTATACGTCGTAAGTTAATCTTCGGATTTTTTAATAAATGGTGGGTGAGGTTGACGTTTCCTTTTTGTGATTTTATTATCTTTTTTCCAATTTTCTGCAGAAAATGGGTCTTTTTGTCGCAGGTAAGTCATTTCAATCATTTATTGGTT
The DNA here is from genome assembly GCA_963920685.1 of Polydrusus tereticollis. Classification (NCBI taxonomy): domain Eukaryota; kingdom Metazoa; phylum Arthropoda; class Insecta; order Coleoptera; family Curculionidae; genus Polydrusus; species Polydrusus tereticollis. The sequence goes on from OY987331.1 coordinate 36,521,894, forward strand.
AAATGTGCTCAAGCATCACTATTAGATATATCGGAAGATTCAAAAGAAATCGCTCAAAATTGGTCACTGACCTCCCAAAACCTTGCAATTTTTCTAAACAATTTTTCCTGTTCAATTTCCATCCCATTTTTTTATATTTTAGAGCTTGCTTTAAATAATAAATAGTACATGTTACCATATTACTCTAAGTACCACAGGATACTGACAATGTAAATAAAATATAATTTATTTGTCCCTCGGAGAAGTTGTAAAATACTTAATCAGTGCCCCCCGATCGCAATGTATGTTTTTAAACTGTAAATATTACTTCTCGACGAGTATTCCCACTATCAATTTCTTCACGATATCCCTGTAATACCTTTGTTTCATGGTTTTATAGTTACACCGAACCAGCCAGACCATCAGTTTACAGTCCTCCGAGTCCAAACTACTATTTTATTAGAAAGTATGTATACATTTGTTTTTACTTAGGTATATAAAAAACAGATTTTGAGTGTTCTCATATGTAATATATGTTTTAAAAAAATTGTTTAATTATATAAACATTGTATGTTGCTTTTATGTGGGGCTGTTTATTATTATAACGATGTTACCCTATTTTATGTAGTATAGATTTAGTCATTGAACTGTATTGTTAAGTATATTATTATTTTCATATTATTAAATTAAAGATGTTTTGGAACCATCCAGTTTTGCGTTTAATTACCATAAAATATTTAAAAAGCTTTAATAAAAATGTAAGAAAACATTTTTTGAACGAGCCGGTCTCGCGCATGCGTATATCGCAGCTACACTGCAATATGGCCGCTGATTTTGACATTTAATTAGACATGCGTGCATCGGTTTAATAACATGGGTATTTGCTTTCTTTAACCTTAGTCTTCATTGATCTAGCCGCTGACGGGTTTGTTTGCCAATTTGACGAATATATTTGAGTTTAAAATACGCGAGTGGTCGTGGAGACCACACCCAGGTATTTACGTTATGGACGATAAGCCGAGTTGTTCTAAAAGAGTGCGGTATGGTGACGATAAATTCGAACAAACGTTGCAAGACTGGTATGATGATACTAGTGGTAGTGAGGCGGAAAGGTCTAGTGATGAATATGTTTTGTCAGAACATGATTTCGACTCAGAAATTGAGTTAGAACAGGAAAATTGGGAAAATAATCAGGTTGAAGAAGCTGTGGACAATACGGTCGAAGTTGAAGATGAAAAGAAAAGTTTGCTATACATGCGACCCAAAAAAGGGACGAAAAACAATTTACATCTGTTACAATTGTAAAAAACCTAGTTGTTTAGAATGTTCGCATAAAATATGCAGAGATTGTGTTATCCAAAAATAGACAAGGTTAACTGGTTGTGTTTTTTTTGAAAAAATATATTTAGGTAGTTTTTTTTATTACCATTCGCAATGTTCAGGTTTACTTTTTATCTTTAGAATGTTATTTTTTGTTATTTTAAATATTATTAAATAATATTTTATTTCCTTTATAAGTGTATTTTTTCCTTGTCGTGTTTATAGTATCTTATAGATGGAGCTTAAGAATTAACAAAAAAAATTAAAACTACCTATGTAATTACGATATAAAATAACCTCTAGATAATATTATACTACTATGTTGATCAAAAATAATTTGTCCAAAAATAGTTAATAACGCCCTAAACATTATGGGCCTATCAGACCACACCCAGGTATTTACGTTACAGTTTTGATACCCAGGTAGTTAAGGGTTAAGTAGATATTTGGAATGGCCGCTTATTGTGACTTCAACAATAAAGTGATATAATTAAGTTTTATCATTTTTCTGGACCGAAATTCCGATGCGAGAGAAATGTGTTTGTGAATTATGGTAATGATACTTCGTAAAACAAAATGCGCCCTTAAAATATGCATTTTTCTATGTATTATTACGATAATTTCAAATATTTTCACCATTAACCTAAAAATAGAGTGTCTTCATTATAAACATTATATTAGGTATGTACTTAAAGTTTTAAAAAAACTTTCGTTGACGAAAGATATCGTAGTCTAATGGATTTTTCACTCACCTTATTTCTTTTATTATAAACTGTACAAGCAATGTTAGCCTTTGAAGTTAATCAGAAAGTTATGAAGTAGCTCAATTTTTAACCATAAAAGGTCTATAACTTTGGGAACAATTTATATGGCACAATTATCCAAAATACTACGTGTTTCTAAAACCACATGGTCAGTAAATTATTTGGACTTCTTTTAGGCAATAATTGGGTAATGTTTACCTAGCGTAATAGTCAAAAAATGCCTTAATTATAAAGACATATATTAAGTAACAATTAAGTAAATTATGACTTAATCATATTCCTTATTATGATTAAATATTTTTAATGTCTCAAAGAGGTAATTTATTTGTAATTTTTAACTAGATAAATCTAACTAAAAGTAGATTTCCCTATAACAAATTATTTAAGTTGTAGATATCCAAATTTTGACTTAGATTTTAGAGTTAGAATCTTTTGTGACTTTTAAGAAAACATTTAAGACAAAAATAAGCAAATATTTGCCAATTTAGGATTATTTTCCTTCCGTTCTGGTCTACATTACTTAATATGTTTTTGGGTTCAATTACTCCGAAAACCAAACAACCGTGATAATCTCAAGATTGCAGCGCCATATTAGACTTATAGGAAAATGGCCCTTGGCTTAAAAGATTCACCTGAATCCTTCCAAGACGCTTTCCATATTTTTCTCGAAAAGTAACGTTAGAAGATCGGAAACTAGGCTTCATGTTAACAGGTGAATTGGTGCCAGGAAGTTAAATACCTGGAACTTATGTTTAACCAAAGGCTGAATTGGAGGCAAAATTCAATAAACAGAGATAAGCTTGCATTGCGCCAATTAAGCTCTATATCTACTCCCTGCTTCATAGTAGAAGATGGAAAATTATAACCTACTGTTACAGAGGTACAGATATTTCGATGCTTGCGAGCTTGCAACGCAATAACATACCAAGAGCAAGACCTGACTTGACATACAAACTACCCAATGACTGGCTCCCTATTGGCGAGCCCAATCAACAGTACAGAGGCTTTAGAAATAAAGAAGAAGCACTGTTCTGCTTGGGCAACGGTTACAGGCAAAGTCCAGAAAATCCGTAGGGCAACCATTACATCCAAGAGCTTCAGTAAGGGCCTTCAACGCTAAGACCCTTTCATCGTTCAAAAATTAGGTGCAGATTTTATAACTTGCGTTTGATTCCTATTTAGTTGGGCACCCTGACCGGGGCAACTTTTACCTCAATTACCCTCCCGCCCCTATCATCGCCGGCCCTGTATATTGTGCATCCAAATCATCATATTTGTATGCAAACTGTATACACAGTGTGTAAAAAGTCCCGGACCGGTCAATTATTTAAAAAATGGCGCACAATATAAAAAAAAATTCCGGTATAAAAGTTGTGGGCCTTAAGAAAATCTAGGACACTTGTAATTATACAGGATGCCTTAAACAGTCATGGTAAACAAAGCTTTGGTTTATTTAAATATAATGACCTCTTTTTAATCGCGTTTTCTAATTCCTCTAAACATTCTAAACAACAATTATGAAACATGTCATATGGCTAAACCCATTAGTTTAAAAAAATAATTTGAGTTAAAGGACATAAACACAACAGGTAAGATATTACCTACATTTTGCATTTTTACAAGCTAAATTTCTGAAAATGTCTCTCAACGAAAGGGAACGTATAACTTTACAAATGCTCAGAGGTTTTGGAGACCGACAAAGATCGTTTACCGAAACAAAGCAATTTTTCAATATAACTTTTCCAAACTGACAGCCTATATCACAATCTACAGTTGTGAGAACAGTTCAAAGATTCGAGGAAACCGGGTGTTGCAGAAATAAAATTTGTTCCGGAAGACCAAAATCGGCAACTAGTAATGAAAAAAAATCAGAGACATTAATTCATTTTGTTCAGGATCCACATTAATTTGTCGTTGAGAAATGCTGCTACCCAAGTTGATGTATGTTTTAAATCAGTTGAAATTATTTAAAAAAAAAGTCATTTTTACCCCTATAAAATAACTTTAGTCCAGGAATCATCAGAAGACGATTTCGAACGTAGAATGTAATTTTGCGAAGTAATGATGCAATAACAGGAAGAAAATAACAATTTTTTAATCAAATCGTTTTTTCGGACGAGGCAACATTCATGTTAAACGGGAATGTCAATCTACATAATTGTCGATACTGGGCTAACCACAACCTACATTAAATGAGAGAAATACACTCAACACCCCCAGAAAGTAAATGTGTGGGCCGGTATTATTGCCAATAGATTAGTGGGGCCTTTCTTTATAGAGGGGAATTTAAATGCAGAATATTATCTCTACATGCTGCAAAATCAAATTGTGCCAGCAATAACCAATACGTGGTTTCAGCAGGACGGAGCTCCTCCTCATTTTGGGCGAGCTGTAAGAGTTTACTTAAATAATACTTTTCCTAATCGCTGGATGGAGCGACGGGCCCCATAGAATATCCCGCTAGGCCGCCAGACTTAACGCCCCTTAATTATTTTCTCTGGGGGCAACTAAAAAATAAAACCCCTGTAGATCTAAATTAATTGAGAAGAAGAATTATTGTAGAATGTGAATCTATTAACCAAGAAATGTTACAAAACGTCATCGACAAAATTTATTATAACCTAGCCCATTGTCAAACTGTGGGAGGGGGACATTTTCAATATTTAATTAAATAACGACTTACTTAAATTTATTTTTGTTCTTGTAAAATTTTACTGCTTGTATTTAATATAATTGTTATTAAACTTTTGACAAAACTTGCGTATAGGTACATTTATAGTACAAATCAAGCTTTATACCGTGCCAATGCCAACTAGTCTCTCCTTATACTAATCACCATATTAGATTCGCACGAAACCGTCAGGCTTCATTGAAGATCAAATAATTAACGTATTTTTGTGTTAGGTCCCAAAGGCACATATAACGCTTCTAAGGGCACTTTAGCCATTATTATTAAATCCGCAAACTTGATACCCTTAAATACATGCAAATTGAACAGAGGGCGCAGGGTGAGCACTAACATGATTTTCAACAAGAAGGTGTTTGAATAATGTATTCGTTTTGTATTAAGCCTGGCGCTTGCAACGAGCGTGCGGTCGACAAAATTAAATTTATACAGGAGATTGTCGTTTTTTTGAAGGTCTTTCTTTACACCAAGATTCATTGTACAGGGTGAGTCAACCTTAGAGTAAAGTTCATCATCTCATTCGTTTCGGGAATTACTAAAAAACGTTAAATACAAAAGTTTTAGAGAATGATAAGATGCACAGTCTAAAATTAACCCTAATTGATTTTTAGATTCTGCATCAATTTCTATAACTTTTTTGTTAATTATATACCTAAACCTAGTAGTTGTTCTAATATTTTAATTTTTCTAGAAAAATATTGGTTTTTACTCATATAAAAAATTGACAGTTCCGCCATTGTTTCTGAAGGTGGAATACTCATATTTGGTACAAACGTTCTATTGGCATGACAAAAAAAAAGCATCTAACGAAATTTGAGTAAGATGCTACAGGGCGTTCAAAATAAATTTATACATTTCGACTAATTTAAATTGAAAAATATCAACTTTTTTAAATGGCACACCCTGTATATTCTCAGATCTTGATTTATGACACTCTTCAAGAGTTCGCCGATGCTTGAGTGTCACAAAAGAGTGGTGTCATCTGCGATAACTGTTACCTGGCAACTAATATCTATATTTGTGAGGTCGTTTATATATAATAAAAACAAGATAGGGCCCAACGTAGAACCCTGAGGTACACCAAACCCGACACCCGACAAATAAGGGCAACTTTTAACGATGTACACAACGAATGCCATATTATTGAAGCTTCTGCAGCAGTACTCGATGATTAACACAGTCGAATGCCTTGGAAAAATCACAGAATCCTGCCGCAACAATACCGCCATCGTTGAGACTAAGGAACTTCTCTAGGCGTGAGAAAATGGCACCACCAGTATTTTTGGATGATTGAGGAAGCTATAAGATTATTTGTTGTTAAAACGCTAAGTAGTCAAAAGTTGAGTATGAGTATTTTTTCTATTAGTTTGAAAAGGGTGGAAAGGAACGAGATAGGTCGATAAGTCGAAGGACTCCTGTACCGTATGTAAAGGAACAACAACAATCGCCCTTTTTAAACAGAAAATAGATTCACTCTGCAGAAAAGAAACATTAATTAAATCGACAAGTGCGGTCTCCGGTATTTTATTTATTTATTTATTTATTCATTTATTGATGTTAACATGCACAGAGTACATTTACATAGGTCATAAGATCTAATACTAGGTTAAAAATAAAAGTTACACAATAATAAAAGTTACATAATAAGTGAACACTAAACAAAATTAAACATAGGCATAATATAGGATAAAATCTGACAGACATTAAAGGGAAGATTGGCACTGAAAGTATTCCTCAAAAGAGTAAAAAGCCTTACTTATTAAAAAATGTTTTATTCTCCTTTTAAATGCAAGTGGTTCCAGTGTCACCACTTCAGTAGGCAGATGATTAAAAAATTTTATTCCGTAATAGGACATGCCGTCCCTCGCTCTAGCAAGTCTGCGAAACTCGGGCACGAGCAGTCCACGGTTGCGGGTCTTATATTGGTGAACGTCCGACTGTTTCCTGTACAGTTGCAGGTTCTCCCTAACATAAAGCAGGCACTCCAAAATGTAGACACAGAGAAGGGTGAGGATATTCAAGTTGACAAAGTGCTGCCTACAGCAATCGCGGTATGCAAGACCCGCAATAAGCCTTATGCATCTCCGCTGCAGGGCAAATATCCTGACAGTGTGCGCTGAATGACCCCAGTTGATAATGGAGTATGACATTCTGGAGTGAAAGTAACTGAAGTATGCGACTCTAACAGTTGAGCGAGACACAGAATATCCCAAGTTACGCAAGAGATAAATTATTTTCGACAGCTTATACGATAGAACGTTCACATGCGCCTCCCAAGTTAACTTCGAGTCCAAGGTGACTCCCATACTCTAATACCCTAATGAAAATACTATCAGATCCAGCCAAACATTTATTCTTTATTTTATAAATAAAACAAAGGAGTCCTCCTTCACAGTTTAATAAAAATGATGATAGATGAAAAGGTTCCCTACAGGTTTCGAGAGCTTAAGCACTCATCATCAGGGGATACGAACATCGAGTTTTGTAGACAAAACGTTGTCTCAAATTAATGAGTATAACTCATAGTAACTTAAAAGTTGAAGACTTGGTATGTGAGATGTTTAATTATCTTAAGAAATGAATGAAGTTATGGTTAAATGTGAGATTAAGATCTGAGAAGAAACATTGTGAGTGGATAATGGAAAGTATAAAATTTATGAAGGAGAAGAAATTTTTTAAATTATAGTTGTACGTTTAGAATTAAATTTGGTTTAAAAGATTATTGGATAAAATTGATTGTTTAATTTCATGAAAGTTCGATATTTAGTTAGCTGATGTGGTAGTATGGAGCTATGCCCCATATTTTGGAGAAGTTGTAGAGGCTAATCATTTTTATAATCATAATTATTTAATTGCTTAAAAAGAAATTATATTTTAGAAAATTTTCAGAATTTTAATAATTTAAAAAAGTACAACCTGTTCTTCAGACACTACAGTTCCGCGGTAGAGGAATCGATTTTTCTTCTAGATAATGTGTTATATGCCTGCACGAAAAAGAGATAAGGACCTGTAGGTGGCGCCCCTAGAATTAAGGGCCAAACTAAGATGAAATTTAAATTTCTCATATTAAAGAATCCCCAAATACCAACTTTCGTTCAAATATAGACATTGTTTCAAAAATTATTTACGAAAGGAAAAAATAAAAATAAATATTTAACACACTTTATCTCAAAAATGAGGGCCTTGCGGACTCATGCTTATATGAACTTTTCACTTTATAAATAACTAAGGAATCGTTCTATAAAATATTGGACACTTATTAAATAACACCTTGTATAATGGAAGATGGTTAAAAATCTTTTTACTATCATACATAATGGAATTTTTGGTTTGAATATAGTGTGGTATTGGTAAACCTATTATACATGTTTGGCGAGTGTTATAATAATATACTGGAACATACTCTCAGACTCCTGGATTCCATCCAAAGAAGACTACTCACAGACAACCTTAAAAGTTAAAAACGTCAAAGCCAGATTAATAATTTGCGATGCCTTTACAGATCTTTACATGTTCGAAGCTTTCTTAATTTAACTATGTAGAATAATAATGAAAAAGTAATTTCGTCACAAATTACTTGCTCATTCAGTGATTATTGAAATACAAATTTAAAACGCAAATCCAAGGAAATTTTCTCCGAAACTTCGGAATAAATCGCAAAACTTTCCTCGATTCCCGCGTCCTTCTTTGAATCAGTTAAATCAGCCTCTGTCACATAATCACACCCCTTTCAAGTTCATTACGCACATTCAACCAAGACTCCATGATCAGTTTTTGATGGTTAGATAATGAATGCCATTCTATGGTTTATTATGCACCCCCTTTTCCTTTGGCAGCAATTTTCGCTGGAAATACTGACGCGCTTTTCATTTCCCGTCACCTTGAAAGTATGAGCGAGTTTTTAAATTACAAGGTGTTTTAGTAAAATCTATAGGCGTTTTTACCCTAATAGAAAGAAAAAATAACCTAGCGTATATACGTCAATATACAGAGTGGCAAAAAAGTCGAGCATAATGCCTGTACCTTTTGAATTACCTCGTATACGAAAAAGTGACCTTTATGAAAGTTGTTCAGTAAATTATTCCTCATATTTCTACCTGCATGAGTTTTTTTCTGTCATTTCTGGTTTCGTTACCATAGAGACTAACTTACTTTTTTTAAACGGAGCACCCTGCATATTATTGCATATTTGTATTCTACTGGGAAAAATCTTAATTTCTTGTATTTCAAATTTTTATTTATTTCAAATTGTAACAAACTTTATAATAACAAAATAAATAGCCTAGAAAATTGAACTTAACATCGGGATAATAAACAAGTGAAACCTTTTCAGTGGATCATGTGTTCAAAATGACCACCATTTTCTGCTAATCATTTGGACGGTTAACGTAGACTTTGTTCTTTAAGTGTCCCCACAAAAAAAAGTCTGGCGGGGTTAAGTTCGGGGATTGCGCTGGCCAGTCAATAGCACCTCTTCTGCCTATCCAACGTCCTGGAAATTGTTCGCTTATGTATTTTCTAATATTTGCCGCATAATGCTCCATCTTGCTGTAACCATACCTATTCGTTTATGCCATTATTTACACCCGGTAAAACCATTCTGCAAAAAGGAATTATGTGCTTCCTGAGGAGGTCCAGATATTTTTCGCCATTCAAATTACCATCTATGGAAAAAGGTCACACAATATGTCTACCAACTATGCACCCCCAAACATTAACTTTTTCGGGCCTCTGAGTATGACCTTTCTGGAACCAGTGAGTATTCTCAGCAGACCAATAGCGATAATTGTTTCTATTAACAATGCCATTTAAATAGAAAGTAGCTTTATCCGAGAAAATGATATTTGTTGGGAAGTTATTATCGTTATTGCATCTTTCCATCATCAGGTTACAAAATTCAGCTCTTCTATTAAAATCGTCCTCGTTTAACTCGTGCACCAACTTTATCTCGTAGGGGTGCAATTTCTCCTGCTTAGACAAATTTTTCACACATTGGATGATTTTATTGGATTTTCATGACTAAGAGCGTGATACCTAAAGCTTTGTCTCTGTTTTAGGTCGACCTGATCTAGAGGCTACCCTAACACTGCCTATTTCTCGACATTTCTTTAGCACTCGACACACCGTTGACTGATTTATTGGAGGCCTATTTGGATATAATTCATTAAATAGTTGACAAAGCTGATCTTGCGATCTCTTCATATTTCCGTAATCGCCCATAATTTAAAATTTTAACTCGTTGTTTCTCATTTAGATGAACCATAGTGTAAACAAATTAGAAATCAGGCAACAGAAAATTAAACAGGAACTTAAAATTGACACCTTTTAGGTTGCTGTCATGAAAACACCTTGACTCAACTGGTGGGTATTAGGTAGGAATAATTATAATTAGGAAGTTTTTCATTTTGAGCTGTAATTTTCTCGGAAACGCTTGCAGATAGGTAAAAATTTGAAATACAAGAAATTTAAGAGTTTTCCCAGTAGAATCCAAATATGCAATCACATGCAGGGTGTTTTATTTAAAAAAAGTAAGTTAGTCTCTATGGCAACCAAACCAGAAATGACAGAAAAAATTCATGCAGGTAGAAATGTGGGAATGATTTACTAAACACTTTCATACAGATAAAAACAAAACTTCTGTCTTCCTCCACAAATGATAAATATTTCAAAAATTAAATTTCTTTATAGTGATTGTCCCTACATGTTTCGACCGTTCATACAGTCATCTTCAGGGGAACTAAATCGAGTTTGGTCTCGGTTTTAGTAGTTGCCTTAAATAAATGAGTACAACTCTTTTAAGATTATTAGGCAATTGAAATTTTGTTAGTTGAAGACTTGTTTGACTGAACGTGATGGATAAATAGATCAGCACAGTTTAAAAATATTTATTCTATTATTGTATCAATTAGTACTTAAAAGTAATAAAATATTGAATATATGTAGCATGAATTTAATTTGGATTTTATATTGTTACAATAATAGAATGAATATTTTTAAACTGTGCTCTTCTATTTATCCATCACGTTCAGCCAAACAAGTCTTCAACTAACAAAATTTCAATTGCCTAATAATCTTAAAAGAGTTGTACTCATTTATTTGAGGCAACTACTAAAACCGAGACCGAACTCGATTTAGTTCCCCTGAAGATGACTGTATGAACGGTCGAAACATCCGAGAAAATGATATTTGTTGGGAAGTTATTATCGTTATTGCATCTTTCCATCATCAGGTTACAAAATTCAGCTCTTCTATTAAAATCGTCCTCGTTTAACTCGTGCACCAACTTTATCTCGTAGGGGTGCAATTTCTCCTGCTTAGACAAATTTTTCACACATTGGATGATTTTATTGGATTTTCATGACTAAGAGCGTGATACCTAAAGCTTTGTCTCTGTTTTAGGTCGACCTGATCTAGAGGCTACCCTAACACTGCCTATTTCTCGACATTTCTTTAGCACTCGACACACCGTTGACTGATTTATTGGAGGCCTATTTGGATATAATTCATTAAATAGTTGACAAAGCTGATCTTGCGATCTCTTCATATTTCCGTAATCGCCCATAATTAAAATTTTAACTCGTTGTTTCTCATTTAGATGAACCATAGTGTAAACAAATTAGAAATCAGGCAACAGAAAATTAAACAGGAACTTAAAATTGACACCTCTTAGGTTGCTGTCATGAAAACACCTTGACTCAACTGGTGGGTATTAGGTAGGAATAATTATAATTAGGAAGTTTTTCATTTTGAGCTGTAATTTTCTCGGAAACGCTTGCAGATAGGTAAAAATTTGAAATACAAGAAATTTAAGAGTTTTCCCAGTAGAATCCAAATATGCAATCACATGCAGGGTGTTTTATTTAAAAAAAGTAAGTTAGTCTCTATGGCAACCAAACCAGAAATGACAGAAAAAATTCATGCAGGTAGAAATGTGGGAATGATTTACTAAACACTTTCATACAGATAAAAACAAAACTTCTGTCTTCCTCCACAAATGATAAATATTTCAAAAATTAAATTTCTTTATAGTGATTGTCCCTACATGTTTCGACCGTTCATACAGTCATCTTCAGGGGAACTAAATCGAGTTTGGTCTCGGTTTTAGTAGTTGCCTTAAATAAATGAGTACAACTCTTTTAAGATTATTAGGCAATTGAAATTTTGTTAGTTGAAGACTTGTTTGACTGAACGTGATGGATAAATAGATCAGCACAGTTTAAAAATATTTATTCTATTATTGTATCAATTAGTACTTAAAAGTAATAAAATATTGAATATATGTAGCATGAATTTAATTTGGATTTTATATTGTTACAATAATAGAATGAATATTTTTAAACTGTGCTCTTCTATTTATCCATCACGTTCAGCCAAACAAGTCTTCAACTAACAAAATTTCAATTGCCTAATAATCTTAAAAGAGTTGTACTCATTTATTTGAGGCAACTACTAAAACCGAGACCGAACTCGATTTAGTTCCCCTGAAGATGACTGTATGAACGGTCGAAACATCCGAGAAAATGATATTTGTTGGGAAGTTATTATCGTTATTGCATCTTTCCATCATCAGGTTACAAAATTCAGCTCTTCTATTAAAATCGTCCTCGTTTAACTCGTGCACCAACTTTATCTCGTAGGGGTGCAATTTCTCCTGCTTAGACAAATTTTTCACACATTGGATGATTTTATTGGATTTTCATGACTAAGAGCGTGATACCTAAAGCTTTGTCTCTGTTTTAGGTCGACCTGATCTAGAGGCTACCCTAGGGACAATCACTATAAAGAAATTTAATTTTTGAAATATAATAGCATTTGTGGAGGAAGACAGAAGTTTTGTGTTTATCTATATTACCTACTCCACTGTAAGTATGGACTACTTCTTCAACCTTCCATAAAGGTCACTTTTTCGTATACGGGTTAATTCAAAAGTTACAGGTATTATGCGCGGCTTTTTTGCCACTCTGTATAATGTGGAGCTACAAAAGTGCTATGACCATATAAGGAAATTTTAGAAGATAGATCACAAACATGAATTATGGTGAGCTCAAAGAGATTCAATATGTTTATAATCCTTAAAATGGTATTTGCACACTCTTGTGTTTTCTTGACTTTTATAATCCATGCTTACAATCTGTAATCTCTCGTCTAAATATTTTAGTTCTGACTATTTTGGGTTTTTCCAAAAACACAGAGAAATTCAAAAATAAGTCCCCGTTTAGTACTTGTTGTAACACCCTGTACATCATTGCCTTTCGACAGGGGCGGATTGGGACAGTCAAAACGGGCCGGGATTAAATGTAAAGCAGGCTCATGAGTTTGGAGCCAGGGAAGGCGCAGGAAGAAAAAAAAGGTGCGCATTTCAAGGTCTAACGCCTTAGGTGAAAAGTGGAAAATTAGCTAGGTAAAAAAAATTTCGTTAAAATTAGGGTTTCCCAAGTGAAATTTGTTGATTTGTTTTAAAATTAAAAAAAAAAATGTTTTGTCAATAAAACTAAGAGTCTTCATGTTTTTTAGTCTTGTCTACCAAATGTTTGATATCACGAACTCCTACCTTTGTCCAATTTTCATCGCCTTCAAATATTAAACAAACAAAAAAAAAGCATTGGTTTCGTCACAGCCATACAACCATGGAGTCTTGTTGTAAATGTTTGTGTCAAATTTCCACGTAAAACCCGGCCGACTTTTTCACCTTTTTTGTTCTTGCTCAATGTTTAACACAGGTGTCGGACGCGCATTATTTTTTAAATCCACTTTATCCTCTAGACTTAAGTTACTAAAAACCCATTTTTTTCCCTTAGTCAAAGAAGATGTTGATGCGTCTGCTTCTTGAGATTTTTTTTTTTTTGGAGTGTACTCAACTTTGTATATTTTTCTGCCTCTTTTTTTCTTATCTTTCTCTTTTTATCCCGTAATCTCTCAGCGCCACCTTTGCGTTTTTTATTATGTTTATCCATTTTTATAGTAACGAACCACTGTAACTTCTAAACTTTGCTTATAGCCAGATAGTTTGGAGTTTGGTAGATATTGCGAACGAAAAACAGCGGTATTAATACGCACAGCTCTCCGCGCCGCACCGGCACAGAACAAGAAGGGTTACTGCGCAATACCACCGAATTTCAATAGGTTTGTTCCAACCAACTAATTTGGTATCGTCCCCGAACGGTTATTGGGATCACTCGTACCGATGTTGTGCGCAGGCGTGGATATTTTACAGTTCCGTGATGGTACAAAATATAGACGGGTTGGAACGATTTTGTGAACCGATTTAGGTATCGAGTTAAATAATTATAACGTGAACATAACCTCACTATCTCTTTCGTCACTCATAGTAAAAATAAACCAAAGTCAAATTAAGGCAGTATAAAACAGAAAAATACACAGTCGAACTATAAATCTCACGATCAAAAACCACCAATAAACAAATGGAAATGTGAAAAATATCACTAATGTCAGCCCCAACTTACTAAAACCTTACTGCGCAGGTCATCCCAAACGATTCCAATGTATGGCCAGGGATCGAAAGGACGGTTCAAGAACGGTTCTAGAACGGTAACAAGGTTGGTTGGAACACTTAAAGATTCGTCCTATGAATCGTCAATTCACAAGTATGGAACGCATTTTATGTAATACGCATGCGCAGGGCCGTTCTAGAACGGTTTTTGCTGCGGTTGGAACAAACCTTATAATAGCGGCCTGGACGTCTATTCTCCAGCTTGAGAGAAGTGATCGCTCTCTCGAGAGAAGGGAACATTCACATCATATGCTCACATCGCATGGTTTTGTTCTCTTGCATGTAAAATACCGTATTCTCGAGCATATCGACGTTGTCAGATTTAAATCGCTGGTAAGCATGTTTTGTATGGCCAAACCAAAAATGAGGTTATTGAGTTTTACCGCATCGATCGAATCCGGACTGTTCCCTTCCTTGTTTTCTCAAACAATTATGAAAAAACAGACAACATGATTGGCCAAAAGGCTATACTTTTAGTTTCCAGTATTCTAAACGATAATTTCTACATTTCTAGACGGTTAAGGTTATGTTTATTTAGTATTTTAGTTAGGCAATGCAACGACCTGTCAAATTTTTTGGCAATATGGCGTCGAGGACAAACAAATAAGTTGTTTTCATTGTTTACATCGAGGTAGTGCAGCATTTTTCAGAAAGTTTTTAAGTTTTAAAGATGTTAAGTGCAAACTTTTTCCAAATTATTGTTTTGATTTGTGATAATATTATCGGTTATAATTGGAAAAAATGTCTTGCATCGTAACGTGCATCCTAGTGGGTTAATAAAGCGATATTTAATTTTGACATTAAATCAGAGCTGGGTTGCACTTGTGACTTCAAAAGGAGGGCTTCAACCCCTCATGGCAAGGGCTTTGTTCAGCTCTGCTTTAAATTTCAAAGACCATATTATATTATAAGAAATATTCCGTAGTGGGTAATAAAATAATATTATAATAATAATATTCTTTATGCGTCACAAAATAAAAAGTACATTAACAACAGCAATATCACAAATCAGGACAATTCAATTGTCATTGAGAAATGCAACCTTCACTATTACAAACATTACAATTTTTTTTCGTTGGCATATTTAGCTGAAAATAGGACATCAGCGACATGGCTACAAACTTTGCTGTTGCCTGCCATGCATGTACAATGACCAGTGTCTACTGCTCCATAGTCCAGAGGTTTCGCACTCACTGGCTGTTTGGAAATGCTTTACGCCTTACCTGAAATCAAAATATTCATTACGAGATATTGTTGTTGTATATAGTTTTTTTTGTTAAGCTGAATACAATAAATACAATTCTTACTGATATAGATACTGTTAAAAGTATGATACTACTTCTTATTTCCTATTTTTTAAGCATCCCTTAATGGTTTTTTAGAAACCTACAGAACTTCTAACATAAGTGCAAAAATTGTTTTACCACAGCTCTAAACATAAAATAATAGGTAGATATATTATAAGATTACCTTTCCAACCAGCAACAAATTGTTAACAACTTTAGTTCGTGCTTTTAACACAAACCTAGAATTGACATACTTATAGGGGTTTCAAAAAGCTTTTACTTGTTCTTTTGTATAAAAACTATGCCTTCAAACCAAATATTACGTAACAATTTCCATGTTTGTAATGGGTGGGATACTACTGACGGTATTGTCCAAATCACAAGTCCCAAGGGTAATGATCCAAGTCCTGGATCAACTTGAACTTCATCTGATATCTAAAAACCAAAATACCATAGTTGAACATCGATAACAAGACTAAGAAGATAACTTGCACAATAAATTACCTAAAAACTGTTTAAAACTTACCTCTCCCCAACATCTCTATTTTTCAGCAAAAGCTTCTTTAAATAATCACTGCATAGTGAAATAAGGTTTATTTCTTAAAACAAATAAAAATACCTCTTAACATTTAAAAAAGCGCAGACCCTTTGGGAAGAAATTTCTGTAAAACCCTTTATTTTTTTAAATCGAAACTAAAAACGCCGTAAATACTTCAATCCAAAAAACATAAAAATACGGCTTTAATTGAAATAAATAGCAAACACCGTAAAACCTAACCTAAAATTTCTGTCCGTCGCTAAACGTCAAAATATAAGCGCCCAAGCGCATCCTTTTCAGCGCACTTCTCTCGATATGATCCCGTTCTCTCGGAAATTTCCGAGAGAACGCGTTCTCCTAACTCTTGATAGAAGTGAGTTGTCATTTTCCCGTTCGAGAATACGGTATAGAGAAAAACGGCATCACCTCTCTCGATGTGATCGATCACATATTTCGAGAATAGGGGGCCTGGTTGCGTCGCTTGTCTTGCTGACACCATCTCTCGAGCAGCGTATAAACTTGGATGGGATGCTATTCTCGAACAAAATTTTGTCTAGTGGGGTGGTATTCTTAAAGGAGTATAATTTATTTAAAAAAATATATATAAAGCAGGCCATTAGGACCGCAGTCCACCCGGTGTGCCAATCCGCCCCTGCCTTTCGAGCACTTTGGAATAGGAAGAGAGTACGCTGAGCCACACCTGACGGAGTTGTTAATTAAATCGGCCTAAGCATTGCGAACCTCCTGATTATCATCATTAAAAACCATTTGTGAGTTCGAAAATTACACCAAAATTAACCATTTTAAGTATACTTATTCCAGATCCTAGGAATCCAGTTACACGTTTCAGTCTGGACTTTACTGCATTTGAAGCAATTATATTCGTAAAATGGAGACCCTTTAGTATATGCAAATTAAACAGAAGGGCACACTATGAGCGCTAACGTAATATTCAACAAGAAGGTGTTTGAATAATTTATTCGTTATATATAGGCCTTGTGCTTGCAGAGGCAAGGCGTTCACTAACTTAGTTAAAGTTCGCTTTGTACATGAAATTTTATTTGCCGTTTTTCCTTAAAGGCCACGTGCAGTTAAAATAAATGGCGTCAACATGTTTTGTGTTGTTAAACAGGGTTGGAGATAACGAAAACGCCAAAAATGATAATTTGGAAATGTTGTCTGGATATACACTATGGGACATAAGTATTGCAACAAATCGACAAATTCTTAATAGTACATAGTACGTAGCATTTAAAACTATTAACAAGTTTATTATCCGATAGCATATCCATTATTGGCTTGGCACACTGTGTGGACTCACGTTTGTAACAATGAGGTACTCAAAACTTCAATTTGTATCTTCACAAAAAATCGGAAAATAAAATCCTTTTTCAATTTTACTGCATTATTTCTTTATTAAACGACTAATAACACTCCTCCTCTCTTCACCCTAGCATGGGCTACAACAGATAACAACTTTTAACGTGATGGCTTTATCCACTCACCGAGCGGCGACTTAACTTTCTAGACTTTCGCATGACACTTTAACACTTTCAACTACTTTTACCAACTTTTAACATGATGGCTTTATCCACTCACGGAGCGGCGGCGACTTAACCCTGGAGAATTCCACCTGACACTGCTTTGTTTACATTTTAGAACATATATTAACCCTATCCAAACACCTTGACCAATCAGATCTTAACACGTCAAAACCAAGATGGCAACGTCTATATCAGGCCACTGTCGATCGGCCAATCAGAATCTTTGCTTGTTACTAAGCACGTGGGTGCTAATATTATTTGATAGTTTTAGAGAATATTATAAAATAGCAGGTTTTTACATTATAGGATTTTGTTTGAACGTATATCTTTATGGATTTGTACAACCTTGTCACCACTTTGATATGCGGTGTTGCCATTTATATTGCCTGTGAAATTAATGTATTTTTCTCTATTTTTTAGCATTTAGTTGTTGAAGAAAAACATAGTACTTTAGCATGAATGTGACGTTGCCGCTTGGCTTAGTATTACATTACATTATATCCCCTAAGATTGATTCCAACATTTTTTACTTTACTTTCCTACTGGGTCACCACAGAAATATGAAAAATATGAAGTGTGTCTCAAACACACACCTTTTTGGCATACAGTTGTTTAAATTGTCTAAGATACGAAGTGTCAAGTCAAATCCCATTATTTTATACTCCTCTTTACCGACCCATCTGTTAAACGACCGAGGGCACTTATCATCGAAACTTTTAGCAAGCATTAATGCTAATAACATCCTCTATTAGAGGCAGTACCACCCGACCCTACAATTCTAAAGAAATATAGGTACACACACTAATTACTTTATTACAGGCGGATCCATTCAATTTGCTTTAAAGGCGAACATTCAACATTAGTTGTGTTTTAAACAGTTTCTGTGTATTTTGGGATTAACGTGAATGTATAAACATAGCGGAAACAAGGAGTCTTTTTTTAAGCGAAAATTTTGGTCCATATAGCTTTACAAGTTGATAAAAGGCGATCTGGAAATTTTTTGCATAATTTTTGAAATTGTCAAAATCATATAGTGCCAGACATTCTAGACACTTTAAATCAGAAAATCTGTTCTTAAGTTGAATAATCATGGTGTTAAAAATTCCAAAAAAAAGTCGTCGATAAGACGTCTCTTTATCATTGTAATTATTTGTAATTCGTTGCCTCTTATTTTGAGTTTGGGTACATCATCATTTACAAAGTCCTCTTGTTTTGACCACAGACTTTCAAAATTATTTTGCTCTAATTGCAAAAATTATAGAAATTCCTTAACTTTTCTCGTGCAAAATCCAATGTAATACATTTTTTTTCTGTAAAATATCAAACAAAATTTCTGATTTTGGTAGAATAATCTCAAATAAGTTTTAAAAGGAAATTAAAATCAAATTCTTGCAATGTAATGTAAAAGCCTTTCGAACAAATTCGTGTCTTTCCATCCCATGTTGCTGTGTCAGTATGCATCTCTTTAAATAGTTCGAGAAGCTCTGAACGAATACTAGAAACAACCTCAACGAGTCTACCAGCATAAATCCACCTGGTTGCTGCTACTTTGGGTGAACATTTTTGTACTAATTTATCCAAAGCATCAGCCCTTTGGGACGATTTTGAAAAAAATGCAGCAGGCCCTGATAACGTTTGAAAAAAAATTTTACACTCTTTAATATGTTCCACTGATTGCTGTAAAACCAAATTGATTCTATGGGCATAACAGTGAACAAAAATTGCATCTTGATACTTATCTTTAACCAGTTTTTGTAGGCCGTTGTGTTGCCCGCTCATTACTGCCGCACCATCGTAAGTCTGTGCAATTATTTTATTTCCGCACTAAAACTAATTTAACACACTCTTCACTAACATTAACAAATTTCAAAAATCTTTCACAAACATCACCGTCGCGTCGGGGAAAACATATCTAAATGAGACCGAAAGTTGCGATTGGTTTGAAACATCGGTGCTTTCATTCAATATAACAGCTACAAAACTTGCTTCGGCAATTTCTGATTTAATTTCATCAATCATAAATGTAGATATGGCTTCAATAATATCGTTTTGTATGTCACTTAAAACTCCCGAAAAAACAGTTGACGTTTCTAGATGTTGGCAAAATGTTTGATCTTTTTTGGCGATTAATGTTAACAATTCCCTGTAATTGCCCCTATTGTCAGAGTCATCCCTTTCAAAATGACCCCGAAACGGTAATTCTTGTTTGGCCAAATAACATACTGCATCTACAAGTGTGCTAACGATATATCTATTTTTTTTTTTAACAATTTCCTTATATTTAGCAATATTTGCCTTAAAAGCTTGATTAAGACAACTTTCTATTCTTGTTTTGCCAAACTGAATCAAATTGGCTACACATCTCACATGTAACGGAGAAATTTCATGTCACCTCTTTAGAACTCTAAAACTATTTAAATCGTTGACTCCGCTGCTGGTAAACCCATTTTTTTCTGTAGAAAGCAGAAGACACGGCCAACAATACATTCTATTTTTATTGCAACCACATGGCCAAGAGTTTTCACTATACCAACTAACTTTAAAATATTTGATTTAAGTAGCAGGAAATTTGCTGAAAGATTTAAAGTGGGTAAGACCCAAGTGACTATATTGCTTCAAAATAAAGCAGAAGTTAGAAATTTGTTTGAAGAAGGTGGCAAGGGTAAACAAAATAAAAAATGTCCCAAAATCGAAGGACTAGCAGGGGACCGAGTTGTTTTTAGCTGGTTTTGTAAGGCGCAAAACGAGCATTTACCAATATCCGGGCCCATGATTCAAGCAAAAGCAATCGAATCTGCTCAATATCTAGGACTAGATAACTTCAAGGCATCAAATGGATGGTTAGAAAAATTCCGTCGTCGGCACGATATTACCTTCAAGAAAATATGTGGCGAATCAGCCGATATCAATATCGTAGATGTAACTGCATGGAAAGAAAGGCTATTGACGTATTTAATGCAGATAAGACAGGTCTCTACTATCGTGTATTGCCAACAAAGGAAAAAAAAGATGACAAGTGCACTGGAAAAAAACAACAAAACAACGATTTACAATTCTATTCTGTGCAAATATGGAAGGTGAGAGGAACAACCACTTATAATAGGCAAAAGTAAGGGCGCACATATCGATAAGTTACCTCTACAAATGGGTATTGAACAAAAAAGCATGGATGACAGCAGACATCATGACAACACGGCTTCACAGATTTGATACCAAGATGAAGAAGCAGAATAGAAGAGTGGTATTGTTTCTGGATAATACAACGTCTTATCCAAAAATTACACTGGATAATGTCAAACTTATTTTTCTTCCATCCAATACTACCTCACATTGCCAACCTTTGGACCAAAGCATTATTCAGAATTTTAAAACGCTCTACAGAAGCTACCTTATAAAGAGGCTTTTAATAAGGTTAGTTCAGGTTAGTTAAGTAGTTAATATTACCATAACCAACGCCTTCATATGGGTTTCGGTGGCCTGGCGCAATTTATCCCCAGTGACACTAAAAAAAATGTTTTATGATAACCGGATTTATGTGTAATACAGATAATATTGACGAGTTCGAAGAAGAGGATAATATTTCGCTCGTACAACTATTTGCTAACATAAAGGATACATTTGTGAACTTGAAACAATTTCCTCTATTAATAACGATTTGCCAACAGAAAGTGATCCAAGTAACGGATGAAACTACTCCCAACTCTGAGACAGAGAAAGGGGAACCTGAACTTGCTCCAGTGTCGAAAATATCAAGCCCATCTGAAGCCGGCACAGGTTTGAGAGACTTAAAAAAATTCTTTATTAATGTTAATTATTTTGACAAGTCTACAAATATTTCTCAATTGCTTTAAAATGTGAATCTGAATTTTATAAAAATAAAATTAGAAATATGAAGCAATCATTAATTATTTCTGATTATTTTATAAAAAGAGAATTTCAAAGCAAACATACGCTACATTGTTTAATATACACAGTGAGTAAAAAGTCCCGGACCGGTCAATTGTTTCGAAAATGGCGCACAATATAAAAAAATTTTCGGTATAAAAGTTATAGGCCTTAAAAAAAATCTATAAAGCTAGGATACCTGCAATTATACAGGGTGCCGCAAATAGTCATGAGAAACCAAACTTTGATTTATTTAAATGGAATGACCCCTTTTCAATCACGTTCTCTGATTCCTCTTAACATTCTAAACAACAATTATGAAACATGTCACATGGCTAAACCCATTAGTTTAAAAAAATAATTTGAGTTAAAGGACATAAACACAACAGGTAAGATATTACCTACATTTTGCATTTTTACAAGCTGGTACCAGAATGTTTTGCGTCACTGTCATATTAATTTCTGAAAATGTCTCTCAACGAAAGGGAACGTATAACTTTACTAATGATCAGAGGTTTTGGAGACCGACAAAGATCATTTACCGAAACAAAGCAATAATTTTTCAATATAACTTTTCCAAACCGACAGCCTATATCAAAATCTACAGTTGTGAGAACAGTTCAAAAATTCGAGGAAACCGGGTGTTGCAGAGATAAAGTTCGTTCCGGAAGACCAAAATCGGCAACTAGTGATGAATAAGAATTAGAAGACATTACTTCATTTTGTTCAGGATCCACATTTGTCGTTGAGAAAAGCTGCTACCCAAGTTGAGGTATGTTTTAAATCAGTTGAAATTATTTTAAAAAATAATAATTTTTACCCCTACTAAATAACTTTAGTCCAGGAATTATTAGAAGACGATGTCGAACGTAGAATGGAATTTTGCAAAGTAACGATGCAAAAACAGGAAGAAAATAACAATTTTTTTTAATCAAATAGTTTTTTGGGATGAGGCAACATTCATGTTAGACGGGAATGTCAATCGACATAATTGTCGTTTCTAGGCTGATCAGAACCCACATTGGATGAGAGAAACACACACTCAACACCCCCAGAAAGTGTGGGCCGGTATTATTGGTAATAGTGGGACCTTTCTTTATAGAAAGGAATTTGAATGCAGAATATTATCTCCACATGCTGCAAAATCAAATTATGCCAGCAATAACCAATACAGTAGGACCACTATTACGACATACATGGTTTCAGCAGGACGGAGCTCCTCCTCATTTTGGGCGAGCTGTAAGAGTTTACTTAAATAATACTTTTTCTAACCGCTGCCGCGCTGGATAGGGCGAAGGGGCGCCATAGACTGGCCCGCTAGGTAGCCAGACTTAACGCCCCTTGATTATTTTCTCTGGGGGCAACTAAAAAATAAAGGGTATGTGACGAAACCTGCAGATCTGAACGAACTGAGAAGAAGAATTATTAAGGAATGTGAATCTATTAACCAAGAAATGTTACAAAACGTCACGACAAATTTATTTATAACCTAGCCCATTGTCAAAATGTGGGAGGGGGACATTTTCAACATTTAATTAAATAACGACTTACTTAAATTTATTTTTGTTCTTGTAAATTTGTTATTAATTTTACTGCTTGTATTTAGTTTGATTGTACAGGGTTATCCAACCAAGACTAGACAAGGCGATTTTTTGACTTTTCCTGTACTTTTATAAAAAAAACTGAAATAGCCATCTTAAGTCATTTTCTCCCGCGAATTCGAATATCTTCAGCAAAAAACAATTGAACATCAAACAAAAGTACTAGGGGTCACTTTGATATTTTTTTAAATGGGATGCCGTATTTTTAATGAGCTTATCCGATTTCTCATATAAATTTTGATCTAAAATGTTGGATTTTTAATTCAAAAACGCCTTTTTTCTTCAGTTTTAAATTTTAAATTAATTAATTTTAAATTTAAAATTTTTTTTAAAATCCAACATTTTAGATCAAAATTTATATGAGAAATCGGATAAGCTCATTAAAAATACAGCATCCCATTTAAAAAAATATCAAAGTGACCCCTAGTACTTTTGTTTGATGTTCAATTGTTTTTTGCTGAAGATATTCGAATTCGCGGGAGAAAATGACTTAAGATGGCTATTTCAGTTTTTTTATAAAAGTACAGGAAAAGTAAAAAAATCGTCTTGTCTAGTCTTGGTTGGATAACCCAATAACCCTGTACATTTAGTACAATTTTTATGTTTTTTTACAGTTTTAACGCAAAACATTCTAAGTACCTTGTAAAAATACAAAATGAAGGTAATATCTTACCTGTTGTATTTATGTCCTTTAACTCAAATTATTTGTTAAACTAATGGGTTTAGCCATAATATGACAAGTTTCATAATTGTTGTTTAGAACATTTAGAGGAATCAGGTAATTCTATTTAAATAAACCAAAGTTTTGTTTACCATGACTGTTTGAGGCACACTGTATAATTACAGGTGTCCTGGCTTTATAGATTTTTTTAAGGCATACAGCTTTTGTTGAAGTTTTTTTATATTGTGCGCCATCTTCTAAATAATTGACCGGTCCGGGACTTTTTACACACTGTGTAAATGTTAGTAGGTACGTGCAGAATATACATATTGGTAATTGGCTTCATCTCATTTAATTTTAGTTTTGATAAATCTAAACAAAAATATTTAAAATTATATACATATACAGGGTGTTATTTAATAAGTGTCCGATATTTTACAGCACGACTCCTCTGTTATTTATAAGGTGAAAAGTTCATAAAAGCATGGGTCCGCAAGCCCTTTATTTTTGAGATACAGGGTGTTAAAAATTACATACAGCAAGGAGGTGCACATTTCCAGCATTTATTATGATTTTTATTTAGTTTTATATCTAGTGTTTCGTTGTTTATTGTTGTTTAAAAATTACCGTTTAAAATGTTTCTATGTATTGTTGAATAAAAAAAAATTTTTACTTTTTGACTAATACATGCATCGACTAATTTAAATTAAAATATCTCGAAAACGGCTGCTTGTAGCGACTTTTGACAAACATAACATTTTCACGTAAGGATTATACAGGAATCGATTTTTTTTCTAAAAAATGTGATACATACATGCACGAAAAAGAGAGAAAGACCTGTAGGTGGCGCCCCCTTCAATTAAGGGCCAAACTAAGATCAAATTTGAATTTCTCATATTAAGAAATCCCCAAACACTAATTTTTGTCCAAATATAGACATTATTTAACAAAATATTTACGAGGAACAAAAATAAAAATAAATTTTAACCACCGTGTATCTCAAAAAAGAAGGGCTCGCGGATGATAATTGATTCATAATATGAACTTTTCACCTTATAAATAACTGAGGAATCGTCCTGTAAAATATATATCGGGCACTTATTAAATAACACTCTGTATGTTGATACTTATTCTTATTAATAAACAAACACTGTAAAATGCAGACTAGTTGTTTTAATTTTTCCCTAATAACCCACCAACCCTGTTAACCGACCAACATTTGATTCCCCGAGGGTGGTCGCTATTGAGAGATTTTACGTACAAATTCAAAACTTTTTCAGTTAATTAGCATTTAAAATTATTAACGAGTTTAATATCCGATATCATATCCATTATTGACTTAGAACATCTTCTTAGCATGGAGTTGGTTAAAGATACTTATTAGCATCTTTGTTACACTGTTTATGTGAGACGAGTTTCGTCATCAACGTCTGATAGTCTTCTAATTTAATTTCATTTTTAAGCTTGTGGATTATATTTGAAAGCGTGTCAGTCTCTGAGATTAAATCTCGTGCTCTTCGGGTTAGGCGTATCCTTACATTGGCTACCGCATCGTTTTCGTGGTTTTCCACATTCGCTTGTATTAAATTAAGTACCGGGTGTCCCACTAAGAATGGCTGTCGGCCGTATCTCAGAAAGTGTTAGTCGTATGGCTTGCGGAAAAAAAAAAAAAATATTAGGTAAAGTGTTCATGAGAAATTGCTGGAAATTATTTTCAAGTTCCTCAGACTGGCACTAGAGGGCGCAACAGTAACGGTAAATATGAATCACAGTCGCCTAGTTAAGGTATCCCGAAAATAACATTTTTGTATATTTTAAAGATTTATTAATAAAATTCACCTATAGAACGTGTTCGTCACTTTTCAAATAAAGTGGTGGGGGCAAGTTGAACAATATTTGTAATAAATGCTGATAACTCCGGTCTGGCTTAACATAATTTAGTAAACTTAGTTTTGTTAAAAAGGGCTTTTCTCACTCTATATATCATCTTATGAACTACGGCAATATGTGTTTTACACTAGGCGCTAGGGGGCGCTGTCTTACAACTTCACAAACATTGCGCGTTTTTTCCATAATTATTGTAAATATAACAGTATATTTAATTTTACCTGATTACAAGGATGATTAAAAGTCTAAGAAGTCAGCGAAAACCGCAAGTTAATAGGTATATATTTTCAATCCGGAGATATCAACAACAATAATCATAATTACGGAACATTATGATTTTATTTTCAAGTTGCCATTGTAAAGGTTTTTTTAAGAGTCAAATAGGCCTGGAAATACAAAATATGAACTGAAACTGTGCACGCGTGTCACCTTTCATCAACAGTGTTGTGTCGTATTATATTATAAAATTAAGTTTACTAAATTATGTTAAGCCGGACCGGAGTTATCAGCATTTATTACAAATAATGTTCAACCTTCCCCCACCACTTTATTTAAAAAGTGACGAACACGTTCTATAGGTGAATTTTATTAATACATCTTCGAAATATACAAAAATGTTATTTTCGGGATACCTTAACTAGGCGACTTTTGAGGAAACTTCGTGATATCTACCGTTACTGTTACGCCCTCTAGCGCCAGCCTGAGAAACTTGAAAATAATTACCAGCAATTTCTCATGACCACTTTACCCAATATATTTTTTTCCGCAAGCCAACACTTTCTGAGATACGGCCGACAGTCATTCTTAGTGGGACACCCGGTACATCTAAGATAGATTTTAGTTTATCAGGTATCAATCTCGTTTGGAAGAACCCTACTACGAAATTTAAAAAAATTATTTTCGTCATAGCCATTATATCTAAATTTATTTTCGTATTCCTTATTTCTTTTATGTTTTACCTATCTATTATTGATCTATAATACCTTAGAAACGGAATATGTTATGATAGCAATAATACCTGCTATCACACCTAGGGCATTATAAGCGGGCATTATGATAATGCCCGCTTATATTACCCTAATGCGCTAATATGGAAATTTTATTGCTTATCCAATTTTATTTCTCTCACAATAAAGATCAAGTTTATACAAAAAATAATTTTTTCTTTAAACAATACTAAAAATTAAACTTTATTTCCAAAATAAAAATTACAATTTTGAAATGTCCCGGAAAATGTAGCTGATCCCACTATAGAATGGTCGGTGTTTTTTGTGATGGTAGCAGCGGTGGTAGCACTAACGCTATTTTGTATAGAAGAACAGTCTATTAAAGAATTTTCAATAGTCGCTACGGAATTAACCTCGGAATTAACTGAATTGGCAATCATTTTGGCTATTTTGTTTTTGGATGAAATACTTTCTTCTATATATCCTTCAGCTACTGAAGAGCTTTTCCATTTCCCATGTTGTTTTAGCGTTTCAAACGAAGCACCTGCCTCAACAAGTAAACTTGACGATGTGCGACGCAAACAGTGGCCGGTGTAAGCTTCTGCATTATCCAGTTTTAAAAATTTTGCGATCAATGTTGGGACGCTTCCTATGGTATTTTTTCCAATGGGTTGTACTGTACATCGACCCTTTCTATAGGTAAGAAAGAATCTTCGCTCCTTTATTCCAGCTGGTCTTAATGTTGTATACTTTTTTATTAAATTTAAAGCGCCTAAATCTTCTTCGATGATAGTAAAACTTTTTGAAGTTGAAGTTTTAGTTTCTGGTACCTTTATAACCAAGACTGTTCCTCTATCTTCAATGTCATCAATGGTCATTTTGACCAACTCATCTCGTCTTAAACCTCCAAAAACACCCATTACCAATATGACTTTGTGTACCAAGTAGATATCATCAGGAGCCTTCTTAATAAATTTTAATATTTGTTCTCCTTCCAAAACTTTAGACTTCTTCGGGACGTATCCTTTCGACTTAACTTTTAAAAAAGATATGAGACGATGGTATTGCGAAATGTCTATATTTTCATAGACCATCAACGTAGACCTTAGGGTAGAATACTTGGTCCAGAGAGAGTTCGGACTGTATTTTTCCGACTAAAAATAATAAAGTTTGTTAAACATATGTATTAAAATAAAATCAATAACTTACCAGTTCCTGGAAATATGCCATTAAAACGTTTTCGGTTATTTGAAGAATTGTGTTCGTATCTTTCCAAATACCAAATATGCCATACTCCCGATCATACTGTTGCCTTGATTTAACTGGCAAAAGATTTTCGGTCGCTTTTATGACCTTTTCTCTTATATTTTGTGGAATTTCTTCCATTTTGAGCAAATCGTTAAATAAAAAATGCCAACTGACTAACTGACAGAAACATCAAAGTCAAACTTAACACCAGTCATTATCTACTTACGTATACAGGTACAGGTGCAACTTATTTTTTATATTGCGAATAAATAATGTAATTAGTCATTGAAAAACTCTTTTTTAGGTAAAACATAAAGCATTGTATGCACCACGGGCTTTACTGGACTATAATGCCCATCAGGCAGAAACCTATCCCTCGGGCCAGAGGCCCTCGGGCTATTTCTACCTTCAGGGCATTATAGTCCCCGTAACGCCCTTGATACATAAATAGCTATTTCGTATTCCTTATTTCTTTAACGTCTGGAAGAGAGTTTTTTGACCTACCTAAATCTTGTATTTACTGACTAATTTAATGTAAAGTATTGTTATTAAAAAAAAAGACGTGTTTAAAATTTTTTTTTTGTCTTTAATTGTATTTACTCTTAAAAAAGATAGTTTATTATTAGTATTAAGTTCTTTAAACGATAACATTGTAACTTTATTTTCTTGATATCTCAAATCATTAATGACCTTTGCCTGTTTCAAGATGATGCACAGCATCCCCAGGAAACATGCAACGAATTTAAAGTTTGCAAAGACGCCGGGAATTTTTGGATAATATTCGTGCCCTCATTCTTGCAGCATATGGTGATAATAGTGGATATTACTAGGCACGGTGTGCACGGAATATTTCAACCCTAAGTTCGTCACTATTTCGCTCACGATATTTGCCCCGATCTCCTTGTTTAAAGAGGGTCGTTTATAACATTTTTTTTTATTAAAAGCCTTAGAGTAAATTGTTTTTAGACGACCACAAATCGAATTTGAAAAATGTTGTATCGTATGAAACATTTAAGGAAAGAGCTCTCTCCCACGCGCAAATGTCAATTTTGCCCCACAAAAAAAGACCAATAATAATAACCCTTATTATATTTGACAAGACAAAGCGAAAGAAAGAAACGGCCGACAAGAAATGAAATTATTTCGTAATAAATAATGTTATTATTAAATTGGAACACGCTAAAAGAAAGAATATTTCATTGCCAGTATATAACAAAAGACCACTCGAACAAGGGCTCTATTATCCGATACTCGCAGATACATCAAAAGGAAAATAACAATGTCTCGAGAAAACTTGATGCATCGTGAAAATAAATAAAATTTACTCTAATGGGTTTGTAAGAACAAAATGATATTAAGCTACATTCTGCAAATTTGCTAATATCATAAACACCTGATAAGATGCTAATTATACAGGGTGTATGTAAACAAATGAGGAAAACTTAAATGGGTTATTCCTTGTTTAAAATTAAGGATAGTTTGATATACAAACGTTGGGCTAAAAGGCACTGGACGATAAAGACCTCAAGATAATCGCAAATCTCTGCTGGAACCAAACCGCACAAATCAAGGTAGAACAACAAATGTCAGAGAGAGTAAGAATCAGAAGGAGTGTTCGACAGGGCTGCATCCTTTCACCACTGCTTTTTAACATTTACTCAAACAAAATATTCAAAAATGCTCTGAAAAACTGCTTTGAAGGAACTTCCATTAATGGTATAAACATAAACAATCTTAGGTATGCTGATGACACCGTTATATTCGCGAACTCCCTGAAGAGTCTTCAAATTTTACTGGATCAAGTGGCTGATAACAGTGCAGAATTCGGATGAAAATTAAACACCAGAAAAACTAAATGGATGGTGATTAATAGGAACCAGATTAATAATGGTATTCTTCAGATACAGAATCAGCAAATCGAACGCGTCCAGTCATACAAATATCTGGGATGCCGGGTTAACGAGGACTGGGATGGTATGCAGGAGGTTCGTGCCCGAATTGAGCAGGCCAGAGCTTTATTTGTGAAAATGAAGTCTTTGTTGGGCTCCCGAAGGCTGTCGCTCTCCATCCGAATTAGAATGCTACGTTGCTACGTCTTTAGTATTCTCTATTATGGAATTGAGGCGTGGACTCCGACAGACGCCATGTGCAAAAAGCTGGAAGCTTTCGAGATGTGGATATATCAACGGATGTTAAAAATACCCTGGGAGGACAGAGTGCGCAATGTGGATGTACTCACAAAAATGTCACAAGAGCTTAAAGTCATGCTCACACTTAAAGAACGAAAGTTGGAATACTTCGGACACATTCTCAGAAACGAAAAATATATACTTCACAAGCTGATAATAGAATGAAAGATCGAAGGCAAGAGAGGACCCGGTCGTCAAAGAACATCGTGGCTGAAGAATCTGCGACAATGGTATGGGTATGGCGAAACCACGAGAAATCTCTTTAGAAGAGCAGTCGACAAAGTACAGATAGCGCTGATGATTGCTAACGTTCGTAGAGCACAAGGCACTTAAAGAAGAAGAAAAGGCAACTATGCCATTTTGGCAATATGGGGACAGAAGAAGAGTTAGAGATCGTTCCTGAACGAAAAAATCGTTATGAGTGTTGTAAAAAGAAAATTTGTAGTAGCCGCGTGTGTGTAAACGGCGGAAAAGCCTTTCATAAATCATGTTCTGAACGGGATTTCATAGAAAAGTCGTAACTGTCGATGAAACAAGGTTGGTTTGTTGTGGCGTGGCAACGGATGGCATAACCTCAAATAGTGAAGAACTCAACCATACTGAGGAAATACGTCTTTAACGATAATTCTGGAAATAGTTACCACTATATGCGACTTAGCCTTATACCTAGATAACAAATTGTTAATAAGTCCTTAAAGTTGTTGGGTTTCGTATGTCGAAATACAAGAAATTTCCATAATGTTAGTAGTTTGAACTCTTGTTAGGTCATGTTTGGATTACCATTCCTGTCTGTGAGCACCATCCTACTCAATGCATAATCAAAACATTGAGAAAGTACAGAGAAGGTATGCCACGTATGTCTCGTTTAGATTTAGATTACCTCTCCAAACTTATGATGATTTACAGCGGAGACTGAGTCTGGATTCACTATCGGGACGCAGACTTAAATCAGATATTTACTGTTTGTTTAAATTGGTAAACGGAATTATCGATCGCCCTGATCTGTTGCGCATGATCAATTTTTGTGTTCCGTCAAGGAACACCAGAGAGCAGTCTCTCTTTGCTGTCGATTTTCATAGGTATAACTATGGACAATCATCTCCAATTCCTAGAATTCTTAATAACGGCAATAAGACTGAGTGTGACATTTTTAACGGTTCGTTTGCTTCTTTTAAGCGATGGGTATCCCAGCGTTCGCTATAATTGTTAATGTTTCCAATAATTGTACAACTTTGTAACTACTGTTTGATTATTACTAGATTATTGTTAAGACTATCTTGTAAAACTTATATGGGTTTTGCCCGTTAATAAATAAATTAAAATAAAAATAATTGGTAAAAGAGATTACCGATAGGAAGAAACTACAAAAAAAAAGAGATATCTTAAAGAAAACTTTCCCAATTAAAGGCAAAGAAACAAAAAATCCAGGAACACCAAGGACAGCAGGTACAAGCTCGGCAACACCGCTTGAAATCGACCGCCAAAATTCTTTGTGATCGACGCCGATGAAATATGAACCACCAGAAGAAGACTCACTGACCTTCAACGAACAACGTGAAGTAGTTGCTGACAAAGAGGTCTACGCAAACAAGGCCCAACTTCAGCAAGGTTGACATAAATATAACCACTAAAACAGTAATCAACAAAAAGAATACCGAAAAGGTTAAGGTCTCTACAAGAAACGAGCACACAGAACAAATTCAACTGAACAATCAAAAATGGACCGAGGTTAGGAAAAAACAAAAAAACGCGTTGCTCACTAGCAGACCCACTTCTTTACAAGGAAGAAACAAAAATGAAGCCATATTAAAGGGTGCAGAAAAAAAGACATGGGTTTATATTACGGGCTTTGATCCAAAAACAGGTGATATAATTGCCTTTCTAAGCAGAAACGATCTGAATGAAGGAAGTGTTTGCCAAAAAACGGTAACAAAAAGGGACAGGAGTAGAAGCTCTTTTAATCTAAGAGTACTTAAGAAAGACAAAAATCACATACTATCAACTGATCTCTGGCCAGCTGGAATCCTCGTTAACCATTTTATCAGTCTACAGCGCCCACAACAAGCAAGGACTTAATAATACCTGAAGCTGACAAGCTTATCCTCAAACTTTTCCATTTCAATATCCAATCGCTACAGAGCGAAACAAATGTGCTGGAAGCTTTTTTGATGGACAAAGCAATCAATGTTCTATGCCTGATAGAACATTGGCTTAAAGAGGACGAGTTAGAGCACATCCATGTGGGACAACACTCTGTTGCAGCAGGTACCTGTAGATATCAGCTTAGAGGAGAAGGAACAGCGATAATGGTGGATCCAACCTTTAATGCCATATCTATAAGTGACATAAATGCCTTGACTGTTGCTTGACCTGCTTCGTAATTCACCGTATTTTGAAGGTTGCTACATGACGGTGCTGTTTTCAAAAGATCCCCAGCTTTACTGTACCAAATTTGGTTTAAATAAATTACAACATACTCAAGAAAAATGGTACTTAGCTGAAACCTTACGTTCTACCCATGGTTCATGGAAACTCAATCTTCAGTAAAACACACAGACATGGTCCCTGAAACAGCTAACGTAGATACTGCTACACAGCTACTCTCCAAGAATTCCAATAGTACACGGCAACTGGCACGTTCCGCGTCCAGGCGGTTTCATCAAAAGAAAACTAGTACTCTAGTTTGAGCTTTTAACCCCTTAAATAACTAACGAGGGTTCCAATTTACCAACTGACGTCTTGCTTGTTGAAGTTCATGGCAAAGCATTTTAAATCGGCATTGCGCCCAAAGAATAGGCAAACTATAGAGCCATACCCTTTCTAAGACATTTGTGGATGTTTTATCGGCACTACATTGCATTCCCTGCCCAAGAAACTAAACTTAAGGAGCTATTTCCACAAGCGTGCTTTAACTCTCAGTGTCCATTGTCGAAAGGGCCGATAACATTCCCTCTTCAACGTGCATAGTTACCAAAACAAACGACGACAAAAATATGTCAACCCTATCTATGAAAACTAACTTCTTTTACCCCATAGAAAACTAAAGGCGACCGAAGTCAACCAACGCAACCAAGATTTTTAAATTCACCAGAGGTGATCGTGAAAATGCACAGTACTGTCAGTCTGACACTGACCTATTATCGATTTTCTTAAAACAGCTGATTTACAACAGCCGAGACATTTAACCTACATCTTAAATACAAGGTTTAGAAATTATTATCTACTATTGATAACTTGAAAAGTTTATCAATTTCTAATTAACTAAAACAAATATTTGTAATAAAACCTCTCTGTAAGTAGTATTAAACAAGGAACAGAAGAAATCAATCCACTTGGCTGTCTTTCAAGATACAAAACATTACTGGAATATAAACGTCAACAGAAGTTTCAAACTGAACATAATGAAAATTTTGGCTATTATAGGTAACTTAATTAGTAATTAGTGTAAGGTGAGAGTCTACCTAGGTATTTTAACAATTTAAAACCGAAAACTTAACATAGATAACTAAACTATGAAAATGCAACTTTTGAACCGTAACCCAATATCCAGCGTAAATTTCCATAATCATTTTCTTAGTACTTCGGCTCGATTTGGTCAAAGTTGTTCTACTTAGATGTTTTCACACTATTATTAAATTTATTCCACCAAGCTAGGAGAGGCATTTGTGTGCTTAAATAATTATATCAAGATAGAAATCTATAAAACTTATACAAACACCTTGCGTTGAATTATACATAGTTAATGGCAATATTCAAATAAAAGTTTTAAATGTAGGCGTATGATCGGAAATCGGGGATTTTAATTATACGTGCCTTTTATTAGATAAAACTTTTAATTAAGCTTTCAGCACGCTTGGAGTTTTAGTGGGGTAAACTTTTGGGTTAATAATAGGGTAGATGTA
Organism: Polydrusus tereticollis; assembly: GCA_963920685.1. Taxonomy (NCBI): domain Eukaryota; kingdom Metazoa; phylum Arthropoda; class Insecta; order Coleoptera; family Curculionidae; genus Polydrusus; species Polydrusus tereticollis. The sequence goes on from OY987331.1 coordinate 36,555,842, forward strand.
CGGATAAGGATGAATATTATTTTTATTCACTATTTTGTTAATGAAAAATTTGGGAAATTCAATAAAGGCATGAAAGCTTCTTTAATATTGTCAGAAAATCTAAAATCTGAAACAAATAAGTGAACGCCTACATAAATTGTGTCACCAGCACAAAAATATACTAACTATAACTTTGCTCTTACCACTCAATTCCCCACGGATTCAAACTTTGATGAAGTTAGGGACTTTTTGACACAAAACTTGCGCCTATTTTGTTTTCATCGAAAAATGTCGTAATTTATAAATTGATAAGTTTTATAAAGCGCATTTATAGAACATTACCGATAAGTCGTGAATTATCTATTAAAGGACCTTGAACAATGTAATAAAAATATAAAAACAAAACTAAATAGTATATATTTTTATTTGTTATGTCGGCACATTTGCTGGCATGCCTAAGTTTTAGTTGCAACAAAATGTTATAGGTACGCTCTATCACCGAATAAAATAGCTATGCATCAGAACCCTCGAGAGCATAGGAAAAAAGCGAATTTGCGAAAACTCCCTATGTCGTTCTATAAAATCTTCGAGGGCTCGCCATCATAATCAGCCAATCTCGTCGGTCTAATACAATCATACCTAAGCCGGCGCAAAATTCGCGTCCGCATAGGCCACTCTCAACCCCCCAAACTCTAGAATCCGGCGTCCCTAAAGACGCAGTCCTCTCCCCACATCTCTTCAACATATACATCCACTACATCCCCAAAGCCCCTGACAACAGCCTAGCCCTCTATGCTGATGATACCGCCTTCGTCGTAAGTCCACACGCATATTAACGTGAAAACTGCAAGATGCAGCAAACGAATTTTCCAGTTACTGTGTAAACTGGAAACTTCGTCTAAACCCCGATAAAACCCGAACCATCCCGTTTGCTCGTAGAAGGCAGCCACCCTTTGACGTGATCAACCTGGATGGACGCGACGTCCCCTGGCGCGACACAGCAAAATACCTCGGTATCACCCTCGACAAAACCCTCCATTGACGCCCCCATATTCAGAACACCGGCAACAATGCCAGACTCTTCTATAGCCAGTTATGCCCATGTCAACTCAATCATCAGTAGCTTGGGGATACGCAGCCCCAACCAACTTCAACCGTCTCCAATCCCTTGAAAATCGTTACATTCCCACATCATAAACATCCCACGGTTCATCCGTAACGTAGATGTACACCCAGATATCAAATCCCTTACCCAATACCTCCGGGAAAGAGAAACTAAAATCCTCACGCCACCCTTACTAAGCCTAACATGCTAATGAAAAGAGCCTTCGACTACGACATAGGTGCCCCGCACCGACGCAAACGTCCCGCACACCAACTCCTATAGGTATAGCCACACACACCACCTCTCCCCCAGGGCCCCCCAGATATTTTTCCCAAAACCTTCTAAAAACCCGCATACCCGACTCCATGTGAACAGCGGAGTTTGCTGTTAATGGTGAGACTCTGCGGAATGGACCCCAGGGGGGCGAAGCAGGTAAGCCTAGGGGGAGTAAGCGGAGATTAGAGTTCGTGATAGCCTTGGCCCCCAATAACTCCTTTAAAGTGGGCTCACCTTACTATTTAAAAAAATCATATTCAGATTCCATATGGGAAACTCCGTACACATGTTCTTATCAACTTTTCCTCTTAGCATATCATAAGAAATCACCCCCTTAAGTTATGCACCGTACTTCTAAAACACCCTGTATAATAATAAAAAATTGTAAAAAGTTAATTTGTATTTTTTTCAACACCCCATATAAAACTAAAATATTTGCAAACAAAACTAGTCTGCTCATAAACTACAACATTCAAAGCAATCTTTGATAAGCATGTATTTTACTCAGTTGTTTTTAGGTCATCCAGGAACGTCATGGAGTTTCACCAACAAGTTAACTTTCTGTAAAAATTACTAACATTTGACACCCCATGATCAGTATAACGGCAGCTATAATTTAAAATCATAAAACACAAGGCACTCCATTTAGAAAGACAATTATTTATTTCATAAAAACTTTTTGAGTCCTCCCGTCTATGTAAAATAATTTTAAAATATGCGTCAGCTCTTTAGATTTCTTATAGTCTTCCACCCAATTCCTTGTTTGACCAAAGTGTATAGCCATTGTAAGTTTTAAAATTGCCACCCTGTATAAAATAGACGCACGCCAAAACTAATTAGAATTTTACTTAGAGACGCGTGAATGCAAGTAACCCCAATTTTAGCCTACTTCTTGTTTACACAGTACTTATTCAAACTTACACGTGTAATTTTCTCCGCATTACGAATATAACGGTAAGTGTGGCAACAGGGTACTGACCATGGACCGAATTTTTAACGGCCTATCAATGCCTATTATAGGTAAACATCGCACGAAGCCCGCTGAACTTGTTGCCACGTCTCCAGAGTTCTGTTGCTTAGCTATTTATTCTGTGGCCCTATTAATGAAAGGTTAGTTTATCAGTTGCTATATTATATAAAAGACAGTAAGTCTTTTAACCTTAAAAATAACTTTGATAAAAACGAATATATTTAAACTTGAGCCTTTTGCTAGTTGACAGAGTTGATATCATATTTTTCGTATATTTATACATATTTCATTGAAATATTTTAGTACCTAGTCTATATTCTTGAAGAGAAATAAATTGAACTAAAGTAAAGTTTTCCGGTTGTAGGAAAGGGCACTTGCAAACACTTCAACTTTTATACTTAAGTCAATCAATTCCCCGAGGATTTGAAACTTTTTAAAAGTTCTTTTACTGTTCCACATAAAAGTTACAGAATTTTTTACCAGAAAATTTCGAAAACTATAAATTGAAAATTTTTAAAGTTTTATTAACTTAGCTAATTTAACAAAGTTGAATAGTAACCTTTTAGGGGTTTGTACGGTCCTAAAACGATATTTTAAGTGGCAACCGAACGCACACATTGTGCATGAGCAAAAAACGAATAATATTTGAGAAAACCGACATCAATATATTAATATTAATAACTTTAAAAGCCAAGAGGGCTTCAGTTTTCATGACAAACCATTGTAAAGTGGCGAGTACAAACAACTTTTAAGCGCTTATTAAAACTTTAAACGATGTATTGCAAAACATAAGAGTTAATACAGTTATACCCAATTAAAAAGTTTCTAGCACGCTAACTTTTGTCATGTGAAACCGAAAGTTTTAATTATGTGTGCCATTTATTAGTTAAAATTTAAATATAAGAACTTTGGCATGTATGATATTAGCTATATTAAATGTTAATGATTTATTTTGTGCTACATAATGATGCGTGTCCAGTTCTTAGTTTCCTACGTAGGTACTTACAATTGTTAGCAAAAACAACTGAAAACACTAAGTACTATAATTACACATCGTGGCGCATCGAAAACTTTCCACCCAGTTTTATTTTCTTCTAAATGAATAAATCAAAATACGCTCAGACACGTATACGTTAGTTATAGTCCGTCACGCGGCTCGTGGGCTGAGAAAAAAATTTAAGGAATGTGGGCAAAAATAAATATTGTTGCCGCAATGGTCTGTTTTAATTTCCATAAAATATTAATTTATATGTAATTGATTATTTTAAACACCCTGTAATATATATCCCGTTTAACTTCCCCCTTATATTGCAAATTATAATCGCGTAATATAATTCGTTATAATCTTGAAGCGGTAAAGATAATATTTAAGAAATATTAATTAATAATGTATTTTTGGTCAATTTGTCAACCGACGTTTAATATAGCGCAAATTTCTGGGCCACAAATTATCACCTGAGCCCTGATAATTGTTTTTTTTCTCTCACATATAATATTGAATTAGTGGGATATCTTCAGATATTTTACAGACATTGGCGTAGTTTAGAATTATATTCCCTAATTTATAATTAATAATTATATTCAAACGCATGTAGCTGTTTATAAAATACATATTAAATAAAATGCCAACAAGTTATTCATAGTCAAGCTAGAGAAGTAATTGCCAGTGTTTACTAACTTCTTTCAGTTTGTTTAATCCCATTAGAGTTACTTATATACAGGCTAGGATGACGTAAATGTCGAATATCGTTCCCCGTTCGTTTAATGTTTCAACCAGTCGCTGATGGGGCTATCGTAGACTGTAAGAATTTTATTTTATAAGGTTGCTCATATCCTAACTTTGGTAGCGACTATACTATATTTAATACACCTGTTTGTTTGTTGTACCAGATGGCTAAATATAGTAGTTGTCAAAATTTATTATTTAATATCACGCTGTGTTTTAGTTAAATACAGTATATTTTCGAAAGGTAAAATCATTCATTATTCATTACAATTTATTTAACTGGAATAAATAATAAATAGCAGAAAACAGCAGAAGAATGCTACTTGGCAAGTGGCAATCATAATATGATATACAAATATGTATATGTGCGAGAATTTTGTTTTCTAGCCACTTGTTGGGACCTTATACGATAAGGATTAACCAAATTATGCTAAAACAGCTATTCTCTGGGCTACATGCCCCAACCAGCGCTGAATTAAATACCAAAATTTGGCGTATTTTGACTAACACTGTTAGTACTAAAATACAAACTCAGATTGCAGAAACCACCGGAAAAGAAAAGAATAAATCTTTATTTCCAATGATAGGATGCTACGCAGCTACTACCTGTAGACCGGTTTCGAACTCTTTGGTTCTCGTCAGTACAGGGCAAGCATGACAAGCGAGCACACCTACCATTGGAAAATCGAAACACCCTATAGCCATAATATTGTTCTGCCTAGGCAGTACAATATAGGTGGCGCCATCTTCCAGAAATGTCTAGCAATCTGAAGTGAAAAATATCGTATGGTACTATAAACACAATAAATAGCAAAGTAGTACTACTTGGCAATTGGTAATCATAATATAACATATATATGTACATATATTTGAGAACTGTTCTCTAGCCACTTGCTGAAACCTTATACAATAAGGATTAACCAAATTATGCTAAAACAGCTATTCTCTGCGCTACATGGCCCAAAGAGCGCTGAATTTCAGTGACTTAGCATCTCAAAGTTTAAAAATATCACCATGTATTGCAGGACATGTTTTTCGAGAAAATAATGAAACATAATTAGTGTTTAATTTAAAATATCAAAGTTGCTAGTACTTTCTAGTAGAAGTGGCAACCTCGAATTATCCAAAATTTTTAGCTGTGTAGAGCAGGTCCTCTTATGCAAGGAACAAAATTTTCGGATCATTCCATTGACTGGTTCGCCAGAAACGTGTTATACGTCATCGTCGTGAATCACCCTGTGTAATGTCGTAAAATACCATAATGAATTCCTAAACAACTACGATAAAAGTTCAACTGAGGTATTTAGAAAAAATATTAAAGCCACTTTGCTGTATAAACAATTGGATGTAGCATAGTCTGACGTGTATTTATTCCTGCTCTTTCTTATATAACCATAGACATCGTAACTATTAGACCGAACAATAACAAATAAACGTGTTGTCATCAATGTATTCCAGTGTAAAGTAAATCAACATTCAAGCTGCTCCTCTCCACTTGGTTTGCCAGATTTACGCCACAGAAAACGAAGTTTTATGGGCTTACTCTGTTAAAAGTATTAACTTCTATGATTAACTAGATTAACATGATGTGGGAAATATATAACTTTGCCTAAAACCTTGTAAAAAATCTGTAGTATGGCAACGCAGCAATAACGGATCCGCCCAGACTTCATCATTTTCGTGGCCACCCGCATCGACTCGACAATACTCGGCATAGCGGATGTTGTTTTCCTGGAGTTTTGTCGCGTGCATAATATGTAAAGGCAGCGTAATCCCCACTCCCGGCCCCATCTAGCTCCTCACAGCGTCTCGCCACCAAACGATTTTGGCATCACAATTTTATAGCATTTATGAATGGCGTGTCGGATCTATACTTACGATGCCTATGTGTAAAACTGTGCTTGCGGATGTTTATGCGTAATCGTTATGTACTGACTACTTGGTCTGATTTAATTTATGTTATTATTAAGCCCGGAAGTAAGTGATAAATTAGTGTAAAAGTGCGGTTGATTTGTCTAAAAAACTATAGGTTACATTTAGATAACCGCTATTGGCTTGTGTCATGCGTGCTGTTGATTCACGGTGACGATGGTAAATCTATGGTAAAACGGGTTAATGTTGTGTAGCTGCTTATCAGCTAGAATTCACCCCTCAAGAATTTGTAGAGAGAGTTTAATTTAATTTAATATGATTTAATTCGGTCTGATTAGTCTAATTATTTAATCACTTATGTGACTGTTTTTTAGTTTACTCTTTCTAATTCTTAATGAAGATTAGTTATTATCATTATTATTACAACTGTCGTCAATACTTGCTACTTTATTTAAACAAAAAAGCATCTTATGGTATAATCCGTAGATTAATTATGTAGATAATAAGTTTATGTCGGCTTTAATTTTCGTAAACGCTGCTAAAACTTTTCTATAGGTATTTGTTCTTTTCTTATAAGGTATTTAAGAATTATTACAAGAATCATGCTTCCATACGGAGCTACATACCCTTAAAGATGGTGAAACTTATACAGTTGCAGTCAATATCTCAGTCGAATAACTGTTTTTTGTTAGGGTTAATATGACGCCCTCGATGTTGCCAAGTCTTTTAAGAACGAATTCCTTATCAAATTAATAAGTTCCGTCTAAATTGATATGACTGCCATTTTACGTCTTAAAACGTGCAAAAAATGTGATATATTTTTACTAGTAAAATAAGTTAGAAATTTAAATTAGCTTAAAAAAGACATGTTGCATAGAAGATTTGTATTCAACGTGTTCAAATAATTTTGGTAAAACTCTTTACATCCTGCATAAAATGATTTTCACAACACGTAATAGCATGACCAACTTATTTCACAATACTTAAAAGTATGACTCACCTTTTTCTGCGTTTTGGAGTACACAAAGTCGTACAGAAAACTAACTCCAAGCACCGTAATTCCAGTCTCTTTGCTCAACATAGCGCACACTGCTAACACTACACACAATAAAATATACCACCAGATTTTAATAAATGTAACCCAACAGCACAACTTAGATGGTAAGCCGCCGGTACCGGAATTTAGACGGTTTCTCGACGATGCCCTGTCCTCCTGTTGTAGTTGAGTTCCTTTGTTTTTGGGCCAGTTACAACTTGTGACGCTTTTTTGCAGAGTCGTCGCTATTCTTTCGTATCGTTTTTGATTGCTTTTCGACGATGTCGTTCGATGATCACACGTTTTTGAGCAACAGGTTGAGTTTCTGTGACTGACGTGAGCTGAGTACGCCAGAAGGGAGAGAAAAAAGAAGTTGCACGCTAACAGATCCGCTCTACCTGAAAATAAATATTACAAATTTTATATCATACGTTTATTTCCAGTGTAAATATGAAGGAATTTTATTTGTCGGAGTGAGTAGGGTTTTATTTTTAAAAGGCAAATTCTATAAGTATTGGATGGAGCCGTTAAACTGGATATTATTCGTTTTGGGTCATTAAAATAATAACACTGCTGTTATGGTTAGGTTTTTTAAGCATAACGATTATTGGGGCTATTATAAAAAGACGTATTAAAGTTTTGTAAAATAAGTACCCACTATTATATGGACCTTGTGGCACACAACCAGGTTTTGCCTTGTTAGATGCGTAAAAATTATGTAATATTCAAGAAGGGGCAAAAATTATAGCTATTTAAACTATTTTAGGTGGAACTTTTCGAATACTCTATGGGTTACCGGTTAGAGTTAGCTACACATTGAAAAAGTAGCCATCAGCTTATCGATTTTTCAAAGTACCTATAATATAATAAACCCTAAATGTTGTGTATACAGAGTGGGAAAGAAGTCGCGCATAATGCCTGTAACTTTTGAATTACCTCGTATACGAAAAAGTGACAATAATGAGAGTTGTTCAGTAAATTATTTCACACATTTCTACCTTCACGAATTTTTTCTGTCATTTGTGATTTGGTTGCCATAGAGACCAACTTACTTTTTCTAAATGGAACACCCTAAATATGATTGCATATAAGGGATATTCTTCTGGGAAAACTCTGAGTTTTTTGTATTTCAAATTTTTATTTGTTTAAAATTGTAACAATCTTTATAATAGCTAAATAAATTGCCTAGGAAATTGAACAACTTAACATCGAAATAATTTTATTTATTTATTTATTTATTTGTTCAATGTATCAACAACTTTTTATAAAGCCAATCCTCCTAATCAATTACTGTAATTGTCTATGCAGTTCACTTTTTATCTGCCTTTTTAACTGCCGACCAGTTACATTTAAAAAATCAATAGCACCACCATAATTATTAAAATGCGCACAGAGCCTTACAAGTGGAGAATTTGTATAAAGGTTTGTCCTGGGTGCATGAATAAAATAAACCTGAAGCTCTGCTGTTAATAAACAAGTGAAACCTTTTCAGTGGGTCAGGTGTTCAACATGATCATCATTTTCGCTAAGCAGAACGCCAGTCGAGCCCTGAATCCGTCTATAACGTTTAAAGGAAAGTCCTCTGGAATGACTCGAATTTCAGCACTAATTCTGACTTTTAAAGATTCTAAGTCATTTGGACGGTTAACGTAGACTTTGTTCTTTTGAAGTGTCCCCAGAAAAAGAAGTCGAGCGGTGTTAACTCCGGGGATCGCGCTGGCCAATCAATAGCACCTCTTTCGCCTATCCAACGTCTTGAAAATTGTTCGCTTATGTATTGTCTAACATTTGTCGCATAATGCGCAGATGCTCCATCTTGCTGGAACCATACCTGTTCGATTATGCCATTATCTACACCCGGTAAAACCATTCTGCAAGAAGGAATTATGTGACTCCTGAGGAGGTTCAGATACTTTTCGCCATTCAAATTACCATCTATGAAGAAAGGTCCCACAATATGTCTACCAACTATGCCCGCCCAAACATTAACTTTTTCGGGCCTCTGAGTATGACCTTCCTGGAGCCAGTGAGTATTCTCAGCAGACCAATGACGATAATTGTGTCCATTAACAATGCCATTTAAATGGAAATTATCCTCTATCAAATTGTTCTCGTTTTACTCGTGCACCAACTTTATCTTGTAGGGATGCAACTTCTCCTGCTTAAACAAATTTTTCACTGACTGATGAGACACATTAAAATCCATTGTCATTGGCCTGGTTGATTGTGTTGGATTTTCATGTATAAAGAGCATGATATCCAAAGCTTCGTCTCCCCCGCTTGCTGTTTAGGTCGACCTGATGTAGCGGCTTCCCTAACACTGCTCGTTTCTCAAAATTTCTTTACCATTCGACACACCATTGACTGATTTATTGGAGACCTCTTTGAATATAATTCATTGAAAAGTTGACAAACCTGATCTTGCAATCTCTTCACATTTCCGTAACCGCTCATTATTAAAATTTCAACTCGTTGTGTCTCATTCAGATTAACCATAGTGTAAACAAATTAGAAATCAGAACAGAAAATTAAACAGGAACTCAAAATTGACACCTCTTATGTCGCAGTCATGAAAACACCTTGACTCAACTGGTGGGTATTAGGTAGGAATATTTATAATTAGGAAGTTTTTCATTTTTGAGCTGTCATTATCTCGGAAACGCTTGCAGATAGGTGAAAATTTGAAATACAAAAGTTTTCCCATTGTGTTCAACCAAACCAGAAATGACGGAAAAAATTAATGCCGGTTGAAATGTTGGGAATAATTTACTGAACAACTTTCATGAAGGCCACTTTTTCGTATATGACGTAATTCAAAAGTTACAGGCATTATGCGCGACTTTTTTGCCACTTTGTACATATACAGGGTGTTTCAATAAAAACTACCAGGCCAATTATTTCGAAAACTATAAGTGACATGTAAATTCTGTAAACGCCAGTTTTTAGCGTCTATGATTGGCTTCACAACTGTGTAAAAAATGTGTTTAAATAATACAAGATATAGCTGGCGCCATAGTGCAAAGAATTTTTTCGATGACAGGAACTTTTAAATGTTGTGGTTCTTAAAGATAATTAATTTTTGATCAAATTATGTCTCATAAAAATTTTTGATAAATCCAACATGAACGGAGATATTTGGGGTTAAGTTTTTTATTAAAATAATTTTAGCGAGTATTTTAATTATAAATATGTTTAATATCCTTTAGCAGATTTTAATTTAATCTTGGTAATGATAATCTTAGTGATAAAACGCTCGTGTAGCGCTAAGTTATTACGTCCAGTGACGTCTCAGGGGACGCCTTAACAAATAATATTGGCAAAAAATAAGACGCCACTGAGTTTTTGGTAATTTTTATATTTTTTTCGGATTAAGCAACTAAAAATATCCTTTTATTGTCTGTTAAATTGTTTTCATATCTTGCTTTTTTCTATACTTTTGTCCCTAAGCCTATAAAAGTTCTTAATGGCAATAACTCAGGTTGAACTCATTGCTCCTCTCATAAGTATAAAAAACAAATGGGCTTAACATAGATTTTACCAATATACAGGGTGAGTCGGGAGGAATGGACCAAGCTCCAGGAGTGTGTTACGCACGTGAAAACAATGTGAAAATACCATCTTGTGTTCTTATCTGATTTTCATTGGTTCTCAAGTTAGGGGGTAATTAAAAATTTTTGTCTAGCATTCCACTCGTATCCCAATTTTTGCATAATCAGAGTGGGCCATGTTCAGCTTTTTGAAAAAGTGGTTACCAGCCGCATTGAGTCGCTTCTCTTAAGCAAAAGATTATTAACTTCCGCACAATACGGGTTTCGAAGAAACTTCCCTTCTAGCACAGCTGCCTACGATCCCTTGGATTATATTTATAAAACAATATATTCTAATTACTATACTATATCTCTATTTTTCGATTTAACTCGAGCGTTTGACTGCGTCGACACTGTCATCTTACTCAGAAACTTGAATGCTCTGGAAATACGTGGTAATATCTCCGAGTGCCTGGAGTAATTTCTCTCCAATCGCCAAATAAGAGTAAAACTTCAGGGCTTCTATTCAGAGAAACTAATTATTAGATATGGAGTTCCCCAAGAAGGCGTAATCTCTCCATTGCGCCTTGCATTATTTATAAACGATTAGAAAAATTATTTAATATTAAATAGCAGCCCTGCAAAGCTAATATTACATGGAGACAATACAACAGTAGTCATATCTGCTTCTACACTTAATCAATTACTTGAAGATTTCTGCTTAGATTTTTTGTTTGGTGCCAAACAGATCACCTAGTTGTTAACACAAATAAAACTTATTACATGGCATTCTACAAAAAGCGACGAGTCCTTGATTTAAACTCAAAATTAAATAATAATTCTATTACAAGAGCAGAAAAATTCAAGTTACTGGGTCTTCACATAGACTCACATTTAAAGTCGACAGTCCATGTAGACAATGTTGCTGCAAAACTAAACTTGGCTTATTATGCCATTGTCAACTTAAAAACCTTTATAAACCCCAAACAATTATTAAATATATATTATGCTTTGGCCTACAGTCAATTAAGCTTTCTTGCGCTTTACTGGGGACAATTAACGGAACTCCAAAGATTATTTATTGCTTAAAAAAGAATTATTCGTAAAATCTACTCCCTGGGTACATTTGAGTCATGCATATAAGCCTTTCGAAAGCATAAGATTCTTATACTTCCTGGTATTTTGATTCTTAGTACACTGATGCTTGTTAAAAAATACTCCTACAAGTTTCAATATACTTCAGATATACATGACCGTAACGCTAGAAACTCAAATAAAATCTACATTTCACAATACAAAACATCATCGTATCGGAAAAGCCCTTTCTGTTTTTCAGCAGATTATATATGGTTGATTATAATGCACTACCAGAATCCCTTAGAGAAATTTCTCAAGTAAAAAAGTTAAAAAAATAAGCTAAGTGCTATCCTTGAAACACGACATACGTGAATACCATAACATTATCCTCTAATCGCCTAATGATGTATCACTTTAGATCTCCCATTGTTTAATTATTGACGTTGTCAGCAGTTTACATTGTAAACTTATATAGCTGTATATTTAATGAATGAATAAATAAAAATTTCCAAGTTTGAATGATTAAAGTGTTACAGAATGTCACACACCTTTTCAAATTTAGAATATGCAAATATGGTGCTTGTTTATAGTTGCTGTAATGGAAGTGCTACAACTGCTGTTGAAGAATATCGTCAACGGTTTCCACATCAGGGACATCCTAATAAAAACGTATTTAGTCATTAGAGTTTTTAACAAATTGTGCGAGACTGGCAAGCTTACCAGTGCTAACATAACATCTGGTCGAGCTACTCCAGAAAGTTTGGAAGAAGCAGAAAATATTCTGAATTTAGTAGAAGAAGATGCAACGACCAGCTTACAAAGAATTGGTTCTCAATTGGGCATTCCACAAAATGGAGTAATAAACACACTCCACGAGCAAGGCTTATATCCATATCATGTACAGAAAGTACAGCACCTAAAGCCGGAAGATTATGCTAAACGTATGGAATTTTGTCGGTGGATAAATAATGATCATCGTGCATTAATTATACTCGTAACTCTCATATATGATCAATCATAAATCCACACGCAACAGTCAAAACTAATTTTCAACTTAAGTCTTCGGTAAACGTGTAGTGTGGTATGCTCGATAGTTATTTAATTTGACCTTTCATTCTAGAGAATCGCCTCACAGTAGATTACTACTTCAATTTTTTACAAAATGAATTACAATGACTACTAGCGGATGTTACTGCAAACATCAGAATGCAAATGTATCAACACGATGGAGCTCCTTCACATTCAGCTCGTCAGGTCAAGCAACATTTGGACCAAAAATTTCCTGGGCGTTGGATTTATAGTGGTAGTCTTATTAATTGGCCTCTAAGATCTCCAGACCTTACAGCACTAGATTATTATTTATGGGGCTGGTTTAGGAATAAAATATATAAAGTAAAAATGGATACTTGGGATGCACTAATTCGACGTATTAGAAATACTGCAGCCAATGTTAAAGAAGGGTGTCATGAAGCAATTAGGAGTGCTCTTCGTGGATGAAGCAGAAAATGCTTAGAGATCAATGGCGGTATTCTGGAACATTTATTAAAAGAACGCTATGATTAAGAAAATATTAATGTACGAAAGTTTGTTTATTTGTAATTGCACTATAACTTAAAAACAAAGGACATAATTATGGGGGTCTTCACATTGTTTTCGCGTTTATAATACATTCCTGGAATTTAGTCCGTTACTTCCTGTTCACCCTATAGAGAAGAAATGTTTGCTATTAATTTAACAGACGGTTCTCTTAGAATGATTTCAACTTAAATATTGTCAGGGAAAAATATTAAATCGTTGCTTACCTACAACACTGGCTACAGCCTCTGTATGTATTGGATGCGTTGCAAATAACGCTCCAGTAACAAACGGTCCCATCCTCCCTTTACTTTTGGGAAGCACATTCCGTGCTACCTTAATAAGTAAATAGGTGGCCAAGCAATGAAGAACCACGTTCACGAAATGGTACCCCCATGGATCATACTCTCCCACGAGATAATTAAGACGAAATGACAATACGCTCAATGGCCGGTAGGATCCGTGTGAGCTACTGTCTGTGATCGGAGTACCCCAGAAGTCATTTTCTAGGAGACGGTACCATGGAGTTTTCGGTAGAAGATCAGGGTTTGTCAAAATGGCTCGCCTGCAAATAAAAAAAATACAATATTTTTTTGTTTATCACTCTTCCTATATATAATTGTCATGTTTATCTCAATAGGTAACTAATATTTTTAGTTCTAATGACTGCAGAGTTACAGGTTGTTTTTTTTTACATTATATCAGTACTTATTTACTGTTTACATATGGTTCCAATCCTGTAACATCGTTTATAAGGAACAGTTATTTATATTAAAATATCTCACTTCTAGTTAGAGATCTGCGCTGTTTTCGCAAACCCTTTCTTAGAATTATCTGTGCTATTAGTGACAGGACACATTGATGTCTAATCTATTTGCTGATGTTCATCTCTATTGACTCTTCTTCGTATTCGTTATATGGCATTTTGATTGCAATATGCTGTCTAAATTAAACTTGTAATTTTTTTTATCTTTATAGGTGGATATTATTTTTTTTTATGTCTGACCTTATTCTAATACCCTTGTCCAAAATTGGTTAATAGAGCACAAATGTAGATCAATATTTGCATGATGATATCATTGGACCAGAACGTTTGTGGTAACAAGTCCAATACGTGTACGTACCATTCCGCTTTATACACTGAGCAAAAAGTCTGGTTACAGTTAACAAACGGATTGATTTGGACAAGATTTCTTTAAAATAAAGTTACCAGATTATTACCTAATATGGCCGCTTGCATATTATGAATATATCCATTCGTTATTATTAAACAAAGTATTTGTTAATTATATTTATTTTAACAGTTAAACAATGTGTGTAATAATTAAATATGTTGTTAAATATTAATACCAGTTGACATTGACTTAACGTATTTAGTAGTTACGATATTTAATCAACAGCCCCGAGCGAAACGGCGTGGCACGACACCGACGCGTACCAATCTGTATAGTTATTCGTGCGTGCATGTTCAATGTTGATGCTGTGCAGGGGTTTATTTTACAGTTTTGTAGCAGGTCGAGTGTTTTAATAAAATAAGGTTAGGGAAAATGATTATATTTACACTTAGCCTTAAAATGTAGATTGAAAAGTAGGTATTATGTTTTTGTTAACATCTTAAACCTGTTATTACGCTAGGAATGGCCGCTGGTGATGAACTGAAACGAATTCTTTATGAGGCAGGGCTTGAAGCATTTGAAGCTGATTTTGCAGGTACCTATACAACTATTTTTTTATACTTATTAAAAAAATACATCATAAATTCTAACATAATATTTTATGCTGTAGGTATACTAGGTATAATAACAGGGCAGAATATACTTTTCTTCGGTTGTTAGGATGTCGCATGATGCCGACAACGTAACATGGCCCTTACCTAATTTCTATTTTTAACATTTATTTCTTAACTGTTAACAAATCATTTATCTGACAAATTACGTTCTTAATATTTAGTAAGCTAAATTTAATTTAAACTGGCCCATGTTTTACATAAAATGGTTTCAATTAATGTTAGATATATTTTATTTATAAAAAGGAGACTGTTATACTGGGGAATAAGCGAATAAGCCACCATTTTGTAAGAGCTCTGAAGCTTGAATAGGTGTGTGTCACTGAATGTTTTTAGAGTTCATATATATTTATAAGCTTTTATCTAACCAAAAATGTTTGTAGTTAGTTATATTTTCTTAAAGTTTCCCACTTTTTTATGCTAATGATTAACCAACAAATAATGCCTGTTGCACAATCAGTTCGGAGTTAGTCGTGTGCTCATTTAATACACTCTTGCTATCATTTGATTATACTTATATATTTTTTAATTAAATGAGCGTGCGCACTATTCCGACTCAGACTGATTATACACCATGAATAATGTAGTTATCTTAAGTTATGCACTATTCGCAAATTACTTTTAATAAAGCTTCTCTTAAAATAAGTTCGATTTTTTTTTAAATCCCCATCCTGCTACCTAAAGTAATAAATTTTAGGGCAGGTTAGTTACTTTTTCAGTTACGAAATTGGTCATATTTTTAGTTTAACATTATTTCAAGTTTAAAAAGTAAATGTATTTATAATATAATTTTATTTATTTTAGACGGCTTGTGGAATTGAAGGTCTTAATGCTTGAACAAGGCAAGTTTAAGGGAATTGACCAAAAATTATTTTTTGCCGAGCAAGAGGATGGACGTTTTTCTGGAATAAACCCAGGAGACATGCGAGTGAAAACATTTAACGTCCATTCCCTTAAATTTTACTGTTACGTGTCAAGGCACTAAAATTCCACGGCATCGCGTCAATTTATAGTTAAAAGTAGTATTTTTAATTTAAATAAATATTTCTTAGTTGGAAAAAATATTTAGTAACCATTAAATCAAGAAGTTTACAGCTAACTATTAATTTCTTTATTGTTAACTTCGAAGAATATCTACTAAGTTTTAATCTTTATGGAATAGTAATAATTTCCTAGTAATTAAGTTATTATTTTAACATTAAAAAAATATATAATTTCAGTGAAATCGCTTTTATTACCTCAAAATATAACGAATTCATTGTTAATTATGATTTGTTAACTATTAGTTTCGTAATCCTATTGGTAATATACTTTTTTAACAGTTACTTTTGTTATTCTTATCATCAAGTCATCCAAGTTTAATATTAATTGAGGGTATTTGTTTGAAATATGTGGGGCTTCGCAATTAACAAACATTCAGTCTAATTAAACGTTATAATTGCAACAATAAGGTAATATATCTCTACAATTAATACAACTTATTAATGGTCTTGACAACTCAAAACTTTATTTTATGGAGATAAAAAATTATTCGTTATTGTTAAAGTTATAGTTATTTACCTATCTATAACAAATTATCTCTTAGGAATAAAGTAATAATTGTTTGCTGATATTTGAACATGAAATTTGTTGCCAGCCAAGAAAGTTTATTAAATACAAAGAAATCGTTTTCTCAGTGTACCCAATTAACCTGAATGAAATTTACCGATAACCTGGTCTCAGGTCATCTCACTCTGTTCTTCGAGAACACGATGGATTTAGTTTTGGCGGGATTGAAGTGAATCTTCCAGCACGAAAGCCATTTTTCCATGGATCTGATCTGCCTCTCCAGTCTTGCACCACCCGCCACGGTTGTTTTGAGACCGAAGCGATTGCTGTGTCGTCGGCGAAAAAATACAGCTCATTTTGTCTGTCCTTTGGGATATCATGAATATATACGTTATACAGCATCGCAGCGAGAAAAGACCCTTGTGGGACTGCAAAACTTCTATTCTCCAAAAAGGAGGTGATTATTTTAATTAGGTAGTTGAGGCAATGCATCACCAACTTTCACGCGTCGAGGATAATGAATTAAACACGATATTTTTACAGTCTATCGCATTTCGTCTGCTTTTATTTGGGCCATCGTGCGTTAGTTATTGTAGAACGTCCTAGGAAGACAAAGTCACGACACACCGCTTTATGGGGTGTTCTTTAGTATGTTTAGGATTTCTAGTAGCGTGCGAGGTTGGGCAGTAATTATAACATTTTAATATAGGATAAAATCCCTCCCAGAAAAATTATGTAAAGTAAAGTTTACATTATAGCGTTGATATTTTGACTTAAAAAGCCTAAAATTATCAACTTTTTTAAACGGCGCAACCTGTATAATTTTTTTTTCTATAGGTACTTTATTATTGTTATTATTTATACACATCAAGAAATGAGTAGATTCCCTAATTTTTTTAGAAACAGTAAACATTATGTGGTAGCAAGAAATTGTTGCACATTATTAATTATGCGTAGGCACTCTCTGGAACTCGAAAGGTACAAAAATAATATTACTTAAAACTAAAACGGAAAAACAATAAACGACCAAAATACGAGACTATTTTCTAATAAACTTCGGTAATTAGTTATGCGGAATTCCATCATAGAAATTCCAAAAATCCTTCGGAATTACAGACTTTATGTCCTGCAGATCTTTAAATTCACGATCTGTTATAGAAAACCCTGAAAATTTCAGACCAAACATTCTTCTTGTTTTGTTTAAAGTTCGTTTATTCACTCGCTTTTCCATCTTTTCGTTACACTCTTCTACTGACGGTCAGGTTAGACCTATTCCTATATCTGTAAGTTCTAAATTTCTGTTTTCATTTTTATCATCGTCCTGTCATCACTAGATTCGTCTATTTCAAAGTCAGGATCAACACTTTCCTTTCCTTCTTCTTTTCCTGCTTCTTCTACTACACCTTCATAATCTTCTAGATCGCCTTCACTTGGATAGATACTTCAGATAACATTGCCTCGCTACTTAAAACAAGACCGTCAATATTTTGAATGGCCTGAACAATTTTTGATCACCTTGATTTTCAAAAATGTGCGGGCTTTTTCCACAACTTTCTTTTAGATAGTCACACTCAAATATAATTTTTGCTTCCTGGATAATATTTAGTGAGTCTTTCTTTGGGGTTGTCTGGATTACATGGGACAAATTTTCATCATAATTATTACTTACAGAAAATTGCATTTATATCATGCCCTGGTTGTGTTATCGTCTCAGTAATACCGAAATGTCTTTTCTTTGGCTTAACCTGAACTAACCTTGTAACTAGCATTATTATCCCTTGTATAAACTGCAGTACCTCGTAACTGAAATATGCGACAAATAAAAAGAAAAAGCTGCAATATTTTAGCACAGATTGTTATATAGCTTATGTAACGATGACTATAAGATATAAGAGTACACTTATTCGGTTTTAAACAAAGCTAGATGTTTTTAATTATCACAATATCACCATGAAAACTATGAGCTTATCTTAACGTCAGCAGCAAAATGGTGAAACGGACGCTACTTACGAGGTTATGCAAAAAGTAAACTGCAATATTGGCGATTAAATAATTTTTCTTCGAACTTAAAGTAATACCAACAGATAGCACTGGTGTTTGTCTATTTAATCAAACATTAAACAGAAAACTATTATAATGCGAGTTACGAGGTCCTGCCGTGTAGCACTCGATATATTATTTTCTACCACGTTCCTTAGCATAAAGGGTGGTATTGTCCTGCAGGCATCTTGTATTATATTTTTCATCTTCTAGTGTTATAGGCAGATTTACATAAACGCGATTTTTAATGTAGCCCCACAAAAAAAAATCTGTGGTATTGAGTCACATGATCGAGGGGGTCACCCAATGAATCCATCCCTACTGATCCATTGTTTAAAAATTCCCGAACTTCCCGATGGTAATGAGCAGGAGCTCCGTCTTGTTGAATCCACATTTGTTCCCTTTCAATGTCATTAACGTCTTCAAGGAACTGTGGTAATTCATTTTGCAAAGAGTTTAAATATCTATGTCCGTTAAGTGGTTCGCGGAAAAATTATGGACCAAAATCGAAGGTTTTTGATTCCACACCAATGATTTTGATTTTGAACTTCCCGGACTCAGAATGGATCAGCTGTCGAATGTTAGTGCATATTATGGCGGTTAACTGCTCTATTACTGCGAAAGGTAGCTTCACCAGAAAACATTAATTTGGACAAAAATTTCGGACCGGCCTCTATAGCTTTTTTATTTTTATATGTACGTCACTTACGACAGTAAATTAAACTATTTTTTCCACTACTAACCTATAACATCGCCATTATTGACCGATTATTAACGTTAGAAATCGTTTTTCTCTACCTTATAAGTTATTATTGACCATGGTCAATAATAAGGCATTGAAATCCATTATTGACCGATCTTCAAGAATCTATTTGAACGCAGGTAACTTGATTTTTTGATTCTACAACATGAATAACCTGAAAGGTGATTTCTTGTGGTTAGGCAATCAATAACAAATATTATTATTATTAATTAAGGTGTACACATAATAATATCACTAACATTTTCAGCGCTCATTTAAAAAAACAACGGAAAACTCGTGAAATCTGATGACATAAATGAACAAAAATTGACATTAACAAAGCCACCTAACAAAACAACAAAATATTTTGCCAATTCCAAAGCGCAGGCAACTTGAATAAAAAATATACTTATACCTACCTATAATTTTTTATATTTATTAATGCAATAAAGATAAATGTCTTATAAAAGTTTGTAGTAGTGGAAAAAATATTATATTAACCACGGTTTAGACAGCTTATGGCCCTCGCGTCTTGAATCCCTCGTCGCTACGCTCCTCGTGATTTAAACTTGCCGCTCGGTCAATAATGATGGCTGTCCAAACCTTGGTTAATAATATACTATTTGCTTGCTTAATTGACATTTCAATATTTAACAATGATCAAATTTTTGTTTTGTCATGACCAACTTATTTAATAGCGTTAGTCCAGTTAGTGTAATAAAACAAGGGTAAAAATCAGGAACATCAAAATTAATCGCAAACTATTAAAAATAGGTATATGACATAATCAAGGAAAGTTGAAGAGTTTTATAAAACCTGTCAGAGAAAGGAATAATATGCAGGGTGTGCCGTTTAAAAAAGTTGATATTTTTCTATTTAAATTAGTCAAGATAAATAAATTTATTTTGAACGCCCTGTAGCATCTAACTCAAATCTCGTTACGTGCTTTTTTTTGTCATCCCAATAGAATCTTTGTACCAAATAATATTTTCTTAGAAAAATTAAAATATTAGAACAACTACTAGGTTTAGGTATATAATACTATCAACTAGAAAGTTATAGAATTTTATCCAGAATCTAAAAATAAATTAAAAAATAGGGGGTGTTTCATTTAAAAAAACTCATGTTATAATCGCCACGCTTCTTTGAACCACCCTAAATACTCAAAATAATTTTAAACTGAGTACCTTAACATTCTCTAAAACTTTTGTATTTAACGTTTTTTGATAATTTCCGAAATAAATGAGATAATAAACTCTACTCTAAGGTTGACTCACCCTGTACTTTAGAGGTAATTTCTCATTCTTGAACAAGCAACCGTACTAGCGAAACTACTTAAATTTTATAAGTTTTTAATATAGTGGAATTAGTAAACAGTATGTTTCACTTTTCTTTGAATTTATCATGGGATTCCACCAAGTAACGGCATAAATAGTGCAATACTTTCATTTGATTTAAAATGTCTCTTTAATTCAGAATAAAAATAAATCAATATTGTCACATCCGGGGAGAGTGGGGGTAACTGAACTTTTCGTCGTGTCAGCTTATTAGGGGGACTAAGCTATTTGGAAATCAGTAGGCGCCTTCACCATGTCACAACTGTTTTTTTCCTCTACCGGGACGTCAATGAAACACTGGATAAAAAAACATAGATCCTTATATTCATATTTGTAATTTGTTACCAGGTAGCCTGGAGGAAGCCCAGCATGTCTCGTTGGGGGCTGTCAGACTAAAAAGCACCATTAGCCTAAGAGCCTTTAGAGGAATGTGGCCTGAAGGGCCTTACTTGAACTTTGCCTCCGGAGGATCAGTGGATGGGTAAGGACCCAAGAGAGAGGCTTTAAGCCTATAAGACATAGAAGCGCTGCTGATTACCAGTCGGAAAGACGAGGGTGCCGTGTCCACCCAATGTTCGGGCATTTATACACTGAAGATGCTGACTATTATTGTTTAAATGAACATTGGGTGGCACAGTGGTCTAGAGGTGTGAAAAATATAATTATAATATAGAGTCCGCCATTTTGTTCACAATATGTTGATAGCTATATTTTCAAGCCGACCTTGCACCCATTTACTGCGGTTTGAAGATGATGGGGTTTAGTCAGACAGTTGATTTATTGCAGTAAAGGTCAACGATAGAATCTAAACTTTACTATTACTATACCTGTACCTATATTTAATGTCAATGTATACCGTTTGGAATAACAAGGGTTCTTTGGGTACCAAATAAATTTTTAATAGTTCAATTTGAGATTTGAGCAGGTATTAATAACATTTGCGGTTACTCGCTAAAAGTAATTAATAATTTGTGTGATGGCGAATCCCAAAATTGTTATTTGTTTCCATGGACATTAACAACTCCCGGGAATTATATTAAATGTCAAATTTATTCGTTGTATATACATTGTATTACTTTTGTATTCGAAATGGTCGATGTAGATTCGCAGTTAATAATTTGAGGGATACGGTGCATGCTAATCAATATAATACCAGCTCTATTTGGTTTATTGGGCTTTGAATTTTAATAATAAAATTTTTGAAATAAATTACAGTTTTAGGTTACAATTTAATTTATTTTGTGCGCCCGTTTTCTATAGTTAAGGTTGTTATAATAAGCTGTATTGGGATTTGTTTTTGCTAAATTAAGGGCTTCTTAATAATAGGTATTATAGTTTTTAGTAAAATAATTTGAATACTACAGTAAAATCTCTGAATAGCGACCACCCTCGGGGAATCAAATGTTGGTCGGTTAATAGAGAAAAATTAAAACAACTGGTCTGCATTTTACAGTGTTTGTTTATTAATAAGTAACTAAGTATACGTAAATAATTTTAAATATTTTTGTTTAAATTTATCAGAACTAAAATTAAATAAGATGAAGCCAATTTACCAATATGTCTATATTGTACGTGCAAACAAACATATTATATATTATACAATGTACTGTATGTTTGCTTTGAAATTCTTATTTTTTAAAATAATCAGAAATTAATGATTGCTTCATATTTTTTATTTTATATTTATAAAATTCAGATTCACATTTTGATAGCAATTGAAGAATATTTGCAGACTTGTCAAAATTCTTAACATTGTTAAAAAAAGTTTCCTAAGTCTCTCAAACTTGCACAGGCTTAAGGAGCAAGTTCAAGTTCCTCATCCTCTGTCTGAGGGTTGGACGTAGCTTCATCCGTTTTTTGGATCTCTTCAATACACTTGATTATAGTCAATTCTGCACTTTCTGTTGGCAAATCAATGGTTATCAATAGAGGCAAATTGTTTCAAGTTCACAAATGTGTCCTCACTGTAAGGAAACAGCGGAATATTATCTTCTTCTTCGAAGTCATCAATATTATCTCTATTACATATAAACCCGGCTTTCACAATGCATTTTTTTAATGTCACTGGCGACAGATTACGCCAAGCCACCGAAACCCATCTCAAGGCGTTGGTTATGGTATTAATATTTTTGCAGAAAGTTTGGAAAAACAGAAAATTTGACAAAGCTCAAATTAGAGTCGTCATCTCTGTTCCAGATTTGTGAAACTTCGGGAACCACGACACTGTACACAGACTTTGTGTCTTTGTGGAAATTTGAACGAACATCGTTCTCCCCTTTGAAGAATCACTTCTTGAACTGCAATAAATATCAAAATTCGATAAATTACATAGCTCTTAGGCTTCTTTGCCTAACTGATGAGACCTCGAAAGGTCGAAAGCTGTACTGGGATCTTCGCACTGTATAAAGGTGGAATATCGCCGCGCTGTTAGGCAAAGAAGCCTAAGAGCTATGTAATTTATCGAATTTTGATATTTATTGTAGTTCAAGAAGTGATTCTTCAAAGGGGAGAACGATGTTCGTTCAAATTTCCACAAAGACACAAAGTCTGTGTACAGTGTCGTGGTTCCCGAAGTTTCACAAATCTGGAACAGAGATGACGACTCTAATTTGAGCTTTGTCAAATTTTCTGTTTTTCCAAACTTTCTGTGATTTTATCAACTTCATAGAATCTACAAAATCTACTTATCTCAGGGTACTTTCCCTGACTGAAGATGACGAATCAAAGTCGAAATAAGCTGAAATAATTGCTGGAGTTAGCACAAAACTAATTTTCCAGGTGTAATTTGCACCTATGGCAAGAATATGTTTCGCTTTGCGAAGACGAAGGTTTGATCGAATTTGGATGGCAAACGCATGTCGAATTTGACACTTTGCGAATTTTGCCGATTTCCATTGATCTTTCCGTCAGCGCGGCGATATTCCACCTTTATACAGCGCGAAGATCCCAGTACAGCTTTCGACCTTTCGAGGTCTCATCAGTTAGGCAAAGAAGCATAAGAGCTATGTAATTTATCGAATTTTAATATTTTTGATTTCTTGAAGAGGACAACCACTGTCTATATATGTTAGAAGCTCATTAATAAGGTAGCTTTTGCAGAGCACTTTAAAATTCTGAATAATGCCTTAGTCCCAGGGTTGGTAATGTGAGGTAGTGTTGGGTGGAAGAAAAATGAATTTGACATTATTCACTGTAATTTTGGGATGAGACGTTGCATTATCCAGACATAATACCACTCTTCTATTTTGCTTCTTCATCTTGATATCAAATCTGTGAAGCCATGTTGTCATGATGTCTGCTGTCATACATGCCTACTTGTTTGAGACCCATTGGAGACCTAACTTATCGATATGTGGGCCTAAAAACATCGAGAATTTTTGCTTTTGCCTATTATAAGTGGTTCCTCCTTCTCACCTACCATATTTGCACAGAACAGAATTGAGAATCGTGCATATGTTTTTGTTGGCAATGCACGATAGTAGGGACCTGTCACATCTGCATTAAATACGTCCCCTGGGGCATAATCCTTTAGAGTAGTTAATAGCCTTTCTATCCTAGCAGTTGCGTCTTCGATATTGATATCGGCTGATTCGCCACATATTTTGTTGACGGTAATATCGTGACGATGACGAAATTTTTCTAATTGTCCATTTGATGCCTTGAAATTATCTAGTCCTAGACACTGAGCAGATTCGAGAGCTTTTGCTTGAATTATGGGCCCGGATATTGGTAAGTGCTTGTTTCACGCCTTAATCAGTTAAAAACAACTTGGTCCACTGCCAGGGAAATTTTCTTTTTTGTTCACCCCTACTCCTAAAATCTTAAATGGCGATCCCCGCTTATTTGATAATTTTTGAACTCCTTATGTAAATTAAGACCAGTATCATCTTTATTTATTTATATTTTGTTAAACAATTGAGTAAACTCAAAATTGAAATAACGTAACTTTTAGGGGGTCGCATCCCCTAAGTCAGCACAACCACTTTTTTTTTTTAAATATAGAGCGGAACGGTAGGTTAAGTGATATGCTATTTCAAAATTTTTTCGGTTATTTGCATGTTGCCTAAACACAAAATATTTGACGTCGTTTTGCTTATTTCTTATTACATTTAAAATGATGAGACCATATTCCTATTTTTTGTCGCAGAGTGTTAATTTATGCATTCCATGTATTGGGTTCGACTAGTGAAATGAAGTTCTAGCAGGTGTTTGCGATTCACAAGTGTTGTGCCCTTTTCTTAAAATGGTTTACACTATTGCTAAATGTGAAAAAATTATTTTTATTAATAGAGCCCAAATTGTTGCTTTGCCAGGATGGTAACTGTACTTAATGATAGACATCCAGGAAAAATTATTCGACACAAGTCATAAGTATATCCAAGAGCTATTAGCAAATTTTAAAGAACCCGGATCTATTTTCAATAGTTTCCCGTCGCTTAGTTTAGCTAAAATGGTGACTTGTTTGTTGACTGAGGCTGAAATGTTTAATCTCGTTTCCAAAAAAATAGAAAATAAACGATCAGCTGGACCTAATGAGATACCAACAAATATTTTCAAGAGAGCCGTGTTTGAGTTATGTTTGAAACCTATATCGTAGGTATATTATTGTTAATGCCTCTTTGAAGTGTGGAATATTACAAGACGTGTTGCAATGTTCTCAAATTATGCCTATTCTAAAAAAAAAGATCCAACAATGACTAAAATCTACCGTCCTGTCGCTTTGACTTCATATTTTTAAAAAGTACTTGAATATGCCATGCTTAGTAGACTTTTAAAAACATCTAGATGACCACCTTCTTGAAACAAATTTCTAACTTCTGACTTATTTTCCTTTCTTAAGAATGGTCGGGTTAGGTTTAACTGTCCCTAATAGTTTTTAACATTAATGTTTACTAAAAATTTAGATGATGAGTGCCCGCGGTCGTTTAGTAGATGGGTCGGTAAAGACGAGCATAAAATAATGAAATTTCCATTTTTAAATATAGGGAATTCATACCCGGTCAATTAACGCAGGTCAGTTTAGGTCACCTCAGAGAAGCGGACGCAAACAAAGGTTTGACTGTATAGATCTAAATAAAACGTTTTGGCTTCGTTGCATTTCAACAATAATTTTTTTATTGAATAAAAACCGTAAATTGTTTAATAAAAAACGATTCAGCACTTCTATAAGTCGTTTGTTCTTTTTTAAACTCGATGCCTTTGATCGTTTAACTTTCAGCCAATTTAACATTTTCGGCATTGTCTTTGTGCTTACTCTCCGTCTTAACGTTTCTTCTGCGAGTACGACAGAGAATATTATTTAAAATTGCCTCATTTGCATTAAATTGAATGTTCTTATTTGTGGAATTTGGAAAATGAAAAACTAAATTGTTATCTCCTTTGAGACACAAAATTACATAAGTGGGTATGCGTAGTTCAATTTCTCCCACTATTCCAATTTATTTTAAGGGGGAACTGATTTAGAAAGTTAAGGTTTTCAATTTTTTTTATTAAACGGCAGTAATATTATCAGAAACTAAGTTCACAATTTTGTAGATCAATTCGGAATATTTCCGGACGTAGAGCCGCAAGGACGCTTAACGCGCAGCTGGACAAAGAATTGTGCTGTCCTATAAACATGAATTTGTCGAAATCACTTTTTTTTTAATTGGTTGGAAAGAAAGAGAGAAAACTATTGCAATAATGGGATTCTTCCCAGCATTATTTATTGTCGATCACTTCATAACTTAGTTAGTAATTGGTAGTTACAATAAAGCCAACATTCCACCGAGTACACCGAATTAACGTACACACCGCGTCCTCAAATCTAAATATTATTGTTGGGAAAACATGCATTCATAATCTAAAACCATTTTGCAAATTTATATTTTATTCACTTCATAATAATATTATCCTCCAATTCTATTTAAATTCAAATACAAGTTAAAACGTTGTTGCTTTGCAGACTTCAAACTGTTGGTCTCCAGTAACAAGATGCCGACAAACAAAATATATCGGTAAACTAGTGTATAAAAACCCCTAATACTAAGAGAAATAATCTATTTTTCCACTACTAACCTATAACATCGCCGTTATTGACCGATTATTAACGCTAGAAATCGTTTTTCTCTACCTTATAAGTCATTATTGACCATGGTCAATAATAAGCCATTGATAGTATATTATTAACCAAGGTTTAGACAGCCATCATTATTGCCCGAGCGGCGAGTTTAAATCACGAGGAGCGAAGCGAGCAATATCAAGCATCTCTAGTAATCTAATATGTATTGATAATTATCTGGTTGCCTAACCACAAGAAATCACCTTTCAGGTCCTGGTTGTTCATGTTGTAGAATTAATAAATCAAGTTAACTGTGTTCAAATAGATTCTTGAAGATCGGTCGATAATGGATTTCAATGGCTTATTATTGACCATGGTCAATAATGACTTATAAGGTAGAGAAAAACGATTTCTAGCGTTAATAATCGGTCAATAATGGCGATGTTATAGGTTAGTAGTGGAAAAAATCCATTATTGACCGACCTTTGACCTTAACCGAATTTTGTTTGAACGCGGGTAACTTGATTTTTTAATTCTACAACATCAATTCATTGTGGTTAGGCAACCAGATAATTATCAATACATATTAGATTACTTGATATTGTAAAATATCGATACAATCAACATTTTTTCTGCTTCCATCCTTAATTTGGGAGGTGTACACATAATATTATTACTAACATTTTCTTCGCTCATTTAAAAAAAAAAAAACTCGTGAAATCTGATGACACAAATGAACACAAATTGACATTGACAAAGCCACCTGACAAAACAACAAAATATTTTGCCAATTCCAAAGCGCAGGTAACTTGATTAAAAAATATACTTATACCTACCTATAATTTTTTATAATTATTAATACTATAAAGATAAATCTCATATAAAAGTTTGTAGTAGTGGAAAAAATAATAAATTAACCACGGTTTAGACAGCTTATTATAGCCCTCGCGTCTTAAATCCCTCGTCGCTTCGCTCCTCGTGATTTAAACTCGCCGCTCGGGCAATAATGATGGCTGTCTAAACCTTGGTTAATAATATACTATTTAGAACTTTAATCCTATGATGGCTCCCTAAAACAGCATAAAAAAACCCACCTTTATTTTACCGGTCAGTTTGTCCGTTACGACAAAATTTTCTATTAGCATGCTGTGATTGGCTGATAGTGGGGATGGTCAGGGTTATCGATGAGTATCGACAGGGTGTCACGTGTTTGTGTATCATATTTTAATTGGGGATCAATCGAGCTGTCGCTTTTCGCGCCCTCTATGTCGTTTTCTATTGGTCCATGTGTGACACGGAAGGGAGCCGTCCAACTTGCGAGGAGCACGACGCCCCGACACTTGCGAACCAGCTGTTTGAGCGACAAGTCGATTGACACTACCAGTAGAGAAAGTTTTCGTGTCATTTTGCAGTCTTGTGAACTGTAAGATGATTGAGGCGAATATGTAGCCGAAAAGTCCTATTTCATTAAAGTTTCATAATGTAAAGTTTTACTTCTGTGGTAAATATACGGTTTAGTAAAAAAAAGTAAACTGTTTTATTGAGTCTTAAAGTACAAAAACCAACCAGCGAAACATCGATTGGAAAAGCAGTATAATTTAAATGTGCGATTTCGTTTATTAAAGCAACGTCTCATAACAATTATCATAAAATATATTAGTACTATATTATGGTTATTACCATAAATAATGAAAAAAAAAAATAAAAAAAAATTTAAAATAGTTCAGATGATTGAGTGTTAACGGATCACACTGAAAGTGACAGCAATATATATTAAAAGTGATTTGAACGACTGCTGAAAACTATTCTTTATTTATGTGTACCATATCAATACCTTACTAGTCAAGTGTCTGACTTTTGTGAGAAAGTTATTCCCGTTCGGTTTTTAGTTAGTCGGCCCTGCAGTCTCATATGTCAAGTCGCTGTGTTGTCGGAATTGGCCTCCGAGATAGCCCAATCTCAGTCCATTGGATTTTTACCTATGTGGAATGTTTAAAAGAAAAATGCAGAAATCACCAAACCAGATTTGAATACGGGACTCCCGGGGAAGACGATACCATTGCCATAAATAATATTAAATACAAAATTTCATATTTCTAGACTATTAAATTTATCAACTTCCGAAGAGAGCTTAAAAAACCAGTAAAATGGTACAAATTAATCATAATCAATAGTTACCTACGTACAAAATTATAAAGAATAAAAGTGTAAAATAAATAAAACTAGGTTAAGTAAATGAAATTCGGTAAAACAATACATTATCACACTTTATAGGAAAACACTTTAACCTAGATCTAAAAATATTCCAAGGGCAACTTTTATTATTACTCTAGTTCGTTAAAAATGCATGGCCATTATAAAATTTTCCAGTTGATTGGGCGTTCGATAATTAATGGCGATCCCTATTTTTCCATCGTGACGTGTGAAATTATGTAGTATATTAACACAAAAATTAGCCTGAGGGGTGGAAAATAAATTAAGAAAACTTACGGTTATTACACTTTGAATTTAGTTAACCTTCTTTAGCCATCTTTTGTATTTTCAAAGCAGCACTTCTCTGCAGTGCTGAATTATAGATCCATGGAACTTTCTTTTATATTTTGAAAAGAAGGCACAAATGCAGATTCGTCCCAAATTACCCCTTAATTTTCAATGCACGCGTTATATTCGTAGGAGAATTTAACGAACCAAATTTGCGACACCTCGTAATGGTTAGTTGTAATAAAATAAAATAAATGTTTGCTTACCTTGGTATTTTTTTTTTCGATTTAAATACTTTTTTATAGTTCATACAAAACGTAAGAATTCTTAATACCTGATAGGTTCAACATTTTGGTTATAAAGTTGTGAGCCCTTATAGCAACAAACACCAGTTAGAAATTTTAATAAAAGTAAATATAGGCAGAATGATCCCGAGATCAGAGACTGTAATAATCAATTAGATGTTTTGTATAAGTATGTTAATATTTGATAATAAATCAAAATGTGCGCGGGAAGTAGTTAGTGAGATTCAGAGTACACAGAAGATATGCGAAATATATACAAAGGGTAACTTATTACAAGTTGCAAATGATTTTGACACTTATTTATCCACCGCAGCTTCCAATTTGTTAACTTGGCTAGAAAATTGGCCATACTCTGCTAAAATAGAGCGATGCCCCCCGACGATTTCCATAAAATTGTCAGACTCACAAGAAATCTTAAATATAGTCAATAATCTAAAGACAAATTCAGTAGTGGACATGATGAAATATCAACTTCTTTAATCAAGTATATGATTAAACCAATTGTGGACCCCCTCGTTTACATAGTAAATAATACATTATAGGTAGTACCGGGTGTAACACTAAGAATGGCTGTCGGCCGTATCTCAGAAAGTGTTAGTCGTATGGCTTGCGGAAAAAAATATATTAGGTAAAGTGGTCATGAAAAATTGCTGGAAATTATTTTAAAGTTTCTCGGACTGGCGCTAGCGGGCGCAACAGTAACGGTAAATATGAATCACGAAGTCTCCTTAAAAGTCGCCTAGTTAAGGTATCCCGAAAATAACATTTTTGGATATTTCGAAGATTTAGTAATAAAATTCACCTATAGAACGTATGTTCGTCACTTTTCAAATAAAGTGGTGGGGGAAGGTTGAACATTATTTGTAATAAATGCTGATAACTCCGGTCTGGCTTAACATAATTTAGTAAACTTAGTTTTGTTAAAAAGGGCATTTCTCACTCTATATATCATCTTATAAACTACGGCAATATGTGTTTTACACTAGGCGCTAGGGGGCGCTGTCTTACAACTTCACAAACATTGCGCCTTTTTTCCATAATTGTAACTATAATAGTATATTCAATTTTACCTGATTACAAGGATGATTAAAAATCTAAGAAGTCAGCGAAAACCGCAAGTTATTTATCTATTTTCAATCCGGAGATATCAACAACAATAATCATTAATTACGGAACATTATGATTTTATTTTCAAGTTGCCATTGTAAAGGTTTTTTTAAGAGTCAAATAGGCCTTGGAAAAACAAAATATGAATCATTTTCAAGAATTTTGAGCGGATAATGGGTAACCGTATTATGGAGTTCATGTTAACGCATAATCTCTTTAACGGGGTTCAACATGGATATTTAAAGTGCAGATCGACTCAGACAGCAATGTTTTAGTTTGTTAAGTGGATTTTAGGGTATTTGGATGACAGAATGATCTCCTTGGGGGTATTCCTTGACCTTTCAAAGACATATGATACATTAGACCATGAAATCTTGCTTGACAAGTTGGAACTGTATGGAATTCGAGGAGTGATTTTGAGGTGGATCAGATCATACCTATCGGAAAGGTACCAAAACGTAACAATAGGTAAGGGAAAGGACCGCGTAACATCTAATAGAGCGGAAATAAAACTAGGAATACCACAGGGAAGTGTATTGGGACCTCTACTATTCATTATCTAGTAAATGATATTATAGAACTACTTTCTATCGAAAATAACTGTGCATTAACAAAGTATGCGAATGATTTCAAATCCCTTATAGTGGCTTTAAGTCTGCTAAGCATTAATATAAGAACTAAACGAATAATGGCGGGAGCAGATGACTGGTTTGCCAAAAATAAGCTTGTGTTAAATAAATCAAAAACAAATGTTATACTATTTATAACCACGAGGTATACCTACATTGGAAGAAATGGAACATATCGTTGTAAATAATGGTAAACTAAAACTGTCAAAGACGACAGAATTTTTGGAAATGGTCTTGGATAGTACTCTATCATGGGACCGTCATGTAGAATATGTTCTTGGTAAACTGAATAGGGTATGTTACACCTTACGCATTTTAATTTTTCATGTGGATGCAAAGAGAATTTATTCTAATAAATTTCCGAATTGAAGTGTGCCGTATAAAGGAACCATTGAAATTGTTGATATTTCGGAAATCACTTAAACGCAAGAATGTTAAAAATGTGAAAGATTTTGTGTGTTCTTGTTTAATTCAGCAGATTTTCGAAATGGACGCCCTGCCCTGTATCTCTATACACTTCCTTAGGCGACGGATGTTTTCTTCTTGTACTTGAAACAGATTCCAGGATTGTCTCGAATTTCCCTGAAATGGTGTATAATTTTTTCTGTCAGATATTCTCTGGTGTAAACTAGTGTCAAATATACAAGCCTCTTTAAATTTCCTTATACAGAGAGATCCCGTCATGTCGGGCGATCTCGATGGCCATAAAATGGGCCCACCTAGACTTATCCATCGATCACCAAAAGTTGTTAAATTGCAAATCCATAAACACCATGAACCTCTGTTGGTTCGTGTCAGATATGCAAATTATGGCAATTTATCACTCCGCCTTGGGTGATGCCGGCTTCGTCCGTGAACAAAAGAATACTATACCTAATGCAGATTTAAAACCGTTGTACGTCATTAATCAGCTGCTCAGTCCGTTAGAGAACACGTGGAAATTAAATTTGGGCAAAAAGTATTAAAACTTTATGCGATATTAAATTTACTAGAAACTTAAAGTATTCTTCTTTGATACGAACCCACTTATAGCAAATATTTTGTTTATTTACGCTTGTAAAAATTAATATAATTTCAATTTTAGTGGTCGATAGTTGGCAACACAACTGTAAACGGTGGCGCCAGCTCGTTCGTTGGCTTTGTTTGACGTTTATGCAAAACTAACCTTAGTTATTGTTTTGTGATTCTGTCTTGCTGTGCCATCCAAAACTCCAGATCTTTTCATAAATAGCATTAAAAAAATGTTCTTTTAAGAACAGCAAAAGTGCACATACATGTCTCTGTCGATTACTATTTGTGAAAAAAGCCTAAGCATTTAAATAGCCCATGCAAAGAGCTTATAGCCTCTCTAATAAGCTATTTTCAGGAAGAACTTAACAACAATAGCCCATTGTTACCCTTGACAGCAGTTAGAGAAGTAAATTTAAAGAATGTGTTCAGGTCTACATATTTTAGTTCCAATTTACTAATTTTTAGCGTGTAGCAGCTGCCCTAAATTTGAATATCTCCCCTGTAAGCGCAGTTTCAACAACAGTTAAGCAAAATAAATTATTGGAGTCACCTGAAAGAAAACGTTCTTATATAAAGAAAGTTGTAAATATGTCAAGATTGGATATAAGTTCTATCGGTGACACTATTTATGGAATGTATGAAACAACTAAGTTGTATTATTCAAGAACTAATATTTTATATTGGTTATGCATAAGCTGTAACTTTTTTCAGAACATCATGTAACTTTGACAACTTTAAGTAAGAAAGTAAAAGACGGACAACTATTTGATGGTTGTCCTAACTCTTTAAGAAGCCTCTTAAACGAAATAGGCTTCGGATAGAAAAAAGATGAACCGAGGCGAGGGCTTATGGAACTTTTCCATGTAGCTTTCAAACGATTGGTATTTTGAAAGAATATGGTAAGAAAGAACAAAGTAACGAAGAAAAAGAAGCATTCTTGTACCAAT
Organism: Polydrusus tereticollis; assembly: GCA_963920685.1. Taxonomy (NCBI): domain Eukaryota; kingdom Metazoa; phylum Arthropoda; class Insecta; order Coleoptera; family Curculionidae; genus Polydrusus; species Polydrusus tereticollis. The sequence continues at coordinate 36,588,958 of OY987331.1, forward strand.
TCGTTTTCTTGGATGAACATGGATTTTCCAGAATGGTACCATTGGTCGATCTTGGCAAGGTAAAAATAAAAGAAGTGTTAGATCTACTAAAGTTGATGGTAAAAGGTATTATGCAGTAAACAAAAATATATAAACTATGGGAAATTTTTGTATTTTTATCTTATTTTTATGAGAAAAAAACCGTAATTCCCTCACTCGGATATTTTTGTTACAAGCTGGCAACACTGTCGATATCTGACTCTTACAGGATAATTAGCGGAAGACATGGTGTGTGCCTTCTGTACGTGATAAGGATGCAGTACTTGTTTTAAAAGGGTCTTATGAACAACCCACTTGGTCCCATGAACGTAAGCCGACAGTTTTCTTACCCAATAGGGTAAGAAATCCCTCTGATAAGAGGAATTTTCAGCAATTTCATTCCCATCTGATGAAGAATGTCCTCCTTTAACTGAGGGTTCCTTGTTCTTCTTGGAGGCCCTTATCCAATATGATACCTTTAGCATTTTTTTTTCTAATTTCACTTGCCTTTTTACCTGTTTCTTTTAAGCTAAGAATCAACACATTCGAAAGTTCTTTAGTGCGGTAAACGTCGATTTGGAAATCTGTGTCTTCTCGTGTCCGCACAATTGCCGAGTGCTTATTCATAAATTAGATGCATATTTACTTTAGGAATATTACCAAAAAATATTGTAGATAAAAGTTTTAGGGTATATTACAGTCTATTAGAATTTAAAAAAATTAAGTATACAGGATGAGCCGTACAGGAATAAAGTTACTTTTTTTTTAATGGAACACTCTATATCTTAGAACACTTTTGAATTTTGCATAAAATTATAATTATTTTTTATTAAGTACATTATAAGTCTAAACCTAATAATTTCCGAGATATCGACTTTTGAAAAATTACATTTTTAATCTTTAACAGCTTCAAGCTTTGTAACGGTACGCCTTAGAGTAAAACGGCTTACATGTCCCTATCTTAGTTTTTAACTATCTTTCTAAAAGTGTTAACTTCCGGTTAAACCGGATGTAGCCTAAATTCCGAAAATATAGTACTTCCGGTGCAACCGGAAGTTGACACTTTTAGAAAGATAGTTAAAAACTAAGAAAGGGGCATGTAAGCCGTTTTACTCCAAGACGTACCATTAAAAAGCTAGAAGCTGTCAGAATTTAAAAATGTCATTTTTCAAAAGTCGATATCTCGGAAACTATTAGGTTTAAATTTATAATGCACTTAATAAAAAATAATTGTAATTTTATGCAAAATCCAAAAATATTCTAAAATATAGGGTTTTCCATTAAAAAATAAGTAATTTTATTTCTCTATGGCTTTCTGACTCATCCTGTATAATCATCTTTTATTAAGTCTAATGGAGTTTACAAAACCATACAACTTTTGTCTTGATCATTTTTTGTTAGCTGTTTTACTTTAAGAATTAATCGACCGTTTCCAAACATACCAACGACCCTGTATAGAAATTTCATTAAATTATACATGTCGGTTCAAAAGGTAAGTCGCTAGATCAGTTCTCCAACGTCATAGCTTATTTTCTGAACTTTATACACTCGTCTAAGTCCTGCAGATGACCTTCTCTAAGGTCAAAACGTGTCCTTTTAACTATTAATTTTGATCGGTTTACTATAACGTAAAGATTTAAAAATCACTGCCCCTCCCCAACTTTTACTATTAATTATATTTTTGGTTTAGACAGACTTGCTAATATTTAGTATTTAACCACCGGGAGAATGGACCGGCCACGTTAAAAGACAGGAACACGATCGTATGGTGAAATTGGTATGGGAGCAAGCACCAGTCAACAAACGTCCGTTAGGAAGACCAAGATTGCGCTGGAGAGATAATGTGTCAGCAGATCTGCAAATCCTAAACATCGTCAACCCGGAGCAGATGATGATGGATAAACAGCAATGGAGGCAAATTGTGAAGTCAGCCAAGACCCACCCAGGGTTGTGACGACTACAGAGAGAGAGAGAGAGAGAGAGAGAGAGAAAGGGAGAATGGACTACTTATTGCACCTTAAAAATAATAACTTTGACGATCTGTATTTCAGAAACTATCAACTTTTGGTCTAAATCAAAAATACACAGAAAAACAAAAATTATAGAGCTCTAACTTATTTCGGCAACATTTCCTCACAACTAGCAAAATTTTTTAAACCTCACAACATCGCAGTAGCATTCAGGAACAGTGACACTCTTAAGCGACATTTAATCAACACTAAAGATAAAGTGGACCCTCTTTCAAGATCAGGAGTTTATTCGCTACATTGTGGGGATTGTCCGGCGGTGTATGTTGAACAATCGGGCAGGAGAATCGCCAGCAGAGTTCATGAACATCTTAGCTTATTTAATAAATACCAGAACACGGATATAATCAACACTAAGTCTGCTTTTGCGAACCATCTACTTGAATCAAAACACCAGTTCTCGCCATCTGAAAATGTTAATGTTTTGCATGAATGTCACAAAAAGTAAAAAACTAGATCTATTAGAAAAACTTAAAATAACGAAAGCTAAAAGAGCCCTATCCTTGCCTGCGTTAATAAGGTCTTTAATTTCGAGCCTTATTTTATTTTTAACAACTTAAATTACTAACAACGGACTGCTAGTGACCAACATTTAACCTATAAATTTTCCCCGGTCCGCCAAATTCTTTTGATTGACAACATTGACGTTTTTGATGACGGTACTTTGGTAGGTACGTTCGTACTTTGAGTCGATGGCTGTTACATTTTGGGCTGAGTTTGCTCTCTAGGTGACTGCATCTTCCCCCCGTTCAATATACCTTGGACTTGTTTGACAAACCTTATACTTTTAGTTTTTTGTTATACCGTTTTTGTTTATATACAATTCTTAGTTTAAGTTCTGACTGTCATCTAGTGATGTAATTGTAACGTTTATCTATTTTTTTGTTTCATATTTTGACATTTTTATTCTTTTTAAATTTTTTAAATGTTTTTTTGGTGTATCAGGTGGGCTCACTGGGAGATTTGTTTACTTTTATGCGTGATTATTGACTTCTTTTTAGGTCTGATGATGCCTTAAAGGCGAAACTTATAAACGATTGGTTGTTTCAAATATTAAATTTATTGAGACCGGGACTTTGTGTTGGTTCTTTTGCTTCAATATTTTTGGTCTAAAGAAATTTGGACTGGAATATCATATTTTAGCCCTAGGAATTCGTGCTAGCATTTTGTTCAAACCTTCTAGGGACACCCTGTATACAAGGATCTTAATTGCGTGCAACCACACCGGCTTCTAAATCTAGTGTATCCTCTAGGTCGCTAATTTGCGAGGTTACCTATTTCTACAATTAGTTATTTGAGGTGGGAACCAAATTAATCTCTTCCATAATTTTTAAAGATTAATAGCCCCTTTTTTAAAATTCAGCACTGCACTAGTGTTGTGTTGTAATATCAGCCCCTCTATTCACAAAGTTAATGTTCAAAGTGTCACCGAATTGCCTATAGCTTCAAAATAAACGATCATCACGCAGAAAACGTAGAAAACTTTACAAAGCAACGACGACAAGATAAAAAAAAAAAGTTATATTAACTGAAGGTGCTTTATCAAGGGCGTTATTTAAAATTTACCCTTTACACGTATCTTCGTCGACTTTCCTGAGGTTAATGATGTGAAACTTGTCTTCGAAATTCGTTTTACTTTTATCCCCCTATCAGCGACATCCGCGGGGTAACTGCCTCGTTAGCATGATCTTGATTCGATATTCTAAGAGGATAATTTTAAATAGGGTTCAAACCGGATTAAAACCGTACCAAAAACGATAGCGTTAAAAGCTCTTAAAATGGAGAAGCTCCCTGCTTTTACCCTAAAACGTGAAAGCGAAAGTTTACAGTGTTGGAGCTAATGGAAGGTAATTTCTGTTGGCTGAGATTTATCTGGATAATTCAGTTATAAAGTTTGACGTTTGTTATCTTGAAAATACTTTTAAAAAATTATGAATATCTACAAATTAACAACATGTGTATGTGATTGAACTAATAGTTATTTATATTTTCTAGGCACTAAAGGTGGAACTAGCCTACCTCAAATATTTGGCTTTTTCCGTTTTTTATCACTTAGGATAGTTTATACCACTAAAGATTCAGTGCGCAAGTCTATCTCAGAATCTCCAGTTTTCAAGGTTAGTTCTATCTTAACGTTAACTTACTGAATAAATCTAAATATAATCGATCATGGAGAATAGTTCTGTTTTAGAAATAACTTTTTTATATCCATATAAGCGTACAGCTCAGTGTATACCAATTTTCATATTCCTCTAAGAAACCTGCAGTTAAACGTTGTACATTGACATTTTAATCACAGTTCCCAGCTCTAAGCATATCATATTTCAGGTCAAAAAGTTCAATTTTACAAATAAAGGGTGCCCCAAAATGAACGCACTTTTTTATTTGTTAACAAATAGTATATTATGTTACAAGGACGAAAAATGCAGTATTTCGGACGTATTGCGGGAGATTACTGGACGAGGCAAAGCCGAGGCCAGTAACCCGCATAGTCCGAAATACATTTTTCGTCCGTATAACATACGTTATTTTTTATCCGATTGTGTTTTTGCTCGGATTATAAAATAATGTAAAAATTAAGAAAACCAATATATTTCATCTTGCATTGTAATTTTTTGTCCCTTGAATGTTTGAACAATGAAACCTGTAATATGCGTATCCATGGATCTAACAAATAATTAAATTAATATTATCAACTGACGTTTTATCAATCAGGCGATAGTTTTAACTAATCTTTCGTGTTCTGCTAGTTTTAAAACCTGAAAAACACAATTAAAAATGGAAATAGACGATGATCTTATAGAAGGTACACCACCTGACATTCAAGAAACTGCCAAGGAAGTAATGTTACATTTGTTGCCACAAAAATCTAAGGAAATATATGAAAGAGCTTATAAAAAATTTATGGATTACCGGCAAGGAAAAAATATACAGTCGTTCTCCGAAAACATCTTCTTGGTCTATATGGCGGAATTATCGAAAACTATGAAGTCATCTACTCTGTGGTCGCAGTATTCTATGCTACGTGCAGTGGTAAATGTAAAACAGAATATTGATATATCTAAATACATGAGATTACGAGCATTGTTGAAACAAAAAAGTGTTGGATATTGTCCAAAGAAATCAAGGATCCTAACTAGAGAAGAGGTTCACAAATTCCTTTGCCATGCTCCAGATGACAAATACTTAATGTTGAAGGTAAATGTAACTATATAATAGTATTTTAAATTTCTGACTAACAATTTTCTTAATTACAGGTTGCTTTTATTTTTGGAATCGCGGGCGCATGTCGTCGAGAAGAACTGGCTCATATGAAAATTGATGACATACAAGATTTGGGAACGGCTTTGTTAATAAAAATTCCCTATAATAAAACAAACAAACCGAGATCATTTACGGTGACTGGAGAATATCTAAAGTATTATAGAAATTATCTGGCTTTACGTCCAACAAATATGAGTGATGGGCGATTTTTTGTGTCTTATCGCAATGGAAAATGCCATAAGCAAGTTGTCGGTATACACAAATTTGGCTCTATACCTCAGGAAATAGCATCTTACTTAAAACTGCCGAATGCCAAGGAATTCACGGGACATTGTTTCAGAAGAACATCGGCCACATTACTTGTAGATGCGGGAGCAGACATAACATCTCTAAAACGGCATGGAGGCTGGAAGTCTTCGGGAGTAGCCGAGGGCTACATAGATGATTCCTTAAGTAATAAGTTAGAGCTGACCAAGAAAATATTCAACATTCCACAATCTGACCTGCAGTCAGTCTCGACTCAGGTGTCGCAATCCGTCTCCCAATCGAGTTCAACATTGGAGAATAATATCATAACGGAGACCAAAAATAATAACACATCCTCAAAATCAAATTTACATCACCCCGTTCTTGTTCAAAATTGTTCTAATTGTACATTTAATATAAATATTGTAAATAATTGAATAAAATAAACTGTTCAAAATATTTTAGCGTCCGACAAAATGTTTTTCGGACTAGGACGACAAAGGTTGCCTAGCTACCAGCGCAATAATCAATACCTTATTGAAAAGGTTACCTTTTCGTCCAAATATCTGATCTATAAAACGTCATTTTTTGACACAATCGGATAAAAACACATTTATTTCTTGAAATATGTCAAAACTTCACTGGGATTAGAAAGAATACATATCACGATTAAGTGTGAAACATAGTATCCGACAAATGTCCACCGCGGCTTTGCTGGCAGGCCCTTGCCCTTTTGACGAAATTATTAATAACATTTTCACATACTTGTGGACGAATTTCATCAAGACGCGTCGAATTTCGTTCTTCAAGTTAGGAATTGCGGCTGGTTTATTGGCATAAACACGAGATTTAAGAAAACCCCATAGAAAAAAGTTAAACGGTGTTATATCGCAGGATCGTGGTGGCCAATTATGATCACCAATGCGAGATATGACACGACCAGGAAATTCCAGTCGTAACGAGTCCATTATTTCACGCGCAGTGTGACAGGTCGCTCCGTCCTGTTAAAACCATAAGTTTTCCACATTAATTCAGTCTAATTCAGCCCACAGAAACTCTTCTAACATTGCACGATAACGTTCGCCATTCATTGTTAGTACAGTTCCAGCCTCCTCTTCAAAGAAGTGTGGCCCAATTATTCCGCCGAACCAAAAACCGCACAAAACGGTGACTCGTAGAGGATGCATTCGTTTTTCGTGAATAACACGAGGATTCTCTTCCTCCCGAATTCGACAATTCTGCTTATTGACGTATCCATTTAACTGAAAATGTGCCTCATCACTAAACAGGATTTTCTTCGAAAAATCTCCGTCATTTGACTCGTTTTCCAGAATCCAATTAACAAATTCACGGCGCAACCCATGATCTGCTGGTTTCAATTCTTGGGTCAATTGGATTTTATAGGCATGCAAATGCAAATCTTTTGTAAGAATTCGCTGCATACTGCTTTTGGTAATATTCACTTACTGTGACCAACGGCGAATCGACGTGCCTGGATTTTCACCAACACTTTCTGACACTGCTGCAATATTTTCAATAGATCGAGCATTACGCGGCCGCCCTCTTGATTTTAGGTTTCCAACTGAACCACTTTGCTCAAATTTCTTGATCAATCTTTGCTCTGTCGTACGTTTTGGTGCACTATTTCTTCCAAAAACGGCTCGCACTCTACGAACTGTTTCCGCATAACATTCTTCACATTTATAATATGTTCTTACGATAAAAACGCGCTGTTCTACCGTGTAGCGTTTCATGGCTATTAATTGCAATAAATTACATGACAGCTATCAAATTTTCAGAAGCCTACTATGACAAAAACGAAAATGCCACGATATTTCAAATGTGCGTACATTTTGGGACATCCTTTATATAGACATTTTTCACTAAGGAATTGATTTTCAAAAATCAAATAATCCTTTTATTTTCTAAAGAGTGATATCTAGTTTAAACTAATCTTAACTCCAGACAGCTCTTCCTATCCGAAAGTCTTGTGTTGAATGGGCTTATAATAAATTAAAGCTGCATACTTATAATGTCTCTATTTTTACTTTGTGGTAGAATAATGGTGTTTGTTACATGTGGCAAGAGTGTTTAGCCAAAAGGAAGAAGAAATTCGAAGTTGCATCATATTTTTGCTGTTAAAGAGTTCTCATTCTTTAAGTCATTAATTTCTGGACCATGCAATTACAGAAACAGAGGATTCAATGCACAGCGTTATTCAAAAGGGCGCTAAATAATTACGTCAATATTTATACATCGGATCAGTGGTATACGTTGGTTTGAACGGCAAAGAGACATCAGCCATACAAGGTTTTGAAAATTTCCCAGGAATAAGTTTTTGATTTTAAAGCTTTGATGTATGTAGGTGAAACCTATAAAAGAGTTCACACGAACAGATTACAAATAGTTCAGTCTAACTATCAGTTTCCAAATAAAATACTTTTTGAATACAATTTTACGATCAATCTGAAGACTTTAAGGATTAACCTAGTCCCGAAAGCCCGAAAATCACAAGTCGGAGATTCTGACAGTAGAACTAACCCAAACTAACTGGACTTTTAACTGGAACACTTTTATTAATCTGTTTGTTGTTTTTATTATTCGTTAGCTACCACAGTGTTTTTTTTTTGTTGTTATAACTAATTGTCACTTATTAAAATAAATAATAAATATGTTTGAACATAAAATATGTGTTAGTTTTGTTGTAGTGAAGCATGCTATATCAACATGATTTAATGTAAAATAATTATTACAGGGTTTAGTTAACTGCAGAACTATCCTATCATCTCTTATTATAGCAGCTACGTATTCTGCTTGGATGCAGAACTATCCTATATCACATATAATAATAATAATAATAAATAGTCTTTATTAAGAATTTAGAAAGAGTAAACTTGAAAAAAAAAACAGTCACATAAGTAATTAAATAATAAGACTAATCAGACCAAATTACAAATTCTTAAACGGTGAATTCTAGCTGGTAAGCAGCTACTCAATATTAACCCATTTTACCATAGATTTACCATCGTCACCGTGAATTAACAACACGCATGATACAAACCAATAGCGGTTATCTATATATAATCTATAGTTTTTTAGAAACACCAACCGCACTTTTACAATAATTTAGCACTTACATCCAGGCTTAATAATAACATAAATCAAATCAGACCAAATAGTGTATAACAGTAACATATAAACATCCGCAATCACAGTTATACAAGGCAAAAAGAAAGAGCAGGAATGTATACAAGTCAGACTATGCTGCATCTAATAATTGTTTGTACAGCAAAGTGGCTTTAATATTTTTTCCAAATACCTCAATTGAGCTGTTATCCTAGTTATTTAGGAATTCATTATGGTATTTTACGACATTAAGTATATGTAAAACATCGCTGAAAAAGCGTTATGGAATGTTGGGGCATAAGAAGTGTATTTTTTCTATGGGGAGCAATGTGGTTCTCATTACTAAATACTAGTTTATAGTCATAGTAACCTATTGTGTGAGGTGTAAAATTTGGCCACCTGATCTGGGGACTCCAGGTACGGATCTATTTAAAGACTATTGTATTACTATATTTTCTCAGTAATCCTCTTAAAATAATTAGGGTAAAATGAAATAGGTTTATTTTAGTAATTTAAATATGCTGATTTTTGGTTTTAAAATTCAGTTAAATGTTTAAATAGATCTACGGGTCGTGATAAAAACCAATCAGCTGACACAAAGAAAGTATTCTTCGACGTTTACACCACCCTTCTCGAACATGGTTTTTCAAAATTTGGTGCAGTGAAGGAAGCGACAGCTGTAACACGCAGGCCAGTGAGCACAGTGTGGTTTGTTGTAGATTAACATATATTAGTAGAGAGAAAAAAGAGGAAAGACTATTTTACTTTTAAGAAACTGGAGGCGACAGATGTCGATATAATTCGTAGAAAAATATATGCTATGTACAGGGAACAAATGTTTCTAGGTAGATAAAAAAAATATTTTTGTTTCACGCTTTTATGTATATTATTATTTTAAAGCAGCGCAACCTTTTATTCTATCAGCAACAAGTGCGTCCGTGTTTTCATTCGATCATCCGCTGGGTCTTATCGGCATTAGGGATTAGCATTTATAATGAGTTTGTAAGTTAGATAAACGGACAACACATCTAATTGTTTGTACAACAAAGTGGCTTTAATATTTTTTCTAAATACCTCAACTGTTATCGTAGTTATTTAGGAATTCATTATGGTATTTTACGACATTACATGTGTATTATTTCTGAGGGGAGCAATGTGGTTCTTATTACTAAATACTAGTTTGGATCTTAGGTAGGTGGAAGCTGGTGTTTTTAATAATCTATAAACATTAAGAAGCAAAATATATTGAAATAGAAATTTTATTCTAAGCCACTTCAATTCGTTTAATTTCTCAGATACGCGATCATACTTCCTTAGGCCACGAAGGCGAATATTTGAGGTTCTCCTTGCGGACAATGGCAAGAAACCCCAGGTCGCAAAACAACAAAGTTAAAGCCTGTACCCGTGGAATTCTAGCCTGGAACACCGAAATCATGTATGGAGACTTCAGCAACGATAATTACCACACAATACTCCAAATCTGTCAACAAAGAACCAAGAACAACACAAACAACCAACAGCTGGAAATGCAAATCAGCTAATCAGCTCTCATCAGGATTGGCATGGCATGGGTAAAGGCTACAAACGCAGGAGGCATTGTCACGGATTCGGCCGACGATACAGCATCATCAGCGCGCGGCCAAATGGCACTAGAGCCAGCATCCAAACCAATGACTTCACCAGCCGTCGAGACATACTACACCTCGGCAGCCCGCACTCCATCACAAATGACGCGCGACGTTCAGCAAGAGGCAACAACAGGACCGTACCCAAAAATATAAACATCAAAGTTGTACAGTGAAAAGTATGTAAACTTAGAGAACTTTGCGATTTTTTTTCTCTTTTAACATTGAAAATGTTTATATTATCGCACGGGCACGTAGTATGGGTACGGAATTCGAAATTCTTGTGTTGCATTTGTCCCTGACGTCACACCGAGTTAAATGATCGGGATCAGACCAAGTCGAAAATAATCGTATGGTTTCGCTGGAGCAGGGTGGTTCGGCTGGCGCGGCTGGAGCGCGCTTCAGATCATATTCGTATTTCGTAGTGAAAGCGCTTATGTATGACTTATAATGAACGCCGATAACATTAGTTGCCTGCTGTTGTTGGAGGAAGAAGACGAAAAGGAGATGTTAGCCCAAATTCCTCCATTTCGACAAACGTCATATTAACACTTAAATTTATACTATAGGTACCATATTTAAATCAAAGCTGCAGCATACCAAGTAAACAAATCAATTTGATTAAGACGTCAAAGTATCAAAGCATTTTAAAATTGTATCATTAGTTGGTATATCCGAAAAAAATATCAAAATTAGAAAAAAGTCAGTGGCGTGCATTTTAACATTGAAAATGTTTAAAATATCGCACGGGCACGTTAGTATGGGTACGGAATTCAACAAAATTCTTGTGTTGCATTTGTCCCTGACGTCACACCGAATAAAATGGTTACGGTTGTCATTAAGTACTGATCAATATTTCCTTCGTATGCATAATCTTGGATTTGAATATGGTATAGGCAAGTGTAAAAATGGGGTAAGTGGAAAATCAGAGCGCCAATCAGGCAATATTGAAAGTTTACTTGTCTGTGCGGTTCGAGGCAACTAACTATACGTTAGCGCTATTGAATTATCTACTCCCGGTGAGTTACCAGGTGTTTTTTTCTTTCTGAGTAGTCATTTGTAACATAACCTCCGAATCGGTCCGTTGAATAGTGTGTGATATCTCCATAAAAAATTGGTCAAAGGTAAAAACTTATAATATACTTTTAGTTGTATTGCATTTTCTTATGTTTAGTCAATTGTTGTAGCTTTAAAATCCTATATACCGACCAAATCTAAAAGCGGTTTTTACTCACGAACAGGTTTGCACTTCCCCCATAAAAAACATAATGTGGGGGCATGTGTGAAAGTTGTAATGGGGAAAGTGTAAAGGTTAGTTTACACTTGCCCCATTTTCCTGGGAATGCTAAAGTTCATTGGCACTGACACTTAAAGCTTTTATTCTTTACAGAGAGTTGCCGTCATGGTACGAAATTATAAAAGAAAGTCCGATAGGGCTGCCTATGGGGAGGAGCAATTAAATGCTGCAGTAAATGCCGTCAATCAAGGTCAATTAACCATGTCGATGGCTAGTACTGAATTCAGAATCCCATACATTACAATCTACTGTAGGATAACTGGCCGCCGTGGCGAAAAAAGCAAGACACAGGGCCGACCTCCAATACTTTCTTGGCAAGATAAGTGTCAACTGGCCGAAAATATAAAAACAATGGAGAAGTGGGGATATTGATTAACTTCGAGAGAGCTTCAAGAAAAAGTTCGGGACTTTGTAACTTTAAATAATATTCCCAATCCTTTTAAGAACAATATGCCAGGCACAGACTGGCTAATAAAGTTTAAACAACGTCACTCTTTGAGTATGAAGAAACCACAAAGCTTAGAGTACTGCAGAAAGAAATCTACGGACCCATTCATAATAGACCAATATTTTGTTTTATTGGAAAATGCTATATTGGTGTTGGGTCTTCAGGATCGTCATGAATGTATTTACAATTTAGGTGAGACTTCACACATCAGTTTTGATGATCTACTACTTGATTCGCTCCGACAGAGTCCTTCTTTTAATCCAAGGAAACGAAAGCGCTTAATTCAAGATGGCCAAACCATTGCAGGTACTATCGCAAGTAGTCAGTCAAAAATCTCTACAAGTTCATCTACTATATCTAAACCAGCTATGAAAATTGACCGAAAGAATAAACAAAGTCGGCCAAGTCCGTATCAATTTGAATCCAGCTCCAGTGAATCAGATTATGAAAGTGTACCTTTTATGGAATCGGATCAAAGTTTCACTTTAGAATCGGATTGAGAAGATCAGATTTCTGAAATAAACAAAGACAATATTTCCATTGAAGACTGGGTACTGGTTAAATACACATTACCAAAAGCAAAGAAACATTTTATTGGCCAGGTAAATACTGTTGACAACGGCTTTGAAATCAAGTTTACTAGAAATCTAAAATACAATTTTTTTATGGCCACTCACCGATGATCTCGATGTAGTATAGCTAGACGATATAGTGACTCGTTTACCTGAACCGGTAGTAACACGCCGAGGAGGTTTTCATTTTAATGTGAAATTTGCGGGATACAATATTTAACAAGTTCCATAAAATTATTCAAATTTTTAAACTTTAATTTTCTTTTCTGTTTTAGTTTCTCCTAGGGAATAACTCCTACTGTTTTAGAGATTAAAGCCAAACACTGGGTTTTGAACGGATAAATACGTTTATAAAAATATTATTCTTGTTATTAGGAATTTTTTTAGGGTTATTTTGGATTACTTATTATTTTTCAGAGGTAGGTACCTTTTAATTTTTCGTTTTTATGATTTGCTTGGCTAACTATTTCCCAACAATAAAAAGTTCATAACTTCCCAGATTTTTATTTTTTTTTAAGTCTGTGAAAAGAAAAATTGGCATGGGAGATATAAACTTCATTTACACTTTCCCATTACCACTTCTGCGAACATGCATGGAAATTGTATTCCGATTTTACACTTTCCATTTTTGGGGTACTGAACTGTAAAATTTCGGTAAATAATTCATGAGTGCCCTATGCAGTATTAAAAGTAAACATATTAAACTATTACTTTCTTACAAAGACACTTTTCTAAATATTGTATATTTGAAGTAGGAAGGAAATAAACTTGAACTATTAAAAAGGGCTTCGCAGTTGCCCCAGTCTACCCTAATTATAAGCTTTGTAATGTAATGCTGAAAAATAAACAGAATGGTTTTGTACACTTTACCGTTCTTCCCTACACTTGCTGCCACTTTTTTTCATGCATTTTCTTTCATTACAACATTTTTGTAATTTTCGTTCTCATAGTTGTATAAAGGGGGGTACTTTTGAACCTCCTCTATCAAACACTCGTTAGCAATTGCCGAAAACGGTGGCATTCTGCTGAGCGATCACGGCTGGACTGGTCTCTGTCAAACTGGCAGTCCGAACGCAGCCACTGCAATTGACTGCGAACACTGTGTCGCTGAGCTGCGGCAGTGAAACCGTGTACATACAAATCGCATTAAACCAGTACCGAGCTACCAATCGCGAACGCCAGCCGCGGCCGCTGACTGCTCCAGCCAAACCATACCTTAGAGGCGCGTTAGAGTTTATAACCTTTATTTTACTATTTTTTTATATTATGAATCAATAAACCTTATATCAGCTACCTAAATATAACATTCAAATCTATGAGTTTTCGCAGATCACAAATCTCACAATAGTCACAAGCGTTGCACTCTGCTTCGGCATTTTCAATGTCCTCCCCGGTTGCATCTTTGTAAAGGACTGTAAATTTTTTTTAAAGCATATGTGCGCGTGTGCACCTAAGCTTCAATGGCTTTGGACGCAATCCAATATTCCACATATTTTTTATACGAACTGTATATTCAAAATGTTTTTCATTATTTTTTATTATTATGATATTATTCATATTATGTTGATTTTAATAAGGTTTCACGGTACACAGTTATAAACGGAATGAGGTAGAGACGTTTAATTCTGATTTGTTTTTCCCTTACATTAAGTTTTAGCAAGGATTTCCTTTTTGTCTTTATTACCTCTACTTCTTTCGACTTCATCGCTGGAGCTCAGCTCTCATAGGCCCGGGGGATGTGTCACAAAAGAAATAATTTAAAAATAGTATTTCATACTTTTATATTCAAGTGAAATAGTTCATTGCACCTTTTTAATAAAATAAAGTCTACCCTGTAAATTAAATCCGGTAGTCAAAACAAACTTGAAAATGGAATCTATGGAGTATTATATTTTACCTAAACCAACAATTTTAAAAACATGCGAATGATACCGACTCATCAAGTCAGCGGAAATCAATAAACTTAACCGACGCTTGAAGTCGAGCCAATTTTTCCGAAAAGGAGAAAATTAAAAAAAAAGGGGGATTCGACGTCAAAACAGTGACGAGTTCGGTCGACGGGGTAACGGGAGATTTTTTTTGTGGTACACAGTGTGATATGAAGAGCAAGAAAATAATTATTTTAATGTAAGTGCAAAATAATATTTATTTCTGACCGGTATATTATTAGCTTATAACGTCTTAGTTACGCGGGAATTATAAGGGTCATAACTCCCTTGGGATATTAAGAAAAATTTGACATAAAATCAAACGATTGACATCTAATGTCAATTTGATTGTCATCTATTGAAACATTTATTCCACTTTAAAAATGAACAAAATGTTACTAAAATCGGTCAGAAATAAAATTATCTATGTATCACTGGAATTATAAGGGTCTCAATTACCTCGGACAATTGCTGTCCCTCGGGCCAAAGGCGTAATTAAGACCATTATAATTCCCTAGATACATAAATAACTATTAGCCCCCCATAAGTATTTATAACCATAAGCATCTGACAAACTATTGTAATGTCAATTTAATATTTTTATATTGATACAAATTCTATTCGAATTCCATTCAAAAATTATCACACTTATTATAAAATGAAAGACACATGATTTTGCACATAGATACTGAATAAATTAATTGTTTCTTTTTTAAATCTTAGTTTCTCTTATCGATCCTAGGTCTACGCCCCCAGTCGCACCCCAAACACAGAGCATGGCAATATGGTTACGGACTTTAAAATTCAGAATATGTTTACTTGCATATATATAAAACCTTCAAGGTCATGTAGGATTTTTTACTCAAATTGGAGATATGATGGTTATATCTCAATCGTGAATCAAACATCACTCTCAAGTTTCTGGCCGTGTTAGTAGAGGCGTTGATCCCCCACGTATCGTATGAGGCAAACTATGATAGGTGCTGTTTCTTCCAGAACATCCTAAATTTATTATCCTTTGTTAAGCTATAACAGAAACACACTTGATACAAAGTAAATAATTTCGTGTATGCATCCATATTATAAAACTACTAGCAACAATGAAGAAAAACCTTCTCCTCTAAAACTCAATTTTTGGAGTTCTGCTCTGAAGCGACGATTTGCGTCTTGAAAAAGTAAATACTTTTGACTTTAAGCATGTTAAAAGAGATTCACCATACTTAGTACTTAGTAATTAAATTATTAAAGCCACAGATATATAGCTAATGCTTCAAAATTTGAAACAAGCAACGAGCGCGACGTCAAAGAGCTCGCAACAGGCAAATGTTTGCTAGGTATTAAATTAGGCTAAGAGCGGTTACATAATACATTCATAGCGTATTAACCTCAATTAAGATGAGCACATATTTTTGTTTGAAAATAACAAATCGACGCTACTGGCAGCTGCGCACCGAATCCAGAATAAGCGTTTCCTTAAACAAAGTATTTTAAATTTACATACAAATTTTTCGCGCGGTGGCACTGGCGTCTTAACTCGATTTCTGAAAAAAAGACGACGTGAAAAATGGGTTAGAGAACGCTTCATCCATACCAGACGGTGGCGGATAAAGTTAAATAGAATATTTGGGAGTGGAATCATGCAACCAGCTGTTATTTATGGACGTTAGGTGCTGGTAGAAGGAAAGACGGAATAATAAGCCAGGCCTGTCTGATCGTCTAGGAGTGTTCCTTGGATATTCTTTAAAACACAAGGTGATGCAAGTATGTCAAACATCATGAAGTCCTTAACAATCCGAAAAATACGTGATTTATTTTTGCGCGAAGATTTGGTAGTTATGTCATATAGAACTGTGAGTACTGAAATTCTTATCACAAGGGACAAACTTCTTTTTTTTTACGTGGCGTTTTCGGTTCGCAGAAATAGACAATTGGCTTTCAGCGCCACCTAACATTAGATATCTGCTTATGCGGGTCCCATTCCAACGATTGATCTTCTCTAAGTCCTCGCTGCTCTGGTTGGGTAGACATTGTGTATTGAAATGCACTGTAAAGTCCGTTTCCTATTCGTCAGACTCTATAGCCTCGCTGACGATCCTTAATACGGCTAAACGCGTCCAAGGATTGGGTCTAACGAAAAGTGAAGGGACAAACTTCTTTCTTTTATAAAGATAATTATTAGTCGTTTTCACTCGAATATAATAATATTATATTAGTGGGTTGTCTTCAACCAATATCTCTATCCGTCACGGTATTTCCATGCTTTTTCTCTCAGGCCTTATATTTCGTAAACTGGCTCGCCTCATTACGATCTTCGTGCTCCCCTCAGTCTTCTCAGTGGACTCCATTCAATCACTTTAGCAATCCATCTACTTCTATTAGCTCCTCTAACATACCCACTTCCATTCTCTGCCTCATTTCATCGTTTCGGATTTAGTCCATTCGACAACTCTACAGCTTATTCTCGAAAATTCCATTTGCATTGTCGTTATCTTACTTAAGAAGAATATTTTTTTTGTCCAGTTTTGGGCTTTATTGTAATATTTCTAAACCTAAATATTTAAATGTATATAGCTCATTTTATTAATATTCTGTTAGATATAGGTATCCTTGGAAATTATCTCGTAGTTCGTGTTAACAGGATATTGATAAAATGGTTTAAGTCCATTTCATATTTCATCTCATGCATGGTGTTTGTCAATTTGTACGTAATCTTCCAAGTCTTCTGTTGTAGCTACGTACTCTAAAGAAGAATTGGGTGTCTTCTTGTTCTTCTACTTTTGCTATAGGTAAATAAAATATTTTTTAGGTACAAGATAGTTCAGTTTATTATTTTTGACATACTGCTTTTTAATAAAACAAGAAAATCGTGTTATCTAACACCGCCCCGTGTCTTTTCTTGAATGCAAATCTACATTACCTATTTGTTTAAAGTCGAATTTAAATGCAAATACGGATCCAAGGTAAATAAAATTAACTGACGCCGTTTTTTCCTGCGGAGACCTTAGTATTTTTTACACGTTTACGAGGGGGGAGAAAGTCACGATGATAAAAAAGGTTTCTGTAAACAAAGAATAAGACAAAAATGGGATGTATAAATATAACGTCGGGAGCGCGCTTGGATTTGATTAAAATGAGATTCGGACCGACTTGGGAGCTGAAATACGATGAAAAATGTTATTTTTTATTTAATTAAAGAAGCAAAAACAAAGTGTATTGATTGGGATTCAACGTGTCTCAACGGGGTAATGGAGGAAAAGGAAAAATCTATTACTTTTTTGTATACAAGATTGAGGCGACTTACGTTCAGCTTAACACATAAATGTACGAAGATAAAGTTTCCAATTTAAAATCGTTGAATTCTTTAATAATAATAATAATAATATTTTGTTCCAACAGTAAAAACACGACGTTTGTTAGAAAAATAAAATGATAGACATAATTTTAGGACGAAATGCGAATCGTGTTTGTGTCATTATTTGGTTCTAGAGTTTATTCCACCTCAAACTGGTTCCGATGATACTATTGCTAGCATAGCCATGAAAAGGGAACCTTATTAGAACTATTCCCTTTACATTCAATCATTAATTTCCATTAGGGTGAACCCCCACCCAACATTCTCGCTGTGGAATTGCGTGCCCTATCAAACAAATCTTGAAGAGCCTTGACAAAATCCCAATAATGGTGATTAGGACATGCGCCGATCAGTTTATACCTGTATTTTGTAACGTTTTTAGCTTTAAATTTTCAAAAAATTAGTTTTTCCTTCATAACCGAGTCTAGCCCATACATACCCATTCGATGAACTTGCTTCTACTAGATTTAATTAGGGCGGCTTATCAATGTGTACTTGCTATAAACCATAGATAATGCCAAAATGTTTTAATTTTACAAGCACTGCTTGCCACCAAACTGCCTAAGCCTAAGCTTAGCCCTAACCTGTGAATGAAGTGCTAGTTAAACCACAATATATGGGTTAAACTAAAATTATCACAATTTTGCCGAATTATAGGGTGAAAATGGATTGTTAAACAACAATCGCGATATTTATAAGGAACCAGTTAATCAGTAAGTAGGAATCTGTTACGAGGACAAAGAAGATATTGACGATGTATTGTTTATATAACCATCTAAAATGTTAAGTCTCCAACAACTATGAAACATAAGTTGTCTATAAATACATCAGCAAGCAAACCTACTGATATACCCTTGGCTAGACTGCAAGAAGATTATTAAATTTTTGAAGTGATCTTGGTGTAATAATAGGATGAATCTTTGACCAATTCAGAGATAAAAAGTGCATGGGTCCCCAGCAGCTTGGTTCTTGAGATACAGGCAAGAAGAACCCACCAAACAGCCACCGACGAATGACGTCGCTCTCGGTTATATCAGAAGTTATGCATAAGGCTTCAACATCGTCAGCGACCACCAGTATTAATTCCGTACGTCTAGATGGAATAATAATGTTTTTAAAAAGAAACATTATACATTCATAAATATATAGCCCGTATACTGTGAAAATGTTTAACTTTTTAAATACACCCCTGCACGATTCCAGAAATTTCATTCTATTCATAGTCCTGACTACCCTTTTTTGTACCACAAATATTCTTTGTAAATCGGAAGTGCCACCCCAAAAAATGATGCCATATCTCATAACACTCTGAAAATTAGCGCAATATACTATTTTAGCTGTACACATGTTAACGTATTTAGTTATAACATTAATTCCGTAGCTTATTCTACTTAATTTCAGACACAAACTATCGATGTGCGAGCTCCAAGATAAAAACTCATCAATATACAGCCCCAAGAATTTTGTATCATTCTTGAGAGTTATTTCATTGTTATGCGTTTTTAAAGTATTTGGTTTGATCAAATGATTTTGCTTAGTTCGAATTAATACACTATTACTTTTGTTCTCATTCAATACTAGTTTGCTTTGAGAAAACCACTTTTTCACGCTTAAAAGTGCTTTATCTGTATTCAAAGAAAGTGCTCCTGTGTTAGATCCAGATACTAATATGCTCGTGTCATCAGCATAATTTGTGACCAAAAAGTTATTTTCCACCATGTACAGATCATTAAGATAAATAACAAACAAGACTGGACCCAGAATACTCCCTTGGCCAATGCCCATATTATTTACACATGATTTAGACTCTATCTTTATGTTTTGTTTTTTCAATACAACCTTTTCTTGCCTATCTAAGAGGTATGACTTCAACCATGAGAGCACATTTCTCCTAATACCATAACAGTTCAGTTTATTAAATAGTATTTCATGATCAACACAATCATAAGCTTTGCTTAAATCCAGGAATAACCCCAATGCAAGATTTTTATTTTCTAGGTGGTTAAGTAGAGCAGTTACAAATTGATATATTGCTGTCATGGTGTACCTACCCCCTAGATATGTGTGCTGTCTTACTGAGATAAGACTGCATGATTTCATAAACTCCAGCATCTTTAAAGACATAAGCATTTCAAAAATTTTCGAAAAACTAGAGAGCAAACTAATGGGTCTAAAATTATTTAAATCATCCGAACATCCCTTTTTAAGTACTGGTCTTATGATTACTGGTTTTAGTTGATCTGGAGTTGTTATAATATACATTAGGATCCTATTTATTTTTCCCACAGATATTTTAAGAATAGACGTTGAAATTTCATCACACCCACTACTATATTTATTTTTTAGTTTTTGTGCTACTTTTAACAGTTCTTGCTCTGTCGTATGCCTAAGATACATTGTTTGATTATTTTCATGAATGTTACATTCGTATATTGTTTTCGATTGATTTTTTAGTAATTGAGGAATAATATTTAATAGATGGTCATTTAGTTCATTGGCCAAGTTAGGATTATCATCGATAAAATTATTATCTAAGTTGTTTACTTTACCATTAATTTCGTTACATATACTCCACATACATTTAACTTTATTATCAGCTTTTTTAACCTTTGATTAAAACGATTTAATTTTTTCAGCTTTCAAAAGTCTATCATATTGTTTTTTTGTTTCTTTGTAGATTACTTTATGGGCGATACTGTATTTGGATAGAACCAATAACCTATCTAATTTATTTTTACATTGAATAGTTTGTTCATTGATTCGGCGCTTTTTTTTTATTGGCATATGCTATTTTTACAGAAAAACACTGATTAAATATTCGCTTGTATTCATTAATAAAGGTATCCCACTGCACATTTACATTATTTTTATCTACTATGAAAACATTTACCCAATCCTGATCGTCTAGTATTTTTAAAAATTCGCGCTTGCTTTCCTCATTAAAAAATCTTCTATATACAAATTTATTTAAACTATTATTACTCAATGAGAATAATGTAAGTTTTTGTGCAGTGTGATCTGAGATATGGTTATCAATAATATTTGAAACATAATCGTTATCTAAGTTGGTAAAGATATTGTCAATACAACTACTACAGTCTTCTGTAATTCTGGTATTTTCAAAAATTTTTTTTTATTATCTTCCTAAAAATAGAAAATTCCGGTTAAACCGAAAGTACCATATTTCCGGCTTTCGAGTCATATCCGGTTTAACAAAAGTTTACATTTTTGGGGAGATAGTAAAAAAGTAAGATAGGGACATGTAAGCCATTTTGCTCTAAGACGTACCGTTAAAGAGCTAGATGCTGTCAAAGTTCAAAAATGTAATTTTTCAAAAGTCGATATCTCGGAAACTATTAAGTTTAGACTTATAATGCACTTTCCAAAAAATAATTGCTATTTCATGTATAATCCAGAAATAGTGTAAGATATAAGGTTTTCCATTTAAAAAAATGCAAGCTCTGTTCCCCTCACTTTTTTGAGCCACCTTATATAATGTAAAATATTTTTAAAATATGCCACTTTTAATTCCAGACCTCACGCTGCTTCAGTATTTTTGATAAGTTGTTCGATAAAGATGTAATCTTCGATCCCTGCTTCGTTGGCGGACCCGGTATGTATATCGATGTTAACTTAATTTTTGTGTGATTCTGAAAATTCATATTCACATCGAATGTCAACCTCAGGTTCTTTGCCTATTCTGTGAGTGGTAGCAGGGTTCCATTAATATGTACACTTGAAAAGTTAAAGAGTTCGAACCTTCTTCTGAGAATCTTCTTAATGTGCCATCTCCATCAGTGGAGGTTGGATATCACAGTAGCAAATTCTTCTCGATTTTCGGCTGTTCTTATAAGCTCTTCAAAGTTCAGTCCAGTCCATTGGCGTATGTTTCTCAGCCATGATAGTTTCTTCCTTCCAAGGCCACGCTTGCCTTCGATCTTTCCCTTGACAATAAGTTGTGCGTAACGATATTTAGGGTTTCTCAGAATGTGTCCCAAATACGCTGTTTTCCGGATCTTTACGAGTTTAAACAGCTCTCGTTCTATCCCCAGACTGCGTAGAACTTCTGAGAATGCCAGAATCTAATATCATTCTTAGCATTAAGAAGCAGATCATGATCATAAGACCACCTGAACACCCGGTCCAAGTCCTGATTAACCCCTCTTTGGGAAGTGTTTGTAGATAAAACATATTATTTGGAATTTGCAGTAGAATCCAGAAATTAAAAGGGCTAAGGGTATCTATTTAATAAAAAATTAAGGAAAACTAGTTCAACTTAGGTAAAAAACAGAAAATAAATTCTCCCACAGAATAAATCATTACTAAAGTAACAAGTTTCATGCTTTAAATTATTCAGTTTATTGATAAAACAAAAATGCACAGCAGACGTAAATAACCAACGTAGGTGTTAAACATTTTGGACTGCACTGTATTAAATTGTATTTTTAGCGCGCGCTTGCTTTAACCCATTTATCTTAAACTAAATCTAAATGCAAATTTGCGGCAACAGTAAATAAAACTTTTGGGGATCATTTTTTGCCGCTGAGGGATAAGCACGTTAACATTTTTTGCACGTCCTGGATGAACGAAGAGTCACCGAAGGTATGTTGAGCAAATAAGAAGAGCAGACATATATTATCTGTGTACAATTGTACATATCTTAAAAATTGTTATCCAGTTTCAAGTTAAATTTAAAAAGTTTATAAAACGCAAAGAAATGGTCACAGGTAATATCTTGCTGTGCTTAAATTGAGCCGGATATGTTTTACGATGGGCCTAGAATACTGTCTAAATAAAATCACGAGAGCGTAGTTCGAGTTCGAGAACTCTTAGCACGAAAGGTATTTTGGAAGGCAATCTCACAAATTAAATAAATGATGTTTAAACCGAATAAATATATCACTTTATGCCAAAAGTTAACAAACTAAATGTAGTAAATTTTAACAAGGGTATATTATACAGTGTGTACATAAGGTAAGGAACAAATTCATTATTTAATAATCTAAAAACATTTCGTAAAAATCCTCGGATACGTATATAATAATTTTTAATTGCGAATATTTTGGCTTCAATTTATTATACAAGGTTAACTCATGTAGTAGATATGACATTATCGACGATTTTCTTAAATGGAAACCCCTATATTTTAGTTCAGCTCTGTGGTCTCCAAGAACAGCTGATTTTAAAAACATAACACACTTAGGGCCGAAAATTGATAGTTTCGTAGCTACAGGGTAAAAAAAAATATTTTTTTAAAAGTATTTTTAATTTTAAAAAAATTAAAAAATGAAGTAAGCTATTTAATTAAGTGTTAAAATTGTCCTACATCTTGTGCCTGGCAGTGCCCCAAACGATCAATAAACTCTTGTTGGACTTTTATTATGCTTTCTTCTGAAATATCCCTGCATTCTGTTGTTATTCGATTTTTTAAATCGTCAATATTGGCAGGTCTTATTTTATAAACAACATTTGTCAGGTGACCCCAGAAGTCAAGTGGTATAAGGTCTGGAGACCTAGGCGGCCATCCAATAGGCCCATATCTTCCAATCCACCTGTTCGGAAAAACTTGATTGACATAATGGCGCACTACTGCTGCATAATGTGGAGGTGCGCCGTCTTGTTAGTACCACAAATTTTAATCTAGAATTGCAGGATTATTTCTACTCGGATATAAGTTAACTAGCGTAGGGATAAGAAAGGCTTGAATTAACTGAAGGTAATTTAGCCCGTTTACATTGTTGTCAAAAAAATATGGCCCAATACTTTTGTTTTTCACTACACCCGCCCAAACATTAATTTTTTGAGGATATTGAGTATGATGCTGAGGCATCCACTTGGGATTTTCTTGTGCCCAATATCTACAGTTTTGCCGGTTTACTTCATCATTTAATTTAAACGTAGATTCGTCTGAAAATAGGATATTTTCAACAAACAAAGGATCTGCGTTACATCTTTCCATTAATATTTGACAAAACTCCATCCTACGATCTGGATCATCTTCATTCAATTCATGAACCAGTCGGATTTTAATCGGGTGCAATTTTTCCACCGTAAATAGGTTATGAACGGTCATAGCAGCTACCTCATGATCTATGCCAATCTGGCGGACGCTGTTATGGGGATCTTCTTCTATAGCCAATAAAATATTTATCTTTTTATCATCCGGAATAGCTGGACGGCCTTTCCTGGGAAGATCTTGCACAAAACCCGTTTCTCGAAACTTTCTTTCAAGTTTACTCACAGTTGATCCAGTGATTGGTCTTTCTGGGTACTTAGCGTTGAACAAAATGCAAATTTCTTGTTGGGTACGAATCCTATCACCATATTCAATCATCATAAGAATTTCTATTCTTTGTGTGGGAGATAAACGCATAGTGACTAAATATTAAAATTCATTTTAATACTTCTACTAAACTTACTAGAAAAATTTAATATTATGACAGCATAATGTCATTATCTAAATACCATAGTTACATAACAATAAGCCTACTTAAAAAAAAAACATAACATCAAATAAGCCTACTTTTAAAAAAATGTATCTTAAATAAAATTATTTGTTCTACCCTGTAGCTACGGAACTATCAATTTTAGGCCATAAGTGTGTTATATTCTTGAAATCAGCTGTTCTTGGAGATTACAGATCTGAACTAAAATATAGGGGTTTACATTTAAAAAAATCGTCGATAATGTCATAGCTGCTACATGAGTTACCCTGTATAATAAATTTATATGTCAAAATATGCGCAATTAAAAATTATTATATACGTGTTCGAGAATTTTTACTAAATGTTTTTAGATTATTAAATAATGAATTTGTTCCTTACTTTATGTACACACTGTATTAAAATTATTAAAACACACAGTTACTGTAAATGATTTATTTGTCCCTTAAGTTGAGTCTATAGAAACTAAAGAGGAATCAATCGGTTTTAAAACTGGCGGTAAACAAAGCTCTGACATTGATGATTTCAGTTTTTCTGATTCTAAAGTATTTGATTGTTCTTAAGGGTTTGTAATAAGGCTTGAGTGATGCTTATTTTAGGTATGGCCTTATTGAACTTCATGAGGAATGCCCCGTAATTTTTATGAGCTAACCAACGCCAGTCCTGGCTAGATTTCATTTTCCGATAACTATTGCAACTTTTTTCTTTTTGAATTACGTGCCTCACAGACCTTGTTGAACAGTGCATCCGAGAAGGATTAAAACTAACATAAAATTTTTCAAAATACATATTTTGAAATATTTTAGCTCTGTTCCATATCATTTCAACTGCATACTCTTTATACTCTTCCCCATTATTTTTCTTCTTGTTAGAGCCCCAGTCCCAAATTCTTTGGCAACAAAAATGGCTGATTCCATTTTGAAGATATATTTGTGGGAACAGAATTTCCAATCTTGCAACTTATTTCTTCCTGATGTATCCAAATCGCGACATACTTTTATATCACAATCTTCCCGATGTTTAATGCACTTTGCCAAACAGTTCTCTAGATTCCCGATAAGTGATTGCCTTAAGACCCTCGATATAGTTGACCACGTGGATGGCTTCTTCATTGCACTCAAATTTATGTCCAGCTTTAAGCTTCCAGAACATAATATATAGAAGTCAAAAGGTGCCAAATCGAGGGAATAAACAGGATGCAAATGCAACATGAGACAAGATCCTTTTTGGCATTTTCAGGATATTTCTTCGAAATCCCTGTCCCACATCTGTTCGGAAGAGATCTGCAGGTATACTAAAAACGCGTCATTGAAGTATACCAAAGACGGGGTTTTCCCTTCTCGAGCTAGTCGATCAGGAGAATTCTCCTTCCATCACACAAACTGACGAAATCACGTTCCGATCTGATGGAATTTCACTTTTTTCGGAGCCGGTCTTTCTAGTTCTAGTGTATGTGTAATGATAGTATTAGTACGCGAACCAAGTTATTTATTGGACGATCCTGTACAAATATGTTACATAAATGATCCTGTGGAGCGGCCTCTTTTTGATTAAATTATTATTATTACCATTACCAGATGCCATTACATAATAGTTACAAATCCACCCTAAACCAAACATTTATAATTCGAACCTCAACAAATGCATGCAAGCTTTCGTATAAATCCTATAAAATATGGGCGGTTGACAAGTACAAATTTTCAGTCCGCATTTTGATGTAAAGTAAATTATTGAAATATTTGTAATTACATTTAGAACATTGGATCTACTATGTGTTGTGTCTACTATTATAGACAATTGTTGGTAGTTCACCGTGTTTTAATAAAATAGAGCCTTAAAATGCGAAACAACTAACCTAACCGTTTAAATTCTACATTATCTGCCATTTTATGAAAACACAATAAAATTATCAATTTTTAGCTGCCGCTTAATGTAGCGAATTCAAGTCCATAAAAAATGTTTCATAAACATTTCGCCAGTTTTTGTATAGGCAGTTCAGTATAACGCCAACAAGTATTTGTTGATTTTATTTTTGTTATCCAAACAAAGGATAAGTCAAAATAGCGAAAATAATAACAGTTTTATGTTTTTACAAGGCTTGGAAAATTTTAGTTCCAAATGAAATATTTTAAAATGCATATTAAACCGAAAATTGTGACAGCAAATAAAAATAAGGGAAATTCAATTAAACCAATGTTTAAAGGAATAAAACCCAAATTACTGTGTGTTTTTTTTTGCTCTGGTCAATTTTAAGATCAATTTTCAAGAGTGCAATTTTGTAAATCTGAGGTAGGTATGGTTAATGCTACAATTACACAGGCCTACGAAGAACTTGTGATTAGATATATTTGTTTTTTTAAGTTAGTTTTGACGTACTATATATCGCCGCTCAGAAGTCAAAACCTCGTATCTCAAAATTTACCATTTGTTAAAAAACAACAAAAACTGTTTCTGATTATAAATCTGTGAGTGTGAGTTATTTCTTCGATTTTATACTTTATAGTACATTCTTAAGAACGAATGAAGCGATTCATCTAATGACTTAAAGAATCATATATGACATAACATTCTTCATGAACTAACCTTAAGAGACTGTAGGTGGTTAAATTTATCACCCTTTATAGGCAGTGAGGTGTCATGGAGTTTTTTTATTTATTCAATTGTGGTGGATAAACGAGTTGGTAAAAACTACCAGTTATCGTCAAAAATTAACTTGTATTGGGCTGAAAGTTCTTCACAATATTTTATAGCTCTTAGATCGGTCACACAGGGATCTGGCAATTTCTTGCCGGGACGTATTGAAGAATGATAGTTAATATCCGAATAATCATTAAAAAATTTATGATTTGTATATATACTTTACTTTATAGGGACATCTCTTATTATATATCTTGTTTAGTTGAAGAGGAATCACAGCACATGACATTTTTAATGCACCTTAACAAATGTTAACAACTAAATGTTAGCACAAACTAGAAAAGCAACAGGTCGATGCCGGTCAAGTAGTAGGATACGAGGTTTTGCTTCTACAGTAATGCATGCTCTTGATAATGCCTATTGTGATACGGGCTTTTACAATCGGTGCGCAGTAGCAGGTAGTTACTGTAAACGCTCGTAACTCAAAAGCGTTAAAACTTGAGATGGGTACGAGGGTTTGACTTCTGAGCGACGATATTATTATACAGGGTCGTTGGTATGTATGGAAACGGTCGATTATTTCTTAAAGTAAAACAGTCAGCAAAAAATATTTTAGATAAAAGTTTTAGGGTTTTTTAAGGTGTACTATAATTAAAAAAAAATAAGTATACAGGTTGAGTAATCAAACCGTAGAGAAACAAACTTACTTTTTTTTAAATGGAACACCCTATATCTTTGAATATTTTTGGAGTTTGCATAAAATAATAAATATTTTTCAATACGTGCATTATAAGTCTAATCTTAATAGTTTCCGAGATATCGACTTTTGAAAAATGATATTTTTGAATTTTGACAGCTTCTAGCTTTCTAACGGTACCTTTTAGAATAAAACGGCTTACATGTCCCTATCTTACTTTTTTATTGTCTTCCCAAAAACATCAACTTCCGGTTAAACCGGATGTAACTCAAAAGCCGGAAATACAGTACTTCCGGTTTAACCGGAAGTTAATGTTTTTGGGAAGATCAGAAAAAAGTAAGATAGGGACATGTAAGCCGTTTTACTCTAAAACGTACCGTTAGAAAGCTAGAAGCTGTCAAATTTCAAAAATGTCATTTTTCATAAGTCGATATCTCGGAAACTATTAGGTTTAGACTTGTAATGCACTTATTAAAAAATAATTGTTATTTCATGCCAAATCCAAAAGTATTCGAAGATATAGGGTGTTCCATTTAAAAAAAGGTAACTTTGCTTCCCTACGATTTTCTGACTCATCCTGTATACTTATTTTTTCAAAATTTTAATAAACACTAAAAAACTCTAAAACTTTTATTTCAAATATTTTTTGCTAACTGTTATACTTTAAGAAATAATCGACCGTTTCCATACATACCAACGACCCTGTATAATAAAATCAACCGTCGTTTGCTGCAATCACGTACGGTTTTTTTCTATAAAATTGTCTTATACAAAATTAATAGACGGGGGGGGGGGGGAATAAACCGACGCGCGACAGGAAATCCCTGAATTTTAAGGAATACTTATATAAATCAGGGCTTCGAATAGTTCATATTTGGTTTAATGCCTAGCACTTATATGATAATTTTAGTTTTTCTTTCGATAAAGTAATTTGTTGCAGGAATGTTCCCCCGAAGTTGCACAAATAAGCCTGATGATTTTTAATACATTTGCGGTAACTTTATTGTAAAAAGTGCAAGAGAAGTATTACTGACTTTGTTATAAAAATATTGGGCACCGCATATTGTCTGTAAGATTCGCGTTGTTTTAGATTAAAAGATATTCACCTGCTTGGTCCAGGAACTACGTATTATTGGTCTCGCAATCGCTAGAGTGAATTTGTTAAATATTTTGTAGATCATGGACCACGTGTATGTTGTAAAAATGTAGCTGGCCTAGTTAATGCACTTGGTGCTTCCGAATATACCTAGACCCGCTGACTGGAGACTTTCATCCACTTGTCAAAAAAAACCTTAGGGCCGCTATAATAGACGGACAGCTTGAAGCAGTCTGGGCCAGCTGCTCGAGTTAAGTCGGCTTTATTTACTGTTGCATCATGACTTTCGAGGAGGAAACACTGCTTCTTCTGCTACAATTGCATAAACGAAGGTGCAGGAAACGCCAAAGTATGTGGGTGCAAAGAGGAGTATGGAATGTTGCATACCCAGCTACGAGAAGATTGGAAAAGATGTTTGGCTACTTCTGGACGTCAATGGCGTTGTCGACGAACTGGCCAATATTTATTTATTTAATTTATTTATTTAAAACACTACAGAACAAAGTTCCAAATGGTATATTCTAAAAAAAAAAAAAAAGAGTAAACAAGAACTAACAGTACTTACTTAAAAAATGAGTTAAAAAAAAAAAAAAACAATTCACACAATTAACAATAATTCAGAGAATCATAAAGATAGTCTTCCTTTTTTTTGCCTTATGGGCCTAGCAGTAAGTAAAACCCCCACCCAGTATTCCAAATCCCTCAAACGGCCCTATCGTCAATAAAATGTCCAATTTTGTTTTTAAAAGAAAGCGTGGAACAATTGATATTAAAATCCCGTGGCACAAACAGGTTAAAATTGCCCATTATACGATTTGCATTCCTTCCGATGTCAGTACGGCTCTGATTCACAGAAAACAAATCGGCCTGTCTCGTCAAACGACATGATACTCTAAAGTTAAGCAAAAACAAAAGTTCCGAGCAGTCCATCAAGTTGTTTAAGATTTTATGGCCGAATAACAGGGTGAGCCTTATTCTGCGTATCTCCAGGCTATCCAACCCTACAATGCTTAAGCGATCCCTATAAGATAGCGTAGAACGATCAATCCCCAGTCTATGCAACAGAAAGTTTATGAACCTCGATTGCACCCGCTCAATCCGTTTAATGTGGACCTGATATAGAGGAGCCCAGACCACACAACAATATTCTAGATGACTTCGAACCAAGGCATAGTATATTCTCTTTAAAGTCTCGACATTTTTAAACTGCCAGCATTGTCTCATGACAAAACCAGCCATCTTGAAGGCCTTTGCAATTATGTTATCAATCTGGCTGTTAAATCGAAGACTGCTATCAAATACAATACCCAAGTCATTAATCAGTTCAACTCTGTGAATTAGTGCTCCATTGATCCGATAAACAACATTCAGAGGTTGCCTCTTTCTTGAAAACGATATTACTTTGCACTTTTCGCTGTTTAGGGTCATGCTATTATTGAGACACCAATCATACAGTCTTGAGACTTCACTCTGTAAAAGGGCACAGTCATTTTCATTCTCAATATGACGAAATATTTTCAAATCATCAGCAAAAAACAAATGAGGTACTGTTTGAAAACAAAGGATAGGTCATTAATGAAAATCAAAAATAATACAGGACCGAGGTGAGATCCCTGAGGGATACCGGAATGTGCAGTAATCTCCTTGGACAAAGTATGGTTAAATTTAACATATTGGATTCGATTGTGGAGATAGCTATCAAGCCAGGAAAGTAAAGGACCACCAATACCATAGAAACTCAATTTTTGCAGCAAAATATTATGATCAACTCGGTCGAAGGCCTTTCTAAAATCAAAATAAACACTGTCAATCTGCAAAGCGTCATCAAGAGCAGTAGAAATGAAGTCACTGTAAGTACATAAATTAGTTTGACAAGATCTACCGGAGAAAAAACCATGTTGATTTTCTGAGATGACACCTTTAAATGAAGCAAAGATTCTGTCTGTCACTATGGATTCCAGGATCTTAGCCATGCACGATAGTCCGGAAATAGGTCGATAATTATTTACGTCTGAACGCTTTCCATCTTTGAACAAAGGGGTTACGACGGAAAATTTCCATATTGTGGGAAATATACCGATATTTAGAGAAGTTTGATAGACAAAACTAAGTGGTAGAGATAAAGTCGGACTGCAATTTTTTAAAAATACGGGTAGAATTCTATTGAAGCCGGCTCCCTTACTAATGTCCAAGTCAACCAACTTGTCAAATTGTGTTTGGCATTCTGTCCATAATAGCGTTCACTGTATTTACGTGGTCTTCATAGACAGAAACTGAGGAATTCGGGGGATACGGGATAAAATTCAACGGACGGATAAAGTTATAAGAAAAAGCATTTCCCCTAATGATGGGATTGCAGTAATGTTGAGGTAAGTAAGGAACACGTTTTCCTGCAACGTTTTATTTTAACACAATAATGCATTTGTTCGTGGTGTGCGGTGTGCCGTTTCGACGAGAAGTCGACAGTTCGCAGCACTTGGCAGGCAGGGCAGCTCTTTGCTGCCGGCAGCATAGCGATACTCGACTGCAAGCCCACTGCATATATTGGCTGTGACCTAGAGCGAACTGCTTGAGAAGTCCGTGTATTGCGAACGAGAACTTTGTATTGAGACTGCAGATCTCCGAACTGCGACAGCTTGAAGCTGTCAACCCCGACTGCTCAAAGCTGCCCATCTATGGCGGCCCTTAAGGTCGTTCTTTTACATATTGGCAATTTTTATGGGTCATTCTTCTCAATAAAAAGAAACTCACGATAATCTTAAAGAACTTATCATGATAATAAACTGAAAAAATCACAACTGGCTACTATGCGGCGACTTAAAAATTTTCTTTCTTTTATTAGGTCAGCAATCTCGATTTACGAAATATCTATGGTTTTTGTGTGAGTGGGATAGTAGAGTTGGAGACCAACACTGGGTAAAAAGAAACTGAAAAAGAACACAGCATTTAATGTTCTTCATGAAAGTCTCCTGATAAAGTATTATTACTTCCATTTCTAAACTTTAATAAAGCAATTTGTTAAAGCGCTGGACAAAACAAGTTAGTTTAGGTTCTGGGTAATCATAAAGATCCAAATTATGTGGACATTGTGGAGAACATACTGGACAAATTTAAGGAATTAGGTTCCAATACGAGCATAAAAATTCACTTTTTACATCCACATTTGGACTATTTTCCTGCAAACCTTGGTGATGTTAGTGAAAAGGAGGGTGAGCTATTTCACCAAGACATTAAAGAAATGGAGAAGAGGTATAACGGATGATGGGATACAAAAATGATGGCGGACTATTACTGGATGTTGAAAAGGGATGTTCCTATGACCGAGTATAAGAAAAAAAAAACACCAAAAGGCAAAAGAGACAGATTCTCTACGTACAGCAAACTGTAGTTCGTTTTCCTTTTGCTATGCTTCTTGTATTTTTTTATTAATATTTTGGTTTTTCATACTTATTTTATAAATAGAATAATATGAAATCATACCATATATATATACATTATGATTTATATGGATTTTCTTTTGATAAAAAAACTTTACGTAATAAAAAAATTAAAAAGAGATTTTAAATCAGGGACACAAAATTACCCAATATAATATATTGACGACGGTACAGTCAATGGCCATCATCATCAATCAACCATTCTCTCGTGTCCACTGCTGGACATAGGTCTCCCTCATCCTTCTCCATGTGTCCCGATCCTGCGCCACCTGCATCCAGTTACCTTGGCAGCGCTTTAAATCATCGGTCCATCTTGTTGGTGGTCGGCCTCTGTTTCGATATGCGTCCTGTCTTGGTCTCCACTCCAGTATTCGCCTTGTCCACCTATTGTCCGATAATCTAGCGACGTGACCTGCCCAGTTCCACTTCAGAGTCGTTATTCTTGCATCTAGTACCCCTGTTCGTCGGCGTATTTCCTGATTTGTGATTTTATCTCTGAGGGAAATGCCCAACATCACTCGTTCCATTGCCCTTTGTGCCACACAGATTTTATGCACTGTTCTCTTTGTCAGTGTTAATGTTTCCGCTCCGTAGGTCAACACTGGCAATACACACTGGTTAAAAGTCTTTCTTTTAAGGCATACTGGAAGAGATGATTTGAAAACATAATTTAGCTTGCCGAATGCTACCCATGCTAGTCTTAGACGGCGGTCAAGTTCAATAGTTTGGTTGTCTCTTCCTATGCAGATCTCGTGTCCCAGATATTTGTATGAATTTGTCTGGTTGATGGCTTCTCCAGCAATAGAGATGTTCTCACTGGGCACGAGATTAGTCATTATTTGGGTTTTCGACATGTTTATCTTTAGTCCGACTTCCAAGGAGGAAAGATACAGCCTATTCAATAGTTCCCTGGCTTCGTCCAAACGGTCACACACTAGGACAATGTCGTCTGCAAATCGTAAATGTCCAAGCCTCTCTCCATTTACATTTACACCCTTTTCGTTCAGATTTGTCTTCTTGCATATATGTTCTAGGAGAGTAATAGTAAAAAAAACACCAAAAGGCAAAAGAGACAGATTCTCTACGTACAGCAAACTGTAGTTCGTTTTCCTTTTGCTATGCTTCTTGTATTTTTTTATTAATATTTTGGTTTTTCATACTTATTTTATAAATAGAATAATATGAAATCATACCATATATATATACATTATGATTTATATGGATTTTCTTTTGATAAAAAAACTTTACGTAATAAAAAAATTAAAAAGAGATTTTAAATCAGGGACACAAAATTACCCAATATAATATATTGACGACGGTACAGTCAATGGCCATGGCTCTATAATAATTGGCCTCGCAATCTCCTGTTAATATCCATACTCTGAAATTGATTGCAATTTTACAAAATTAGATACATAAACCTACCTAGGTATACTTAATAACAATACATTTTTTTAACAAATATCTGTTATTTAATTTAAAATTAAAAAAGTTATGATCGAAAAAAAAAAATAAAAATTAAATTAAGTAATTCTTGTATCTAAGAGATGAAAAATATAACTTAATATATAGGAACTTGTTAGGAAAGGCGGGAGAACAAACTAAGTTGTTTAAATTATTTTAAGTTTTTTACGACGTTGACAAATATCTTCAATATTTACCTATTTGCCGTATCTACAGAAAAATAATGGAAATAGCTTTAACTTCTAACTTTAGACTTATTTCAGCAATCATTATTTTCTTTGGGGATATGCCTATTACCTCCCTTTTGGATATTGTAGATTATAAATCTAGTTTGTCAGTATCCTTATTACTTTCACTGTCTAAGCTGACTTTAACTGAATCAGCAGTATTTTGTTGATAGTACAAACCATTATTAGATTTGTTCGGATATGGTAAGAGAAGGGCAGTACCCAAATTATTTAAAGGTTTGGTTGACGTTTTAATGTTTTTTCTTTTGCGCTTTTTATTGTCTTTTCTTTTTTAATTCCTTTCTTTTGAGAGCTTTCATTAATCCATTCTTTTTTCAGTCTTTCTCTTCTTCGGCCTGTTTACCTTTTTCTGTCTTTCTATATTTAGTCTATCTGAAGCTGCTCACAGAAACAAGACCTTTTTTGTTTTTTTCCTTTCCTTTCCTTTTAGGAGTGTCAGGCCACACTAAATGATTTTAGCGATACAAAGATATTTACACAAGAATCTGCTTGAGAATTAAGTGTTTTATTAGGTTCGACAGTCACAACGACATTTTTCATCACGTAAGTTCACTTTATTTAATAAGTCGTCCTTATTGTCCATATTACTAGGATTTTATAGAGGGCATTCCAAAAAAATTTTCCGGATATTGTTATTAAATATAGCAAAAGCTTAATAACAAGAAGTTTTCAGTGCAATAAGTAATATGATTAATTACAATTATAAAGGATCTATTTCTGATATCTATTAAAGATCTTATGTTTTGCAAAATTATATCATATAAATTTGTTATTAGATGAGTTATTTGCAATGATTAACTGTATTATTATTTTTTAAATATTTTATTAATAATTCTTAGATTCATATTTATTGGCTACCCTTAAAATGTTTATATTGGCCTATAATTGAAATCCTGTTTGCAATATACAGGGTGGCCAATTAGTACGACAAAGGTCAATATCTCCTGTACCATTAAAGATAGCGGAAAACTTTTGACGAAGCTTATTAAGGGTTAAGAGATGCATCTTTTAAAATTATTTTCGTCTATACAGGGTGCTCCAAAAAAGCGGCACGGTGGAAATTTTATGTTTTTTAAATGGAACACCCTGTATATATTTACAAATTTTAACTTGCCGTAGATTACTATACATAGCACCGTAATTATTTATACAGATTTTTGCAACGTTGCCGAATACATGGGAAAATCCCTTAAATTTGTGAAAAAACATCGTTCAATAAAATGTGTAGTATTTTTTAACTTATTATAATTGGAAAGAAAATATTTTTATAATGGAAAGAGAAGTATTGACAGAAGTCGCCTAGTGTAAAATAGATTCATATTTTTGTACAGGGTGATTTCTACGGACATGCCAACTTTACGAACTTTAAACCTAATTTTCTCATTTTTTCCAAATGAAACACCCTATATTTGATTACTTTGACTTGTAGGGATTTTCATCCTCTTTAACTTTTGTTAAGGTATTTTCATGCCTATCTCTACAAATACTGGTCGTATTTTAGTTTTTGTCTAAAACTCAATGTATTTTACCATTGTCGTTTTTCTAGTTACCTATGACACAGAAAATAAAAACAAACGTCAGTTTTGTAATTTTTCTATTAATTTACACAAATAATGAACTCGAAACAATTTTTAGATTTAAGTTTTTTACCGATTCAAGCTTGAGGACAATTTTTAAAATTTAAATTAATTAATTTAAAATTACCTAATTAATTGTTCAAAGTGTCTCCCATTAACTTGAATACACAATTCTATACGTTTTTCAAAAGAATGAGTCATGTTTCTACACATTTCCCGAGTTACAGTTCGAAAACAGTTTTTAATACGAATTTTCATATCATCTCTTGCAGTGGGGGCTATTTTATATACCTGATCCTTTACAAATCCCCATATACTCAAATCCATTTTTGTTAGATCTGGTGATCTAGCCGGCCATGGTACGGGCGCTCCTCTTCCAATCCACTGCTGCCCATATGTTTCATTTAAAAAGTTAGTAACAGGTCCTGTATTATGCACGGGGGCTCTATCATGTAAAAATTAAAGACGTTCACAAATTTTATTCGGTATCTGAGCCATTAATTGTGGTAAATCGTTTTGTAAGAAGTCCAAATATACTTGTCCAGTTACTCTTCCTCAAAAAAATGCGGTCCAATAACATAGTCTCCTACAACTCCTCCCCAAACGTTTAAGGACCATCTGTTTTGTGAATGGGTTCTTATAAAATAGGGATTGCTTGTAGCATAATAGTGAAAATTATGCCTATTCACGTTTCCATTTTTATGAAATGTTGCTTCATCACAAAAGATACTAAATGTGCAAAATTTTGTTGTTGTCTCATTTTTTCCTGCGTCCATTCACAAAAATCTATTTTTTTTTTAATCTCCTTCATTTAGTTCCTGCAGTAACTGCAGTAAGGATGCATTTTGTTTGTTTTCAGTATGTTCTGAATCGATAAACGGCGAATATCTAATTGGTCGGAAATATTTCGTTGGCCAATGTGTGCATTTTCAGTGACTGTTAAAAGAACATTTAATTGATTTTCTTCCGTTAAAACACGTTTTATTCTTGCTTGTTTTTTATGGGCTAAACTCCCCCGTTGTTTGAAAACGCTCCTTTACTTTTTCAAACGCCCTTCTACTGGGTTGCCTTCGGTTTGGATATCTTTCTTGATATATCCTCATAGGTAACAAGAAGTTTTTGTCTCTAGCTCCTAATACAAAAACCATATCCACCATTTCGACATTTAAAAAATCCATTTTTATTAATTTTTGAAGAATAGCTCACCAAATCACTATAATTGTCATTATATTACAAACAAACTGACGTTTCATTTTAAACCAGAACGTTTGTTTTTATTTTCTATGTCATAGATAACTAGAAAAACGACAATAGTAAAATACATTCAGTTTTTTGCTAGAGTTTCAGAGAGAAACTGAAATACGACCAATATTTGTAGAGATAGGCATGAAAAGACCTTAACAAAAGTTACAGAGGATAAATATCCCTACAAGTCAAAGTAATCAAATACAGGGTGTTTCATTTGAAAAAAATGAGAAAATTAGGTTTAAAGTTCGTAAAGTTGGCATGTCCGTAGAAATCACGCTGTACCAAAATATTAATCTATTTTAGCCTAGGCGACTTCTGCCAACACTTCTCTTTACATTATAAAAATAATTTGTTTCCAATTATGATAAGTTAAAAAATACTACACATTTTATTGAACGATGTTTTTTCACAAATTTAAGGAATTTTCCCATCTATTCGGCAACGTTGCAAAAATGTGTATAAATAACTACGGTGCTATGTATAGTAATTTACGGCAAATTAAAATATGTAAATATATACAGGGTGATGCATCTCTTAACCCTTAATAAGCTTCGTTAAAAGTTTTCCGCTATCTTTAATGATACAGGAGATATTGACCTTTGTCGTACTAATTGGCCACCCTGTAGGTTACACATATTGGATATTAGCGGCAAACAACTAAGAATTGGTAATTTTTTGTTCTAGTTGTTGATCAGGCCTAAATTAAAAATTAATGCTTAAAATTTTACATCCTACAAGCAAAATATCGATTAAACATTGTATTAGCATGTTATTATGATACCAATCAATTTTTAATATAAATCTAGTCTATAGGACTTATTATTCGGACTTCTTTTTATTTCTAATTTTGACACCACATGGTTAACTGTTTCAATATTACTAACCAACTTATTATGGCAACGTATTGTTATTTTTCCCAAAAAATAGTGATAATATGTCCAATAGCTATCATATAACCAACAATTCCCCGTTTACTTCATATGCGTTTCGTTATTTCCTCCCATGCCAACTTTTATGCGATGCATCCAATGGCAAAATTTTTTTTATGAATCCGTTATACTGCTCTTGAAACTAATTCATTACTTATACAGTATAATACACCTCTTGCATAAAAATGTAACCCCCAAATGTAAACTTACCCCAGGTGTATAATGTGTTAAAATATTAAAATATAAATGACGTTATTATTATATTAATTAACACAACATGAAATATATCTATGGAATTTTAAATTAAATACTTACAATGCGAAAACAATGAACTTTCTGACAAATTATATGCTTGCCATTTCATACAATCCCCGCCGTTGCGGCCAGCGGACATGTACAAATAACAAGTTCTCATTTTGAAATTACATAAATTATTGAAACGTTAAATCATTAAAACAGTTGTTGTTTGTTCCAATAAATCACAACGCATCCATAAAATGTTTAATGACCGACGAAGCAACGCTTGATGCTGATGTCATGTCGTGCAGCTATTGATTCTAGTTAAAATGAAATACAAAATTGAATCAACGTGAGTTGTAAAGCAAGTGGCGTTAGCGAACTAAAGAGTAAAGTTAGTTTAACATACTAATTAGGAAAATATTTCCTCGCCATCTGATTTAAAAACCTTATACTATAAGGCCGTATTTGGCTAACACAGTTAGCGCTACAATACTAAATTGATTGCTTAAGGTTTTTAAATCAGATGGCTAGGAAATATTTTCCTAATTAGTATGTTATATTTATCTACTCCATCTGACAAGTAAAGGATTTTTTAAAGATTTTTAGTAAAGTTAGTCTTGGACACTGACGGTCATCTTATCATCAGCATCGATCAATTGTAAAATTTCTTCTTCTAGGGGTGTCGTCTTATTTCGTAGGTTGGATATTATCCTGGCTATTACAGATTTTGACACTACAGTTCTGTACAGGGTGTTTCCTCCTTGTAGCGACTTTATTATTCCAGATAAAAATTGTAGGATATCATCCAAACCGTCCAAATTTACTACTTAAAGGAACAATTAAGCATCACTGGTAAACATTTTGACTTATTGTATACTTTTTTTTAATGAAACATCCTCTATAAAATATTATGTGTTTATTTGATAGCGCTCAAAGTTCTCTTTTCGAAAGGATATATATAAGTTGCCTATAATTACTTTATCCTATTTTGAAATATTCACAAGCAATACCATAAGAGCTCAGATTTAGCCGGATATTTTTTATGCTTGGTATCGAACACTTACTTTCAGAAAATTTAACGAGACAGATCGAGTTAAATTTTCTGAAAGTAAGTATAAGATAGCAAGCATAAAAAATATCAGGCTCATTATCTGAGCTCGAATG
Organism: Polydrusus tereticollis; assembly: GCA_963920685.1. Taxonomy (NCBI): domain Eukaryota; kingdom Metazoa; phylum Arthropoda; class Insecta; order Coleoptera; family Curculionidae; genus Polydrusus; species Polydrusus tereticollis. The sequence continues at coordinate 36,628,041 of OY987331.1, forward strand.
GTATTTAGTAAGGCAATTTCACGAATAGGAATGGAATTTTCTATTTCGTTATTTATTGCCTTTTCGTCAATTGTCCCAAACCGCTGCATGTTAAAAAATAGTTTTTTATTTAAAAATCGACTTTAAAACAGCTTAAACAATTATTTAGTATTTGTGACAATTGCCTGACAGATGATTTAATAACTAGTTTAAAATGCAATTTTTACCACGGTAACGATTGGAGGAGCAGAAAATATATCCGATTTTTTTATCCAGTCACATTTCCTCTTCCTTCCTTTTTATCCGACAGCAAACTACGATTTTTGACATTTTAAATGGGACTATTTATATATGAGTGGAATTGCCGCTATTAGAAACACAAAATATTACTAATTTACTATATGAAATAAATCCTGGTAACCATTGGAAAGCAAAGTTATCAAATGACATTACTGGCGGCATGCGACATGGAACATTTAATTGTCAATTCGTTTTTAAATTTTGATAATATTAAGTAGCAAAATGGGTTATTCTGAAGAGGACTACAAGAATAATAAAAATGCCAGTGCAGCACAAGCCGATTATTGAGTTTTTCACCCAGGCATGCCGGTTCCGTCAAGAGGCATTTTCTATAACATAGAAAGACATTTTAGGATTCACAAAAATTTGCAAAGAAAAAAAGATTTATGAAGATAAATGAGGACGAAGAATTAGAGATTTTATTGTATTTTCAAGGTAAATAACTAATTAGGACTTATATTTCAATAGGTCTAAAAAGAAAATTAATACTACCCTTCGTAAATGTGGATATCATCCATATAAGATTTTACCTGTTCAGGAACAAAAAGTTAGTAGGCGCAATTTCTAAGAGACATGCTTCAAAGGAAAGTAAGGGATAACGATTTTTTTAAAAAGATATTATGGAGCGATGAAGCTACTTTTACCACGGCTGGGATGTTTAACAGGCGAAATAGTCATTTATGGGTATTAGCGGAGTGCGTGAAATTAAATTCCAAAGCCGAAGAGCAGTTCATGTCTGGTGCGGCATTCTCAACACTCAAGTTATTGGTCCTATTTTTTACGAATTTAATTTAAATGGTGAAAGATTGTTAGAGTTCCTTAAGAAGGAGATTAAAAAGTATTTGGAAAATTTGCCTATTCGTCAGTATAATGACATAATCTGGAATCAAGATGGAGCGCCACTGCATAATGTCTTGGTTGTCCGCAATTTTCTCGACAATCGATATCCCTTATGGATAGGTAGAAATGGCAGCATTGGATGGCCACCCAATAGCCCTGATTTAACAATTTTAGATACTTTCTTTTGGGGTTACGTGAAAAACACAGTTTATAAAAAACGAAGCGCATCGTTGGAGGGGTTAAGAATTAAATTTATAAATTGCATAAATAATTTAGTCGAGGAAAAGCCGCATTTTATTCTGAATGCTATTGATTAAATAGAAGATGATGACACAAAGTGCCTAAATAATAATGGCGGGCATATAGAAAATTTGTAAAAACTTTATAATGCTAACGTTAAATCAAATTTTGTATTGTTTTTGGTAATAAAATTGTTGATTATTTTTAATGGTTACTGTGATTTATTTCATACAGAAAATTAGTAATATTTTGATTTTTAATAGCGGATATTTCAACAATGGATGAAGTAATTATAGGCAACTTATATATTTTTGAAAAGCGAATTTTAAGCGCTATCCAATAAATACATAATATATAGGTTCACCAGTGATGTCCAATTGTTTCTTTCTTCAAGTAGTAAATTTGGACGGTTTGGATAATACCCTACAATTTTTATCTTAACAATTTGTTTATATCTGTAATAATAAAGTCGCTAGAAGCTGTCAAAATTTGAGGAAACATTCTGTATGGATGTATGGACGTATAGCGCTACTATTTTTTAAAGCTTCTCAGCCATGATGCACGTCAAATACTGTAACTTTCTTTCCCCACGGTGTAATCAAATTATTTCAAATGCCTTCAGTTTCTTCATTGCTACTTTTTTGATAGTCCAGGCTTTTAGTCAGCATAATAGAACTGGAATTACATACAATCTAAACAACTCTTGACTTTCTGTTGTGACGTTGTTACTTTCAGGTTCTAATTATTTTGTTGTGTGTCGTACAACCGCAAGTTAATGATTCAACGTCCTTGCGCGAGACCACTCCTCATTTTGGGTTGTGTTGGTTCAAATTTTGATTATTCTCTGTAACCTTTGCTGTGGGTTTTGAGGTTGACTAAGTTAAATCATAATTTATTAAGATATTTCACGACAGAGATCATAATTATTTCTTCATTAATCGATATCATATACACCCGACAATAAATTCCGCACAAAGATAATTTTAGTCAGGTTCATAGCCCTGTAATTATTCTAATTGTTTTTCGATCCTGGTGAAATTTTAGCGAAGTGTAGACTTGTGTCTAGGAATGTTAGCCTCAATTTTAATTCCCAAAAAATATTGATGGCTTGATCATTATACAGGAAAAAATAAAATATACTTTTTTACCCTCAATTTCTAATCGCCCTGTGGAATATTTGAGCTGCAAAATTTGGCTTTATTATGTTTTCGTTTGAAGTGTGATCTTTTATTAACACAATGTTTTTTGGTTCCCGTCAGCATCTGCTTCTTAAGAAAGATACAAATTTTTAAAGATAGGTAGTGTTGCAGTTTTTCTATTTTATTAACAATAATTCAGAACATTATTTTATCTAATGAGCCTAAATAATTACCGAAAAATTAATAGCGCGTAATGCCACCTCTTGCTCTTATCACTTCTACCATGCAGCGCGGCGTGGCATGCTTTCAATGCAGTTTTGAATTGCTTCTTGGGGAATATTTTCCCATTCTTCAAAAAGGGCTCTTCGTAGATCTGGCAATGTTTCCGGGTGTCGATTCCGAACATGTTTACCTAACATATCCCAAACGTGTTCAACAGCATTTAAATCTGGACTACGCCGGGGGCCACTCCAATCGCTGAATATTCACCTCGTTCAAATACTCTATTACAACCCGTGCAACGTGGGGCCTGGCGTTGTCTTGCATTAAAATAAAGTTTAGTTCAACAAAGGCGAAGGCTACGACGTAATAGGCTAAACATTGATGAATATAACGGTCAGCAGTTAAAGAACCATTTTCAATCAATACTAGGTCTGTACGGGCATATAGTGATCCCCCAGCCCACACCATGACACTACCGCCTCCAAAAGGTGTCCTAGGAGATATGCAACATTGTGCAAATCGTTCAACCGGTCTCCTCCAGACACGTCCACCTCCGTCAGGTGAGCGCAAATAAACCGCGTTTCATCCGTGAATAATACATGCGCCAACATTTCAGCTTCCCAGGTTCTGTGTTCGTGTGCAACATTTAATCTAGCTGTACGGTGCGCTGGAAGTAAAGCGGGACATGCAACTGGTCTTCTGAATATTAAACCCCCTTATTGTAACCTACGCTGGATGGTTCGTGCAGAGGCTATGATACCACGTGCATCTTGAAGTCTACGGCTAATAACGGTAGATGGTACACTAGGATGTCGTAATTCAATTAGGTTAATGAAATTGTTATCACGTTGATTGGTCTCCCTGGTCTGTCACGTCGTATGTACTCATCAGTCTCGCGAAACCGACTGATCGCATCTTGTACTACAGTTCTTTTTGGTTTGCCTAAGAATTCCGCAATGTACCGTATATTGCGGCCATCGCCATCTAATGCAACATCTTCTGGTCCCATTTAACTTTTAAGAGTGTATTCTGCAACGGCAGTATAGTGACACTTTGGTAAACAATGCTCATGCAACCAAAGGCTCACTAGATAAGATAATGAAATATTCTGAATTGTTAATAAAATAGAAAAACTGCAACACTCTGTTCAAAAATTTGTATCTTTTCTTAAGAAGCAGATAATGACGTGAATCGGAAAACATTGTGTTAAGAAAATATCACACCTCAAACGAGACCATAATAAAGCCAATTTTTGCTGCCCAATTATTCCACAGGGCGATTAGAAATTGAGGGTAAAAAAGTATATTTTGTTTCTCCCTGTATAATGATCAATCCATCAGTATTTTTTGGGAAATAAAATGGACGCTAAGATTGTTAAAAGTGTTAAAAGTGTTAAAAAGTATCAACCAGCCAACTTAATTATAAAGCAGTATATCCTAGCTTGTTTTACTGGAACTGACAGACAACTAAAACATATTCTAGATTACATAAACAGTTTACATAATAACATTAAATTCACTATTGAGAAAAAAATCAATAATAGTATTAATTTTCTTGATTTAACTATAAAAAAAGAAAACAATAAATACATTTTTTCAGTCTTTCATAAACCATCACACACTGATACAACGATACATAAAAGTTCATGCCAACCCTTACAACATAAACTAGCAGCATTAATAACACCACCATTAAATCAAAGAAATTTTGAAACTGAATTAAATATCATAAAACAAATAGCAATAAACAGACCAAATTCTACGCAAGAAAACATATAAAAAAGCAATTGGAATGATTTATACAATTATTAAAGATAAATCAAAAAATTACAAAGTAATCTCGAATATTGGTGAGGCTAGTGATAAAATAGGTACTTTTTTAAATTACCTATATTTCAATGTAGCGTACAAAACAAACAATTCTATGGGTAAACTAATAAAAAATAATAAAACAAAATCGGAAAAAAATAAAAAATCAGGAGTCTACAAACACATTTGCAAAGATTGCCCTAATTCATACATTGGACAAACAGGTAGAAATTTTGGTAAAAGAATAAAAGAACACCAGTGCAGCTTTCTTAAGGGAAAAACCTATTCAAATTATGCCAATCATTTAATAGAATATAATCACCAATTTAATGAAAATTTCAAAGTATTACATACAGAAAAGAAAGGTTTAAAACTAAATTTGCTTGAGTCTTTAGAAATAAACAAACTTAAAAATCCCCAACATTTACTTAATGATCAGATAGGCCTTAATAACTCACCCTTATTAAATATGTTTTAAATATTTATACCCACAATAAACCTTATTATTATTTGTTATAATAACACATTATCAAATTAAGACCGTGATCTGTACACTGTATATATTTAGGACAACCCATTAATGTAAGATAGTGTTAAGATATTGCATATAAAAAGTTCCACAAGCCTCTATTGATTTACATTTTGTTTGATAAAGCTACAATGTAGCGAAACATGTCACATTAATATAAAATCATATTAATAAATACTGGGGAAAAGTATGTAAATAGTATTTTACATTATTTCCTAAAAACATCCTATAGATATATTTTCTTCCTAATTGAAATGTGTGCTAGTTAAATGGGCAATATTGCACTATTTTTATTCGCATTATTTTCATAGGGCAAGCCCCTTACTTCAGACCACACATCAAAATTGATTTCTGCATTTAAATTACAGGCAAAAAATACAACGCAAATTACTTTATACGTGCCTATATAAAAGAGATTCTTCAGGCTAAGCACGTTCAATGCGTATATATGTCCGGATTTGTACCCATTATCCGTACAAGGATTATATGGAGGAAGCAAAACCTGCGTCAAACAACGGTGCCCCTTAAAAACAAAAGGTCCCAGATAAGGGCTTAATAAAGGAGTTGAAGTACGTACATTGGCTAAAGGATACTTCAAAATAAAATGGCGGGATCCTGACGTAGTTTGAGAGGCACAACACGTATTCACGATGTTGTCTCTTATTAACGGCTGCCAGTCCTTAACGGTCAATGATAATGGAAAAGAAAATAAAAGGGGTGCTTAAACTTAAGTGTTGCTTCTGGCTTCATGACATTGGGTTACTAATCTTACTTAATGTTGCTGTCAATGTAGGAACCAAAAATATGCGGAGGATGCCATAATAATATTTAATAATGTGGTAACCTAGTCTTAGATGACTCTTGTTAGAGATGTCATACTAAGGGTTCACATTATGTCTAGTCGATTTGTTTTACTATTTATTAACATACAGGGTATTTTCTAGGTTAGATATAACTAAAAATACCATTAACCTTACCGCCATTCTGCCTCTGTTTATACAGCAATTCTCACTTAGATTATTATATTTGTGTAAGTCAGAAGTACTTTATATTATTTTTCTGTTTATTAAAAGATAAGACTTAAGACAAGGTTATATAAATGTAGATGGCCTGAACACACATATCAACGACGCCGTACGAGACGCTTAAGAAAAATACAAAGAAAAGGAAAAAGACGGAGGAGAAAAAATTAGCCAAACTACAAAGAATCTCATAAATACACGAAAAGAAATGCGAAGAGCAAACATGCCAAACTCCCCTGCGCAGAGACAAATAAATAAAGACATTTCGAACGCCATCAGGAATAATATAAGAGCATACAACTCACAACATATATCTCAAGTACTACAAGATAACAAAAGTATGAAAGTACTACGACACAGACTGGCTGAGGGTAAAAAGAATATTTGCAGACTTAGAGATCGAAATGGAAGGATAAGTACGAATAGGAGGAAAATTCTAAAAATTGCTGGGGAATTCTATACAGATCTTTGCAAGCGAGATGAGGAACTCCTAAATCTAAATCATATACCAAAAATCGAAAATATCGGCCCTGAGGATATACCAGACATATCAGTGGACAGATGACGGCATAGTGATTGAGGCCATTAAGGAGAGAGGAACGGCATTAACATCTGCCATACAAGAGCTATTTAACACCATGCTTGATCAAGGGTTCAACCCCCTCCCAGTGGCACAATGCTGTCATTACCATAATGCATAAACAAGGTGACATCGCAAATTTAGGAAACTACCGACCCATTAGCCCACTCTTTCACACGTACAGACTTTTCACTAAAATCATAACAAAGCGACTTACAAATAAATTGGATGCCTATCAACCCCGCTAGCAGGCCGGCTTTCGCTCTGGATATGGAACGAAAGGTCATCTACAACTCATTAAATCATTGATCGAGAAGTGTGTGGAATATAACAAGCCATTCATTCTTATATTTGTAGACTATGAAAAGGCATTTGATACCAGCGACCAACATAAAATGCTACTAGCACTTGCCGACTGTAGAATTGATCATCGCTACATCGCACTCATTAAAAATATCTATGATACTGCAACAGCCTGCGTTAGACTTCATGAAGATACGAGCAAATTTGAAGTGCAACGCGGAGTTCGACAAGGCGACACTTTCTCTCCAAAATTGTTTACAGCCCTATTGGAATACATGTGTAAACAAATAAATTGGCAAGTCATGGGAATAAATATAAACGGAGTAAATCTAAATCATCTAAACGACATTGTGTTAATATCAGACAGTATAGATAAAGCCGGAGAAATGTTGGAGCATCTTCACCGAACCTCAAGAATGGCTTTGCTTAAAATTAATATATCGAAGACTCAGTTTATGACAAACCTTGTAATAAGCGACAACATCCATGTGGGGACCCATAACGTTGAACATCTAACGAAATTCAAGTATTTGGGCCATGACATTAGATTGGGCCGAGACGATCAAACAACGGAGATTTGTAGAAGAGTGAGTCTAACTTGGGCAGCCTTTGGAAAGCTTCGCAATATATTTAAATCAGATATACCAATATGCTTGAAAAGAAAAGTTTTTGACCAGTGCGTACTTCCTGTTATGACTTACGGAGCGGATACCCTAACATTAACGAAGAAAACAATAAACCGAATCAGAGCTACGCAGCGTGCCATGGAGAGACCAATGCTGGGAATAAGCTTAACAGACAGGATCCCCAACAATGAAATAAGGAGGAGAACGGGTATCGTTGATGCAGTGGAAAGAATAACTACATTAAAATGGAATTGGGCTGGGCATATTGCTAGAAGAACGGATGACAGATGGACTAAGAAGATCCTCGAGTGGCGAACAAGACAACATGCATACAGAAGTAGGAGACGCCCACCGACCCGATGGACGGATGACATACGGCTCATCAAATCAAACTGGATGCAAGCGGCACAGAACAGAAACACGTGGTAGCGGTTACGAGAGGCCTATGTCTAGCAGTGGACCCAGCTGGGTTAATTGATGATGATGATGATGATGAAATGATAAACGTGGAAAAGAAACTTAGATTATGCTTGTCTAAAACCTTAGAATTATATAACAAAATCCATGTAGTACGACCAAAAAAAAATAGTTTTAGATATTGCAATTTCAATTTATAGCGCGATGGTTTGAGTATGGAATTATTAGAATATTGGAATTACTGGGTGCAGATTTCACTTGACCCAAGCGTCGTATTGTTAAATATAAAAGCACTGATTGAGTACATCATACAAAGGCAATAAGTCGGACAATGGAGAGTGGTGGAATTATTATACCTAATTTGTAATGTTGAAAATTTGGGAGTTTTTTTCAGAAATAAAATGTTTTATTGCTGCTTTATTATTTTTTTAATTTTTAGTAGGTACCTACTTACTGTTTATAAAAAAAAAACGATTTTTAGTATTTTGAACTTAATTTAAAATATTCATAGCACGCCCACGGATTCTCCCTGTCAAGGAGCTTTGTTACTTGCCTTTTTTTGTTGTTTAACAAAAAGATAGAAAAAGGGGCTATTAATTAGCAAATTATTTATTGATTAATTTAGATAGCAATTTTTATAACTAATATATAACCGAAAAAGGGAGGGATGTCAGGTGGCTCTTAAATGAGCAAGGGTTGTTGTCTACAGAGCTGCGGCCGACTCGTGACTAGCTCAGATTGCCGGCGAGTGGTGTGAGTAAAACTAAAGGGGATGCGCCACCTGTTTTGGGACCCTTCAGTCGAGACAACAACACCAACCTAAACTCTAAAAATCTATTTAGAAATAATATTAATATATTCTGACAACCCCAAATGAAGTCATCGAATTGACTACAAATAAAATAAATAAGAGGCTCCAGCATAAATCAAATTTTCACTAAAAGGGGGTTCCATATAATTATCATTACACCTTACATTATATTATTACCAGTCGAGCCAAAGAAAACAGGATTAAAACTACTGAAACTAAATATACAGGGTGTCTGTAAAAGGTCTTTACAAAAACCTACCACATATTCTTCAGATCAAAATTAGCCGATATAAGTAAACTCACCTAAGTATAAAGTTGCTTAGTTTGGGCGCTAGACGGGGCTGAAAAGACAATTTTTAAATCGTTTTTCTGGATTAATTCAAAACTGCTCATACTATCGAAATTTGGTACGTTGGCATAGCTTTATGGGGCAAAAAAAATCCATGTCACAATTCTGATTAGTATCAGTCCCTGGGCGTAGACCCTGGGTTTTTTACTAATTGCTTGTTTCAGATTTCTGTGCCAATGGAACATAAGGGGTTTGGGCACAAAATTCAGATGAACCAACTCATTTGCTACAAAAAAGGTACTCTTGATAAGACTCGATTCCTCTGACGGTTTTCGACAAATTTGCATTTTACTACTTAATACGTAGCAGTTTTTACAAAAAAAAGAAAAAAATAACTAAATCATAAACAGAAATAAATAGAAATATAAAAATTGCTCAAAATATCTACCATTTTCATCAATACCAAGATTTATACGTCGAAGAAAATTAAACACACTCTTTGCAGAACTTGTTCATTGCCCTTGAGAATATTTATTGCATCTTGAATACGTTGCCATCGTTGTTCTGCGTTATCTGGCGTTGTCCTGTAAACCACTGTCTTAAGATGCCCCCATAAGAAATAATCCAATGGAACATAAGGGGTTTGGGCACAAAATTCAGATGAACCAACTCATTTGCTACAAAAAAGGTACTCTTGATAAGACTCGATTCCTCTGACGGTTTTCGACAAATTTGCATTTTACTACTTAATACGTAGCAGTTTTTACAAAAAAAAGAAAAAAATAACTAAATCATAAACAGAAATAAATAGAAATATAAAAATTGCTCAAAATATCTACCATTTTCATCAATACCAAGATTTATACGTCGAAGAAAATTAAACACACTCTTTGCAGAACTTGTTCATTGCCCTTGAGAATATTTATTGCATCTTGAATACGTTGCCATCGTTGTTCTGCGTTATCTGGCGTTGTCCTGTAAACCACTGTCTTAAGATGCCCCCATAAGAAATAATCCAATGGATTTAAGTGCGGAGATCGTGGTGGCCAATTTACAAGGACTTTACCCCTACCAATCCATTTATTTGTGTACTGCTGATTAAAAAAGTTTCTAACATTTAATGCAAAATCTGTTGGAGCTTCATCGTGCATAAACCACATATCTCTCCGAAGTTGTAAAGGTAAATCTTCTAGCAAACCTGGTAGCGTATTTTGTAGATGTTGCAAATAAATTTCCCCGGTTAATCTTTGTGGAATAATAACAGGACCAACAATACAATTACCAATTATTTCAGCCCACACATTATTTCTAAACTCATTTTGAAAATGTTTTACCTTGACAGCATGTGGATTTTCATCCGCATAAACATTACACAGTTCATTATAAAAATGTGTAATCCCTCTTCTTGTGAAACATGCTTCATCGGTAAACAAAATATTGTTGGGAAAGTTGGAATTCTCTTCTCTCTGCCTATGAACAAGCCGACTAAAAACCAGGTGCATTTCAGGATCATTAGGTAGAAGATTGAACTTATATTTATAATTTTGCAGGTATTGATATGTTGTTATGTAAATGCACCCTTCAGTACAAGTCAATATTTATTTTATTATTATATATTCCCCCATCCATTCCTACCGATGAGTTCGAGTTGTTTTTTGAGAGCTTAGAACAGTTAGATTGTTTACAAACAAACAATGTACTAATATTAGGCGATTTTAATGTACCGCATTTTGTAAATTTGAATAATAATGATGCAAAAACATTTTGTTTGTCGCGATTTATTAATTTTGTTAATCTACAACAATTTAATACTGTACTTAATAGCACAAATAAATTATTGGATTTGGTTTTTAGCAATGTAAACTGTGTGGTTGCTAGGGATGTGGAACCGCTGGTTCCTGAAGATGTATATCATCCTGCTCTGATAATCACTTTTAACAATATGGGTATGAGGGAGCGTGATATTTTGCCAAATAATTTAGAAAAATCTTACAATTTTAGAAAAGCCGACTTCCCCGCTTTGTATAATGCTATTTTGTATACAAACTGGGATTTCTTGGAAGAATTTCATGAAGTAGATTTGGCTCTTGAAGGTTTTTATAATAAATTATATAACATTTTTGATACTTATGTTCCTGTATTTAAAAAATTTAGTAGAAGATTTCCATGCTGGTATACATCTGATATCATAAAGAATATTAAATTAAAAGCCAGAATGCATACCAAATATAAAAAAACAAAAAATAATAACGTGCTTGTGGAGTTTAGACGTTTGAGATCATTGATTAAGAATCAAACTAAAATAGCTTATAACCAATATATAACGAACATACAGGCCTCGATTGTCAATGATTCGCATGGCTTCTGGCGCTATATTGGTTCAAAAAATAGATCTTCCAGGATCCCAGGAAGTATGTGTCTTGAGGATAGAGGTTTCGATGAGCCACAGGAGATTGTTAATGCTTTTGGCAATTTTTTTAGTAATGTATATACTCAGGGTGGAAACGATCTTGACCAGACTAATGTCACCAATACCTTTAACGAACATATTTCTATTCTTCAGCCTATAAATGAACAGGACATTATTAGCGTATCTAGACGGCTTAAAAATAAAATGACATCTGGTCCAGATTGTGTCCCGTCTTTTATAGTAAAGGACTGTATAGGTTCGCTTGCAGGTCCACTGAAATATATTTATAACCTAAGCATTGCAACTTCGACTGTTCCTAAATTATGGAAGCAAGCTAAAGTCTGTCCCATTTTTAAGAGTGGTGAAAGGAACCAAATTGAGAATTATCGTCCAGTTTCCATACTTTGCAATTTTTCGAAGATCCTTGAAATGATTCTGTATGGGCGAATTTACCTGCCACTTCATACAAACATTGCACTGGAACAACATGGTTTTGTGGGCAACAGGTCAACTGTATCTAATTTGGCATGTTTAACTCAGTTAGTGTCTCGAGTACTTGATAATCAGGGACAGGTGGATGTAGCCTATACAGATTTTTCCAAGGCTTTTGATAGAATAGATCATGCAGTTTTATTAAACAAGCTGGAGGGGTTTGGTTTTGGGGCATCATCTTTGGCTTTCTTTCAATCATATTTGCGAGATCGAAAGCAGTTTGTTTTTTATAATGGATTTAAGTCAAATGAATATACTGCATCATCAGGCGTTCCGCAAGGTTCTAATCTGGGACCACTCTTATTTTTACTTTTTATTAATGATTTGAGTGAAATTATAAATTGTGATAAACTATTCTTCGCCGATGATTTAAAAATATTTATGTCAATTGAATCTGTAAATGATTGCTTACTGCTGCAGAATCAGTTAGAATTGATCCAAGGATGGTGTGACGGAAACAAACTTCACCTCAATGCAACTAAATGTAAAATTATGACTTTCACACGCAAGCAACAACCATTGATGTATCCCTATTCTATATTAGGAGAAGTTCTAGAGCGTCCATGTTGCTTGAAGGATCTGGGAGTTATTTTTGATCCCAAATTAACATTTATTTCTCACATTAACGACATGATTTTGAGGGCGGGGAGGGCACTTGGCTTCATCGTGCGCAACTGTAAGAATTTTAACGACCCTAGAGTTTTTAATAGTTTATTTTTTTCTTTTGTACGTTCAAAATTGGAGTATGCTTCGCTAATTTGGAACCCTTATTATATGTGTCATGTACAAAACATAGAAAGGATTCAAAAACGATTTTTAAAATATTTAACTTTCAAGATAGAAGGTATTTATCCTGAACGAGGAACCGATTACAACATCTTATTAGAAAGATATAACTATGACAGTTTAGAGAAAAGACGGGTATATTCCTCTCTAGTTTTCTTATATAAGTTGCTGCATGGTGATGTTGACTGTCCGGATCTACTGAGTCAAATTAATTTCTCTGTTCCGAGAATCAACGGTAGACAAAGTCTAACATTTCTATGTGAAAGAGCAAGAACAAATGTAATGCTCAAATCACCAATTAATTTCATGTGCTCTAATTATAATAAAATCTGCCGAGATTGTGATATTTTTGTTTGTAATCTGCATAAATTGAGGACAGCGGCGGAAAGTATTTAGATATATTGTTATTTATTTATTATTTTTTATTTTCTTATTTTTTTTAAGTGTCTAAATCTGTTTTCTTTGGGTCTCTTATTTTACGCTATATAAAGTAATGTGGTGATGGCAAAGATTTATAAATTTATATGCATATTTTATGTTCTATCTATAGTATAATATGTTAATAAATACATTTTTTTTTTCTCTGTATATTGCTCTGTAAATGGGTACCTACTTGTTGGGCAATAAAGCTATTATTTATTTATTTATTTATTTATTTATTTATTTATTTATTTATTTATTTAAACTGGCTTGAACTGACTTGAACTGGCATCTTATGGTATGGATATGGCAACTGTTCTTGAAGTACTTCATGAACAATATCTTTGGACATTCCTATTTCCCTACCACGTTCTAAAATGTCTTCCTCGACATCAGGAACCCTTACAAAACGCTGTATTCCATTATCAATGGCTTAAGGAGTAAATTGGCCGTTTTCCCGTAGGCGTCTTTCAACAGCAGCAAACGTCGGGTTGCTTGGTATACGACGATTTGGAAACCTTTCGTAGACTCTCACACATTCTCGACCATTTCCTTCTCAATACCCAAATACCAATATCATATAGGTATATTCTGCATTAGTGTATTGCACGGCCATTATAATTCACGACAATTAAAGTTTTCTAATAATTAATGCAAGCAGATAAAATGATTGAACGTTAGCAACAATATTAAATGTTACAAACTTGACAATAATCTTATGCTGTTAGATGAAACTAACAATAACCAACAATAAAAATCGTTTGTGAGGTGTAAGGTTGTAGTACATACTTGAAAAATACCGCGCGAAGAAGAATCAGATGATAAGAAAATTGTTCAAGAGGTTTTTTGTAGTAAATAAGTTGGTTTAATCAAAATTTTAAACTTAAACCTCTTATTGGCGTAGAAATTAAAAACAGAAAAATTCTATAAAACCCAAGTACTACGTGGTAAAAACTACTACGTGAAGTAAAACAATGCAAATTTCTCGAAATCCGTCAGAGGAATCGAGTCTTATCAAGAGTACCTTTTGTGTAGCAAGTGAGTTGGTTCATCTGAATTTTGTGCCCAAACCCCTCTTGTTCCATTGGCATAGAAATCTGAAACAAGCAATTAGTAAAAAACACAGGTTCTACGCCCATGGACTGATATTAATCAGAATTGTGACATGGGTTTTTTTGCCCCATAAAGCTATGCCAACGTACTAAATTTCAGCAAAATAGTATGAGCAGTTTTTTAACTAATCCAAAAAACTATTTAAAAAATGTCACTTCAGCGCCGTCTAGCGCCCAAACTAAGCAACTTTATACTAAGGTAAGTTTACTTAAAGCGGCTAATTTTGGTGTGAAGAATATGTGGTAGGTTTTTGTAAGGACCTTTTACAGACACCCTGTATATCGTACTGCTCTAAACAGCTGACTTTTAAAAGCTCAAGGTTCAATGCACAGAAAGCAAGTAAATTTGAGGTTAACTAAAACAGATTGCAGAGTGGATTTCCACGACCTGAGCACGTTTTGGATGTGCTTTACTAGTAGCAAGACAGCACTGACAAATAAAGAACCTGATGTGAGGCTCGCCAAATTCCATTCCACTGGCACTGCTACTGAACAGACTGGCTCGAGTTAGCCTCTAGGTATCGCCAGGCCCTCAAGGACTCTTAGACGGATGAAGGGGCACTAAACTCGGGGAGTCAGCAAAATGACCGCAGGCATCAGCGGTATGCTACAAACAGCAGAGTTGAATGCAGGATCATGCAGGCAGGAAAGCAGAACAGAAGAGGCGAAGAACACGAAAAGTAGGATAAAACAAAGGCCTGAGGTGGTAGTTGGCTTTTTTCGTAAAAAATAAATTGAAAATTTTATTAAAACAGCAATATAGCTTTCGTCGCTGAATATACTTGGCCACCGATAAAATGTTGGGTTCCCAGATTCCTCACTAATGGCGAAAATAGCGCCAATGGTCCAAATCGCACCACTGCAGGAACCAAAATGAACCAAGGAAAAGGTTCTTCTCCTTCCAAAAAGGCGGGTAAGTTCGACAGTCAGAATTTTAGGGAATTTTAGCTGCCAAGGCTTTGACATATGACACAGTAATAACAACAATAAAGTAAGGACAGTTAATTAATAATTTTTAATTAGGAAATCGTGAGAAGAATTAGCTGTACCACGGCTACATCTGTCAGTTCTGCTCTTGGTTACCGTTCAAGAAATACCTTCGTCTATCTACTACCCATGTAGCCGATCTTCCTTTTTAACGATGTCGTCTGTACTAGTTTGTGTACGATTTTTTCCATTTCTTACGAGATCTCTCATGATCACACTACTTAAACCTAAAATTAAAGTTAAAACACTGAAAATCATGAGTCAAAATGAGAAACGACGTCCAATACTGCTTGTAGTTTAAAATTACCAAACGACATTTAAAATTTCCAATCAATTTCCTTTTGTCAACGTTTTCTTAATTTAATATTTATTTTAATCATTAATACCGAACAAGTTTTATTACAGTTATTACAGAGACCATTTAAATTACTCGAATGAACTTTTTGACAAATTAAAAACAGAAGTTGGCGTTCAGAAATGAACTTTAAAGAAGTTTTAATAAAACTTTAGAAAGATAATAATCACCTAAGCGAAATCCGGTTCTATATTACTGTTTCTTGAAGTCCTAATTTAAAAAGTTCGGTGTATAAACTTTGTTGCAATTCTACCAGCAGCTTTTGTTTAAAATTTACTTTTGTTTTATGGCTGCAATCACAAATTAAAAGGGGGTAAATTTTACGTTTTATAAAGAACTACGAAAAATTATTAATAATAAGTTTCTACAGGCTATGATAATAAATCAATGTTTTCAAGATTTTTTTTAGAGGAACTCGACAAGCTTTTATGGATAAATCCCTGCATATACTATTATTGAACAAAATGGCATTCTTTGCTAATTCATATAAAATATCTCAATCCAATTTCGAGATATTTGCATTCTTATATCTTATTGCTGCCTACATTTGCCAAAATAAGATAATTAAAAATGATTTGCTTTTAATAAAACCCTAATTATATCACTCTGTACACGGTGGGTATATTAAATTTATATTTTAGGAAATTCTGTGGTCGCCACTTAAAAATTCACAAGTCGGATTTTGATACTCCAAAGAAACCAAAGTTTAACAGTATAAGTGTTGTGGGAAATCGGATAGTTGTTGCAATTTTAAAATTGCCACTTGACTTTGTAGGAAATGTTAGACTTACCTATGATTCTTACAGTCATATTTGCACAAAGTGCATTTTTTGTAGTTGTTTTGTTCAAAAACTTGGTTATTAAATTGTGTCATCCTTGTTTACAGAAAATTAGTCGAAATATGTGGGGTTAGAAGTAGTGCGTTCGCCTTTCTGTTACTTTTAAATTCATTTATTTTCTATTAGTTACAATGCTACCCTTAGTTCTAAACTAACCTAGTTTCCTATATATGCTCATTTAGACTATTTACAGATTTTTTGTTGGATAATTGCCCAAGACGCTGCAAGTAGGTTGACCACGTATTTCCGTTTATGGCTCCCGTCAAGTAGCAGAACACCCATTTTTACTTTTGGCAATTTTATGTATCAGCAGAGTTGTTTGGAATTATTTTCTTTATTCCATTATTTAATTTAGGTTCTGGTAAAAGCCCACTCTCTTATCGTTCTGATCGTTTGTAGTGTATCTCTGTTCTCTTCTTTTTTGTTGGGGTTAGGTTAAGTTGGCAAAATATTGTGTCGACTGATCGTTGAAGGAGAAGGGGTTTCTTCGGAGTTCTCGGGGCCTTTAATTTTACTTTTTTAAAATCCTTCAGACAAGAAGGTCAAGCCAGCCGCCGTTAGGCCATTTTTTTGTCAAAACGCCACTAGGTCTCACCCCCTTTTAGAGCTATATTTTATTCCTTTTTTGGGTTGTTGTTCTTGTTGGGATTCAGTGGGTAATTTTCTTTTCTATTATTTTTAGGGGTTTTGTTAGTTTAATTCAGGCTAATTTTTTAACAATTTAACACTGATTATATACCAAGCATAAACCCTACCTTTTGGTCAAGTATCTTTTATTTAATAAAAACTTTATTATTTGTATGGGAAAACTTTGGTTTTATTTATTGTGTAGCTTTCCAATAAGTACTAACATTCGGTATATTTTTCCTGGTTTGGACTTCTGTCAAACCAGGTAGCGCCCAAGGCGAGCCAACGACGAAGGCAAGGACTAAGTATAACGGACCACAACCTAGTGCCTCCACATTAAGAGCTACCGTCAGCACATAGCGACAACCTACTGTCCATGACAAAAGGTAGCCAGTGTCATATAGTGTCAACTTTATTTTGTTTAAGTGTTATTTTATTATACAGGGTGGTCAAACGAAACTCGCGTGGAATATTATAACATGAAAACTAAACAACCTGTCAAAATATCTATGTGTATTATGCTCGTGGTGGTTTAAACGCATGTTTTAAAAATATTTCCATCTCACAGGGTGGCCCAAAAAGTTTTTTGGGTATAAAATGCTTTTTTGTTATCGTGATCGGGGATTGTATCGGAGATTATTTCTTCCTAAGTTGAGGTAGTTTATGAAGCAGAAAAAGAAGGCGGAGGAAATATTGTAATTCTTAAAAATTTCAAAATCCAATTTCTATGGTTGCAGTTGAGGTAGCGAACCTCTAGGTATTTTGTATGTTTTGTTTGGTGTTATGATTGATTGACATGATTGTAACTAGTTAATCTGGTTTGAATGATAAATGTAAGTTGCGTCATTGTCTCCAACCTGTTTGGATGAGGGTTAAAACACATTAGGCGGTTCTCGCCGAATCGGCCACCGCCTCGACAGATGCGGCAATGTAACTAAATACAGTTGTTCACACCACGACGCGCGGTGAAAAAGCGGCATCCAGCACCGCGCGTACCCTCGTTCGTCCGATGCACCGCCGCGGTTTTATTACCTTGAGCGGCACACTTTAATTCGTTTTCATGTAGCTGTTCACACTTGTCACTATCACGTTGTTTTAAAGGCGTTGCATCGAAGCCAAATTTCGCGGTTTTAAAAATATTGTAGCATTCATTCATTATAAATTTTTCTAAAATGGATTCCATCGTTGATAATGAACTTTTAATTAATTTAATTCAACAACGACCAGCCATATGGGATATGAGAAGCAATGATTACGCGGACAGAAATAAAAGAAGAAGTAGTTGGGAAGAAGTCGTTATTTTATTTGCTAAGGATGATGCTACGGAAGAGGAGAAAAAAAATCTTGGTAAGTTATTTAATGTATAATACTAAAATTTATAATACGTTCACAGGTTATTTGCGTAAAAATTAAGTTTTATAACTTTCTTGAAGAGTCTATATTTGTTGTCCGTTTCAATCAACAACCGACTTTTTGGTGTCGTGATATGTTGTGTAAGCTCTGCGAATTGTATATAAAATAAATGTGTTTATATATTTTCATTTTGCCAAGCCAGGGGGGCAATATTAACAAAATAATGTGCGAACTTTTCTCTGGCACTTAAAGCTTGTGGATTTCCTCTGCTTGTTGCATCTTTTCGTACATTTTCTATATCGCAAGTTGATCTCAGATCTTCATCGGAAAATCGATCTCTTTGTCTTACGAAGTTATGAAGTACACAAACTGCTTTTATTATTTCTACTGCTAAATCAATATCGACATTTAATGGCCTGTGAAGTATTCACCATTTGTTAGCTAATAATCCAAAACAGCATTCAATATATCTTCGGGCCCTCGACAATCTGTAGTTGAAAATTTTTTTTTCATAAGATAAATTTTTACCGCCATATGGTCGTAGTAAATTTTCTGAAAGTCCGAAAGCTTCATCTCCAGCTATGACGTACGGATATTTTGTCGTTGCAACTCCAATTGGTGTTGGTGTCGGAATATTTAGTGAATTATTAATCAGCTGTTCATATAGCTTTAAATTTTTAAAAATTCCGGAATCACTTGATTTTCCATACGATCCAACGTCAACAAATGTAAACAAATAGTTGCTATCACACATAGCAAATAGTACTGTCGAAAAGTAGTTCTTATAGTTAAAATACATTGAACCACTATTGGAAGGACAAATAATTCTGATATGTTTGCCGTCAATGGCACCTATGCGTGGAAAATCAGCTTTTTTTGCGAATTCTTCAGCAATTTCGATCCATCTTTTGCCAGAAAATTCAGGTATTACAAGAGATGCCACACGAGTCCAAATTGCTGCGCAAACATCATTATAAATTCCGCTAGCAGTTGATTTACCTATGCGGAATGTGTAATGCAAGTCGGCGAAAGAGTACCCAGTAGCCAGATATCTGGAAGAATAAAAGAGCATATTTAATTCAATTGGCATACGAATGACAATAAGATGTGTTTCACTTTTTTTTTTGTTACAGGAACTTTACTCCAAAAAAAATGGAAAAATCTGAGGGATCGGTATTCGAGAGAGACCAAGGAAAGGAAAGGCAAATCAGGACAAGCAGTTAGAAAAAAATCACCATACACGTATGTCCAACAGCTGTCATTTCTTGAAGACACAATAAAAAATCGTCCTACGAGTGATTCCATTGGCAACAATGAAATAGAAGAACCAGAAGATCATCACAATAACTCTTCCACTCCATCGTCATTAAGTCAATCAGCTGAGACACCAAGTGAAAATATAGGGAAATAGAGAAAATTAAACCCAGTGGAAACAAGATTAATTCGGGCCCTAGAGAGTAAAGCTGCGCAACGTGACAAAAAAGACAAATTGGAGGAAGATGATGATAAGCTTTTCTTCTTATCCGTACTGCCGTCGTTAAAATTAATTCCTCCTCATGT
The DNA here is from genome assembly GCA_963920685.1 of Polydrusus tereticollis. Lineage (NCBI taxonomy): Eukaryota > Metazoa > Arthropoda > Insecta > Coleoptera > Curculionidae > Polydrusus > Polydrusus tereticollis. The sequence goes on from OY987331.1 coordinate 36,648,087, forward strand.
AAAATTAAGCGCTAGAATGGATATCTTACAGTGCATTAATAAATATATTGTTCATTCTACAATTCCCATACATTCTTCAAATGTATCGAATCACCAATTTGCTCCAACCACAAGTTATCATCCAGCTCAATCTCATATACAACATTGTTACCTCTTTTGACTAAGCAGTCCACAACTTATGAAGCGAACCTCGAATCACAGCTTCAGCCACGTATACAACCAACCACAAGGCAACCTCATTTTTTTATTGAACATGAACAACACGAGATTAGATATCAACAGTCACCAGAAACCCAACCACAAAGCGGAACATCCACTCCTCTTGTATCACCAGGAGAATCAATACAGAGCTATATTACAAATTTTTCTAATGATGATTCTCAATTGAGCCTATTTTAATAACCTACTTGTATGACAACATAATGTGTTTATAATTTAAAATTTTTCTTCCGGCAGAATACTGTTTCTCAGCCGCGTATTCTTCTTTAACAAGTCATTTTCCAAAATGTGTAGCAATTCGTAAAATGATGTTTTCGACATTCTCATGAAATTAAAAAATTTTGCATCATCATTTTTTATCTCCTGAAATATAGTACGAAATAAACTTTTTGTCTGACGTTCTTTCACAATTGGATGTTCCCACATACGCCTTTTTTTTTTATTGACAATATAATAAGCCTAATATAATTAATTCTTCTTCGGAGTCTGACGAATCCATTTTGCTAGAAGAAACTTCACTACTGACAACGCTGTTCTGGAAACACTACGCCGACTGGTTTACACAGCTAGGTGTGTGTTATTACAGGCGGTGGCCGATTCGGCGGCCGACTCGGCGAGAACCGCCTAATGTGTTTTTACCCTAAGGGTGTTCTGTCGTGCTTAAGAAAAAATTCAGAGGACCTTAGACGTCAACTTTTTTAAGGTTGGAAGAGGGAAAGCTTACTATGTCAGCGAGGTTTTTCGAATTAATGTGTAGAACAGTTCTAGCTTAAATATAGGAGAGTTTCGACTGCCAAGCCTAGAAAATTAATCTCAGCCTTTTATTTGCTCAATGACAGGAAAAAAATCTGAGTATGCAAACTGTTTTTAATAAATACTTTGGGAATAACAGAGAGAACTTCACAAATGGTTATTCAGTCGAACATCAGAAGCAATGATATTGCACCTGAAGACAAATGAGGAAAACATAACAAACACAAAAGAACTAATAAGAAAATAATATGATATATAAATATGTATACAGTGTGTCCACGGATTGACTATCGAAGAGGAAAAACTTTTTTATTTGTGGGTTCATGAAAAAAAGTTATTTTCCATAAAAACTCCTGCTTATTCTCAAACGATCAAAAAGCATATTATTTTTACAAATTTATATACCAGGTGTTCGGAATTTAGAAAAATATGAAAAAAGCTAGGAACAAAGTACCCTTATGTGTAAAGATTGGATAAAAAGTAATTAGTAAAAGTTGTTGTGGTTAAAAACCTACGTCTCATTACCAAGTTTTGACTTATTAGCTAAATGTACAGAGACCGGCAAAAAGTTCCAACTCATAAAATATGATTTGATTTAAATTAACGCATTTTGCAAATTAGTTAATCTTTAGAAGGTATTATTCTGTAAAATTTTTATAGTATACGTTTCGATGACAATGGACGATTGTCATCGCGGAGCGACGTATATTTAACAAATTAAAAATGTTGTCAATGTCATATTGCTCAATTTATGACAGTGAAAAAAATGCTAACGTTAGAACAAAAAGTATTTATTGTCCAATGTTATGGTTTAGGAGAAAATATCTCATACTCGTATGTAACAAGAATGTTTAATGAGAAATGGCCAAATCTTACCGTTAACCGAATATCAGTTAAATCTATTGTTTCAAAATTTAGAAGAACAGGAAGCGTTTTAAAAATTAAAAAGAAGAAAACTCCTATCAATGAAGAAGAAAATGTCGGGACAACTATTGCGCTGGATTTCGTTCGGCATTTTCCCAAAACATCGTTAAGGATCAGAGCATCCCAAATTGGAAACATTAGTAAATCATATTTGCAAATAATTTTTAAAGCTAATAAAGTCAGGCCATATAAACCTAAATTTGTTCATACTCTAGAAGCAAATGATGATGCAAAAATACTTGATTTTTGTTTATGAGTTGGTCAGAAATATTTACAAAATAGAGACTTTTTTCATAATATTATTTTTTCCGATGAAGCTACTTTCTCAACTAATGGAGTGGTTAGTTCCCAAAATCTACGTTACTGGTCAACTGAGAATCCCCATTTTCGAATTCATTGCAGAAGACAGTAGTACTCCAAGAAAGTTAACGTTTGGTGTGCAGTTACGTACAACGGAATAATTGGACCGTACTTCTTTGAAGCAAATATGAATCAGCATAGTTACTTAGAAATGCTAAATAATTTTTTTTTTCATTATTTAAATAATATGCCACTTATTGACAGGCGAACTGAATATTTTTAACAAGATGGTCATCCTGCGCATTCCACTGTTATTGTGCGGGAATGGTTGAATCGACAGTTTCCGGAGCGCTGGATTGGGAGATATGGACCAATCCCTTGGCCGCCAAGAAGTCCCGACCTTAGAAAAATGGATTTTTACTTGTGGGGCTACCTTACACAGAAAGTGTATGCATCTCAATTGGAAGCTGATCTTGATCATTTAAAAATTAGAATTAGAGAAGCGATTTAAGCTATCCCATTGCAAGAGATACGAAACGCATATAAAGCATTTATTAAGAAAGCCCAACGATGCGAGGAGGTTGGTAGAGAAACCTTTGAATAGTTTTTTTTTGCTGATAACCTGCCTTTTTCCACTTTAATATTATGAATAGTGCACGGTCTTATTATAAAACGTATTGATTTTTTAATAATATGGTTAGTAGTTACTTAGCCGTTTTCGACAATTCCTCGTATAAAGATAAAGATTTTACAGAATAATACCTTCTAAAGACTAACTAATTTGCAAAATGCGTTAATTTAAATCAAATCATATTTTATGAGTTAGACCTTTTTGCCGGTCTCTCTACATTTATCTAATAAGTAAAAACTTGGTAATGAGACGTAGGTTGGCAACCACAACAACTTTTACTAATTACTTTTTATCCTATCTTTACAAATAAGGGTATTTTGTTCTTAGCTTTTTTTATATTTTTCTAAATTCTGAACAGCCGGTATATAAATTTGAAAAAATAATATGCTTTTTGGTCGTTTGAGAACAAGCAGGAGTTTTTATGAAAAATAACTTTTTTCATAAACCCACAAATAAAAAGGTTTTTCCTCTTCGATAGTCAATCCGTGGACACACTGTATATATTAGGGTGGGTCAAATAACCGAAATTTCAGATATGTTTTCCTAATAGCAAAATTATGTTGTCTTTAAGTGATGTTATGACATCCACGAAATATTTTTGAATCTAATTGTTACTTACAGGGTGCGCCTTATGATTGATTTTTTTAAAATCCTATTAAAAAAATCATATCATAATGTTTTACGGAAAATTACTATTTTTAATAATATTAACATTAATAACTCATTTTTATCCCTAAAACAAGTTAAGCACACAAATAGCGTTTATACCGTACAATATCGCACTTGTTTCAGGGGGGAGGGAGCGTGTGTTGTTGCAGTGACAAGTCTCTCACAGGTATTCTCCCGTTAGTCGCGACCTCGCACTTGACGATATAGGTTGGTTCTTTGTGGTTCTTTGTGGTTATTTGTTCAATTTTATAATATTTCGTCATAAGCGTAACACGAAAAGCTTTCAAGTGTGTGCTATCTTTGGAAATAGTTGTGAATTAAAAACAAATGTTTTGCCAACTCAAGAAGATGTAATAAAGTTTTGTGAGTGGACAAGACAGCAATTAAAAATCGAAAAAAATGGTAAAGACCCGTCATTTTTGGATGTTGCTACAATTATTACATCAAGATTAGAAGAAATCTGGGTTTTGGCTTCGATTCCGGTCGTGTCGCATACAAGAATAATTCAACTTATAAAATGCACTCGTGAGAAATGTAAAAAAATTAACAAATCTCACAGTAAACCATGTTTTGCTGATAAGGTAAAGGAATTTCAGATACAAAGTCGAAAACTATTTGATATTTCGTATTGCAAGTGCCCGGAGTTTGATTGTTGCCTTTCTGAAAGATCAACGATCCAGTCGAAAAATGATTATAGGTGGTATTGCCAAAGAAGTAAGTAAGAAGCTAGAAACACGGTTAACTAGACAAGACAGAAGCGAAAGAAAACAAAAATCACCAATTCCCAGTACCAGTAAACAAATCATTGAATTAATATCGAGCTCTGAGAGCGACTCTGAAGACGAGGAGGTCCAGAAGGAGGCAGTTTATCAAGACAGGTCAAAGCACAGAAAAAGGGACGAAATAGACTATTCTTCTTTGTCCATGACCTGTGATAGGTTTGGTGTTTCAGACAGAGCTGGAGCTGCAATTGTCTCAAGTGTAATGCAAGGAATAAAACCTGGAATAATAGTCGATAAAAGCAAAATCAAAAGAGAAAGGTTTGAAGCGCGGACAAAGATTGAAGCACAAACCAAAATAGCTGAAGTGCAGGCTTTATATTTTGACGGACGAAAAGACAAGACAGCCAAGAGAACAAGAAAAGGCAGCAAGTATTACAATGAAATAGTCGTTGAAGAACATATATCTTTAATAAGAGAGCCAGAATCTCAGTATTTGGGCTACACTGTGCCAGATTGTGGGACTGCCAAAGGCATTAAAAGGTCAATTATAAGTTTTTTTCTTGAAAAAGGTTTATCCACATGAGATCTTTGTGCGATTGGATGCGATGGGACAAACACAAACACAGGAAAATATGGTGGAGTGATTAGATTACTTGAAATATATTTACAAAGGCCACTTCAGTGGATAATATGTCTTCTACATATGAATGAATTGCCTCTTCGCCATTTATTCCAATATCTTGACGGAACTACATCAGTACCGAAAACATTCTCGGGCCCTATAGGAAAATTACTCGAGACTTGTGAGAAAAGACCAATTGTGTCATACAAAAAAATAGCTTCAAAAATACCCGATATAAATATAACAGACTTAAGTACCGATCAACCCTATCTGTATAAAATTTGTTGTGCTGTCAACTCAGGAACATTTTCAGAAGATTTAGTAAATAAATCACCGGGAAAACTTTCACATGCCAGGTGGATAACACGAGCGTTTATACGTTTCAACCGAGAATCCTACTGACACTCTGGTAAATTTGGCAACTTACGTCATGAAAGTTTACGCACCAATGTGGTTTAGAGTAAAACTACATCCTTCATGTAAAGATGGAGCTCGACACCTATACCAGTTAATTGAAGACTCACGCTACCTGTCAGATGATCTAATAAAAATTGTTGACCCAGTGATTTAGCGTAACAGCTACTTCGCTCACCCCGAAAATATTTTACTAGCAATGCTAACCGATGGCGAGAAAAAAATTCGAGAACTCGGAGCTCGACGTATTTTAAAAGCACGTAATAATATGGCTAAAACTAATGTTATTCGACCGACCATCACCATCACCTACCAAAGTTAAATTTTATGGCACAATGCTATTACGACCTGATCGATTATGTTGTCTTTAAGTGATGTTATGACATCCACGAAATATTTTTGAATCTAATTGTTACTTACAGGGTGCGCCTTATGATTGATTTTTTTAAAATCCTATTAAAAAAATCATATCATAATGTTTTACGGAAAATTACTATTTTTAATAATATTAACATTAATAACTCATTTTTATCCCTAAAACAAGTTAAGCACACAAATAGCGTTTATACCGTACAATATCGCACTTGTTTCAGGGGGGAGGGAGCGTGTGTTGTTGCAGTGACAAGTCTCTCACAGGTATTCTCCCGTTAGTCGCGACCTCGCACTTGACGATATAGGTTGGTTCTTTGTGGTTATTTGTTCAATTTTATAATATTTCGTCATAAGCGTAACACGAAAAGCTTTCAAGTGTGTGCTATCTTTGGAAATAGTTGTGAATTAAAAACAAATGTTTTGCCAACTCAAGAAGATGTAATAAAGTTTTGTGAGTGGACAAGACAGCAATTAAAAATCGAAAAAAATGGTAAAGACCCGTCATTTTCGGATGTTGCTACAATTATTACATCAAGATTAGAAGAAATCTGGGTTTTGGCTTCGATTCCGGTCGTGTCGCATACAAGAATAATTCAACTTATAAAATGCACTCGTGAGAAATGTAAAAAAATTAACAAATCTCACAGTAAACCATGTTTTGCTGATAAGGTAAAGGAATTTCAGATACAAAGTCGAAAACTATTTGATATTTCGTATTGCAAGTGCCCGGAGTTTGATTGTTGCCTTTCTGAAAGATCAACGATCCAGTCGAAAAATGATTATAGGTGGTATTGCCAAAGAAGTAAGTAAGAAGCTAGAAACACGGTTAACTAGACAAGACAGAAGCGAAAGAAAACAAAAATCACCAATTCCCAGTACCAGTAAACAAATCATTGAATTAATATCGAGCTCTGAGAGCGACTCTGAAGACGAGGAGGTCCAGAAGGAGGCAGTTTATCAAGACAGGTCAAAGCACAGAAAAAGGGACGAAATAGACTATTCTTCTTTGTCCATGTCCTGTGATAGGTTTGGTGTTTCAGACAGAGCTGGAGCTGCAATTGTCTCAAGTGTAATGCAAGGAATAAAACCTGGAATAATAGTCGATAAAAGCAAAATCAAAAGAGAAAGGTTTGAAGCGCGGACAAAGATTGAAGCACAAACCAAAATAGCTGAAGTGCAGGCTTTATATTTTGACGGACGAAAAGACAAGACAGCCAAGAGAACAAGAAAAGGCAGCAAGTATTACAATGAAATAGTCGTTGAAGAACATATATCTTTAATAAGAGAGCCAGAATCTCAGTATTTGGGCTACACTGTGCCAGATTGTGGGACTGCCAAAGGCATTAAAAGGTCAATTATAAGTTTTTTTCTTGAAAAAGGTTTATCCACATGAGATCTTTGTGCGATTGGATGCGATGGGACAAACACAAACACAGGAAAATATGGTGGAGTGATTAGATTACTTGAAATATATTTACAAAGGCCACTTCAGTGGATAATATGTCTTCTACATATGAATGAATTGCCTCTTCGCCATTTATTCCAATATCTTGACGGAACTACATCAGGACCGAAAACATTCTCGGGCCCTATAGGAAAATTACTCGAGACTTGTGAGAAAAGACCAATTGTGTCATACAAAAAAATAGCTTCAAAAATACCCGATATAAATATAACAGACTTAAGTACCGATCAACCCTATCTGTATAAAATTTGTTGTGCTGTCAACTCAGGAACATTTTCAGAAGATTTAGTAAATAAATCACCGGGAAAACTTTCACATGCCAGGTGGATAACACGAGCGTTTATACGTTTCAACCGAGAATCCTACTGACACTCTGGTAAATTTGGCAACTTACGTCATGAAAGTTTACGCACCAATGTGGTTTAGAGTAAAACTACATCCTTCATGTAAAGATGGAGCTCGACACCTAAACAAGTTAATTGAAGACTCACGCTACCTGTCAGATGATCTAATAAAAATTGTTGACCCAGTGATTTAGCGTAACAGCTACTTCGCTCACCCCGAAAATATTTTACTAGCAATGCTAACCGATGGCGAGAAAAAAATTCGAGAACTCGGAGCTCGACGTATTTTAAAAGCACGTAATAATATGGCTAAAACTAATGTTATTCGACCGACCATCACCATCACCTACCAAAGTTAAATTTTATGGCACAATGCTATTACGACCTGATCGATTGGCAAGAAAACTTGCATGTACCACCAATATTAACGACAATTTCAAACGAACAACTTAACCTAGCGATTGAGAATAAAGGAGCGGAAGAGTTTTTATTTTTGAGGCTACCTAGTCACACTCAGGCCGTTGAACGAGCCGTCAAAACCGTAACAGAGTCGTCAACAATATTGTATACTAAAAGGGCAAGAGAAGGTTCGATAAAATTAAAACTGGAATCTCGCAAGAAAATGCCTAAGTTCGATAGTAAGAAAGACTTCAATATTTAATTACTTGCACTCTTTGTTCTGTTTTATTCTTTTGTTAGCTATTAATAAACGATTTTTCATTCTAAAAACCCTGTTTTTTTAAAGATATTTATGTTTTATGACTACTAGTATATATTCAAGTTTTTCGTATTTTTCACAGATTCCTTTAAACTTCTAAGACAAGGCGCAACCTGAAGATGAGGTGCTATTTATTTCAAATTCTACAACTCTACTGTTTTTAGGTAAAGGCAATATAATTTTACTATTAGAAATTAAATGAGCAAGGTTTTTTTTTCTCCATAAAAAAATTACCCACCCTAGTATATATGTGAGAACTTTGTTCTCTAGCCGCTTGCTGAGACCCTTTAAAATAAGGATTAACTAAATTATGCTAAAATAGATATTCTCTCAGCTAAAAGAATAGAAAATCCAGCTATGTTAATACTATAAATGCGAGAGAAGTTTCCTTTATACACTCATTGACGCTCTACTTGCGTTCTATTAAACGTATATCTCAGTTAAATATAGAGAACAAGTGGACTTGGTTACTTTTTATCATAACCGATTCAATTTTAAGGTAAGCTATTACTTAAAATTGACTTATGACCTTTTAAGTGCCGACCACAGAATTAAAAGAACTGTTTTCCAAACAATAAATTTATTTGGACGCTACCTCACGCGCCCCAAAGTTGATGCCTTATTCAAAACATAATTTCAGTTAAATTCTCCTCGCAGACATTACAAAATCCCACATTCAGAAACACAACTTCATTCGCGAAACATAAATTTTAAATACGCCGTTTTGCCGAACAAAGGTAAAGCCGCGAAATAACATTTATTGTGTTTCTCATGATTAAAACAAATCCCCTGGCCTTCCTGTATCAGCTACACAATTAAAACTCCTGAGCAAAATTTCCTGCCTCCTTTATTATATTCTCTGACAATAATAATCAAAACAGCTCGTATTTTTACCTTCTTTTAGTATTTGAATGTGCCAAACAAATGACGTTTTTCGTTTACAACTGGATAATTATACCTACTCTGTATACATACCGGTAATCTGACTTGTGATACTATAGGTCATTATCCCAGGATTTTTTTTAGTATCGGTACTTTAAACAGATAAAGATCACGGTTGTTAAGAGGCCCCCAGCAACGCGCCAGTATAGCAAAAGTACTTTGGTTATTATAACGGCGTTTATACCGGGTGTTGCATCGTCGAGCGGGACATAGGAAATCCCATGTAATTTTAAATGGGGTCAATTATTGGCTTCCCTAATTATTTTAGAGAAAAATTCTATTTAGGTTTATTAAAGAGCACTAAAACCCACATTCAAAAGAATAACTTTAGATATTTTTGATGAGCCCGTTTACGGGTTATCGCCGATTTCTTTTTAACTATTTCTCCTTTTTATGGCCCCGTATTTGCGGGCACCAGTCAAGGTAAAAGATGACTGTCAAATAAAGTTGTCATTTTGAAATGTGTGCTTTATCGTTATAAAAACTCGTACATCGAAAATATTAAAGGTGTATTTATGAGTACAAATTAATCTGAATAAAACTAAAATAAAGTATCCAATTACAAGGTTAATTATGACATTTTACATGTTTCAATATTTTACTAATTAATTGTTAGCCAGGGTACTATGTGCCGGGCAGCCATCCATTTGGTACCAAACTTCCTGATTTTCCCTGGCGGCATCATGTAAAGTAGGTAAAATATGATCTTCAAGTAGTTCCAAAAAATATTCTGCATTTAAATTTCGTGTAAGAAATAATGGCCCGATAATATTTTCTCCGAAAATCCCAGCCCATACATTAACTTTTTGTGGATATTGCGTCCTTGTTTCCACAAACCTGTGTTGGTTTTCTTTGCTCCAATATCGATAATTTTGAACATTGGGTTCATTGTTTAAGGTAAATGTGCATTCGTCAGTGAAACGAATGAAATGTTTTTTAAAAATTCCCTATCCATGTTTGCTCTTTCCATCATACCAAAACAAAACTCCTGTCGTCGTATTTCGTCCCTATCTCTTAGCTCTTGGTGCTTTTCATATTTGTATGAATAATATTTATGTCATTTCAAAGCTCGTAACGCTGTGGTGTGATCTAATCCTATGTCATCCTCAAGTTTCCTTGTGCTGATCTTCCCATTATTTTCTTCCACGCACAATAAAACTTGCAAGTCCCTATCATTTCTTGCATCTCTTTGTTCCTGCATTTCTTCACATCTGCAGTTATTTATTACAGTGCCTTTTGTCTCAAATTTCTTGATAGTCCTTTCGACTGTAGATTTTGCAGGTATCGGTCTATTCGGATACAGAGCAGCAAACATGTCTGACACATTTTGATAACTATTTCCTTGATAATACCATTTAATCATCAATATTTTTTCTTCAGAAGTCTAATTCATGGCTAATATTTTCGATGTACGAGTTTTTATAACAATAAAGCACACATTTCCAAATGACAACTTTATTTGACAGTCATCTTTTACCTTGACTGGTGCCCGCAAATACGGGGCCATAAAAAGGAGAAATAGTTAAAAAGAAATCGGCGATAACCCGTAAACGGGCTCATCAAAAATATCTAAAGTTATTCTTTTGAATGTGGGGTTTAGTGCTCTTTAATAAACCTAAATAGAATTTTTCTCTAAAATAATTAGGGAAGCCAATAATTGACCCCATTTAAAATTACATGGGATTTCCTATGTCCCGCTCGACGATGCAACACCCGGTATAGCAAAACACGCCGCCGCGCCGCCTAAATCCAAGATGCAACCTTACTCATTTCAGATAGGGATGGGCAAAAAACTTCAATGTTTAAAAAAGATCAATGTTTAAAAAACATCAATGTTTAAAAAACATAAATGTTTAAAAAACATCAATGTTAAAAAACATCAATGTTTAAAAAAGATCAATGTTTAAAAAACATCAATGTTTAAAAAACATCAATGTTTAAAAAACATCGATGTTTTGTCTCCAATATCGATGTTTTTTTTCGATGTACCCATCCCTGCTCTCAAATATGTTCTAATCATTTTATTGTTTCACATTATGGTTGTCGTACAACCGCAAGTCTGTGGTTCTACGTCCTTGTGCGAAACCGTTCTTCATTTTAGGCTGTACTGGTTCTAATTTTGGTTATTCTGTGCTACATTTTCGTCATCTGTGTCAATCGGTCAAATTCTACTTTGCTCACTGGTCACAGTGGAAAAAAGTGAAAACTCTAATTCCATCTCTGAGTTTTCCACACTTACTTAGTAAGTTTACTTCGTAATTTTTCATAGATGATCGACATTTTTGTCACATAACCTGAAACTTTATGCAAATTCTTAGGATCAGAAGATAGAAAAACTTTATACAGGGTGTCAATTTGAAAGCTTCCCACCCTTACTATCTCTCTTGTAGTTAAAAATATGAAGAATCGGAAAGACACGTCAATTTCATTTATAAGGGGGACACTTTAAATGAATAGTTTTAGCCTTCTCGTCAACCCCCTAGAAGGGGTAAATTAATGTCACCCCGAGTGTCACCCTTAAAATCTTAAGTGGGAATGGGGGTCAAGTGGCACATCGTTTTAAAGGGCGTTCAATTCTCTTTTCAGTGGTGTCCTACTTTGTTGCTTTTTGTCCAGAGGTGTCCGAATAATCACGTTTCAAAGTAGCAGAAACAATTAAGCTTGCCTGCATTGAGATTTTGGTTTTCAGGTTAGTGTTTACACAAAAATTATTGCATTGGGTCTCCTTGTAGTACAAATGATAAGAAGATTAGGCGGCACCGTTAAAATCGTTGAATAACAGGAAGAAAATCTAGTTTAAACAATTGATTTCTTATTTATTGATTATTTTACTTCGAAAAAATTAACTTTTTATGGCGGAAGAGAAATTTCTACAATAAAACACATGGGATCTACTTACGCACTATCTTATAAGTTGGTCAAATTATTGTCCATTTTCCTGCAAACAATAATAAAGTCTGTTTTCGAACTCCTCCCTAACATTTCGGAAAACTTCACCGAGAATTGACCTGCATTCTGCTGAAATTCGCCTTTTAAGATCATCAATATCAGCAGGTTGTGTTTTTTAAACATTGGATTTAAGATGACCCCAAAGAAAGAAGTCTAAGGGTGTTAAATCCGGTGATCTTGGAGGCCATTCAATTGTTCTCCTGCCAATCCATCTATCCGGAAATCTCTCGTTTAACCACTGTCGGACCGGAAGAAAATAATGAGGTGGAGCAATGTCCTGCTGGAATGTTATCAAATCCTCCTGTAAAACTGAATTACCCTCTGCATCAATTTGAGTTTCTAGCTCATGGGTGATAAGAGGATCAATAGTCTTTTCAAGCATATTAAGGTACAGATCACCTGTCAAGTTTCCTTCAATGAATAAAGGACCAATAATGGCATTTCCAAGAATACCAGCCCAAACATTAACTTTTTGGGGATATTGTGTATGTCCTTCTCGAAAAATATGCAGGTTTTCGTCACTCCAATATCGACAATTTTGTTTGTTAACATTTCCATTTAGAAAAAATGAACATTCATCGCTGAAATAGATATTCGGCAGAATATTAGGGATGGCGTTGACTTGACGACTCATGAATTCACAAAACCCTATTCTTCTATCAAAATGATCGTCATAGAGTTCTTGAAGTATCTGCATTTTGTATGGATGGAGTTTATGCATTTTCAGTGCTTTTCTTACAGTCTCGTGTGATATTCCTGTCTGGTCTGCTACTGTCCGCAAGGAGCTGGTGGGCTCTGCAGCAAATAATCCCAAAACCTCAATTTGAGCTCCTTAATTCATCACTCGTAGGTTATTTATTTCTCTATTACTCACCGAACCAGTTTCGGAGAACTTTGCCACCAAATCCAGCACATATCTGTGACTTACTTCACGATTTCGATTTCTTTCATTGAAAACCAATGCCGTCCTTCGTGCGCACTTTCCAACCTCTCCATAAATAAAAATAATTTCAGTCCTTTCTTGAAGAGAATAAACCATTCTCACACTTTATGCGCTTAATAAAAGTTATCAATGAACAGCCCAACAAGCACAGAATTAACAATAATATTCCTGTTTTGGCTACATCTTTTAAATTTGCTGACCATGTTTTTTTTTTGTTAAAAAACAACGTATTTTTAGAATTTGTTGATAGAATAGCAAGGCTTTTTGTGAAATTTCAGTGATAAGTCATCGAATGAAATCAAATTAACTAGGTACTCGTAGTACCATCGAAATTTTATTAGATTACTTCTTGTGTAAATTTTTCGAGGTTATTTTGCCAATCCCCAAATAAAGTTTGAAACGGTATCACCCATGGGCGTAGCGAGGGGGAGGCAGGGGAGGGCCATGTCCCCCCCAGGAAGTTGCCACTTATTGGAATTTGATAAAAAAAAAACGTTAATGTTTATGATGTTTTGTGTTAATTAGTATTTGGCCCCCTAGAAAAATGTCTGGCTACGCCCATAGTCCCACCTAATCTTCTAATCATTTGTACTACAAGGAGACCCAACGCAGTAAATTTTGTGTAAACACTAACCTGAAAACCAAAATCTCAATGCAGGCAAGTTTAATTGTTTCTGCAACTTTGAAAGGCGATTATTCGGAAACCTCTGGACAAAAAACAAGAAAGTAGGATACCGCTGAAAAGAGAATTGAACGCCCTTTAAAACGATGTGCCACTTGACCCCCATTCCCATTTAAGATTCTAAGGTTGACATCTGCCCCTCCTAGGGGGTTGAAATAAGGAGGCTAAAACTATTCATTTAAAGTGTCCCCCTTACAAATAAAATTGACGTGTCTTACTGATTTTTCATATTTTTAACTGCAAGAAAGATATTAAGGGTGGGAAGTTTTCAAATTGACACCTTGTATACTCCTATCAACAAGTGAAAATCCGCATTCTTCAACTAATACCTTAGCGCTTAATAACGATGTTACTAGAGTTTCCATATAGGGACTTTTAAAACCCCGGGAGTATCACCCATATAAAGTGCACATTGTACAGGAACTTCTCAAGGACGATTACGATAGGAGATTACAATTTTGTGAGGAAATGATGGCAAGATGCGAAGAAAACAACATAGGCTAGAATAAGGCTCTCCTCATACGGGGCAACTCAATGAAACTCTAGTAGCCTGGATACCAGGAGACTATGCTACTAGGCCACCCCCGCATGTAGACGTAAATGACGCAACTCACACAGCGCTATTCGAGTGGCTGCTACTGGGATACCTACGCGACTCGTATATCCGCCACCATTTATGATGACTGGCGCGCTGCTTCGATCTCATGTGTGACGCAAGTAAACAGGAAGCAAATATTCAACTTAAAATTCATGAGTTAAGTTAAAAAGCTATGCTGTATAATTACAAAATTAAGGGGTATTTAAGAAACGAAGTAACCGAAAAAGCTTGGAGTGATATTGTCAAGAAAGTGAATTTCGCAAGTGCGCTAGCAACTCGTCTCCTTCTGTAGTGCTCATAATAGTAAAAGAAAATACCTTCTTCGCTACTAAAGTCCGACATTTTTACTTAAATTCACACAAGAAATAAGAGAACAACAGCTGATGTGACAATCAGCTCGCGACTGCTGACTATAGTATCGACAGTGTAAGGAGAATAGACAACTTAAGTGGTCTAGTCGCTTAGACTCCTGATATCCACGCTACTATAGTTTCTTCTGAGTTTCTCCGTGTAAGGAAAAACTCATTATTAAGAAGAAAATTGAAGGGCCATATTTCTTTGTCGAAAATCTTACTGCTCAACATTACTTAGATTTCTTCTCATTTGATTTAATAATAATTGCATTAGCAGTTATTTTTCCTAACGAAGATGATCCAGTAATTTTCCATGAAAGAATATGGTTTCAACCAGATGGACCACCGCCCCACTTTAGCGTAAATGTTCGTAGATACTTAAACGAAATTTTTCCAAATCGCTGGATAGCTCGACAGGGTCCAATTGAATGGCCACCAAGAGCTCCTGACCTTCCGTCATTCAATTTCTTTCTATGGGGGTATTTGAGGGAGACAGTGTATCAGAATAGACCAGTCAACATTGAGGACCCAAAAGATGGAGATAAATAATTTATCAGCCGAAAGTACTCGCCGTACGGTAGATAGTATTTTCCATAGACTTGGTGCATATCAAGTGGCAGGTGGAGGCTACTTTCAGCATTTGGTAAAATAAGTCAAATCAAGTGAGTGCTAAATTTTGAATAGCTACCTTATAAATTGAATTGTTCCTAAAAAATGTTACTTGTGCTTGCTTTACAGGTGCAAAATAGGCAAATTCTTACTTTTTTGGTACTAGGGGATTCCGTTCTTGAACTGTTTTTAAACTGTACCTGTTATGAATATTAGCTGTTTCGTTTAAGTAGAAGTGGTCCCCTGGGCTTAACAATTTTGCATGCAACATCCCTTGATCCGCACTGTACAGGGTATCCAGTTGTCAATGATTTTACGGGGTATCTCCGTTATTAGTAAAGATAGAAGGATACGGTTTTCGCAGCACTGTGCTACTTTTTTGTGAAACAGAAGATGCCGCAATCAGAATTTTTCTAGTCCTCCTTGTTTTTGATATACGGGATGTTATTGAAAATTTTACATTTTTGGATATTCCATATTTAGGTTACCCCGTAGCTTATAAAAGAAAAAACAAATGTTTTTTCCATTAAGGCTGCCTTAAAATATATTATAAATTATTTTCCTAGCATAAAACATGAAACGTTAAAGCCAAACCTGCCTTACCGGTAGAGTCGAGGAAATATAACATGCTGATTTTCCTGAGACCAAAACCTCGTATTGTGCCGATTAAATATATCACTACTGGTAAAACCAGCCTCTTCGGACCATATACCGGTTCTTTCAAAATTATTTTCCCTGTTGATATTTTGTAAATACCAATTACAGAACTCTATACGGCTCAAACTCTTGATTTAAATACTCTGACCGAACCTTCTAACCTGAACCAACCGTTCTGCAGGAACTAGTTGGAATTGTTTTAATTGAAGCTAAAACATTTATTTTATCAGTCTCGCGATTTCCCTTGTTGTAGGTTTTAGGCCGAGGTTTAGAAAAGAACCGTGTTCAATTAAATTTGATTTCATCCTTAAAAAAATTCTTTTATCCGGCTGTCGTATTTCAGGATATCTACAAGTAATTCAAGAAATTTAATAAGTCTTCAGACCTGCGAAAACCGTATCTTTATATCTTTACTAATAGCGGGGATACCCCGTAAAACCATCGAAAACTGGGCACCCTGTACAATAGATATGCGTTTTTTGTTACGCACATCACAACGAATCATACGATTACATTTTTAATTTAAAATGTTATACATCTCTAAATATTTATTTATGAATATACATATTTATATATTAGCACACATTTTATTTGATACTATATGCGTACGCCGTACATCCGTTTGTAATGAAAACACTATTTTACCCGATAAATATTTGTTGAATATAAATATTATCCATTTGCACCATCGAAATAATATAAGCCCCTATACGAGTATGTCGTTCATATTTTATTTATAAAATAAACGAAATTCTCTTCGGCTACTAAATAACGTTTATATTTGCCAGCGATAAAAGTTGTTTAAATTCAAAAGCGAAAATTATATTAATTGATTTACCTCATTTTGCATGTTAGGACATTAAAATTCTAAAAGTAATTTTAAAAATTATCATATTATTGCTGTAATCCCTTCACAAAGAGCCGTTTTTACTGTTTTGTTTTTAACTTGAGAAATTATTTTTTTACCTCTTGACAGGAACCTGATCTTACTATAACATCTTCCAATATTGCTGGTAAACAAACTGATTTGCAATCAATATGATATGAATAATAATGAAATGGTTTCTCAAGTAAGAATTAAAAAACCCCTGTATACTTCGTCTCTTTTTACCCCCAACCCTTTATCTTTTTTCAGAATCTATTTTACATAAACTAACACTATGACATCAAGGACTGTAGCAATTTTAAAATTGCCACTATTGACTTTGTGGTGAATGTTAGACTTACCTATGATTCTTACAGTCATATTTCCACAAGCCACAAAGTGCATCTTTTATAGCTATTTTGTTCAAAAACTTGTTTTTTAAATTGGATCACCTTTCTTTACAGAAAATTAGTCAAAATATGTGGGGTTAGAAGTAGTGCGTTCGCTTTTCAGTTAGTTAATTACACAAGACGCTGCAAGTAAGTTGACCATGTATTTGCGTTTTAAGTCTCCGTCGAGTCGCAGAACGCCCATTTCTTCCTCTAGGCAATTTTGTGTAAAAACAAAGTTGTTTGGAATTATTTCCTTTATTTCTCTATTTAATTCATGTTCTGGTAAAAGCCATACTCTCGTATCGTTTTGATATTTTATAGTGTGTCTCTGTTCTCTTCTTTTTCTTTTTTTGGGTCAGGTTAAGTTGGCAAAACTTTGTGTCAGCTGGTTGTTGAAGGAGAAGGGGGCTTCTTCGGAGTTCTCTTGGCCTTTGAGCTGGCTTTATAAAAAATACCTTCAAAGAAATGTTGTGCCTCGCTATTAGGCCAGGTGAGTAATTTTCTTTTTTTGGTTATTTTTAGGGGCTTGGGTTGTTATTGGGTTTTCACCACTTCACCATATGTGAGGTTAAGGATCCACATGTGTTCTAACCGGGGACATTAAGCCTACGAGCTACCGTAGAAGTGCTTCCAAAGGTTTTTAGCCGAGTTAAAGTCCACCTGCCCAGCTGAAGGAGCTACCGTAGCAGAGGCATGCTGATGTAGTCCCCAGAACATTATTTTTTTGTGATACCGAATTTAATAATCTCGCCATTTCAACTTCATTATTTTCCTCATTGATTCAATTCAAAATACTTTTATTAAAAATTAATTTAACCTACGTTAAAATTTAATTATTGAATTTTTTTTTTAATGTAAAGCTATCCTGGCAAGAGGTAACAGTTTTATAACCATATACCATTGAATGATTTAAAAGGTTCTAGAATCTTCGTAGGGTATACCCCATTTTATTTAAAACCTTGTGCCCGAAAAGGCTAGTATTTTTTTGCATTCATAACCTCAGAAATTTAAACAATGTAAGGTTTTTCTTACATTTGAACATTTTTATAACAAGCGTAAACCCCCTTTATTTAGTTCATAAAGTCTTTATTGTTTGTGTGGGAAAATTCGAGTTTTATTTATTGCATAGATTTTCAATAGTACTAACATTCGGTATATTTTTCCTGGTATAGACTTCTGGAGATAATGAACCTGTTGTCCATGGCAAAAAGCAAACATGTTAAAAAATTATAAATCGTTTATTTCAGAAAGAGACTAACTAACATTTTCGGCCATTTTCAGTTCTTTAGCTCATTGCATTCTTTTAAGATATATTATGTACCTTTTGGTGCAGAAAAGGACATCTTGCGTAAATACAATGTCAGTAAATTCAATGTAATTTCAGGCATTTATTTGAGAAAGGTACCAAGTGATATTAGTTAGTCATTTTCTCATATAAATGGCTACTAGCGCTACCGAACTATGTCCGCATGAGCTGTCACGTAGGATTAACCTATGAATATTGTCATAATATTGTTGTTGTGCACAAATCAACGAAATAAATCTAGATACGTAAGCCGGGCGTTCCCGCCAAACATTATTATTTTGTTTGAATCGCATTTCGTAGATGGCGCCGGTAGTGGCATCGCAGAATTTGGTTTGGTTAAGTTCGTATAGAGGGCACCACGTTCATTTGCGATTTGCGATCGAGAAGAGATACCCGCCCAGATTTCGTTGTTGTCAAAAATTTGAAGTGTATTGTCAATTTTCTATTCTCGATTTTCTTTTAAGTTGTGTTGAATTTTCATGCCGTTTGTGATCGTTCGATCTCTGTGTGTACTATTAGCGTGTTTTTTGATAGTTCTTTTGACTTTCTGTTTAGTTTCGGTTTGTTTAGTTAAAGTTCGCGTATTTATTTCCGTTATGGCAGACTACGCACCTACGATAAAACCTAAAAAATGTTGTGTTCCAAACTGTTTAAATAAACATGGCATGCGATACCGTTTGCCAAAAAGAGATCCGTTAGTTTTTGATCATAAAAATAATGTTTAATTACCTATTTCGCTTTATTTTAGTCAGCTGTGTTTTTTTAAATAGGTTTAAATACTTCCTTTTTTGCTGCTTTCTACTTGAGCTCTTAGATATACCTTATTTGTTACTTTACCAACAAGGTATTTACTCCAAACTGAAAAACAAGAGTTACAAATAACGTGTATTCCTGAACTAAAAATAAAAGCAAAAAAAAATTAATATTCAAACCAAGGAATATTTTAAACTTTAAAGCGGCACCAATATCTACCGATAAAACAGATTTTATCAAAAGTTGGTAAAACAGTTTTCTTTACTTTTACCCGTAGTTGCCAAACAGATTTCTTTTTTTCTCGCGTGTTTCGGATCGCAAATACTAGGACATCAGCGCCAATTAGTTTTTGACAGTTCTAAGAGTCCAGTTGCGTATCTAAATTTATTTCGGTGATTTGTGTTGTTGTGTCAAAGCGGAAATTTAAATGTGTTAGTTTATGCCAAAAAAACATCTTTAATAAATTAAATATGAATGAATCCGACGACAACCAGTCAGAAAGGTCAGTAGAAGAAGCTTAAAAAAAAAAGGAAACGAGGAACTAGAAATGACAAAAATTATCAACGGAAGGTTATCAATAAAGCTAGAGTGCAGGGAAAGGCTTACGTAAATTACAAGGGAAAAGCTGTAGCAGCAAGAAAGCTTAGAGACGGATAGCGGTACGTTTGCAATCGATAAATTCTTCAGGTAATTATGTACTGACCATTCATCTTTTTTAGTTGTCCAGTGAAATGCTTTGAAACATTGAACGATGACTTAAAAGATGCACTTTTTACTCGCTTTCATGTCCTTAACACGAAAGTTGATTAGGACATATATTTGCAAGGTCTCTTGGAAATAGTTAACATAAAAAGAAAATCTTAACCACAAAATCCCGGGAATTAAAAGGGGAAAACTTGCTCCTTTCATCATTATGTTCCAATTGATGGTAAACGAAGAAAATTGTGTCAAAAGGCATTTCTTAGCTTGTTTAGTATTAGGATTAAAAGGTTGAAGCGTTTAAAAGGTTTTCTAAAACAAAATATAACTCCATATGACAGGCGTGGACAAAACATAAAAGGCAATGCTATTTCAGAAGATAACAACGTGTTAATTCGTCAGCACATTGAATCATTTCCTGTTAAGGAAACTTATTTTAGCAATAAGACATATATGATGCTAAACTCAACATGAAAATTATGTTCGATATGTTCAAAGTAAAATATCCAACAACTAAAATTCGATATTTTTACTTTGTAAAATATTTTCATGAGCATTTTGACATTCACTTTGGCCGTCCACAAGTAGACACGTGTTGCAAGTGTGAAGAACTAGAGCTTAAAATAAAAAGTCCTTCGCTAGGAGATGCAGCGAAAAGAGTAGCAGCTGCCGAACTAGCGGTCCATAATAGAAGAGCAAAAAAGTTTTATTTGTCATTAAAGGAATCCACTGATGAGTGCATCATTCGTAATGACCTAGAAATAATAACATTTGACTACATGCAGAATGTCCACTTACCTGAAGTTTCAGTCCAGGATTTATTTTATTTAACACAGCTAACAATCAATATTTTTGGCATACACAACTGTAAGACTGGCATGTCATTCTTTTATATTTACCATAAAGGTGTTGCCACTATGTATCATGTGATAGCAATGTTACGCCCCCGCTGTCACGACGACTAACCAACAATGCATTCTGATAGCCACACAACCGCCATATTTTCTCCCAACCAATCGGACAGCAATAAACAAACCGTACCATGCCGTGTCACCCTTCTAGAGCGTCAAAACGTCAAAGGGCCCTCGAATATACAAGACTCCAAAAACACACTTTCAACATCTAAACGTGGAACATTGCTTTTTTCTGGAATAACGGTCGACTAGCCGTTTATTATTTAGGATATGTATTTTTAAGGATGATATTTGCAAGTTCCTATCCTGGCGATAACACTATATTCGTTTAGCAAACATTGATACATTTTGCTCCTTTATTAAAATAATATTGAAATCAGGTATTTAACAGTAGTATTGTTCTAAAAACATTTGTTGCATTTAATTATATTATTTTTAATACATTTGGATGATCGTTTCCCCAACAATATCTTTATTCTGCCGCTTCATAGATTTGGTTAAATGAGTCACTGATAAAACTTGTGGTTCAGGTATTCCGTACCTGCTTGTAGCCCTGATGATCTGAATAAATAAATAAATAAAATACCATCTTGAACAGCTTTGCGCCTATGCTAATAAAACCACATTAATAATTATAACTACTTTTTGATAACTGCATTGCTGTTAACATTAAATAAAAAGATCTCCAAAGTTAGACTTTATAAATAATTTCGCAGCGGCTTTGTAACAAAATCAGCAATACCAACTTTAATACCATTAATTTAAAATATTTAAAACAACGATAAAGTCGAAAAGCTCCGAAATAACATTCATTGTGTTTTTTATGATTAAAACAAATCCCATCGGCGTCGTCCCTTCAGTATCAGTTTTACAGTTAAAACTCCCGAACAAAAGTCTCTAAATCATTTATAATTTTCCCTAACAATATTCGAAACAAAGTGCCTGTCGTTATTTTAACATTTGCTGAATATTTATAAGACCATTCTTTGTGTTCGTGCTTGTTTTCCTTTAGTAGAAAGCTTAGTTGTGTTTCCCTGTAAGATATTCAAGTTTGAAGTATATATAAAAAACTCATTTCGCTTTTAATTAAACAAACATTAAAATTCTGCTTCTAAATACGTATAATTCCCTCAATACTCAAGGCAGTCATCCAACAAAGAAATATGTAAAACATCAGAAAAATAATAAATCTAACTTTTCAAATACGAATTATTTCATATTACTTCATCAATTCCGTTAACAAGGAGAATTGGAAATAAATCGTCATCGAACGTCAAAGTGATAATTTTTTTAAAACTCAGTGTATTAAACTTCTAATAACAAATTTCAAGGCACCTATTGTTCTAAAAAGGTAGGGATCCCTCGTAACTATCTCTGTAACAGTATTTTTCTTAATTGGTCATGATAAGTTTTAAAAAATACTGTTGCAGGCTTCAGCTTAAAAGGTGCCAAGAAAAAGTGTTTTAGCTGTTTAACCGGTACTTAAAAATCCGTCGCTTAAATCCCCTTTTAATTCATGTACCTATTTCCACAGCATAATGTTTTCAGAAAGAGTATTTTTGAAACTAATACCTAGAGATTTCGGTGGATATAAGAAGGAATGGAATAAAACCTTTCTTTAAAGCATGATGCCATAATATAAAAGCTATATCCTACATAATATGTTACCTTCTTAAAGTTGTCCCTGATTCCTCAATAATATTTTAAAGTATGTTTTCCCTTTCTCTTAAAGGTGTTTTAAGAATGTACAATATCAGACAGGTAATTCTCCTTATCTCTTTGTTGTCAGCGCTGTTACAACTTTAAAACTGTTTGTTTGAAGGTTTGAGACAATGATGTATCGTAAATGATATATGTGTTGTGGACTTCCATTGTAATTATTTATATCAAAACGTTTCAACTGGTAAGTATCTTCGAACGTCTTCAGGTGAGTAATGAACAAGTTACGAAATTACGAGGGTATTTATACTACCTCCTGGTTAGCAGCGCATGACCGAGAATGGTGCAGTCATGCGTTACTGTGTGGTCCTAAACTAAGCTTACATCTACTTAACAAGGGTTTCCAAAGATTTCTTTTGTCTAAAGAGGGCTTACTAAAGCAGTCTGGATTTTGGGTTATGACGGCCGCTTCTTTGAATCTCCTATTTCGCCAGTGTTCTTCTTTGAGAATTATTTTTGCCTCTGCATGACCAAGCATGTTCTGCCGCACCGGATCTGTTTGTTTCTCTCTTCTTTGTGTGGTTTCGGTGTTCCCTGATTCTTGTTTCAAGGGGGCGTAGGGTTTCACCAACATAGGATTATCCGCACTCGCAAGGTATTCTATATACGCAGTTCTTCGTGTCCCTTTGGCTGGTTGACTTTGTCTTCGTCAGGTGGCTTCTTGAGGAATCTTTGGAGCTGAATGCTGTTCGAATTTTGTATTGCTGTCCTAATCTTCGAATTTTCTCGAAGATTTCTTTGACATATGGTCCACTAGTCTCGTGGGGTCGCCATTTGTGTTAAGGTTCTTTTTGATAGGGCCTGCACTATCAATACAGGGGCCATACACAACATCACAATGATTAAAATGGGACAGTACTAAAGTGTTACATAACAATTTTTTTATTTTAGAGGTAAGGGAATGCCTGTGATTGTAAATAAGTTTTAAGGTACCATATGCCTTTTACTTTGATGTGTTCTCTAAAACGAAGATTATAATCAACCAATAAACCCAAGCTTTTGGAGACACTTTTATATGGTATTGCTACATTGTTAATGGTGATGTTCAAAGAATTCTGTACCGTAATTATTAATGTTTCATTACCAAACAAGGTGATGGATGATTTGGATAGGTTGATGGTCCCTGGATGCTTCGATTAAATTCTTAAGATCTAAGTTAATATTTGTATTAACAGAATGCAAATCAGAAGTACCAAATGAGCAATATATTTGAGTATCATCAGCATATAAGTGATACTTACAATAATTTAAAATTTCGTGAAATTTTCCCGTATAAATTGTATACAATAGAGGTCCTAAAATACTACCCTGCGGAACTCCAGTAGTCAAAATAAGGGAATCCGAAAAGCATTCCGCTATTAACACCTTTTGAGTCCTGTGAGTTAAAAAAGATTTAATTAGTTTAACAGCCCCATCTCCAAATCCGGTGTAATGTAGAATCGAGAGCAATATAGAGTGGTTGAGCATATCGAATGCCTTTGTAAAGTCCAAAAGAATAAAAGCACATATCTTTCCATCATCACAAGCTTTAAGAACATCATCGACCACATCTGACATAGCAGTGTCACAGCCAAAACCAGGGCGAAAACCAGACTGTTTAAGGGGTAGAATATTAAACCTATCCAGAAAAGATCGTATTTGACCATCTAAAACTTTTTCTAATATTTTGGAAAAGTTTGGGAGGGTACATATTGACCCTAAATGTGAAAATTCCGGGGTTGACTGATCTTTAGCAGAGGCAAAACATGAGCAGTTTTCCAAGAATCTGGATAGTGAGAAGTTTCTATGCATTTATTAATCACATGAGTTATAAAAGGAATAATATAGGGGCAACATAATTGAATAAGTGTAATATTCAACGCGTCACTGTCAAACGCTTTAGATTTTAAATTCATTTTTATTTTTAGTATATCATATTCAGTCCCCAGATGAAATTCCAGCTGATCAAGAATACCTGGCTTAACGTTATGTTGATAGAAATTTAATAAATTAGGGTCAGGTGTCTGTCCGAAAGACACAGCAGAATTAATAAAAAAAATATTGATATCGTTAGGATTGATGGCCTGGAATGACGTTATTTTTATTTTTGATAATATCTAGTTTTTTTAATTCCGACCATTTTTCTTTTATTGAAGAATTTGAAAATCTTTGCCGTAGGTATGCTTTCTTTTCCGCACTTATTGCAGCTGTGGTGTAGTTCCTTAGTTGTTTGTAAAAAGAGTAATGCTTTGCCTGTCTTGTATTCTTAAATCTTTTTAATGCTTGGTTTCTAAGTCTTTGAAGAAATTTAACATTATCAGTTATCCAAGGCGCATATTTTTTAGTTCTTTTCTTACAAATTTTAAGTGGGGCATGCATATCGAAAAACAGTAAAATTGATGAGCTTAAAAAATTTACTTTTTCTTCAATGGCAGGCATATAAAAAATATTTTCCCAAGGCCATGATTCAAGATCTGCCTGAAATCTGTCAAAGTTAATGTTTTTTAAAGGTCTATATTTAAAGGATATTAGAGGTGAACTTTCAATGGCCAGGGGAATTTTAATGAAAATAAGAAACAGATCATCATCCACACCAGCGCTTAGAACATCAGACATATTGCAATATAGTAAATCAAGTAAAGAATATGATTCATCAGCCATCCGTGTAGGTTCCTGAATATATTGCCTTAAATTGAAAATATCAGCGATGTCTTCAAGTTGTTTAGCATTATTACTATTAATATTCAATAAGTTTATATTAAAATCACCACACAGATAATGTTATCATTAGTTGTATAGATATTTGAGAGTGAGTCCTCGAAGTAATCAAAAAACTTTCTAAATTTGACCGAGGGGGCCTGTAGAGTACACCTAATAAAATATTTGCCTCACCACCCGATCTTTGCGAATATGTCACTTGAAATTACCTACTAGAAAATATAAAAAATTTACAGAATTGGTGTTAAGTTAAGACCCGATTTTATGCATTTTGCATATAATAATATATGCATTTTTTGTGATGTTCAAGGATTATATTTTAAGAACTATTGAATATCTAAGATTGTTTTGGGATTTCTGTGTTCTTTTCTTACGTTTTATGGTCGCACGCCG
Organism: Polydrusus tereticollis; assembly: GCA_963920685.1. Classification (NCBI taxonomy): domain Eukaryota; kingdom Metazoa; phylum Arthropoda; class Insecta; order Coleoptera; family Curculionidae; genus Polydrusus; species Polydrusus tereticollis. The sequence goes on from OY987331.1 coordinate 36,673,711, forward strand.
CCGTGTCGCCTGTGCTTTCCGGGTCTGAAGATAAGAGGGCAATAAATATTCTAATTCATGTAGTAATAAACTAACAAAATAAACTATTATTCTACTATTGAGAAATTCCATTAGTGGGTGGGTATTTCTGACCAGATGTTTAAACTAGAATTTCTTTATCTACACCTTCTATAATAATTTATTTGCTCACATTTGCTACAGTTTGTCAGTATTATTGAGGTTGTCGTTTATCGTAGCCGCAGTTAGTATTGCAGACGCAAACAAAGTGAAAGTGAAAGCGTTGATTATGTCGAAGATACGATGTATTTCGTGGATTAAGCCTTACCCAGAACTTGTTTTGGACGGCGACCATGTTTTCTGCAAGTCTTGTTTAAAAATTCTTTCCTGCTCAAAGAAATTTCAAAAAGATCAACACATTAAGACGTTGTCTCACATTGCTAAGGTTAGCAAGATGAAGTCTGGTCCCATACAGTCAACGCTGAAGCAGTCATTTGAGATTTTTAAAAACGGAAACCATGACCAGTCAGAATTTAACGAAGATCTAGGTAAAACGTTCTTTGCTGCTAATATTCCTTTAAACAAGTTAACCAACCCGCAAGCTAAGGCCGTCCTGCAAAAATACACAAAATGTAATGCTCCAGATGAATCAACATTAAGAAAAAATGTCGTTGGAAAGGTATTTGGTACCGTGCTAAATGAAATAAAGAAAGAAATTGGAGGTAACTATATGTATATTGTCGTCAACGAAACAGTTGATTCGTGTGGTCGTTATATAGTTAATTTAATGATCGGCAAACTCACAGAAGAAGAACCTGGAAAAGCTTACCTTATAGCCATAAAAAAAGTGGAAAAAACAAACAACCTCACAGTTACACGTTTTATTCAAGAAATCTTACCACATTTCTTTTTGCCGAATTCAGTTCCTACAGATAAAATTCTTATCCTGTTGTTCGATGCTGTGCCGTATATGATAAAGGCAGGACAGAATTTAAAAATATTTTATGAAAATTTGATTCATGTAACTTGCCTAGCTCACGGATTAAATGGGGTTGCGGCAACTAGTTTCCTCTCCGTTGGTCAATGACCTAATAGCAAATGTTAAAAAGACATTCATAAAGGCCATATTAAGAGTACAATTTCACAAGGAGAATCTTTCCAGAGTACCATTACCACCTAAGCCTGTTGTGACCAGATGGGGCACCTGGATTCGTGCGGCAATATTTTATGCAGATAATTTCCAAAAATTGAAAGACTTAATTTCACAAATGTCTGGTGATGATTCACAGTGCATCTTAAAGTCTAAAGAAATATTTCAAAGTGCTAAAGTGGAACCACAGTTAATGTATATTAAGTGTAACTACGCATTTATAGCAGACAGTATTTTGCAACTAGAGGAATCGTGTACAAGTCTACCAGAGTCGATGGATATAATAGAAACATGTGTACAAAATTGCAAACAAATACTAGGTGAGGCAGGAAAAACAGTAGTGGCAAAATTAGAAAATTTAATAGAAAAAAACACAGGCTTCAAGATTTTAAGGCAGGTCGTAAGCATAATGTCAGGGAAAACTGTAAATAATTTAGCTATTGAACCTGCCTTAGTTCCGAAATTAAAATTTTGCCCTATAACTTCAGTAGATGTAGAAAGATCGTTTTCTTTTTACAAACATGTTCTTAGTGATGGACGCCACAGTTTTTTAGTTCAAAACCTTGAAGCACACATAATAACTGGTGCGTTTTATAATTTTTCAAATTAATATCAGTATAAGTTTGATATAAAAAACTGTATTAGGTGTTGACTGATTTAATAAAGTGTATTATAACTTGAATTTATCTTTATTCAATATTTAATCCCCTAATTAAATGAAAATTTAATTTAGAATATCAAAATTTAGTTGTTTTATTACTGCATATTAATTGCATATTTACGTCTTTGTTGCATATATCCTGCATAAATTTTAAAAAATATGTGCATATATTATATGCGCATATTCTTAAGGTTTTTGGTTGCATATAATCCGGTCTTTAGTGCTTACAAATAAAAACCTAGGTGGATTTTATCGTACCTTGCCCAGGCTTCCCCTGATATTATTTTCGTTTCTTTTATTTTCTGGACCCTTGTCCATTAAATGTTATTTTTAGTAATAAAAATACGACAAATAGGCATATTATATTAGAGCACGAATTCTCACGTTTTACGTAATATATGTATTTTGTGCGTGTTGAAAATATCCTTTTGTTAACATGTTTTCCATCAATTTTCAGGGTAAGTTATATTTTCTGCGTTTTTTTTATTGATAATTATAGGTTTGTGTTATTTTTAGAAGGTTATGTTTGCCTTCGTGAATTTAATTTAATTAATACTATATTATTGACCTAAAAATTAAATATTTCTTTAAGCCTATACCGTATAGGGATAATGATTACATTACACCTACAGCGAACACGGCAAAAATGTTTATATTTTTAACTTTACGAATAAAAGTCACTGTTCATGAAAAGTTCAGACAGTTGAAAAAATGCCATTTTGACGAAATCACGAATCTGAACTTTTTGGTCGAGGTTTACTAAACGAGTTTTTTCTTTCAACTTGCCCTTTCAAATTTTAAGCATTTTAAAATGTATAGTTGGAATATCCTACATTTTAACAAAAATAATAAGAACGCAACACCGCAGTACAACAAATTTTGATTTGACATATACAGGGTGAGTCGGGAGGTATGGGCCTAACTCTATAAGGGTGTAATATAATAATATGCATCAAAATAATAAGAAAAAATTCAAATGTTGTTATCCAATATTCATTTGTTTTCAATTTACAGCGTTAAATAAAATAATAATATTTTCAAAAATACCGCCATTGACTTCCAAACATTTCCTGCTTCGTTTACGAAGGACGCGCGTGGATCTTCTATTTGATTCGTGCCTTTCTTTAATATTGAATACAGCATTTCTAATGCGTCTAATTATTGCATCCCTTGTATCTACTTTTACTTTGTAAACCTCAGTTTTTAACCAACCCCATAAATTGTAGTCCAACGGCGTGAGGTCTGGCGATCTAGGAGGCCAACTAATAGGACTACCGCAACCAATCCAAACCCCTGGAAATCTTTGGTCTAAATATTGCTTGACCCGACGATCGAAATGGGCAGGCGCTCCGTCGTGTTAATAATACATTTCAATTCTAATATTTAAAGGAATCTCCTCCAGTAGTCCTTGCAATTCATTTTGTAAAAATTTTAAGTAGTGATCCCCTGTAAGGCGATTTTCCAAAAGAAAAGGGCCAATTAAATTATTATCGATCATGCCGCACCACACGTTTACTGAAAACCTGTGTTGAAAATTACTTTGGACTATTGCGTGAGGATTTTTGTCCGACCATACATGGGAGTTTTGATTATTATTGATGCCGTCACGGGTGAATGCAGCTTCGTCAGTAAAAAGTATGTGCGGTAAAAGATGACGATCACAAAATTGCATACGCTTGGCGTAGTCTCCAGGTTGAAGATTCTGTACACGCTGTACATGGTACGGGCATAAGCCTTGCTCGTGAAGCGTATTGATCACTTTTTTTTGGGAAATCTCTGAATTCCAGTTCTTCGTGAGCTTGTCGTCGCATCTCCTTCAACTAAAGCTATAACATGTTCTATTTCTTCTAAATCCTGCTGTCCGGATGTTACATTAGCACTTGGAAATCTCTGATAAAGGCCTTTCTGTTCGGTGTTCTTTCATGTGGAAATCGTTCACGATATTCTTTAGCAGCCGCTGCAGTATACCCATTACACAAACCATAAATAAAAACCATATTGGCGTATTCGAGATGTGAATAAATGTGTGGCATTTTATAAAATTAAAATTATACAAATCCGAAAGTTAACGGTCAATCAATGTAACATTTTATACTGACACTAATAGGATAGTGACAGCACAACAATCAAAAGCAACCAATAATAACATTTATTAGAGGAAAGCTAAATAAATGCAATATTTTGTTTTTGCCCTATAACTTAAAAACAAATGAATATTGGATAACAACATTTGAGTTTTTTCTTATTATTTTGATGCATAGATTACACCCTTAGAGTTAGGCCCATTCCTCCCGACTCACCATGTATTATGTTAAATTATTGCAATTTCATGATTTCCTTACAACTGTTTAGATTTCAACATTGCAAATTTCTCGTTATTTTTCGAATAAAATTTTGTAATTATTTTCTGGAAGCTAGGTTAGTGGTTTAATAAGCAATTTTTCTTACAAACAGCTAAATCCAGGACTTTAAAAGGGAGAACAAACCTAACATGTGACTGCAATAATTTCACTATTTTTTTTCCAAAAGCAATTGGGTTATTTAGCATTTTTATTGTTTTATGAGATGTAGAAGAGTAATATATCGGAACTCTTCTACATTTCATAAAACAATACAGTTATGCTTATTAATTTGGGGTAACTAGTTTCAATATTTTTATTCGATTTTGGTAAGTCTTTTCTTATGAACTGAACTTCATCTTTTATTTACACATATACTATTTCTTCTAGTTTTTCCCTGATGATGGATGTTTAAACGTCCGAAACATGTTGGGATTAACACCTGATAATTAAATACAATATTTGTGGAGGAAGACTAAGAGCTTTTTATTTCATAAATAATAATTGGATTACACCTATGAAATACGGCGAATACCACTGGGTTTTATAGTTCAATAATAATTTATTACTCTCTCGCATTAAGCAACAGACTGATATCAATATCTCTAATAGTCACATGGCTTATGCGGATGTCTTAAATTAACAATTGCAGACAGCGGCTTGATCAGAATTTTCGCGTTTAAGTCTTTAGCAAAACTTTTCATGAAGTATCAACTTTTGTTGATAAAGTTAAAAATAAAAAACTTTTCCATTTGGTTGGATAATTTCTAGATACGCTATGACTATAATATAGTAACATAACTAATGCCAAAAGACAATATATTTAGTCCTACTTTCTACCTCAGATATAAAAATACTTCCTTAAACGTAGCAAATTTAACGCAATTTCCACCTTTTACAAACGAAATATACTCCGCATTTGAAAGTGATTTTCTCCCATAACTATATAAAAGCAAAGTACTTTATACGTCGCCATATCACGGCACTTTCTAGCATGTCAGCTGTCTCGCTTTTCAGAGAAATGTTATATTTCTCGATGTCTTCCAGCACTTTAAATGTGATTTAAAGCCTGCGGGAAGCATTTCTTTGCTATTTTCTCATTGAATCGAGTATAAAAATTAGTCTAAAAATAATGTTTTTGTTAAACTAAATACCCTTCAAGGATAATTTACCCTCCAACATAACAAAACCGGAAATGTTGTTAATATTTCTTATATCTATTTATTACAATTTGACAATTGTCTGACGATGACTGTTGTTGGTCTAGGTGGATTGCAGCTGGCACTACAAAAATGTTATAAGGGGTTAGTTTCGTCGAGGATTGTGGTGTGCAATGAGGTGCTAATGGTGGAGAGATACGGTGCCGAGAATACCATCTGTCGGTTTTATGTAGTTTGGAACCAACTTTATACTATAGGTAGGTTGTACGACTCACGCTTGTAACAATGAGCGACACTAAAAACTTTAACCTGTGTCTTCACAAGTCGACTGGTTCAAACTTTGCTTTACTTGGAAAATAAAATTTCTTTTGAATATTATTGCATTGTCATTTATTAACAGATTAATCACTTCATCAGTATATACCCTAGCATGGGTATGACATACTAACACCTTTTTAACTTGGATGCGTCAAACAACCACTTTACTACTTTTAAATGCTTTTGTTTAATTTATCATCTTTTTGCGTATTACATTTAAGTGAGCACGGAGCACATATTATTTCTTTATACTTTTGAATAACACTGTACTTTATAACTTTCAGTTCCTTTTAATCACTTTGTTTTAACGTGCCAGGTTGAACTACACACGGAGCGGCTGCAAGTTAACTCGTTCGTATTCTGCTTGACACTGCTTTGTTTACAAAGCTACTGTCCATCTCTTACCGTATCCCGACACCTTGACCAATCAGGTCCTAATACGTTGAAAACTAAGATGGCTTCTTTCACGTCACGATACCGTTGTTAGCCAATAAGGATAGAGATTCGTTGTTACTATGCACGTGGCGTATGTCGTGTACTTAAATTTGCGTGTTAGAGAATAATACAAAATATCAGTCAGTTTTTTATACATAAGGATTTAACTTGAACATATATCTTTATGGATTTGTACAACGTTGCCACTACTTTAATATGCGGTATTGCCAGTTATATTGCTTGTAAATATAATGTACTTTTTTCTATTTTTTTTAGCAATTAGGTGTTAAAGAAACACATAATAAGTTAGCACGAATGCGACGTTGCCGCTTAGATTAGTATTACGTTATATTATATTTCCTAGAATTGAGTTCCGCGCTTTCACTTTAATTTTGTACTGGGTCACGACAGAAATATGACGTGTGTCCCAAACATAGGTATATCGTCTGCTTGCATTACCCAGCATGATAAGCTAAATAAAAGTTATTTAGAAAAAACTCATCATAACATTCTTAAACATTAAATATGCCTCTCATATATGCTTCAATAAAAACACCAGCACTAATTGAAGGGTCCAGTGGATAAAGAAGGTAACTAACATTTTATTAAAAAATGAGTTAGTGTCCTGGAAAAATGTTAAAATGCATTCAGTGGAACCAATAAATATCGAATATGCTTGAAAATATCAAGGAAGAAAAGAAAGAAGAAGGTTAATTAACATGTTTTCTCGATTGTTCATGCATGAAAGAGGTAAATAACCAAACTTACCTCTTTTATCCACTTATTTAAGTATTTACCTCGTTGATCCATAAATGCTTTGAAGGTTAATAAAACTTACTATTTACATTTTGCCAATGAAGTAGGCAAGTTATTACAGCACTTATCTCCTTCCGCAAACTTTCTATTTATTTTACGCAGGCTCAACTTTAAAAACATAATCAGCAATATTTCGGTAGGGCCCTGATCTTTCGTGTGACGTTTGTTTCGGTAAAAGTTATGGTTAAAAATGACTTCAAGGGCTAAAATAATAGCAGTTAGTTAAGAAGAGCAAGCAAGCAGCTACTATGAAACTGTTTTTTGATGATCTTTTAAAAGAAGCATCGAATAGAGTACATATGTTCATCAACAGTTACTAATAATTTTAAAAATAAAGTGAAACTCACAGTCCTCCTCCTGAAAGAATTATTAGCAATCCGAAACCAAACACAAAAGTTTTTTCTAAAGTGGACAAAAATGGTGGATGATGTGGCTCATTAAGGCAGTGTAGAACTCTGCAGCTCTCCTTAAAATAAATATCTCTCATTTGGTCATATGGACAGATTCTTGTGCTGCCCAGAATAAGATTTTTTAAATTATCTGTCCTTATCTCTTGATTTTGAAAGAAATAGTGAAAGGGATAGACCACAGATTTCCCCAGGTGGGACACAGTTTCCTTAATTGCGATTGCCATTTGGAAAGAATCAAGAAGAATCTGAAGAAACATGACACAATATACTTACCTGAAGAGTATCGTACTATTATTACGAAATTAAGCAGAATAAATCATTTTACTGACATTAAGTCACTTTCGAAAGTCTGAACGTTTTGCTGAAGATCTTAATCTCATAAGCTGAGCTGAGATATTCTGACCACGTTTCATCCTTAATACAGAAAACGTATGGCAAATTGAAACTTTTGACACACAACAATCGAAATATATGCATAGGGACATCTTTGATGCAGCTACTAAACTTCGTCTCACAGACTCCCTTGTTTTGTCTCACCTTAGTTGCTGCGATATTGTTTACTCGCCTGCCTTACTTCAGAGGGATAGGGATAGTTTGCAGAAACGTAGTACAGAACTAGCCTTACCAACCAAGCCTGAGTTAGAAGGGGCTATACTTCAAAAGATAGAAAATGATCCTTCAACTAGTGCCAGAAAGGTAGCAGTGCAACTTCAGACAATTGCATCAACTGTTTGGAGGGTTTTGCACCTTTATCATCTGCTTTCCCGTGATTTTCAGTAGGTGGTTGCTGTTTAGTAGCACATAACAACAATTCCTTAACGAACATTTTATTTACCGATGAGGACTCTTTTAAAGAGAAGCCTTAATGAACATTTTTGAGCGAACGATAATCTTTATAAAATTAGAGAATGTCGTTTTAAGCAACAATTTTTGGTGAATCTATGAGCAGGGATCGTTGGCGACTATCTTATTGGACAATACTTTTTAACACTTCGATTAAATGGAAACTCCTATACGCAGTTTCTATCTGAAGAACTTGACGTTTTGTTGGAAGACGGACCTTCTACAGATAAGAACTAATATGTGGTTTATGCACGACGGGGCCCCAGCTCATTATTGCCTAGTTGCTCGTCAATACCTCGAGGTTGGCCAGCTCGCAGTCCCGACTTAAATTCTCTAGACTATTATTTATGGGGTCACCCAAAGTCTTTTGTAAACAAGACCATTTTCAACATTTGCTTTGATTAGCTATTGCATTTTTCTTTGTTTCATTATTTAAGAAAATAATTTTATTTTCAATTTAAATGTTGTAATTAACTTTGAAATACAAAATACATATTATGTATTTTTATTGTATATGCAATAAAATGGTTTTTATTTTTTCTCGTGAAAACGAAGCAAGATACGAAACCAATTTAAGAAACAGAAAAGTTGTATTATTAGTTGGTAAATCCGAAAAAAATATCAAAATTGGAAAAAGTCAGTGGCGTACATTTTTTGTCAATAATCACGTTAAGGTACTCCCCGGGACGCCACTGGACTTAATACATTTATTCTACTTAGGACTAATTAAGGCCCTAGGCGTTATGAATAACGGCACGAAATTTAATTAAAATCGGGGTAAGGATATTTAAAAAAATTATAAAAAAACAATTATTTTTAAAAAACTTATAACACCCTGTGTATCAAAAACGAGGCAACTCCGGACACATGTTCACATAAACTTTTTCTCTTAGAATATTATAAGGGATTACCCCGTTAAGTTACGTATCGTACTTCTGAAACACCCAATATATTTCAAGATGCAAATATGCACTTTTTGCAACCTTCTTCTAATCAAAATTGCTTTCATTTATATCATGGTTGTACATAAAGGAGTTAAATTCAGTTTTTTGAAAAATTAAATATAAAGTAAAAGTTATATTGTATCAATGCAACGGTAGATCAATCTTTGGTGAAAGATGATGACCTACATTAACAATAACTTATTATAATATACCAATTTTCTATTCTCTAGTTAAAAAAACTTTAGTAGTAATTTTCTCAGTATTATATCTTTATTAGTTACCTCCTTTATCCACTCGACCCTTTAATTATGAAGTCGAATGTTACTAGGCATTTTATTTTTTATTAGTTTCAATATATCTTACAGTATTCAAGAAAAACTAACAATGATTAAGTGGTACTCCATGGAAAATAGTTCTCGGAGAGTATTCGAAATGTTTTCTGCGATGTTTGCTGACAATTCCTATAATTTTGGAGTAAAGGTACTGTAATTAATAAATACAACTGCTTAGATCATAATAATGATATACTCTACAAGAGATGAATGCAGATTTAGAACTTTTACTCCATGTAGAAGAAAATAATAGAATTAGAACCAGTACTACGCAAATTATCTAGGTATAAATATCAAAAACATTGAGGAATTGAGGGAAGGTGATGAAATACAAAGGGCAAACTTTTGTTTTGAAGGTATGAAAAGGGGAACTAACGATAGAGAATTCTCACGCAATGTTTGTTTTACCTACTAATGCAAATTCACATTGCACTGTAACGTTGTTACTATCAGGTTGTTATGTTTGTATTATCTTGCGTCGTAGAATCGCAACTCTATGGATCTACCTCCGTGGGCAGAACGATTTTCGATTTTAAGGTTTCTCGGTGACCTTTCGGTGGCGGCTTGGTTTTGACGGATGACTGTCATCAGAGTCACTTTAGTCAACCGATTCTACTAGCTGGCCGACCTTTCATTGCCTAGTGAGGAAAACCTGGGAAATCGTTACCCATCTTTATATTTTCCACCCTAAATTTAGATCGGGGCACATATAGGGTAAGTTTGCAACACATATTTTCCTCATTCATAAATATTTTTGAGAGATTTTTGGCGCATAACCTAAAACTCCATGTTTTTCTTGTAGGGCCAGTTTTGATATAAGTTGATACAGATTTTGACTCGAGTTTGTGATCAAAGTTTTGATTCAGTTTATCCAAGTTTTGGATTCAAGTTTTGCTTGAAGTTTTTGGTTCAAGATTTGATGCAGTCAAGTATCCAACATCTGAACTCGGGTAATTCAACTGTCTGAACAGAGGTAATATCAAGTACGTTGTCCAACCCAGACAGCCTGACTTTCCGGATAGATAGAGGTAGGAACACCATAAGACACTGTGAGTAGCGCCCCAATTTCCAATCTTGGATCTTGGCTTGCACGGCAGCATCCTTTGGGGGTCACACACATGCAGACTGTTGTTAACCAAGGCAGGGGCCCTTTAATAACACTCCGAACTGCAACTGCCCCAAACAATTGAGCTAACTTAGACAGGTGGTGGCCTCACAATCAATAACACATTTAATAAAAACATCAGTTGTATTTTGCCACCACCGAATAATGTTACAGCACAATGAACCAAATGTTCGATATTGGAGTACAGAAAATGAACACAGATTTATACAAAGTAGGACTCAATACCCTTAAAAGTTAAATCATTGGGCGTTTTTTAACAAAATTTGTGAAAATAAACTTAATTGAAACTTTTGCAAAATCAAATTAAACCTGCATTACAAGAAATTGCTCTTGAGAACAAAGATAATTGGTTTCAAATGGATGGTTGCCCTGCGTACAATGGACGATAAGTAAGGAAATATGTCCAAAACGTTTTCGATGACCTTACTACACCCATTTGAAATTTTTAGAAACAAGATCGACCATCGCTGGAATACTACTAACATATTTGGAATTCTATTCAAAAGATGAACGATACGAAGCGAAGTTAAAATTAAAATTGGATATGTTAAAACAACAGTTTTTCCAGGTTGCATCAACATTAGCGGTTAAAAACAGAACTAAACCAAATGAGTTCGACTGGCTAACAATTTTAATGTCACTTAGTTTACGGTGACATATTGTAATCGGTATTTTGTGCCCTATAATTATGTTGTCCCGTGTTTTAACCATTATGTTTGGTTTCTAACAGCAAATAACAAATGCGTCTACTAAATTAGACCTTTTTTCCTACATTTAGGTAATATATTCGGTGCATGTCAAAAACTGTTTCGTGTTAACATATTTTCTATTGATTTTGGTTTAGAATATCTTTCTAGTCTATATGCATTATATTATTTGGATAAGGTTTATAAACATAATTTAATAACATTGTCTGATAATACATTATTTATCGTTTTATTATGGCTTCGATAGGCTTTCAGTGATTGCATTGCATAATAAAATAGTAAAGATATATAGGTATTAAAGTAACCATATTTCTCCATACAGATTTTAATAGCAAACTGGGTGAATTGTTTGAAGAAAACATCTGCACGGTTTAATTTTTTTTAAGGATTACTTTGAAACATATCCGAAATACTTTAGATAATATTTTTAATCTCGGTATGTATTTGTAGGATATAGGGATGACGCTTTGAAACAGGATATTTTTTTTTTGAAACAGGTTTTAATATGGAACAGGTTGAAACAGGTATGAATCGATAGGTTTTCCTGTTCCGATGAAACACTTAAGTAACTGCGATCGCGGTTCGCTTACTTGTTGCTGTTTCAGCTGTACTATTCTGTTGCAGCAGTCCAGTCGGTCAGTGTTGCCAGATGCAAATAATAAATAATGGTATCGGGCACCTCCAAATAATGGTATTATCTTGGAAAAAAAATGGAATCCCGAAACAAGTTGATTTTTGACAAGTGCATTTTTCACCACGCGTATGAAATAGGTCCCGGAATCAGGGCTAATAAAAATTACGGACCATTTTTGCGCTTAAGCAAAGAGTTTTAATAAGTTATTGGGTTACTCTTTGACAATACACCGTAACCCTTTGTTGTCAATCAAACTCGGTTCTGATTAACAATGACGCTGGGTAAGGAAGTGTACTAGTATGTTCTCGCAGAGATGTATAAATTCTAACAATTAGAGATGTGTTATTAATTATGATTGAAGCTGGGTATGTGGGAGAAAATAGATTAAAAATATTGAAAGATTAGAAAAATGGTAAAAAATGGTAGAAAAATGGAATATGGTATACTAAAAAAATAGCGGGTATCGCAGGTGAAAAAATGGTATAGATACCATTAAAATGGTATGTCTGGCAACCCTGAGTCGGATAACCTCTTATCGGTTTCGCGAGTCGGATCTTTTACCTCGTCTGCTACGCCGTTCGGTGCATAAACGAGTACCCGTGGCTTGGCCCGCGCGGTGTTGTCGATGTTTATTATTTTTTAGAAAATACAAAAAAATTGAAACATATTTACTACTTTTCATAACAAAAATATTAAATAAATATAAAATAAAAACTCTTTGGATAAAGTTCATAGTATCAGTACGCATTAGCACCTACACAATAGAAATATTAATAAAAAGAACATACAAATAAAAAAATTATGCTTGTAGCAATAAAACTATTAAGTACATTATGCTACGATCCCAAAATAATTGGCAAAACTGTTCTTATTACCATTGACGGTGTGCGGAGAAAATAACTAACATCGATTCACACACTTTTAACTGAAATAATAGCATTCAAAACCGCTTGGGAAGATTGTGCATTATTATTATAATAATATTAATACTAATTTAGACACAACACATTCTTAACTAAAAATCTCCTAGTCAAAAGCAACTAGAATTTCAATTCGAACATCTACACTGCACGGGAAACCAAATTGTTTTGAAAATCAAGAAAACTTTGTATTAATTATTTTACACTGTCATTACGTTCAGTTTGGTTGCTAGTTAAAAGCACCAAGACCTTCAGTCTGGTTGCCCGTTGAAAGCACTAAAACCTTCAGTCCAGTAGCTTCAAGTTACTTCTTGCTTGGGGTGAGGCGAGCCTTCAGCTATCGCACTATTTTTACTTAATAGTTACTTGTACTTTTCTTTTGTTCTTGTTGGTAACGGAGGTTGTTTCAGTATTATTGTTTATTTTGATTAATATTTACTAACTCTTTCTCACTCACTGGGGCTCATCTGAGTGCGAAATGAGTTAAGCACCAGTTGCATAGTTTAAGTTTCACTATTTCTATATTCTCCTCCGTTACTATGATTTGATTTTAGTTTCTGGTGTCAGTGTCTTGTGAAATATCATCTTAACTTAAACGTGTTAACTACTCCAGTAGACCAATATATCCGGATTTTACTTAATAACTTACTTACACTTTACTTTGCTTTGCTATTTTATTAACTTCACTGTAAGTTTAACTACAACCAGATTATAATTACCTAATTTGACTTGATGTAGTTGCTATTTGTTTGACGTTTTTCCTTGGCATTGATTCGTATTGCGTTATGTCTCATTGTAGAGTTTCGTTTGCTTTGATTGTCACGTCTCCTCCGTTACTATAACTTGATTTTTTGGTTGCAGATACTTAAAGTAAGTAAAACAAAACAGCAGTATCTGAATTTTGTTATTGTTTAATATTCATAGTGAAAATGTAACCTCGCTATATGATTTTCTCAAATAAACAATAGTCCCAATATACTTAACAATTGAACAGCGGTCACGTTCGAATTTATGACTGGGATTCGCACAACTATAAAAGCCATTAATATTTGAAATATTAAGAGAGTTAATCTCTTAAGTTTTGAACTAAAACTGATAGTTAATATTCAAAAGAAAAACAAAGAAAAATAATCGGGAATTAACACGAAAAACACTGTTAAAGGGATCAAAATATTTGGTTGGTATTAAAAGTAATAAATGCTAATTAAATATACCAACAAAATGCATACCGGGGTATCAAGAACAATTTAAACACCATCCCTTAAAATCTATTTTACCTATTTACATTAAAGGATCCAAATAATGAGCATTCTTTGGGTAGGTCTACCCTAAATTTATCCCAGGCTATTGTTATATTTGAGGATTTACCATTGTTATTGAGAAAATCCCTTAGCCAGGAGCGTGTATTGGGGAAGTCTCTAAATTAAAAATCTTAAACATGCATATTCTCCTAAAATTGGATTATATTATATTCGTAGGTATTTATAACATATGAAAACATCTAAAAAATCGTATTAACTAATAAATAACAATGGGTGGTACTATTTTACATAATATAATTACAAAAACAAGATATCATATAGAATCTTACAAACAAAGCATTATTAAAAATCGAATAATACTTTGTCGTTGTGGCTTAATCATAGTCCGATTCGAAAGATGAACTTTTATTAACATAATTTATAATAAGCGGTTCAACTATTTCTTCGATTGTTATATCTACCGAGTCTTTTTAAATCCACCATTTTATAAGTCGTGTTTTTCTTGGCGACATCTGTCTTTATTTAGGCCCATATATGAGGCTACCAGCTCCAAAACGGCCTAACCCTAAAAAGATAGTTTTGAAATAATTAAGAAAAAAAATTATTGTTAAAAACGTCATTGCCTGTCTCTTATCTCAAAAAAGTTAAAAAAGTAATATTTATGTTATGTTTTTAAGTATAGCTATACCAATAAATTAGCAATAGAAAAACTACAGAAAGTTTTGTATTTCATAAAAAAAAGTGGGTTAGGCCGTTTTGGGTTTTGGAATATATTTTTAAATCTATTAGGCCAAGGTACAAAAAATCGTTTGTTTGACAAAAATATTTATTAATAACGTCGTTATATTGATTTTATAAGAGTAAAAAAATACATGAAACTGGATAGAAATAAAGAAAAATTAATTAATCCGCATCGACTTCCTCTATTTCAATAAAATCTTCATCGGGATTTTCGGTTGTTTTTAAATTTTTATAAAAATCGTGATAACGAGGAGGGATATATTCGGAAAGTTCCAAAAGGTTTTGCTTTTTCTTTATATCTATTTTATGTCCATTTGGATACAGCAATTCCAAAGCATCAGGTGGAGTTGTAGCGGCATTTCTTTTTGCAATGTTTACGGTACTAAAGGGGCAAAATCATTGTTGGAATATTTAAAATGTATTAGGAATGGTTCTTCTTTTTTAAAATTTAACCATTGCATTTTGAGCCACTCGACTTTTTCATCATTTATGGATTTCTTTCTGTTAGTGATTTGGGCTTGAAGAAGTGCAGTGGAAATAAAATCGTGGCTCGTCATGTTAATAATCTTGAAAGGATTCTTCTTTCTGGCAGATTTGATGACATTACACCAATGTTCTGGAACGTAAATCTCTTTGTAAAATTTTTTCTGTTTTTCTACAAGATCAAAATCTTGATCACATGGCAAGCGAGTGTCCACTGACTAAACATTTTTGATCTATTTCTTCAAACGTAAAATTTGGGGAACTTACAATATAATTACACAGCAACGCGATTTTTATGTTTCTGTTCTGTCCCCCACATTGATCGGAATATAGAACCAGCTTTTTTGAAGTAATATAATTTTTTACATAATGAAGGAGGCAAGAGCCTATCTCATCTGGGCCCCGTGATGCTTTCGATTCGTCCCAGGTATACATGACCGCATCATTAGTTGCTAAGTTATGGACACCAAAACAGTATGTCCAGAGTTGTCGTTTATAATAGGCCACACCTGTTGACAAAACCGGAGTAGCCAATGTTTTCATTAAATCAAACGTGATAGCAACAATGTTTTGATCACTTTTTGCTAACTCCTTGTCTCTTTTCATTCCTTCTCTCGCAGACTGTGCTTTTCGTTAGTGTAAGTCTCGTTCAGTAATAATTTGCTCTTTCGCAGCAGGATCTGTGGAGGCTTCAATTTTTATTTTAAACGAATCACATTTTCTACATGAATCTGTCACAGGTGGATGAAAATGTAAATTAAACTGTCTATTAAAGATGTTGCAAAAAACAAAATATGAAGCTGGGGCAGGAGTTTCGTCTTTATATAGGCTATACATTTTTCCCAGACTGAGATCAGGCGAAAGATATTTTCTGTGAGGATTTTTTTCTCGTGAATAGTGCGACTGATAACCCGGAAATCGATTAATAAAATTTTTTATTTCCTGTATCTTTTCCTCTGTGGTTTTATTGCTTGGGATATGTTTACCGCTCTTGTCTACAGGGGGGGTCATACCTTGGGCTTTATTCAGTAAAATCCTACTAATTCTACCATCCGAAACTTTTAAAACCTTTCTAAAGAAATCTTTGCAAATTTTTTCTTGCTGTCCACTTTCATTGGTTAAGTAATATAGTCGTGTGTTCAAGCGTCTTGAAGGGTTTTCATCGTTTTTATAACATCGTAATTTGTTCACAACTTCAACTAAGCCAAAAATGTAAGCATTTTGTAAATCATGGGTTTCAATTCCATAAAAGCCCTCAAACAGGGCTTTCTGTCGTTCAGCATTTATTCTGATATGGCACTGATTGGAACAGGAGCAAACTATGACTTGAAATAACTTTGGCGGTACTGCCCTACCTTTATAATTTTGAATATTGTTCACCTTTTAGACGTTTTGCTTTGTTAATACTTTTTGTCCAATTTTTTTCATTTTTGACGCGTTTTTTGGGTTTACTAGTAGTAGGTTCACCTAGTTCGTTCTCACTATCTGAATTACTGTTATTGCTAGGTTCGTATTCAGATCCAGAATCTTCAAATGGTTCAAATGGTTCATCATCTAAATCTGAAAAGAATAAACCTATAACCTCAAAAAACTAGTCGGTTTTTACATACGTTGTAGTCATAATACGACCTAAATAAATTAAGTATGAGCCTTACGTATACCGTGTGTTAAAGTACTTATCATGTATTTTTATATTTTAATGCATCCACAGCTTTTATAAAACTATTCACACTGAAACAAAATATGTCGTATTATCCGTTAAACTAAAATTGTTTACAGAAAAACGGCCTATACCACAGAGCTGTGGGTTAGGCCGATTAAGCGCATCGCATCTTGATAAAATTATTTAAAGCAAAACAACGTGAGTGGCGGCATCTCTTAACCCGTTGCAAAAGGTGGCTTAGGCTGTTTTGCATTATGTAGTTATGCATTTATGAGACAAGTTAGGCCGGTAATCGTAAAATTGCAAATTTGTGGCTTAGGCCGTTTTGGAGCTGGTAGCCTCATATATAAGTTCGATCCGGTTTAATTCGCAGTGGTAGGGAGGGAGTCTGAGCACAGATATTCCTCGTAACTTTGCCATTTCATCGACTACATATTTTTTAAATTCATTTTTATGTAAGTTAGCTAGTACCAATAGTTCTTTGTGTCTATTAAAATCGATTGCATATTATGTTTTTCCCACCGTAACCACAAATATTTGCTGTTCTTGTCTATAGCATATAAATTTGTATTTATATGCTGCTCTATTAATTTTCTTATCCGGAAAAAATAGTTCGCACTATAAATGTGCTTTAAATTGCGTGTATGCGTCGACGCCGACGGTCTATCTCCAGGGTGTTGCCAGTTCTACAAAGTTCTCGTAAATGTAGAAGGAACATATGAGATTGTTATTTGTTTATTTTTTTTTGCTTAATAACAGTAAAATTCCTTTTTAGTTTGATTTAAATTATTTTTATATAAATAATATAATTATTATAATATTCATGAATGGCTTGTTCCCTCTTGCTTGGACATAAAAAATTACTTGGTTCAAAGTACATTTGCAAACTAGCTTTCAAAGAGAGTTACGGACTATCAATTAAATACTAATAAATAAAAGAACAGTTTTAATAATAAGAACTTAAAAGAGTTTTTTTTTTTAAGATTTTTTAGTTTTAAATTTTATCGGGTTTTTTATTCATCAAGCTGACTTTCGAAAAATTGCATATTATGTTTTTTTCGCCGTAACCACACATAAGTGGGTAGTCCTGGTCTTCTCGGATTGGGGACAAAATCTTGTCCAGCGTGGGAATTTCTTGTTTTAAGAAGAAACTATGAACTTTATGCCTTATTCTTTGCATTAAGACGTCATCCAGCTCAAGTTTTGGTCGTCCTGGAGAAGTTTTTGAAAGTTTGACGCCAACACTTTTTTCTTCTTTAAAAAGTTTATATATTGTTGTTTTCCCAAGGTTAAGCATATCTGCTGTAAATTACACCGCATTGTCAATTTTAATAGAATCGTAACAGTTAAGAATTAATTTTTTTTTCATTTACTGTACATGGACTAGGGCGTTTGGGCAATTGTTAAAAATTCTCCATATTTAATTAAAAAAACACTGACACTTCACACTTTGACTAGTTTCATTGAGAAACAAACACCCAAGGTATATAGGTATGTATACATATAAATAGGTGTATTATTCCCATAGAGGCACAATAACCACATAACTAGCAAACAGGTAAGCAGGATTAGGTAAAAAAAAAGAAATAAAATGATTAGAGCAGAAACGGAATAAGTACCTAGACTCTAATTAGGTCTGATAAAATTACTTTCTAAAATGTTAGGTAAATGGTACGGCTGTACATAACTTTAAGCTTAAAAAATTTAACATTAAAATATATATTTGAAAACAAAACTTGAATTCAATGTCGATACTTGTACTAATTGTGCACAAATTTAAAAAATCAGGCCTATTTAAATCTATTCGTGCCAAAAAATCTTGCACGCCCATGGAGAAGACGGTTTTGATTGATTTATTACTTCACATCAATTAAAGATAGACTATAAGATATGAGCAACGTGTTACTCCAAGCGTAGCCAAAGACACTAATAGGAAAGTCAATAACCCTAAGTGGAAAACTAAGGTAGAGTAGGTGATATACAATAACCAAAGCGTAGGACTTTCCTCAGTTTTAGAGCTAAGATTTAAACCAAATTTGCCATATAAGTTAATATTATTAGGCAGACTTTTAAGACGTTATAGCGAAAAAATTGAACTTTCACAACTAATGAATTTAACAAATTTAATTTAATTATTTAAAATATTCGACAGCGAAAATATAAGCCGTTGCTGATTTAATGTATGTTCAAGTTCACACCCTGAAATATTAACACGTCATTAAGAAACACCGCGTATTACTTTCTTTGATAATAAGATTAAACGATAGAAGTATGCAAATGAAAGAAAAGAAGTAGACTGACCAAAGCAAACGCTCTCAATAGACTCATAGAAAATTCAAAGAGTTCAATTATTTGTACAGTGCTCCAATTCCTGCCTAACAATGGATGCATCTGGGACGAAAAAGATCACTTCTGGCGTTTTCCTTCCTATAGTAAATACAAAGAAAGCCCCACCGAATTAGAGTTAAACAAAGGACAGAGCTTTATCTAGAGAGCTGGCAGTTAGGGAAGACAAACACGAGCAAACAATGAATGTTTAATTAACAAGGGTGTCAACAAGAAAATGGCTGAACCGAGTTTTCATTATTACGAAACGGGAATAAAAAATGTTTAATTTATATATTGTGACACTCGTCATCGTAATTAATGGGAAAACTTGAAGAGCCGTTTGATTCGCTAGGTTAAGCGTCGGTTATATGAAATAAGATATTGTTGTTTCAGCATTAGATTAGCTTAAAATTAATATTTTAGTTAGACAATATAAGCTAAATTTAGAGTAACGTCTTTACAATAGTATATTATGCCAAACACTAAGTAGGGAAGTGGAATCATATTATGGAAAAAGAGTAAAGAAATACCCCAACTACACAAAATAAATCAAATATTTTAAATAAATAGTGCATTCTCAATGTGGAGTTGAAATTATAGGGAAAGGAAAGAAAGTCAAAAAGTCTTTTTCCACTAATTTATTAAAAGAGTAATCAAAGGCTCAATATTTTCGTATTAAAAAGTCTACATGTTTCGAAGGTAGTGACCTTCATCCTCAGGACACAAAGAAATGTTGCTGTTAGTATTAGCAGTAGAGATAAAATTATAGGTGGAAGGTGACGTTGATGAAGCTTTAAAATTTGTAAAATGTATTAAGAAGTGAATGAAAGTTAATTAACTTAATCAGCATACCTAAATGTTAGATAAAATTTAGTTTAAATATATTGGTAAAAGGTTTGTCATATTTAGTAGCTTATGAAGCAAAATGATGTTCTTCCTATGAAGATTTTTATGAAGGGATATATAAAGAGGATTTGTGGGACATTCTGGTTCATATAATGATATTTGTTTAATAGAATGGAAGCAAGATTTTGCTAGACTTTAAGTAGAATTTCCATTTTATTGAAGTAACATTTATGAGGGTTTAAAAAATAATTTTCAAAATTTTTATGGGGTACTGGAGGCCTAAGGCCCAGTAACCCGTAATTAAGTTAACCTCATTTTGTAGAGAAATTAATCAATAAATAAAATTTGTTAAAAACATAAAATCTTTGATTTATATACCCTTAAAGATGTAGAAATAGGGAGACAAACACAATCAAAAATGAAGACCAAAAACGTGTTCTGTGTCAAGTCAAATTTTATGTGTTTTTCTCATGGCTTTGAGAAAAAAAAAATAGTGTAATTTTCTCACTCGCTTATCTTGGTTACAATCTGACAGCACTGCTGATAACTGACGTTACTCGACGTATGACGTGCAGCAGAAATTGATTTGCATTAACTACATTGGAAATATGTGCATCCTAATACTAAGAAAATTTAACATAATTTTTTTTCAGGCCTCAAACAAAGTGGTGGGTGGATATCAATGGTGTTTTGTTATTTTGATTGATAATTTTAGTTTGGCCTAACCGAATTTAACAAATTTAGTCGCGTTGAAAAGAGGTTTTCCTGTTTTATCGCCAGCGTTGTTAACTGTGCCTTAATTTTTTTGACATTGGCCGCTAGATGGCACTGTTTGACAACTTAAGAGTAATTACGATTTTTATTGGAAACTTCAAATAGTTATGTTTGTTTGTAAATAGATAAATAGAGGCTAAAAATTCTAAACAGCCAGTGAAAACCTCATTTGTTTAACCTTTCTAACCACATATGCGGCAAACAAATTATAATTGCGGCACTTTACCTACGTAAAATCGCCAATTTGCTTTTGCAATTTTGCAAAATATGCTATGGACTAACCCAAGGTGGAAAAGAGTTCGCATAAACTTGAATAACAATGTATTACTAGTCAGGTCTCAACACATTTGTGTAAAGCTATATTTTTAATAAAACCCCCACTAGGTCGATAACTTTTAAGTAATCAAATTCCTTTTCCTTCCTTATTATCCTTGAGATATTTCCCGGACGAAAATATACGGCTCTTAATTTTACAAATAAAACTAATGGAAAGCAGGTCCTCGACAGAGCCGGTTATAAATTATTATCAGGCATTCAGCACCGCAGCTTGCCTCCTCCAATTCAACTTCTCGAATTCAAATTAAATCAATTTGTCTGGATTTCCTTGCAATTCCGCTCTGATTTGCAAGCCGATAATTTCCGCAGATAAATCTTCTCGTTCTGATGTCCAACAGATGCGTTGTTTTATTTGAAATCTATATCAGTGGCGGTTTGATTCAATGCGATTGATAATAAGTAACGGGAATCTAACTGTAAATGGCTTGCAACTTCAGCCTTACATAAACAGAAATCATTACTAGAAAAATAACAAATAAACAGATAAAAAGGTAAACGAAGAATCGCCCATTGACAGAATCGCACTTTAGGGATTTTTGGAATTAACACTGGCCCACACAATTTTTGTAACAAAGTTCAGTCCAATATTTTCACAATGCCAACAATAGAAAAAATATTCATAAAGCCCTAATGCGTACCACTTTTCAATGGGCTCATTAGGCCCTTTTATATTGGCAGGTGGTTTATGTGGGGTCATTTAAAAGGGACGCATTTTAAAACAGAAAGATAACCTTAAATGGATTGTATATAACATTAAACTTATTATATTATTTAGTCTTCTCTTGAATTTCGAATTGAGTGGTTCTGTGTACACAGAGCGTAATAAAGTAATAAAACAGGATTGCTAGAAATCATATCATAACAGTAATACCATTTTTAATAACTTATATACAACCAATAGTAGCTGAAATAAAATTGTTTTCTAAAGAACCGTATACAGTACGTACTAGGTATAAACTCCCGCAGTAATCATTATAACAAAATTATCATAAAGAATGCAATTTAATCCTTATTGGGAACAAAAATGATTTTATACATAATTAGTCATATTATACCGATACCGAATATAAAGCGTTTTATTTTTTGTACACATTATGATGATTGCCTTTATAAAAGGTTTTGGTACCTTTATGCAACATATCGAAAATGACCGATGACAATCGCGTTTCGCGTTTGTATTTTAGACTCTCAAATGACATGTACGGGGGCGGATGATTTCTCGGAGAAGTACTTAAAATTTAGGATATATTAAAATAATGTGTAATGGATTGTGCTGGTAGGTATTGTATTATACGCCATAAAAACGGGGTTATAGGTAGCAATATAGAAGCCCAAATAGAATAATGCTAAACATATTAGGGGCTAAATTATTATATCTTATTTTAGGACATGAATCAGTGACGGGGCTTTTCCATAATCAGGCGACGGAAAACCGACGGCTTGTATTTTAAAACAAATCCAAGCGAAACAAAACTACACTTAGCAGCATTCCTCCAAGTCCGATTCCAATGGCGTCCACATAGTTTTGTTGCTTGTCCTACCACTAAGTTGGCGCAGATAGGAATTGAAAAGTATACACATATCTATACCATAGAATTTTAACAAATATACGTCGGTGTTCGTACCATTTTAAAATTAAGACAAGATTAGTTTGGTGTTACTAAATTGTTTTGTAAATATATTGTTTCTAATAAAATTGTACAAGTCCAAATAATGTAATCTTTCATTTTTATAAAACTGAACTATATCCGCTGCCGCTAAGGCGCATAACCAATATAATATCGTTTTATAAAGAATATAAAACTAATTTTAACGGTTATAAAATACCTGGTAGAGACATGCATTATAGTGCCAAATAAACAATTCTTAACGGCAATAAGACTAATAAATCAATACTACATTTCGGATATAAAGCAGTCCTATTATCGTTATATAACTGTCTTAGCAGTCTCTGGTGTATAAAGGCTATAAGCAGTAGTTGCTGCTGTCCCAAATCGTATTAAATGATTATAGTATAAAGGTCATGAGAATTCTTATAAAGAGTAAAATACTTTTCGCTTAATGTAGTTAAAAAAGTTTTTTCAACGACAAAAATGTCAAGTGAAACGCGCAGCAATTGCAAAGTTTCTCTTGGGAGTTTTGTCATATTTGTCGAGAATTTCTGGGGAAGTCACAAGCTAGGTCACTTTCTTAAAATGTGAAGAAAGCCTATTTCATTTGATGTTTTAGTGATCAAGATAAGCAGTGGGCTCTTCATGTGTGCTGTGTCAGCTGTAGCGTGTCATCGGTGAAGTGGATAAACGGAGTTAGAAAAAGTATGCTTTTTGCAGTTCCAATGGTATGCATGGCGAGAACCCATCAACCATTTTGACGATTGCTACTTTTGCATGACACAAACTGAAGGTTATTCCTAAAAAGAAAAACGCAAGATCTAGTACCCGAATTTGCCTTCAGCCACAAGACATGTTCCTCACAATGCAGACTTACTAATACAGACTGCGCCTTTATATTGGCAAGGTATTGTTTTGGGAGATAATAAATTAATAAGATAATAAAGAATAAAATAGGTCCCAGTTTCGGCGAGCAACATTTGATTATTCAAAGTGAGATAAATCATTTAGCAGACTATTAGTTATGTGCGTGTTCTGATATCGATAGTTTAATACAAGAACTCAATTTCGAGCATTCTCCTTGTGAGTGGCGCTTGTTCATAGAATCATTAAAATATAGTCTAGTCTTTTAGCGCCCAAATTGTTTAATTTAAATTAGAGTGTAGCGGGAATTGGGGCTCGGCAACAGAAACTCAATTATATGTTTCCCAACGTTTCGTTTTATATTAAAACTTTCTCAAGGGTCTGAAAAAAAAAAAAAAAAAAAAAAAACTACCGTTTCGGATTCCATTTATCAAGTTGTATGTTGATGATACCCTATTGGCTGTACCTATTAATGAGATAAACAATATTCTTCCATTCTTTAATAACTATCATCGCAAATTGCAATTTACTTTAGAATGTGAGTCCAATAATATGATTCCTTTTTTGGATACCATGGTATATCGCACAGACGCCGGAAAATTAACGACTAATTGGTATATGAAAGACACAAGCTCTGGTAGACTCTTAAACTTCCATTCCAATCACTCATCATCACAAAAAGTTGCAACCATTACTAACTTGTTATATCGATCCTTTAGTTTGTCTCATGAATCCTTTCAAACCGAGAACTTATCAAAAATAAAAATACTCTTAAGGAATAATAATTATCCACTGAATTTTATAAATCGCACAATTACAAGATATACAGATAAATTAAAGAATCAATCAATTAATAAACAATCTAAGAGCGGACGATTTTTTAAGTTCCCTTATATACCAGATATTACAAATAAAATTAAAAATTGTTTACAATCGAATGATTGCAACCTAGCATCTTACAATATAAAAACAACAAATAATTTATTTTCTAAACTGAAGGATCGACTACCGGTTGAGTACGAATCCAATGTAGTTTATGGAATTCCGTGCAAACAATGCGAAAATACTTTCTATGTGGGTCAAACCAAACAACTTCTCAAAGATAGGCTAAGACAACACAAATATGATTGTAAAAAAGTTGACAAATCGGATACAACTGCGCTTAGTCTTCACCATCATCAAACAGGACATGAATTTGATTTTTCAAATCAAAAATATTTGACAAAGAAAAGAATTACTTAAAGAAAAACATCAGTGAAATGATCTATATAAATCTAAATGAGTCAGTTAATTTCAGAACAGACACTAATAACTTGAGCGCCTGCTACTCTGGCATTTTGGGCAAATACAAAGATGTACTTAGTACAAAGAGACAGTGTTCTCTGTTGGTGTAGTCCTTAAATGTTCACCTAATTCTAAATGGCAAAAGAGTAAAATGTAAAACAGTGTATAGATTGATTGATATGGGTCTTCGTGGTTGTCACCGATACTGTCGGAGTCTTAACGTAGTACATACCAGAACATATTTTAGTAACTCTCTATCCGTTTAACACAAAGTTCATGCGACTTGCAAGTTAATAAAAAATTCGTAAACATCTAAGCAGTCGATATGTCTTGTTCTCCGAAGAATATTAAATAAAATGTATACAACTGGTAATAAACGGCCCTATGAACTCTAGGAGTATCGGTGAGTACCATATCTTTGGGTTTTCTCTGAGTTTGTTTCTGTTGTATGATTAACTTACTTAATTGATAAGCCCCCAAAATAGTTTTACAATTATTGAGGTTATTATTTCTCGGATTAGGGATCTGTTACACGAAATTATATTTGACTTTTACTGTATTTATAAAAACAAATGTCTTCTTTTTCAGACCCTTGAGAAAGTTTTAATATAAAACGAAACGTTGGGAAACATATAATTGAGTTTCTGTTGCCGAGCCCCAATTCCCGCTACACTCTAATTTAAACATTAAAATTTAGTTTAAAAGCTGTGTGGAATGAAAATTTAAAACTATCCATACCAGTTGCCCATTCAGTGATAATGAAAGAAACCTAAAAAGCATGCACATCCATTTAGATAAAATTAACTACAACCGGTGCCAATAGCTGATATGTGGGGATTTAAAACTAGTAGCAATTTTAGTGAGACTTTACAGACAGGTAGGATTTACAAAATATTGTGGTTTTCTTTTCTTTTTTGTTTGCGGAACAGTCGTGCATTGATTGAACATTATGTCGTAACAAAAATTTAGAAGAAAAGGAATGAATTTCAACCGGGATCTGAAATTGTTAAGTATGTGCCCCTTGTAGACCCAAAAAATGTCCTTTTGCCTCCTCTTCACATTAAACTTGGACTAATCAGAAACTTTTTGAAAGCTATGAATAAGATGAATAAGAGGGTGAAGGATTTAAATACCTAGTACAAGTATTTCCCTTAATTGAATCATAGATATCTCCGGGGTGAAGATCATTCTTGTTGAAGAGAAAAGAAAAATCCAAAATTCTTAACAAAAATTTAATGTTTTGCTCTACGCGTTTCGGTTTCTTAAACCATTTTGAAGAGCTGTCTAAAAAGTTCATTTATGTAATAATCTCAATTCAAAATCAAAATTATTAGGTATTACTTACATAATATAATTACAGACTTTATATTAGGGACACGAACAAGTTCACCATGGCGAATACAGGGTAACTAACCAAATAAAATGGATCAACAGGATAAACCCAAAAAAAATTTAAAAAATAAAACAAAATATACTGAACCAGAGCGACATCTAGGTTGCACAAAAGGAGGTACGATTATTTATACAAACATTTGCTACTTAAACTCATTCACAATTATCGCTGCTTCTCTGTAGTGGGCGTTGACAGGATCGTTCAAACACTCAATCTGATTATTAATCTCTTATTATTATTATTACATAAACTTTTTAGACAGCTCTTAAAAATGGTTTAAGAAACCGAAATGCGTAGAGCAAAATATTAAATATACGTGAAGAATTTTGGATTTTTCTTTCCTCTTCAATAAGTATTTCCCTAGTTAAGTGACGTCAAATTAAATGAAGGCACTTTTGTTAGGCCACAAATTGGAAAATTGCTGGATAATGTTAATTTTATAGAAAAGCTCACCACGTAAGAACTCAAAGCTTGGAACTCATTTGCCAGTATGGTGAGGGGAGTTTTAGGGAAAAATATGGATGTAAACTACCAACAACTTGTTAATGAACTTTTAGATTCCTACAAATCGATTGGTTGCCGATTGTCATTAAAAATTCACTTTCTCTATTCCCATTTATCATTCTTTCCTGAGAATTTGGGCGCTGTCAATGATGAGAAGGTTCCATCAAGATATTAGGACAATGGAAATTCGGTACCAAGAACGATGGGATCCAGCTATGATGGGTAACTACTATTGGTGTTTGAAAAGAAAAGATGTGACCCCCCTTAGAAGAAAAAAAAAATGTAATGAGTGTGTTTAAAATAAACATTTTAATGTTTGCTTTTTTCTTAGATAGTAGCTTAATATAAATTATAAGTATAGTCGATATACAGGGTTAAAAACCTTGTAAAACAATTTCTTTAATTAATGTTAAATATTACAATTCTACATGTGGTTCGTTTAATGTAACAAGAAAACCTTAAGTGTTACAACTTTTCTTTGGCTCTTTTCGTTTTCAGATAGGTTCATTTTACTTCAATATGCTACTCAGCTCAATGTTACATGAAAAAAAAAAATTTGTCGCCCAGTGTAATTTTTACAGTAGATATTAAACAAAACCCTTCAAGTTAAAGTAGTTAAGCATTCCCGAAATAGACTCAAAGCAAGAAGTGCAAAATCTCGTAGAAATGCTTAACTAAGCTGATAAGAGGCCCGCTGGAGCCAATAAAGCAACAGACTAGAATAATATTCGCTAATTTTCCCAAATGAGCTCAGCTTCATTCCGAAACTTCCTTGGTTCAAATCCTCTGGGTCCGCTCATAACTAATTAACAATAATCACATTGATTTCAGCTAATCCGGATCTTGCCGTTGCACTGGTTATAATTGCATCCCTGATGTGTACATTTCTCTCTGTTGAGGAAGTTAATCGCAAATGAATATTACTGTGATATTCGCATCCATATTATAAGGATGCAGATTTTATAATGTTTTAATAGCTTTTGCTGCAGCAACGGCAGTTGTGTTTAACAAAAAGTCAAGCAGTAATTATCCATTAACTTTTCTGTAATAAGTTTTATTTCTGAGCAAATCTGAGCACATTGTAAATCTTCAAATGTTATATTTATTAAAAAAACAATGATGAAATACGTTATCAAAGAACTACACTCTCATCTGTAACCTACAGGCTAAAAATAGGCCAACGATCATAGGCAATACCAACATAATATATTGAAGAAATAATCCATATTTTCGGTGAAGTCAAAATAATGTAGATAAAACAATGCAGTCTTGCTCCACACTTTAATAGGTGTTAAACAAATAATATATAATTCCCTACATGTTTCAAACACTTAAGCGTGCATCCTCAGGGGATACTAAATAGGAGAGTACAATGTTACGAGCGACCAGTAAATATAAAATAAAAGTCTAAGGGGGACTGTTAATGTACGGTTGTCTCAAATTACTGAGTACAACTTAACAAAGATGAGAAATATAAAATTGAGAACGTAGTGTACTAATTAGTATTGTATTAAGATTTAAATGTAAGTGAAATTTTAATCATAAATGTGAATTAAGAAGAAGTAAAAAGTTATTAATTACTAATGAAAAATTAACTCATTAACCATATAGATATGGGGTTATGCCCCATATTTTTGAAAAAGTGGAGTTTTTTCATCTCAAAATTTAAAACCATCTTAACTACTGTAGCGACACAATACGTCCACGTTCCCAGGTAGCTTCGACGCATGCGCACCACAATTTTTAATATGCTGACGTTCAGCTAATTCGACGTAAACGTCTTTTTCTTCCTCTTCACCCAGCATTCCCCACGGCTGCACATCTTTACTCCACGACCAGAGATCCTCTTCTTCAGGCTTCGATGTTGTTTGCCTTTTTGAGCCACCCACGGGGTTTGGGTCGCTTGCCACTTCTACGCCACTCGGCCGGCAGCCGGACGGAGGTTTAGAAAGCCCTAACAGGTCCTGGAAACCAATTGATGAGTTGGCATCTCGGTCTGGGCCCTTTGCCACCTCCGCAGCGTCGACGGATGAGTCATAGCTAACTCCCTGGAGTTCTGATTGTCCTTTGGGAGTCGGTGAGCCGATGACATCGATGATCCAGGCCTCCAGAAAGCCGCTCGGCGAAGACGGTAGCAGCACTTCTTGCATTCGGTCTAAGACTGTTGCGAAATTTAAAGCCATGTGTCTGACTTCCAACAGCTTATTTAAAATGGAGTTAAAATATCAAAGTTCTATTCTAACTTTGTTCAATATTTTATTTCTTAAAATTATTCTATGTCTAAGTATTTTTTCTAACTTATAAACACAAAATAAACAACTTTAATAACTTTTAAAAAGAGTTTTATTCATCCAATTTACGATACTTTATTTACTGCCAAAAAGTCCCAGATTATGCTTTAGGTAACTTTTATTCAAATACAAATAACCCTTTTTATTTACTGTGAAAATATCTCATCAACTCGAGATATAACGTCATATGATGACTGCAGCTAATTTGATCTTATCTGTTTGAACCCCCGTGAATGACTGATTCTACAGAGCGCAAATTCGCTATTTATAGGAAAATCGAATACCAGAACACTACCATAACGTGATTATAGAAGTTGGGTTAATTTAAAGAAACTTATGATTTTAAAGGCGTTTGACCAGATATTAATCCTAAAACGCAGAACTATTGTTAATTATATGCATTTTATTTATGTTCTTGCTGATGGAAATGCATACGAAGCAAAACGCATTTACCAGGCAAGGTATCCAAATTGTATAGCACCGTGTGCTCAGATCTTTGTAAGTCTCCATCGCCGTTTATCAGAAACAGGAAGTTTTGCAAGAGTTTCTGATATTCCCGGCAGGCCAAGGACGGTAAGAATACCACAATTAGAAGAAGAAGCATTAAATAGAATTGAGGAAGCTCCAGAACCCAGTACTCGAAAAATTGAGCATGAGGTAAACGCTAATCAGCAAACCGTTTTAAGGATTCTTGACGATCATCAAATGTGTCCTTACTGTTTTTGGAAAGGTTGGCCAGAAATCCACAATTTTTAGATCATTTCTTTTTTACCGATGAAGCTAATTTTTTTAAGAATGACATAACAAACTTTCATAACAATCACGTTTGGAGTCAAGAAAATCCACACGCTATTAGCTAAACACATTTTCAGTGCCAATTTTCGTTAAATGTATGGGCAGGTATAGTTGGTAATAGACTAATAATTCCTTTCTTTCTTCCCCAGCGGTTAGATGGCAAAACCTATCGCAATTTTCTAGAAAATGAGCTGCCAATATTAATGGAAGACTTGCCATTAGCTCAGCGTAACCAGTTGTTTTTTATGCATGACGGAGTTCCCGCCCATGTTAGTGCCACAGCCAGAAAATATTTAAATGCTCTATACGGAAATCGATGAATCGGTAGAGGCGTGGCACTACCTAACCGTGGCCGCCAAGGTCCCCAGATTTAAATGTATTACTTGTAGTATAAATAATTCAGAACATGTTTTGTACTTATTTAATTAATAAATTAATTTTGTTTAGTTTATATCCGTACTGCATCACAGTTATCTTTAAAACCACTGTTTTTTTTTTTCAAAAACGTAGTAGAGGCAACTTTTGTTCAGCTTGTATCAATAATGCATAAAAATGCATCAGATTTTAAAAAAATCAGTGGCATATCAAATATTTCCACAAAAAAGATATTGAGGGTATCTTCACGCACGCCTGTATCTTAGAGGGTAAGCGTTTCGTCTTAAAATGATGTCAGGAATCATATCCTACATTATCTTCATGTACTTGAGGATCACCCTGTATATTTGTTTTACACTTATTAAATTGTGAAGAAAGACAACATTGTTTTATTTACAAAACGTAATATAATAACGGCAGACGTAGCTTTCAAGCGACATCTCGTGGCAATCAAATGCATTACCTGGCCCGTCTAACAAAATCAGTCAGAAACGGAGAAGCAGAGACCAGACCAGGTCATTCTTACAGGAGTCGCCGTCAGGAGCGCAGCATTAAAGCGAATTCGGTATACGGACCGAGTGCGAACAATTGAAAATTTAAAGGTTAGTTGCTTCCTTTTCTTTACCGGCGGCGCCTTCTGTAAGAATGACCGGCTCGTCTGGTATCTGCAGGAGTGTGCTTCTCCGTTTGTGACTGATTTTGTTAGATGGTTCAGGTGATGCATTTGATTGCCACGAGATGTCGCTTGAAAGCTACATCTGCCGTTATTCATCCATCTTTCAGGGTAAAGTAGACTCTACGGTGCTCTGCTTTCTATCGTCGGATTCTATAGCCTCACTGACGAGCTGCTATACAGCGAAACGCATCTGGGGATGAATGCGGCGAAAGGAAGCAACTAACCTTTAGATTTCTAACATAATATACTTCTGATAAGTCTGGTTTAATGAAACTCGATGGAGATCTTTCCAGTGTAGTCAGGAGTGAGCCAAAGATTTAGGAGTCCGATCAAAAAGACAAAGTACTCCAAGGATTAAAAAATATACATATCATATCTTAAGTATACTCTGCACCAACTATGTTAAATACTTACATGGGAAAGAGGTTCAGTCGAGCCAACAAAACAACGCACCTGGAATTACGTTCGCTAATTTCCTCCAATGAGCTCAGCCTGATTCCGAAACTTCCTTAATTTAAATCCTTCGGGCCCGCTTATGGCTATAATTAACATTAATAACATTGATTTCAGCTTACCAAAACTTTGACGACCGTGCAGCGTTTCGATAACTAGGGGTGTATTTGTGGCGGTGATAGTTTATGCATGTTCCATAATACCGTGTAATATATGGCTTAGTTGAACATAGAAAATCCCATGTAAATTTTGAGGTGGCTAAATATTGGGTCCCCTGTACATTTTAGAGAAAAATTGAATTATATATTTTTGAAGAAGCCTATATAGTAAACCCACCTGCCAAGTTTAAATATATTCTAATAAGCCAATCCTAATTTATTCAATTAAATGTAATGACAAAATTACGAAATGTTCATTGTATAGGTAATGCAGCAAACGCCAGCAAATTATTACTTGGCGTCAGTGACAACATTTTCATTGAAGGCGCTTTAATTATAGCTAAATATGAGCTATTCCATTAAGGAAAAAGTAACTATGATTAAGTGGTATTATACAGGATACAGCTTAAGAGCATTGTTTGAATGTTTTCAGTTAAATTCCCTGATAAACCTATCCCTTCCATTTCATTAATTAAACTTGTCATTAGTAAATTTGAGTCCAAAGGCACTGTAATTAATAACTGTAAATGTTCAACTCACAATGTCAATAGAGAAGGGATAATAGAGATCTTCATATTTTTCTGCACGTGGAAAAAAAATAAAATGATTGGGACGAGGCTCCTTGGGCAAGCCGTAGAAAAACATCAAACCACAGGGTTGCATACTTTAAAAAAACATAAATATTCTTCTTACAAGTATGAAAAACATCAAGAGCTACGGCAAGGTGATAAAGAACGGAGAATGGTATTCTGTTTTGAGGTAATGGAAAGAGCAAATACATCTGCGATTGAATTGATTTTTTGTCACGTGACCACAGATCAGTCTGAGAAATTTGTAATAAAAGAACGGTACCAAACAACTGATCTCTGTCAAAGTCAAACTGCTTTGTTTTGATTCAAGAAATATAACCTATTTTTCCCCTTTTCTACTAAAAATGAGTATTCCTACTGTTGTATTGGCCCTAATTGAAGGGATAGATCAACTGTCCTATCCTCTTTGCTATCAACTTATGTTTGAAGACGATGATGAGGAGGACGTAAAGATTTTGGTAAATTTTCGTCTGTCACCAATATGATAACTCAATGAAGACTAAGGTTAGTTCAGGGGTAAACCGTTTCTCTTCTTCCGCATCATAAAGTTCTATTTCCTTCATTTTTTAAAGTTAACTTTCTTATAAGGTCCTCGCCAAAGCAAATTTCAAACCAAAACTAAGAACAAACTTCAAATCAAACTTAACCTCACTAACTCAGCTGGCTGAGATTTGAGATTAATCGCTTTCATCCGATCAAAAACTCCGAGCAAAAAGATCATCGTCAGAACGCTCGGATTTTAATTGCCGAACGGTTGACATTTACTTCCCCTACATCCAGATGTCATAAACGAACGATTCAGATCAAATCTAAGCGGTCTGATGTATTTGCCGAACGCGGCTAATTATAGGGATTTTTTAAGAAATATTTGTTTTACCGATGAATGTACAATCACCCTCAACAACGAACCAAATGTACAAAATTGCAGGTATTGAAGCCAAAAATATCAACGTCGTCTTGTTCATACTCGGACGCAATATCCACAAAAGATAAATGTTTGGGCGGGAATTGTAGGACGTCGCATTATTACCGGGGAACCAAAAATGTGTTTTTATTGTGAAATCATCTTTATTCGTTATGTCCAGCTTTACGCCAATTTTTGACAATAGCGTCATAGAAATTATTTGCTGGTGTTTACTGCATTACCTAAACTATGAAAATTTCGTAATTTGGCCATCACATTTAATTCAATAAGTTAGGATTGGCTTATAAAAATTTATTCAGACTTGGCATATAGGGTTTATTATATCGGCCTCTTCAAAAAATTATAATACAGTTTTTCTCTAAAATGTACAGGGGAGCCAATATTTAGCCACATCAAAATTTACATGGGATTTCCTATATTCGATTAAGTCATTTATCACCCCGTATGTCTTCTAATAAATAAAGCTTATTCCCTAAATAACTCTTTGGTAGACTCGACAAAAACTTCGAAAGGAAAAAGTTTTGCATTTTTTTAGACTACAGCTTATACATCTTCAGCAGCTTAGAGTTTACGTAAAGCATTTATTTTAAGAGGACTCCAAAGTAAAATTAAATACCCGTGGAACAACCAGCACGGAATATCGTATAAAGGTTTCTGCAAAAGGCGG
Organism: Polydrusus tereticollis; assembly: GCA_963920685.1. Taxonomy (NCBI): domain Eukaryota; kingdom Metazoa; phylum Arthropoda; class Insecta; order Coleoptera; family Curculionidae; genus Polydrusus; species Polydrusus tereticollis. The sequence continues at coordinate 36,707,521 of OY987331.1, forward strand.
CATAACAAAGATAATAAAGGAACAGACTGAAATAATGCCCTTTAATTCTGCTAAATGCGCTTAGTGAAATCCTCTAACGTTTCCTGCAGAGATCCGTTAGGGCCGCTTATAACTAATTAATAATAAGGACATTGATTTTAGCTCAAAACTAAAATCTGCTGATTAAAATATGGCAGGGAGAGATGGGCGATATCAGCTTTCACCTATCAATAGTTAATATAACCAACCTTGCTATTAAATTATAGATTGTTATACTTACTAATTTTTCATGTTATTTAAGCACTGGTAAAACAAAATTCCTCTCCAAAATAATTAAGCAAAATCGTAATCACTTAGAAAGATCAATACACGTTTATAGAGTTAATGACGGCAATTATACCATAATTTGCGATGTTTCTTGCGTTAACATCAAATGTTCATGCCCAGATTCTTATTTAATTAAGGCCTTTATTGTCAAAAATGTAGGTGTCTGGAATAATACTCAAAGTATTTTTAGTCTTTAAAGAGGCTAAATATACTTGGATATTATTATGGTAATGGTTTAAGGGTAATTATACATATAATATGACTTAATTACAGCAGAGTTTGTTGCATACAACAATAGAATATACACCCTAACCTTAGAGTGAAACTTTAAAGTTGTCTAAAGCAATAATACGTAGTTCAAAGGAAATATTCCCAAACAAGATTTTGAACGTTATGCTTTAAAATTCTTTCAGTGGTTGCAATTAACGACAACAATGATGAACAAACCATATTATTCATAAAAAGGTCTATCATATGTCGCCTGCATCGATCAGGCTAGAGGAGGTAAAGGGTATTTACAGCAAATTCTTAATTAGAAGCTGAACCTAATTTACTTGAGGAACATTATAAGCACGAACTAGAATTTAAACAATAGTATATTGCGCGACAAATATGACTTGAGATGCCTCGCAATTACGTGTATTCCATTAAAGTTTATTTGTAAAAAGAGAGTGACCACAAAGAGAGCAAGATGCATATACTTTCACGAAATTTTATGTCAATTTAGGGTCTTTGAACCATATCGAAACTAATTCTGTTTCTTCTTGGATCAAACTAGATGTCTTTAACTGCTTTCTTTATAGAATTGTCTGGACCAAGCTTGTTCCAAATCTTCACATGTGGTCGTGTTTTTCTCGTTTATTTCTCAACCTATAACGTACGTTCTTATAAGTATGCTCTAACAATTTAATACGATAGTTGCACAAGTATGCAAGTAATAATTTAAGTAATATACACCTATTGGAGCCTACCTAATGCACCCTTGAAACTTCGGATGGAGGAAAACTACGTCTTTCTCCAGTTTTGTCTAAATAAATTATACTTTTATCGGACTCAAAGTACTGCTTTATTTTGCGCAAACAGTCCTGTCAAAGTTCAATGATACGCAGGGATTCCATTATAACAATTGGATAATCTAATTTTTTATGTTTAGAGCCACATTTTAACAAAACACCACGCAATGTTTCTAAAGATTGTTACTTATAATCAGGGTAACCTCGCGATTTATCACGAAAAAGTTCTAAAGTTATCCTCGTAAAAGTTGTGAATAGTTCGCAAAATGAAATCCCTTGTAGTATTGTAAGCGGTTTTAAATTTTTGATTTATTGGCTTGCGCTTTATGGATTGACCGGTTACAGTTCCCAAATTAATAACGTTATAAATTCTTATAAAACCCAAATTGGGTTAATTCATTACAAGTACATTCTTGTACAAAGCGCATTTTCAGTTTTTGCCCGATTTTCGTTTCTAAACACGCGTACATATTTAAAATAATGCGTTGACATTGAACATGTAAATCTTTGTTTCTTAATTTCAGACTTATTTCGCTTTCGATGGCCGACTCTTGAACCGACTCATTATATTCCTGCGATAATTCACCTTGACCTTCTTCTTTAAATTGTCGCCAAAAAGCGATCCTGATATAATAAAATATAGGCACCAAGAAAAAACTTACTAGTCAGAAACCACACAGTTATAGCAGAAAACGAAATATTTAAATTACAGTAATCATGTCAACAAGTCACGCCGCTTGACAGAACCTTTAACTATTTGCTGTTCTTGTCTACATCTACAAAATATAAATTTGTATTTATATGCTGATCTGTTAATTTTCCCACTCGGAAAAAATAGTTAGCACTTTAAATTGCCAGTGAGCCTCGACGGTCTATCGCCAGGGTGTTGCCAGTTCTACAAAGTTTTCGTAAGTTTAGGGGGATATATAAAAGTTTGTTAGTTGTTTATTTGTTTAACAACAGTAAAATTCCTTTTTAGTTTGATTTAAATTATTTTTATATAAATAATATTTCTGAAGTACTAAAAAAATGATTATAATATTCATGAATGGCTTGCTCCTTCTGTCTTTGATCAATTAAATATTGGTATAAGAGAACACTTTTAATATTGAAAACTTAAAAAAATTTTAAGAAAAGGTCTGACAACCCCGATTATGACGCCTGTCCTATTGAAGCCCGTTCCAAGCTTTATTATGTTATCAAACTGACTTTAGAAAAAGTATACCATTTACGTGCTATGCACTAGGCTAAATGTGGACTGTTGGAAGCCTTGACTTATATAAATATCCCTTAAAATTCGGGAATAATCCGTCGTGCATCGGCTTTTCTCCGTCTGGTTTATGGATTATTCCGAATATCGGGATTTCCCATCAGAATTTCACCTATTAATACTGTAGTATTAGTGATGCTTCTTACATAAAAGCAAGAATCTGCAAATTATTTTTTTATATTATAATAAAAAAATATGACAATTTTATTGAAAAAAAAAAACTGTGCGTGATAGAAACAAACGACGATTGAGTTGGTTATTAGTAAGTCAAAACTAACTTAACAAAAAAAACAAAAGTTGTCTTATTACAAATTCTTCGTAGGCCTGTGTAGTTAAACATACTTTGACTTGATTGAGAGAAAAGGTAATTAAGAGGCATTTACTTAAATAATTAAGAAATAGGCTATTTTCATCGCAAAGCTCTATCCTTCCATCCAGATCATTTTGGATACTTTGTGAGTCGTTTTTACGTCCCACTTTCCTAAAAATCCTTAAATCGTCTGCGTAAAGCAAGCATTTACGATCCCCAAACTATTTTATATAAATAATAAAAAAAAAAGATCCTAAATGCAGTGGGGGCTCGTGAACTCTATTCGTAGGTGTACTGCATGGATAAAAAAAATTAACGCGGCAGAGAAAAAAAATTTCTGGACCACGCCCATTTATAATAATTTTAAATTATAAATTTTGCAACGACCTCTATCCGCAGTTTTAATATTTAAATCGGGCATAGGGCGACCACGCTTTTCCACAACTAATTGTTTTTCATACGTAAGTTTCAGTGGGTCTCTGCTATTGCTGCCAGATTTAAAGTACATTTTGCGCCACAAAAATTTTTGTGTGTCACGCCCTTTTTTGTTGACGAATCTTGCTTTTCCAGTAGGAAAATTAATACTATCTAGATAAAAATATTAACATATTTTTTACAAAAATATTAAATGTACTTATTTTTTATAAATTAAGTCTATCCTACGTTCTTTTCGGTTCGCAAATCTTGTAATCACTTTGTCATTAAAATTGTCTATTTCGGAGATAAACTTTTTCTCAATAGATAGCATGGAAAGAGCTGTTAAACGATCTACGGTCATTGAATTGAACCAAAAAGTAAGCAGGGAAAACAGTATAAAGAATTTTTGTTATTACATCCACAAATCCATTCATTTTTTAAATAAATGTCTCTATTAAATTTACGTGTATAGCTTTTTCCTCTACTTATACTAGATTTTTCAATATTAATTTCTGGTAACGGTCTACCTTTTGCTTTTAATTGTATATTTTCTTCGTATGAATATTTAAAAAATCTCTTCACTTTAAATAAATTGAAGACCACTTCCAGTTAATAATTGTATCAGTAATACACAAAAACCACTCCCGCACTCAATTATTATTGTTTTTAAGTTCAACCCGCCGTATACTACACATTCGCGTAAAAATTCGTTCGATACTATTCAATACCGTATCCCGCGAACCGCACTGCGCTGGACTAAACGCAGCGAACTCCAGTTAAATCACGGCTTTATTTTAGACCATTACGGGGGAAGCGGAGTGCGCGCGGGTGTTCGAAGGAGCTCACCGAGCCCGATCGTGTCGCCCAGATCAAAAATAATTTAGCGACAGGGTAGTGTCGGTACGATATTCCATTGGTCGACTTTACTGTGGCGATCGCCGCGGTATGTACAGTCCGCCACACATACGAGTCTAAAGCTGGCAAAACAGTCCGAGCAAGAATTAATACAATTGAAATGAAATATTTTTTATAGATTATGTGATTATTATTTATTTTCTTCATTTTTTTGGAAGCACTGCAGCGCCTACGCACCAGCCGCCACTGCCTTGCGGGATGCTTGAGATAAATAAAATAGATTCGGTCCAGTTCAGGAGGTTGCCAATACTATGGACCTGAGCAAGGTGAGAAAGTAGAATTTTATCTTTAGCCGACCTCCTTATTAAAGTCTGTAGAGATGACATCCACCTGCACTGCAAGTTAGTTATGAAATAACAGATAATTAAAATAATTGATTATATGGGAGATTAAAAATGTTCCTCCCTTTTACTGTTTGAGTGAATGAGAGCTTACAAGAAGCTAGTGTATACCGATGGTGACATAAGTGTTTTTTTTCCTAATTTGTTTTTCTCTGAGGTCAAACACTAGAACCTTTAAAGGCTTTTAAGTAAAATAAAACTAAGGTGGCGCCTTCAAGATTTGACTTTAGCTTACTTATATAAAAGTGCTAAACCTCTCAATCTAGAGACAAAATAGCGAACCTACCCTGAGTTGAGCTAGCTAAGGGGTGTTTGAAGAACATACTCTAGAGCATAGGGTTGCCAGAGTAAGGGTGGATAGGTTGCCTTGTCGCAGTTTATTTTAGGTTATCCTAAGGTGAACACTGGCAACCGATTATTGTTTAGGGCGTCATTTGGTTTTTTAAAACACAAAATTGTTTGAGGGTTTTTTTTTCGATAAAATATAAATAAATAAATATGAATTTAATTATTCGACATTTATTTAAGTTTTTGTTGACCATACAAGGCATTTTTGATGGAAATATTATAGCAGCAAAAACTGTTATTAACGGTCACTGGAAATGAATGAATTTAATAGTTTTTTTATCGGAAATTAATTTAATTTCACGAATTGCATTTCCATGACGTGGATAATTCAATTCGAATGCCACAAAAACTTATTTTAATTTCGCCTGCATAGAATATGCCCATATTAACATTTAATCAGTCTAATTTGAACATGAATATTTTATCGATTCGAGCAAAAAACTTGCATTTAGTACGCTGTATGCAAAGCAAAAATTAAAATATTGATTAAATTTAGCAGACAAATTGTTTTTTGCACCATTGACATGCTAAAGTTCGGCACACTGCTGGTAAGCTACATTAGGAATCCGAACAAGAAACTTGACATTGTTGTTGCGTTACTTATCTCTTTAAATTTCTATCAAATGTTAATTTGTATGTAATTCAAATACATTACTTAAAATAATTAGATGTATCGCGTTGATTTTTTCCCTTCACATTGCAACTTATAATCGCTTAATATAATTTAATATATTCTTGAAGCGGCGAGGATAATATATTTTGGTAAATTTAGCAACCCATGCTGAAATCAAGCATTCAGTGGGGATTTCTGTCCCTTACTAATGGTTTTGTCTCTTTTATCGTATATGATATTAAATTAGTAGGGATACAAAACACATCTTCACACCTTCAGAAATTTTACAGGCATTGCCGGAGTTTACAATTATTATATTTAATTTATAATTAATCATATTTAAACGTTGATGTTTGTAAAATGAATAAATATATAAAAAGTAAAGGCATTCATAGGCAAGCTAGGGCAGTAATTGCCAATAAATCAGTAGGCATATATTTTAATATTTTACACAATTTAAGACTAAAATAATAAAAAAAAAATATTACGCACGTCTATACTGCCACCGGCATAGCGATCCTTTATATGCATTTTACCGCCCTGGGTCCTCAGGCATTGTAGCTCTAGACCCGTGTGTCGAACTATAGTCCGCCTTACGGTTCTGTAGCTATAGAAGGAATGCGAATAAAAAAAAGAGCCATGTACAGGGTCCGCTTTTTTTACCAATACATTTTAAATATAAATTACCTAATTTTATGATGATTAGACCGCGTATGACTTTTTTCCCGCCTTCGCAGGCGATGGCTCCTAGTCGATGAAATAATAGTGGTAGACACATAAATAAAATAATGCCTAAAAAATTTGTGCTCCACTGCGTTTTTTTTTACCTGTTGCAGGTACATACTACATTTTTGCATACATTTTTTAAACTTTAGTGAAATGGTGACATGCAATTTAATCAAACGTTAATTTAGCCTATACATATTGACAAATAGTCATGACAGATAGGTTTCGTTTGTTTCAATGGTTTCATGGCCTATACAGATTGATTTACGACGATGGCGTAGTAGACGTTTCTGGCAAACCATTCAATGGTTTGATCCAAAAATTTAGTTCGTTGCATAAAATGACATGCTCTACACAGCTAAAATATTTTGGATAATGCGGTGTTGCCGCTTCTACTAAAAAGTAGTAACAGCTTTGATATTTTAAATGGAATACCCTATATATTAACTTATTCTGACAATAGCTAGTAGTTGCTTAACACATTTTCCTATCACTTCCCTATATCTATCTCTTGCCGATTTTGAAATATTAATTATTTTCCATTTTTTTCTCATTTTTGAGATGCTAGTCGCTGAAATTCGATTAGCAGTTAGGCAATACCCGGAGGACTTTTATGCTATGGCGAAAGCTTAGTTGCAATACACAGGTTAAAAGGGCCAAGAAAGAATAATAAATACATCAAAATGCTGAAGCAATGAAGTTATTAAAACTGCAAAAATGCATGAAAATATGCGAAAACATTAATCTTGTTGTCTTCATCAGAAGTTACGGTCGTGGTCCTTACCCTTGTTGTTGTGTTTCTTTTGAAAAGTCGACTTTTACACATTTTTTCAAGCAACCAAAATAATTGGATTTTTAGACCACCCTGTATATTGCAACTAAGCTGTGGCCATAGTATAAGAGGCCTTCGGGTATTGCCTAACTACCAACCGAATTTCAATGACAAGCATCTCAAAGTTTAAAAATATCACCATGTATTGCAGGTCATCTTTTTTGAGAAAAAAATGGAAAATAATTAATATCTTAAAATCGGCAAGGGATAGGTAAGCAGATACCAGCGATGGTAGGAATAAGTTAATATACAGGGTGTTCCATTTAAAATATCAAAGTTGCTACTACTTTCTGGTAGAAGCAGCAACACCGCATCCAAAATATTTTAGCCGTATAGAGCATGTCCTTTTATGCAACAAACCAATCATGGATGGATCATTCCATTGACTGGTTCACCAGAAACGTCTAATACGTTATCGTCGTGAATCGCCCTGTATACTATAGTATCTACGTGGTTGCTGGTTTGTATGGAAACGGTCGATTATTTCTTAAAGTAAAACAGCCAACAAGAAATAATCAAGACAAAAGCTTTATGGTTTTCTAAAGTTTATTAGAATTAAAATTAGATAAGTATACAGGATGAGTCAGAAAGCCGTACAAAAACAGAGTTTTTTTTTTAATAGAACACCCTATATCTTACAACATTTTCGTATTCTTCATAAAATTATAATTATTTGTTAACAAGTTTCACTTATTTGATAACTTAAAGAATAAACGAAATTCAGGGGGCGGTCAAAAAGCAAACATTTTTGAAAACGCCCTGTAGCTTAAAAACTAAGAATGCTTCGACACTTCTGTTTGCGGCATCTGTTGTTTCATGAAAAAGTAGCGGAGTAGTGTAAAAACCTTACGTTTATATCTTCACTAATCACCGAAATACCCTGCGATTGCATCGACAAATTTACACCCTGTACAGTCAACGAAACAGACTACTTTCTAGAGCAGCTGTTTTTTTCCAGGACCTTTACCAAAAAAACGTACCACTTTTCTATCGTGAAGTAAAGTGTAAAAAATATATCAATATCCAATTCCGTTTCGACTACGCGACGCCATGCACGTTGAAAATCCGACATATCAAATCCTTTAAATTCACCCCGTTACAAGCCAGGCAGCATTATTCTAAAAATGTCGGATTAAATATTAAACGAGTTTAATTAAAAGCTGGATAAAATTTTAAAAATGACTCTTTACCCGTGTCATCGGAAGTAAAGAGTAATCATTTTGACCTCAAATTGAACCAACGAAGCACCGCCCCCAACTTAATTAAATATGGCTGTGCAGGTTAATATGCCTGGTTTTTAATGTTGCCAGCGAGAAGATATTAAAATCCTAATTTATAAAGTTTGCTCGTAAACATGTCTGCAAGTTATGGGTTTGACTAAGTAAAGCCTTCACCGCAACATCACTCCTTAAGTATCCAGCCATATCTACCTAATCCTTCTAAGCAAAACGTATGTTTACGGTATATCTCCAGGAAATGGAGTTCTCAGATATACCTTAATGCAAATTAACGATACGACAGATCTTGCCAAAGCAGTTAGTAAATGACATAAATAACAAATATAGTTAATAAAACCCTCGCTAAGGCTAAGTTAAGGAAGAAAAAGGGGCGGGACTTAACGACAAAGGAAGACTGGTCTTTATAGTATTTGTAAGAAATTCAAACCCAATTCAAAAGAAAAAATTTCACCTCCCTGAGGATAAGCTTGCAGCCCATTCAGATGTAGAGGTAATGAAATTGTGCTTATTTGGATATTTTTAGAAAGCAACGACATGATTGTAAACTTGAAAAACTTCCACCATTGGTACTTACACTTATAAAAAAAATATCAAGGACCAGTAAAGAAAGCAGTTTAGAGATACCTGAAACTTGTTCGTAGCGCTTCAGTTCTTCAGTAGAAGGTTCCTTCGAGCAGCCATAGTTTCACACTTAGCATGTAGATAGAGAGTAGATTGAGAAATGTTAAAAAGAAATAAATTTTACCACAATTACAAGCAAGTGCATAGGAGGTGATTTTACTGCAACACACCATTATAATAGTTCTTTCACACAATTGTATGGGTCTGGTTTCAACCGCTTTTGAAACCGACATTCCGATATATGACGTATTGCGACATCTCTTGTATAGGTATGACTTTAAGTCGCGTTCTCAGAGCTTCGTTCTCCCCACTCCACTTCGCAGCGACACGCCGCGCCGGTGAAATTGAATTAATCCAACTACACGGCGATGTGTGCTGACGACAAAGTAATAAAAATAAGGTGGGGCTGTGTACACTTTTTTGAATTAAGAGGGATACAACAATCGTTTTGAGTATTATAATCTTCAAAATTTAATAATTGGCAGAGCGCTTTTGGCCATAGGCCATCTTCAGTGCTTCCTAAAAAGCGACGAAAATCCAATTTTTAGAAATATTTATTAAACAATATCGTTTTTCGAAAATTAATTGTAAAGTTGTGTGAAAAAAGTTAAATGTTGCCTATTTTTCGTTGAAAAATTGTTCTGAGAAATAATATAAAAATGTATTTTGGTTTTTACTCACTTAGTCAGCAAACAGGAACACTTTATTGATAAATTATCTTTCTTCATTATGTAGGTCATTAACATCACAATGTAAAAACTGATTACATAAAACAATTAACACGTAAAATTGTAAATGACGAACAACTGAGAATGACTTTTAAATTTCAATCAGTAACCATCATTTTTCCTTTTTGTTTTTCATTTTTTCGTTCCACGTGAGAACGTGGTTTCGAGTCGAAATTTGATGGTTATTTAAATTAAAAAGATTAAATTTATTCTGGCATTGAAATAACATTGTTGACGTTAAGATATTCAAATTTTAAAAAAGTTAATTTAGAAGGCGTGCTATGTAAGAGAATAAAACTTCTGTTTAGGTTAACTTGTGTGTTTAAACAAAGGCAATTGTCTAGTAATTCCTTATTGATTTCTATGTTCTCCATAAAATCGAGTCTATTGAAATTTTTGGAAGATATGTCATGAATAATCTTTGAATTAGAGGAAAGACTGAAAGAATGATTAGAAATTCTGAGGTGTTGACCAAAAGCAGAAGAGGATCTCAAAAGGTGTTCTTTTATACGGGTTTTTAGGGGTCTACAAGTACGGCCAATACAGGTACTGTTGCAAGAATTACAATTTAATTTATTGATACTACTCTTTAAAAGATATTTAATTTTATCTTTGGAATTTAAAATGTGTATTGCTAGACTATTTCTGGTTTTAAAGGAAATACTGAGATATGGGATGGATTTGGTAAAAATTTGTTTATTATTAGAATTGGTGGTTTGATCGTAAGGTATAGCAACGTATTTTTTATCCTTTATAGTGGCGAGTATCTCATTTTTATTCTACTGCACTTTGTTCTTGAAGTTCAGGAATCTATCACATTTGGATCATAGTTATTGTTAAAAGCTATTTGTTTTAATATTTACTTTGCACTTCTTTATGGTAGTTTTCTGTTGTCATGGGGATATTAAGTAATCTGTTTATGTAGCAATGAAATGATGCTAATTTATGTTGTTTAGGGTAATTTGAATTGTATGGGATGACATGGTCTGTTTGGGTGGGTTATCTGTAGATTTAAAATTGTAAGTTATTTGTGGATTTTTGTATGGTAATGTTTAGAAAATTGATTGTTTTAATGTTTTCTGTTTCAAGTGTGAAAGATATATTGGGGTATATGTTATAAAGTTTCTTGAGTAATTCTAGGGCTCCTTCGTTGTTACAATTTAAAAAACACAAGCAATCATCTACATTCCTGAACCATTGGAGGATCTCAGTATTGTTTTCCGACATTATGTGATTATTTTCCAAAGAAGACAAACAACTTCCCATGGCAAGTCTGTCTGGTTGTTGGTAAAATTTTTTATTGAAGCAAAAATAATTTTAAGATAAACAAAGATTAAGTAAAGTTAGAGTGTTGATTACCAAATCCTCATCCATCTCAAGAGATTTCCAACAGTATCCACTGCTTCCGACTTAGGGACAGTCGTGAATAGGTTTGTCACGTCAAAAGAGACAAGTAGAAAGTTTTGAGGTAAATTTAAATCCTTGAGGTTATTGGCCAAATCTAGAGTGTTAAGTATTATGTATTTAGGTTTAAAATTTGTCATGGATTATATAAGAATGAGTGTAAACGTAGAGAGGTTGGAGATGGGAGTGTTACTAAAACTTACCACTGGTCTGATAGGGATATTAATTTTGTAGATCTTAGGTAATCTGTATGAACGTGGCTAGGTGGGATTGCTGGAAATGATGTTTCTTGGTGCCTCGTTATCTTCCAAAAATTCACCAAAATCTTTTAAAAATCTAATTTTCTATTGCTCATGCAGCTGTCGCTAGCGACAGAGCGAAGCTCTTAGAATGCGGCTTTATACGTTGCGCCTGAAGTCGTGTGGCGTGCGTTTTGTTTCGTAGAACATCAGCACATGTACCGGTCAAAAGTTTCATGTTAGCAATTTTATGTAATAATGAATAAGAATTTTAAAATGCTTGTGTGTAACATGTACATTACTCGTAATTAATTACTGTTAACAAATTTCTGTACAATTGTTTCAAACAATAATAATAAAGAAGAAGATATTGATAATTATTCTTGAACGAGTATCCGAGATAGAAGCTAATAGTGACAATTCGGATATCAGTCCCGTTTGGATGGAATGAGAAGCAGGTCCTTCAAAACCCCTAGGGAGAGCTACATATATTCAGATGTTAACTAAGAAGGAGTTCGAGGGCGTTCTTAAAGTTATGCCGGGTTCGAATGAATGCTTAGAATAATCTGTTCCTTTTTTAGTGATTGAATCGTCTTAGAATTAAACCAACACATCACTGTCACTCTCAAACGAAATAAATTTTTATTATAGGTTATTCTCCATTTTTTTGAAGCAGAAGTACATCGCAGACCGGCTGTAGTGTTCGGGTGTTCCTCTACCGACTAACCTGAACTAAACATCGTGAGATCTTGCTGAATGAATGAAGCCTCCAGAAGTGGAACTAGTGTTAAATAGTTCCAATCTGATGTCCACTTTATGTCTTTAATTTGAGTGAAGATCAAAACTTTAAAAATTATACACTAAATAATTTGTTGTGTAATACGTTTCTTTTATTAAAATATATTGTCCAAAATAAATCCCAACAATATACACAAATATGTAGGTAAGTACCTTATGTCTAAATACCTGGTATCCAGAATTTTATTAGTATTTTTTCCTTTACTTGTATGCCCTAATAATAAAAAGTAAAAAGCTTTACAAAAAATATGAAAGCTGGTCATGAGCCATAGATTATACCCAATATCAAACATATGATGCAATTAAGAACAAAAGCCCATGCCAAGTACAAAAAAGTAAAAACGGAAGAATCATGGATTGCGTATAAGCAACTTAGAAACTTTGTCACCATGTCAGTTTGAAACGAGAAAAAAGCTTATTTGGATCATCAGTTTAGGGTTAACCCTAAAGGTTTCTGGTGCACCTTAAGGTGGTTAAATATTAATTCGACTTCTGAATATAACCCTGGCGATGTGGGCTCACCAAATGATTTCAATAAATTGTTTCTGGATAGTATGCCTTCATCTAATGTACAAAGTAACAATAACACATATTTGAATCATTATGAACACTCTTCTTTCAAACATAATTTCACCAAATTTGGAGGTGAAGGCTGACAGGGTTGAAAGAATTATTTCGCAATTACGTTCTGCTGCAAGAGCGGCTGATGAATTACATCGGAAAAGCATATCTCTCTTAGTGCGACATTTAAGTCGTGATATAACCCTTTCCTAGTAAATGGGAAATCGCTAATGTTCTTCCTATTGCTAAAAAAAGAATCCGTGTGAACTTTCCAACTTTAGACCAATTAGCTTCCCAGGCAACCAGAAGACGAACAATGACGTCTTGTGACGTCGTTTATTGGTTATATTTAGTCATTTTCGTCAAAAGACGACTTTCGGCCCAAAAAAGACGTCATTGTGACGACATATCGACGCCGTTATAGATCGTCTCGCGCATTACGTCTTAAGACGTCGATTTTTGGTTTAGCGTATGAATTTCGATAGGAGCAGGTAAACATGAGACATGAGACTATATAGAGAGTAAAAGGCACCCCAGACGTCTGGCTGTGATTAGTTAACATTTAGTTGACATAAATGACATTTGACGGCTAAGCACATTTTTGTTGGCGCTTATCGTGTACCTACCCATATATTTTTATTAAAAAAGTAAAAAAAAAAGTAAGAAGAAGTGATCTCGGACGGGGATACGAACCTACAACCTTCAGCGTTGCAGCCAGACGCTCTAACCACTACGCTACGATCAGCTAATATTATTTCGGCAATGACAGCAGACGTCCGACAGTCCGAGGTGCTTTTTAGTAGTACTAAACATACATAGGTATCCCAACGTTGCCATCACAAAACGAGGCAAAACGTTTGGCGCCCTTTTAACCCATATAAGTCTAGTGGAAGTGGCAACAACATATTCCATTTGGGTTACCAATGGGCGATATAGCATATATTGTATATTTATTTTAAATCAATCACAGCTGATGTCCCGAGTGCCAAACAGTTATTGGCAACGTTGGAGTTATGTCTGCCAGCTGCCTGCATGTCTAGCTTCTCTCTCGGTCACGACGCTAGACCGCCGCGAGCGTGAGGACTGTCAAATTTCAGCAATTTCCATTGGTTGAAACAATCATCTGACGTGAACCGACCAATTAAATTCCTGCAATTTGCGTCTAGTGTGATGCGTTCCTTTCCCGCTTTCTCCATCCCCAAAAAAACATAAGCGGTTGAGCTACTGGTCAATTTCCCGGTTTTTTCATAAATTCCAAATTCATGTGTTTGGTGTGTGCAATTTATTCTCTGGTTGGTAAGTACCTATATAGATATAATATATAATACTCCTACCATATCATAATAATTGTGGTAATAACTAATCTTTTTCGATAAGGATCCCGAAATGAGCAGATTAAAAAAGCTAGGTTAGTTCAGTGAAGACGGTGTAGTTGTTTAAATTTCGATTTCTGCAAACTTGACCGAGACAATCTGGTCGTAAGTCTAGTTATCTGTACCTATCCAAATTAGCAGACTTTAGGATTTATTATAAGCACTGGATTAGTAAAAATTTAAATGTTAATTATGGAAAGTACGTCAAGCAAATTGGATACAATTATGTTCTTTTTAGGTACTTAAACGATAAGTTCCATTATGTCATATGTAGTTATAGAATTCTCTGACAGTGGGGGGCTTGCTGTGGTTGATTCGGATTGGTTAACTCCTAGAAAATGTGAAGTGTTCTGGCCTCCTTATAAGGACCGAGGAACCTTTTTCAAAGCCTTGAAAGCACATGAACAACGTGAGGAATCGTGGAAAGTGTATTCTGTTGCTCGTGTCTTATTTGAAACAGGTTTGGCTGGAAAGTATTTCGTTGTTTACTTAACTTTTCAATTACTTTTTGCCTCTTGCCTGGGGCTCTCGGAGTAGGAGGGGGCTATTGCTCCATCACTCTCTGTATTGACACCTATTGTTTGAATATGTTTTATAGGGTATCTACATATTTTCAGATGATCTAGACAGAGCTTTAGACAAACAAAAAAAAGCTGAGTTTACTTCCAACTTGGACACAGAAGAGGAAGACGAAGAACAATTTGGTAAAAGGAGAAGAATTGTTACGAAAAGGTTATATTCCAGTGACGATGAGGAAGATGATGGACGCCCTAATAGACATTTTGTCATAAAACGTCCTCCACCAATTAAATCAAGCGTTTTAAAGAAAAAGAAAGGTTCAGGCAACTTGCAAGGTAGGTATCGCTTTCTGTATACAGATAGGTAATTATTAGTTATTTAATTTAACTGATAGTAAGTGTAACACTTAGAAAATTTTCGTGATAGCCATTGAAAGTTTAAGAATATAGTTTAATAAATATAAACTTTTAGATGTTCTGTCATTACATCCCAGTCCTACAGAAACTGCAAGTTTAAACAAACTGACATCTCTGTTTCATACACCAACCGGATGTGCTCCAAGCCTTTCTAGTGAAACTTCAGGTAAATTTTTTTCCCCTAAATTGGGTGCAGTTCCTTCAAATCTAGTTTAGTTGATGTTTAGGTTTTGAAGTACGTATTTCTTTTTAATTTATTTAAAGGATATACTGCTTTAGTTTTGTGTCTATGATGTCAGATAACTATTTGTCGAGTGGTATTTATTAAATAAAAACTTTTAGGGGGCCCTTCCCAGTGTACCAAGGTTACAATATCTACAACTGACAATAACTGTATACCTTTTAATGTTCCTGCACAAGTTCAGACACCAATACTCACAACTTCAACCATTCCTTCTTTAAATAAAGGTAATTTAAATTTTTTGTTTTTTCCGACATAAACTGTAATTTATTTTATGTTTAGGTTTTGAATTATTGCTTCAACACATTATATGCCTGAAAGAGCAAAATAAACAAATTTTGGCTACCCTTCAAAGTAGACCTGCCGAGCACGTAAATTCAAGAATACTTTAGAAGTGTTTAGATCTTTTTATGCGAAGTGTTTAATCTTTTTATGCGAAGTGTTTAATCTTTTTATGCGAAGTGTTTAATCTTTTTATGCGAAGTGTTTAATCTTTTTATGCGAAGTGTTTACATTTTTTATGCGAAGTGTTTCATTATTTTATGTTAAGACTTATGGAAAAACTTATGTTTATTATGATTTATGAGACTTTTATGTCGTTTATGTTTATGAGAATTTTATGTCGTTTATGATTTATGAGACTTTTATGTCGTTTATGTTTATGAGACTTTTATGTCGTTTATGTTTATGAGACTTTTATGTCGTTTATACATAGGATAGGTTAACGGAACGAAAATCTGTAAATATTGAAACCTGCCTTGACATGTACCAGGTTCTTTATGTATCCAGATGTGTTCTTTAAGGTTATTTTACTATTTTTGCCAACGGTGTGTATAATATAGTTCAGGTCAATTTCATAGACTTGTGTCACACACCATATATTTTAATTTTAAATTTTCCGACTAGTTTCCGTAGCCATAATATGTACTTTGCCAGTTTCAATCATTTTTCAAGACTAATAAAAATAGTTTTAAAAGTATTTTTGTTCAGTTACTTGATACACAATGTGATTCAATAAGTAGATATGCAGCATATGAAATTTTTATTTAAATTGTAATGTCAGAAATTTAATCATTACAATTTAATTCCTCATAATGTAACATATCTGCATAAGGCCCAGTTTCATAATGTGTGGTGACCATTTGGTTAGGGGTAATTGTCATAGTTTCAATTATTTAGCAGGTTATTATATTGCACCCATAATTTACTAACAAGGACCCTTATTTGGTCATCAAACCGTGTGAAACTGGTCCTTCAAGCAACGTCATGTAACGTCGTTAATAGGACGTCATGTAACGTCGTTAATAGGACGTCACTGGGCTGTGACTTATTCACGTCTTCCTGACGTACCAGGGACGTCATAGTAGACGTCATGTTAGTCAAATCTCGACGAAATCTGACGTCACTCATACGTCATATGGTTGCCTGGGTTGTTACCCGTGTTCTCAAAAATTCTAGAAAAAATTATATTTGAGCAACTAAATCATTTTTCTTCTGAACAAAAAAATATTCCTCCAACTCAGTCTGGGTTTAGAAGGCAACATAGTAAAACAACAGCTCTTATAAAAGTAAGTGACGATATCATTCGCGCCACTGATAACAGTAAATGAACTTGTCTGATACTTCTTGACTATAGAAAGGCCTTCGGCACCCTTGATCATAATATACTGGGCATCAAGTTAAAATATTATGGACTTGATGACACCGCTGTTGGCTTCAATAAGAGTTACCTCCATTACTGATGCCAAAGAGTATTTTTCAACAATAGCTTTTCTGATTTCCTAACTTTGAAAGGTGGCGTGACCCAGGGTAGCATTTTGGGTCCATTACTGTTCTCAATTTATACTGCGGATTTTGAAAGTCATCTACAACACTCACAGTCCCACCAGTATGCTGATGACTTTCAACTATATCACAGCTTTGGTCCTAAGGGCCTGAGGGCTGCTAAAGCATGTATCACTGAAGACCTGGACAATATTTATGAGATATCAGTTGCAGATAACCTGTTGCTAAATCAAACCAAAGCTTAGCTTTTTCTATTTGGTAATAAGAACATCGAAGTCTCTAGCCTTACTAATGTTAAATTAACATCCACTGAATCTTGCAAAAACCTAGGTGTTCATTTTGATTTGACATTAAGGTTCAAAAATCATATTTTTTTCTATTACAGAAAGGCTATGGTAAACTAAGAACTATCTATATGTTTAAACAATTCCTCTCAACTCCAATTTTATTAAATTAAGGTTGTGTGACTCGAACATTTTATCGTCTTTTCCCTATTGTGATGTATTGTTTTGGCCAGCTCTACTTTACGAGGACAAAAATAGTTTACAAAAATTACAGAATGGCTGTCTAAGATTTTGTTATGGAGTAAGAAAGTATGATCACATTACACCATACTTCCTAGAGTCACGTTGGCTAATTGGCTAATACTGGATCACAGGTTTATCATGCACCTATGTAAGGTAATTTTTAAAGTATTGCAATTCGGACAGCCGGATTATCTTCTTAAAAAACTTATCAAGGGTTCTGATGTGCACGGACGTGCTACACGATACAACGACCTCCTTAATATTCCTAGGTACAAAACTGCTTTATTTCAGAGCTACTTCAGTTATAATGCTGCTAGATGATATACCAATGTTCCGACAAATATCAAAGACTACTCAAGTACCGAAACATTTAAAAGACATCTTAAAACTTACCTCAGGGGTTCTTAAATCAAATACACTGTTCCGCTTTATTATAACATGTTAAAACTAGTTTTGTATTTTGTAATATATTTAATTCTTGCTCGGTGAATTTTATGACCTGATCGTTGATACATGGTTGATTACTACATATCATTAAACTATGTATTTTTAGTTAAGTCAAATGTTCTACTACTATTTCGCATTATTATGTCTTCTTTATTTTTCACTTTTCTTATATTTTTTTTTCTCTTTATCCAGGTGGTTAGATGCGTAGCTGTGCTAGATCTCGCCACCTCTTTCACTTTTATTTTGTATATTTTTTGAAATCTATAAATAAAGGCTATTTATTGTTGTTATTATTATTATCAATCTATTCTAAAGTTATATTATTGATTGTCGTTCTACAAGTACGTTTTGATTATATTGCTTTGTCCACACTTAGTTGTTTCTTCAGGTTAACCTGAACTAACCTGTATCCCGTTTCAGTGCGACATATATTTGCAATTATTGAATGTCGTACATTAATTGTTTTCTACATCCGCCAAAACATGAAAGCGCATTTCAGGCTCATATAATTACGATTATGTCATGTTACCTAATCTACATCAACTCCACAAGCTGAGAGTTCGACTAGACTCGTCTTGCTAACGCAAGGCAAAGAAATAACGGCATAGGTATAAGGGCATATTACGCATAATGCTTGTTCAGTGCAATTTCATAGCTGTGACCTTATTGTCAAAATAATAGTCCTACTTTTAATTAAAGACATTATTTAATGGAATGTAATTAAGTTTGTCATCGGAAGCAAGACGTAATGAGTCTGTCCTTACGGCCGGCGTTAAAACATAATGAAATATTGTTGTGATACTAAACACCGCTGAACATGCGATCGTAATTATGCTGTCTACGTTTTATAAAAAGGCTTATTTTGTAAGTTTTATCTGATACTGATAACGATCAAACAGGGTGAGAATATAAGGGGAGTTGCCGCCCAATATGCACTAGTTTTTAGGGTGTTATTAGACGAATATTGATTACCTGCTAACCTTTACTATAAGGGTGTTATCTACAACACACAGCAAAAATTGAAGCGGTTCCTTAGCTATAATTTAAGGAACATTTTATCATTTAATGATTTTCGGAAAACCGCTTCGTTTCGATGATACATGATCATAGACCTCGTAACTATTAGACCGAACAATAACAAATAAACGTGATGTCATCATTGTATTCCAGTGTAAAGTAAATGAACATACAAGCTGCTCCCCTCCACTTGGTTTGCCAGACTGACGCCACAACGTAGTTTTCTGGGCTTACTCTGTTAAAAGTATTAACTTCTATAATTAACTAGATTAACATGATGTGGGAAATATGTAACATTGCCTAAAACCTTGTAAAAAATCTGTAGTATGGCAGCGCAGCAAAAAAGAATCCGCCCAGATCCCATCATTTTCGTGGCCATCCGCATCGACTCGGCAATACCCGGATTTGTGACAGCGTCTTTCTGTGTGTTTTCCTGGAGTTTTGTCAACCTAACCTTTATTGTTCTGTGGTTTTGTCGCATGCATATGTAAATTCAGAGTAATCCCCACTCCCGACCCCACCTAGCTCCTCACGGCGTCTCGCCACCAAACGATTTTGGCATCACAATTTTATAGTATTTATGAATGGCGTGTCGGATCTATAGTTACGATGCCTATGTACATGATCATGCAGATTTTTTTATTAATATAGCCTACTCACACCAGGTTAGTATAGATATTGAAAACAACATTAGTCTAACCGTTGTTGAGCGACTTCGACAGTCAATGAGGAGAATACTAAAGCCTTGCATATACAGGGTGTTAATGTAATCATGTTACAAATGTTACCAGTGTAGATAGAACACAGGAAAAGAAACACAAAGTTCATTTGAACATGGGCAGCCAGATAAACAAATGTTTCAAAGATTATATCACAATTTTTTCAAAATATAATATGGACTGACGAGGCTTTTATATTTAGCGAAGGAATTTTTAATCGACAACAATCCTCATCAGTTGGATAATATGCCATTAGCTGCAAGAAATAATGTTTATTTACAACAAGATGGTGCTCCAGCACATAATAGCCATATGGTAAGGCACTTACTAACTGCCAATTTTGTCAAAAATTGGCTTGGTACATATGGACCAAACAGATGGCCTCCGCGTTCCCCCGACCTGACACCACTCGACTTTTATTTTTGGGGATTTATCAAAAATGAAATATATAAAACCCTAAGTAATTCTATAAAAGAACTTAGAGCAAATTTTATTAATTGCATTGGAAGAGTGCCAAATATTCACGTTTATAACGCCACCCGTTCAGTTACAAGCCGAGTCCAAAAATGCATCGAGCAGAATGGAAGACAATTTGAGCACATTTCTTGATTAGGCACCTATGCTAATTATTATATAAGTATATGAGATAATTGTTGAGTTGTTATTATAAATTTTTGTTTTTTGTGGTTGTTGTTGTTTTAGTTTATTAATGTTTTAATATTCCTGTTAACTGAGTTTTTAATATACCTATTATAAAATAAAAGAATAATGATTCAATCCATAGGCAACTAAAAAAAAAATTTGTTTTTTGGTATTTTAGCTATTTAAAATAAAGCAAAATATTAAGTGTTATGTATTGTTGTAGTCGCAAAAAATAATTCAATTTTTGGAGACACCCAAATAGAGAGTGTCCCATTTTATAAATTGCTAGTTTCGATAATACCTCAAAAATTAACACATCTAAATTTTCTTTTAATATGCCACTGGATTCTACGTAAAAAGTCACAAAACTCTTATATTGAAAGTTTCTTTTTATCTTCATAAATAACCGAGTCATAAGAGATAACAGAAACCGCAGATTTTGAAAATTACCTTGTATCTTCTAAAATCTAAACCAATCTAGTTAGCGTAGATCTGATTGCGCAATTGCCACACTAAACAGTAAAAAAGAGAACGGGACACATATATTAGTTTTTTTGTATCTCTGAGCGTTTAGCCCATACCCTAAAATATCAACGAGAAAAAACACCCTGTACACCGGTCAAGACACCATTTTATTTTTGTTGTTTACAAAATTAATAAAGTTAGAGAAAGGAAATTAAAAATTATAGAAATTGCTGAAATTGGCTACAAACAGGCATGCTCCAAGCATAAATTCACACGTCTCTTCATATTTTCGAAAGCGTTAACCAGCATCTCTGGAGAATTTGTTACCACACTCTTGGATAATCCTTTTTTGTAACTGTCCTAAATTTTTAACTGGATTTTTAAAAATATTTTTTTTTAAATGAGAAAAATGAAGTAATCCATAACCGTGTGGGAATTCAATGCCATAAATGGATTTAAAATATTGTTCCTATACCGCTGTGCTATAACTGTCTCATAAAAAAAAACAGGATCAACAATTCGTTAGTAGTTCATCTAGATCTGCATTCTTATCACTGAACACTAACAATTTGTCATGCATAAATGCATGCTTCTTAAACACCTTAAGCGCTGCCGATTTGCCTTTCTTATAGAGATAAGAAGTACCATCACAACCACTAATGGCATGAATAAAAAGAAGGCTGTTAACAAGAGGCTGTCCCAAATCCTCACACACTTTTTTTAAATGGAAAGTTTTATCTTCATTTTCGCCACGACCCACTTTTTCAAAATAAAGATTTGATCTGTCATCGCACAAAGCCATCAACAAGCCGATTAAATCCGTGTCTTCCCCCAATACTACTACCGACTTAAATACTTGTTCTTCTGCCAGGCTAATAGCTATATTTACAATTAAGGTGTCCGCATCTGCACTAGCTTCATACGTTGAAATGGTGTTCTCTTTAAATTGCTTTCTAAGTAGTTGTATTAATTGAAATTTATTTTCTTCATGGCCTAAAAAATCTGCTTCACTTACGGCCGGTATTATAGGTATAGTTTAAACTTTTTAGTTTAAACTTCCAGGTTAAACGAAGATAATCTTGTAGTTAAACTGAGATCGTCAAAGGACCGTTTTATAGTTTCCGGCACATGCCTAACTTTACTCTATTTGTTTTTTAGGTTATGTTATGTGTTTTGTTCTTATGCCGGTATATTCTTAGTTTGTTACTGAGTGTTTGCGATTACATAACACCGAGCTAGGTTGCATGCAGTAGGACTGCGACAAAGCTTAAAACAAAATGGGAAAACATGAAGAAATTAATAAAAAATAAATTTGCCCAAGAAAAGTGTGAGCTGTATAAATTCTCGAAGGTGACGAGGTGCCTCTACAATATTAATTGAATCCAAATTGTCTTCATCGTCAGAAATAATCTGATCTACCAAATCAAATATTTCTTCCATAGCTAAAACGGCCAGGAGTTTCACCACCTAAAGACAAATATTATTACAGTATCAAAAATATTAATCATATGTATAAATAGAGTAGGTACAACTTCCAAAATTCAACCTCAGAAAAAAACTTTCTTTTGTTACTTGCCTTGAAATATGAATTAAGTACCAAAAACACCAAAAAACAAAAGAAATCGACAAACAACAAGCCACAAAATTATTGGTTAGGTTCCATACAAAAGTCAATATAAATTGACGTTTGGCGGGTTAAACCGTCCTAACTGACGAATGATCCGACTGTTAGCTTAAACTAAAATAGTAAAGTTTAAACTCGGCAAAAAACCTGAAAAAGAAGAAGAAACGTAGTTTACTTAAACTTTTAGTTTAAACTCAACCTATAATACCGGCCATTATAGGTATGACTGTTGATTCACTAAGAATAAACTGGTATTTTGTTACTCTTTCTTCGACGATGTTCTTCATCCTTTGTTGTAGGACTGTTAGTATATCCGTCGAACACAATTATCGCATTTTCTCCAAAATGTTTCAATACGTAAGATATATATAGCATTGCCACTTGTGCAAAAGTATACAGCTTTGGCCATATAACTCGATGTAGCAGCCACCCTCCATCATTAACATATTTGGTTTCGCTCATAGGATTGCTGCAACTTTCAATTTTTAACAGTGGTATTAAACTGGCTTTATTTCCTTTTCTCATCAAGTCATTACAAAACAAGAGGTGCTAACTCAAAGCAAAAATAATGTTTTAACTCTTGATCACTTTTTTTCAGACAAATTATTCTATTATAACTTATGTGAGTTAAGAAACATGGGATCATTACGCAACTTTACTGCTTTGCTTGCTAATGCTAATGGCTTTACTTTGTTTTTCATTTTAAAATGCAGTTTAGAAAAACTTTTATCTACCATAGATTCTACTAGGTCTAATCCTATTTCCTTTGCCACGTGATAGTTAACGTTACCTTCTGCGACAACTCCATTGGTTATGCATGAAAGCTGACTTAAATGGTCTTCAAAAGGATTATGATTTTGTAACCATTCCAAAACTTTACCTAAGTCTTTGTTGTCTCGGCTTATTCGCGACTCTTTTAGTTCAATATGTTGTTCAAACTGAACAGAACGGACAGCACAAAGTAGCCCCACAGCATCGCATGCTTCGGCGATGTATGGCATAGTAAGCGTCCATTTCGTTATCGAGCTGTCAGTTACTCCCCTTCCGTGAGTTAGTCCACCCGAGGTCTTCATTGATCTCATTAGATACTGTTCTATGCACATGTCACTCCAAGTACCCGGCCATAGTTTGTCAGTGCGACGTATCGTAAAATATCCTGTATCACAAAACTGTTTACGTTCACTAGGCCGCATACTTTGCTCTAATTTGCTTATATTTTGTATATAAAGGTGAGCAGACTTTGCGTAATGGAAATTACCTACAGCGTGAAAAAATGGAAGCATCATCTTCACAGCTGTAATGTGCATTTCCCAATCAACAGAACGTTAGGCTTTTAGAAAAAGTTTCATTATAGTTACCATTTCTGCTACCTGTGCTGCTTGGGTGTATAGACGTTAGGGTGGGCCGAAAACGGCAAAAAAAAATCGATTTTCAAAAATATCAGATACAGTAGTGCAAAAAAGCTGTGCTTTATGTTCCTTAATGCTAAAAAAATGGGGCATTTTAGTGAATTTTTCGCCGGGCCCCTGAGGCTCCAAAGGGGCTAATTTTTTTTATTCTTTTTTTAAATTTGCGGTAGCAAAAAAAATGTTGGCAATAGCGTCTTAAAGCTCCAATCAAAATTTTATTTAAAAATAATGGTGTTTAGCCGGGCCCCAGAGGGTCAAAAGGGGCGTATATTTGTAGCGGGCCCCTATAATAAGCTAGAAGTCCTAATAAGATGTGCAGCGCTTCGCTTGGTAATACTTTTTTATGGTAAATATTTTGTTACTAAAAACAAGTATTAAAACAACTCAGAACTCACAACGTGGAGGTAGCTGCACCTCGAGCTCCACCCACCCTCCCACCCGTTATACAACTTACTCTATCTTGGGTATGTCTTTTGTTTTGTAGTATTTTCCTTTATTCTCAAAATTCGGCAATACTTTTCTGGCTTCCAATTTGGCTCTGATATATCCATCTCTTGATGTTTCGCCACAAACTTTTAACGATGCCTCTGTTACAATTTTAACGCATCTTTCCACAGCTTTCGTGTGACATGGAAATGCGTCAATGTTAATTGTTAGTTTCTCTTTAATAAGTTGGTGCAAGCAGTTATCTGAAAATTTCATTACCAATGGGGGCTCTGTCACAGTACAATTTTGCCAGTCAATAACATGAATGTAATCTTCACCTTTAAAATTTATTTTAGGTAGCTTGAAAAATCTAACACCTTCATGTTCATGTGTTTGTTGTCTATGTCTAGCATTCAATATCCTGCGAGTTGCCAATTCTCTCACGAAGTCACGGGGGTCAAACATCATTGCCAATAACAAATTCTACGGGTGAGCAAAATAAGCATTATTTGACACAACTCTTTCAAAAATTTTTTGGATGCTTGTTGGCAATTCCCTAGATGCTTTAATTGCGTTCCAAAGGTGAATTGCCCCAAAATGCAACTGTGGTTTTGTTTTTATTTGAAACCACATTGGGGCGTATACTTTTAAAATAAACGTGACTATATGTTTGAGATTATCAGAGGGCTTGACAGTAGCTACATATAATCGCAAAAGCCTGTTAGCTGTAGTTAGCCAACGGGCATGACTCATTTTACCCGGATTATTATTGGCCAAGTTATCTGGAATATTTCCAACACTAATGGCTAAACAAATTTTATATAAAAATTGTTGGTCTGTGCTTAAATTTTTTTCTACAAGTTCCGGAAGTTTTGTAGTAATAGGTTGAAATTTTACTACCGGCATTTTTTCGC
This sequence comes from Polydrusus tereticollis, assembly GCA_963920685.1. Taxonomy (NCBI): domain Eukaryota; kingdom Metazoa; phylum Arthropoda; class Insecta; order Coleoptera; family Curculionidae; genus Polydrusus; species Polydrusus tereticollis. The sequence continues at coordinate 36,732,725 of OY987331.1, forward strand.
AATCCTTAAGAAGTGTTCCCAAAGGTCCTGAGAAAGAATAAGGGCCTTTAGTATTGCCATCCAACTCTTGTAATATGTGCCTTAGGGGTAGTTCATTGGTATGGAGCATACCGATGAACCGGTTTGCCAATGTGCGTTTCTATTTTTCGAATGATACCTCCTTTCCATCCAGTGTTAACATTGTTTCCATCGCAACCAATGACAACCAAATTTTCAAAAGAAGTGTTGTGTTTCTCCAAGTAACAGAGTAATACTTTGGTGATTTCCTCCGCACGACCTGCAGTTTGTAGCGAGACGTGTCCAAAATAACAGCCTTCTGGTTTCTGAATGATTGAAATATGTTCCTCTTGCTTTGTGACACGTCGCCCCTCTTCCTGGAGTATAGTCTGGTCTTTACGCCCATCAAAATATAATCCTTGAATTGAACTAACCTCTACTAATTTTTGAATGGTTTCTCTGTTTTTAATGATTTCTCTTCGGATTTTATTTTTGTCTATTATGTTTACCATTTTATCTTTGGAAACTATTTGCAAATCTTCTAAGACCGCATTAGCTATTTTCGCGACAGCTCGATTCGACGTGCCAGTTAAATCAGCAACTCTTGCAGTAAATGGTAATGACAACCGCATTAATTTGTGTGATATATTTATCCAACTTTTTTTTTTCTTGATAGCTTTGTCGACGCAAGGGCATTTAAAGTCTTCATCGCTAGATGATTCTGAGATTTGTTTGTCTGAATCGGCCACATTGACGCACACATAATTAAACTATTACATGAGCGGGCTTGCAATGAAAATTATATTAATTTGCGCAGACTCTGGGGCCCGGCTAAAAATAATTTTAATGCGATAAAAATTTTTGTGTGTACTTCAAATTAGTTGGTAAAACGATTTTTCACTACCAGAAATCAAAATTTAAAAATATTTAATTTTAATTTTTGGGGGCCCCTGGGGCCCGGCTGAAAATAAAAATTTTGTGTTAAAATTTTCTGGGCATATAAATTTAGCAAGTACACAGCCTTATAACCCTACGTCATTTTAATTTTCGACAAATGGATATTTCGGCCCACCCTAATAGACGTGTACCACATGTCGCGGAATTTAATCGGGCGTGCATAAATTCGACTGGTAATTATAGAAATGATAGATTTTAAAAAATAACGCGAGCGGCTATGTTTTTTAAAATGGTGGGTTTAGTTCACTTCCCATTTTTTGGGATTTTTAGATTAGCATTATATGACAAGAGAGCTATCGTTTTCAACAAAAAAAATAAATGTCCGCAAAAGCTTCACAATTAACGTACCTATATTTTCTTAAAATTTGCTTGGCCTATAAATAAATAGCCAAAGAATTACCCCTAAAATATTTGGCGCACATTTAGTAAACACCCTACAAATACCGACTTGATTTAATTGAACACGATCGAATGAAGTTTCATTAGTCATTTCTATCATAAAATATATATAATCCAATATATATTCAGTTGCCACAAAAAAAATATAAACTGTATGATCAAGATAGCGAGGTAATAATGTAAGGGTAAAACAAAACACCGATTGTTTATCGCATAATAGTTGTATAGTAATAATTTTCATGCTTCAAGCTACACGCTAGCGCGAGCGACATTTATTTTATGAAACATTGATAGATACAGATAAACAGACATTAATAGTTTTTACAGAAATAGTAGGTATCATGGGAAATTTGTGACAATAATTACGGAAATATCTAGAGAATAGTAATTTTATTTTTTGGTAATTTGGTTGTATTTTTTTTTATGTAAATTTCCAGTTGACTTACCCTAAAATACTGGAAATATTATACACTCTAGCAATTTCCTTAAAAGCATTTTGAAACACAACATATTTCTTGTCCAGGAAAAAATAAGATAAATTATTTCAGTATATATCTTGTGCTCCTGTCATTAAACTCGAGTTAGCTGCAAAAACGCTTGGCCTTCCAGAGTTTTGAAATCCGGAACTTTTACAAAAACGCGCTCGTGCCTTTTTATGTTCAGGAAAAATGCGGTAAAATAAAAATGTGTGAAGTGGCTCTAGATTTTGGATATTTTAAATCAGCAACAAGTTTCAGTGCTCCATAATTTATTCATAATATCGTTTTATTTTTACTGGTTCGATAATTTTGAACCGTGATAAATACTATAATAGAAAAAGCAAGCAGAATTCTGGAATTTATAATACTAGAAGTTGTCAAGTTTTTAGGAATCCAAAGCATTTAAAGAAAGTTTGTATTTGCTTAAAAACACTTTTAGAATATAAAGAATACGTCAAACCAATATTATTGTAAAAACCAAGTCAATTATCATACTAAAGAAAAAGCATTACATAAGTTTTGTTAAATATTCTTAAATTATATAAAATTAATGTTTAATCTGAATTGATTTTAGTTGTTTGCTAAACGCGTTAAAGCCTTTTCATGTTTAGGTTCTCTGTTAATAAATTCCACTTTAAGTTATCAAGTGGAATTTTTGCAATCGTTCAGGGTATATCTCACTTTAATTTGCATTTATTTACAACAAACTATCATTTGCTTTGGTTATACATATATTCTGTGTAGTTTGCAACGCAGTGTTTTGTAAGAGCGTGCTTGACGTCAAAGCAAAGACAATAGTTTTAAATATACATACAGGGTGGACGTAAAGTAAGGAATAAATTCATTATCTCGGAAACTACAATTTTTTAAAAAAATCGCTTGTACCCGTCGATTTTGTTTTTCGATCGCGCATATTCTGACATAAAATGTAGATATACACGGTGTTCCAAAGAATAGTGCCAGAAAAAATATTTTTTAAGGAAAGGGTATTCAAAAGCCAGCCTGCAAATTTAGATGATTTAAAACATCGCATCCGGCAACAAATTCGGCAAATTACACCCCAAATGGTTCGAAATGTTCAGCAAGAATTTGAAGATCGGTTAGGCTATTTTCAGTTGACCAACGGAAGACACTTCGAACATTTACTTAAGTAAAACTATTTTTAAGTTCACCAAACTTTTTTTTCGATAAATAAAACATTTTTAAAATAATTGTATTCTTTGTTTTCTCCATGACTTTTTTCCACTTTTCAAATTATGAATGAGAATAACTCCAAAACGCTTGGGCTAAGGTATAGCACATGCTTCATGAAAAATGTTTAGAATTTTCCGAAGAATCCGAACACGCAATAATATACAGGGGGTTCCATTAAAAAAAAAATATTTTTTCTGGCACTCTTATTTGGAACACCCTGTATATCTACATTTTATGTCAGAATATGCGTGATCGAAAAACAAAATCGACGGGTCCGAGCGATTTTTTTAAAAAGTTGTAGTTTCCGAGATAATGAATTTATTCCTTACTTTACGTCCACCCTGTATATAATTAACAAGATATTTCAAGATCTATCAAATCAAGGCATTTACCCTATATAGATGACTTAATAATCTCCGCAGCAGATGAAAAGAAGCAGAAAAAAGTTACGAGTACACCTTATTGACACGCACTTTAAGGTAGTCATCGATTTATCCAAAACACGATAAATGAAAAAGACTTTTTCTACGACCGTGCGTTTAAACCCATTTTCCCGCATGCATTTTAGTTTTGAAAGTATTACTTTCCCGCACTAGTGCGGAAAAGTAAAATTATGCAAATTTTGACCTTATTAGATAGTTCTTTACCTCGGAAGTTATAACTATTGTTAGAATAGGTAAATAAGTATTTACGAAATAGTCCATCTAATAAAATCTACCTCTTTTCTAGCTTTTTTTGTATTTTTAATTTTTTGAAAATATAAAATAATGAAGATGTTTTTATATAACTGTGTACATTTCTTTAAAGTCATGTCACAAAACAACTATTAAACCAACCTGTGACGGGTGGTTTGATATCATTTGCTATGATAACCAAGGCGTGTCATTGTTACTAAAACGTCAAAGTTGTTCAAAGCGTCTTCGACGTGACAGTGTTCAGTCTTTTTCTAAATTAAACCGAATCAAAGCAATATTTAATGGGTGCATCCGACGAAGAACTTCCCGAAGCCATTTTAATAGCTGCAGATAAAGTATATTCCGAGCTGTTACCTGCCAAATCCAGATTAAGGTATGAAAAGCAATACGAACATTTTGTTACATGTTGTAAGGAGAAAGAGGCGAAAACCAATAAGGAAGAGGAAGGGTTCTGGCGTATTTTTCAGACCTAAGTAAGGTTTTGAAATCTAATACATTATGGTCCCGCTATTCGATGGTAAAAAGTCTAGTAAAAATAAAACAAAATTTGTATATAGGGAACTTCCGTAAGTTAACGTCGTTTCTCAAACAAAAAAATGCTGGTTTTCGAGCACAGAAAGCGCAGGTTTTTACCAAAGAGGATAATAATATATCCAAGGTTATGCTAGCCCCAGATAAGGTATACCTGATGATAAAAGTGAGTACCATTTTTGCTCTGTCCGGCGCTCTCCGAAGAGCGGAGCTTGTAAATATCACTGTCGACGACATTCAAGATAAAGACAATCTAATTGTTGTGAATATTTCTGATTCCAAGAATCATTCGTCAAGATCATTTATTTTATCTGAATAAATAAATAATGGAACCTATTTGATGCTGTACAGAAAGTACGCAAATTTACGACCACCTACCACTCCACACCGCCGCTTTTTTTTATTAATTATAAGAAAGGAAAATGCGCAGTTCAATGCGTTTAGCGTAAACACTTTTGGTAAGATGCCAGCAGAGATTGCTGCATATTGGCGCCTACCTAACCAGGAACGTTATACAGGACACAGTTTCAGACGTTCTTCGGCAACGTTCCTAGCAGACTTAAGTGAAGGGATAACCAACATAAAACGCCTCGGTGGCTGGAAGTCTACTACTGTCGCTGAGGGCTATTTAGAGGACTCCGAGAATCAGAAGAAAAACATATCGAATAAAATTCTTTCATCTACAAATGAGTTACAACCGTTGCCGTCACCGTTATTGTCATCTTTATGCGACCTGCAACCGGTGCCATCCCCATCGACGTCATCTTTATGCACTTACCAGTTAACACCAAATAACTCCTCTGGACGGGCAATTTTAAGTAATTTACAGAATGCAACAAATTGTGTTTTTAATATTAACCTTCATAATAATTAGTAGCTTTTTAGTTAAAGTTTTGTATATACAGGGTGTTATGGAAATGACTTATTATATTTTAAGGGGCCACTCCTGAGGTGGTCTAGAGTTACACTTGATAGTTTTTTTTTCTAAAATCGGAAGTATTTTGAATTTTGTAAAATACCCTTAAACCGGACTATGTGCGCCTTCCATGATAGTTCAATGCCCCTGAACACATGTGTTTTTGACAAGACAAACTGCTGGAATGGTAATTGTTTAGTTTAGTGCAATTAATGTTGAATTTTGTGCTAAAATTTCGTATATAGACTAATTGAGGGTAGCTGATCACAATTTTCCTTTTGCGTTTTTACGGCAAATGCACTGGTTTTGAGAAAAAAATGTTAAAGTTTTTCACTTACAGGTTGGGGTATTCTTTCCTTTCAATTTCCTAGATTTTATGGTTTTCCCTTCAAAATATGTGATAAAACTTTCACCAAACTATCTGTTCATAAAATAAGAGCAACATTTTAGCAAAAAAACAATGGAAAAGGCACAAATTTAATTAAATTCGTTGTTAATACGCCGACAAAGTAGAACCGTCTCTTTTCAGATTCATTGCACTCACGTTGCCAGATTGTTCTTCTTTTTCTTGTAATTATCAATGGCTTCCATCCAGGAGAATGATATGCTAGCTCGAGCCAATAGGATTCATTCAATTAATAAAAATGAATTGACAAGTATAGGCAATTTATAATACACTAACAATCTGACAACATGGGTGGCCAGCTGTCAGTGAGCCCCCGTCTTTTTCCAGATAACGTAGAGTTTTCTGTTCGCTTACAAGTTATCCCGTTTTTCAGAGTTTCCTTGTGGCATATTTCGTTTATTTCAACTCAGAAGTGTATACTATGACTCCGACAAGTAATATTTTATTGGAAATAAGCAACATTTTAGGATTACATGCAAAATAACATACCGGTGAGTTAGAAAAACTTTAACATTTTTTTTCTCAAAACCAGTGCATTTGCCGCCTAAACGCAAAAGGAAAATTGTGATCAGCTACCCTTAATTAGCCTATATACGAAATTTTAGCGAAAAATTCAACATTTCCACTAAATTAAACAATTACCCAAATCAGCTGTTTGGGTCATTGGCGTGTAGGTGTTTTGGACCTAAATTTTTGAAGGCATTTTTCTCGAATTTCTAGCTTCGAGCGCCATTTATAGCAATTTTTCCCCAATTCGTCTCGACCTATATATTTACGGGTTAAAAAATAATAAGTCATTTCCATAACACCCTGTATATGTTGAAATAAAATAATTTTTGAAAAATAGGTGGGTATACTTTTTCGTATATACGGTCGTAGAAAAAAATAATGTTCCTAACTCATGCGTAAAGTGTCTTTCCCGCCCTTGACTACTGCAGTCGCGTGAGGGGAAGTATCACTTCCCGCACTTGTTAGGAAAATAACTATATTAACAGGATTTGGCAGATGGGCATTACTTTTAGGATATTTCGACTATCCCATTGAACATAGATCAGGAAGTCGTATGAGACATGTTAATGCGCTAAACAGATATCCAGTTAAGGTCATTATTACTAGCATACCGGAAAATATCAAGAAGGCACAAGAGGAGGATTGCGAATTAAAAGCTATCATAGAAGTCATGAAGAATCACCCAAATGATCATAAATCAAGAAATACAACTTCAGTTTGAAGAGTCTACAGAAGATTTAAGAGCTGCAGGTCCTATGAATACCACAACCTGTGCAGAATACATGAAGCTATGGTGCTTTAATGACAATAAATCATTAGGGTCGGATGATGAGCAGGAAGGGCGAATTGTGAGAAAAGGTGAAACAGCAGCCACATTTGCAGATATATACATTACCTGGCAATGCGCCTACCATGAAGCATGCAAGTTAACAATATTGGAAAGGAATAGGTTAGTGCGCAACGAGTAAAAGAAAGAAGTCAAGACAGACGACGGACGAGAAAAGTAAATCGTGACAACGGCGCGAGATACATTCAACTATAATCAATATTAATCCTATATACATGACGCACTTATACGCCGAACACCCTCTAGTACTGTTCGAAACCTAGTATCAGCATTTGCCAATATAACGAGAGTTAGTAAATCAACAATCTATATTCTACAGGCTTCTTAGGGAAAGAAAATCTGAAACTGCCTCTCCTAAACAGTCACCAGAAAGGATATCCGCAAAAATTGATGAAAATGCGAAAAAGAGAATATGGAGATCCCAACATTGGATACATTTTTTAATGTTATGAGAGAAGATGAGAATTCACTCAATCTAAAAAGAAAAAAATTGTGGCAAATTTTACATAAATTAAATTTTTTTTGGGAAAAACACAACCAAAAGTCAAGGGCTGATCGGTTCACGTAATAAGTGATCCAGTAGTCCTTGAGTTCTAATAATGAGGCTGTCTTTATATATATACTTTAAGCCAGATAGGCTACTTGGGAGTTCATAGAACTATGATAGGCATTCGATAAGATATGGTTCTTCAGAACTGGATCATATTGGAAGAAATAGTGTAAAAGGAGACACTGCAGCTGGAAACAGTAGGAACTCATCTGTAATATAAGGTACCTGGGTGGGTATTGCAGCCTGGACCAGTGGAGAGGGGTAATCTAGATATGCAGATCTTATTGGCATTGAAGGTAAATCGTTGCCGCCTGTATCAATGATTTTAATGAGAACCGATACCCAATAGATTTCTGGATATACAAGATATTATTATTTGGAGACGGCAGTATCTAAGAGATATTGGCAGATAAAGAAGTGAAAAAATTAACATTTTTTATTTAGACGAAACCTGGCTCAACGAATGACATTCAGTGCAAAAGATATGACAGGATAAAATTATTCAAGAGCTCTTGTCAAGCATTAATTTATAGAAGATTGATCTAGTGGTTTGAAAATACCTGCATATAAAGGTTGCATGTTAATGATATAGGTAGTGAAAATGGATTTGTAAGCGGTGGATTGCTTGAATCTGAGTCAAAGTCAACTAAAGGTTATCATGAGGAAATTACTGCTGACATCTACCAAGATTATTTTGCGCCATAATAGTTATTTATGTATTAAGGGCATTATGAAGATGTTTATGCCTCCGAGGGTATAGACATGAAGTAATGTCCGTGGTGCATACAATATTTTATGTTCTACTTCAGATAATTCCAAGTTAAATTAAAAGAAAATTCAAAATCACGAAAGGTTTTTTACCTATATAGTTGCTAAATAAACAAAGGTAATAAGTGTTCATTGTTGTGCTGTGTCAAAGTCAAAACTGAAATTCATATAAAATAATGGATTTTCCGTTGATTCCGCAGGGAATTGCTGTGAATGCTGCCAAAGCTTTGGAAAATCTTGTCCCAAATAAGTCTAAAGACTCCTATGATAAGGAATATCAAAGGTTTGGGGATTGGATAAAAAATAATTATGTAAAAATTATCAATGAGACGGTGCTACTCGGATATTTCCAGGAATTGGTATGTTAAAATTGCTGTTGTAAATTATATTCAAATACTAATTATGTATATCGATTATAGTCGAGAACATTCACTCCTATGGACGAAATATTCAATGTTAAAGGAGACATTAATAGTTAATAAAAATATAGACATTGCAAAATATTGCAAGTTAGGCCAGTATCTAAAGCAAGCATCCAAAGGATGTGAAGCGAAGAAATCGAAAATTTGACTCGAGAAGATGTACTGAAATTCATCCGTGAAGCTACCAATGAAACTTTTTTGATGTACAAAGTGGCTCTGTTATTTGGTGTATTTGGGGGGTGCCACCGCCAAGAGCTAGTTAATATGTTGGTTGAACATATAGAGGATAGAGGATCCGTAGTAATAGCTAATATTCCCGAAACAAAGACCTATAAATAGCGTGTCTTCACAATTATTGATGAAAAGGAGATGGGTTGTTTAAAGCTACTAAGAACTTATTGGTCTTTCCGCCCGACAAACTGCAACATCAATAGATTATTTTTGTGTTACCGTAAAGGTCGTTGTTTTTCACAGCCAGTTGGGAAGAACAACATAGGCAAGATTCCTTCCATTATTGCAAAATACCTGGGTCTAAGCGATGCGGACAAATATACTGATCATTGTTTGCGCAGAACCTCTGCAACTTTGTTGGCGGACGCGGGGCAAACATGACCACATTGAAAAGACATGACGGTTGGAAAAGTTCAGCTGTGGTTGAGGGATATTTGGAAGACAGTATGTCAGTCATCGTCAATTTCTGTTCGTGAAAATCATGAAATAATAGAAAACATTGACTTATCAAAAGTCGGTAAATTCGTTTTTAATATTTAATAGGTTGTTACTTTGATTTTCCTATTTATTTCTCTTAATGCGAGAGGGCATTAGGAACTTCCTTAATGCCATGCCATTTAAAGTGTCTGGTAACTATGGTATTATGAAAAAATAATATTCGAGTAGGACATAAATAGAATTAATTTCCAAAACTGATGTCATGGTCTTAGATAACGCTATCATTTAAGGCATTTAGAGAAACTACCTGCAACTTCTTGGAAAGAAGCAAATAATATAAATTGGCTATCCGAGAAAAATATACCTTTTGAGGGTAGGTTAGTAAAAAAAAAGAGCTTTTAAAAATGGTGCAAGAAGTGAAGTTTTGAAAAATGTGTAGTCGACGTAATGGCTAAGAAGCGTAGTATTATTTTATTTAGACGGCTGCTCTAAATTAAATCCAATTTAGTGAGTGTTGGTACAAATAAAAGACTATTTAGCAAGAAATAACACGACATTTAAAATAAAAAATGTACGTGAGTTATTAAAATATTCGTTACCACTATCACGAAAGAAAATTGACAAGAAGCTATAAAGCATGTCATTAAAGAGAAAAAAATATGTCGGACTTAGACAGCATTATGATAGAAATGATGGAACCACTAAATAGTTCAGTTGATACCACAGACGAATTCTTCCTATTTAGTGACGGTGAACGACACCTTTTTAGACTTTTAATTTGAAAGTTCTTGTAAATGTGATCTGTAGTGTTCTTATATTAGGAAAATAAAGTTAGTAGATTAGAAGAATTATACGTTACCAATATTAATTAAGATTTTTAATTATTAGATTAATTAATTAAGAGATCATTAGTAATAAGGGCTTTTAACGACATTATGGTTTCTAATATGATCACAACATAGAACCTGAAAGTCCAAAATGATAAAACAACCATTTCTAACATAGGTTTATTTTAATGTAGGTAGTTAACTGAATTATTGTATTCGTTTTAATGTTTCAACTTAATATCGTAGTATCGTAAAGCTGTAAATAAATAAATAGGAAAGTTGCCAAACGTAATTGCCGTAGATTTTATTAAATACAGCTGCTCTATTTTTGAAGCAGCTCATCAGTTTCTAACTTTACAGGATGCCTGTTACTTGTAGCTAAATAAAAAAAAACTTTTAAAGTTCTGATGAAAAATTTTTACATGTAGGGGAACGTAAAATATAACGACCTACAATCTATGGATTTTTTAATGGCAGTTAAAAAAATATTCCTTTTTCATCATCTTTATGTCAACGTCGACTATATTTATGTCATAGCAAATGTAGGCCTTATTCTAAATAGATTATATAATAAAGAACTTAATACTTAATAAGAAATTGCAGAAGTCATTTTGCCTTCCCGGTGTCAGGCAAAACGATAATTTCACTATAATATAAGTAAAATTACATTGACAAGCAAATCATCTAAAATACATATAATATGTTGACAACAAAGGCTATTAATTGAACCAGAGACAAATTGGCTTTATAATATATCAAAGACCGCCCTTAGGTGGTATGCCGCGCTTTGATCTTTCACATGGAGATCAAAATGCCACCTTACTTATCTGCTCAAGCTCCATGTTTTTTTTTCCAGTTTTATTCTCTGTATCTGATGGGCGTCTACTTCTGTAATGAATAACTTGACGTTTGCTTTAAGCTAGAACCTATTTTTTTCCTATCGCGCACTAAAATGTTGGTAATTGGCATTGGAAGGAATCCGTCAAGACATTTCATAAAGATAGTTAAATACCATTGAAAACGAATTAAGAAATAAGTAAAAAAATAAATATACCATTATTAATATACGATACGAGAGACAATTAACACCTGCACCAACCTGAACTAACCTGTTATCTTGTCAACAAAATACATAGCCTAGTTTACTATTTTTTCCTGGTGAACTTTTGAGGTTAGATCAAGACGAAAATCAGTAACCAGATGAAAATGATATTAAAACCGCACAACACTTATGGCCTTTCGTTAGTGATGTAAAAAAAACATTTAAAAGACGCGGGAAACTAATGAACGCGAAGAATATCTGGACGCCTATTCTCCAACTTAAGAGAATTGAATGCTCTCTCGGGAGAAGTGACTATATTGACATCATGTGCTCACATCATATGTTTTTGTTAACTAAACACGGATGCTTGTCAACGCGCTTCTCAACGATATAAGATTTTTAAGAAAAATAATTGACAGAAGACAGATTATTTCCCTTTATATGATCATTCCCCTAATTCGAAAACAGACCTCCTGCGATTGACTGCTTCGTCTGCTGCTTTTAAGCGGTGCTTCAGTACATATGGAGGCATTCATACATCTAAACGAAATAGGCTAAAGAATGACAGAGCAGCAAAGATAGTGTATATATCCCATAATTTAAGACTAAACGTCCAAAGAAAAAGCGTTATTAAAACTATTTCTACTCCTGCGAGTACTTTCACAGATCAACTTGGCAGTCGTCGGGAGGGTATTCCCTCCATGATACAGATACATCGGGACGAAGAATTCGAGTTAGATTCTGACGATGAATCCCAATGGTTGAAGAAAGTACCTATTTTGTTTTAGGGATTTATTATTATTATCTTATTTCTTCACTTTAAAACAGACTAATTTGTATGATTTAACATTAGGGTAAATATTTTCATGTTCCTGTCATACGACCAAGATTTTATGTTACTGTTTTGTTATTATTGATATAAATTTATTTTTTGCTTCGGTTTATGGATATTTTTTTAATCAAGTTAAAAAAATTTAGCTACTTAAAAACCAATACAATGTGCATTGAAAACATCTTTTAGACATAGGTAGCTTAATTAGGAGTTAAATGGGTATTTTTACAATGTATGACACAGTGTGACATACCCATGTGACATCTGATTGGGCAACCCTATAACTGAAGAGCTTCTAAATATCCTATGCTTAATTATAGAAGCGTTTTTCGTTAACTTTTGGGAAAAAAACGTAAAAACCAGAATATCTGCAGCTTTGTGTTTTTTTTTTCACTTAAAGAAAAAACAAATTCTAAAAAGACCAAAGCGTTCACTGTTGAACTGCAATTCAACCTAAAAAAGTTGTTCTGCCAACAGTAATTTATATTCATCTTAGTTTAAGTCCAGAACGCCTACGTTCGACCGTTCAGAAGATGAACTGCCAATCTAAGTGATTTTCCAACTTAATAATGTTGTGTTGTATTGTATACCAAAGAAAATTATAGCTATGTACCTATATATCATTTTCTTGTACCAATACCTTCATATTGAAAATATCAATTACGAAAATGTATGAATTTAACGAAATTATAACGGATGATAAAGATTTGGGATGTGGAGAATTTAACCTTAATCCGCCTTTAATGTATCACACACAGTCAGTAGTTCTCTGTGATGAGTAAAATGTAATATTTTAATAAAAACCATTTTCTCAACTTATTTTATTTATCGATAGCCATAAAAGCATTTTCATAAATTTGCATTTTTACATGTAAAATTACCTGCTCTTAAATATCAACAAGATAAAATAAAATGTAATTTATTATAGCTTTATTTATCTGAAAGCAAACCCGCCAAATCAAACAAAACTCTTAAGTTATGTTATATTATCCCTAAGGTCGAAAAAAACTAAATATTGGTAGTGCCAACAGATCACAGTTCAGCTGAGCTACAGTTCAGTTTCTATTGAATAACGTAATAACTAATAACGAATGAACGTAGTTCATAGGTTAATCGAGGTTCCGTTGAACCTAAGATAAGAATTTTTTATACAACTGGCCCTTAAAGGTATTCAATACTCCACCCTCACAAAATTTTTTCATGTTTATTAATAATTAAAGAGCGGAATATATGCAAGGTGCATATATATGCATTTTTTGCATATTTTGTCAATTTTACAATAAAATGCATATTTTTCCCCAATTATTATTTTATGAGCATATTTTTATGTTTTCGGTGTTATCAAAAAATTAAAACCGCTGGGTCATGAAAACTCGTAGAATCATAGGTTTAATGTCCAGCCCTGCCCTTGTTTCAGGGATTTTCCAATCTGAAGATAATTATATAATAATGAATATTTACATGGTTACACAAGGTATTTATTGGGGTTTCCGGGGTTTGCAAGGTAGATTATCACAACTCGCTAACTGAATTTAAATTTACTACAATGGAAACGCGAAGAAACATTGCTTCATTGATATTTCTGTACAAATTATTACAAAATAGAATTAAAAGCTCTCAATTGCTAGAAAGAATCAAGTTGAACTGTAGTCCACATTTCAACAATAGAAAAAGATGTATCTTTGTCGTTCTACGGCCTCGTACAAATTTGGGATTGAAGTCTCCTCTCCATAGAATGTATTCCCTTGCTAATTTAGTGAGTAATATTGATTTTTTTGCTGAATGCACAATAAAAAGTTTCCGAAAAAGGGTAGCGTTAGAGATGGCTAGTTTGCCAAATTACTCTTGTATATCTTGACAAAATTTTGGACCTGTTTTGTTTTTATTATTGTTACATTCCTTACTTCTTGTTAACATAAAAATTATGAATGATGATGTGTAATACATGCTCTTATTTAGGTTTAGTAAATGTAGATTAAGAATAGGTATATTTTGTTACTTTATTGCAATTAATTATTGGAACTTGTGTTCTGTCGATTGCTTAATAAATAAATAAATATATTGTTAGGGGTTATTTATTGTCATTTAATAATGCCCTATTATTGCCTGCTTAACAAACTGTATTTATATCGGGTTGTAATACGTACTTCTGTTTTAGTGTGTTGAAAAATTTCAGTATTTTCAGTGTGAAACTAGTGGTTCCAAATTTGTGTTCAAAATGTCTAAAGTGGAGAAAACGTCTTAAAATTACCCAGAGTTAGAGTTTAGTGGAGAAAAAGTCTCCTGTAAAGCTTGTGCAAAAATTATTGTTGGTGAAAAGAAGTTCCAAATCGAACAACATTTGAAAACACCGCTGCATAAATCAAAGTTCAAAAAAATGAAACCTGAGCCAGTTCAGCTGAGTGTAAAGAACGCATTTCAAAATATTGGAGAAAAATCGAAATCTAAAAGGGAAATTTTTCAAGAAGACTTAAGCAAGGCTTTGGTGCAGCAAACATACCCTTAAAAAAATTGCAAAATCCGCAATTTAAAGAATTCCTGCAAAAAGATTGTCAACAGACCATTCCTGACGAATCCACGCTTAGAAAGAAGAATATCCATTCAGTATACGAAACTGTTTTAGAAGCAATTAGGTGATAAATTTTTTTACATTATTATTGATGAAGCACAGATGCTTGTGGCAGATATATCGCACATCTTATTATTGGAGCACTTCAAGAAGATAAAGCAACAAACCCATATTTAATAGCTTCTAAGCAGCTAGACAAAACTAATAATGTAACCCGATTTATTCCTCAGTCCCTATCGAGCATTTCCTTACCTAATCCAGTCCCAGATGAGTAGTGTCTAGTGCTTTTGTCTGATGCAGCACCATACATGGTAAAAGTAGGCTAAACTTAAGAATCTTTTGCCCCAATATGGTACATGTGACTAGTCTTTTGTATGGAATAAACCGAGTCGCAGAAACGGTCAATGCCTTTTATACAATTTCAGGTTAAAGAATTGTTTACTTCAATTTTCTTAATTTTTTTTTTAATTTCTTTTTAAATAAACATCTTTTTTAGAACCCAGTGTATCTCTTTACCCGATTTTACTATAATATGCGCATATTTTGGCTGAGTTTAAGTGCATGTATTCCGCCCTTTATTAATGATCGTGTGCAAATCTAAACCATACCTACGTCATACGAAGTTGCCTTTTAACTTTAACTTTAAACCTTTTACTGCCATTTTAATTTATTTTCGATTTGAACAAATCCTAAGGTCAAATTCAAATACATCGGGCAATAACGATGCAAGAACTAGCTGTGTTACTAACTGACTTTCTAAAAATTGCAAGTTCTGTGCTTAATGCGATGTCAATGACTAAAAATGGTTGTTCAATATGGTACGTGTTATTTGTGTCACGATTTAATCAGCTTCTCACATTAAAGTAAACAAGAGTTTTGTGAACTTACCGATCATCGTAAACGAATTCCGAATTTAGCGTATTGTGATAGAGCAGAAATGCCAAAGAGCAACAAACCAAACTTCCGTAATCCATTTTCATGATCCAATCTTTCCACTTAAAACTCCCCATCGTGGCCGACATAACAAATCAGAAAAAAAAACTGTCAGTCACTTAGACTTGTTGCTCACCGAAAGTATCTGGGTATATCGTCGAATCCCGGTAGAATTCGCACATTTTTATTTAACCACTCAAGAAAGTTACTCCCCGAAAGTTTTTTCTGCCAGTTCTGGATTTCCAAACTCCGTTTTTGCCTCGTTCGACCTTAATGACAAGTTAAAATAGACGGAAAGGATTCACAGAGTGAAATTAATTAATAGCTTGCTTTGCAGTCGATCAATTGCGTTTTTATGAAGAGTGTCCGGTGACTAAATGACGAAAACATCTGTTACATGTGAGTAAGTGATCCGATATTGCCCGCATAAATATAAGAGCAAAACTAGCGAAGTAGGCGCCGCGAGTGGCGATTATATATCCGCGGCCTCTAGCATTGCGCGCCCGAAACTGACTGTAAGGACACCATCGACCCCTCTGCACGCGACTTCCCCCGCCCCCTCAAGGCGTGCGCACCGAGAAAGGGGAGAAACATCCCCCGACTCTTCTACACTACAGGTGGTGGTACAGAATACAATGCTGTGAAGTCAACTTTTCCTCGTATGTGACCGATTTTTACGCTTATTTTCCTGATGGGTTCGTTGAGACGATGTCAGGATAACAGGATTGGCAAGGAAAATTTAGAGGATATTAGACAATACAGTCTTACTAGAGAAAGATAATTTGCAAAATGGAGGAGAATATTATGTTATTTTCTTAAATAAGAGTACATAGTCAATTACACACATAATTATGAAATTTAGCCCTTGCTCTTATGAAGAATATGAGGCAAAGTTCTTTTCACGAAAAATGGACGATCGCAATTTTACGATAATAGATAAGCAAAGAGTATGAAGGTGCAGTAAATGATCGGACTAAGAAAAACAAGTAATGAATAAAAAAAATCCTAAATAATATAAATTTTTAAATAATACTTTTATTCATTTTTTTTTATTATTTTATTTTATATCTAGTTCTGTTTCGCCGTCACTATCCTCATCTAAATCAATTATAATCGGTTTAATTATATAAATAGAATCTCCTACAGTAATTACATGACTGACTAAATTTTTCCAACAACCTGGGGGAATATTATTATTGCATTCTCTTATTAATTCTACAACACTACAACTTAAAGTCGGTATTGTATTTTCTGGCCTAACCTTTGATTTTTAGCAGCTACTCTTGTAAACATGAGAACCTTACTATAATAGATAATAGGTTGTCATATAGTGCGAAAGGCAGCTCATAATTGCATGAGGCGCTGGGTCTTCGTCCTAAAGCAAAAGCTATTATCCATGACAGTAAGGTTTTTATGTTTACAAAATGGCGCCCAACGTGGGGTAGTACAGCACTGGAAGCACGAGACTTGATCACTCGACAGCCGATATTAGGCGCCCGAAACTCGTTAAATTAAGTCGATTTGATCAAAACCTTTTGATAGCGGTAGAGCGATTAAGTCGCTAGATTTTAAGGTTACATTTAGGATAGTGTTTAGTTTTTCAATAAATTTGTTTATATTTTTCTTTTCTTGTATGACACTATGGAAATGGACCTGACGAACAGTTAAAGGCGCTTAGTTCCTTAGTTGTTTGTCTTAAACATTAAATAAAAATATGTTGTCTTTTGTACATGAGAGCCTGTTGCAGCAGGGGGCAAATATTGCATCTAATCTGTAGGTAGTTCAGGATAATCTTCCAATGTTTTTCTTTAGGTTGGCAGGCAAACGTATTCGCCCTGCCTTAAACATAACCCAAAAGTAGAAGTAAAAAAATACGCTAAGAAAAGTACCACCAACCAGTGGCGGTTTCTAAGGGGCGTCTATGTCAAACAGACAATAGACGATATAAAGTGTGTCCAAGATAAGAATGGGATAGCATTGGAATCTTGGAAACGGTAGGAATTACAATGTTGGTTAAATTAGGAAAAAGTTGCACAATTTAAAACTTTTTACATGGTGTTTGCAAAATTAGACTATCTTTAACCAATTTCGATATTTTAAAAAAAAATTATTTTTTGCTCAATTATTTTTTATTTATTTGTTGCATTATTTTAACAGATATAAAAAAATGAAAAATACTTTTTTATTGTCACTTTTTAAGCTGAACAAGATAGCGTTTACAGATTTTCAGTACGAAGTTTCGTTTTCGAAAAAACATCCTCAACTTTCTTTTTTTAAATACGGTCCTGTTTTTTTTTTTTAATCGAATGCTATTTTGAACTCTAAAACAACTGATGTACCACTTGCATTGGTTTAAACATATTTTCAGCTTTTTGGCTATCGTTTAAAAATATTCAAGAAAAATCTCCATAATTCGGCACTGAATGCTCGAAAAACATTTATTAACATAATACCAAATTAGAACTTAATTACAAACAGCATTCAAACAAATAGCTATTATTTTCTAAGCATAGGTAACATCGTCTAACTGTGGAATTCAAAACATTGTTAAGTACCTACATCTGGGGTAATCGTTAAAAATGCTTCTAAAACCAGTTCACGCAATTCTTCCTCCGTTTAAAAATTACGTTGGTGCACATAGTTTTTGATGTACCCCCAGAGATAAAAGTCCAAAGGAGTTAGATCAAGCGATCGTGCAGGCCTAAAAACAGCTGAACGCGTACCTATCAATCTATTAGGAAATCTATCTGTTAAATATTCTTGGACAATTCTCGAATTATGAGCGGGGCCCCATCTTGTTGAAACCAAAAGTTATTGATTTCTGCTAGTGGTAAGTTGTTATCGAACCATTCTTCCAAATTATGCTGCAGTAAATTTCAATACCGCAACGAATTTAGTGTTCCGTGGTAAAAAATTGGCCCAATTATCTTTGTTCTCAAAATTCCTACCCACATGTTGAAACCAAAACAATGTTGGTGTCTAGCCATTTTGTACAAACGTGGATTTTCTGCGGACCAATAATGCGTATTTCTTCTGTTACAGATTCCGTTGTTGGTTATCATACTTTCATCAGAAAATAAAATTTTATTGACGAGATTTTCGTCGTTTTGACATTGCTACGCATCGTTCGTCCAACTATACTTGCGTGCGGAAAAGTATCACTTTGCGCACTTGTTAGGAAAATAACTATTTCGGATGCATATTACAGGTTCCATTGTTAACTGAAAAACATTTAGAGCATTGGTAGTATTGGTTTAATTTATTTTTGCGTTATTTTATAATTCGTAATCGGATAAAAAATAACGTCATACGGACGATTAACGTATTATCAGTACTTATGAAATGTATAAAAATAATACATTTTTTGTCCTTATAATATAATATACTATTTTATTTGCTATTTCTATTTAATAAACATTAAAAATATTTGAAAAATCCCTTACCGAGAAATCATTATAATCCGATCCCGACAACAAATCCTGGAAATTTTAGGGAATTTACGATCGCACTTAGCACATATTTAATTGCAGCCAATAAACCAGTACCATTTTCCGTGAAAAGAGCTTTACTAGATAATGAAAAAATGATTTAAAAAATCTATCACCCTAGTTAGGATAGAAAATTATTTATAATTTAATTACCTCCCGTGGAAATCTAATTGCCATTATAAATATCATTTAACATTTAATTATGATAGAAGCACCGTAATTTATTTTTTGTGTGAGATTAATTTGCGTTAAGTTATTAAGTCAGAAAATGAATAAAAACGTTTATAACAATTCGCCTGATAAGTGATAACTTTTGGTATATCTGTGGAGAATTTAGCTTGAAAAAACAAAGATGGAAGACAACAGCTTTTGTTCTAAATGTTTGAGATCATAGTATTTTATAAAGGGCGTCTATTATGGTGAAGAGACTTTTCTTGATTACTTCTTGGTTGAAATAGATTTTGAATTATAATATTCTCCAAGAAAAGCAATTAATATACAGGGTGTAACTAAATAAGTGTAAAACATTTAAGGGGCTGATTCCTCATCGAAAAAAAGATAGGATCTTTCATATAAACAAACTTTATTGGAGCATCCCTTATTAAGATACAGCCCCTTAAAAGGGGTATATAAAATTTGTTTAACAATTTTTTTCACAAGCACTAAAAAAGTTACAATATTGAAATTAACCTGACATTTTCTACTACCAAAAAGACACTTAGCCAGTAATTTATTTGGTTTACCCCATGGTTGTAAGGGGTGGAAAACGCAACCCCTAAAATTTATTTCCAATGCAACTTTTTGCCTTATTATTTGTTTACCATTTAAAAATTAATTTTTGATAGCCTGTTTCATTCTAAACAAAAAATGTCTCTTGAATTTTTTGCCCAAAATAAACCAGTTCGCAGCAAAAAATTATTTTACGACCAAGATACATATCGCCATAAAACGAAAATACGAAACGAATTTATCTAGTAGGCCGCTATTAGCGATAGTGACAATTAAATTGGTATCAAGCTGTCAGTTTGTAACTTTTTTAGTGCTTGTGAAAAAAATTGTTAAACAAATTTAAGGGGCTGTATCTTAATAAGGGACGCTCCAATAAAGTTTGTTTATATGAAAGATCCTATCTTTTTTTCGATGAGGAATCAGCCCCTTAAATGTTTTACACTTATTTAGTTACACCCTGTATAATTTGTTTATACCGTTCACCGTTATCTATTACTAACTAACATTTTTCTCATAAGACTTGAGAATATTTTATCATATTGTATTGTGTGTGGAGATTTTAATTGAAGATTTAAATAGCTGTTATACTATGAATTTGAAAAATTTACTACTATCATTTAATCCTAAAATGCATGTTAATTCACCAACAAGATTTTCTTAATATTCATCTTCTATAATTGACTATGTTTGTTCTAATAAAAATGTTGTTAAATGTGAAGTAATAAATAATTTTTTTATCGGACCATGAAGTCATATTATGTGAATTTAACGGTGAGATAGGGAAAATAGAGAGAAATAAACATATAGGACGTATTTACAGTAAAAATAATTTTAACAAATTTAATAATGCTATGAAAGATTATTCATGGGATATTTTTCTTCATAAAAAGCCTTTAAGTAATTTTCATGCCACAATTTTAGACACGCGACGTTACGAAAATTATCGCGAAAATCGTGCATGCAGAAAAGCTGACTATATTGCAACTCACCATTTACTCTAACCCCGTTTCGAAAATACGCTTTAATCATGAATTTCTTGTCCTACTCCGGGAAACTCATTTCTTGAATTATTCAAGAAATTGGATTAATTAGCGACGAATTAAATTCCTAAAAATTTTTAAAAACGGCGGAATTTACTGACACTCAATAGGTATTGAGCTCTACCGATGAGCAGCACGGGCTAAGATGCAAAGTACACTTTTCGAACGGTACATGCTGGCATAGATAACCGTGAGGCTTCTTGTAGTAGTGCAGTAAAATTTCTTTGCGCGGAACCATCCAACTTCGGTCTAAAAAGGTTTGTTTCCATGAAATTGGACACCCTGTATATTATGATATAAGAGCGTAAATAATTAAATCAGTTATTTACTGACCTTTGGGAATTGATGAATTTATTTAACCTGCTGGTAATAAAACCAATAATACAACCTGTCACATTCAGAATAATAACCTAAAAATCGCATGCCTGTCCATAGCATAATGTCAGTGCGTTGTAGAAATTTAATTAAATTCAATTAATTATTGATATTGTTTTGTTCGTATTTTGTTTCGTCTTATAGAGATTGTAATGACGTTTTACCAAAGTGGAATTGACGTCGAACGGATATGTTTATTTTTATTAACGCCACGAATTAATAATATAAAATAATGGATAATATAATAAAATATACCTACCATGTATTTACGCCTTTTTGTAGAATGTCTATAAAGATTAATAAAATTTCCTAAATTACTTGTAGATATCCCAAAAGACGACATTCGGATAAAAATTTTTTTCTAAGGATGAAATTAAACTTAAGTGAACACAGTTCATTTTCTAAACCTCGGACTAAAATCTACAACAAAGAAAACCGCGAGACTAATAAAATAAATAAATGTTTTAGCTTCAATTGAAACAATTCAATTAGTTCTTGCTGAATGGTTGAAGGTTCGGTCGGGGTAGTTAGATCAAGAGTTCAAACAATCCTAAAAAACACAATTTTAAGCCATATAAATTCCACGTAGTACAAAACTTACATCCTGGTGATGCATAGCGCCGTATAAAGTTCTGTAATTGGTATTTACAAAATATCAATGGGGAAAATAATTTTGAAAAAACCGTTATATGGTCCGATGAGGCTCATTTTACCAGTGCTGGTATATTTAATCGGCACAATACGAGGTTTTGGTCTCAAAATCAGCATGTAATATTTCCACTCGAGCGGCAAGGCAGGTCTGGCTTTAACGTTTCACGTTTTATACTAGAAAGCAAAATAATTTATAATATATTTGAAGGAAGCCTTAATGCAAATAAGAATTTGGAAATTCTGGAAAACGTTGTGCCGGAAATAATAGAAGACGTGTCCTTAGCGGGTCTCAGTAACTTGCATTTGCAACAAGATGGAATACCCGCTCACAATGCGCTAATTATCAGGGCCTACTTAAATAATAATTTTCCAGGCCATTGGATTGAATCTAATGGACCTGTAAGATGGCCACCAAGGTCACCTGACTTGTCGGTTTTGGATTTCCCCTTGTGGGGATACCTTGAAAATAAAATTTATTCTATTCGATACTAAACAATTTAAAGAGCATTTAGGGAGTTTTTTATATTAGTTCAGTATATATATTTCTTCTGCAGTAATTATCTGCCATATAATATATACTACCATTATCATACTAACAAAAAATGTATATTTTTTAATAAAACGTAAATTTCGTGCTTAACATTAAAAATAAAAATAAGATATTATATATTTCTGAGAAGCTTGTTATGAACTAAATTATATTATTGAAAAATATATAGAGTGACCCATTTAAAGAAAATCAAGTTTGTTTGTTTTTCTCAGAAACTATTGAACGTAGAAAAAATCTGAGTACGTCACTTGATTCTACGTAAAGAACTACAAAAAGAACATTTGTTTTCACTTTGATAAGCTACAGGGTTACCTAAATATGGGGGGTGTCCCAAAATGTAAAATTTTCAAGAACATCCCGCATATCAAAAACAAGGAGGACTAGAAAATTTCTGATTGGCATCTTTTGTTTCACAAAAAAGTAGCATAGTGCTGCGAAAACCGTATCCTTCTATCTTTACCAATAACGGAGATACCCCGTAAAACCATCGAAAACTGGACTTCCTGTATAGGTCTGCGTTTGAACGAAATTCCTAAATTAATTGGTATAGAAGCTATGGATGCCTGACGCACTATTGCAGGACCCTGCATTGCTAAGACTGCAATGTTAGATTCCTGCGGCAACAAGTTGATATATGGTAAAGTTACCTTACTGCAGCAGCAAAGTCAATAGAGCAAAGTGAATTTTACTACCGATAGCAAAATACTTTGCAAGCGCCTATGCAATTAGATTTTTTTGCTGCGGTAGGTAGCTAATTTTCTCATCTCACCAGCAAAAATCTTGTGTGCGTATGGTGACCTAGCCATGCAATCTGAGAAAGTCCAGTCCGGGCTTGAGCCGGCTTCACTGAACTTCCACAAGTAGCAAAACAAAGCTAATTGCCGGCCGATCTAAAAATGTCCCCGGCATGCGTGATTTTTTGGAACTGAGGCTCATGCGCAGTACGTCGGATTTCTACGATTTTTTGATATTTAACGTTTATATTGTTCAGAGCCGGTTGTCGCTTAATTCTTTATTTACACGGTATTTATCGTTTTTATGGTGAGATTTCTTAGTGTTATTTTGAGTGACTTTTAGTCATTTATTGTACTTTGTGGAACTTTTAGACTGCGTAAACTTTTATAAATAGTTTAGGTTTATTTAGATTATAGTGCAGTACCATTTAGTATAAGTTTTTGATGAAAAACAAGTGTATGGTGTTACTTTGCAAGCTAACGACCCAAATTCAGTTCTTCAGGTAAGTACCTAGGCTACTTGAAATAATTTTAAAATTGTATCCCCGCGTAGCATTAACCTTGCTTTCAACACAATCAAGTATTTATTTAGTGTTTTTTTTTTTGGAATATTTAAGCTGTTTGTAGGTATACCTACCATAACGCTTAAGTACTTTACAAAAATATATCCAATTTGAAAGTAGACACAGTTTAAACTAGGGATAATAATATGTTATTTGTGTCCAACTTGTTTACAGTTTTTTGGGCCAATTAAAAGAAACAAATCTGTTATAGTTCAAATTATGTTGTAAGATATTTGGTTTACTTAGACTACTTAGAGGATCAAAGGATCTAAAGTCTTATGTGGGATACCTTTTATAGTAAAAAACGCTTTCCTAAACATTGTGGCTTGTGAAAGCTAGATCATTTTAATTTTTCGCCTAAAATGCAATGTAGAGACTTAAATAATATGTACCTATACATATAAAGACATGCTTGCAGATTGGCCGCAGCACGACATGATGCATGGTTAAGAACTCGAGGAAGAACCCTCAATATAGAACATCTTAGTGATGGGAATCGGGTTTGCGGATAGCATTTTGCCCAGAATGATTGCATAATCAATAATGAAAGGGCACACTTAAAAGCATTAAAGCTTTTCACAATTATATGATAACATATTAAACAGGAAAGAAAAATCTAAAATTCTTCACAAATATTTAATAATTCGCTCTACGCGTTTCGGTTTCTTAAACCATTTTCAAGAGCTATCTAAAAAGTTTATTCATATAATAATCTCAGGTATAAATCAAAATAATTTGGTGTTACTTACATAATATAGACAAAAACTTTACATTAAGGACACAAACAAGCTCACAATGGCGAGCACAGGTTTACTAACTATATAAAACGGGATAAACCCAAAAAACATTTAAA
Organism: Polydrusus tereticollis; assembly: GCA_963920685.1. Lineage (NCBI taxonomy): Eukaryota > Metazoa > Arthropoda > Insecta > Coleoptera > Curculionidae > Polydrusus > Polydrusus tereticollis. The sequence continues at coordinate 36,757,251 of OY987331.1, forward strand.
AATAAAACACTTAAAAAATAAAACAAAATACACCGAACCATAGCGACATCTAGATTGTACAAAGAGAGGTTCCATTATTTAAACAATCATTCACTACTTAAACTCGTTTATAATTCTCGCCGCTTCCCTATAGTGGGCGTTGACAGGATCGTTCAAACACTCAATTTGATTATTTATCTCTAATTTCGCTATTTCAATATTTTCTAAAAAATTCAACTTTAGGCCTTTATTCGCATTATGTAGCATTTTAAAGTTGTCTTTAGTATTAAAACTATGTACATTTTCTCTTAAATGTAGGCCAAAAGCTGATCTCTTGTCATTAGGCGATTTCTGAGAGTTTAAATGTTCTTTTATTCTAACATTAAAACTACGTCCTGTCTGACCAGCATATTTAGCCGTGCAAGAGTTACAGGTGGTGAATATCGTGGAACGTTTGCTTGGAGAGAACTTATCTCTGTCTGATAATGTACGGAGGGGTATAACGTCCCTTTTGAATAAATGTCTAGGTTTAGATTTTTTTAGATTTAATGACAAGTTCTTTAAAATGACGGATGGTTTACCCATGGGTTCAGGTCTTTCCCCCTTTTTAGCTGAAATTTTTATGGGTGATTTTGAAAATAAATTGTTTAATTTAAATTTTTACCTTCTAGATAAAATTTTATTATGGCGCAGATATGTTGATGATACTTTTATTGTTTGGACAGGAACAGGGAATGAGTTGAAAATTTTTTTCAAGTTTTTAAATTCTTTAAACAACCACATCAAATTTACAAAAGAAATAGAATCTGACTGTTGTCTGAATTTTTTAGATTTGACAATAAAGAGGGTGAATAACGTTTTTGAGTATGCTATTTATCGGAAAAACACACATACAGACAATGTTATACCTGCTGACTCAAATCATTGTTTAGCTCATAAAATGGCAGCTTTTAACTCTTTGATCCATCGTTTGTTCACTATCCCACTCTTACCTTTAGAATTTGAGAAGGAAAAGAACATCATCTTTCAAATTGCTTATAACAACGGATACAAGATATCACTAATCAAAAATTTAATAAGAAAAAAATTTAATGGCATGCTTAAGAGGGTGTTGACTGACCCCTTGGATAAGACCTTAACATCTTTTCAACCTCCTAGGTATATAAGGCTTACTTTTTTGGGCACTGTTTCTCTGAGAGTGGGTAATGTATTGAAGTCTTTAAACAACAATTTTAAAATAGCTTACAAATCGGTAAACAATTTACGTAGCTTATTCTCGAGAGTAAAGGATTCAATTAACGTGCTTGACAAGAGTGGGGTGTATTTGTTGTCCTGTAACTCTTGCACGGCTAAATATGCTGGTCAGACAGGACGTAGTTTTAATGTTAGAATAAAAGAACATTTAAACTCTCAGAAATCGCCTAATGACAAGAGATCAGCTTTTGGCCTACATTTAAGAGAAAATGTACATAGTTTTAATACTAAAGACAACTTTAAAATGCTACATAATGCGAATAAAGGCCTAAAGTTGAATTTTTTAGAAAATATTGAAATAGCGAAATTAGAGATAAATAATCAAATTGAGTGTTTGAACGATCCTGTCAACGCCCACTATAGGGAAGCGGCGAGAATTATAAACGAGTTTAAGTAGTGAATGATTGTTTAAATAATGGAACCTCTCTTTGTACAATCTAGATGTCGCTATGGTTCGGTGTATTTTGTTTTATTTTTTAAGTGTTTTATTTTTAAATGTTTTTTGGGTTTATCCCGTTTTATATAGTTAGTAAACCTGTGCTCGCCATTGTGAGCTTGTTTGTGTCCTTAATGTAAAGTTTTTGTCTATATTATGTAAGTAACACCAAATTATTTTGATTTATACCTGAGATTATTATATGAATAAACTTTTTAGATAGCTCTTGAAAATGGTTTAAGAAACCGAAACGCGTAGAGCGAATTATTAAATATTTGTGAAGAATTTTGGATTTTTCTTTCCTGTTTAATATGAGTAATCTTCACCCCGGAGATATCTATGATTCAATTAATATGATAACATATTTATTTTTTCTCCTACAAAGTGCCAAGGCAAGACAAATGTACATGTTTATCAAGTCTACTATAAACATTTAAAACCTCCGTTCTGACTTACTTTTAATCTTAAAACTTTCGTCGTATGTTGTATAGAAAATGATAGAAGGAGACCAGGCGACAAAGAGAACCTGTTATGGTATTAAGAGCAACCAATATTACTTACAGAACTATGGCCAGAAACTAAATTTAAATTCGAAAATTTCTGTAGTTACGCCCCAAAATACGCAAGTCCTGAAATTTTCATAATGTTTTGCAGTGTACTGCTTCTTTAAGAAAATTGATGCCTTCTTATATTTTATATTATACCAAGACGTACTATAGTTGCTTTTTTTTATAAATCAATACCTACATTACGTTAAATAATTTTAAAGCCGGACCTGACGTACACGCGAACTGCGCAGGCCCAACATTTCCGGAAAACCCCAAATGCTGCGGACCTTTCTGTAACACGGGATTAGTAATATATTGGTTATATATATATATATGTGTCCGGCTTTCACCTTGATGCAAAAAGCGGGCGAATAAAAAAAAACAAAGAATCGCCTTGTTAAATTTGAAATATTCTTAATCAATATACGGCATTAAAACCTAAGCCGGCAAAAAGCCGGTGTTTTGTCAGCTCGTAAAAAATAGCTCTCCGAAACACACCCACAAGGGAATTTATGGGGAAAGTACAGCATTAATAACTGTTCTAGCTCTCCTTATACTCCCACAACAAAGATGGTATCGGAAACTAAGTATTGTTTATTTTACAGTTTCTCTATAGTTGCCATATAATTTAGTGGCACTTTACATGCAGCGGCTCCTTAACAATTACATAATTCGCGTGTCCGCGCTATAAAAGTTTATGTGGAATAAAGGGACAATTACCGATGACTGGCACAATGGCCTTTTGACACGTATCACATTTTTTCTCCTCTATTAAACTGCGTTTTACCATAATTTTTATTATTACTACTACCATATGATTACGTTTATTGCATTGAACCGCAAAACAACTAAAAAATAAGAATTATTACAACATAGAGAACATTACAAATTACGAAGAATATTCCACTCCCGTATAAAAAATCCCATAAGGACAGTAGTATTTTCGAAAACTTACAGCGGATATATAAAATCGAAAACACCAAAACGAAAATACCACTTGTCAGTGTCACTTTGTTGACAAATTTCTATTTATTATTTCAAAGTTGACAAAATGAATGTTTTTGGATTCGTGAAATATTCCTTTAAATACCATGCGTGCTTTAAAACTAACCGGATAATTTTAAAGCACTCGTGGTATTACACCCGAATATTTCACGAATCCAAAAACATTCATTTTGTCAACTTTGAAATATTAAATAGAAATTTGTCAACAAAGTGACACTGACGAGTGGTATTTTCGTTTTGATGTTTTCGATTTTGTATATCCGCTGTAAGTTTTCGAAATTCGAATATTCGAATATTCCTTTAAATATCATGCGTGCTTTAAAACTAACCGGATAATTAATAATTATCGGTAATTTTAAAGCACTCGTGGTATTACACCCGAAAATACCTATACTAACAGAAGAGAATCAAATAAAATAGCTATTTATACAAGTTACGAAATAAGGGTCTTTTAGGCACGCGACGTGAAAATTGTCCTACGAGGCAAAGCCGAGATGGACAACATGTCAGAGTGACTAAAAGACATTGTTTCATAACGAATGGTATACAATATTTTTTCTACGGGCGTTTTATAATAAAAAACTTAATTTATTTTATTAAACATTTTATTACCTGTGTTTCATTTACACCTTTCATGTCAAAAAAATAGCCACTTGTCAAAAAATAATTCGAAACAATTTTTTTGTCAAAAACTGCGGAAATATTAAGTAAAAAATGAGTGATTTAGAAGACTCAGACATTAAAAAGGCCGCAAATGAGGCAATGGAGAACCTTGCTCCTCAAAAATCAAGGAGTTTGTATGCGGGCACATACGAAAAATTCAAAAACTTGTGTAAAGAAAAAGAGGTAAAAAACTTATCAAAAACAGTCGGTTAGTACTGTTTTAGGTTACCCAAGGATTAATTTTAATAATATAAGTTACCGTACTTTTAATATTTATAATAAATAGGTAAAATTATAGTCTGTGTTTAGTTTTTAATTGTAAATAATTATTTTAGGCACAGCGTGCCTAATAGTTATTTATGATGTAAGTGTTAAAAGTACATTTTTAAGGCACGCATGTGGAAAAGCCACAAGAGTGCCTTAAAAATACTTTTAACACAAATATCATACAACATTTTTTCTCCAAACGGCAATAGAGAGCATACAATAATTGATAATTAAATGTTTAGAATCTCTTACATCCAGGTAGTTTCTAATGGCATGGTATATTTCTGTTAAATTAGTTCACATTTGTCAACAAAACGTAGCAATCATCATTGTTGGCTGATTTGTTTACAGAAAAATTGAAAATTTGAAAGATCCTGTCAGTTTTATTACAACGCTAGCGCTGGCTGTTGCCAAAATGCAAGAAATACAAGAAATCGATCCACGTAAAGACATAGAAGAAGCTGCTAACAGAGCTACCTTGGATTTAGTGCCATGAAAATCAAGAATTCAATATGAGATTGCTCATAATAAATTTATAAAATGGTGTGAAAACGAAGGCGTTTCTGGAAATGTATTCCGAAAACAAATTCCTGACCTATTTTGAGAAAAAGGCAAAGGTATGGAAGTCATCTTCTCTTTGGTCCCATTATTCAATGATCAAAGCTATGCTACGTGTAAATAACGACGTAGATATCAGCAAGCATTTTAAATTGATTGCCTACTTGAAGCGTCAAGGAGAGGGTTACCAGGCCAAAAAATGATGAAAGTAGCTACGATTGTAGGAGTATTTGGTGCCTGCCGCAGGGAGAAGCTTTGTCAGTTGACCCTTGACAACGTGGAAGATATGGAGACTTCATTAGTTATTAAAATATCATATACCAAAACCAAGATACCACGAAATTTCACTATCGTTGAAAAATTTTATTTGGATTTTTATCGGAAATATACTGATCTTCGTCTAGCAGATGTCGTACATCGGCGGCTCTTCTTAAAATATGTAAAAGGTAAATGTACCAGAAATCCGGTCGGAGTTAATACGTTCGGAAAATTTCCTGCTGCTATAGCAAGATTTCTGCAGCTTCCAAATTCAACACTATAAACAGGGCATTGCTTTCGCCGTTCCTCTGCGTGCTTACTTGCCGATGCTGGAGCAAATTTGACGACAATTAAGCGGCCTGGGGGATGGAAATCCTCAACCGTTGCGGAAGGGTACATCGTGTATTCCTTGGAAAATAAAAATTATATTGCTCGAAAATTGCTTACAGTACAAACGACATCAGCCGATGATGCTTCAACATCAACTGGACATGCTGCTGTTTCTGTTCAATCCTCGTTAACCGCAAAGAACAGCAGAACTGTGGAAGGAATTCATTTTTCAAATTTTTCAAATTGTACTATTTATATAAGTGTAAATAAATAAAATAGAAATGTTTTTTGACATTATTTTGAAAAAATTGACATTTTACTTTTAACACTAGTGCCTTAAAGTAACATTTTTAAGGCTAGTAGACTGTGTTAAAAGTTCCATTTTTAACACGTTTGTAGAAAAAAGTTTTTTAAGCACGCTGTGCCTAAAAGTAATTATTTACAATTAAAAACTAAACACAGACTATAATTTTACCTATTTATTATAAATATTAAAAGTACAGTTACTTATGTTACTAAAATTAATGTTTGGGTAACCTAAAACAGTACGTTGAAATATTTCTCTTTGTAAAATAGGTGAGGAATTTGAACTAGAAATCGAAAATGAATCTGCAACAGCAATATCAATTAAACCCATGCTACTAGCAGAGCTGGTAGAACATTTTGATTCATTAGATTTAACACGTTTGTTGTTAGCGTCCAAAGATTTTTCACTAAGAATTTTTCCGAAAATTTCTCTTTTGTTTTCTAAAGAATCGTCTATATACCCCTTAGTTACGGCATTTGACCGCCCCGCCAACCTCCATGTCGCTTTAGCATCAATATATCCGCTCCAGAGTCCGCCAAAAAAAGTTGCTGAAGTTTTTCAAAAGCAGTGGCCTGTATATTCATTTGCCTTTGGAAGCTCCAAGAACTCAGCAATTTTCTTTGGTGTTGCTCTATTGGTATTAATGCCCACTGGAAGTCTGGAACATTTGGAGTTTCTGTACGTGATAAAAAATATTTCATGGGTTATGTGTGCTGGACGTAATTGGGCGTACTTTCGGACAATATTCAAGAAGTTGATGCCGTCAATAGAGCCTTCGCTAATTACAAAGCTTCTTACAACATTTGTTTTAGTGTTTGGAATGGTTATTTTCATTAAAGACTCCGAAATTTCGATATTATTCATCTTTAAATATGTGAGTTCTTCTCTGCGACATGCTCCAGAGATTCCCACAATAAGAACGACTTTGTCCAATAAATAGCTCTTATCGTCTGCTTCTTTGACAAATCCTTCAATTTGTTACCTTGGAAAAAACTTTCGACTTTTTGGGCTTATACCCCATAGATTTTCTTTTCAAAAATGCGATTAGGTTTGTAAATGTCTTTATATCAACATTTTTATTTTAATAAACCATCGTTCGAAGCATTAAGTAAGTACGGATAATCGTGAAAATATGCCAAAACGACTTTTTCTGATAAGTTTTTTTTTTTTTTTCTTCACACCACTTTTTGAATTTTTTCGTATGTGCCAATAATACAAACTCCTTGATTTTTGGGGAACAAGGTTCACCATTGCCTCATTTGCGGCATTTTCAATGTCTGAGTCTTCTAAATCACTCATTTTTTACTTAATACTTGGCGCAGTTTTTGACAAAAAAAATTCTTTCGATTTTTTTTTGGACAAGAAAGGTGTATATGAAACACAGGTACTAAAATGTTTGGTAAAATAAATTAAGTTTTTTATAATAAAACGCCCGTAGAAAAAATATGGCATACCATTCGTTACGAAACAATGTTTTTAGTCACTCTGACGTGTTGTCCAACTCGGCTTCGCCTCGTAGAACAATTTTCACGTCACCTTCCCAAAACACCCTTATTTCGTAACTTGTTGTATAAATAGCTATTATGGAACTTCGACAAAAAATACCGCAAGGTAAAAATGAGAGGCCTTATTCCAAAGTGTACAATCTGGCGTTTCAGATGTAATTTTGAGCGCTGAATTGAAATAATCCATCATTTTGTACCAAAACGGTTGGTCTCCAGTCTATCTTTGCTTTAGAAAATTAGGCTTAGTTCCATGCCGTACAAGAAGAAGCCTAAATATTCCCTCTATAACCAGCATGTTTGGTAGGAGGCACAGCACACAAATGGACACTAGCCTACCAATGGTTGTGTCGCCAGAGGAGTTTAATTTAATTTATACTAAGTTTAACGAGGGCCAGCATGTAGCCTTATGTGCAATCTTACTTGACAAATGGGTAAAGGAATTGGCGGCCTTGGCAATCTTCAATGTATATTAACCCATTACTTTCCAGCGTCCCTTATAAGAGACCCATAAATTCTTGCGAAATATTGAAGAGTGGGGACAAATCATTCGTAAGCAGTTTAGGAATGCATTCGGCAGATGTGACTCTAGCGATAAGGTGCTTTTGTTGTGATTTGTAATATTTATACGAAAATTTATAATGGATCCGTCACTTTACTCTAACAAAAATCGTGGGTAAGTTTTTATTAGCATTTTGAAGCTAATTAAGTTTAATTTATCCTAAGTTTAACGAGGGCCAGCATGTAGCCTTATGTGCAGTCTTACTTGGCGAATGGGTAAAGGAATTGGCGGCCTTAGCAATCTTCAATGTATATTAACCCATTACTTTCCAGCGTCCCTTATAAGAGACCCATAAATTCTTGCGAAATATTGAAGAGTGGGGACAAATCATTCGTAAGCAGTTTAGGAATGCATTCGGCAGACGTGACTCTAGCGATAAGGTGCTTTTGTTGTGATTTGTAATATTTATACGAAAATTTATAATGGATCCGCCACTTTACTCTAACAAAAATCGTGGGTAAGTTTTTATTAGCATTTTGAAGCTAATTAAGTTTTAAGGTTATTTTTTTGTTAAACTATAATTAATTTTTGTTTTTGTTACTGGGTGCAAATTACATGTTATGTCCCTTATAAGGGACGCTGAGCGCTTCGTCTTCTTTGTTGCAGATTGACCTTGGGATAACTCTTTTAGACTGTCTAGAGGAAGATATTCATATATTACCCCCAGATGATGGGAATGGGACCAAGGTCGATAGTGACCAATGTGATGATGAACATCAAGCCAACATAAATCATCTACCTCGCGGAATCTTGTCTCAGGAATGTGAAATGGCTTATATATGTGACTCCGAGGAATCTGACCCTGAAGATTTACTTCCCTTATCAGTTATTCAAGAAAAGCCAAGAAATAATCAAAACAAAAAGAAACAAACACATCCTTACTAAAAATCAAGGTGGCGCGATCCTGATTCTGAACGACCAAACAGTAATCTTGTTATTACCTGTAGCCCAAGCGAACCTTCACAGGAAGCAAGACAGTCAACAAATCCAGTCGATTATTTTGAATTGTTTTTTGATGAAAACCTCTTAAAGAAGGTAATAGGTATGCGCAGCAGAAGAACGCACAACTGGACTTGACTTTAGATGCGCTGTATGTGGCCTTGGGAGCATTTCTTCTATCAGGGTAAGGAAAATATCCAAATCGAAGGCTCTGTTGCTCAGGTGAAGAAGATATTCCTAAAATACTGCAAAATAGCATGCGTCGAAATAGATTTGAAACAATACTAAAATATATTCACTTCAACGACAACTCTAAATTACTCCAAGAAGACAAGCTGTATAAATTAAGACCTTTGATAGATATCTTAAACCTAAATTTTAGAAAACATGGTGGTTTTGATAAGCATGTGTCTATTGATGAAAGCATGGTGCCATATTACGGCAAACACTATGCCAAACAATACATTCGTAGTAAACCTATCAGATTTGGTTTCAAAAATTGGGCCCTTTACTCTAGTCAAAACTCAAAACAAAATAATACCAGATTCTCTCATTGATATGCCTACTTTCTATATAATTAATGAATTAAATCTAATACCCAAATATATGATTCAGTAGCAATAGGTGCCTATTCAATTATATTATTATTACTAGTTAGTATTTTTTAATAATTCAGAGATATAAAAACCCCTTGACAATATCCAATTTTTGCTCTCAATTTTGAATCTCAGACTGTTATCATGTTTATCAAATTCAATATTTTAACTCCGATATATCCAAAAAAGTGTTGACCAACGCCCTTCCTCATTCTCGGAACTACAGACTGAGCCCGAGCCCTCGACCGGGTGGCATGCCCATGTACCAATTGAGTCGCATTGACCATATTATCGGCCCTATGTTGATATGCAACGGCGGCGTGATAATATAGCTGTTTTACTGTAAACAAACCTGTTTCTATATAGAGGTTTTCCGAGGGATATCTCATATTTTTATATAATAATAAAAATAATTTTTATAATTCTATTTTGGGCTGTTTGGAGTTTATTCAAGTAACATTCCCTCACTCCACCCCACCCAATTATCGCTTATGAATGAAATGTGAATGAAATATATTACATAATTTAAATAAATTACAATGTAAATAACAATTGGTTATCAAAGTACACCTAAACTGTAATGTCCGTGTGTGTACTTTACTTTATGCGCAAGATTAAGTTTATATAATATAAGAATGCAAGTAGTATATAATAGTAGTTTACACGTATAATATATGCATAGAATGCAGCAAACAAATGAGATAAATTCCATGTAGGTAACAAAAGGCATAAAATCACCAAAAATGCAACAAGAAAAGTTACTTTTTTAATTAGAGTATTAAAATCTACGTTCAATCAAATCTTAGAATTTTTATAAAATCAGCTTCTTTTGTTCTGATAATCTGCTTGATTTTCTTACTAAAGAGAGAGATGCTATTTATACGCCTTATTTCAATCGGCAACAAATTGTAAAATTTAGCGGCAAAATAATTAAGAAATCTCTGTGTGGTGGTCTTCGCGAGGCGTGGTACATTCAGGTCCTGCCGAGTATTGCTTCTAGTTTCATACGTAAAAATTGACTTTCTTAGTACTGGGTTTTTATAAGTAAATAAAATTACTGATTTAACATAAAGTTGAGGAACACTAAATACATTTGCCTCTTTAAACAATAAATCAGATGGATATCGTTTGTGCTTCTGTAGAAGGACCTTTAAGAGAAATTTTTGAGTGGTGTTTAAAACATTCATGTTTGAGGGAAAAGTTCCACACCAAATCGAAATGCCGTAACTAATGATAGATTTAGCCAAAATGATATACAACGTCCGCAATACCTTTGCAGGCATACATTTCTAATGCTATAGAACTTCCAGACAAGTTTCCGAATTTTAGCATTTAATTAGTGATGCCGCGAGACGAGACGAGACGAGAATTGGCCCATTCTCGTCTCGTCTCGTGAGGCGAGAATTTTTTTTTATCTCGTCTCGACGAGAAACGCGTTTTTCTCGCTCGAGAGTGCCATTGTCTCGTCTCGTCTCGTTTTTTCTCGTGAGTAGGGAATTATAAAAAATATTTTTTCATACGAATCTTAAAGGGGGTAAACATTTAAAAGTATCTGGTCGTCTCGCAGAAGGGTTTAATATAAGTCGGTTTGTTAGGCATATGACTTAGAAACTATTTTTCTTAGATCAACAAAATATTGCAAGCGGCCATAAGACATAATTCACGTAATGTAATAGGCTTGGCACCGAGGTATTTTCAGTCCAAAATATACGGGGTTGTAAAAAATACAGAATGGAGAACGATTTATAATAATAATAATTGATTCATAATGGAACTACCCCTCTTTTATTATTTATTTTTTGGCATAATTCGGGGCATAATTAACTGCAATAGTTTGGAAAATATTCGACTAAATAAAGGGATCAGCCCAGAATGTCATCCGGGGAAAAAACCTTAATTTTTTTATTACATTAATAGAAAGTGCAAGAGAAAGAACTTAAAGAAGTATTTCCGAAAATGCTCTATTTGACATATCAATCTCTCATAGTTTATGGAATATTCGGACTAAATCGCGGTAACATTAGATAATTATTGTGTCCTTCTTTTACATATGAGTTATACAATGTAAACTGTAATTGGTTTAAGATCACCGCCGCTACAACGTTTTCAATCGAAAATGCTTTCTTTCAGATTTAGTTAATTATTTAAAAATGTCAACTACTAACCATAGACAGAAGAAAGAGGCTAGACAATTTGATTCTGTTCTCTTGAATATCTCTTTTAAGGTAAATGCCTTCACAATACGATAGAGTCAGAACGTTAAACACATTATTTTTCTGTCTATATATTAGGAGATACCTAAAATTCAGTGTTCTAACAAACGAGAAAATTCGAGAAAAAACGAGAAATTTCTCGACGAGAAACGGTCTTCTCTCGTCTCGTCTCGTGACTTCTCTCGAGAAAAAAATTTCACTCTCGTCTCGTCGAGACGAGACGAGACGAGACGAGACACGAGAATTTCTCGTCTCGGCGGCATCACTACATTTAATTGCTTAATATGTTCCTCCCACCTCATATTTTGATCAACAATTATACCCAAGTATTTTATTTTATTGATTTTACTTATAGCTGTAGTGCATTGGCAATTTTGTTTATTATTTTGAATGCAATCAAATGAATGAATTTTCAGTTCGTTAAGATATGGTTGATATATAATAATATATATCATAGATGCTAAAACATACATACCTAGTTTTTTTCATGTTTAAAGTTAATAGATTTTCTCCAAACCACTGGATAACCCTAGAAAATTCCAAACTTGCAAGTTCAAAGACCTCCTGCCACGTTTTACCGGTAAATATAAGAACAGTATCATCAGCGTATGATATTATTTTGGCACTGCTCTGCATGAAAAGAAGTTAATTTATGTACAGAGAGAAGAGAGCGGGTCCCAGTACAGTTTTCTGTGGAATACCACAATTAACAGTCCTGAACTCCCCCAGTTCACCCTCAATTTTTACACATTGCTCTCTACCCCCAAGATAACTTGCAAAGAGTTTATTAGGTAACCCTCGTACGCCATAATTGTTTAACCTTTCTAGAAGTATTCTATGAGATACTATATCTCAATATAGATTCGACTAAGCCTTTATAAACGGCAATTATGTGTTTTCCGGTTGAAATTTTTTTTTTAATTTGTCTAAATTTACAATACAACCCCCTTATTTTCTGAATTACTTTATTAACATGATCTTCCCAGCGCAGATGACAATCTATGGTAATACCTAAATATTTTATTGTTGATGTGCGAGTAATCTCACCGTTTTTTAGTTTAAAAGTGTCATAAGTAGGTAGATTATTTTCATACGATGTTATTGGAAGAAAAAATGTTGTTGTAGAATTTATGGTAGTTTTTTACTATTAAACGTTTCCTTTATATTTTTTAGGTCAGTTTCTGCTTTTATTTTTAGTGGTTCCCAAGACTTGTCAGTATAGAATATTGCAGTGTCATCTGCGAACGAAATAATTTCTCCACTAGTTCTTTGTGTCAATATGTCATTAACGTGTAAGATAAAGAGTAGGGAATCCAAGACTGTTCCCTGTGGTACGTCGCAAGTTACAGTCGCGACGAAAAAACTCAAATAAAGAAAAAAAATTTGGGTTAAGAGCAAATGTGGTGCTCTCTTTACTCCGCATCAAGTCCAGTTACCGTCTATTGAGGGATACAAAATTTTTGTGGATAATTATATTACAAGACTTCGCCCATTTGACAGAGAAAAATTATTGCGCTACAGGCACAATAAGGGATACTCGTTTGGAACAATGTCCAGTGCAAACTAAAAAAGAATGGAAAGATCAGCCCAGGGGCAGCTTCCAATTTCATCGCAATGACAATACTTTGGGTGTACAGTGGAAAGATAATAAGGTCGTGTTTGTGGCATCAAACTTTGAAACCACCGAGGTTCCCAGCACGCTTCGTTGGGATAGAGTTACTCGATCTAAAAAAAAAAACGTACCTCAGCCAAAAATAGTCTCCAACTACAACAAGCATATGGGTGGAGTCGACAAATTGAATACATTTGTTGCCGCCTACAGATCAAGATTTCGACAGAGAAAGTGGTACTGGCCATTACTTTTATATTTATTAAATGTATCGGTCGTAAATGCCTGGTTACTTATGCGAAAGCTAAATTCAACTCACCAGGACTCCGACAGTTTATTGACATTCCGAAGACACATATCTTTGTGTTTTTTAAAAAGCTATGGCACTAAAACCCTGCAAGGTAAAAGTAAGGTACCACGACCATTTCACGACGTACGATTTGATAATACAGGACATTTAGTAATCTACAATGAAACAGACCGTCGATGTGTACAATGTGAAAAAAAGAGTCTTGTGAGTTTGTCTGCGAAAAGTGTGACATTGCATTACACCCCAAGTCTTGTTTTAAGCTTTATCACACTAAGTAAGAGTTAATGTTGGTTGAATAAACATGTTATATTATCTAAAGCATTTTTTTTAATTTTGTTGATTACATCCAGAGTCCCTTTAAAGGGACGGCATAATACAAAAAAACTACTTGATAGAAAAACAAAATATATTTTTTTCTCTGCTATTAGGTTGACAATGACTAATATTTTCTGATTAAAACAAGGGAAAAAAACAAAAATGTAATTTGGGTACTAATGGGTTAATACATTAATATGCGTTAACTTCCAAAAAGAGCAATATTTCTTTCGCGCAATATTCAATTATTTACATGTTGTTTTGAGAGGCTATAACTTGAAATAATTCGATTTTCCCTATTCTTCTGATATAAATAAAATACAGCAGAAAGGTTATCCTTATTAATTGGGCAGTGGTATTTCTATTTGCATATTGTTAAAAAGTTGTTAATTAATAAAAAAAATAATAGATTTGGAAAGGGATGTTCAGGTAACACCTGTAACTGGTGAGTAAACGGCTAAAAAAACAAACAAATTCATAGACTGGAAGAAAAATAAGGAAACACAGATTAGATAAATTTTATTAGAGATATATGGTTCAATTCAAGTTTATAAAATAAGTTTTTGGTTATATATATAGTCCATATTTTCTTCCGGTTTACCCAACATGTGGCTACAAATGGCATTTCACTCACAATAGCTGAAATTAAGAATTTTCACAGCAAGACTTATGAGGTTAGCAAAAAATTTACAAAAATAACTTTATTTTAAAATAGGGGTAAAACTATACCGATAAAGCGGGACATTATGCCAATTTTAAAATTTTAAAACGAAGGAATCAAATTCAATTTAGAGGTTTTTATTCCTTTTCTGGATAGATAGTAGATTTTGGCACTAGGCCCCTCACATGAAGAAATCCAGCCATAACTATTTAAGAAGATACACAATAAAAAATACGAGAAGCCATATGAACATTAAAAATAGGACAAGCACTAGAAAGAGATAACGTCAGGAACGATAAAACTTATGGGTATGAAGACATAAAGGAACTAACAGACATAATAAATGAGAATTATGTGCACTACAGTTCTGTTATGTAACTTCACTTAAGCGAGCAGCCATAATAATTTAAGATGATAGACGATAAAGAAATACGAACAGCCATATGAACATTAAAAATAGAAAAAGCACCAGGAAAAGATAACACAAACGATAAAACAAAGACATAGAGAAACTAACAGACATGATTAATGAGTATTATGTGCACTATAGTTATGTTCTTTTCTGGCGCCCCGTCATGTATAAACCACAGTCGATTTCTTACTTAAATGGGAACATCCTCTATCAAAACTGGCAATTCTTTTTCGAGAAACTGCCGGTAATTAAGCCTTCTCATGACGAAAATAAATAGGGTCCAATTAAATAATCACCGCATATTCCAGCCCACACGTTAACGGAAAACTGCTCCTGGTGACAGGTTTCCAATATTTCATGTGAATTTTTTTCAGCCCAAAAATGATTATTGTGAAAGTTTTGGATGGCGTTTCTAGAAAATTGGCTTCATCGGTGAATAAACTTTCAGTATCAAATAATGGATTTTTAATTACGTTTTGAAGAAACCATTGGCAAAAGTTCATCCGTTATGGAAAGTCATGTAGAGGTAGCGCCTGAACACGTTGGATATGGTAGGAATATAATAAAAAGGCACTAAGAATTTTCCAGATAAGAATATGTGAGATATTCAAATTGTTTCCAATTTTTCGGGTACTTAATTCAGGATCTTCCTCGACTGAATTCAAAACCGTTACCTCAATTTATGGTGTTCTTACAATATGTTGTACTCCTTTTAGATGATTCTCTGGTTCAAAACTTACCTTTTCGCAAAACCTCCTATGAATGTTTAAAAATATGCGTGCATCCGGAATATTTCTATTTGGAAAGCGGTTTTCGTACAACTAACCTGACTTCTTAACAAGAAATAAAACATTTGAGATAATTTAAACGAAAAAATAGTGAAACACCAGTTAAGCTGATTTAAACCTTTATATCAAATAATGCCAAGTGAAAGACTGACTTACAGAGTATTTGTGGCAAAAGTGATAGAAAAGAATAAAGAAGCAAGGCCGAGAACCACAGGGACAAGCACAATTGGAGAAGAATCAGAGACAACGGGTATATTATATTAAAATATTGAGATAGAAGTCAAGGAAGGACAGTAACTCAAGTCTAAACTGCCTTGCAAGTAAAAATTATAAGTACTAGGGTGAGGAAGAAGAAGACATTTTACCGAAGCGACATAAATACTATTCCATATCTAAACGTTAACTGGTAGACAGCCAGAAATATCGCGTATCTAAATAAAATACGAAACAGCAGTATCTTGTGTTTTTAAAACCGAAAATAGCTAGTTAAATAATATCAGGTAGGTGCAGTCGCCATTAACTTTTATTTGGCAAGACGTCCGTCCGTTTCAGATTAAACTACGCCTCTGAGGTACTTAACTTAAACGTAATCAGGTGTAATATTTAGCCAATACTAATACCCTATTGCAATCCACTTAGCTTAAATAGGCAATTTCTGGCACTGTATAATTTACCAATAGTTTGCATCGCCATAAATAGTGTCTATACACCGTACTTATATGCCTTGATCAATCTGCACCAGTATTAAGTAGAAAATATAGAAACTCACGAAAATGTGTCTTAGTTGCTAGATACAATAATAATTCAAAAGTCATAATTTACAGTAAATAAAAGTTCAGAATGTTGGGTCTTTATTTACTCGCCAATAAACAAAATCAGGTTAGAACATTCTCTTTCTTAAAATTGGAGTTTGGCAAATTGGATTTTAACTTTGTAATTATGTTATTAATCGATTTTATCTATTAATCTTATAGGTATACCCTCAATCGTACGAGCCTATTTATGTAATAATAATTAAACTTCGTAATTTCAAGCCAATGAACCGATCCACTTTATCAACTCCTGTTCTATTTAGGTACATTTAGACTTACTAGGCAATTGCTAGTGCAGTGCAATTCTACCAAAATTTGCAACATCCGAAATAGACCCTAATCCTTATACATTATATGCCTGACTTGATCTGTTCCGATACTAACTAGAAATTATCCACACCAATGGTCGGTAAGCAAACTATTCTAGCCAGAAATTTCAGGTTAGCCATGTGGGAGGAGTTTGACATATGCATCGGTGCCCAAATTAAATACAGAGTCAAGATATTGCTTGAAATATAAGTAATATTGCGATTGGTATTCGCAATCTAAGTCCACAGTACAGATACAGTGTAAACCAAGGATGCTCAAATGGTCGATCGCGATCGAGATCGCGTACATAATATGTTCAGATTTCCTCAAAAAATTAAAAATTAGCCCCTTTCGTCGGTCACTCGTGCGGCAACACTGTAATTATGATAAAAAGTGAAGTCGCGCCGAAAAGGTTCCTACGCACCGCCGGAGATGTCGGCGCAACTTGGAATTTTTTGCTCCCATTGTCAAAGAATGACTTTCTGGATTAAAAAACCGCATTGTGAGTTTTATTTCGTTTGGGCGAATTTTATTTATTGCCCGTTTCCTCAAATTGAATATCAATTTTATGTCACAGTGAAAAAAACCGATAATTACAAAATCTAACATAAAAGGTGCCACTACGCAGTCTGTAAATGTAAATAAAACTCTGCAAAAAAGACACCGGTCCATTCCGACATACGTGGCGGCACGCCCGCTTTTAGCAGGTGGCTACAGTGGGTGCAGCGTTTTGGAACGAAAGTCAAAGGAGATTTCTGGGAGACGATGGCTGAAATCAATGATCTACTGACTATATAGATACACCAATGACAAATGAAGGTATGGACATCAACATATTACTGTCTAATGTAAATCAACATGCAAACTGCGCCCCACCACTTGGTTTGCCAAACTTACGCTGCTAATAGTATTAACTTGAAGAACATGATGTGGGAAATTTACAACATTATTTAAGTCCTTAACAAAGATGTACAGTATGGCAACGTAGCAGTAAGGGACCTACCCAGATAATTTTCGAGGCCATCGCCCAGAACATACACAAACAAAATTAAATGACGTCAAGGGAAGAGGTACCAGCTTACTATCTCACTCTATATTCCAAATTGTTGGTACAATAATCATGATTGCAGTATGGTTCCATTTTAATCAATAACCTTTTTATCGTCGTTTTAAACAATTTTAAATTTGTGATGCATTTTAAATGAAGTGGTAGGTTATTAAAAAATTTCAGGCAGGCATAACTTGAACATTTTTCGGTCGGTGTTAATCTGCGTATTGGGTAATTTACATTCATATGGTTCTTGTATTATATTTATGGCACATTTAAGGTTTAAATATATCTGTATGGTAAAAAAAAATATCAGACATTCATAACTAAATCCAGATACAGGGTGAGTCGGGAGGAATGGGCCTAACCTTAAGGGTGTAATCTATGCATCAAGATAATAAGAAAAAACTCAAATGTTGTTATCCAATATTCATTTGTTTTTAAGTTATAGGGCAAAAACAAAATATTGCATTAATTTAGCTTTCCTGTAATAAATATTATTATTGTTTGTTTTTGATTGTTGTACTGCCACTATCCTATTAGTGTCAGTATAAAATGTTTCACTGATTCACCGTTAACTTTCGGATTTGTATCATTTTAATTTTATAATATTTCACATCTCGAATACGCCAATATGGTTTTTATTTATGGTTTGTGTAATGGGAATGCTACAGCGGCTGCTGAAGAATATCGTGAACGATTTCCACATGAAAGAACACCAAACAGAAAGGTCTTTATCAGAGTTTTCCATAAACTCTGCGAGACCGGAACGTTTCCAAGTGCTAATGTAACATCCGAACGAGCCATTCAAGAGGATTTAGAAGAAATAGAAAATGTTCTAGCTTTAATAGAAGAAGATGCGACGACAAGCTCACGAAGAATCGGAATTCAGTTGCGGATTCACCAAAAAAGACTGATACGATTCACGAGCAAGGCTTATACCCGTACCATGTACAGCGTGTACAGAATCTTCAACCTGGAGACTACGCCAAGCGTACCTATACAATTTTGTGAGTGGAAAATTAATAATCGTCATCTTCTACCGCACATACTTTTTACTGGCGAAGCTACATTCACCCATGACGGCATCAATAATAATCGAAACTCCCATCGGACGAAAATCAGGTTTGCAGTAAACGTGTGGTGCGGCATGATCGATAATAATTTAATTAGCCCTTTTCTTTTGGAAAATCGCCTTACAGGGAATCACTACTTAAGTTTTTTACAAAATGAATAACAAGGACTACTGGAGGAGATTCCTTTAAACATCAGAATTGATATGTATTGTCAACACGATGAAGCGCCTGCCCATTTCGATCGTCGGGTCAAGCAATATTTAGATGAAAGGTTTCCAGGGGTTTAGAATGGTCGCGGTGGTCCTATTAGTTGACTTCCTAAACCGCCAGACCTCACGCCGTTGGACCACAATTTATGGGGTTTGTTAAAAACTGAGATTTACAAAGTAAAGTAGATGCATTAATTAGACGCATTAGAAATGCTGTACTCAATATTAAAGACGCGAACGGCACGAATCAATAAGAAGATTCACGGGCGCCCTTCGTAAAAGAAGCAGGAAATGTTTAAAAGTCAATGGCGGTATTTTTAAAAAATTACTAAACCAATGATTTATTTAAAACAATGTTAATGTTGGATATTTTGGTTTAACAATATTATTATTTTATTTAACGCTGTAACTTGAAAACAAATGAATATTGGATAACAACATTTAAGTTTTTTCTTATTATTTTGATGCATAGATTACACCCTTAGAGCTAGGCCCATCCCTCCTGACTTACCCTGTATAGTATAAGATTCCAAATGATTCGAAGATACCCCTGCAGCTGTTCATTATAACCCATTTTCTTTATCACCCTTAAAGCACGTTATTGGGTAACTAATAATTTCTTCATTAAACTATTACTACCCCAAACAACAACAACAACAACAACAACAACAACAACAACAACAACAACATAATGCCATATTTTATGATGGATTCAAAGTTAGCATAATATATTATTTTTAGACATTTTTCATTTATATAATTGGAAATTACCCTCCGTCCGTAATTAAACTCCGTAGCAGACCGAATTTAGTCTTTTAGAAAGCAAAGTTATGTGATATGACCAGTCCAAAAACTCATCCAAATGAACTCCAAGGAACTTCGTTCGCTCGACAAGCTCTATATTACCTTAGGTTTGGCAATTCTACATAGTATAGTTCTAAATAATATAACTTTGGTCTTATTTTGATTAAGTAAAGATTTATTTTCTGAGAACCAATTGCTTGTCCTTTCAGATATATGTCAACCCATAACTTATCTTTCACTAACTATAAGGTTGGTGTCACCAGCACAGCAGATTACAGACTCTCTAGGAATGGATGGCCACGTGTTTTAGGTGACGATGAAAAGTTGGATATTGCATTATCTCTGCAGGATAATCCGCATGTTTCAACAGTTTCATTGGCTTAAAATCATGATACATCTAGAGGTTCTGTTGGAAGATTTTTGAAAGCAGAAAAGTACCACCCTTATAAAGTGTGTCTTGTCCTAGAGCTTTTAGAAAATGACTATGATTGGCGTTTAAAATTTTGCGAAGAAATGATGAGACGGTGTGACGAGAATAATAGGTTTCCACAGAACATATTATTTTCGGATGAAGCTATTTTCTATTTAAACGGGGTGGTTAACAGACATAATTATCGTTCCTGGAGTCAAGAAAATCCACGATGGATATTTGAAACGCATACTCAGCGGCCGCAGAAATAAATATGGGCAGGTATCATTAATAACCGAATTTTAGGGCATTCTTTTTGGAAGGAAACCTCACAGCTGAACGGTACCTGGATTTCTTAACCTTCAAGTTGAAGCCTGCTCTAGCTGTAATTTTTTCCAACGAAGTAGATCCAGATATACCTAACGAAACAATTTGGTTTCAGCAAGATGGTGCTCCCTGCATTTTGGTGTCAATGTGAGAAGATATTTAGATCAGATATTTTCAGGTCGCTGTATTGGACGACGTGGTACAATTGAATGGCCACCGAGGTCCCCAGACTTAACGCCTCTAGACTATTTTCTTTAGGGATATTTAAAAGAACAAGTTTACCAAAATTGGTCAAATAATATTGAACATTTGAATTTTCTAATGCATTATCCTGGAATGCATTTTTCCAAGAAACTTTTAACAGGATGTTATTAATTGTATTGCAATCAGCTCGGCGGAAGTTACGAAATTGACAGCTGGGCGAGTTCCCCGTTCTGAACGAAAGATGTGATACTTTGAACTCTATGGTTGGATGAAATAGATCCTCTGTAAGTAACGGAGAGAGACAGTATGTCAAGCAACCAACCAAAGAAACATCATTACACAATACCAAATCCAATATGTTACCCCTGCTGTTCCCTATATAGTATTCCCCACTCTTATGTTTCAAATTGAACGGTGAAATCAAAAATGTTTTTTATTTCGGAAAAACCATTGGCGTACCATTTTTTTTCTCCTCAAAAATATCAAAATCAGTACTCGTAGGTACGCCAAATTGCATTTATTTCCTAAACGATGCCGTCGCCGAAATAAAAAAAAATCAAACGTATTTTTATTCCGCTGTATCTCAAAAATAAAACGGTTTTATTTTTATCTGAACTTTTTGACGTAAAATTGGTTTAAGAATAATCCCATAAAATAAGTACATCCCATTTAGTAAGACCCTGTATATACTCTTCCTAAGTGACTCGGTCTATGACCCGGAAATACCAATAATTTTTGTTCGGCTTTGCTTGGCTTCCCCTACAAACACCATTCGGTCTCATTAAGAAAGACAGTGGCCGCAATTCTCCAATTAAGTCCAATTGTGGGATAACCGGCTGATTAGAGATGCTGGAAGATGGATTGGTACGACGCTACGGGAATAACTTACAAGCTGGGAGCTTCGGTGACAGGTTGTGTTTCGGCTTGTATCAGTGGCGGGCGGATTTTAAGATTATTGTAGTTGTAATAGAATTTGCCTTGTACTTATTACCAAAAATGTATGGATTGTTTGTGGTTTGTCAGAATTAAGCCATGCACGAATTCTCATTGATCTTCAATGAAAGGGTGGTCATGTGAATGATGTGTTGTTAAGGGCCAAAATATTGATATCCTGTTAACAGAAACTATAAAATATATATTTTGCAAATATTTTGAATTATACAGGGTTTGCCAAAAAAGTAGGGTGTCATGAAGTTACATTTTTTTAAATGGGACACCCTATATTTGAATACATTTATTAATTCTACGTATTATTTCATAAATTTTGAATAATGTTTTAATATACGAAAAAGTTATAGTTTTTAAGATAATTCGACTTATAATTTTTTACTCTAAGCGGTTCATAAATTTTATAATTACTAAATCAAGTCATAAAAACAAATTCAATGTGAGATATTTGACATCTCATTTACAGGGTGTTTTCTTTCTAGGGCCAAAGTCAGAAAACTTCTAATTGAAAGATATGATTTTTATTAAATGGAACACGTAGTACTTTCCCCATCTCTAATAGTTTTTGAAATATTTTGATATTTTGAGATTTAATGTCCTGGTTATAGCATCTTTTGTCAATGGATCACATTAACCATGGAAAACAAATGAAAATATAGAAATTTTGTTTTAAGTGTCCCTTCCCCAAATCAGATTCTTCCTAATAAATGTTCGAATAAATGTCCTTCTTGTTCAATACACTTGTCAATCCTTTTGATGATATTTCCCCGGACATTGGATAACATGCCTGGTGTTATTGTTTGAGAGATATCCCTAATCCTATTCTCCATGTCCTGCCTTCTTATAGATGGTGTGACATATACCCTATCTTTTATGTAGCCCCACAGAAATAAATCTAACGGGGTAAGATCACAAGACCTTTGGTGGTAATGCAACAAAACCTCCGCGGCCAATCCATCTTTGAGGATAGTGCTGATCAAAATATTCGCTTGGTTCACGATAAAAGTGTGGAGGGGTACAATCTTGTTAAAGCCATATATTTTGACGTTCATTATAGTCGACTTCTGCCAATAATCTTGGCAACGTCTGTTGTAAGAAAAGTAAATAATTCATATGTTTATACATTTAAATGTTCATTAAAAAAATATGGCCCTATAATTTTGTTGTAAAGTATGCTGCACCACGCATTAACCGACCAATTTTGGTGTTGAACTTCTCGGACCCAGTGTGGATTCTCCGTTGTGTCTATTAACAGCACCATTACTTCTAAATGTAGCCTCATCTGAATACATTATAAATTTTAAAAAATTTCGGTTTAACTCAATTTGGATACGTGACCATTGGCAGTAAGCTACACGCGTTTGAAAATCTTCATAGTAAACTTCCTGATGTAACTCAATATGGTACGGATGATACTTGTACTTGCATGTTATTCGGTTTGCCGTTGGCTGTGGCGTATCATCGAGCGAAGTTAATTTACGGCTACTAACCAGGGGATTCTCCTGGACGTGTAAAAGTATTTCAAGTTCTTTCTCACCATTTGTAGCCATTCTATTAACAACCGTACGTTTTAAATATTCTACACTGCCTATTGAAATAAACCTTTCCAATAAATTTTGAAAACTTCGAGGACTGGGTGTTCGCCGCTCGGGATATTTCATCCTGTATAGTCGTTCAGCAAAAAGACAATTTTTATCTGCCTCGCCCAAAACATAAATCATATCGATTAATTAATTTTTTGAAAAATTCATTTTGAGTACCAACTTATAAAATTAGTGGACAATAAACTTTACAGTAAAAAGGCTTAATTTTTACATTGATCCGATTCTTGCCATTATTTTCTTTTGTTTTCCATTGCTACTGTGATCCATTGACAAAAGATGCTATAACGAGGACATTAAATCTCAAAACATCAAAATATTTCAAAAACTATTAGAGATAGGGAAAGGACGTTCTTCACAAAAGTTCATGGCGAGCTATAAGATGACAGAAAAATATATAGGGTGTTTCATTTAATAAAAGGGATATTTTTCAATTAGAAGTTTTCTGAAAATTTATGAAATAATACGTAGAATTAACAAATGTATTCAAATATCTTCTTCTTCTTCTTCTACTTGTTTGAGATCAAACGATCTGTTAATTCCGGGCTTGCCGTTGCAATAGTTCTTGTGATGTGGACTGCCAACTGTCTCTCCATCTCTTTGGTGGTCTACCGGGCGGTCGGTTTCCTGCTGGTGTTCCCTCGAGTGCTATGCGGGGTAATCTATCTTCTGCCATCCTCTTGACGTGGTTATACCATTCTCTTCTTCTCTGCCTTCCCCATCTTACTATGTCCTGTACTCCGCATTGCTCTCTTATTTCTATGTTTCTTGCGTGGTCTCTCCTGGTTTTGCCGGCTATCGTTCTCAGCACCCTCATCTCGGCTACGCGCAGCATGTTTTTGGTTTTGTGCGTGTCTTCTCTTGCTTCTATTGCGTACGTCATGATGGGTCTTACGCATGCTTTGTAGATTTTAATCTTGCTGTCCTTTCGCATGTAGCGGTTGGCCCATACAATCTCTCTTAGGCAGCCTGATGTTGCTGATGCTTTATTAACTTGGTCTCTTAGATCTTTTGTTGGGTCGTGGCCGCTGGACATATTCATGCCGAGGTACTTAAACTCCATCACCTGCTCTATGGGCTTATTTTCAATTACTAGCTTGCATCTGAGTGGTTCTTTAGCGATAGTATTCAAATATAAGGTGTCCTATTTAAGAAAATGCAACTTTATGACACCCTACTTTTTGGGCGCACCCTGTAAAATTCAAAATATTTTTAAAGTCTGCCAGATATCCAACCATACCCTAATACGAAAGCTTATTATCGACAAATCTTATCTTTAAGGTATAAAATTACTACGCGCAATCGTTTACTCACCCGGTTTAAATTTTAGTCATTATGTTCCGAGTATTCCTATAAACTATCGTCGTTGGGCTCCAGAGAAATAATAAGGGGCTCTACAGTATTTTCTGGCATGTCATCAGCTTCCCACACTCTTTCTTCTATTCCAATCACGTGTTCGACGCACTTACTCCATTTTTCACAATCCACTGTCTTTATTCCCTCTTGCAAGAGGTTTCCAACATTTCTCATTTTAAAAGTGGTGTTATGCCTTGCTACATACCCTTTTACTTCCGCCCACATTAGTTCCATGGAGTTTAATTTACAGTGATATGGCGGAAGGCGAAATACCGTTATATTTCGTTTTGAAGCGATCTCGTCGACAACAAATTTCGTACAAAGAGGATTATTCAATTTTACAATCTTCAGTAGCTTCGTTTCAGCATATCTATAAGTTATACCTTTTCGTTTCAGCATATCTATAAGTTATACCTTTTCGGATTTTCTTGAGTGGTAGCTGACATTATCCATGACGATAACAGACCCAGGAGAAATAAGGGTTGCTGAAAGTATTCTTCAAAGACATCAGCATTCATGTCTTCATGATAGTCTCCAGTCCGTCTTGATTTAATCTTTTACCTTTTCGCGAGGGTGCTTTTATTCTAATGGACCATCCTTCCATGACAGCTCGCGCTTTTCATATGTTTATCCTGCCATATTTTACCAACGGTTTATCCTTTATTTAACCAAGTTTCGTCCATATAATATATATTCCTGTTTTGTTTTCCTTTCGAAACTGTCTAACTACCCTTAAATATCGTAGTCGCCAGCAGATGATTACGTCTTTCTTTAATAAAAGTGATTGTCTGTTTTGAATTTTTTTATAACAAAAAATCATTTCCTTCAAAGTTTCCCATAGTTTCTTCTTCTTCTTCTTTCTTCTTGGGTGGAATAAAATCATCCATTTTCATTTCAGACATTATTTTGTGGAATTATGATTCTTCAGATGGCAGTCTTTTCATCCTCATTTATTACAGTTTCTTTTCTTCCTGTACTTCTCTTTGGTGACCTGATGAGGCCGCGTTTATCCTCTTCGGTTTTCTGAAGCCACAAGTCGCTATATTGTTGACTGTCCGACTCTAGTCATATTCGAACACATTTCAACTACTTTTGCAACTCCGAATATTGAATCTTGATGGCGAGGAGCGTTGAACGCATTGAGAATAATAATTTTCTCATTCTTAGATTCGGGATCCCTAACAATGAACATAATTAAATAATAATAATTGGATTACACCTATGGAATACGGCGAAGACCACTTAGTTTGATAGTTCAATTATGATTTATTACTCTCTTTCATTAAGCAACAGACTATATCGGACGTGAACTGTTCTCAACCGAGAGATAAGTTATCGGTATTTGTACCATGTTGTGGTCCTTCATTGAATCTAGAAGTAAAAGCAGGTACAAACTATGGTGCATCTCCTGTTAAATTTTTCAACTTTATCCAGAATTTATTTGTATTTTTTACGCCAGTACAGAACGGCATAAAATTCTGACAGAAAAAATATCGGCTAAAAACAGACAGTTCCTTATTTTGAAGAAGCTCAGCGATATTCGCTGTTCTTGTAGAGCTGATCTCACGAAAGAAATTGTTAAGGGATATCACGAAAGTAAGGAAGCTCTCACTACCATTCGTATCAAGCCTGAACCAAACGACATTGTGAATAACGAAGCAACGAATTAGTTTGGGGAAAATGGATGGCCTCGAAATCACACTGTTTGCCGTATTATAGAGTGACACTTTGGATCGACTTATATATCTAGTTGTTCAAATAAGGTTTAAGTAGGGTTTAAAGAAAATGCCTCTAAAGCTTTTAAAATAATTTAAGAACACAGACTCGCGAAAACCGCTGTGTGACGTCACTATCTTCTATAGCAAGTCTGGTCGCGCTCGCTGCCGCTTACTTGCTGTTTAGTATTTACAATTAAGAAGAAGGTGGCCATGCACACAGTATGGTCTAGAACTCGTATGGAATAGCATTTCCTACGTGTTATAAGATTTTGCTTTAACTGAACAAAGAATCGGTAAGCGCACCTCTGTTGTATATGCACAGAAAGACCAAGTTCAAAGCTGAGGACGAGATGTGGGAGGAAAGGACGTCACCGCCTCGCAATGTGGGGCGAGCGTGTTATTTGATTTTGATCTCGTATATTTGAAGAACTACTTATGCGATTGACTTCAAATTTTCAGGACTGACCATACCTTACCAATGCTTTATAAAGTTAGTTGATGAGTGTAATTTAAGGTTTGACAAAATGAGAGAGTCAAGTTTGACATTTGTGATAAAATGTTAAAATTAAAACGGATTTGTGGTTTCAGTTTCTATGTATAACGCTCGATGAATTTAAGTAATGGTTTAAAACGCACCTCAGTGTAGCTTAGCTTTATGTTTAAGTGCAAATTATAGCACAATGCTTTCCGGATCTGTTTGGTGTTGATGGTATTTAATTGAAGTGGAAAGCATTGATTTTCAACAATGATGAAAAAATCTCGGAAAGTGCCCTTCGTCTGATGAGACTAATTTCATGTATTTATCAATCTATGTGCTCGACGGAAAACATTTTAGTTTTTTTTGGATTCTGGTAAAACTATTCAAAAATTATAAAAAATTATGTTTAATCTTGTTCTAGAAATAATTAGGGGCCTTCAACTGCTGGTGACCCTAGGGCCTCCGCACCTTTAAATCCGACACTGGCTGTTATTGCAACAGGAAAGATATTGAGAGTGCGCTTTCCTTACTAAAACGTCAGCAAAGAATATAAAAATAACACAGAAGAAGAACATTCAATACTCGGTCTATAACTTTCGGGGATATGGTGATAAATTAAGAGCTGCGCCGAAGAAAAAGTGTGGATAGTTTTTTTTTGGAAACATGCCGAAATTTCCTTAGAAATTCATACCCATTAAAGGTCTAAAAGGGATCACGAGAAATTAAACTTCTACTTCACAAAATATAAAAACCTGGAAGCACTTAGTGAAGGTCTATGATGTCCGACCAAGAACGCAAGAAGCGGCTGTTTAATGATGATGATGATATAAAAAAAAATGCCGTAATATTTTATGCAAAAGTTTATTAAACATGTTAGTAAACATCCATTGACGGAGCTGAACCAGAAAGTAAAAAATCTGAACAAACTACATGAGTATCCTCGTATGAACGCCTATCTAACTTCACCAGCTATTTCGTCATGTTATTTAAATTTTAGATATTGTTGTTGCGGCAGCAAAATTGTGATTTATTCGATATTTGGCTATATTTATATTTGCAGATTTTGAAATGCGATTGTTGCTCGTCCTTCTTTATTGGGTTCGTGAAAAAATATTTGCGTTTCATAACGTTAACCAAATAGTTATGCGGTAGGAATTTAAAGGAGTTTTGCCATTATCGTGCAACTAAAATGGCCTTATATTTTCGTAAAATTCTAATAGAGGCTTCGCTTGCCAAACCAGCAATATTTTTTGCAGTAAAAATAGGCTTGGCACCAAAAATAAATAGTATTTAAAAAGGTTCCTTTGCAGTTTTTACTTAAATCCAATGGTAGCGTGATAGGGGAAGGTGTTTAAAATGGCAAAGAAGAATGTTGAGTTTCACTGACGGAATAAAACTGAACTAGCTGGTGGCAAGAGTTCGGTTTCAGTATAGCTACCATCTGCCCAGTAGTATAATAGCTAAACTTTGAAGTTGCTATGACAGCTCAAGTATTTAATAATATTTTCTTAAAGAAATAGCTTAAGTTGGAATCTAATGTGATGAAGGTCCGCGCACGAGCACCTAAAAAAAGTATTTATACAAATCTCCAATCCTATACGTGCTTTATCTATCGACTATAAACTAATAGAAATAAGTACAGTTCGACACACGAGTCTGTGGCTACGACGTATCGGTAAGGGGAAGTACAATATTTTAAAACACTGCGTAATCATGGGCGTGCAACACTAATATGTTTTAAATGCAATAAAAATAGGAACTTTTATATTGGCATGAAAAAAGCAATAATTTTTTTAATACGACATATAAATATTATATTATATGTGAGATACTATGTTCTCTTAGTGAGCTGCTCACGACCTGTGCCAGCCAATTAAATTAACAAAATATTTCTTTCAATAGTGCTACTTTGTTGCCAAATTTCCATTACATTTCAATATCAAAACTAATAGAATAAACAGAAATTTTGAAAAATGTTAAAATTATATTAAAATACTTTTAGTTTCTTAAATATATTATTATTTATTTTCAGTGAATATATTTAAATCCAGGGTGTACTTGCTAACAAGTATTAAATTATAATTAAGTATCGGTATGCATATAAACTACTGAAGGTTCTTTTGTCCGCATTTTTCGCAGCTACGGATAAATGTGTCGACCTATATGTACCATTTAATTAATTAGTATTATTTAGGTGTTGATATTTAATAAATAAACTAAATACTGCTGAATCGTTGGCTTAACCCCATATATTTGAAAACGGTTTGGAAACAAACTTCATCACAATTACCTATTTCTGTGGTTTGTTTTAGTGCGGAATCCCAAATGCGATTTTTGTTTTGTGGTCCCTGGGAAAATGTTTGCTTTTCATAACGCAGCACAAATACACAATGATAGGAAGGAGTTTTAGCAGCACTATGAATTATAATTTCACAAACTTTATGAGATTTCACCGAAGTAACCATTACTTTACATGTCGACGGACATTCATAATGATAATACTGCCATCTCCAACAATTAATATTAAATTAACATCTCAGAAAAAGCAAACATTTAAAATATTTATTTCAAACCCACTAATTCTATTTTTTCTCTTGTGGGGAGGTCGCATTATCTCTCTTAAAAAAAAACAGTAATTACTCATCATGGCTGGATTCCATCGTCCCTGGTAGCGAATTTCCATTGTCCTGATATTTTGATGGAACCTTTCACCCTGCCCGTCTCTGACAGCGTCTAAATTCTCAGGAAAAAATGATAAGTGGGAATGGAAAAGGTGAATTTGACAATGACATGACCATGGTTGCCGAAACCAAGCGATATGTAGGAGTCTAAACATTCATTAACAACTTGTTCGTAGTTTGCATTCATATTGTTACCTAAAGTTACAAATGAGTTCCAAACTCTAAATTTTTGCGTAGTGAGCTTTTCAATAAAAATAACATCGTCCAGCAATTTTCTTATTTGTGGTCCAATGACAAGATAGAAGATACCAGGTTCCACTTCGACGTCCATTTTTGAACCGTCTGTGAAAATCGAGTGATCTGTCTCCATTGTCAACTGATTGCCCTCCCACTTTTCCCTAGTCGGAATGAGCACAGAAAATTCCTCTCCGAAGTCTGTCAGTGGGGCAATGTAATCAGTCGGCTCTTTCAAATCTTGAACTGGATATGTCCTTAGTATACTGCTGTGCCCGTAGTTGGCGTCGTTCCAGCATTTTAACTCTTTTAGTCGTGAAGCACTTTTCGCAGCCATACCTTTTCTATAAATGTCCACGGGCAGCAGATGTAACATCACTTTTAAAGTCGCCGTGGGTGTGGAGTGAAGGGCACCAGTTACTGCTAAACATCCTGTCCATTGTGTCTTTGTTAGTTGCTTTGTGTGTACTGCTTTTTCCGAAAGAGTCCACCAGACCAGGAGTCCGTAGATTAGTAAAGGTCTTACAATGGCCGTATAAATCCAGTGTGCTATATAGGGTTTCAATCCCCACTTTTTACCGATGGCTTTTTTTGCAGGCATAGAATGCAACTGACGCCTTTTTGACTCGTGCGTAGAGAAAGGCAAAATGATAATTTTTGGGTCTAGAGGATGCACATACTCAACACTTTGAGATCCCGGTTGAGATTCACTTCTTTTCGGCCAAACTTTGGATACATAATGTTCATTCACTGCACGACTGTCCCACGAACAAAGAAAACAGCAATATTTTATAAATCCTCCCTGAAGTCCACCGAAATTGCTATAACATTTAAATCCTTACATATCTGCCATTTGTCCGGTTGTAGTTTATTTTATCTAAAAGTATGCACATATTTTCATAGGTCTCTTTTATTGTCACTGAATGGGCAACTGCTATAGATAATCTTAAGTTTCCATTATGTAATGAGTAATCTTTTAAACAATATTTCGATGAGTCTATGAACAAGCGCCACAAGGAGAATGCTCGATATCTAATGCCAATTCGAAAATTCGATCTTGCGCATTCCTTTTTTGAAATAACCTTTACTTTGTTTCATGTAAAAGTAAGAATCGTCAAAATGATTAGCCCAGATATTACTGAAACCATTTTTTTCTTTAAAGTCGCAATCTATTAAATAAAACTAATAAATTATAGTATAAGAAAACGAGTTTTAGGCTAAATTTTATTATTTTTCTATTTATTACCGAAAAAAATGGCGTCCTTTTAAAAGGACGGTAGTAATATAGGGATCATAAATACTGCAAACTAAAAAATCTTCTAAAGCTGTTAACAAACTTATATAACGTATTTAAAAAAACTTATTATGTGTGATAAGTTTTAAAACAGTATTTGGGATGTAATGGAACCTCACATTTCTCGCATCGGAATTGAACCTTTTTGTGGCAAAAACCGCATCTTGCCTGTAATTCCTGATATATCACTAGATGGTTTAATACATCATATCTTGAATGAATGTTTGCTAACGAGTTTCGTTTTGATGGTCCTCGCCTTTGATTGCTTTGGTTTGATTCAAGAAGATTTGTAGCAACTGCTCGTCTAAAATGTACTTGGTTTATTTTGCCTCCTTCTAGTCTATGAATCTGCCATGCATTTTGCACTGACATATCCAGACAATGGGCAAATAATGGGAAGTACCATTTTTCCCCTGATTGAAACACGGTACAAGCTAATATTTTGATCACTGCGATCAACACCGCCCATGTATGTGTTGTAACTCTTGATGACTTTTGGCTGATCAATATTTACGTGTCTCTTTTCTTTTTGGCTGAAACGTTTAACTTGTGACACTGGTAACACTGTTGTATAATTCGATACAACAGTTACAACGCTGTTATCATTCCAACGACATACTACAATACCAGTATCTTGATCTAATTTATACTCATATTTTCCCCTAATTGTCTTCTTCATTGCCGCAACGGATGTGAAAGGACAGTTCAATAAACGGTTGTCTCTTATTGTTCCTGTTCCGAAAAGATTACGCTTTTTGAGTTCATTTACTAAATGAAGGGATGCAAAGAAGTTATCAAAGTACAGATGAAAACCCCTGCCTGGCCATTGATTTTGAAGGACATCTGCGTAACTTAGTATCACCGAGGATCCAAGACCTAGTTCCTTGTATTTATTTGGTAGTGTATTACTTGCTCCTTGGTAAGGGGAAAACCATACAATATACCCTAATCTTAGAGTCCCAACCCAAAATTTGTATGCCCATCTGATAGGCTTTCCCCTAATGAATTGTTTACATGGGTGCCTACCGTAGTACGGTATCATCGCCTCATCAATGCTATGATTTTCTTCGATATTAGCAAAATCAATAAATTTCGTATTTAGGAGAGAAAACAATGGCCTCAATTTGGCATATTTATCTTTCTCCTCTAAACTAGTATTGTCACAAACGTGTAATACTTTCATTATGTATGGGAAGCGATCCCTTGATATAGCATCTACTATTATCTTATTCTGGGTATCATTTCTATTTTCCCATATGTATCTATATGAATGAACTACGTAACCACTTACTAATAAAAGTACCCCCAAAAAACACTTAATTTCTTTGGTTGTTATATGAGCGGGCAAATTTTTATAAGCTGCGTAAATATTTGAATAAGTAACTATCAAATTAATTACTTCTTCATCAAAGAAATTTTCAAATAACTGAAGAGGTGTACTCATATTGAATGGACCATTTTGTTCTCTCCACTCTGAGATTTCAGGTTCCAGATCACTTTGTATCCAGAGCAAGACCTTAATTTTTTTGGTATACGCAGTAGCTGCGCCAAAGGGATGTTGTCTTTTTCATCACTAGTATCATCTTGAAATTGGTAAATAATTTCCGCCTCAGTTCTCAGATGGCTACCAGGTAAATTATTAGGGGAAACAAAATCCTCCTCTCCAGAATCGTCGTCAGTCACATCTTCATTGGCATTTTCCGGGGGCAGTAGGACAATACCAATGGGTGGGTTCGGTACATCATCGATGTTCTCAATTTCTTCTAAAACTTCATGTAGTTTTAATGGTCGCCTGAAAAAATAAATAAAATTAGCAAGTATACTCAAATTACTACCGTCCTTTTAAAAGGACGGTAATATTTGGCGACCCCCCGTAGCAAAACCAAAACATTTCGGCCACTTCACGCGTACAAATATATATTATACACCTGAATACGACCCAGAAACTTTATTTTTATAAAGATAATATAATAAACTTGCACTTTGTACCTACCTCCAATTATACATTGAGCTGATAAAAAAAAAACAATATACAAAACACTAAATTCTCCTAAAACTGGCGCTAACTCACAGGAGCACGTGCTAACTTTTACTTTAGTACAATATTCTGAAAGTAAAACAAGTGGCGCTATCTATTGAATAAATCCACAGCTACCAATCTAGCGCGAAATTTGAATGTGCCTTTTAAAAGGACGGTAGTAATGACTGGGTTAGTAAAGGTCTTACAATGGCCGTATAAATCCAGTGTGCTATATAGGGTTTCAATCCCCACTTTTTACCGATGGCTTTTTTGCAGGCATAGAATGCAACTGACGCCTTTTTGACTCGTGCGTAGAGAAGGCAAAATGATAATTTTTGGGTCTAGAGGAGGCACATACTCAACACTTTGAGATCCCGGTTGAGATTCACTTCTTTTCGGCCAAACTTTGGATACATAATGTTCATTCACTGCACGACTGTCCCACGAACAAAGAAAACAGCAATATTTTATAAATCCTCCCTGAAGTCCCACCGAAATTGCTATAACATTTAAATCCTTACATATCTGCCATTTGTCCGGTTGTAGTTTATTTTATCTAAAAGTATGCACATATTTTCATAGGTCTCTTTTATTGTCACTGAATGGGCAACTGCTATAGATGATTTTAAGTTTCCATTATGTAATGAGTAATCTTTTAAACAATATTTCCATGAGTCTATGAACAAGCGCCACAAGGAGAATGCTCGATATCTAATGCCAATTCGAAAATTCGATCTTGCGCATTCCTTTTTTGAAATAACCTTTACTTTGTTTCATGTAAAAGTAAGAATCGTCAAAATGATTGGTAGGGTCTCGCCAAAGGAACCAATGACACGCTATAGCTAGCACAGCATACATGAGGATTCCCCATGCTTATCTTGATCTTCAATTAAAACACTAAATTATGTGAAATAGCTTTCTTCTACATTTTCATAAAATGGTCTGGCTTGTGACTTTTCCACAAATATAACAAAACTAGTCACGAGAAATCTTGCAAATGCATTCCACTTGATATTTTCGTCGTTGAAAAGACTCTGTCAAATTGACTGATTTCAAGAATAGACTAAAAGAGTAGGTATGTAGCGCTCCTAATGTTAGATAACTTGTCACTGAGGAGGTAAAAAACGAAGTGCACAGTTTAAGGACACAAAATACGAACCAGAGAACTACGAGCAACAAGAAGGTACAATATCTGTCGGTCCCTTCGATATCGACTGGTCCATTTTCACAGAACGAATTCTAGGAATACATAACCTAATACGCAAAGAAAACCTATTTAACAGAACCAACCAATTCGAAGCTCAGAAGAAAACTGAAAAAGAGAATAACTTAAATGTTAAACAATTCATTTTAGGCTATCCTTCTGTTTTAAAATGCAGCCATTTTAAATGACCCTCATAAAAATTACTACATGCCAATATAAAAGGGTCTAATGAGCCTATTCAAACGTGGTTCGTACTAGAGATTTAGGCAATTTTCTTCTATTATTAGTAGGGTATAAGCATTGTAAAAATAATGGGCTGAACTATGTCGACCAGTGTTATTAATTATAATCAATTTTTAAAAATAAATTAGATTCTAATATTTATCTGGTGAAGAGCCAGGCTAGTTCAGGTTAAGATTTATTTTGTTTAAATTTATACACTAAAAACGTACTCGTTGACTTGACCACTTTTTGTGTTGCACAACCTAAAAAACTGGCACAATCCTGGTATTGCAAGATGAAAACACCACAGCAATATAAAAAGTTGGGCAAGTTACCAAATTGGGCAACACTTGTTTGTTATATATTGTGGCGTAACATATGGCAATGCAACTTGTCTATATAATGTCGGATAAAAATAAATGGAAGTCCGAGGATCCCTTATATTCAATAAGCTTAATAGAAGCCAATCAGTGTTTATTGAATGTGGAATTGACTGATTTCAAGGATAAACTAAAATGGGAAAAGGCAGTATGTAGTATTGATGATGTAATAAAACTTTCCAGTGAGGAAGCAGAGAAAAAAATTTACAGTTTGATGACACAATATACGAACAAACGTTCTACAGTGAAGAAGTTGAAAAGCCGAGATGGTATGACGAATCGTTACAAAACTAAATGGGAATTTTACAACGCTCTACATTTTATGTTCCAACACATATTAAAAAAGGCAGCTTAAGTTTCGCAATAATACTGTCTGAAAGACCTGTCAACTTTTAAAAATGTCTTCAAGATTTTTAAGTTTTGCAACTCATTAATGTAGCAATTTTGATACATTTTATTGTTTCTGCTTGAACATAATGAGCAAAAGCACTCTTGTCCCTAGCTACCTGTTTCACAAAAAACTCATTGTTCCTAATTTTTTTTTATTTAAGCTTACTGGCGGAAAAAATTAATTGCTTTTTATCAAGGCCATATAAAACGAAATCCGATCTAAAATATTATGTTTCTTTGCAAAATAACGAAGCCCCAAAAAAGCAGGATAAAGGTGTATGGTTGCCATTAAAGGAAAAAGCCGAGAAACCGATATATAAGAATTTTCCAAGGCGATATCAATTTATATACTTTAAGGAAATTAAAAGAGGAATTTTATATTGAAACCTTTAAAGTTAGGGTTAAATCTTAAGGGTGACTTTTCTTGAATGCGCGTTTCCTTAAACTGGGGCAATGGAATTTTTTTAGGTTAATTTTCAGCCTCCTGTTTTCCTGTTGGGTCATCTTCTACTGTATGAATACTGCTAAAGCTTTAAACAGATACAGTTTAGGGTTAGCTCAGTAGCTACCATAACGGAGATCACTGAAAGATGCGACAGCATTTTGATTAAAAAAAAACGAAAGTCGTAATGTGATAATAATGTAATTATTTTAATTAGCAGGTACACAGTAAAAAATATCCACCTGGTAAAAATCATTTCAGGACTAGTAAAAAAATAGTGTTAATGTTAACACCCGGATCAACATAATTTACCACACAAAGTTGTTGTATTAAATTTGCCTATGAATTCAACTTTCTAAAAAATTGATTTTGTTGAATACGATGACAATTAATAACACCATATTAGCGTGTAAATAAACCACGCTAGAAGATCATTTTAACACATTAAGTGTAAAACTTATTCTTTAATCGTTTTATCACACGGCCCTGGGTAAAAATACCTAAACCCGTGTTACCGAAAAGACAGGCGGCAACGTGGTGTGAAATTCTAGGAATTGACACATGACGCCGACGCTACGTGCAAATTTAAGTCAGTCTGATTGTGCTCTTTAAACGAGATATAGAATAATGTTATATTTAAATTAAAATATAGAAACAATGCAAAGTTCTGTAAAGTGCCAAATGAGAGTGCCTCTTATGAGGATCTTGTTAAATTGGGTAAGCATATAAACAAAATTTAATAGAAACCTTACTAATAAGTACGCCATTTTTAAGAAACTAAGTAGGTATTTATATTGTTACAGTTTTCCTTTTTGCTTTTAAATTATTCCGGTTTAAGCTAATAATATAAATGTATTCCTTTTTTATATAAATACCTATGTACCTACCTACATATTTTATTTCATAGATCTCTAAATAAATATACCATTAATATAATATTCGTCATTTTCATTCTTTCATATTGTTCCAAAGCATACTTTTATTTAGTTGTTTAGTGTTCTAAGTATACATATTTATTATGTTATTTGTTTTGTTAAGCTTAACAATGAGATACATTAAACGTAGATATATATGTTTATCTTACTAAATTGTTATATATAATAGATGTGTTATTTTGTTCAACTAAGTATATTAATAAGCGTAAAAAAATCACATGGTTTTCCAGTTCTGTTGTAACTATCATTTTGTTTATAAATAAACGATAAATATTACTCAATATTTTCATATATTTAACAAAGCTTTTCCAAGCGATCTGAAGATTTATATATATTAGGAGCTACTACTTTCGGCTTTAATTAAGTCATTCAATCATGTATCAAACTAAGCAGAGGTTAATAATGTAAAACATCTTAAATGCATACTTTTTACATTTTGATTATAAACGTCAGGTTAGTTTGATACGGTATTAAATGACTGAAACAAAGCGGAAAGTATTCTAGCCCTGGGTAGATTATTTTATTACACTCACTATAGTAAAGTCACATCCAAATAAAATAAAATTTACACTACAATAATAATATGATATTTACACTAATTAATCACAAATTACCATTAAAAAAGGTTTCCTTGCACCTCTAATTATTTCTTTTACGCCCTAGAAGGAAGGATAGGTTTACAATCTCTAATTTTAATTTACACACAATAGTTTAAATATACCTACCCATAAATTAGAAGAATTATCACTCGTCAAAAAGTAAAAAAACCATTAAAAAATATCTTTTTTACCAGATATACTGATTGGTTAATATACCCTATTAAATGTGGTCCTATATGTACCACCATTGAGTGTTAAATTTAACACTCACTTTTTACTGTGTATATCCAGCTGAGTGTCAATGTAAAGTGTTCTTTGGAATATAGATAATGAATGAAACGTTCCTGATATTGTAATTAGGTTGCTGCTTCAATATTTCAAAAATATAGTCGCACATATACTAAAGCTCGACACCTAAATAACAACAATTATCAAAATATTACATATTATTTTTTTTCCTTAGGTCCGCCCTTAATCGGAGCACTGCGGCCATAAGTAAACCTATTGTGCAAACCATCGTTTTATTGTATTCATTCGGTTATCTTGGTTCCTTATATTAAATTATACACGTCAACTGCTGACTTAGTGGTTATTTCATTAAGTTCCAGTTTTACTCTCTCGAATAAAGCATAGCGCCTGCGATCCAGGGATTCGAATTGACAGACTACATGATAGACAGTTTCCCCATCCTTGCCGCAGAGCCTACAGCTAAGATCTCCATCGTATATCTTCATTTTATTCAGGTGATTTGACAGCCATAAGTCCAGTTAGGATTCCTGTTGCTATTCTTAGTTGACTCCTGCTAAGGTTAAGCAACTATTTTGAGACTTTAGAACCAATACTCCCATAATTCTCTTGCTATAATTGAGCCCCTGTCTGCTTGTCCAGTAAACTTTGTTTTCATTTTTGGCCCATCGCTTAATAGTTTCTCGTGCTGTGCATTTAGGCACTCCTAGGGCTGGTTCAGGACCAATGTATGGTGCAGCTGATGCTTGCGTCGCAAGCTCGTTCGCTCTTTCGTTGTCAAAAATGCCTCTTTGACCCGGTACTTACAATAGTTTCACAGTATTGCTATCCGCCACGGTTCTTAGTTCACTCTAGCATTCCCAGATTAGCTTTGATGATACCTTTTGGCTTATGAGAGCTTTGAGGACCGCTTGACTGTCTGAGAATAGGTATGTAGATTCGTCTATTTTGATAGATTCTTCTATCGTTTTCCCACGCACATTGTAGTATGGCATAGGTTTCTGCCTGGAATACCGTTAAGAGTTTTTTAAGGGAATCTGTATATCTCGGCCCCTGTATATACCCAGTCTTGGATCTATCAGTGAACCACAACAGAGCTCCAGACAGACAATCTGGTTCGTTGCTTGTCCACACGATTGGATCCTGAATGCTTATCTCAAAGGGTGTGTCGTAAACCAATTTTAGTGTCATGTAGTCTGACCTCATCTTTATCTCTGGCACATGTGCTATTTCTTCTATAAGTTCGTGAACTAACTTTTTTTCTGGAGGTCGGCAGCATATATTACATATAGGTCGACACATTTATCTGTAGCTGCCGAAAGAATGTGGACAACAAACGTTTAGTTAACTAATTGTAATTTAATATTTATTAGCAATAAAATCCTAAAATTAAGTCATCGAAAATATTTTTATTGCATAAATAAATGTAATTTGGCTACCCTCAAATGTTGTCTCCCCTATTAATTTCAAATCAACATTGTATTTGGACCACCATTAATAATTATGACAATGTCAAATGTTGCTAGACGTTTTATATTTATTAGTTTCAGCACATTTTTCAGTGTACCTACAAGAAAATCTAATCATTGTGCTAATTTAATAAACGCAAGTATGTATTTGAAAGGAAATGAATAAATAGCTTTTAATTCGCTTATTGGAATATAATAAGATTTAAGATAAGATAAGATGTTTGGTTCCCTGTAAAAAAGTAAATACGTACCTAAGGTCAGCGGCCTCTGTTTTCGTTGTCTTTGACCAAGCAGGGCTACATTATCCCCTTATTTTATATCACATATCTCCCTGGAATACGCTATCCGAGACTTATACTAGTATTTTATTATGCATTTCAGATATATTTCCTTGTTTACAATTTTCATGATCACCTGCCAGATTGGCTAATGAATTTTCTAGGTTAAT
The DNA here is from genome assembly GCA_963920685.1 of Polydrusus tereticollis. NCBI lineage: Eukaryota > Metazoa > Arthropoda > Insecta > Coleoptera > Curculionidae > Polydrusus > Polydrusus tereticollis. Next base: position 36,796,626 of record OY987331.1, read on the forward strand.
ATTCTTCTTCTGAAAGATGTTTGGGCCATAAGACTTAGCAACCAAAAACTTCAACGACAGTTTCTAGAATGGCAGAGATATTTTGGGACTTAGATTTTTTTTTAAATAATTTATAATAGACTGTAGGGATTACGAATTGACTTCTTATCCATCTCTCTCTGTCGTTTCTCTTCTCTCTCACATCCTGTTAACGGCACATTTTTAACTTTTAACCTGAAATTCTTCAGTGACCTCACTTAACTTCCAGCGATCGACGAGGCAATAAGCGTTATTTTCTGTGCCCCTTTAGTTTGCTTGGATCATTTTTGGTTTGCGGGGCCGCAGAAAGCCACATTGTGGGATTTTTTGGTCGCTAGTTGTTCGCTGTCGAAGGTGAGTTTTTTTTATATACCATGCATTTCTTTGTCAATTTTTCAACTTTTCTCCTAAAATGCTTTCTGGGGCTCTCTTTCAGTTAAGTCGGGTCACCAGGACCGTAAGGGGAAGAGCATCTGGAGCACCCATCACTGTTGAGAACCCCTATTTCAATTTTAAAGACCCGACAGCTCCCGTTAGGTGCGTAATTAATTTTTCTTTCCTATTTTCCCCTGTATATTGCTTCCAAATCGCCATAATTTAACACCACATGCTTTGTTCAGATAAATGTGCCTTTGGTACTTATGACCGAGTATAATTGGCTTCGGTAGCTAAGTAATTAATATTCTTTATTGTTTTACGATTAAGTGGACCCCATTTAACCTATTCTAAAGGATTTTCTTTATTTGTTACCTGTCTACTGTCAATTTGGTTTGAATTCAATTAATCTTGACCTTGAAATTTAATTAACTTTATTTAAACTCTATAATTTTTTTCTTTATAAAGGGGTCCAACTTACTGCTTTATGTTGGTACGTTTTCTTTGTTTTATATAGCACAAGTTTGCTTGAAGGCCAGTGTTACATGGTATCTTAATTCTTGCCATATATTTCCAGATATTCAGTGTTAATCATTTCTTTTATTTTGTATAATGGAGCCTTATTTGATTATAATTATTATAAATCCACCAATTTGTCAAGATGGTTGGTTCTTGAATGGACATTTTTAGTTTGTATTGTTTATTTTAAATAGTAACACTAGAGTCTGACGAGCTTTTTTTTTAATAGCGGCATATCCTGATTATGTAATTCCTTTTTTATTATGTCCTAGCTTAAATAAATTATTGATTGGTTTGCTGTTCGATAATTAAGATTTTGACATCGATTGTGCTATATAGTTGTATATTTCCCTTGTGTGTGTATATAATTATTTTTTTTTTTAATAATAATGTAACCTTAGTACATAGGCGTACGTGCTGGCTTAATAAATCAATTTTATTTTAAGTTTTTGACTCTTCAAGCTTAATTAAAATATTTGATCACTATACTAACGTCCCTGAATATAATTTTATAATTTTTTTTTTATTTTAAACCGAAACTTGACTTATGACGTCAATTCCTTTTATTTACATTTTTCAAAATTAATTTAATTCAAATTTAATTTAAATTTTAATTCTTGCCTATAATTTAACTTTTTTATAATTGCTTTAACTTTTTTTATAGTTCCTTTTCCCTTTTGTTTATTTTCACTTGGTTGGTTTTGCCATATTAATTACATTACTTTATTATAAATTTATTGTACAAAAGGGAAAAGGAACTAGGTCAGTTTTATTAATAAGCCCTTAGCTAATGCTTTTCTTTTTTTTATTGTGGTCTTCTTCTTCTCCTAGTCTTCTTCTTCTCTTCTCTTTCCTTACTTATCTTTTTGACGCCTTGTCGACATCCTTGGACGCACCATCGACTTCTTCCCTTGGAAGAAGTCTCCGACAGATAAGATTAGGCTTAAATACTAACCCCCATATGTTTTTTTTCTTTTTTTTTTGAATAAAGCCAGCATTAATTTTAGTTAATTCTATTTGTTTTATTTATACAGCTCCCCCTGTGGTTTTCTTTTCCTTTTTTTTACCTAAAGTGTGAAGTCCAGCTGAGAGTAAGGCCCCAGCACGATCTTGAAGGTTTCCGTTTTGACCTGGCTGCAAAACGGTGGCGCCTTATTTTAAACCCACCCTTACTCTCTGGCAATAGAGCTAGAGCATTTGCAGGCGGTCACTCAGCCTCTCACCTCAGCTGGGCTTCGTGGTTTTGGCTTTACTTAAATTTCTTTTAATTTAATTTAAATAAATTTTCTAATTAAAAAAAAAAAATTAATAACAGCGAAAGACGCGTTGCATATGTATACCATACCTGTACCCAACTAGTCAAGTTTCTGATTTATAAGCATTTATATTTGAAAAGGTTCCTTGAAATAGGTATTAATATGAATTTTTAGTTAGTGTGCCATGCATTTTCATATGTTTTGTGTCCTGTAACTGTTGTTATGGTTTCGATATTTTAGTTCCTCTAGCCCTTGTCAGCAATAATTAGTTAAAATCTATGAAAAAGAACTATTCAAACGCAGTTCTAGTGACTTTATTTATTCTGTTTGGAGAATGTGATAAAATTATAAGCAGGACATGTCGAAAGTTTAATGAGATGTATTCGAATCTACCGCCAATGAACAACATAATATTTGTACGATTTCAAAACAATAACGTTGCGTTTGGTGCAAGTTTAAAAGGGCCAGGAAAGAATAATAATTATATAAAAATGCTAAAACAATAAATTTATCAAATAAAATTTCAAAGGATATGCTCAAACTGCTGTCCGTTTACTTCTAAACACTTTAAAATGCACCTCTTGACTGCAGCCGTCGTGGCAGATCTAATTTCATTTGGATCTAGATCTTGAAATGCTTGGTTGACCCGATAGAATAACTCTTCTCGGAAAATTACTGGTGATTCGTAAACCTTGTCTTTGAACATACCCCACAAGTAAAACTCTAATGGATTAAGATCGGGGGATCTCGGAGGCTAATTCCATGGTCCTAAACGCCTTATCCAACCATCATCAAAAAACCTATTCAGTTTCTAGGTTCTTAAAATATGGACGTAGTGTATTGATGTTAATGCCCCCTCGTATATCAGGTACCCTAACTGGTTGTCCAGTAACATGCAAAAAACATCAAAACTGAATTTTTCTTGAATCCTGCTTCTCTCGTGATATGCGGATTTTCAATTGATCAAGAATGACGATTTCTTCTATTAAAAATCCCTTCCCTTGAAAATTATTTTACTTAAATAATGCGGATCTTCTTGCGTGCGCACCAAAAGCATTTCGCAAAGTTCGACTTTCTGCTGAGGATCTTAAGGCTTCATAGCTTGGACTTTATTAAATTTATAGTTATGCATGTTATAATCTTCCAGAATTCTTTGAACTGATGAATGTGTTATACCCAAATCATCTGCAACACTTCGTATTGATGACTGGGAAAATGCATGACAATATGCCAAAATATTAATCTTGTTGTCCTTATCAGAAGTTACGGGTCGTGGTCTTTGTCCTTTTAAAGTTGAACCAGACGCAACCAAATTATTTTGAAATCGTTCAAGTTTTTTGTTATTTACTGGCAGTAGATTCGGATACATCTCATTAAACTTTCTACATGTCCTGCTTATAATTTTATCATATTCTCCAAACAGAATTAATAAATTCATTAGAACTGCGTTTGAATAGTTCCCTTCCATAGATTTTAACTAATTATTGTTCGGCTGACAAGGGCTAGAGGAACTAAAATATCGAAACCATAACAACAATGACAGGACACAAAACATATGAGAATGCATGGCACACTAACTAAAAAAGTCATATGAATAACTATTTTAAGGAACCTTTTCAAATAAAGATGCTTATAAATCAGAAACTCGACTAGTTGGGTACAGGTATGGTATACACATATAAATAGCAAATTTTATCAGCTTTTCAAATCAGTAATAATATACAGGGTGTTTTATTTGAAATAATTGTCTTTTACGCATAATTGGATTTTTAGACCACTCTGTATATTGCAACTAAGCTTTGGCCATTGCATAGACGACCACCGGATATTGCCTAACTAGCAACCGAATTTAAGTAACTTAGCATCTCAAAGTTAAAAAATATCAGCATGTATTGCAGGTCATGTTTTCCGAGGAAAAAATGGAAGATAATTAATATCTCAAAATCGGCAAGAGATAGGTATAGGGAAGTGATAAGGAAATGTGTTAAAAAACTACTAGCGGTTCTAAGAATAAGTTAAAATGCAGGGTGTTCCAAAATATTTTAGCTGTGTAGAGCATGTCCTTTTATGCAATAAACCAAAATTTTGGATCATTTCATTGACTGATTCGCCAGAAACGTCTAATACGCCATCGTCGTGAATCACCCTGTATGTGTATGAGTACCTACTATTGTTCAATCCTTATTGATAAGTTTACCCGAAGATAGTGATAGTGACAGTGAACTTAATTTAGAGTAAACAGAATTAAGTTTTAAAAATTGAATATTGTAAAACATTTCTGTGTACACACATTGTACTGTATTTAAATATTGAACTAAGTTTTAATATTGTATTAGTATGTAGTCTTAATCGTAACATCATGAACTATAATTATAGTAACTTGTAAAAATCTTTTTCATTTACCTAGTGTACTTTGTTGACGACTGTAAAAATATTATTACTATATTAGTTGATCTTTACTTTTATTTGGTTTAAAATGTCTCTTTAATTAAAAATAAATCAATAGCTATATAAGTGAGGAATGAAACACAAAGTCTGCTCCACTAATTTAATAAATAGGTTCAGATTAACATCCCAAACATGTTTCAAATGTATAAACCTTCATCTTCAGTGGGTAATTATTAAGATGTTGTTATTATGAAGAGACCAATGACATTGTTACGTTTTGTTTTTTTTTTTATAAACTGAAAAGGGAAGGAAAAAACACAAAATTAGACAATTTAAAAACCGCAAAGGCGTCATCAATAAAAGTTTAATATGATTAGGAAAAGATATTTTGTAAAATATGGTGATTAATATAAAACCGCGAACACAGTAAAATAAAGTCAAGTTAGAGACTTACCTAATGTTGCAGAAAATTTTTTTTATTTAAGAAACCATATGTGACTTTAATTAGGTAAATAATACATCTTAAATTAAAGTAAAATTAACTAAATAAAATGAATTTAAATGAATTTAGTTTTATTTTAAACTTGTTGAAAAACCCAAATTTTACTGGGAAATTGTAATGGGGTACGACCATCATGGTGGAGTCGTACCAAATGGTAGGTAAAAATTTTTATTTAGTTGAAGTATGCATGGATAATTCTATTTAATTTTTTTATATATTCAAAAAAAAAACGGTTAAAATCAACGCACTGCGACAATGTCAAAGGTTGTCTGTTTAAAATAAAACTAAATTCATTTAAATTCATTTTATTTAGTTAATTTTACTTTAATTTAAGATGTATTATTTACCTAATTAAAGTCACATATGGTTTCTTAAATAAAAAAAATTTTCTGCAACATTAGGTAAGTCTCTAACTTGACTTTATTTTACTGTGTTCGCGGTTTTATATTAATCACCATATTTTACAAAATTCTTTTCCTAATCATATTAAACTTTTATTGATGACGCCTTTGCGGTTTTTAAATTGTCTAATTTTGTGTTTTTTCCTTCCCTTTTCAGTTTATAAAAAAAAAAAAAAACGTAACAATGTCATTGGTCTCTTCATAATAACAACATCTTAATAATTACCCACTGAAGATGAAGGTTTATACCTTTGAAACATGTTTGGGATGTTATTCTGAACCTATTTATTAAATTAGTGGAGCAGACTTTGTGTTTCATTCCTCACTTAAAATATTACTCCACTGTGAGATGGACTACTTCCATAAAATAGCTATATACTTTCAAGCCGACCCTGCACTCATTTATTGCTGTTTGGGGATGTTGGGACCTACACACACAGGTAGTTGATTTATTGCAGTAAAGGTCAACGATATAATGTAAACTTTACTATACATGGGATTTCTTATGGACAGAGCCCGGTGGTATAGCAATACCTCAGCAGAGCGGGATTCGGAAGAAGTTTAACACATGAAATTCTTTAACCCGGGTTAAAAAAATACACTGCTATATATATATAAGTTATTGCGGTAAAACTTCCTATAGGTGACACATCTAAAAATGTTCATCCCATAAGATATAACCAAAGTAATAATAATAAATCCAGAAATGTTTAATACTCTTATGTATACATTGTACCATCTCGATATAATTTTATATAAAGGCTAAGAATCACAAAATTAATGGTTCAATTTACTTTATAAGCAACTAAGGTGTAATTAGCTCTCTAATTAAGTGCGCTATCGTAATAGAGCTTTTATTAATTGTGATATGCCGTGCAGTCAAATATTTAAGCCTGATGACGACGTTTTATAACATGGACACAACTTATAATTGAAACAAAAAATAAACGTGGCAAAGTCGTTGTTATAATAAAATTACTGACATGCTTTTTTCTATGAAAAAGATTATCCGATATGTTTTTCGAAAAACCTAATTAACATGTCATTTTTGTTTGATTTGCACCTGTGAGAAAGCAATTGCGTTAAAACAACGTTTTTTCTAACAGCCTTTTTTTTTGGAATCATATATATTTTTTTTAAACCATCACCGTAAAAATCAGATCTCCATGCTTATAAAATTAGTTTCATATTAACCAAGAGCGAAACATGTGAAAACCAAATATTTGTTAAAGTCCTATAGTTTTCCGTTAAAAACAGGTTTAAGAAGAATTAATTTGATCAAGATATTTTTGATTTTGTATGATAAGTATATCAGTAGTAGAGAGGGGAATTTGGAAGAGTACACTCAGCTAAAAAGAGATATGTCGAATAAAATACTGGGGCCCCACCAAAATAAGGCCTTAATATCGGCTGTGAAATCGGTTGTATCGATAAATAACTTTTTCGCACTGAAATACCGAACGGCAGCTTCGTGCTGAGAGGTTTAATTACTACCTTTTCATTAAAGACACTTTTCCGTTCATAATTATTATACACTCACAAACGTCTTTTGCATCTATCATGGATTAATATTTAATAGTACATTATATGCCAAGGTTGAGAAGTAAGCTATTATACAGGGTGTTTCAGAATTACGGCACTTAATTTAATTGGGTGATTCCTTATGATATTTTAAGAGAAAAAATTGATATGAGCATGTGTCCGTAGTTGCCCAGTTTTTGATATACAGGGTTTTAAAGTTTTTTTAAGAAAAATCGTTTTTCTATTATTTCTTTAACTGTCCTTTCCACATCTTAAAATTTATTACCGTTATTTACAGTAATAAGGGGCTTATTTAGCCCTAACTTGATTAAATTTATTAAGTCCAGTGGCGTGCCGGGGAGCACGTTAACGAATATTATTGACAAAAAATGTAGGCCACTGACTTTTTAAAATTTTGATATTTCTTTTTCGGATTTACCAACTAACAATACACCTTTTTCATTCCCTGAAGTGTTTTCGTATCATGCCTCGTTTTTGAGGGAAAAAATAAAAACAACTTTATTGCATGTACAGGGTGTCCCCAATTCGAGCCTCATCATTGGGATCTCGGAAACTAGGGTGTTTTGAATTTTCGTAAAAAATCGCAGCATTCTTATAACACCCGGTATAATACCAAAGTTACTTTTTTAACCAAAACAATAAAGACAGTAATATTTTTAAGAAAAAAGCCTACAATTCGAAAAAAAAATTAAAAAAAACGAACAACAGATTTTGAAAATACATAACATCAAAGTTGAGACCAATTTTTGGTTGTGCGTTAAATAAGTGGCGCAGTGTAGTTCAATTTCTAAAAATTTTAAATATGTTTCACTTGCCAAATTGCCGTCAATAAAGGGGGGTCCCAAAACATTAACTTTTCGAGGTCCAACATCCTCAAAAAAACGTTACCTCATCCGAAAATAAAATTTGTTTTGAAAACTGTGGATGATTATTGCACATATTCATCATTATTTCACAAAATTGGGCTCTGGATCATCTTTATCGAGTTGATGAACCAATTGGACTTTGTGAGGATTGAATTTATTTTTGTCTAAATATTTTAGGATGGATGTTTTGCAGATATGATTTTCCAAAGCAATAGTACCACTCACCTTATGGTGGTCTTCTTGAAGAAACAATAACACATTCAATTGTGTGGCTTCTAATACCGAAGGTCGACCTTTCGCATATTTGTCCCTATCGTGACCTAAATCTCTATATATTTTTTTTATTTTACTGACAGTAGATCGAGACATCGGTTCTCTGCGAGAATACTTGTTGTTAAAGAGTTCGTAAACTTCCATTTGTGTACGCATTCTATCTCCATAACCAATCATTATTATTATTTCTTTTCGCTCTCTTTCACTTAAACGTACTATTGTTTAAAATTACAAGACTATCAAAATAACTTCTGCCAGACACTTTGACTTGAAGCAAAACTAGTCAAATCAGAGGACAACCGTCACTATAAGCGTGACAACCTAAGAACCAAAGGCTTTATTTAAATAGTGTTCATGATTTAAGTATTAATAAAAAAATCATCTGTTAAAATCCGAATATCGATTTTCTCGCAAACGGCTGAATTTAAGCATATGACATATTTCATGAAATATGATTAGAATTTTATGCAGAATCCAAAAAAATATTGTAAAATTGGGGTATCCACATAAAAAAATTAAGTAAACCGTCATAACTTGTTTTTGTGAGAACCTATATACATGAAATAAGCTTCAAAAAAATGCACAACAAAAATAAAAAATTGACGGGTCCGAGCATTTTTTCCAAAAGAAGAAAACAAATAAATTTTAAATAAAAATGTTCCAACCTTTACGCTCTCACTGTATATGACAACATCACGTATTCTAAGATTGGTTATCACGTCAAAAAGCAATAACACTTAAGCCTAGAGAAATATAGTGTAAATTAAAAAGGGGATGAAATGTAATGGAGCGTTTGTAAATAACATTAAGGGTCGACATCAATGTGGTGAGAAATGGCGTTTTAATATAGGGGCGGGAGATTATAGGATTACATGACTACTCCGACGTTGGTCTCGTATTGCGTTTGAACTTTTATTAAGAATAATGATTTCGTGTTAATATGGAACAGAAAACTATAAAAATTCATTTTGTTTTTCTTCAAATGTCAATAAACTTGACATTTTTCTACTAATTTTTTGACGTTACAGTTTTGCTTTTTTTACAGTAGACGGTTGCTATAGGCAGCGGAAGTAAAAGTGTGTGTCATAAATAAATAATGTTGAAAAATAGAAGAAAATTAGATATTTGTATACTTTATTTATTTTTAAAAAATAAAACAATGAACTATTTATTAAACATCAGATTAAAAGTACAGTTATTTATTGTGCCCCATAAAAATTACCACAAGGTGTTGCGATGTTGCGATCCTGACTTGTTTATGTATTTTCTAGCATTTGACCCTCCGTGGAACCACTTGCTGTTGAACTTATGTCAATGTTATTAGGGATTGGTTCAGTAAAATGAGGTTGTAATATTTTTTTTGCAATATATTTCTTGTTGGTCATCGATTCCTCAATGTACCCTTCAGCTGCACTACTAGATTTCCATCCCCCGTGGCGCTATAAACACATAATGTCTGCACCTGCATCTACAAGCAGTGTAGCTGAAGTTCTCCTTAAACAGTGACCAGTATATTCTGTGGCATCAGGTAATTTTAGGAAAACTGCAGCTTCCTTAGAAACAGTACTTATCTTATAAATTCATATTACCATGCAACAACAGCGACCATTTACAAATTTTAAAAAGAATATTTTTTCATTCATGCCTTCTGGGCGTAATGATGCATATTTTTTATATATGCTTAAATACTGGTCCCTAACAATAGTAAACGATCGCGGTTTTCTAGTTTTACTATCAGGCATTTGGTACCACTCCAGTTTATCCGCTTTGCGAAAAATGGCGTAAAATGAAAAACGTTTCTTGCAATATGTAGCACGTACTTTCTAAACGACAAATCCGCGAGCGGAAAACCATTTTTTTAATTGCAAATATAAAAAAATGTGAAAATAGGGTACCCGCTTGTGACAACAATGAAAACAAAAATGAAAAACTCTTGTTGATTTATGTAGCATATACCGAATTGGAACCAAAAAGGTGGATTAGATGCCGTGTTAGCGCATGTTTAACCAATATAAGTCTATAATTATTACAATTTTTGTCGAGTGACAAACAGCTAGAGAAACATAACCTCACTTGTCACCCTCACTGTGCTTTTCGGTCGACTATTTTCGCATTTTTTTTATATTTGCAATTAAAAAAATGGTTTTCCGCTCGCGGATTTGTCGTTTAGGAAGTACGTGCTACATATTGCAAGAAACGTTTTTTATTTTACGCCGTTTTTCGCATAAGCCGATAAACTGGAGAATTACCAGGAATTTTTATGTGAATGGCAAATCCTAAGTCTTGTATGTCAGCAACGGTCATTTTTACAATTTCTTCATATCGGCATGCACCAGAAATATTAATAAGAAGTACAATCTAAAAATACCATAATATATTTCATAAAAAGCTTGTATTCTTTGACGTAATATCTAAATTTACCTTAATTCTCAAATACTTCTAATTAGGAGCTTCAGATAGAACATTTTCAAATTGTTCCCTGGTAAATACTTTTAGCTTTTTTGGGAGTATAGCCTTCATTTTGCTTCTTTAAATAAGCACGTAGCTTCGAAAACTTGCTTATGTATATCCTTTGCCTGATATTTAGCATTGACCTTATCATAAAATAATGTAACCACAATGTTGAACTTTTCATTTTTTGTTTATTCGCCAGTTCAGAGAAATACACCAAGGATACATTTTCAGAATTATTATTTTTGATGTCTTTCTCATTACACCATCTCTGAAATCTTTTGAACGCAGCTTCGTAAAAACTACTGGATTTGGTTGGCAACAAATTGTCCATGACATCTTCTGCAATTTTGGCAACCTCCGGGAGCGTACAGGTAAATTCTGATTCTGACATTTTTATTTACAGTAAAGTGTTCAATTTAAAAAAATTGTATTTTTAAAACAGGAAATTAACGCTTGAAAATTGCTTGTAATAAGATTCACTGACACTTGTCAAATCGAATCATGCGTCGGTATCAAACAATATAATAGTAAAATAAATCCATAGCACGCTAGCAGGTAAAATTCGAAACTTGACATTTTTAAATGAAAAAAAATTAAAATTCGTATTTTTATCTTTCTATATTTTAACGACGCGACGTTTGAAGAAAAAATAATATGTTTTATCCGTAGTAAAAGCAACTTGTTGACTCGTCTGTAATTGCCGGACTCACTTTGTTCGTCCGGCAAACTTTCAGACTCGTCATAAAAAGTATTGATTTTACTCCTAATAAAACAATATAGTCAGTGGCGGCTCGTCAGGGGAGGCAGGGGAGGCAGTGCCTCCCCAACAAAAACTTACGAAATAACATTTTATTTTTTTAAAGATAACTTTATCCATTTTTGAAAATGATACTTTCATATTCTTATATTCTCAGTGTATCAAAAATTCTGAATTAGCTACTTCTAGAAAAACACTTTCTTTACAATATAATATTTTTGTTATTGCCGCTCAGCTTTAGTACTATTAGGTGGTGTCTGCCCGCATCAGCGAATATGCGCCTAGACTATTATCAACGGAGGCAAGCTTCCGACGGTTTAATTTTTTAGCACGGATAACACTGCAAGAACCGAGCGTCACCACGACGCGAGTTGTTTTTGTCACGTGAAAAACTGATAGCAAGGAGGCAGAAACGCCCACAAATAATATTTCGCGGGAAGCTCCGTAGTGAGTAGTGTGTGCCGGCCAGTCTTGCCAGGTCTACCGTTTTAGCGGTAGATCTACCGTTTTGATGTATGAGCTACCGTGCTACCGTTTTTGATATAATTTTCTACCGCTTAATATTATACGACATGATTAAATGTATTTCGTCACACAAATGATATTGTAGAGGAACGTTAACTTTAATTATCAATCTCGAAAAAACTATTTGAAATATTTTCATTATTACTTTGAAACTATAACAAAACGAATGGCGATTGTCGATATTGAGACGACATTACTATTGCAGTTGGTAGCGCGGTACTCGACATCGACAGGACGCCCACGGTAGCAACGGATTTGTGCGATTGCGTTTGCTTCGGTAGGGTAAATCGGTAAATCCCCTAATTCGAGACGAACGAAAGAACTACATAGTGGTTGCCTGCTTATATATAACTATTAAAATATTTTGTTAAACCTATATAGTGTTTTGTGTTCATTTTAATTTGTTTTTTATTTATATATTTTATGTACCGTTGAACTTATAACTAAACATTTTTAGCGTATTTTTAGCCCAAAGGGAGTAAGGGCATATCCACCGTTTTATTTTTAAATCTACCGCTTTTTTCATGTCGTGCCTACCGCTTTCCTTATTTTCAACCTGGCAACACTGGTGCCGGCACAGTATACGGAACTATTTGTTTATTTGTGTGTCGAGTTGAAGTGAAATTAAGGTTATATTTTCAAGATCCGGTAAGTTTTAAGATTTCTTTATTATGTTATTAATTATTAAACGCTAAATTTTATTGTTTTAAAAAAATATAAATCCTGTTCATGATTTTATTCTCTCATACCTATTTTTAAGGAGAAACGAAACGGAAAAAAGACAGATATTATGTAGTCGTCCGACAACAAAAATTTCGGCAATATTTAACGATAAGAGACAGGGTAAGCAATATTCAAGAACTTTTCAGGTAACTTGGTACGAAACCTATAAGTGGCTGTGCGGAAGTATTTATAAGGAAAGCTTATATTGTTGGCCTTGTATTTTATTAGTCAGCGTAAAAAACAATTGGAGTTCAGGGGGTGGGTATTCTGATTAAAAAAAATTTTCACGGGCGGTAAAGTCACACGAAAGTTCCAAAGAACATAATATTAAGAATTCTGTGGCGCTTACGAGAGTAGAGCAAAATAGAGACACAATAGCGGATGCACTGAGAGAAGTTGACCATGACCTTGCAAATTGAATATTTTTCTCGGGAAACCTAGTATTTCAAAGTAATTATATTGCTGGTTGAATTCCTAACTATTTATTTTAAGCCAATGACCTTGAAATCGCGAAAAATTTTCGTCTGCGGCGCTATTTTATAGCCTCCCCCCCTTATACACCATTACACCCACGAGCCGCCACTGAATATAGTATTCCAGGTTGTTTTAGTTTAATTAAAAAATTAAAATCATATTATAGTACGTAAGTTTAACTGCTAGTTACATTATAAATTAAACCTGTTTTATACCCTAATATCTTGTACCCAAACGCTATACGTTTTATTTCATCGTAAAATATAAATATTTACGATTTTGTTCCGTAAAAAACGTACCCCAAAAAAAAGGGATAACAAAAATATAATAAGATTTTCTTTAAATGACTCGGAATAAATTTAAACCGAAAAATATGTATGCTCTATTGGCCACTGGACCCGGCATCGTATATAATAATATCAAAAAAAGGTTCGTAAACTTTCCTATAAAATTCTGAATATGGAATATTGAAGGAGGCTCGAGCGATATTTTTTGAGTAGGCATACAACGTCGGGTAATAAATATATTTGAAGTAAGAATATTTTTCATGTTCATAGTTAATAAGAGCCTAATAATCAAAATGCATATCTACCTTAATATTTTTCTTAGCTAGAGAACTGGTGACGAAAATCCTATTGGATAATAAATTGAATACAGGTACAAATGACCCCGATTGCAGATGATGGGTAGAGGAGAGTGAAACATCAAATCAAGTTCTTCAAGACAATGCAACAATCCTGGGGTTTTCAGAACCTTTAGACCAAGTATTGAATTCAGAATAGTGCTAGTATAAGAATCGAACCTTTCTGTCTTATATATGTCTATAATACACTGTTAGAAATTCTGGCCGTGCTAATTAAAAAATCTCATAGTCAATTTGAATGAACCAAAACTAACTTAAAATAGAAAGTTATTTTAACTCTCTTATGTTTAGTAAAGACCAATTTTTTTTAAGAGTCGTTTTAACATAATAGTGTTAAAATTAACAGGCAATAACTTTGTCTGTACTAAAGTAAATATCAGTACAAGTTACATCGATTAAAATAAATGTATACTCGTTTTGATTCCTCTTTTAGTTATAAATTTATCCAAAAAGGATTCAATACGAAATGTTGTTTAAAGTTATTTCGACATAGAATAAAAGTAATATTTACTGTGCTAAAATCAACATATTAGTAATAGTAAGATATGATTCTATTAACTATTTATAGAGACTAAATCTAAATAATTTTTGAGTTAATCAAAAAATGCGCGTGTCCCCACCACCCAGTGTGTTCCGTCCGCCGTCTTGTCTACCCTGCAGCCAAGGGGAACAGACAGGCTTCTCTATCATATTTTGGCCGGTGAGTATTCTCCAGTAAATCTTTTAGTTTTGAATAAGGTAAGGTGGGGCAAGTGCATCCCAAAATACATAAGTAACGCTTTATGAGTTAATAAAAAAGCTATTTTTGTGCCATTTAATTTCATTTTTTTTTCTTAATCCGTTGTGGGGGTTTTCTAGCTAACCACTTAATATCAATTAAAAACGAGCAAAATTTAAATTTTTATAAATTTTAAAAAATGTTTAGTCGTGAAAACGCACTTGCCCCTTGTGATGGGGCAAGTGCGTCTTTGTAGATCACGGGTCCATCTAAGTATATTAAATTAATTCACGGGGCAAGAGCACTTAGCTTTTATGCACAATTTTCTAAAACTTTTTACAAATCTGGATTATCTTTAATTTTCTAAAACTAAATCTAAAACTAATCTTCTAAGGTAGATAAAAAGTATTCTTTCAAACCCCTATTTACTGGATATTGTACATATCAAATGATACTTCAAAGCTTATTTCACCTCTGCGACTAATTTTCGGGTTAGGTAAGACTGAAATAATGTCATTCTTAGAAACCGGCCAACAATCTTGGACAACAGGGAAAATAAACATAGAGTTTCTCTTGAAAAAAATACTTTTTCTGGCAAAATTTACAGTAATCTCGCAATCAGACATATTAGTTACTTGACCTACATAATATTTAATTATTTTTTTCCCGGGAAATTTAACTAGGACCCAGTCATTGATAATCATGTCATTTATGTTTTTTGATGTATTTTGTAAGTCTTGTTCTTCTTGCTTAAAATCGTCAAAGCTCTCCAAGTTATCTTCGCTTTTAGTTAAAAGTTCACCAACGGATTCGTCTTCTTCTGATGATGAATCCGTTTGAAGTTTTTTCTTCTTCTTGGGTTTTCTTGGTGGCTTCCTCTTTTCATTAACCAGTTTTTGTTTTATGTGAATCAACGGAAGTTCGTCATCATCATCGGATACTGATTCGGTTTGATGATTAGGTTTATTTTTTTTATTTTTGAACTTTAGTAACAATTGGTCTTTTTCGTTTAGTCGTTGCAATACCTCTTGGCTTGTTATGACTTCTGCCCCATGGCATACTTTCCGTTTTCTTATCTTTATTTTTGAAAAAAAATCCACAAGGGGCAAGTGCGCCCACAAGAACGCACTTACCCCACCGGTAAAAGTCGCACTTGCCCCAGTCCCGTATTTTCATGGGGCAAGTGCGACCCCGAACATAACTTAAAATCCAGCAAGAAAATCCAAATCAATTATATATGCTGTTATTCCATTACATATAAGTTTCATATGAGATTTTTTTCTACCAGCTATTTAGAATTTATGCACACAAACACTTACCGCCAATATATTATTTGTTTACTCACCACAGTAGCAAAAACACAGCACATCACGTTCGTTGTCGACAGATTCAATGCAGATGCATTTGGCGCGTTGAATTCTAGAATGCGCTGTTGCTAAGAGTACAACGAAAGTAAGGGTGCCAAGAAAATGAAGCATTTAATGCCTTATGAATTTACAAAGGAAATAGATGCTCTTGCCCCAAAGTTGCACTTGCCCCACCTTACCTTATTTTAATGTATATTTATGGTAACTTTCTAAAATTCGTTTACTTTATTTTAAAATACATACTTATTGTTTAGATTTGTTATTTCTTCATATTGCTAAATAATATGTAGATTAGCGCCAAAGTAGGTATTTATAATCACTTTTAAATGCGTCAAATACACAATACATTTATGGATTATAATGTATATCTTGTATTCATATAACTAAATATTTTTGAATTACATTTAAATTCCATGTATGTATTTGTTTCTATTTATGTGTATTTATTTATATTTGTTTCTATTTACTAATGTTTAGTAATTGTATTCATTTCTATTTATTTGTATTCATTTGTATTTATATGTAATTACTTTTATTTCTATGTGTTTATTTCTATTTAGGCGTATTTTTTGAATTTAAATGTTTATAATATGTATTTAAATGTACTTATATAAATACATTTCGATAATTTCCACACCTATTTATGGAGTGTCGCACCTCTAGGTAGGTGTGTAGGTAGCTAACTTTTTATCAACCTTTGAGAGCGAATTTGTATGCCTAAAAAAGTATTATCCTTAAAATTTGTAAATTAAAAATATTTCATGTGTTATGACAGAGCATATGTTACAAAAAATTAGTTCACTTAGTTATAAGGTAAATGCAACAAATTAATACTGCACTGCGTATATTAACAAGTACAGAATATTTGGTTAATAAAAATATAGTTTTTAAGATAAGTTGAATATTCCAAAATATATATTTTTTTTAAATTCAAAACAGAATATTTCCTCAATGTGTATTAAATACCTATTTTATACAGGGTGTTATTTAATAAGACTCCGATATTTTACAGAACGATTCCTCAGTTATTTATAAGGTATAAAGCTCATATAAGCATGGGTTCTCAACCTCTTCATTTTTGAGATACAAGGTGTTAAAGCTTTATTTTTATTTTTGTTTTTCGTAAATAATTTTTGAAATAATGTCTATATTTGGACGACAATTGGTATTTAGGGATTTTTTTTAATAGAAATTCAAATCTGATCTTAGTTGGGTCTCTACATTGTAGGGGGCGCCACCTACAGGTCCTTTTATCTTTTACGTGCATGTATATAACACATTATCTAGAAGAAAAATCGATCTCTATCATGTTTACGTGAAAATTGTAGGCTTGTCAAAAGTCGCTACAAGCAGCCGTTTTTGAGATATTTTGATCTAAATTAATCGATGCATGTGTTTGCCAAAAAGTGAAACCATTCTAAAAACTTAAAAATGAAAGTATCAAGTAGGATACTAAGTATATTCCAATGTTAATTTTGTGTCATCTCAAAAATAAAATCTTGACGCATAATTAAATAGTTTTATTTATTATTATTGTGTTTATTTGTTAAAGAATGGTTAACTTATATTTATATACGGACTTGCTAGCGGAAATGCATGAGGCTAAACGTTTGTATCAGGAGCGTTATCCGAACCGCACAACTCCTACTTGAAAAACGTTTTTAAAAATTCACGCTCGATTGAGAAAAACAGGAAGGTTTAATTATCTGTTGAATGCACATCGGACGACAAGAACAAAAACAGAGGAAGCAGTTCTTAATCTGGTAGGAGAACACCCGGAAACAAGCACCAGAAAAATAGCGCTGACGTTAAACATTTCTCATGTTCTAGAATGGACAACTTTAATTGATAATTTGTTATATCTGTACCATATTCAAACAGTTCAGCCATTCCTCCCTCGTGATTTTCTATTACGTGTCAGTTTCTGTCGTTGGTTACTCCAATGCCTTATTCAAAATCCTTTATTTAAAAATCAAATTCTGTTTACCGACGAAGCAACTTTCTCACGCAACGCTATACCCAACTTTCACAACAATCATTTGTGGTCAGAGAAAAACCCTCATGCGATACAGGAATCACATTTCCAGGAACAGTTCTCTCTTAACGTGTGGGCAGGAATTCTTGGAAATTACTTAATAGGCCCATTCTTTATTCCAGGATGATTAAACGGAGAGAGATATCGTCATTTCAAGATTTGCCTATTTTACTGGAAGATGTGCCGCTTAGACTACGAAATGTAATTTGGGTAATGCATAAGGGTGCCCCGGCACATTTTAGCATCCTAGCGCGAGAATTTTTACATCGTACTTTCGGTAACCGTTGGATAGGTCGGGGAAGGCCTCAACTATGGCCCCCTAGGTCACCAGACCTTAACAGTTTGGACTTTTTTCTTTGGGGGCATCTAAAAACCTTAGTTTACCAGACACCCATCCAAAATGAAGAAGAATTAAGAAATCGAATAATTAACTCTTGTAAAACGTTTTAAAATATTCAAGGAATTTTCAAAAGAATGTGCAAATTAAAGAATCAACAAATTGGACGCGTACATACAGCAAGGAGGTGGACATTTCCAACATTTATTGTGATCTTGATTTAGTTTTATGTCTAGTCTTTCGTTGTTTATTGTCGTTTAAAAATTACCATTTCAAATATTTCTATGTTGATTAAAAAAAAAGTTTTTAAAATTGTTTTACATTTTGACAAACACATGCATCGATTAATTTAAATCAAAATATCTCAATAAATGCTGCTTGTAGCGACTTCTGAGAAGCATACCATTTTCACTCAGAAATAATAAAGGAATCGATTTTTTTTCTAGAAAATGTGACACATATATGCACAAGCAAGTTGTGACTCCCCAAAAGAGAGAAAGGCCTGTACATGACGCCCCTACAAAAGGGCCAAACAAAGATCAGATTTGTATTTCTCATGTTAGGAAATCCCCGAATACCATTATTTCAAAAATATTGCCGCAGAACAAATATAAATTTTTAACACCCTGTATCTCAAAAATGAAGGGCTTATATGAACTTTTCACCTTATAAATAACTAAGGAATCGTCCTGTAAAATGCCGGACACTTATTAAATAACACCCTGTATACATCAGTTAAGGAAGCTATTATGTCTCGTAAATGACCTGATAGTCATTGCATTACCGAAATCACCTCCAGGAGGGCCGCATTAAAAGTATATTCGATTTGATGACCAAGTACCAAAATTACCAATAATAATTAGACCAATAGTTAGAAATATTTTCGATATTGTTTGTTGAAATATTGTTGATGTCGCTGAGGTTCGGTCCAACTCCAACTGAAACTTTGTTGTTTTTCTAGATGTTTTAAGTCTCATTATTAGTTTTCGCTGTAATTCAACTTTAAGAAAGAATAAGTTTATGCTTCATGTCAACATGGTTCAACTATAATCAACACACATTGTAAAGTTACCGTCAAAATTACCAATAATGACTTATTTTACAAAACCGTCTGCTATAATACCAATAAGCATAAAACCGGGTTTTGTGATGTCGCCAGACCGTCTCCCTACGGATCCTTATTTCTCTCCCCTATCAATTAGCGCGCCCTATATATGTTATTAGTCACGTGTGGGCGATGCCCACTCTTTAACTTTATTAAAACCATGGGCGTAGGGCGTAAATCTCAAAATATTTTATGGAAAATGGCATGGATTGTGGTCGAAGAAGAAAGTAACCTAATGGTTTGACGCCTATAGAGCAACTATCTTCTGACCAACAACGAGCCAATGTGTCTATTAAGCAAACGCATTTCTTTATATGCAAATTGACAAACTAGTCTCAAATTTCATGGAAAGGCTTTATAGGCCCATTTTTAGGCAATGAACTGGCGAAGCATTTATTAGCTGCAAGACGACTTATTTAAAATCCCTTAAACATTGGTTTAGTTCAGGTTAGGTCAGTTACTGTTCCGTCGTTTAGTAATCGCCTATTCGCATTTTTCCGCATTTTGTGTATAACGCATTGAATTTAGCAAATATGTCGTCGCGTGTGGTGTGAATAAAACACATTTCTTTTGAAATATTTGTGGTGGACTTACTGCCAAACCGTATTAAAACCTCTATTTTCGCTTGTCAAGAGGCTTATGAACTATCCTTTAAGTGTAGAGTTGATGATCAAGATAAATCATGACTTCAAGAATGTATTTGAGAACATTGACAGGTAGTCCAATAAACGGAACGCTTAAAAAGGAATTTTGGTTAGAAAGCTGCTTTTTTGGTAGAAGGTACACTTTAATGTTTGAAAAGACACTTCGGTATTATTTTGTATTCAACCCTTGCATAAGGGATGGAAAATTACTTTAAAATGTTTTTTGACCCGTGGCTTTAAAACAAAAAACACTAGAGAAAAAGGTTTTAGACAAAAGTTGTAGAGCATTTAAATCTGAATAAAAACGTTTATGATCATTTTTACGATATCTCTAATAGTTGTGGCCTTAGAATCATGTGAACTTTGAGGGTTGGTCGGCGTCTTCGAAATTTCACTAACGCATTAAATTTCAACTTGGCAACACTGCCCATCGTCTGGCTGAGACTCTATACGGGTGTCTGAAAAAAAGTTTTTTGGTAGGTACGGTAATTTATTAGAGTATATTATTTTTGTACTGTTTTGGTTTTTATGAGTGAAACATTTTTGTGAAATATTGTTTGAATAACCCTGTGAAAGGTATGTATGAAACTAAGCCAAAAATTTTGAAAGGTTTATACCTAATTATTTTATATACCTAATATGAAATTTTTATTGAGGGTGTATCTTGAATAATAATATATTGCCCATTGCCAGTCAACTGTCAAGATATTAAGGTTAAACGATTTTTGTAGGTTAAAAGAGTAAATCAAAAAATCAGTTTTAGACAGTTTTTTTAGAGCAACTTTTTGGGTGCCAATAAATGGTGTGTCAATTTAATATACACTCCTATAATAGGTATCACCTATATGAAAAATAGTATGAAGTACTTAATAACTGTGCAGTGAAATGTATCACTTACTCAGATTTTGATCTCTTCTCTTCTACATTGTCTTTCTAAAGTAAAGTAATATTTTTTGTTTTTAAAATTTTCGAAATGAAAACTACCCTATGTGCTGTTCCGAGGTATTGGTTATCTACTAACCAAATTTCACATACACCTAAAATATAGATATAAATGTTATTTGCGCACCCTGTTTTCGCAAAAAATCATTCGGCATCTAAAAACCCGATAAATACTGCACTAGACCAACGAACATTAACAAGACAAGAAGGGTCACACTCTGTCGGAACCTTGATGTCCTGCTTACACAAGCGCGCCGACGATTTCGATAAATTCCTGAGGCAGTGTCCCTGTTCTTGCTTATACGAGGTTGATGCAAACGACTAGCGATTAAAACGAATAAACGAGGGTGACTTAAAAACATCTAGTAATAATTTTATTGTTATTGTGTCCTATTCTGCTTTGTGTGAATTAAAAGAAAAATGGGGAAATCGTCAGGTTATTTAATTGGTAGATCTTAACATAATTATAAAAAGTACTGGTAGTAAAAATTAAGGGAAAAAGGAAAGTTTCTTCCAAAAGTAACAATGTAGTAAGCTACAAACGAGATTAGTAGGTATAAAAATTAACAATCAAATATTTGCAAATGCTAACTGAAATAGGTACTTATTCTAATTACCTTATTATTACATAAAATATATACAGGTTGTTTCAAATTCGAGGCCATCAAAGAGTACCTACTTACTTAACAGTAAAATACGGGTAGGAGTAGTTATACTCTGGGAAAACAAATTATCGCGATTTGTATGGAAAATTGTGAAAATCGATAAACGAACCATTCTAAGCCAAAGGCGTTTAACCAAATGAGTTAAAACCTCTGAATTGCTGTTCGATGCCTTTTACAAATCTAGTAGCCCGTTAACAACTCAATTAAATAATGTATTTAAATGTTCTGAAATAAAATTTACCGGCCACTTTTTAAAGATGTTTTAAGATATTTAATTTTATGTTATATAGGTTTTATTGATTGTTTCAAAGAATATCTTTTTTTTTAAATCCCGGTTAGCAAATTTAATTGTAAAATAAATACGCACCCTAATATATAGGTTTAAAAAATATTTATGAGGAAACTCTTTACAAGGATGTGTAAATAGTACATTTTCATATAATATCCTAAGGGTTGCTCCAACGTTCTCGTGGTAACTAATTTTATTAAAATTTTCAACAAAAATTATTTCTAGCTGTTTGACATATTCTACAATATTACTAGGAGGTACATTTAGACCTCCATAGTTTTTAGAAGTCGAATATGCTTTATGCTCTAGAAATACAGCAGCTTCTTTTGGTAATGTCTTTTCATCATTATACTTTGTGCAAGCACTACAAGAGTGTTGCAGCAAGCATTTCCTTAATAGATACCCTGTAATGTAAACTATAGCATTTCCGTCCGTACTAGAAAGATTTCTATAGTCGCATGTAAAAACTTTTAAAGAACTATTATTTGTCAATATAGGTACATCGATATTTTTATATTCTTCTATTCTAGAATATCAGGAGTTACATTAAGCAAAACTGTATTAATATCTTTGATACAATTGGAACCTTCAACCTCATTAAAATATTTTAGAGAAAATAATTTCTTGAATGCCCTACAAAATTGAATTGGGGTTGGATTTCTCGAGTTTCCGCAACAATTTCTTACCAGACCAAAAAAATTTTCGATACAATCCTGATTAAGGTTCCTTGTTAAAAGAAATGAATAGTTCTTGCATTTTAAGGTTTCCCATAAAGACAGACTAGAGGTAATAGTAATTTTCCAGCCATTTATAAAATGCATAGTATGTTACCTTTCCATCGTTCTGTTTTACCTGTACTAATTTAATTACCTGTAAGTCATCCAACAAACATTTTATTTTTCTAAAAAGTGCAATTGTTTTTCTGTGCCCATAAATGCGTTAAAGTTGTTAAGATGGGACGAGTTTAACAAATCAAATAAATCATTTTTGTTGTTTGTAGGAATTTTGCAGTAAGCGTTGCTTCTAAAGGCAAAACCTTAAAATGTATGTAGGTATATACTGCCGCCCTAAGGAAGAAGGTCCTATCTGCCAAATATTGGTTTTGAGATAATTCGGCTTTCACCTATTTTTGAAAGCCTTTCCCTGTATTTACTTGTAAAGGTTTAAATTTGCCATACATAATTAAAATGTGTGTTTAAATCATACGGCTATAAGAAAATTAAAACTAGTAAACGAACTTTGAATTTACAGCAGATAGGACAATAATTATCCTTAGTAAAGTTACAGCAGATAGGACCTTCTTCCTTAGGACGGCAGTATAGGGCAGCTGAAAGAGAGTGACTAAAGACTTGCGAAGCATATTTTACCTTCATTTTTTGAAAGCTATTAGGAAACATATGCTCGTCAGTAAGTTTAGGACAAAGTCGACACATTTTTTTTTTGTCGTGATCATAAAAAATGTCTAAGTAACTTTCGTTCGTTCGTGGCATTTTATTGCAGAACCAAACACAAAACACTACGTAAATGTTTATTTTATTTTTAATGGAATTCACTCACGCCGACACATAAAGACAACTGGTATATATCTCTACGACGGACAACCTGTTTATGCATATCGCGCGTCGGGGGCTTACGGTGCTCTAGATACGGTAGCATCCGATATTCGAGCGAGATAGGCATAACGAGGGGAGGAGCTTGGAGTGATCCTTCTTGTCTCTTGTTAATGTTCGTTGACTAGACGCTGCAACTCTTTTCCAAAGACGACAGTGATGACATATCAATATTTAAGTCCCATTTATTAAAGACCTGACCAAAAATTGTTTTTGAAATTTGCGAACCTCTTATGGCTTTTAGATTTATAGATTAGAAAAAAGTAGTAATAACCTTTTTTGTGTAAATTTTAATGCTCTACAACATTTGGGAAAAACTTTTTTTCATATTATTTTTCATTTAAAAGTTATAACCCAAAAATATATTTTCAACCCCAATTGAAGGATTTTTTAGCTCTCGTGCAAGGACTGGACACAAAATAACACTGAAGTGCCTTTTCAAACATTAAAATGTACCCTCAATGGAAAAAGAAGCTTTCGAACTAAAATTCCTTTTTAAGCGTTCCGTTTATTGGACTAAGGGTGGTTAAAAGATACTAATAAATCTATGACATTCGCAGTTCCAATGGTTTGCAGCGAACCTCAGGACCACGTGGATGACTGTTGCCTTTGCCTGACCTAGGTCAGTATTCATTTTACCTCTATATTCCCTCTGCAATCAGACCAGTACCCCATGACGTCTTATGACCTATTCCCAGCGTCCATAAAGCTCACTCTTGATTCGGAATCGGAATCTGAGGAATCTTTACCAAAAGCTGAACCAAGCTACATCCCTAGTTCTAACGATTTTTCTTCTAAACCTGACCTAATCACTCAAGCTGAATTAAGTGATCTTGTTCACGCCTTGGATCTTCCAAAGACAAAAGCAGAACTTCCCGTCTGCAGCAATAGAACCTTTTAAAAAAATAAATTAAGGTATATATGCAGGAAAAGACAACCCGCTTTAATGATACTTAGCTTGCCATATACACCAGATTAATGGCGGATGCTTATAGATTCGTCTAAATAAGTTTAAAAGCTGGTATACTTTGGAATAGAAACGATATCATCAGTTCCTTTTGGTCACTCAACAAATATGAAATTATGAATTAAAAACTGGCCGCTGCGCAAAGCAACTGAACTTGGTGTTAAAAATGTGGGACGAGAAGCATAAATTTAGAACGAAAAGATATATTCATCTCCTCACCACATCAAAAATTTTGTTAAGGCACTGATTAAAGAAGGAGCTGCTTTCTTATATCCAAAAGAAAAATATTCATGTATTAGGACAACTTTAAATGACACTAAAAGACAAGCATGGGATGCGTTTCAAAATGTGTACAGCAATTTTCTTGAGAAAAATAATTCGGAGAACAATCACGAATACTCAGACAATACAACCAAGACATCAACTATAAAACGATATATTGGGAAATGGAGTCATGTTGGCCAACTATTGTTGGATTTTAATACAGGCTCAATAAAAGAAAGACACAAGGAAGTAAATATTTGGAAAACTAATTTATAATTAATATATTAGCCTTAAACTTCCTTATAAAGTATTATTAGCCCTATGATCAAATACACAAGTTAACTTTTAACGTACCGTTTCCATGACAACAACCGAAAAAACCTACTTGTTAATTATTCACTATGGTTGAAAAATAGCTAGTTAGCGTCTAGAAATATCTTGTGTGTTTGACTATAGGGCTGATTATACGTTTGTAGTTGTTTAAAGCCAATCAATTGAATATAAATGGCGGTTTTAATGAATGCCACTAAAAGATCTCCGCCTCCCTTGTCATTGGAGGATGATATCAAAATTTTGAGGTCACAGCTATATTCAATAAACCATAGTACATAAACATCGGCCAAAATATTCCTGTGAGGAAAGAAATGTTCGAAGAGTTGGACATTGAGTGACTTACTTTTTTCTCCCTGTTTTGGTAGGTTCCCATGTGAAATTAAGGCAAGAGACTTATTATATCAATGAAACACAACTTTAGAACACAAATTCTTTCTCGCAATATTTTTTTTTTGCAGACTGGGTTACATGTCTCGTCCGTTAAAGCATCATCAGAGCTAAAGTTATATACGAGAACAGTATATAAAATTCCCCTAGACGGGCAAATATATAAACACAAACCTCATTAAATTGTTAACTAAACCACACAAGAAGCATTAAAATACAGGATGTTTCTTAATAACATGCTAATATTTAAGAAGGTTATTCTTGGGTCCACTTTAAGAAAAAAACGTCATATGAACATATGTCCTAAAAGTTTTAACTGTTGAACTACAGGGTGCTAAAGTTTTTTTATAATAACTTTGGTATGACCCTATATATTTTGTGAAACGTGGCACGCGTCTTCTATGCATCAAAAGGCATTTTCTGTTGTACAGCATAGAGGCCTGCACGGGCCGAAATTTCACGGCCCGACCCGGCCCGGCCCGTCAACTAAGACGTTGACGCGGCCCGAAAAAAGCCCGCTCGGCCCGTAAAGCCCGCCCTTCCCGAAAAGCCCGCCCTGCCCGAAGAGCCCGCCCGACCCGAAGAGCCCGCCGGACCCGAGAAGTCCACCATTTTTAGGACATGCATTTAAAAGTTGAGACGAAGAATAAATGAGTGTCTTAAAAATACTTTTTAACATAACTATTTTTTATTTATCATATCGGTCGGCCCGAAAAGCCCGGTCGGCCCGAAGAGCCCGGTCGGCCCGACAAGCCCGGTCGCCCCGAGAAGCCCGGTCGGCCCGAGAAGCCCGGTCGGCCCGAAAAGCCCGGGGAAATTTACTGCGGCCCGAAAACCCGAACCTTTGTTGTTTAAGTGGCCCGACCCGACCCGAACCCAAGAGTCGTACCGGGCCGCGTAGCAGCCCGAGATGAAAACCCGGCCCGTGCAGGGCTCTAAGTACAGCATGATTTTTTATTCTTGCCAGTGGCGTTCGTGTGGGATTTTCACCGAACCATTTTAAAGAGAAAAAGGACACGCCACTGCTTTTTCTAAAAGTAAAAATTATTTCTGAAATCCTCATTCTTTCTTGAGCAAATCTTGTCTCTTCATTTTGTTTCGTTTGACGAATGGTTTTCGCATAAAAAAATAAAACTCATTCATTTGTACGTTGGGTATTATCAAGGATTAAAAACGTATCTAGTAGGTAAAAATCAGATTTTGTATTGTAAACATAAACAGTTTTGACAGTAGTATACCTAGTCTAAATGTTACGTATTTAAGTCATTAAAATTAATAATATAAAAAAAAACATGGTCCATTTCACGAATTCTGAGTTTGCAGATAATCATTACATGTACGGGCTTGCTGATTGATGGTAACCCCCTTGAAGGTAGGTGGTTATACGAAAACCTCTTTCCAAATAGAAATATTCCGGATTCACGAACACTTTCAAACATTCATAAAAGGTTGTGCGCAAAGGGAATTTTTGAAACAGACAATCATCTAAACGGAGTACAATGTACTGTAAGA
The DNA here is from genome assembly GCA_963920685.1 of Polydrusus tereticollis. NCBI lineage: Eukaryota > Metazoa > Arthropoda > Insecta > Coleoptera > Curculionidae > Polydrusus > Polydrusus tereticollis. The sequence goes on from OY987331.1 coordinate 36,823,517, forward strand.
ACACCAGAAATTGAGGTAGCGGTTTTGAATTCAGTCGAGGAGGATCCCAAATTAAGTACACGAAGAATTGGATACAATTTGAATATCTCACATATCGTTGTTTGGAAAACTCTCAATAACTAATTATTATTTCCCTACCATATTCAACGTGTTCAGGCTCTACTCGCATGCGAGTTTCCATTACGGATGAACTATTGCCAATGGTTTCTTTAAAAAATAATTGAAAGTCAATAATTTGACACTGAAATTATCTTCACCGAAGAAGCCAATTATTCTAGATACGCCATCCAAAACTTTAACAATTATCATTTTTGGACTGAAGAATACCTACATGCAATCTTGGAATCCCATTACCAGGAGTAGTTTTCCGTTAACGTGTGGGCTAGAATATGCGGTGATTATTTAATTGGACCCTATTTCCTTCGTTAGAGGTTGAATGGGCATAATTGCCGGCAATTTCTCGAAGAAGAATTACCAGCTTTGATTAAAGATGTTCCCGTTTTAATACGAAATCGACTGTGGTTTATGCACAACGGGGCGCCACCGCACTAGTGCTATGGTGCGCGAACATTTAAACCAAAATTACAATAATCGCTGGATAGGTCGCAGAGGATCACAGGCATGACCACCTTGGTCCGCGGACCTCAATAGTTTAGATTATTTCCTGTGGGGTCATCTTAAAACATTGGTTTACAGCACACCAATTTATACTGAACAGTAGTTAAGAAATCGAATCACAGTTTCTTGCGAAACTATTAGAAACAGTACCGGCATTTTCCAAAGAGTACGTGAGTCCATGAGAAAATTAGCAGAGGCATGCATATTTGCAGAAGGTGGACATTTTCAACATCTGATTTTATTTATTTCTTTGTGCGTTCAGGGTTATTTTGTGTTAGCATTCCAAAATATATTTAGGATACTATAATTTCATAATTTTACCGTTAACAAATGATTCTCTTAAATAAATAATTATTTATAGTTACATTAATTGTTTTTTCTCGTAAGTGGTCTAGCGAGATGCAAATAAATGAATTTTAATTTTTTATGCGAAAACCATACGTCAAACGAAACAAATTGAAGAGACCAGATTTGCTCAAAGAACAATAAAGATTTTAAAAATAATTTTGACTTTAAGAAAAAGCAGTGGCGTATCACCTTTCACTTTAAAACTATTTAGTGCAAATCACGCACGAACGTCACTGGCAAGAATTAAAAATCTTGGTGTACAGCAGAAAATGCATTTTGATGCATAGAAGATGCGTACCAGCTTTTACGAAAATGTATAGGGCCATATCAAAATTATCATAAAAAAAAGATTTTTTTCTTAAAACTTTAGCACCCTGTAGTCAAGGCCGACGAGAGGGGGGGGGGGGCAGACGGGACAAATTCCGGGGGCCCGGGCGTGAATCGCGAATTAATCCGCATTAGAAATATACCTACTACAAGCACGGTAAAAAATATATTTAAATATATATTTTAAATTTAAATGAAAGGCAAAAAAAGTGCCATGCGGCACTATCTACTTGAAAAGCAAGCACTATCATCAAAATAGGGCGTGGCACCTAAAAATTTTTCGCCTGCGGCGCTATTTTTTTACCGTACAGCGCATACCTACCAACACTGGAGGCTGTCCAGTCCCAGGGCCCGTGTCGGCTCTCGACGGCCCTGCCTGTAGTTCAACAGTTGAAACTTTTAGGACATATGTTCATATGAAGTTTTTTTTTCAACATGGGCTCAAGGATAACCTCGTTAAATATTGGCATGTTATTAAGACACATCCTGTATAGTGAGGAAGTAATATTTTAGGCGGAATTAAACATTACAACTTTAAACTAAAAATAAGAACCTAAACGTGTAAAGGTAGAACTATTCGGGTCTAAGCAAATGAAAAGAAGAGGAAAAGAAAAAGACGGGGTTTAATGTTATTAAAGAAATGGGCATGCGGCATACATAAAAAAAAATAAAGTAAAGTGATTAAACGCTAAAACTAAGAATTTGTATTTTGGTGTTTTCGCTTAACCTAAACCATTACTTCACATTAAAAAGTTGGCGATGCCTGAACAAACTTTAACCTTACAGGCCATTTATATTTCTATTTTAATTTGTTTATGTATAACACTGTATATCTGTATGCTTTTTGTAGGCAGGATTACTTTTATCACGCCCAAACTTTCATTAAAAAATAAAACTAACCAAATCGTCACAGGGACGTTGTAAGCCAGAGTTAAAAAAAAATCAACGACTCGAAACGTGGCTCCGGACTCTTTACGCCAATAAAAATAAACCAACAGGATTTTACAACGTTGCCAATGCTTTGGCCCATTTAATAACTGTAGGCCTTAAAATTTAAATTTAAATACAATTCTAATACCTCGCAATAATTGGTTAAGAAATCTTGACTCGATTTAAAGCTGATGCGTTTATTCCTGACATCAGATCTTTACACAAGATCGTATTCTTGGTCTTTCATTATCATTACTTATTTCTCCCACAAAGTTTCAACTGGTAAACATCTCCAGTCATCTTCAGGTGAATATTAAACAAGCTACGAAGCTTCAAGAGTATTTATACTAGGGGGTAGCAGAGCATGGCCGAGATGGGTTCAGTCATGTCTTATTATATTACATATCTTATATATACAAAGGTTTCTAAATATTCCTTATGTCTAAAGATGGTTGGTTGAAGCAGTCAGGTGTCTGGGATATGACAGCCGATTCTTTGGATTTCCTCCTTCGCCAATGTTCTTCATTGAGTATAATTTTGGCTTCTGACAATTGCAAGTGGTGGCCAAGCATAATCTGCTGCACCGAATCTGTTTGTTTTTTCCTTTATCAAGAACATCAAAACCGCGCACTGAAGGGAGAAACAAACAGATCCGGCGCAGCAGTTCACGCTTGGACCCATGGTCACCACAACCGTACTTTACATCTGAAGCCGCCGACTATCTTTTCACCGATATACGACGTAATTAACCGTATTTTGATGGCCGCCATACTGTCACGAGGGGTACCGGGGACTTGATTAAATGATGGTCATCATAATTATTGCAGCTTTTATTTACCTTGAAATCAATTAAAAATAAATAAATTATTAGGCTCACCCAGTCCTACATTGTACTCAGTTTTCTTGACGTCGCGGTGGGAGCGTCTCGAGGCGTCGGTCTAAATTTGGGGCGCTACTCGTAGGTCTCTGCCTTGCCGTCGTTCATATCTAAGTCGTTCCCGCGGCGCCGAATTCGGCAGGCCGGTTAACACGCACGACCGCTGCACCCCACTTCCCCCCTGCCATGAGCGCTTTCTGAACGTGCATATGCAGTGTCGTGCGCGTGGGAATGAAAAAAGTAAGTAAGTAAGTAAAGGGTGTTTAAAATAAAATGAAATTATTAAGCCATTAAGGGGTTTTATTGCAGTCGTGAAACCAAACGATATACCTTGGTACCTACTTTACCTCGTGACACTACGAATGTGCCGCTATCCCGCAACTATTAAATTATAACTAAACCGACGAAATATCTAGTTTATTCCACATAGATTCGGGAGTTTTATCGTGATTTTTTGGTTTAGGTAACACTGCTGATTATTGTTTTTGCGTCAGTGAACTTTTTGAGAGTTTGTTTACTTTTGTACCTTGTTTTTGAGTTTTCTTTATTACTTTGTGATGGAATGGACCAGCAAAATGCTTTGGCCCATTGGTTTCGGAAAACGGACCACTTACTTTTTAATTGGGTAAATTTCGTTTGTTCTGTGTACCAGATATTGCAAAAAGGATTTTTAGTGCTAACCTTTGAAGAAAAAAGGATAATTATTTGCACAGATAGGCCTACAACAGACATTAATTAAGAAAGAAGTAAATCCGGCTTGTACCTATTAGTTTCTATTATCAAATTTTATTTTTAACGACTCTTAAGCAGGGATCGGTCAGTAGGAAACTTTAGGTAATCTACCTAGGTAGAAAATAGTAGAATACTATAACTAAAAACCATAGTCTTATTAAGAACAAGAAAAAAGATAGAAAAATCATAGGTAGAAAACCTTAAATTTTTTTATAGTACCTATATGACAGTGTTCTTTTTTGGAGATTTAATTAAAACTTAATTATAGACCATATAATGAGTTACTTCAGGTTAGATTTTTTAGAGTAAAGAGTTGATAGTCCGGAAGAATATACGTTACGAAGTATCTAATGCAGCCAGAGGATTTCCTTGTCCAATTGAGAAAAGTGTATGAAATGCTTAAAATTTAATTTGAGCGGGCTGCCAATGAACCAAAACAGAAACTAGCTTCTCATACCATCTTTTCTAGCCCAACAACTTAAAGGTTTGTTCAGTATATATCATATTATCCATATGCCATGATGTACATTTTTACAAAAATTATAAGATCTTTTAGGTGAAGTTCACATATACAAATGCAAATACAAGAAAACAAATACCGAGCTGTCCAAGCTTACAAAAGAAGTAGAGGAACTTCGAAATAAGAAGGGACACCCCAATAGGATTCTAAGAAGTGAATAAAAAAGAAAGATATATTAAAGAGGAAAGCGACATCAAGGAAGTGGGTACGTAAAAATACTTATTGAAATGAGATGACTACAATTACCAAAAATAAAACAGAACATGAAACAAGAAATACAGGAGAAACTCGACGGAATGATCAAGGACAACAGCGATATACATAAATAATTGGAATCACTACTATACGGTTTACTTGCGCCATGCAGAGAAATACTGACGGGACATGAAGAAAAAGGGAAAGGTTGGATGACTGACGAGATTATAAATATGAAGGAACAATGGAGATAATACAAAAATCGAAACACAAAGAAATATACAACAATCAGAGAAGGTGAAATCAGAAGGAAGATCAGAGAGGCTACGAAAAAGTACTTTGAAGAGAAATTTAAGGGTATTGAAGAACTTCAGAACAAATATAACATATTCAACTTACATAAAAAAATTAAGGAAGGTCTGCGAAGGAAGATCCAAACCACTGCGGCTTAAACAATAATGGAAATATCCTACTCAACACAGATCAAAAACTACAACGTCGGAAGAAATACATCGAGGATCTGTTTGAAGATGAGCGAACGAGTCCAGGAGGAATATTTACAATACAATATGAACCAGGCCCGGATATTATCAAAGAAGAAAACTGAATGCATTAAAAAACTCAAATAACGCAAAAAGTCCTGGAACTGCTGAACTCTTCAGCGACATCCTTAAAATTATAGATGAAGATCACAAGTGCATCTTGGAATAACTATTGAATCAAAATTATCGACCAGGATACATGCCTGGGAAATGATTGCTGTTGGTGTTTGTTTGCTTACCCAAAAAGGATAGGGTCACAGACTGTGTACAGACCATCGCAGCATCAGCCTGATGTCTCACCAACTAAAATTGTTCCTAAAAGTAATTCATTACCGAATATATCAAAGAGTTGACATTGACGTCAGTGAAACAAAATCTGGGTGTTGCAAAGGCTTAGGATTTGGTGAGGTCCTATTCGTACTCGGCGTATTGGTTTAGCGATATTTGAACGTTAATCAGTACGTGTACGTGTGCTTCACTGATTATAGCAAAGCAGTCGATAAGGTATGCCACGACCAGCTAATGTCTTTAAAACGAAAATATAGATGATAACGACCTTAGAATTACTACAAATGTGTCCTTTCATCAATACTTTTTAATGCATACTCTGGGGAAATAATCCAGAAAGGAGTAGAGCGGGAAACATCCGGATTAAAAGTCAACGGAACATAAATCAATAATATAAGGTATGCAGACTAAACCGTGGTCTTGGCGAAGAATATCGAAGACCTGCAGACACTGATGAGCATATTGGTAAAATGCAGCGAGGAATATGGGCTGACGCTGAACATTAAGAAAACTAAATATATGAGAATCCGAAAGCCGGACGAAGAAAATCTGATAGTGAACGACAAGAATATAGTGCAGGTTGAGAACTACACATACCTCGGAACATTGATAAACTTAGCAAATGACTACATCAAAGCGATTTAGAGACTCACAGAAACAGCCCGATCAAATTTCATCAGGATGAGAAAAGAGCACCTTTCTCATCCTGAGCGCCAGAGACCCACCATTGGACTTGAGGGTCAGGTTGGTGAGATGTTACATCTTTCCTGAGCTTCTTTATGGCATAGAAGTATGGACGTTGAACCAAGGGATTACCAAGAAAACTGAACCATTCGAAATAAGGGTCTACCGAAGAATTTTGGACCTCGGACGTATCATACGAGGGAGGAAATATGGTATGCTGCAACTGATCGTGCAAAGAGAAACTTAGGAAGAAGAAGAAGAATATCCTGACTAAGAAGCTTGAGGGAGCGGTTTGGATGCACCTCGGGTGAACTCTTGAGCAGCCTCCAAAGTCTTGATAACCACGATGATTGTCAACCTCCCTTGTGGAGATAGCACTTGAAGAAAAAGAAGTAAGTACATACTAAAATCCATATTTATATCTATTTTTAATTCGGTAGTAACCCATTAAACTGGTACATATAGGCAACATTATTCAAAATACTAGTGACTTAATTAGGCAAATAAGTACATTAACATAAATTGTTTTGACATCATAGTTCCACTGATGAATACATTCTTCCTGTAGTTAGTTGAAGGAAACTTTGTTGCCCTGAGCCTTGGTTATGAATAGAGCCATGCAGAAGTTTATAAACTATCATCATTTCTATCCTCTTTCTTCTGATGTCGGATCAATACTTATATTTATTTTCCTGTCCCCATGCCAGTGTTTAAAGTTAGATCAAACCTTGTATACCTGTTATTATGATATAATGCTATTAATAAGTCTTGCAATAAATCACTGAATGTTTAATGTAAATTTCTATTTAATATATGAAAGGGTCTGTAGCGTATAGTAATAATTAAGCCATATGGCAGCCATTAAACTCCTGAATACCCAGTACGCATCTTCTTTATTATCTCTAAAATTCGGGATTGCTGTTTTATTGGAATATCAAAATCTCCTATCTTGTGGGTACTAAAATACTATGTTGCTTTCTCGCCACAGATAGTCCAGATAAAACTATAAAACAGCAAAATATTTATAAATATTTCATCTTTTACTTCACTACTAAAACATTTTAGGGTTTAAAATTGCATTCATAATTTGCAGTATCACTTATCTAAATCCAAACATCAAATAATATAACTGTGAATGTATTATGTTCTGGACCAAATCCTATAAGAAATCCCGTGAGCCGAAATTCTGCATTTTTAGTGCCATATTAGGGCGTGACAATTTTTGGCAGATAGACTGACTGATATTGTGTTGATGTTCAGATGCCGTTGTCTTTGTATGTCTGTTAAAAACCGACCTATTTAGAGCTGCCCTGTTTACAACGGGTCTGTTTTAAATAGACATAAAACCGCAACGGCATCAGGATATCAACACAACAATAGCAGTCCGTGTGTCTGGAAACAGTGCAGTGCCCCAAAAATAACACCTAAAATGCAGAATTTCGGCCCACGTTATTTCTTATGAGATTTTGGCAACATAGCCTTATCTACTTCTGGTGCTTCCTCTTCAAGAAGGTACTCTTAATTTATTTCGCTAAAGCTGTCGGTTCTCAAGATAAATCGGTTTCTATGCAAAACACTCATAAGTTACTAATCGTTGCCCTGAGAAGTCCATTATTGGTCAAAAAGTAGATAATGGTGCCATCTGGTGAAAGACGACAAAACACATAACATTAACATTAAAATCGATTATAGTGTAGGTAATTAATCCATTGAATTTTATAAAATGTCAAAATATCTATAGTTTGATCTGTTGCTTTTGATACAGTTTTTTAGCTCCCCTATAAAATTAATTATTTGGGACTTTGGCAATTTGCATCTTAGAGTGACGTAATGTTAAACACAAACAGGTAAAAATAAAATACGCAGGGTATGCTGATGTGCATTTAATTTTTGGGAAGCGCTTTCTAACTCATCGAAGGCAAGAAAACTTTATGCTGAAAGATTTTCAGCTCAGATATTGTCAAGGTCGAGAACCTTTCAATATAATAATATACAATGTTATTAAAATACAAAAATGGTCAAAACGTTTAAAAGTTGTTGGGTCAAATGTTGAATATTGGCTCCACGTTCTTCAATACATTTTCTTAGTCTTGGAATATTTTCCCAATGCATTGCAAACAATATTCCGGCATTATTACGGGCTTCGTTAGAATGCTGTATTATTTTCGTTAGAAGCTTTTCTCCAGTATTTACTGGTGTTGAATAAACTAGTTCTTTTGGTTGTCCCTAGAAGTAAAAGTCTAAGGAATTTAGGTCTGGAGACTTTGGTGGCCATAAAACAGGTCCACCTCGACCTATCCATCGAGGGCCAGAAACGCTTGTTAAGGTGTTGACATACTATACGGTTATAACCAGGTAGAGCACCATCATATATATATGTTACGGGTATTGACGTTAATCCGGCCAATAACGTGAATGCCCATCCTTATTGGACATTCAGGTCAATGACCGGCCAATAACGTAAATGCCCAGGTAATTTGGACAATGTTGATTACTTATAATTCAAGCGCGCTGTTAACATCATTGTCCGGGCAATAACGTCATTGCCCACTACACAGCGGCCAACGATGTGAATATGTGAAAACATTAAAAGTAACATGCAACGTCGTAGAATTTGGAAAATCATTAATTATTACAATATATTTTTCAAAAGGAATTGGAAGATCTCCATATAAGGCAATGTTCGGATGTTCGGCTAGAGAAGGACTGACATTCCACAAGATGAAATTGCTCATTCAGCCACTGAAGAAGATTTTGAAAGCATTCTAAAACAAATGGAAGGGGAGTCTAAGGACAATGAGCATAGGGAAATAGAAAATAAAGAAGAAAATATAGTGTCAAAAAACGATGAATTAGAACTTGAAAGTATATCAGTAGATACTGAAAGATCAGCCTACGGTAAGTTCATCTAATATTTTTAATTTAGGATAGTAGTATGGCGGCTTTCTAGTTGTTTTTTTTTTCATAAAATCCTCTTGATCAGTTAGGGGCATCCAGCCAAACCTAATCCTTAGGCAGAAGTATTCATATATACCTGCCTACCAAATAAACATACATCTGTTGAATTTTTTTTGTATGGTACGAAGACAGAATTGTTTGCGACCAGTGTTTCATAGTATTACCACTTGGAGAAAAAGTTAATAATGATGGAAAATGCATCAATTGCGAGTGACAGGATAACATTGTCAATGAGCGTAAAAGATCCAGAGAATCTTTGGGGAAACAAGCCACCAAAATGCTGAAAATATCTGACCAAAAATTCTCTGAGGTTCATGTTGGAACTACGGTTCGTGTACCCATACCGGACGTAGACAGAGCTCGTAGTTCTCCCCGCAATGTTCTAGCTGTTGTTAGGAGTATGGAAGATGGTCTTTATAAGCTTGGTAAGAATGCGGTTAAAAACTTAAACTAGAAAATAATGTTGAGATTTTAGGTACAACTCATGGTGTTTGAAAGCATAAGTTCATCAGATCCGAGTTTAATCCCTGCGTTGAAAAGCTTTGTTTATTCAAGAACCTCAGCGATTTCGCAAAAAATAAGGAAATAACCCTTAGAGAAGTTGCAGCTGCAAATAGTATTTTAGGGGGCCAGGGTAACAAGCGTTGTCACTGCAAGGGCGGATGCAAAAATAATAAACGCGCATGTCGCACAAACAAGAAAATTTGTAATTCAAAGTGCCATGGGTCATTTACTTGCCAAAACAAAAATGATGATTGATAAGTTGTGTTCCTATTGTTTGTTCCTTTTTTTTTCGAATAAAAGAATCAAAGATTTTATATTGCCTGGTTTCAATTAATCATCACGATATTTATATAATCAACGACGTTGTCCGGCAGTTTTTGGTCATTCACGTTAATGACTGGCCAAAGTTGTTGATATGAAAAATATTAACAACATCGGCCGCTCACAACGGGTCATAACGTGAATGCCCGGTCTATAACGTTATTGGCCTGGAAAAATGGACATTAACGTCAATGGCTGGCCATTAACGTGAATGCCCATATATCGTCATTGACCGTAACAACATTTGCATTCTTCCATCGAGAGGCACGTCTTCCAATAAAGTATTCAAATTTTGCTGCAAAAGTTGCAAAAAACACACGAACCTATAAGGTTATTTCCGGTAATGCCAGCCCACACATTTACCATAAACCTTTGTTGATGTTTGTTTTAAATCATAGCGTGCGGATTCTCATCATTCCAGAAATGTAAATGGTGTGAGTATATTATGCCATCTTCTATAAAACCGGCTTCATCTGTAAATGAAATGAGGTTAGAACAATTTAGATTTACGTTTTGTTCCTGTGTAAATCAGTTTGAGTATTGAAGTCTTGCTGGATAATCGTCCAGAGACATAGCTTGTACTTTTTGAACATAGTACGGGGTAAGTAACTGTTGTTTTAGAGTTTCATGTATAAACCATTTTGTAACATTGTTACTGGGGTTCGAGCTCTCCTAGGAGGTCCCTCGCCACCACGTCTTGGCAAGAATGACCCTGAATAAAAAATTTCAAAAATTAATTCGTTAGCTATTATAATTACTTTCTAATCATTTTACTTGTTTCCTTTAGACTCCAATCAAGACTTTAAAAGATTTCTTGACTTGGCAATGTTCGGGATGGAAATCTTTCAGAATAAAGTCTTCTTGCCTTCGAAGAGTTGGACAGCGCTTCACCATAAATTAAATGCATATAGCATATTCTGGGAGAGAATATTCTTCAATTTTTTTAAAATTATTTTTACTTGAAGGCGGTTTTATAAATTCCCTTGCTCTGCTTGAAAAGGAATATTTACAGAACCCAAAAAAAAAGAAATATATTTTAATTTTAATTAATTAATTAATGTAATAATAAACTGAATTGTGAAATTGCAGTGATACTCCTTTTCAACAGAACTAGGTTTAAATAAAATGATCAATAACTTGACAATGATAGTAATTTTATAAAATAGATAAAAGCTATAAGAGCATAAAATAAGGTAGTTTTCTGGTGTAAACTATTTCGACAGAACCAGGTTTAAATAAAAATAATTAATCGTAATTTTATAAAAACAGATAGTTGCTATACAATTTATAGAAACACAAAATGAAATTGTGCTCTAGGAGAAAGCCCTGCACAGAACCAGGTTTAGATAAAAATAATCAATAGTAATTTATAAAAAAAAATAACAGTTATGAGACCATAAAATTAAATGGTGCTCTAGGATAGACTTCTGCACAGGCAAGGCAGGTAATGTGTACTAAATTAGTAAGAGATAAATGAAAATTTAAAGAGATATGAGTGAGATTTCATCATAGAACCCCCGAGACAAATCTTCAGATATTAACACATCAAAAAAAAAAAGTTCCTAGTGATCAATCACCAAAGATAGCGTAATGTATAATGGCAACTTAAAACTTATGCTCGGTTCTCTAAATTAGAATTATTGGTCAGAAACTACATAAGGTGGCGTAAGCCGACTCTACATTAGAGCAATTAGTCTCTTTTCCAAAATCTATAAAAAGTAAAAACCAGGGCAGTGAAGTTTTTCTTTAAGTTGTCCAAAATATGAAAAGTAATGAACCTCTAGGATTCAAAACCTAAGATAGGGGTTACCATGTGCCTATGCACAAAAATGGCGACCAGGTAAATCTTTAAAGAGACATTTTATGCCCTTTAAGACAAGATAAGTAGATTAAATAATTAATCAATCTTTAGGGTAACATTAAAAGATAATTTTAAAGTAAAACTGAGCTCGGGGTTCTATGATGAAACTCAAAAAAAAATAAAAAAATTAAGAAAGAAGAATTTTAGTACTTGCCTGTGCAAAAGCTTATTAACTAGAGTCCGAGAAAAATTACCTTTCTGTCCTCCTGCTGAAGAAAAATCCCCTCTACATATCCCTGCGACCTCACGTGGACCAATTACAGATCACTTTATAGGTCACGTACTCATCACAAAAAAAGGTCTACACCTTGCTCGATTCGCTCGCGGGTAAAACATCCATTTTAATTTGAAATTTATTAAACAAAAGGAATGAAAATTCGATCTTCGCACATTAAATTTTAACAGGTTATGTAAATATAAACGTATCTATAAAATCCACTAAAGGCACGATAAACTATAAACTTCAACAGTGCGGAAGAAAGAGACGGAAAATGCTAAACATGAATACTTTTAATGTTAGAAAGAGACAGTCATGACCCGGACTAAAAATAAGATCACCCTGGTTGACCAGTGCCATCTTAATTAAAAATAAATAAAACCGGTACCGCCATATCTGCCGTGGCAAGGTTGCAGCAGATACCCTAATTGAAATTTAATCCTGTCTCAAGAGGTGGCGATAGTATTACTGAATTTTAGATTAATATTTCAATTTAAGGATGTTTCGGTAAATGTGAGATTTACCGTAACAAGTGAGAGCCAAAAAAGTAAATTGCTGGGTATCCTTTTAAGGCTCTGTACCTCCGTTAACGGTCACATGATAAATTAGGATTATTTTGACCTCTGTATGGTCCCGAAAAATTAAAAGGTACTTACAGGATACCCTGTATACAACTATCCACTTAGATTGCGTCACTAGACTAGCCATTGTTAGTCCTTGTATAGTAACGATGGTTGAACGATCTTAAGTTATGGTGAAATAATATACTTTTTTGTGTACACTAGAAGGAACTGGCAACTATGCTAACACTATCACATCAAAAATAGGGTAATTTAAAAAATCCAGAAATGTGTTGGCCAATCGTGAAAAAGCGACGAGTCGTCGTTACAGCGAGAAGTAAAACATGTCGCTTGGACCAGCAAATACGATAACCGGAAAACGGCTTTACACTGTTTTTCCATTTCCCGACTGTTGTTTCAGCAATAAAGACCTTTACCGCTTTTTTTACCTTGACCAGTTTAGCGTAAATTAAAAATATGCAAGACCGTGTGTTTATTTTGGGATTCGTGGGATGTTTTAAGTAATTATTAACTTAAGTATTAAATAAAAGTTAAAATGCTATATTCATAGAGTAGCATGGAGTCATACATCTCAGCTATTTGGGAAACACGTTTTTTAATAATCAAAGTAATAAACTAGTGTTTTATCCTGCAGTATTCTAATTATCGAAAACATCAAGTAAATATAAAAACGAGCTATATTCTAAACTAAATAATATTAAATTCACGTCTACGATAACCGTTAGTCAGTAGCTTTGCAATAGGTTTACGGCTTCGAGACTGTGTAAATAATGTCAATCAATAATACAACACATTGAGAAGGGTGAGCTTGCACTCGTGATGTTTCTTGATTTATTCAAGGCGTATGATTGTCTAGAGAGGAAGATAATTATAGATAAACTTGAAATGTATGGAATCCGGGGAAATGTGAAGAAATGATTCATATCATATATTTGCGATCGAAGACATATTGTAACAATTACAAAGGAGACAGAAGCTGCTAGATAACAGGTATTACGTAGTGAAGTTTGAATAGCACAGGGAAGCATCCTGGGCCCGCTTCTTTTTGTTATATTTGTCAATGACTTGGTTTCTGTAATGCTGAAGAGAGCCAGAATATTGTTAAATACGCAGACGATACTAATTTAATTATTGGTAGCTCAACCTCACATGACCTTTTATAATCTGACAAAAGAACTCGGTGTATTATGGAATCCGCGTTGTTGGGAGGTATATGAAGAAGGAAGCTGTAAGGATTATATATTTCGCTAACTATGAATCATTATTAAAGTATAAAATTATTTTTTGGGAAAAACACGGCTCAGTACATGTTATTTTTGTGGCTCAAAAGCGGGTCATACGAATTGTCAAAAAACTGGAATATAACAAAAAATGCACAACTGCTTTTAAAAGTATGAAAATAATGACAGTGTATGCTATTTATATTTTTAAATGTTTGATGTTTTCCTTCAAGCATAAAGCATTTGTTGATTTAAAAACAACTCATAATTATAGGACAAGAACAATGGACGTCAACTATCCAATACACCGGCTTACAGTCACGGAGAAAACGCCCCATTATATGTGTATAAAACTCTTTATTGCTTTGCCAAACAAAATTAAAAAAATAAATACAGAAAAACTGTTTAAAAACGATATTAAAAAAATGCTTATTGATTTGGAACCTTATTGCTTGAGTGACTTTTTTATGTAGGTATAGTATTAATATTTATGTATGTTACGTCATTTCTTTGGTGTTATGACGTCATTTCTTTTCGTGTTCATTTGTGGTTTCACAATTTGAAATAAAGAATATGAATATGTGAGAACTTCGTTCTCTGGTCACTTGCTGACTAGTGAATATTGGGGAGTGCAGCAAATGAAACATTCATTTGCTGCACTTTCCAATATTCACTAGTCTATACATATTTATGTCATATTATGATTACCACTTGCTAAGTCGTATTATTCTGCTTTTTATTGTGAAATAAAGAAGTTTATTATTATTATTAAATTAGATTCTGTGATGTTTAAGCCGACAAAGGGCAATATCATTTAATACTTCAACGGGTTCTTCAATTTTCTTACTGGCAGTAAACAAGTATGGCCGCTAACCTAGGCGGACGCGACTTCGTTTTTTGGTCAAGAGTGTCCACGTTACCACATGTTAGTGGTGGACCTCCCGGACTAGAACACTATAGTGCCATAAACAAACGAGTGTCCTGTTAGATGTCAATGTAAGCAGATGCTCCACGTGGCAAACACAATAATAGCTCGTATTTTGATCTGACATGTATGTCAGGCAAAGCGATTTTCTGTTTTTAAAGTAAGTGGTATTTTAGGGACCCGTGCCCAGTAACAGAGGTTGCTATTCTTTTCAACGCACACAAAAGGTACCGTGAATTTCGCAGTTAAATAGACTACATTTTTTGTGTTTGGTTAAGACGTACACGAAGTTCCACTTGTTCGCGCAAATACATGAAATATTCCGTTCTATATAGAACATGTCTTTCAAATGATCCTCGTGATATTCAGACGGCAATGAGGCTGTAAATAGTTAAAGTTCTGATTCATTCCCTTCGGTATAAACCAATAAAATCCTAACGGTATCTCGGTGCAATGCTTTAGGGTTGTTATAATGTATTCGTGTTTAATAATGTAAATAGTGTAATATTGTAAAGGTGGTCAATAGTGGAAGGATAAAAAGACAGCAAAATAAGTTTTGTTTAATTGGTCTAGCAAAAATAAAACGAAGCAACCTTATTCTGTGACATCAGCAAAGATGTAGAAAACAAATTACCAGAGGTAGCTTTTGAAAAATATTTGTTTTACCGACGAATGAACTATCTCCTTTAAAAACGAAACTACTGTGCACTATTTTTGATAATAAAACCAATGAAATGAATTTAGGTTTATTAAAACAAAGCCGCAGTATCCCCAAAAAATCAACATCATATTATTGCTCAATTTTTTAAAATCACAATTTAACCGAATACTTTGTTGAACTACTTTAAAATGAAATTGCCCCTGCGCAGTCAGAGCTGGGCAAGCTACTGGAAAAAAGTAGCTAGCTACAAGCTACAAGCTACTTAAAATTTAATTAGTTAAGCTACCGTGTAATCAAGCTACTTTTAAATAAAATTAGCTTAGCTACCGGTAGCTTAACTATCGGTAGCTAATTTACAAGCTACTTCTATAAGTTACTCTGTTATTTTACTTTAGGTCAGTGAATGCAATTTTAAAAAACTGCGATCTTTGGCATTAAAAGAGTTTATTATTAATATAGTGATGAAAATAAAAATATAAAAGTTTTAATAATTAATTAGGTAATAGATATTTTTTTGATATATGACTGACATGATTGTCAAAGTTTTATACATTTTTTAGTTTTTAAATTTTAATCTAATGACGATGAACAAAGGCAAGGTGCTAAGTTTATAAATAAATATACAAAATACAATATCCTTTAATTTATTGTAATGTAACAGAATTACAGAATGGTAGTAAAACTAACTATAACATTAATTTAAACTATTTGCCGAAGGTGGAAATTATATTATTCCAAAAAAAAATTTCCGTTAAGTAGAACAAGCCTTTCAAATGGGCTGTCCCACAATCCATTTCGCCTCGGAGTATTAACATAGGTAGAAAACGAAAATAATTATAGTTTGCTTAATGATTGGATAATCTTCTAACATAGCGATGTGCTGCCTTTTGTCATCCAGAAACTTTAAAATTTTTAATTCGATTTTATTTTCTAAAGAAGTGTCTTCGGTTAACACCAGAATCAGTTGCAGCCGTTGCAGGTGCAATTATTGGCGTTAAGGGTGATTCGTTAGAGTCAAAGAAATCTGACATATTTTCCTTATGTTCAATCGTATCACTTCCTCTATCAATATGGATTTAAATTATTTTCGTAGCGATGTTAATAAGAGCTTTCTATACTATTTTGCCATCAACGTCTGGATTAGTTTCTCTAAAAACGGGTAACCAACGAAGTTTAATTGAGGGAATTGTTACAGCTGCAACAGCAGCTTATTCGGAATTTGATTTTAAAGAAAATTAACTTTCAAATCGTTTTGACAATGACTTACAATTTTTTTTTTAGTACACCAGCTAGCATATTTTGTTCTCTGCTTGCAATTTATAAAGCTTTACTTTAAGGGACATTATACTGGGCAACACATAACCAAAGTACGTACTATTATGTTGAACAATATTCTTCCAAATATTGAATATCTGTTTCTATAAAAGCATCATTCTTTAAATCTAATTTATCAAATAACTCCTACCGAAAGTAGCTTAAGCTATCGAGAGTAGCTTAAGCTACCGAAAGTAGCTTAAGTAGCTTTTTCGAATAACTAGCTACTTTTAAAAATAGCTTCATGAATACACTAAAAAATAATGTAAAAGCTACAGCTACAAGCTACTTGATTATTAAAGTAGCTCGAATAAAGCTATTAGCTACCAAGAAAGTAGCTAGCTAGTAGCTTAACTATTTAGTAGCTAGCTACTGCCCAGCTGTCCTGCGCTGCAATAAAATTAACAATTTAAAAGGATTAATTCATTACAACAAGACAGCTAGTAAGAGAAGATGGTATATTATATTAGATCTCTGTACTAACTGTATTTAAGTTTATTAATATTATTAATTATATATATTATTATTTAAGCAGCATCCTTACCAGATATAGCTTGTATAGGAGTTGGCAGAAGCTGATCCAGATAGTAGATTGCAGTTTTATGAGGGAATGATGGATTTAATTGACAGAAATGCCGTAAACTCAAAAAATATGCTATTTTCTAATGAAGCTACGTTTATATTAAATGGCCATGTTAATTTGCCATTATTTGGCAGATATGAATCCCCATTAGATGAGGGAAGTACAGTACAAGTATCCAGTGGCCCTCAAAAACTAATGTTAGGGCTGGAATTATTGGAAATAGCTGGATTGAGCTCACATTTTTTGACAATAACTTAACTGGAGTGCGATATTTGTCATTTCTACAGCAAGAACTTGTTCCAAATTTGGCAGTTTTGTTTTCCGATGCTTTGTATCCACAAGTGGTAAATGCGGATATCTAGCTTCAGCAGGATGGGGCGCCTACTCAATATGCAAGGCCCGCTTGTGGGGGGTCACTAAAAACGTAAAGTTGTTAAGACAAAACCAGAAAGTATTGAGATATTAAAAGAAAGAATAAGTTATACGGTTTTTTTTATGACAAGGCACAGCACCGCAGGATTAATTCTATATGGTGCTTTGTGAGTGGTGCGTATACACAGGAGACGACTCACGTTGGTCTTGAATCTTTGGAGATTATACTCGTTGGGAAACACGGCCTCAGAGAGATCATTCCACAGTGATGATATTCTCTAGATGAAAGAATTTTTAAACAGTGTCGTTCAAGGGAATTGATGAAGCCAAGGGAATCGCGTGTCCCGCCATGACTATATCCGGTTCTTCAGCATTAACTTATTTTGAGAAAAACTGCCGCCTGGGTCTTTTAGCGTTAAATTCTACTTGGTTACTGTCACCCCAAGACAGAATTTCTTCCAGGTTCTTGTTGAGATGTGAGACCTCTTGCTGCCTATAGAGATGTGCATTGGCAGCTGATGTCCGAGCATTCAAAGTAAAAGATGAAACAAGTAGTAAAAGATAAAACAAGTAAGTGTAGACTTATTGCACGAGAGGTTATCTAGAATGTGAGAAAAATATTTTATTTACGACTAAGTTGCAACCTGGAAGTAGATGGACGACATTTTCAACACCGTTTCAACTAAGTGTAATACCTTTTATTAAAGATGTTGTTGAATTCTAGCAAATCTTTTACTCGCTCTGGTGGAGGGGTTTTAACAAGCGCCATCAACTTTGCCACAGGAAAAGCTGAAAACCTCCTAGATGATCGTGGAGCTAACTCTGACCGAGTGACCTGACACCACGTAAACACAAAAGGTAAAATGAAAAACGCAAACCAAAAAGGGGGAGCTGTATAAATCAAAACACAGAATCTTAAAATATTGAGGCTTTATTGTAACTAAAGGTAGGGTACTTAAACCTAAACTTATCTGGTGATGACTTAAAGGTGTTTGAAGAGGAGACTGCTCTACAGGTGGCTCCAAAGAGACCTCAAAAACAATGAGGTTATTGGGGTGCTCCAACGTGTTTTGGCCCCTCTAGGTCTCGGTGACCGAATGACTTGACTAAAATAAAGCCCTAGAAGAACCAATTAAAGCCTGATATTTTATCAGTTGACACAAACAGAGTAATCTTTGAAGTTTACACCACACTTCTTGAAAGTGGTTTTTCAAAATTTGGTTCAGTGAAGGAAGCGGCAGCTTTGACACGCAGGCCAGTGGGCACAGTGTGGTTTGTTGTAAATAAACCAGTAGTGGAGAGAAGAAAGAGGAAATACTCTTTTACTATTAAGAAACTGGACGCGACGGATGCGACATAATTCGTAGAAAAATATATGCCATGTACAGGGAACAAATGATCCCCACTTTAAAAATCCTATTGCAAATATTAAAAAAAAGATGATACAGGAATAGAGTGTTGTCGTGAGACTCTAAGGAAATATATTTTAAGAGGCGGTTTTAAAATTAAAAAAATTAACAAACGACAAGTAATTTTGGAATCGGCTTGGTTAAAAAGATGGAGGATGGAATACCTAATTTCAATCCATGGATATAGACAGGATGGAAGGGATATTATTTATTTGGACGAGACGTGGTATGACACACACGAAGTTCCAGAAAAGGTTGGGTAGATTTATCGGGTCAATGCAGAACCGAATCTCCATCCAATAAAGGTAAGCGTATAACAATAATTCATGCTGGGACAAAAAACGGATATATATTATACCAAACGCTTTGGCCTTATCAGCCAAAAATATAAAGGACTCCCTTGTTGATTATCACGATGATACTACGGCAGAACTATTTGAAGACTGGTTTAAAAACAAATTATTACCAAATATAGCACCAAATAGTGTGATAGTGATGGATAATGCGAGCGACCACAGTCGTAGGTTAACTAAAGTTCCATGTTCCAATAACACAAAAGTTACCATACAGGACTATATGATGGAAAATAATCAGGCCCGGATTATCCATAAGGCACATTAGGCACTTGCCTAGGGCCTACGAAACGCGAAGGGCCTACGATCATGAAATATAATAAAAATAGACACAAAAAAAGGATCAATACTGTATTCTACAACTACAATAAGAAAAATAGTGCACAGACACAGAGGCAAACTACTATGTGATACAATTTCTTGGTAAAATTAGGACGTGGCACCCAAAAAATTTTTGCCTGCGCCCCATTTTTTTTCGCACCTGAGCCTCCCCGAATTAAAATCTAAAATTCACCACTGGTGCCTAGGGCCTACGAAATCTTTAATCCGGCGCTGAAAATAATATGTATTTTAAGGAAAATTGCACAATAAAAAAACAATTGTCCGAAATTTTAAAATCATTTTCAATAAGAAAGCGATATTATTGTGACGCTTTGGCGGCAGAAATGGGTCATAACGTGTTAAGACTTCCTCCTTATCATTGCATGTTCAACCCAATTGAACATATATTTTTGCCATCCTTAAATTCTTCTGTGACAGCTTTAGCACATTCAGAGATACAAAATATTCCAAACAACAGCTAGGAAAATTGTGTAGCGCTTGTTCAAAAAGTAGAAAAATCATACGTAAATATAGATCTGTTGCCCAGAGAAAGAATTATTGTGAACTAGGATGACGACAGTGACAGTGAAACTGACTTGGGTTAAAATGTAATAGTTATTTTTCTGACACGGTACTTTTTTGTAGGTATATGTATATTTTGTTTTAATTAATAACCGTCATATATGTTATAATTATAATTGTATTTTATCTTACATACTGTTATATTATTATTCTATTATTATTTCTTATTATTAAATTACGTTTAAAACATGTTTTTGGGTTTTCTTTCTAACATAAAAAATCCGTATGACACTCTTGTTGCATACAGGTAGATAAAAAAAATCTTTTCTTCCACGCTTTTATATATATTTTTATCTGAAAGCAGCGCAATATTTTATTCTGTCAGCAACGAGTGCGTCCCTGCTTTCATTCGATCACCCGCTGGGTCTTTTTGGCATTAGGGATAAGCATTTATAATGAGTTTGTAAGATAGATAGACAGACCATACCTGGCCAGCCAGCCATACGAAAAGTAAATGAAATTGAAAAGAAAACCCTGGATTCCATGTCCGAATGAAACATAATTAGCAAACATAACATAACCGCTGCTAAAGCATTAACAGTGTACAATGTATTTTGCAAATGACAAGTAATCCTACGTTATGCCTCGCGCATCTGCTTCAGCATGATAATAATTTTATTATGACAGATAATCAGCCGGCCTCGCGAAACAACAATGGCGGCCGTTGTTTGCTGACGGCTACTCCATTTCAATGGTCGATAAAACTTGTCCCTAACGGCCGCTGACACTGCTTGCTTGATTGTAATTTAGTGTCAGGATAACAATAGACTTACGCGTGCAATCTGAAGCGCGATGGTGTTTTGTTTTTAAGTAGGTACAGCTCGAAGGACCTCTTAATTACATTCAAATTAAACTGGAAGGACCTATACTGAGAACTTAGACCATTTTAAATCACTAATAATACAATAAAACCCCGTATATAAGCTACATTTAATGTAAAATATAATCTAATTTTCAAATGACGTCAAGCTGTTTCCTGTCTTGTGAATTTGCCTCGGACTAATATTGACTTGAATAGGACAGATCGTAAGGCAGGCTTCGTAAAATAACAATAACGTCCATTATTTGCTGACTGACGTTCGGTTTTCATGCATGACAAAACTCATTTCCAACTGTGGCGTTGGAGAAGACTACATTACTGTAATTATTAATAAGGACGGAGGAAACTTGAGCACTATCAAGCTCTTTCGGAATTTTTTTTATAAATGGACTCAATTTTATGAATATTATGCACTTTCAGGTTGCTGCTCGTGACAAGTTGTTTAAGAAAATTGTTTTAACTTTATTACAGATACCGCAGCTATTACTTTAATTTAAAGAGACTTGGCTAAAGCGAACTTTAAATACTTACTTTCGAGTTTCCCGGGAAATTGCATGTTGAAATCAACATAAAGTAATTTGATGTTCCTTTGAGGTAAGACCTGCTGCTATATGTTAAGTCTTCATGCTTATATATCTATTTTCAGATAATTATATTTTAATTGTACCTAGTTGTAATAAATCTTTTTATCTCCTTATGCAGGTAGTTTCGTAATATAAGGGTTAAATCTAAAACTTGTTGCCAAACTGTACAGAGTTTTCAGAAACACAAAACAAACTGGATTTAGAGAAACTGTTGAAAGTGGCCACCTTTTGCTAAAATACAAGCATCTAGCCGTCTTCTCATTGAATTTCAATGTTCAAAAATTCCTGGAATGTTTTAAATGTTTTTGCAAACCATTACTATCCAGTTTCTAAGATCTTCCTGGTTTTTAAACTGGAGTTTTGTAAACTAGAGATTTTAAATGGCACTAGAAATAAAAATCCAATATATTTAGTTCTGGGGACCTTTGACGACCACGGTCGATTAGGTAGTGCAACGTCTCTACCGATCCATCGATTTCCGTATACAGCATTTAGATACTCTTTGGCTGTAGCACTTAAACGGGCGGAAGCTGAGCTAATGGCAAGTCTTTCAATAATATTGGCAGCTCATTTTCTAGAAAATTGCGAGAGATTTGGCCATCTAGCTGCTGGGTAAGAATGAAAGGAGCTATTAGTCTGTTACCAACTATTCTTGCCCATACATTTAACGAAAATTGGTACTGAAAATGTCTTCCGCTAATAGCGTGTGGATTTTCTTAACTCCAGACGTAATTGTTATGAAATTTTTTTATGGCATTTTTAGAAAAATTAGCTTCATCGGTAAAAAAGAAATTATCTAAAAATTGTGGATTTTTGGTCAATCTTTCCAAAAACCATTGACAAAAACTAACGCGTTAAGCAAGCCACGTGGTAAAAGGGCCTGAACCCATTGTATGTGGTAAGGATACATTTAATAATCGTGAAAAATCTACAAGACGGGTTGCTGACTTGCGTTTACCTCATGAGCTATTTTTCGAGTACTGGTTTCTGGATCTTCCTCAATTCTATTTAATGCTGCTTTTTCTAATTGTGGTGTTTTTGCCGTCCTTGGCCTGCCGGGAATATCAGAAATGTATGCAAAACTTCCTGTTTTTGATAAACGGCGATGGAGACCTACAAAGGTCTGAGCACACGGTACTCCACGATTCGGATATCTTGCCTGGTAAATGCGTCTTGCTTCGTATGCATTTTAATCAGCAAGACCATAAACAAAATGCATATCTACCAAATGAGCACTGTTTTGTAAATCATCCATAACTTTAAAACTTTTGGATCGATAAACAATTCACAAAAACGACGCACTAAAGTTTTAAATGATTTTTCTGTCATTTAATTCTGTGACATTTCCACAATTATTTACACAATCTGTGTTACAAGCGTACTTTGAAAAAAAGTCGAATCAGCGATGTCTTTACCTATTTTTTTTTTTCAATTTTACAATTTTTTCTATTTTTCGTTAAAACTACTGTATTTTTCAACAACATAGTCGAGAAAACTTTGTATCAATAATTTATAAAAATGCATCAGAGTTAGAAAAGGATCAGCGGCGTATCAAATATTTTCACAAAAATATATCGATGTTATCTTTACGCACGCCACTGGAGGAAGTAAGCAAAACCTTTTTTTAACAAAAAAGTGCAGTTTAATACAAAATCAGTTGACACCAATTTTCAAGGACTTTCGAAATTTAAAAAAAAAACAATTATTTTTTTTTGAAATGATTTCAACACCCTAGTATCTTAGAGGGTAAGCGTTTTAGGGCATATTTCCATATGGACTTTTCGTCCTAAAATGATGTCAGGAATTGTATCCTAGATTGTCTTCATGTACTTAAAGATCACCCTGTATTATCAGAGCTGGCCCTAGGGCGGGGCGAGAGGGCAGTCGCCCTGAGCGCTGGATCCTTGACGGCGCCTCTTAGCCTCTTAGGACCTTGATTTTACTTCATTGATTATAGTCCAATAAACGGAACGCTTAAAAAGGAATTTTGGTTAGAAAGCTGCTTTTTTGGTGGAAGGTCCATTTTAATGTTTGAGAAGACACTTCGGTATTATTTTGTATTCAACCGTTGCACAAGGGATGGAAAATTACTTTAAAATGTTTTTTGACACGTAGCTGTAAAACAAAAAACACTAGAAAAAAAGGTTTCAGACGAAAGTTGTAGAAAATTTAAATCTGAATAAAAACGTTTATGATCATTTTTACGATATCTCTAATAGTTGTGGCCTTAGAATCATGTGAACTTTGAGGGTTGGTCGGCGTCTTCGTAATTTTACATACGCATTATATTTTCAACTTGGCAACACTGCCCATCGTCTGGCTGAGACTCTATACGGGTGTCTGAAAAAAGTTTTTTTGGCACGTTAATTTATTGGAGTATGTTATTTTTGTACTGTTTTGAGGTTTTTATGAGTGAAACCTTTCTGTAAAATATTGTTTAAATAACCCTGTGAAAGGTATGTATGAAACTAAGCCCAAATATTGAATGGTTTTTAATTATTTTATATAATATGATATTTTTATTGGGGGTGTAATGTATTTTCGGCCAGTAAACCTGCAAGATGGCGGCTGGCAAATCATGTCAGTACTCTCAAATCACGTTTAAACGAAGATAAAAAGTTACTAGGATTTCACACCAGAAATTATTAAAATTAAATTCCAAACATAAAGAAAAGCAACTTTTATTAGGTACCTACATCGTATATCTATCATGTTTCCTCGTGTTGAGTTAAATACATGCAAGAGAGAGACACACACCGGTGCTAACTAACACGAACCATTATACGATCACAGGTCAGGTCAGGCTTTGCTTCTTCGCTGCTATAGTTGTAATAGTACGGGCAAATCAATTAAAATTTTACCCACTACGAAAAACTTCGTTTTTAAAAACGCTAATACCGACCTCCATGTTTATGATTGTTCGCTAAGATAATGGAAGTCAAAACAACTCTTTCTCCATATTTATATTTTTATGAGCTTTCTATTTTTATGTAACCGTAAAAAATTTGTTTTTGCATTCCCCTCCTCCAAAAACATTTATCAAAGCTGGCCAGTTGGTTTAAACCAGTGCCAAAAAAGTAATATTCCTCCAA
Source organism: Polydrusus tereticollis (assembly GCA_963920685.1). Taxonomy (NCBI): domain Eukaryota; kingdom Metazoa; phylum Arthropoda; class Insecta; order Coleoptera; family Curculionidae; genus Polydrusus; species Polydrusus tereticollis. The sequence goes on from OY987331.1 coordinate 36,848,256, forward strand.
AAACATTTTTTAGTTATATTACAGGGCATGTAAAATATAAAGGCAAGAATTAAGTTCTGCAAATTCTTTTTGTTATATTTTCCCGTACTATTAATTGAATCCACATTGCCAAGGTAAAGCGTCGCAATACGTCTTGAATGGAATTAAACGTGCTAGATAGAGATGCAATTATAAAGTAATATTTAGGTGTTATTGTTTCAGGTTCTAGTTGACATATTGTTTTGGTGTTTTGGTTTGTCATTTTAATTCGTTTTTATCCATTTTTGTGCCTTGAAGCTTTATTTAATATTAAAAACAGTTCTTTTCAGAGCTATTTCCATCGTACTATTGCGCTGCCGATAAGTATTTTAGACATTTGTAATTATTTATTCGTTTTAAGTATTCTAACCTCTATTTTTATAAATAACACTTCTCAACATATTATGGTAATGATAGGAAAATATGAGTGAACAAGTTATGGACCATGATTATTGTGCTGAAGCACCTTCTTCACCTAAACAAGGTTATTGTCTCATGCAAGGAAATAAAGTTGCCCAGCAGTTTGTTCAAAATATTTTCTTTTTGTGTAGCATTTTTTACTCTCAGTTCTTGTGTATTTACTAGACAAGTTCAACAGAATGTTTTTACCTTTTATTAATAATTATACGTTTACTTTTCTTACAAGAGAGAAATTACAATAGTTTAATCAATGATAAACATCATGACAAGTTTAGGACAGTTGACAAATTTCACTCCTACTTTACACTGGATTGCAGGAGCAGTATTCACATTCCTGGGTTTCAGCTTAGAGCATTCAAAAAGTTTTTAATCACTGGCTCCTGTTCAAAAAAATAGTAAATATAAACATATTCAAATGTGAAATTAAATCCTACCTCACATGCAATTGCTTTTATTCCATTGATAAGTATTTCGGTCCTTCATGAATCTTGCGACTCATATGTGTGTTATGTTATGTCTGATGTAACATACACTAAAGTGTATGTTCTTTCCATTTTCATTTATTATGTTATGTATTTATATAGACAAGTTTTAAAATTTTAATAATAGTTTGACAATGTCAATATTTACTTTGTAAATCTGTGTAACAATAAATAAATATATAAACTGAAAAAAAATGTTGACTCAAAGTGCTATTTCACCTAATGACAGAAAAAATACGCATACGAAAAAATGACAGCAGTGCACCACTTGTTTTACAAAAAATTATCAGAAGACATGTTTGCAAGCCACTTGGTGGAGCACACTCACTTTTCTAAATAAAGTATGTGGTTTTATATCCTATTAACACATACTAAAATTGAAAATAATCTTGGGTTCTTTCAGAGATAGTATAAAATAAAAACACCTAGTAGCAAAAAAATGTCGCCGTTGCGGGCACACGTTCAGATAGACTTTTCTCCTAAAAATATCATGAGAAGTCACCTCGAAATATTACTAGGTCATTAATTAATACCCTGTATATTTAAAAAAATTGTTTTCATTATTATGGAAATTAACATATTTTATTACAATTTTTAAGTCCGGTTCTGCCCATAAACAGCTGCTCGCCATTATATTGCTGCCAATATTATTCTTAATAAAAATTAAATAGCTGAAATATGACTGTTGTCATATGACATGTCGGCCATCTTGCAGGTTTACTGGCTGAACCAAGTTTATCATGAATAATAATATTGCGCATTGCCAGTTAACTGTAAAGATATTTAGGTTGAACGATTTTTGTAGGTTAAAAGGGTAAAGCAAAAAATCGTTTTTAAACAGTTTTCCTTTAGCAAATTTTTGGGTGCCAATAATTGATGGTGTACCAGTTTAATATACACTTCTATAATAGGTATCACCTATATGAAAAATAGTATGAAGTACTGAATAACTGTGCAGTGAAATTTATCACCTATTTCAATCAGATTTCAATCTTCACTTACATTGTCTTTCTAAAGTAAATATTTTCTGTTTTTAAAATTTTCGAAATAAAAACCACCCTTATTAGGCAATCCAAACCAGGTTATGTTTGCCCGCCACGTTCATATTGGAGTCACAAAGTGCTTCCAATATGGCCGTGGACGGCAAACGTCAGAAAAACTAACCTTTATTTTTGTGTGAACGTCAGTGCCAGTTTAAACAGCGATTTTGGCTTTGTGTGTTTTATTAAGTTATTGTTGTTCAAGTTGTGTTTGTTTCTGTTATTTATATTTAATAACACTTAAAGTTGATGATGTTATTGGAGATGTTAACAATGGCAAGTGTATATCTACACACAGCACAGGACTCGACTGTAAACTAAGCATTGAATCCATGTATATTTGCCTTCAACAGCCATACTGAATTGTTCGTTGAATGTTTTTGAGTTCTGTGCAACGAATTCAATATGGCCGTGGCAGGCAAATCGTAATTTGACACATCGTTGGATTGCCTAATGTGCTGTTCCGAGGTATTAGCTATCTACCAACCAAATTTCACATACACATAAAATGTAGAGATAAATGTTATTTGCGCACCCTGTATCCTCAAAAATCATTGGGCATCTAAAAACCCGATAAATACTGCACTAGACCCTGCAACTCTTTCCAAAGACGACAGTGATGCCATATCGATATTTAGGTCCCATTATTTATTAAAGATCTAACCAAAAATTGTTTTTGAAATTTGCGAACCTCTTATGGCTTTCAGATTTATAGATTAGAAAAAAGTAGTAATAACCTTTTTCGTATAAAATTTAATGCTCTACAACATTTGGCAAAAACTTTTTTTCATATTATTTTTCATTTTAAAGATATAACCCAAAAATATATTTTCAACCCCAATTGAAGGGTTTTTTAACTCTCGTGCAAGGACTGGACACAAAATAACACTGAAGTGCCTTTTCAAACATTAAAATGTACCTTCCACCGAACAAGCAGCTTTCTAACTAAAATTTCTTTTTAAACGTTCCGTTTATTGGACTATTACTCAATTCGCAGAAGCAAAAGCTATGAAAGTCAATTTTGTTTATACATTGTGTATTTGATATTATTTTGGTTTAATCATAAATATAATAATTGTAAGTAACGATATTCACCTAAATTGGTTATTTAATTTTTTTAAAAAATATATTATACAGGGTGTCCGGTAAGTGTATAGCATACGCTGGAGCATATAGGCGAGGTCGGACTAACCCTAATTTGTCATAGAAAAATTTTGTTTACTATTTTTTCATTTTCTAACGGTACCTACAGGAGTTTAATAATAGGAAATTATTGGAAACCCTGTAGATATATCACAAAATATTTCTGAAAACCGCGTAGGTGGTATCTACAACATGAAAAACTGCAATGTTTTATATGAATGCTTCAGCAGTGTTGGCCATGGGTCGAATAATAATTCTCCATTAAAATCTCTATATAGAGTTTGCCCGCATTTAATGTCAATGAGGCCGTTTCGGGTTATCAACGAATTTTATGCCAATTTAGTTACGCAGATCAGTGCATAACAGAGTTATGCATTTGGTGTGTCATTTAAATCGCTGGGGAAGCCATATTGCCGTAAATAGCACTGTGACATGACATGGTTACGCTAATCGACCGATTAGTTTAATTGACGGTCAATTTCATTGAAAATATTAGGTACAAACACAAGTTCAATCTACATTTTGATTAAAAAGTTCCAGACGAAACAAAGATCTCGATAATATAATGCGCAGTTAAAACTTAGGGGCGTTTACATCGGGGAATGTATATAGGATGGTCCTTAATGAGATGCGAATATTTAAGGGTGTGAATCTACACGAAAACGTAATGATAGTTTGCGTTTTAAAGTATGGTCCAAAGATATTTCGTTATGAAAATACTGAGTGTTAAAGAAAAAATATGGAAATTAATTCATATTTTTGAGACTACTTGAGATATTTCAGTGATATTTAGTACGTAGCGAGAGTGGTATATTTTTCAATACAGAAACAGTTATCGGCATTAACAGTGGCGTGCCTACAGGCGCTGACTTCAATATTTTTGAGGAAGAAAATGGTATACCAATGGTTTCTTTCCAAATAAAAAACATTTTTGAATTCACCGTTCAATTTGAAACATAAGAACTCTCCGGAGTTGTTATAGTTATATTGTTGTTGTTGTTGTATATAGTTGTATTAACCGAGAAACTTAATCTAATTATTGAAGAGTACAATTTTGCAATAAATCTAGTTGCCATGGGATACGTCACTTGCTTTTTACATCTGACATTTTCTAGTAAGTTTCTGTCGTTCAAGTCTGTGCGTGTGAATTATGTATTTCATTTTTTTTTACCATCCGGTTAAAGATGGTGAACTTTTCAAAGGCAGAAATGGGAAAAATGCATTACGTATATGGCCTCGCTGACGAGGCTTCTTAAAGGGTTAAGACAATCATCAAACAGTTGTCTGTCTCTTAATTTCTTACCTAAGGTTGTCAAAGTTACATGATGTTCTAAAAACAATTACAGCTCATGAATAACAGATGTATAATATAATTTTTAAATAATACAACTTATTTGTTTCTTACATTCCATAAATAGTGTCAGAGATATAACTTATATCCAATCTTCACACATTTACAACTCTCTTTGAATTAGAACGTTTGTTTTAAGGTGATTCTAATAATTTATTTTCCTTTACTGTTGTTGAAATTGCGCTTACAGTGAAGATATTCAAATTTAGGGCAGCTGCTACACGTCAAACACTAATAAAGTAGAAAGAAAATATCTAGACCTTAACATACTCTTTAAATTTACTTCTCTGTACTGCTATCAAGGGTAACAATAGGCCTATGTTGTTAAGTTCTTCCTGAAAATAGCTTCTTAGAAAAGCTATTACCTCTTTGCACCGACTATTTAAATTCTTTAGTACTTTTCAAAAATGGTAAACAAAGTAATCGACAGAGATATGTATGTGCACTTTTGTTGCTCTTAGTAGAATAGTTTTTTAATGCTATTTATGAAAAGATCTGGAGTTTTTGTTAAAAAATAGATGCAGAGCAACACGGAACCACGAACAATTAAGGTTAGTTTTGCATGAAATGTCAAACCAAGGCAACGCACGAGCTGGCGCCACCGCACCGTCTAGAGTTGTGTTGCCAACTATTGGCCAATAAAATTAAAATTATATTAATTTTTACAAGCTTTTATATATGTTACGCCCCAAAATCGAAAACGCTCAGTGAGCGAAATAAATGACCAAAACGCGTTGTGGGCGAAGCTAAACGATTAAACACCGAGATCAAATTCTTTTTCGCTTTATGGTCATCAATAATCAAGCATAACGCGTCGTGTGCTTTTAAGAAACGACCAGAACGCACTTTGAATAATTTAAGTCGCCCATACACCGGATTCTTCCAGTTCTAACCTGTCTGTTCGATTGCTTCGATGTATTGCTTGGTATTGAGTTTAACTTAGTTTGACTTCGAGCATTCTGCAAAGTGACAACGGACAACGGGAGGGAATTTGCCAATCAAATTATTGAGAGTTTAAGAGAGATGTGGCCAGGTTTGAAACTCATACATGGAAAACCGAGGCACTCACAAAGTCAAGGTTCAGTGGAACGGTCAAACCAGGATTTAAGAGGCATGCTGGTTGCCTGGATGCTAGACAACGATACTAAACAGTAATCAAAAAGGGTAAGATTTGTTCAGAGCAAAAATAATCGCTCCTTACACGAAGGAATTAGAAAAAGTTCCTATGAGGCCATGTTTGGCAAAAAACAAAGAATTGGACTAGCAGATTCTACTCTGGAGAAGGAAATATATGAAAGTACAATCGTATGTGCCATATGTAAAACAATTATATGAAGTGTAGTATTGAAACAGAACATCAAGTTATATGTAGCCGCTGTAGCAGATCCGAATCTATTAAGGATCAACGCGAAATAGCCAAATCCGGATTGAAAGAACAAGCAAAAATTAAGTCAGCGTCCTCTGTACAAAAAGTGCCTCCTGCTGAAGTAGGTCAAAATGTTCTAGTTAGAATCCCAGATGTTGACAGAGGTAGGCTAGCACCAAGAAATGTTTTGGCTATGGTTTTAAATATACATGAATCTGGTGTGTATCATGTATCATGTATGATTGAAATAAATTTACTTTTGCGGATTCAAACTTCATGAACCGTTCGGAGGTCCCCACCACTTCACTAAGTTTAAGGAAAGCTTCAGCTTTAACATCGGTATCCAAGCAAGGGTTCGTGTCATGTTACTGCAAGCGCTACTGTAACACTAAAAAGTGCACTTGCCACTATAAGCAAGTACTCTGCCACAGCAGTAGCTCTTGCAAGAACAAATAATTTGTTATAATACTTTTTAAAGTATATATCCTATTTCTATTAAAAGAACAGTTCTTATTTGATTTGTTTAAAAATTAGAAGTATTAATTGATGCTCTTTATATTGTAGGTTACATTTTGGTGCCATGGTTGTATCTCAAGTAATATATCTTTGTCAGTTCTTAAGTTTTACGTTTCTTTTCGTAACTACACAAAATATAAAATGCTATTGTGATACTCCAAATTTTCCAAACGTGTTGCCATTTTGTAATAAGTAAACATAACGCATTATTTTCAAATGACATAATGCGTTGTGGTCGTTTCTTAAAAGCACACGACGCGTTGTGATTGATTATTGATGACCATAAAGCGAAGAAGAATTTGATTTCGGTGTTTGGTCGTTTAGCTTCGTCCACAACGCATTGTGGTAATTTTTTTCGCTCACTGAGCGTATTCGATTTTGGGGCGTAACATATACACAATATATTTTCTCTAGGTGGGTTTGTAGTAAAGAAGAATACTTTAAGTTTATAGTTAACTCAATATCGCATAAAGTTTTAATACTTTTTGCCCAAATTTAATTTCCTCGTGTTTTCTTACGGATTTACAATTATCAGCTGATTGATGACGTGCATCGATTTTTGTTTTGCATCAACTGTATATGTAGTGAATGCACGATGCACCTGCACAGTTCAGTGACCTCAACAGCTTAGATTTCCTTTTGTTTGGTCATCTTAAGGCGTTCGTGTACACAAGTCTACATTTACACTGTAGAGGAATTAATAGAAACAATAGTTGCAGCATGTGATAGAATAAGAAATATTCCGGGATATATTTCAACGAGTGTACCATTCCATGAGCAGGAGGACGGAAAAATTCATATTAAGAAAGAATTAGTTCTAATGTTATGCTATTGTTGTATACTGTCAGTTGTTCATAATACACAGATGCCAATGTTTCCTTTTTACTCAAAAATATCGCATGGCAGGAAAGCAACTAAGGAGAGCTCTTATATTTAAAATTGAATGGTGAATTCACGCCACTGTTAAAGCTGGAAATAATTTTTTATTGAAAAATATGCATCTTTAGTAACTTGCTACGTACTAAATATCACTTAAATATCTCAAGTGATTTTGAAAATATTAATTATTTTCCATTTTTTTTTCTAAAACTTTAACACCTGGATCTAAGTGTTTTAACATTTTAATATACAATATCCTAAATTTGAGACCACTTTATATAAAATATTGGCATTGGTATTTTAAATATATTGTATGGCTGTTCTAGATGGACACATAAAAAATGTAATTATTTTTGAAATTACAATGTATTTTTCTCATTGCACAACCTTTCCACTTCAATCACACTATGTAAGTAGAAGCACCGTGTTTCGTTCTTTTCTCATTACCATCTGCATTCTGCATAATTTTTTGACTAACTTCATTTCGAGCATTATCACAGACATGGCGTTCCCTCCTTCCCCCCCTCAAGTATCTGGGTCCCTGCAGATTTACCGGAACTAACTGCCTTCGTTTATTTTAGATTTACGTGCAACTTTCCAGTATTGCAGGAAGTAGTTAAATTTTCCTCAAGACGACTACTATCGTTAAAGTTTAAGTATGCGGTTTATATTAAAAGTTAAAATTGCTTCCTTTTGAAACTTGTCATAAGCAGCCGATCAGTGTCGTAAAGTAATTTAGCGTAAACGGAATTAAAATTACCGTTGTAAATAGTGCTTTCATCGAAACTCAATAATATTGTTCAAATTTGCTTAAGTGTATATCATATTATGACATATTGTGAGGATATTGTAATAATGTTGAAATTCGCTTAAGAAGTGTATATCATACAGTGTGTATCAGCCAAATGGAATAAATTCGATAATAAATACATGGGGGCGTGTCCGAAAAATCGCTCAGACACGTCGATTGGTATTTCTAGTTGCGCATTTTTTTCAATAAAAACTTTTTATACAGGGTGTGTCATGTAACAGTGGCCAACACTAACTTTCTTCTTTCTATTTTCAACTGTTCCGGAAATATTAAGTGTTTTCAGATGTATTGCAAAAGTTAACAACACACTAAAAAACTAATAAGTAATACTGTTTATTTCTTGGCAACATCCTAATCTTAAATAGGGTACGACCATTATGGTGGAGTCGTACCAAAAAAAAAAAAAAAACGACTCCACCATGATGGTCGTACCCTATTACAATTTCCCAGTGAAATTTGGGTTTTTCATTAAGTTTAAAATAAAACAAAATTCATTTTAAATTCATTTTATTTAATTAATTTTACTTTTAATTTTAATATGTATTAGTTACCAAATTAAAGTTACATATTATTATGTTTTCTTAAAAAAAAATTTTCTGCAACATTAGTTTAAAAAGAAAAATTTAACAATGTCATTGGTCTCTTCATAAATAACAACATCTTAATAATTACCCACTGAAGATGAAGGTTTATACCTTTGAAACATGTATGGGATTTTAATCTGAAATTATTTATTAAATTAGTGGAGCAGACTTTGTGTTTCATTCATCACTTAAAATATTACTCCACTGTGAGATAGACTACTTCCATAAAATTGTAATATTGTTCAAATCTGCTTAAGAAGTGTATGTCATACTATGAGATATTGTGAGGAAACTGTAATATTGTTCAATTGCTTAAGAAGTGTATGTCATACTATGAGATATTGTGAGGAAATTGTAATATTGTTCAAATTTTCTTAAGAAATGTATATTATATTATGAGATGTTGTGAGGAAATTGTAATATTGTTCAGATTTGCTTAAGAAGTGTATATCATACTATGACATATTGTGAGGAAATTGTAATATTGTTCAAATTTGCTTAAGAAGTGTATATCATAATATGAGATAATGTGAGGAAATTTAATATTGTATTAAATTTGCTAAAGAAGTGTATATCATACTATAAGATATTGTGAAGAAATTGTAATATTGTTCAAATTTGCTTAAGAAGTGTATATCATAATATAAGATGTTGTGAGCAAATTGTAATGTGTGTATCAAGAGCTTTGTGAATTTTTTGGAACTTTTTTTAGGAACAGACTTGCAAATTACGTTCTGAACTTTGTTCCAACTTTTCAGGGAAAGCGAAAAACGATTACAGAGAAACTAATTGCGAGAAAAATAGGTTGGTTACAGTATGATGTAATTTGTGTTAGTGAACACTGGTGTCGTGAAGAAACTTAATACCTCTACATGGAACGCTACAAATTAGCTTTCTGTTATAATAAATCTGAACGTTTATATGGTGGTGTGTGTATTACTGTGTATAATTGTAGGGCGATGAATGCCAAGTTTTGTGCCATAGAAATAAGTGGTAGAAGGATTCTAGTTTTAACTTTGTATAGATCTTGTATTGGAAGCGTTGATACCTTTCTGCGATCGTTGGATGACATGATTATGGTATGAGATATAAAAACATAATCGTCCTTGGCGATTTTAATGCAAATAAAGCTAAATACCGTTTAAAAGTGCTTCTGTTGATATCTTATTAATATTTTGGCTGCTTACTTCTTACTTCTTATAAAGAGTATTTTATGATATTGTAAAAAAAATGAGTCATATGAACATGTGTCCGGAGTTGCCCCGTTTTTCATATACAGAGTGTTGTAGTTTTAAAAAAAATCGTTTTTTTATAATTTTTTTAAATATTCTTTCCCCGATTTTATTTATATTTGGCACTGTTATTCATTTGATTAGCAGCTTAATTAGGCCTAACTAGATAAAATTTATGAAGTCCAGTGGGGGCCCGGGGAGCACCTTAATGAATACTATTGACAAAAAAAATGTAGGTATTTTATTTGTACATCCAATAAAGTGGTTTTTATTTTTTCTCTCGAAATCGAAGCAACAAGGAACATAAAAGTTGTATTATGAGTTGATAAATCCGATCAAAAATTTCAGTATTAGAAAATGTCAGTGGAGTAGATTTTTTGTCAATAATGTTCGTTAAAGTGCTCTCCGGGACGCCACTGGACCAAACAAATTTTATCTAGTTAGGGCTAATAATAACCTATAAATTAAGGAAATATAGTAAAAATTTGCATTAATCTTCTTATTTTGGTAACTCAAAAAATTAATCCAGAAGTGCATAGAAAATCATAAATCTTGAAAGAACCCATAACGAAGTAAATAATAATACAGCTAACCTAACCGCTACTGACTTTGATCAATATTTTCTATCAGCTGCTATCAAGTAAATTCAACAATTACCTATTAGAGACGATTTACAAGAAGAACCGGTTGGGTCTATATGAATGGATTATCAATCATTTGCATTTTTACCTGTTTGTGGAGAGGATGTTTTAAATGCAATTTTCCTTCCTAACCCTCCGTCAGTGGCAACCGCCCTGACAGGCCAGTTGTTATCATTAATTTTTTCTATTGCAGACCGCACAAGCGCTTACCCTTCGTAGTATGCCTTTATTAATATAAAATCTTTCGAAATCTGATGTCAAGTTTTCAAAATTCAAAATGGCGGATCCAATATGGCGACTATTGGAACGCAAAATCTCAGAATTTACCATTATATTTTCAACTTGTCTGAAACTTGAGGTACGGGGTATTTTTGAAGTCGTTGAAATTTGAAGTACGAGGGTTTTTAGGGTCGCTGATTACGAATTTGATATCAGTTAAAAAACAAAATGGCGGATTCAAAATGGTCGACGAATTTCAAAGGAACGACTCTGTTCTTCCCAAAAATAAGTGTAATAGGGTTTTCGGGGTTGCTAATTACAAATCCGCCATTTTTTTTTTTCAAAAACTGATATTAAATTCATAATCAGCGACCCTAAGAACCCGCTTCAAATTTCAACGACCTCAAAACCCCCCGTACGTCAAGTTGGAGGCAAGTTACAAATATAATGGTCTATTCTGAGATTTTGCCTTCGATTAGTCGCCATATTGGATCCGCCATTTTGAATTTTAAAAATTTGACATCAGAATCGTAATCAGCGACCACAAAAACTTTAAGGCAAGGTTTAATAAGAATTATTTCTTATCTACTTCTCGAGTAAATACAGGTGGCCTGTCAGGCACATTGCCACCGAACTCGTTAGTTTCAAGGTTGCCACCGACGGAGAGTCAAGAAAACTACTTCTTCTAACATTTTTTATATACACAGCATTCTTTTGAAGCATATGGCTGCAGAACTTGTCATGTCCCTTACTTATCTATTTAGTGTTTGCATTGACAAAGGCGTATTTCCAAAATCTTTAGAGTTATCTAGAGTAGTGTCTGTTTTTAAAAAGAAAAAGGTAAAATCTGCAAGTGACTATGGACCAATCTCAATTATTCCAATTTTTGGCAAAGTTTTTGAAATTAATATAAAAACTAATGTGGGTCGATATTTTGAGATTATTGGATTACGTATGGCTTCAGAGAAGATCATTCTACAGTTTAGGCAGGAGAATATGTGAATTTAATTCTGTGCAACCTGTGCAAGTGTTTCGACTGTATATCGTTATGGAATTAGGGGAAACCCTTTAAACATTTTAGAAACATATCTGTCTTTGAGAAGGCAGTGTGTTTCTCTGGTTGGCAAAGTGACGGATTTTGGTTCAATCGCGAGCGGAGTGCCAAAGAGATCTGTCCTTGTGCCTCTGCTATTTGTTATCTGTATTAGCGACCTATTCTCATTTCTTTCTGCCTACAGTTGTTTTTGTTATGCGTATGATACATCACTACTCTGCAGTCACAATAATATTCAAGATCTTAAGGAAAACAGTGCACAAATGGTTTCTTGGGCTAATATGTGGTTTGAGCAGAACTGCCTTAGTTTAAGTATTTTTTAATATCATGAAGGCATGTGCTAAACTGACGCTTAATAAACTATTTAAACATTCTTCAGAAAAAAATTTATATCATTTGTTGTTTTTTTTTTTAAAACTTTGATACATTATCTTGTATGGTAGAGGAAATTAAAGTCTTACTTGTTATATTTCACAATTATAATTCAGTTACCTGACACGTGTTTCGACCATTGCGGATCATTTATCGAAGGAGTAAAAGACAATACTAAATTCTACGTGTAGTAACAAAGTTAATATCTAAGTAATAGTAATGGAAAACATGTCATTAAATTAAAGTTAGGAAGATGAAGTGAATTGACAGACAGATTATGGGTTATTTTGGTCCTAAATTTTTAGGTATTGGCCAAAGGTACAACTAAATTACAGGTGTGATTATAGTGGTATTTACATCTAAATAATAAAAATATAAATATGGGTTTTTTCGTTCATAGTTATTGACAGTGTTTATTGTATATTTATCCTAAGTTATTAGACTATTAAGTATTAGATTGGCACCTAAAGGTATTTCAATTTGATTATTAACAACATTACATCGATTTTTTAAGACTTTTTGATTTCTAATGTTCTTAATAATAAAATTGAAATACCTACAGGTACCAATCTATCTAATTCCTAATAGTCTAATAACTTAGGATAAATATACAATAAACACTGTCAATAATTATGAACGAAAAAACCCATAATTATATACAAAATATCATTTTCTTAATTTTATTACTTAGATGTAAATGCCTCCATAATCACACCTGTAATTTAGTTGTACCTTCTGCCAATACCTAAGAATTAAAGATCAATCAAAATAACCCATAATTGACTTTGTAACTATACGTAGAATTTAGTATTGTATTCTACTCTTTCGATAATGATCCGCAAGGGTCGAAACACGTGTCAGGTAACTGAATTATAATTGTGAAATATAACAAGTAATACTTTAATTTCCTCTACCATGGAATATCCATTTCACTAAGCATGTAGCCCATCACAAATTAATTATACATTATATTTTATTGGTTACTAGTATATCAAAATATAAAAAATTCTGAATTCAAGAACTCTGCTAAAACTAAGTTTTATTTTCTCCAAAATAATAATTTTACCGTCATCACAACATTACACCAACGTTATAAATATTTTTAATATCAACCTCGAAAATACTTCACTATTGGAAAATACTTTTTAATTTAAACTTTATTATGCCAATTTCGCCAGACTTCACAATAGAACGTGAAACTCTCAAAGGCAATATGATATTGGAGTGCTTTGTGGTATAAAACTTTGGAGAGTACTTGATATTGATTCCATTTTGATTGCGCTCTTTAGTGCGTAAAAAGTAAAATAATATTTGATATGGGAACTGAATGATGAAACGTAGGAAAACATATTTTAATTAGATTTTTGTATGATGTTTTGAAGTTGTAAATGGGGCTAGAATTAATTTATTTTAAATTTTTCGGCACATCAATATTTTTGTATGTAAGAGTAGGCTTTGGAAATTGTATCACTTTCATAGTTGTTAAAATGGAAAGCTGGTCAGTGGAACATCAAGTCCTTCGTGTTGAAAAATGTTTTCACTTTAGTTCAGTTGCTGTTGTATCGTAAATGGAAAAAAGTCGGTTCAGTTTTAGACAAAAAAATTAAGGTCCTCTTGCAAGGAACGTAACCAGAAAAGAGTAAGAGCAGCTGTTACTGCTACTACAAGATGCCTTGGTTCAGCATACTGCATCCCTTAATTTGGCAGACAGGAGAGTGAGAAGAATGTTAAAAGAACTGAAGTTCCACTCATATACAATTGCCATAGTTCAGGAATTAACTCAACAAGATAAGATTAGTATGCTTGAATTTTGCCCCCTATTTATGACCTTGCGGGAAAATCTTCAAGATGTGTAGTAATTACTTTTGGCAACATTTTTATCTGAACGGTGATTTAAAGAGGCAAGATTACCGTTATTGAGCTGAAAATCCCCGGCGAGAAATTCACCAACGATCTTTACATAGTCCAAAGATAACCGCCTGTTGCGCCATTTCCTCGTCCAAGGTTGTCGGACCTTACTTTTTTGAAGAAAACTGTAACTGTGCGCTATGCGGAAATAATTGAAACGTTCTTCTTACCATCAATCTAAGATCAGCTGAGAGCAAGTTAGTTTCAGGAAGATTGAGCAACAAGTCATACTGCGAAAAAATCAATATGAATATTTAAGGGAGGCTTTTCGAAACAGAATTTCAGGAAAGGCCTGCAAGGTCTCCGGATCTCTAAGTCCCGGAATTTTTTCCTTGGGGTTTATTAAAAAGTTAAGTGTGTGTCGATAGACCAAGAAGAAATCTAAGCATAAGAAATGAAGTGAATGCTATTCCAAGGCACATCTTTCGAGCAGTAATGAATAGATTTATCAAGAATTTAGAAATCAAAAAAGTGTCCATATTTCTCTAAGAGACCTGAATATATTATTTAGGCAAAAGATCCAACATAAATTCCGGTCTCAATTAATCAATTGTCATTAATTGAGACCGGAACTCTGTGTTGGTTCTTTTGCCTAAGAATTTAGAAGATTGCATTGCTCAGAAAAACGGTCATTTGCAGGACACTATTTTTAAGATATGACAATGTCCTGTTCCTTCAGTTTAAAAAGATGTATTGATATTTCCTTCTGTTTAAGTTAATACATTTTTATAACTCGTCAAAAGTTGGTAATACATTTTGCCAGACCCAGTAGTTTTAGTGCAAGCTCGCACTATACAGAAAGTCTACCTCAAAACACTACAAAAAATTTCTGAATTGAAATGAACTCTATACATGATCTGATTAAGAATGACGAATAAAAAAAATATTCCCGTCATGCATCGTTTCGCGGAAGCGTATTTCATGCGCCGTAAGTCGGATCTCTACGATCTTTCGATATTTCTTGTTCATGTTTTCCAGTTATTATTTATTTACACAGTGTTTGACATGTGAATTGTGAGAAATAGCTTAGTTTTATTTAGGTTATAGTGCAGTGCCTCATAGTGTAAAGTATAAAGAGAAACAAGTATATTATGGTGTGCTCTGCAATAATTATTTGCCAACGACTCCAATTCAGTTCTTTAGTACCTAGCTACTTAAATTAATTGATTTGTGATGGGCTACATGCTTGGTGAAATTGATATTCCATGGTAGAGGAAATTGAAGTCTTACTTGTTATATTTCACAATCTTAATTCAAAAACGATAAACTTATCCCCATACAAGTCAATAAAAATAACCTAGGTAAATATATTCAAAAATTGAAAATAAAAACAAATTAACACATAGCGGCTTCTACCAAATACAATGTGATGACTGTGATGTAATCTATATAGGTCCAACAGGTAGAATCTTTAATGCTAGGCTTAAAGAACATAAAACATCCATTTAAAAAAAAAACAAAATTAAACAGGAATAGCGGACCACTGTGTAATAAATAGCCACTCAATATACAACAAAATAAAACCGATATATATAATCAATACAAGGGTAGAAAACTCAACCTATTAGAAACATTAGCAATCAAAAAAGCCTTAAAAATCGATATAATGTTGTTAATAATCAAATTGAAATACCGTCAGGTGCCAATCTAATACATAATAACTTAGGATAAATATGCAATAAACACTATTAATAATTACGAACAAAAAAACCCATAATTATATACACAATTATAATTTTTTAATTTTATTAGTTAGATGTAAATACCTCTATAATCACACCTGTAATTTAGTTGTACCTTTGGCCAATACCCGTAAATTAAGGACCAAAATAACCCATTATCTATCAATTCACTTTATCTCCCTAATTTTATTTTAATGACATGTAGAATTTAGTTTTGTCTTGTATTCCTTCGATAATGATCCATAAGGGTCGAAACACTTGTCAGGCAACTGAATTAAAATTGTGAAATATAACAAGTAAGACTTAAATTTCCTCTACCATACTTAAATTAATTTTAAAATTATATCCCCACATAGCCTTTAGGTAGGTACCTGGCTTTCAACACAATCATGTATTAATATAAGTATGTGTGTTTTTTTGGAATGTTTAAGCTGTTGAATATCTTGAGGTATACCTACCTACAATAACATTCAAGTATTTTACAATAATGTATCCAATTTGAAACTCGCCAGAGAGTTTAAACTAGGGATCCAATAATAATATGTTATTTGTATCCAACTTATTTACTCATTTTTGACACATTAGCGAAATATTTAAAAATACTTTTTCTTCTTGCCCCCCTAACAAAATACTTCACAGTATATTATTATTACTTGTTTAGTCAATACGGCTGCTATTTTAGGGTTGCCTCCATATTTGAACGTAAATTTTCTTTTTGTTCAAAGATCACATTCAACATTAGAATACTACTTTTATTGCCGCTGTTTTGTTGATTCATTCATTTGTCCTAAACATTAACATTTTTTTTACTAAAACCTTAACTGTAGTTTTATAATAAAGTAAATATATTATGAGCATAATTGTTTGTTTTACTATTTTACAGTTTTATAATGTGCTGCATTGAGGCTTTTTATAATTATGTGCTTTCTAATAAATAAAGGGCGGAATATATGCACATATATATGCCTTGTTTGCCTTTAGAATATGCAATTATATGCATTTTTTTGACCAAATATGCATACTGGTATGCAATATTTTTTAATTTGTTATGGAAATATAGGGTAATGAAACACACTCGTTTCTAAAAAAGATGTCTATTTAAAAAAAAAATTAAAAAAAAAACAAAGAAAAATAAAAGTAAACAATTTTTTAACCTGGAATTGTACAACATCCAAGATGGCGCCGACGAAACAGTCGGGTTCGCAGGCAGACAATAATAATTGTTGTAAATCGTGTAATAGAAATACTGTTAGTGATGTAAAATGTGTTTTTTGTGATGCCGCGTATCATCCATCGTGTGCAGTGAGGATAAGGGGAGTGAAAGTGGTGGGTTATAATGCTCTTTGCTGCCCAGACTGCGATCACCTTGCCGGTGATTCCAATGTTTCTAATAGTGATAAAAGTGACTATGATCAGTTAAAAAAAACTAATGAAACACTCAATGATGTAATATTAAGGCTCATGGCTTCTCAGGAGTGCTATCGGGATGAATTCTCTCAACTCAATAAAAGATTGGACGATATAACCTCGAAATTTTTGGCGGGAAGTACATCGTCAATGCTTGTTTCCAATACCGTGAAGTTAGATGGAACTGCATCTTGTCTTCAGGTCGGTAGTAAACGCCAAAATAATCTAGAGAAGAATTCCCCAGTGATGGCATGTTCTACCGGTGCCCACGAATCTGAAGGGACAAATGACCAGGATTTAATCTTAACCAAGAAAAATGGCCATGGTCAACTTAACGACAGTAAACATGGTCCGATATCTGTGTGTGATCCCTTCACCCTTAGCCAAGTGCAAGGATCCATCAACTCAGCAATACAGTCAAACAACATACAAGAACAACAATCTTCCACATTGCGACCAGGAAAAAACCAAACAGAGAGTCGTTATGCACCCATCATAAGAGGTACTGCTGAAAAACTGGACAACATGTCCAATAATGAAAACGTCTTCACTGGTGTCCCGTCTAAACAATGGTTCTATGTTGGAAGGGCATCTAAGAATGTTACAGAAGGACTGATCCTAGACTATTTAAAGCTCAATCTACAGGTTACGGAGGATCATCTAATTCGAGTTATACTATTGAAGCGTGGTGATTTCACTTCGTCATTCAAAGTGGGGGTGGACCCATCTTACTCCCATAGACTACTTGAACCGACTTTTTGGCCATCTAATGTGCTAGTAAGAAAGTTCAATTTTAAAAATACAAATAAAGCTAAAACTGATAACCGAAGAAATTTTCTGAGAACCACTCCACCAACAGAGGAGATATAACTTTATCGATTTATTATCAGAACGTCCGTAGTTTGTTGAACAAACAAGATAATCTAAGGCAGATGCTAATTGACAATTATGATGTATTACTGTTCACAGAAACATGGCTTAATGAATCTGTGAAGAGTGAGGAGCTTGAAATGTTTGGCTATGTGTTATACAGATGTGACCGCTCTACTGGCACTAGCCAGTGCAAGCGCGGTGGTGGTGTGATGATTGCGGTGAAGGATGTTTTGGCGTCAAGTTTATTGACAACTGAACTGAATAGTATCGAGCAGCTGTTTGTCTCAATTACAGTGAATAAATCAATCTTTATCTTTGGATGTGTATACTTACCACCTCAGTCTCCCACAAATGTTTATGAACAGTATTGCTTGTCTGTTGACTATGTTCTTCAACAGTATAAATATAATGCGGTTGTATTGACAGGAGATTTTAATTTACCTAACGTTACATGGATTAATGACTGTGATGGTACCAGAGCTGTTGGAATGGTTACATGCCAAACAGAATGTATTTCAAACTATTTTGCATTTTTAAATTTTTACCAATGTAATGGCATATCTAATGTGCACTCTAATATTTTAGACTTGGTATTTAGCTCGTGTCGAGACATAACGGTTGCTGTTGTTCATACACCATTTTTGAAATGTGATCAATATCATCCTGCACTTAAATTTGATGTCTTACTATTAGAGAAAATGCAGCTGTTACGTTTTGATTATTGTTATTATAATTTTAAAATTGCTCCGTATGATCGGATTATTGCTTTTTTGGCTATCTTTGACTGGGATACTATCCTGGGCAATAACTGTGATATTAATGTGATTGTTAGTGAATTTTATAATGTTGTTTTCTTGGCTATTGATTTATTTGTTCCTAAATGTAGAGCTAAAAATTCAAAATTCCCAGATTGGATGTCTCCTGAATTAAGGAATTTAATTATCTATAAAAAAATGACTCATAGAACGTATAAATCCACTGGTTCACTGAGGGACTATAATGATTTTGCAGATATTAGGAAAAGATGTAGGGAGTTGTCTGTGATTTCTAGAAATGACTATATTGCCAGGGTTGAGTCAGCTATTTTGTGTGACCCTGCTGAATTTTGGAAATTTATACATAAGAAAAACAACGATATGTTTTTGCCTAGTTGTATGTCATATCAGGGAAGAGTCTCTGATGATATTCATGATATTGTAAACATGTTTGCTACTTTTTTTGGTTCTGTGTATACTAGTGGCAATGAAGTGGTGACTGATGTCCCTTGTTGTAATTCTCCGATGAATCTGAACAATGTTAGCGTAGGCTTGATGGAGGTTTTTAACAATATTGAGAGGGTTGGACCTGGCTTGGGTATGGGGCCTGATGGTATACCTCACATTCTTATATTTAATTGTAGATTTGTTCTTGCACCTGTTCTTTGTAAAATTTACAACCTCTCTCTGTCCAATGGTCAATTTCCGGAAATGTGGAAAACTTGCTATATAACTCCGATTTTTAAAAGTGGGATTAGGAGTGAGGTTGAGAATTACAGAGCAATTTCTAAAGTATCACTTTTCAGCAAGATTTTTGAACGGATTGGGACTGAAAGAGTGACGGATGTGCTTGGTAGAGCTCTGTGTTTTGAGCAGCATGGGTTCCTGAAGGGCCGCTCTACGGTCTCTAATTTACTTTTTTATACTGAGTATCTGTCGGAGGCTTTGGAGAGGAGGTGTCAGGTGGATGCTGTTTACACTGACTTCTCCAAGGCCTTCGATAGAGTTAATCACGGTGTTTTATTGGCCAAGCTTGCGGCATATGGGATATCCGGTAGTTTTTTTGATTGGTTGCGGGATTATTTGACTGATAGGAAGCAGGTTGTCTCGATCAATAATGTATGTTCAATCGTGGTGAAGGCCTCATCAGGAGTGCCTCAAGGAGGACACCTTTCCCCACTTCTGTTTAATCTTTTTGTAAATGACTTGTCTACATGTATTCTAAATTCTAATTTCCTTTTATATGCTGATGACCTTAAAATTTTTAAATGCGTTGAAACTCTGGAGGACTGCTTGTTGATGCAGCAGGACTTGGACAGGTTTGGCCAGTGGTGTCTTTTGAATGACCTAACTTTGAATGTTAACAAATGTAGCATTATGCAGTTTTACAGAATACAGGGTCCCATCATTTTCAACTACAGTGTGAACTCTACTTTATTGAATAGGAGTAAGAGTGTTAAAGATCTTGGTGTCATGTTTGACCGTAAATTATCATTTAATCTTCATATTGAAAATATCTGTAATAAGGGATTGAAGATGTTAGGATTTTTGTCTCGCTCGTTGAGTGAGTTTAATAATATCTATTGTTTTAAAGTGCTATATTGTTCAATTGTCCGCTCTGTCCTGGAGTATGCTTGTCCTATATGGAACCCTTTCTACAATAAATATATAGACATGCTGGAGAAAATTCAGAGACGATTTCTGAGGATTATTAATTATAAATTGAGGATTCCAATTGAACAGCTCGATTACAAACAACTTACGCTGATCTTAAACCTTGACTCACTTGAGAATAGAAGATTTTTATTTGATGTTAATGTATTGTATAAAATATTAAATAACAACATTGATTGCCCATCTTTACTGGAGCGAATACATTTTCGTGTCCCTCAAAGAGATACAAGAAGTTTGGATCTCTTCTTCATCCCCTACCATCGAACAAATCATGGATTGGCTTCCCCTATATCGAGAATGAGTGGACGAATGAATCAGCTAAATCTGGATGTTTTTAATTTGACCCTAAACCAGTTCAGGAGATTATCTAGATCCTTATTATAAGTATGTGATCTGAACAGTTTGCCATCTTGTGTTATATGTTTCGAGTCTGCCTAATATTTGAATGTATATGGAGCACTCTTATTGATTTTTTTATTCATACAGTTATGTAAGTGTATTGTGTAAGTCGAGGCTTAAATTTTGTTATCCGAGTAGCTATGTATGGAATAGATTAGAATTTCATTGTAAATTACACTTTTAGCATAGCATTGTAATAATTGTAGAGTGTATGTCCTTTTAAGTCATCGATTATTGTTAAACTTTATAGATTAACTTATTATAAGTATATTGTAATTGGCAAGTCCGTTTAATAAATAAATAAATAAATAAGTATAATAAGCATTTATTACTAAATATTTTTCGAAATTTTCAACTAAAAATGATTGTCTTCTATCAGTAAAAATATGTTTATACAAAGAGAAGCTTCTTTCAACATCTACTGATGTAATCGGACAATACTGCAACTTAGGTAGTAAAGTATAAGGTAAAGATACAACTTCGTTGGATGGTTTACCTTCATAAATGCATTTCACTGTAGTGAAGTATTTAAATCATTCATTCTTTTTTACAGTTACATCCAATTTGTTCCTTACTTGATCTCCTACTTTAGCGGGAATGTTGTTACATTTAGCGGAAAAAGTTTCAACAATACTAATTTAGTCTCTTAAACTTAAATATCTACTCCCTAACGAAGATATTATGTCCGGTATTACACTAAAATTAACCATAATAAAAGCAAGATCTTTAACTACAATTGCACTTTTTAACAACTCTCTACTTTGCACAACACACTGCGAATCGTCATCTAAATCCAAAATTAGTTCTTTAATGGCTTCGAAATGTTCTGCGTAGAGTATTGTGACCTTAATCCATGTTCCCCACCGGGTAGTTACAGGTTCTGGACGTAAACTAACTCCTGGTAATCTCTCCTTATACATCTGCACTCTTAGAGGTGTTTTTAGAAACACTTTTTTTACATTTGAAATTAATTTATTTACTCAAGGATATTTAGTTCTGACGGTTTCCGCGACCCGGCTTATTCCATGTAAAAGACAAGTCACATGTACCATATTGCGGTAAAAGATTCTTAAGTATTGATGTATCAATAGGGACTGCTGAATATATCGGATTACGGTCACATTATTAGTTTTGTCTAGCTGCTTAGAAGCTACTAAATATGGGTTTGTTGCTTCATCTTCTTGAAGTGCTTCAATCATAAGATGTGCGATATATCTTCCACAAGCATCTGTGCTTTCATTAACGATAATGTAACAAATATCACCCAGTGAGGCTCTAATTTCTTCTAAAACGGTTTCGTGTACTGAATGGACAGTCTTCTTTCTAAGCGTGGATTCGTCAGGAATGGTTTGTTGACAATATTTTTGCAAAAATCCTCTAAACTGCGAGTTTTACAATTTCTTTAAGGGTATGTTTGCTGCGACCAAAGCCTTGCATGAGTCTTCTTGAAAAATTTCCTTTTCAGATTTCGATTTTTCTCCAACATTTTGAAATGCGTTTTTACACTCAGCGGAACTGGCTCAGATTTCTTTTTTGTAATTTTGATTTATGAGAGGGCTTTTCAAATGTTGATCGATTTGGAAGTTTTTTTCACGAATAATAATTTTTGCACAAGCTTTACAGAAGACTTTTGCTCCACTAAACTCTAGCTCTGGGAAATTTTTAATCCACGAAGACGTTTTTGCCACTTTGGACATTTTTTAGACCCGATATAAATACAGTTTGTTAAGCAGGTAATAACAAGGCATTATTTAATGACAATAAATAACCCCTAACAATATACTTGCAAACCCCGGAAACCCCTAATATAACCTTGTGTATAACCAAAATGGAAATGTTAATTATTATATAATTATCTTCAGATTGGAAAATAACTGAAATAAGTGCCGGACTGGACATTAAAGCTATGAGTCTACGAGTTATCATGACCGGGTATTTTTAATTTTTTGATAACGCCGAGAACATGAAAATATGCTCATAAAATAATAATTTGGGAAATACATAAATTTTATTATAATATTGACGTAATATGCAAAAAATGCATATACAGTGAGCTCAAAAATGTTGGAATAAATTCGTTTAAAATTCAGGTGATTATTTTCTGGAAAAACGCTTGGACACGGCGATTATTATTTTTAATTGCGAACTTTATGTGTATACAGGTTGTCTCAAGAAGAGCATATACCGTCAACATTAATTTTTTTAAATGAAGCACCCTGTATATTATATTATTTTTAAGTTCTACGATACATTCTAAACACTTTTTGTATAACATACCATATCTCCAAAATCAACGATTTTCGATATATTGACATTTTAATAATTTTCTGAAAAAAAGCTGAGATCCGTAGATTTTTAGTTTTAATTGCGCATTTATTTATTATTATTGTAACCTGTTACCCGAATTAATTTATTTTGACACAGACATTTACTTCTTGACAAAAATTCTTCAAATTGTGCAGATAAATCTAACTTCAAGTAATTCTGTAAAAATGGCGCGGTTAAGTGAAAAAGATAGGATAGAGGTACTAATGATGCTTGGCTATGGAGATATGATGCGAACCCAAACAGAAGTGTGTGAGTTATTTAACAATAAGTACCCAAACCGAGCACCAATATCTTAATCTGTTGTTAGTAAAATTGTAAAAAAATATAGGGATTTGGGGCATGTTAGGGACAATTATATTCAAGGTCGACCTAGGATTTCAGAAGATGTGCAGTTAAATGTCCTCTTAGCTGTCCAAGAAAACCACCATAGTGTTACTCGCGGTATTGCCACAGAAAATAATATTTGTCAATCAACCGTATTGAATTATTTACATAAAAATAAATGGCATCCCTATAGGGTACAGTTGGTTCATGAACTTAATGAAGATGACCCGGATAGAAGAACAGAATTTTGCGAAATAATGATGAACAGATACATTGAAGATCCTCAAATTTTAAAAAGAATTGTGTTCTCTGATGAAGCAACGTTTACTCTAAATGGGCATGTGAATCGCCAAAACTGTCGATTTTGGGCTCAGGAAAATCCGCACTGGATCATGGAGTCCCGCACACAATACCCGCAAAAAGTAAATGTTTGAGCTGGAATTGTTGATAACCGGATTTTAGGTATCTTTTTTTTTATAATACGTTAAATGGCGAACTGTGTCTAGAATATTTAGAATTTAAGTTAATACCGGCAGTTGCTGTACTCTATCCAAATTCAGCTGAGCCAGACATTCCCAACAATAACTTATGGTACCAGCAAGACGGAGCACCAACCCATTACGCCCGGTGCGTGAGTACTTGGATACAGTCTTTCCTGGCAAGTAGATTGGTCGACGGGGTCCAATAGAATGGCCGGCAAATTTCAATTTCCATATCTACAGCCCAAAATACGTTCTGAAACATTCATAATTTTTTGCGGTTCTTCGAGAAAATTAATGCCTAACTAAACTAAACAAATTTGTAGATCATCCCGTTGACTAAATTACCATCAACGTATATATTGCGTCATCCTTCGGGGGACACCCTATACAGGGTGATAAAGAGAACAACACATATTTATAGTCGGATATACGTTACCATAAAAAACTTTTTTTCCCAAAAAATATTCCTAAATAAACCTATCAAAAAAGAAATATATTTGGGTTATCTATCCAAAGACATCTTCCAACAAGTAAACAGTTGTTTTTTTACTATAGAAAAAATAGGAAATAAAACTAAATCTTCCTAATAGAAAGATATTTTCAAAAGAATAAACAGCCGATAAAAAGGGTCACTCTGGCGACTCTGGGCAATATCGGCGTCCATTTCAAGATAAAACAAACGGCATGACAAGTGCAGCACGGCATCCCGATAAAAAGTTTAACGATTACAGAGCCAGAAAACTTGTTAACAGAGACCGATAAGCCGACATATTGTTTGGATGTTGGCCCATCTAATATCAGACCGACAGAGATCTTCATTTTAGATTTGGCCCGTGTTTTTGAGAGAAAAGCGACCAGTTTTAATGTTGATTTGAATCTTTTTGATGAGTTTTATTTATCTGATCTTTTAAGTATACCATTACTGGATAGTTTTGTAATCTGCTTTTTGGTAATTCTTCTCGTTTAGCGGGAGAATGGAGCTTTAAGCTTTTATGAGGAAAATTTAGCAAACTCGGATTTTAATTCTTGTCAAAGAAGATTAGCATAATCTATAGTTATATAAATACGATATGTACCGGGTGTTCCACTAAGAATGGCCCTCGGCCGTAGTTCAAAATGTGTTAGTCGTATGGATTGCCGAAAAATATTAGGAAAAGGAGCCATGAGAAATTGCTGCAAATTATTTTTAGGTTTTCAGACTAGCGCCAGAGGATGCAACAGTACTAGTAACTAATTAATATATACCGAAAATATCAATTTTGTATACTTAAAGTTTTCCTAATAAGATTCACATATCTAACGTTTTCGTAAATTTTCAGATAAAATGGTGGAGGAAGGTTGAACAATTGAACATTATCTGTGACAAATGGCGATAACTCCGGTTTGGCTCAATAGAATTCAGTGAACTTAGTTTTGTTTAAAGAGCTTTTCTTATTCGATATTCCACTCACCTACAACTCCACAGACATTCCGAGTTTTTCCAAAATTGTAATTATAATAGTATATTCAATTTCACGTCATTACAAAAACTATGAAGAGCCTAAAAAGTCAGCCAAAACCGCATCATGATAATATCTCGTTTTTAACCGGAGATATTAACAAGGACTATCATAAATACCGAAAAATATGATTAATATGATAGAGCCGCGCAAAAGCAAAATGTTTTAGTCTGTTGCCTAATGTGAGAAAGTAATAATTCATTATTGAACTATAAAATCCAGTGGTCCTCGCCGTATTTAATAGGCGTAGTCTAATTATTATTTCATATGACATATGGAGTTGCAAAAATAGTTGAAATGTGTTCGAATATGACTGTAGTGGGACAGTCAACAAAATACCGACTTGTGCACGGGGATAAACGCGGCCCCATCAGGTCACCTAGAGAAGTACAGAAAGAAAAGAAACTGTAATTAATGAGAATGAAAGGCTGTCATCAGAAGAATCATACACTCATTTTACTTAAAAAAGGAAATACTTACCTTGAACAAAATAATGTCTGAAATGAAAAAGGATGACTTCATTCCATCCATGAAGAAACTATGGAAAACTTTGAAGGAAATGAATTTTTGTTATGAAGAAATTCAAAACAGAAAATCACTTTTAATAGAGAAGGACGAAATCATCTGCTAGCGACGACGATATTTGAGGGCAGTTAGACAGTTTTGAAGGGAAAACAGGAATATCCATTATATGGACGAAACTTGGTTAAATGAAGGCTATACCGTTGGTAAAATATGGTAGGATAAACATATAATAAGCGCGAGGCAAGCTTTTATGGAAGGATGGTCCACTGGAGTGAAAGGACCCTCGAGATAAGATAGAAGATTAATAATTACTTACATTGGTAGTAAAAATGGATTTGTCAATGGCGGCTTAGTAGTATTTAAATCAAATTGAACTGTCATGAAGGCATTAACGCTGATGTTTTTGAAGAATGCCTTCAGCAAATGCTAGATCTTTGTCCTTCTGGGCCTGTTATAGTCATGGATAATGCCAGCTACCACTCAAGAAAATCCGAAAAAATACCAACGTCTTTTTGGAAAAAAAACGACATCACTCATTGGCTTACTGTAAATAAGAAGCCATCTCATAAAGATATGCTGAAAAAGGAGCTACTGGAGATTGTAACCTCTTTGTACGAAATTTGTTGTCGACGAGATCGCTTCAAAACGAAATATAACGATACTTCGCCTTTCGCCATATCACTGTCAATTAAACTCCATAAAATTGATGTGGGCGCAAATAAAAGGGTAATAATTGCATATGACACAGTGAAAATGCAAATGAAATAGAAAACGTTGTAAATTTAGATCTTAGGAGATATTTAACAAAATAAGTAAAGAAATAAAACTGTAGAAATACCAAACTTAAAAATAAATAAGAGCCAAATATGAAAAGTCTCAAAAATAAACTATTTAGGATCAATCATTGATAATCAACTTTGTTGGACGAAATGCATAAATTATATAACCAGTAAAATATTGTCAATGATGAGTGATCTATATAAAAACAGAGCCTTTTTAACATCCGACATTTCTACATACATTTTTTCTGGTATTTCTTGTTTGGTTGCCATAAAGACTAACTAAATGGAACACCCTGCATATGATTGCATATTTCGATTCTATTGGGAAAAAAAAGAGGTGTCAATTTTGAGTTCCTGTTTAATTATTTGTTGTCTGATTTCTAACTTGTTTACACTATGGTTCATCTAAATGAGAAACAACGAGTTGAAATTTTAGTAATAAGCGGTTACGGAAATATGAAGAGATCGCAAGATCAGGTTTGTCAACTTTTCAATGATTTATATCCAAATAGGCCTCCAACAAATCAGTCAACGGTGTGTCGAGTGGTAAAGAAATTTCGAGAAACAGGTAGTGTCAGGGAAGCCGCTAGATCAGGTCGACCTAAAACAGCAACCTGGGAGACAAAGCATTGCATATCATGCTCTCAATACATGAAAATCCAACACAATCATCCAGGCCAATGGCAGTGGATTTTAATGTGTCTTATCAATCAGTGAAAAATGTGTTTAGGCAGGAGAAGTTACATCCCTAAAAGATAAAGTTGGTGTACGAGTTAGGCGAGGACGATTTTGATAGAAGAGTTGAATTTTGTGAGTTGATGATGGAAAAAATGCAATAACGATAATACCTTCGCAACAAATATTGTTTTCTCGGATAAAGCCACTTTCCATTTAAATGGCATTGTTAATTGACACAATAATTATCGTTATTGGTCTGCTAAGAATAGTCACTGGTTCAGAGGAAGGTCATATTCAGAGGCCCGAAAAAGTTAATGTTTGGGCGGGCATAGTTGGTAAGTAGACATATTGTGGAACCTTTTTTTATAGACGGTAATTTGAATGGCGAAAAATATCTGCACCTCCTCAGGAATCACATAATTCCTTCTTGCACCTTACCGAGTGTAAATAATGGCATAAACGAACAGGTATGGTTTCAGCAAGATGAAGCACCTGCGCTTTAGGCGGCAAATGTTAGACAATACATTATCGAACAATTTTCAGGACGTTGGATAGGCAGAAGAGGTTCTGTTGACTGGCCAGCGCGATCCTCGGACTTGACCCCACTCGACTTCTATTTGTCCCGGAGACGCTTAAAGAACAAAGTCTACGTGGACCGTCCAAATAACTTAGAATCTTTAAAAGTCGGAATTAGTGCTGAATTTCGGGCCATTTCAGAGGACTTTCTTTTAAACGTTGTAGACGGGTTCAGGGATCGACTGGGGCTCTGCTTAGCAGAAAATGGTGATCATCTTGAACACCTGATCCACTCAAAAAGGTTTCACTTAATTATTATTCCGATGTTAAGTTGTTCAATTTGCTAGGCTACTTACTTTATTACTTTAAAGTTTGTTACAATTTTAAATAAATAAAAATTTGAAATACAAAAAATTCAAAGTTTTCCCAGTAGAATCCAAATATGCAACCACATGCAGGGTGGTTCATTTAAAAAGAGTAGGTTAGTCTCTATGGCAACCAAACTAGAAATGACAGAAAAAATTCATGCAGGTAGAAATGTGGGGAGTAATTTACTGAACAACTTTCATAAAGGTCACTTTTTCGTATACGAGGTAATTCAAAAGTTACAGGCATTATGCGCGACTTCTCTGCCACTCTGTATAAATATTTCTTAGAACTCGGGTTATATTACGATTAGCATGATACACACTGGTATTAATAAGAAATTTAATAACAGTATTTAATACACTGTCTAGAGGGATAATGTGGTGATAATACTGTATTGAATAAATTATTTAAAACAAAAATATAATTTTTTTCAGTATACAGCTAGCTTTAAATGATTAATGATGCTTAAATGAACGACCAAATATAATATTTAGGCTGATAGAAGTACAAAGTACAGGCAAAGCCGAAAAATATTTTTGCCCTACGACTAGGCAACCTCACTAGTTTATTATAGAGAATGGTACAGATTTTAGTTACCTCCTCAAAGAACATTTAATTATAGTAAACATTCTTTGTTATCAACAATCCGGTAGGTACTAAATTTAGATCATTATTTTTCTCGATTATCAAACCATCTCTTTTAAAAGACTAGACTATTTAAAAAAAGTATTTAATTAAAATTAAGGCTAATTTATTTAGCTTCTAAAAGAATTGTGACGTTGATAAAAGAGGCTGAAAACTTTTTAATGCGAGTTCGTCCTTTTATAATTAAAAGTAATTCGACCCTTTCCGATCTTGATAACTGTGCTTAAAAGATCTTTTGTTTTCTTTTTTGTTGTTATCCATTGTTGGTTCTTTTTGTTTAAATATCTCGTCAGCAGAGCTGTTTAAATACAACAAAATTAGGGTTTTCTTTAACGGAAATGGTTGTTTTAACCACGCATAGACTTAAAAATACTATAAGCATTTCTAAACAGGTTTTCTACTTTCTCTGGCTACTACATTACATTATCTGGAATTAAAGCCGGGCTTACACAATTCGTGAATCGGGTCATCGGGTGTTCCACCAAGAATGGCTTTCGCCGTATCTCAGAAAGTGTTACTTGTATGACTCGCGAAGATTTTTTTTTAAGGAAAAGTGTCTTTGAGAAATTGTTGAAAATCAATTTCAGTTATCTCGGACTAGCGCTACAGGCCGCAACAGTAACGGTCAATCAAAAAAACACAGTTTTCTTAAAAGTTTTCAAGTTAAGGTATACCGAAAATACAATTTTGTATACTTCTAAGCTTTCTAAATAAAATTCAGCCATCGAACGTCTTCATAATCAATAATTGTTTGGGACACACTTCATATTTCTGTCGTGACCCAGTAGGAAAATAAAGTAAAAATGTTGAAATTAATCTTATGGGATAAAATGTAACGTAATGTAATACTAAGCCAAGCGGCAACGTCGCATTCGTGCTAAAGTACTATGTTTTTCGTCAACAACTAAATGCTAATAAATAGAAAGATACATTCATTTCAAATGCAATATAAATGGCAACACCGCATATCAAAGTGGTTGCATCGTTGTACAAATCTATAAAATATACGTTCAAATTAAATCCTATAATGTAAACAAAGACTGTCTGCTATTTTATAATATTCTCTAAAACTATCAAATAACATTAGCTTCCACGTGCGTAGCAACAAGCATAAGATTTTGATTGGCCGATCGATAGTGGCCTGATGTATAGACGTTGCCATTTGGTTTTGACTTGTTAATATTTGGTTGGTCAAGGTGTTTGAACAGGGTTATTATTATATTGTGAAGTGTAAACAAATCAGTGTCAGGTGGAGATCTAAATAGATCAGTTGTCGCTCCGTGAGGGAAGAAAGTGGTCACGTTAAAAAGTGTTTTAACTAACATGTCTTGTTAGTAAAGAGTGTCAGGCAGAAATCTAAAGAGATAAGTTGTGCTCCGTGAGGGAAAAAAGCCATCACGTTAAAAAGTTGTTAATTGTTTTCAAAAGTGTTTTAACTAACGTGTCTTGTTAGTAATGTTGTAGCCCATGCTAGGGTGAAGAGAGGAGGAATATTATTAGTCTTTTAATAAAGAAATAATGCAGTAAAATTCAAAAAGGATTTTATTTTCCAATTTTTTAACCAGTCGACTTGTGGAGATACAAGTTAAAGTTTTGTGTACCTCATTGTTACAAGCGTGAGTCGCACAATATTTAATCCTCTTTAAAAAATGGAGATCCCCATTTATTAGAAAATTACAGGCCAATAGGTTTGCTGACTAGTTTTCCAAACAAATGTGTAAGAGGTTAATGACCTTTTTCGATGAACGTGATTTGTTTAATACTAGTCAGCATGGCTATCTGAGGGGTAGGTTTACGCACACGGCATTTTTTAAGTTTACGCGGACTATACTTGGGTTCTTAGAAGAAGGTAAACTTGCTACAGAGTTATTCATAGACCCTTTGAAAGTATAAGTACATACCAAGGAACAAGCGTTTACATAATGCAGTTTTGGAGGTTTAACCTGAGTTCTTTAAGGACATAATGAAATATGGAACAATATTTATAGAATGGGAACGTTTTCACGTATATGAATATATTGGAGTATTACGGTGTTATAAATACCGGAAATATGGCCATAAGGCCTCAGAGTGTCGGCAGGCAAAACTGTTTGTCCCTTGTGTAACAAAAACCATAGGAGTAATAAATGTAGCGCCAGCAACATGAAATGTACAAATTGTAAATATGCTAGTGACGTACTAAGAATACCAAATATTGATGTTAAATACACAGTATTCGACAAAAATTGCATTTGCTTTAAAAACGCTCAAGAGAAAGTTAAGGCCCGGACGCTCTACATATAGCAAACACAGATATCGTCTAAGAGGTGCGCTGAAAGAACAGCACAGGGTCTGACCTCTCATATGAATAAAATCAGACAAATAGCATACGATAATGATCCAGACATGAGGTGCATAAGTGAGTCACATATTACAAATGACATTGAAGAGTCTGAATTTGACGTTCAAGGGTATAAAGCCATTTTGACATTTTCTAATAGTAGACATACTGGCGGCAGCGTAACGTATATAAAAAAGAGGCTGTCATTTAAAGAAAGTTATAACGACTCAAGAGACTATAATTACTGGGCAGTCGGAGCAACACTTCAAATTAAAAAGAAACCATACTGATAGGATTCATTTATAGATCACCAAATCGTTCCGCTAGGGAATTTCTGACTTATTTAGAAAAACATTAGAAGACAATAAAGTGCATCAACACAGAACAATTTTTATGAGAGACAAAAATATAGACTACCTGCGCCAGGATTGGGATACTCGTGCCATAAAGAGATGTGTAGATTCAGCAGGATTTAAGCAAATATTTACCGAGTCAACACGAGTTACTGACAGATTCCAGATATGTCTGTACTTTTGTGATTGTTTGTTATTATTTTTGTGAAAAATTCGTCGATCATCTCTACGTTCATGTCCCTGTGACGTAAGTCTGTCTAAGTGTATTTTGGTGCGTCTGCTATTATTGTTAGTACTTTGTTTTGTAGTCTTTGTGTCTTTTTACGTTTTGTCTTTTTTACAGTGCACCAGGTTGGTACACCGTGCGTTAGTACTGCTCTAATAATTGTTTGATAAATCGCTATTTTTGTTTTTGTGTTTATTTTACTTTTCCTGCAGAGTAGCGGGTACATTGAGTGCATTTTCCCTAGTGCTTTTTTCACTCGTTCATCTACATTACTATTCCAGCTCATCTTCCTGTCGAAGACAAGGCCAATATATTTAATTGTTTGTGACCAATCTATTTGTTTGTTGTTTACTTTTACTTTGGTTTCTGGTAGCCTTAGCCTTGCCTTCGATAACAAAATGGCCTGAGTTCTCCCCTCATTTATCCTTAATTTCCATGCATCCAGCCACTTCTGGAGAACAACTATATGGCGTTGCAATCTAGAGACTACTGTCCAGGGTACCCCCGAGGTGAAGGTTATCGCAGTGTCCTCTGCAAACAGGTATAATGTCGTCGTTGGATGTACTGGTATATCCGCTGTATAGATGTTATATAGGATCGCTGCTAGGAGTGAGCCTTGCGGTACCCTGCTTTGATTCTCCTAACTGATGATATTGCATTTTCAGACGCCGCTTGAATCTTCTCTAACTATTAGTATTATTTGACATTAGCATAATTATTCCTGATGGTTTTATTGAGGTATCTATCAGAGCCATCTTAAATTTCTAAGAATTTTGCGAAAAGTTTCTTGTAAATGCAAGGACCTTCGAAAAAGTTAATTCAAGTTTGATGTAAAATTGACTGGGGAGTCAATATTTGCGGTCCAGCACCAGGTATGCTGCATATTTTCTTGCATAGCTTTTAAATTATTTATTATGCTTGGTGGTGGTTGTCGCTTGGCCATAGGTATGTTCTTCTGAGTCTTAGGTTTGTGTTGAATGCTTCAGTAATGATTGAGTTTAGACTGATCTTTTGGAAGAAGTTGCTGGTCTGGTTGCATATAAGTTATGACTTATGACAGCATTTAGATTCAGGCCAATGTTGATTAAGATGTTTCTGATGAACCATAAGGCTTTTGCGATCATCATCAGTATCCTTTTCTGTGCTCATTCTAAACACTCATAATAAAATTATAATCAGGGTAATATCCTAACTTTTCTAGAATTATCTCCGTTGTAGACCACCGCCAAACAATCCCAGGTTGGTAGTCTTAAAGTTGCAACGCCACATAAAACTTATCGAAGCGTGGTTAGACAAATGGAAAATTCGCCTCAATGACGCTAAAACCCAAGCCATCTACTTCTTAAAATCAACTTGTAAATTTCCCCAAACCAGACTTTAGGTCAAAAACACCAGACTAGACTTGTGTAATGAAGTCAAGTATCTGGACCTGTCTTTTGATAAGAAGCTGGCTGCGTAGACCAACGCTGGAAAAAAGCAAATGGGCAATTCGGTGCCATCTACTCGCTCATCAGCAGTAGAAGTAGACTGGACCTCCATATAAAAAACATTGCTGCACAAAATTATTATTAGACTTGTACTTATTTATATTTATAATAATAATAAATTGTCTTTATTCAGCTGTTCTATGATACTGTAGCAACAAAATTAAATTACAAAAAATGTATACATGTTGTAGTTGAAAAGGCGAAGTGTCGTCCATAATGGACGTTTTTCTACTTAACCTTAGAATAACACCAAAGTATATTCAGAGTGTTTCTTCTTAATAACATGCTAATATTTAAGAAGGTTATCCTTGAGTCTCCATTTTGAGAAATAAACTTTATATGAAGATATGCCCCAAAAGTCTGTTAAAGTACAGGGTTATAAAGTTTTAAGAGAAATTTTTAGTTAGTTAGTTAGTTTTATTTTTTAATGAAAGTTTGGGCGTGATAAAAATAATCCTGCCTACAAAAAGCAATACAGATAAACAGTATTATAAAAAAATAATAAAAATATAAATGGTCTCTAAGGTTAAAGTTTGTTCAGGCATCGCCAAATTTTTAATGTAAAGCATTGGTTTAGTTTAAACGAAAACACCAAAATACAAATTCTTAGTGTAGAGAATTTTTCTTCTTGCCTTTGCAAATGATGTGTTTGCTTCTGAACCCAATTTAGTGCGTTTAATCACTGCACTTATTTTTTTTTTAAAGTATATCGCATTCCAATTTTTTCAACAACATTAAACCCCGCCTTCTTCTTTTCCTTTTCTTTTCATTGGCTTAGACCCGACTAGTTCTACGTTTATACGTTTAGGTTCTTATTTCCAGTTTAAAGTAGTAATGTTTAATTCCACCTAAAATATTATTTCCTCATTATACAGGGTGTTTCTTAATAACATGCCAATATTTAAAGAGGTTATCCTTGGGTTCATTTTGAGAAAAGAACTTCATATGAACATACGTCCCAACAGTCTTAACTGTTGAACTATAGGGTGCTAAAATTGTAAAATAATTTTTTCTTATGATAACATTGACCCTATATACTTTTGTGAAACGTGGTTGGCATATTTTATGCATAAAAAGGCATTTTCTGCTGTACAACATGATTTTCTATTCTTGCCATTGGCGTTCGTGCGGGATTTGCACTGAATCATTTTAAAGAGAAAAGTGATACGCCACGGCTTTTCCTAAAGTAATAGATATTTACGTTATAAGTCCGGTAAATCAACTTTTACAGTATGAGTGAAATGTTTCGAGACGAGGCGACGAAGGAGCCGAGTCTGGAATTTTGAAACGAATACTGTAAAGGATTTGCCGGACGAATGACGTACAATATTTTATTTCAATACTGTTGAGTTGAAAATTATAATTATGTTTTGAAATTATAATGAAGTTTTATTCTGCGTCGTATATTTGAAAAGTGCTTATATTTAGGTACTGGTGAAAACATTGTGTGTTTGACATTGATTAAACTAAAACTTACAAATTTCAGTCCGGTAAAGAAATTTTACAGGACTAGTCCGGTAAAAAAATT
This sequence comes from Polydrusus tereticollis, assembly GCA_963920685.1. Taxonomy (NCBI): domain Eukaryota; kingdom Metazoa; phylum Arthropoda; class Insecta; order Coleoptera; family Curculionidae; genus Polydrusus; species Polydrusus tereticollis. Next base: position 36,883,144 of record OY987331.1, read on the forward strand.
TTACCGGACTTATTGCTGTAAAACCTTATTTTCTGGACTAAATTCAAATATGTAAAGGTGTGTTTTACAATACAGAATGAAATAAAAATTATTTTTTAAACCCTCACACATTTCTGAACAAATCTACTCTCTTCATTTCGTTTTGTTTAACGTATAATTTTTTGTCATAAAAAAATAAAATTCATTTATTTGCATCTCGCTAGACCACTTACGAGAAAAAACAATTAATGCAACTTTAAATAATAATTTATTTAAGACAACAATTTCTAAACAGTAAAATTATGAAATTATAGTAATCTAAATAATATATTTTGGAATGCTAACACAAAATTACTCTGAACGCACAAAGAAATAAATTAAATCAGATGTTGAAAATGTCCGCCTCTGCTCCTTTTGTCATGGACTCACGTAATCTTTGGAAAATGCCGGGATTGCTTCTAATAGTTTCGCAAGAAACTATGATGCGATTTGTCAACTGCTGTTTAATATGAATTGGTGTGTTGTAAACTAATGTTTTAAGGTGACCCAACAGGAAATAATCTAAACTACTGAGGTTCGGGAACCTAGGTGGCCATGTCTGTGGTCACCCGCGACCTATACAGCGTTTACTGTAATTTTGGTTTAAATGTTCGCGCGCCACAGCACTGAAGTGCCCTGGCGCCCCGTCGTGCATTAACCACAGTCGATTCCTTACTAAAATGGAAATATCTTTTATCAAAGCTGGCAATTCTTCTTCGAGAAACTGCCGGTAATTATGCCCATTTAACCTCTCATGAAGAAAATAGGGCTCAATTAAATAATCACCGCATATTCCAGCCCACACGTTACCGGAAAACTGCTCCTTGTGACGGGATAACAAGATTGCATGTGGGTTTTCTTCAGCCCAAAAATGATTAGTGTGAAAGTAAAAACTAACGGATTTCAATTACTTTTCGAAGGAAACATTGGCAAAAACTCATCCACAATGGAAAGTCGCGTGGGAGTAGAGGCCAAAGACGTTGGATATGATAGGGATATAATAAAAAGCCATTGAGAATTTTTCAAACAAGAAAATGTGAGATATTCAAATTGTTTTCAATTTTTCGTGTACTTAACTCGAGATCTTCCTCGACTGAATTCGAAACCGCTGTCTCAATTTCTGGTTTTCTACAGTACATTGCACTCCTTTTAGATGATTGTCTGGTTCAAAACTTCCCTCTTCGCACAACCTTCTATGACTGCTTGAAAATGTCCCTGCATCCGGAATATTTCTATTTGTAAAGCGGTTTTCGTACAACCGCCTGGCTTCCAGTGCGCTACCATCAGGAAGCCCATACATGTAATGCAAATCTGCCAACTCAGAACTCGTGAAATGGACCATGTTTTTTTGATAATATTATTAATTTTTTTTTTTTTTTTTTACTTCTTTATTTCAAGTTATGGTTACAAAAACATAAAATGAAATGACGTCACAAAAAATGGAAAAGTTAAAAAATACATTCCAAAAATTCTCTTATTGAGTAAGGTTCTAGGTCTATGATTTTGATTTTCAATGTTCTCTTAAAACTATTTATACTACTTACACTTTTAGTATATATACATATAGTATGGACTTTGTTCCGTCAGAGTAAGACGATGTGCTGGCAATAAAAGATTATAATTACGTGTGTTAAACTGATTCCTTGTTTCTTGAAATATATCTTTGTTTTTAAAAAAAAACATTATACATTCATAAATATATAGCCAGTATACTGTGAAAATGTTTAACTTTTTAAATACACCCCTGCACTATTCCAAAAATTTCATTCTATTCATAGTCCTGACTACCCTTTTTTGTACCACAAATATTCTTTGTAAATCGGAAGTGCCACCCCAAAAAATGATGCCATATCTCATAACACTCTCAAAATTAGCGCAATATACTATTTTAGCTGTACACATGTTAACGTATTTAGTTATAACATTAATTGCGTAGCTTATTCTACTTAATTTTGTATCATTATTGAGAGTTATTTCATTGTTATGCGTTTTTAAAGTATTTGGTTTGATCAAATGATTTTGCTTAGTTCGAAATAATACACTATTACTTTTGTTCTCATTCAATACTAGTTTGCTTTGAGAAAACCACTTTTTCACGCTTAAAAGTGCTTTATCTGTATTCACAGAAAGTGCTCCTGTGTTAGATCCAGATACTAATACTTGTGAAATGGACCATGTTTTTTTAATAATATTATTAATTTTAATGACTGTCAAAACTGTTTATGTTAACAAAACAAAATCTGCTTCTTATCTGCTAGACACACACGTTTTCAATCCTTAATAATACCCAATTTCATAACAACGTGCAAATTAATTTTATGCTGAAGCCATACGTCAAACGAAACATAATGAAGAGACCAGATTTGCTCAGAAAAATATGAGGATTTTAAAAATAATTTTTGCTTTAAGGAAAAGCAGTGGCGTATTACTTTTTTCTTTAAAATGATTCGGTTCAAATCCGGCACGAACGCAACTGGCAAGAATAAAATATCATGTTGTACAGCAAAAAATGCCTTTAGATGCATAGAAGATGCGTACCACGTTTCACAAAAATATATGTGGTCATATCAAAGTTATCATAAAATTTTTTTTTTCTAAAACTTCAGTACCCTGTAGTTCAACAGTTAAGACTTGTAGGAACTGCGTTCATATGAAGTTTTTTTCTCAAAATGGACCCAAGAATAATCTTTTTAAATATTAGAGTGTTATTAAGAAACACCCTGTATATGTATTTAATCCACATAGATAACGCAAAATTCATAATATGATAAACATTACATATTATATCTACACACATTCCTCAACTTAATCATCCACACATACGCTTGTAGCGACAGGTAGTATTCCAGTAGCAGTAGCAGTTGTACAGTCAGCATTGGTCCCTGTTAAGAATTTCCGACCTGTAGCAACAATGGTGCTTTTAAGTTAAGTTAAAGTTATAAAAGTTATTAGGCTAATTATTGTAATGAGTGCTGAACTGAAGCCAGAAGGAATTTTTAAATGCTGCTGTGCAGTGCCTGTTAATGACCATACCATTTCTGTTTCGCGTGTTTAAGTGATTTATGTCTTTAAACTTGCTAAGCTTACGTAAGAGATAGGGAGGCTGATCGTTTAATATTAAACGGTGACCCAAAGTGAGGAGATGAAGTTGCCGAACTTTATTTAGTTTTAATCGGCCTGTATCTGAAATCTTATTATTGACACTCTTATGTCTTCTAATGCCATTGGCAAAGCGACAACAAGAGTTTTGAATTTTTTGAAGTTGACCTTTATCGACCGCGGTTAGACAAGGTCCATAGACATATTCACAATACGACAATTTCGAGACAATCAGCGAGTCGCGAAGTTTCAATTTTATTGTGTAGTTTAATATTTCACGACTGCTGTATAACTATTTTAACGTACTATATAATGATTTGCAGAGGTGACTAACGTGCTTTGTAAAACTTAGGTTGCTATCGAACCAAATGCCTAAATCTTTACACTCTGTAACAAACGTGAGAGTCTCCTCATTGATCTTGATATTAAGTTCGTTAGTAGCAATGCTGCGTGCTTCTTTCGATCTAAAAGGACGACTTAGGATCTTAATGCATTTAATTTAAGGGTTTGTGCAAAAGATATGTCAGTCAGGACTTTTAAATCATTATTAATTTGTTCACTAGCGGAAACCCACTATAAGTTAAAAATATCAAGATAGATCTGGGTATCATCTGCATAGTGGTGAATTTTACAGTTTTGGACCATTGTGTGAAAGTCGGCCGTGTAGATTGAAAACAACAGTGGCAATAAGATAGAGCCTGGTGCGACTCCCGTGTGAATTTGGTGAGGCTTAAAAAGATTTTTATTGGGGAGACTGAGTGGTTTGAAAATCCAAAATATAGAAGCTTAGTTACATAGCGTAGCATGGTCGAGAGTATCACATGCCTTGTTGTAATCCAAAAGAACCAGGCAGATAACTTTACCTCGATCATGATTTCTTAGGATGTCGTCCGTAATAATGATAAGGGCAATTAAGTCAACATTCAAAAAAGTTTAGACATTCCAGAAAAATTATGACTAACGCACCATGCTTTACGCTAAGCTATATTTTCTGTGACGCTATTATAATGACCTCCATTTGCCGAGAATTGCTGAACATATTATTGACAAACTTATTATCGACTACTACAAACGGACAGATATTTCGCTGAATTCCCCGATCATGCAATCACACATCTAATCAAACTCACTCAAATCGTGCAGAATATCAAGAGACTGGCTCACTCGTGCTCAGCTTCCCTTCCTCCCGTCACCACAATAAACTGACCAAGATTGACCACCAATGTGTAAAAATAAACACTTTCCTGCTGCTGTCTACCTCCCCTACGTTAACACGTTACAAATTTGAAGAATCAGGATTGAACCTTTCGACATAGTCCCGCCGAGAAGCTTACGTGTATATAAATAGAGATTAATAATCCAAGACCGACTTAAAAAAACGAACATGGTCTCTCAACCTGATCTCCTTGTCTATCTCCTCTTTCCAACGTTTCCTGGGTGTCCGTCGTTTTCGTCTTCCTTGTAGGGTCCATTTCAGTATCTGCTTTGGGAGTTATTCCTCGTTCATTCGTTGTACATGTCCATACCACTTCAGTTGTTTGACCCTAATATCATCCATTGTGTCGTGTGTGACTCCTATAATCTCTCTAATCCTCTTGTTAGTAACTCTATCCATCTTTGATCTGATCTGCTCGCTGTTCGTCTCCAGTAGTCCATCTCCGTAGCACTTAGTTGTCCTTCGGCTCTTTCTTTGATTTGTTATACTTCACTACTATATGTGACAATACTCTTTATGATGGTATCAAATATTCTTTGTTTGTTTCGTTTTGCTCATAGCTGTAGATCTACTTCCCTGCATGTTCCTTTCCTTGATTGCTCTCTCCAGTGTACTATCTTTTGTGATTTTTGTTACTAAGTACGAAAAGCTTTGACGTCTTCATTCTTCTATTAGCTTTCTTGTCATATACTCTAGATCGTCGTACTCTTGAGCCACCACTATGTGATCATCTGCGAAGCATAGGGTATACAGAATACAGTGTGGTCTTGTTTAGTGGGATGACCATTGTAGTACATTTTCTTTTCCAGGGTTTGTGCTTATTCAAGGTATATTTTAAATAATGTGAGTGAAATGCAACACCTTTGTTTAAGTCCTGTATCTGTTTCAAAACCTTTCGAAGCTTGTATTCCGATTTAAACCTGTTTTCCTCGTAAAGGTTTTTTACGGCTTTTATAAGGGTTGCGCTAATATTTGCTTGTTCCATAACTGGTCTTGGGGTACACTGCCATAGGCTTTTTTAAGGTCCACATACAAAAGGTGCATTTCCTGGTTGAATGCGAGCTTTATTTCTTTCAGTTGGGTGACGCAAAATAGGTAGTCTGTGGTGGATCTTTCCGCTCGGAATCCTGCCCGTTCTTCGGCTTCCGTGTCTCGATATTACAGTTAAATTTTTTCCTTTATGATCTTCCCATAAACTCTACTTAGGGTACTAGTGACGAGAGTTCTAAATTTATATAATTACCTGACCAAAATTGGTAAATGTTGCTTAGTCAAAAAATACCACTTTTCCTAAAAATACACAGTATTTTGTGAATTGCAACTTGAGTAAAATATATCCAGCCGTTTTACCTTGCGCTGTAACAATTTAGACTCCTTACCCCAGAGTATAGAAACTAGTCAAATAAATAGTAAACAAATCGATTATTTGAAAATGCGGTAAATTTGCACCCTCTTAATAAATCATCAGTTTCTGCTTTAGAAAACACATACGTTTCTGTAAAATATTAATGATTTTAAATTTCCCGACAGCAAATACTTAGTTAATTAACAAATCCCAAAATAAAATTTTCTTTTAACACAGCAAAAAAAAATTATGTAATTTATCTTCCTTAACTTTTACACTTAAAAGCATACTTATTTTCCGCGTAACAAATAATCGCTTTTTAGGAAAAAAATATTACTTAAAAAACACCTAATTAAATTTAAGACTAATTTATTTAACTTCTAAATGATTTGTGACGTTGATAAAAGAAGTTAAAAACTTTTTAATGTGAACCGACCCTTCTATAATTAAAAAAGGTACGGCTCTATTCAATCTTGATAACTGTGCCTAAAATTTCTTTTGTTTTTTATTGTTGGTTCCCTGTGTTCAGTCTTTCTTTAATTACTTAATGGTTTGGCTGAACAAAATAAAATGTATACCATGCCTAGCCACTTTATAGATTGGCGGGCTCATTTAGGTAAGGTGTAAAATATTTCTTCTTCCTTTAACTACTAAAATTTATTAATATTCGACAGTTTTTGGGAAATCACTACTAAACTCTTTATTTTTTTCAATATTTTTACATATTGCTGGGACTGAATATTTGGTAGTTGATCTATCAAACATAATATTATGGTTAACGGATTGACTTCCTTCTGTTGGACACCCTGTATAAATTAATCTTTGTTTACGCATTAGAACGCGACAGGGTGTCCGACAAAAGGAAGTTAATCCGTTAACCATAGTATATTCTTTAAGCGAAAAGAATATTACTTTTTAAATGGCATTCTTCAGATTAGACCATCAAAGATTGATATTTTTTAAACCTTTGTAATACTTTCAAAATAGGCGTCAGGGTAACCTTCTTTATTACACCCGGTGTTATGTATTCACCATAATTCTTGGATGCCAGTATTTACCTTAGGATAACCTGAAGTATACTGCGACAAGGCAGCCTATCCACCCTTACTTTGACAAGCCTACGCTCTGACAACAGAGACAAATGACCTATGTTGTGTGCCTGAAAACTTACTCCTTAGCTAGCTCAACTCATGGTAGGTTCGCTATTTTGCTTCTAGGTTGAGCGGTTTAGCACTCTTATATAAGTAAGCTAAAGTAAAATCCTGAAGGCGCCACCTTAGTTTTATTTTACTTAAAAATCTTTAAATGTTCTAGTGTTTGGTCTCAGAGAAAAACAAACTAGGAAAAAAAAACAATAATGTCACAATCGGTTTACAATAGCTTCTTACAAGCTCTCATTTACTTAAGTCACTCTATTTGTAAATAAAAGCCAAATTTTAGCAGAGGCCAACACAAATATTTATTCTTAAAAGTCGTGTTAGGCCCTTGGCTACTTAAATTTATAAATGCAAGTTTCTCTTCTTTGGTGAACGATAGATACTTAAAGTTAAATTATAAGTAATTGAAATTTAACAACAAAGTGGTAGTCTTAGGTTTGACATAAAAGTTTTGATGGTTTAGATTACAAAGTTGAGAGAAAAATAAGGAGTAAAAGTAAAACCCTGTTTGATAGGGTCTTGCACTAGACGGCAACTGTCAGACCTACACCTTAAAAACGACGGTGAGTCTGGTCTGGCAGCCACATAGACCTACATCCAGGACATGATGAGATATGGATCAAAATACACCAGTCCCAGACTTGGAATTTCCGCAAGGTATGTACAAGAACCTCTCAATAAAAACTAAATTTACTATAAAAGCATCGCTAAAGTATAATACAAAATCTTACGAGTACCTGTGGTTACTCAATAAGTATACTAGCCACTCGGGTATATATGGGTTAAAACGTTACAGTTACAAATGTTAAAGTTTGAAAAAACAAATGGCCTTTAGGCGGGAAACAAGAAAATTTACTTTATGATAATAATTGTAACTATATTTACAATGAAATTAGCTGTAACAGACTACCAAGCACTTTGAAGTCCTAGAAAATCTTGTGGCGTCTTAACCGCTATGTCGATATACGCTATACGATTACAATGCACAGGTTCTGTACATAACATGGGCGCAAAACGTTATCAAAACACTGTATATAGAACAATACGAAAATTCAAAATATTAATATGACTAAGATCTCAAAGAGAAATGATCAGTGTATATAATTGAATAACTTGGAGTGAGGTTTGTAACCCTGATTGCATCACAGTACCTAGGTATTCACAGAAAAGGCCTATATGAAGACATAGTATACACGCCACAGGAAATAATATAGCAAATGTCGATTTCACGCTTTTCTGTTACCTACTGGGTACTTCCAAGGTTCCGTACTACTCAAGAAAAATGTGGCAACTGGCACGTCCCGCGTCCAGGCAACTCCAATAAAAGAAAAACTAGTACTTCAGTTTGAACTTGGACTTCTAGCCCCTAACAAGAAAACCCTAAATTCGAATTTGATATGTACAACATGAAAGAGAAAGCTTTCATAAGACCCATCGAGGGTAATTACATGCTATAGTTTATACCTACCTCTAATAACTAACGAGGGTTTCATATTACAAAATTCCCTATTGGCCCGCTTTTTGAAGTGGATTAAAAAGAGTTTTAAATCGGCATTCCGCCCAAAGAATAGACAAACTACAATGCCATATCCTTTTTAATGCATTTGTTAAAGTTTTATCGGCACCACATGGCCTTCCCTGCCCAAAAAAACTAAAATTCGGGAGATATTTCCCAATAACGTACATTCCACATAGTTACCAAAAATCGTCGACAAATTGGTCATACCAATCCAAGAAAACTATAACCCCTTTAACACGATAAGAAAACTAAGGCTACCTAAGTCAACCACAGCAACCGCAAAAATACACCTCAGTTAACCAGACGTGGCCGTGAGACTCCACAAAACTGTGAATCTTATCCAATGACTCTGACCTGCCTTAACAAATTATCATTTTTCTTAAACAGCTGATTCACAACAGCCAAAGCATTTGACATACTTGAAAAGTTGACTAATAACTAATCAGTTAAAACAAGGATTTGAAGTAAGACCTGCCTACAAGTAGTATGAACCAATAGAACAGAAATCAATCCACTTGGCTATGTCTTACAAGATATAAGACAATCATGGAATATAATCATTATTCCCAAAGGTTCCAAACTGCTTTAAGTGAAACTATTGGCTTCTAAAAGGTAATTAAATTAGTAATTAATGTTTAAGGGGAGAGTCTACACAGGTACTTTAAAAATATAAAACAGATAACTAAACAAAGATAATCAACCTATGAAATGCAATTTTCGAACTGTAATACCTTTTTCCAACTCTGTATTTTATTGATTGCAGAATTGGCACGAAATTTAGTAGTTTTGGGATGCGAAATCCAAATTTAATAACAGCTTTAATGTAGGGGAACCTAGGGCAAGACGGGGACGCTAAGCAATTTATATTAATAAAAATAAAACCAATCAATTAAAAAATATAGTTTTCCCTAAAAACCCTTTAGATAACATTTACAGCTCATTCGACATAAAAATGTTTGGCTCAACTTACACAGTGTAAACATTCTGTGTTATCTTCACCTGTTTTTGGAGGAAGATCATGTATGTCTATGTACGTCGTTCGTTTTCTTTTGAGCTTGTCTTTTCTTCTGAATTACTTCTTGCTTTTTTCCCTATGGATGTTTGGCATTTTCAAGTTCTCTTTTATATGGCGTAAAGGTAATGATTGCCGTTTTGCCTCGACGGTGATCGGTTTTTCTAGCTTTCATTTCGACGCTATGAACAGGCAATATCTGAGTTGGAGAATAGTATTTAAAACTGCTATTTAAGTTAGGCAAGTTTCTTTTGTAAGAGAAGAGAAGCAAACAGTTTTACATCAAGAGGCACATGGCGACGGGACTTTTGCAACGGGGCTTTATATGACGGACAATGCGATGTTGCAAACATATTTATGGGAAGACTTTCATCATCATCTGAACTTTGGTAGCTAGTAGACGGAAGCACTATGGGCTAATATGTTAGGCTAAACATCTGTGTGGGTGTAATAGCTGGTAGAGAGACGAATATCTTTGCTTACTATAAAGTGTGGTTAAGGAGATTGATGAAAGTTGGTAGATTCAATGACATTGTAATTAGGTTCGACTGTGGCGTTTTAAAAATCCTTGGAGCTAGTCGACACTCGCGAATTTGGTTGTTGTATTAAACCTATGTTCCTTACCATTTTTGACGGCAAGTTGGTAAGCTAAACTTTTTAGTTCCATTCTCTGATTTTCACGCTAGGTCTACATGCAAAACTTGGATTTTTGAAGGTCCTCAAATCAGTCAGTCCTTTGTTATCTTTGTTTGATATTTCAGCACCTTTATCAAGCTAGGACCAAACGAAGATCCTTCCGTAATTGAACACCCTTGGGTGACAATAAGGGATATGCCTAAAAAAAAAGTTTTTTTTTTACATATTAAATTCAAGTCAGAACGAAGATTTTGAATGTTTATAGTAGACTTGAAAAACATGTGCATTTGTCTTGCCTTGGCGCCTTGTAGTAGTAATAGTATATTATTAACCAAGGTTTAGACAACCATCATTATTGCCCGAGCGGCAGGTTTAAAGCACGAGGAGTGGAGCGACAAGGGTTTTAAGACGCGAGGGCTATAAGCTGTCTAGACCGTTGTTAATATAATATTTTTTCCACTACTACAAACTTTTATAAGACATTTATCTTTATAGTATTAATAATTATAAAAAATATAGGTAGGTATAAGTATATTTTTTAATCAAGTTACCTTCGCTTTGGAATTGGCAAAATATTTTGTTGTTTTGTCAGGTGGCTTTGTTAATGTCAATTTTTGTTCATGTCATCAGATTTCACGAGTTTTCCGTTTCTTTAAAAAATGAGCGAAGAAAATGTTAGTGATACTATTATGTGTACACCTCCAGAATTAAGGATGGACGCAGAAAAAATGTTGATTGTATCGATATTTTACAATATCAAGCATCTCCAATAATCTAGTATATATTGATAATTATCTGGTTGCCTAACCACAAGAAATCACCTTTCAGGTTATTCGTGTTTATGAATTCATGTTGTAGAATCAAAAAATCAAGTTACTTGCGTTCAAATAGATTCTTGAAGATCGGTCAATAATGGATTTCAATGCCTTATTATTGACCATGGTCAATAATAACTTATAAGGTAGAGAAAAACGATTTCTAACGTTAATAATCAGTCAATAATGGCGATGTTATAGGTTAGTAGTGGAAAAAAGTACTATTTGGATGTATTAACAATTTAGACGAAAAATTAAAATTATCTAGCTTTTACAAACAATAATGTTTATGAAGGTAGGTACCTATTTTATTTTTGGCCAATGAAGCGTTTTAATACGATATCCCACGCAAGACTTAGATAATACATTAAGTGATCTATTGAGTGGACCAAATCTCTTACAACATAATCTGACCTAACATTTACCACTAAAGGCAATGTAACAGGTTTGTGTGTTATGTTAAATTTGTCAATGTTTGTTGATTAACCGAATAGCTTAACCGAATACTGAATCACATTATTTACATTAATAAGGGGAAAATGAATGGAATGTTAATAAATAATTCTTCTTCTTCTTCTTCTTTGCCGTCAGATTTTTACATATTGGCCCCAACCTGTCTTCGCTTGCAGGCGCTAAAGAGAAAATATACCTTAAACTTAAACAATTTATGATTGCAAGTTCTTCCGCGGCATATTTTCGACAAAATGAGGCGTATCTATTAGCGCATGAAGAACGGTAATCGTAATTTGTTACACAGCTCTTAAAGTCAATGGGGTGCCATAATAAGTGCAATGGGCCATTACGACTGCACCCAAGACCGCCGTTATTTTTCTCACGCTGGCATATTTTCGGCTTCGCAATGATTTAGACGCGGAATGCAGGAAAGTTTGAGTGTAGAAAATAAGCGGGATTTTATTCAAAACATTAAAATACAAAATGTGTGCTTGCTCTCAGAAATATTTAACAGTAATATTAATAAGTTTGAAGATTTTTTTGAACATTATGTATAATAACCTAGTTTTATTTAGCTGACGTTTCGTAAAACATATTTCCTTTTTCAGGGCTTTGTAACACAATAAGAGTGAAACAAGAGTTTGCAGCCAGGTCAAAACCGAAACCTCCAAGATGGTGCTGGGGCCTCAGTCTCAGCTGGACTTCGCAACTTAGGTAGAATAAAATAAAAAAAAAAATAGAGAAAGGAAACCACAGGGGGAGCTGTATAAATAAAACAAAAATAATTAAAATTAATAATATTGCTGGCTTTATTCAATAAAAAAAAAATAAAAATAATATGAAGGTTAGTGCTTAAAAATAAACTTATCTGTATAATATTATCTGTGAAGACGTTGATAGACTTCTTCCGAGGGGAAGAAGACGGTGGTGCGTCGAGGGACGTCAACAAGACGTCAGAAAGACAAGGGGAAGAAAGATAAGAAAAGAAGAGAAGAAGAAGAAGAAGAACAAGAAGAAGAAGAAGAACTTAACCTAAAGTTGTAGGGGGTCCCAAAGGTGGTGAATGCTCCGAATACTCGACCCCTTTTAGTCCTGGTGAATTGACTTAACTCTCACGAACGACTGGTACAAAAAATCCACCTCGTGGCTTTTTGTTGCCCCGGAAACCAAAAATAATCACAGCAAACTAAAGGGACACAGAAAATAACGCTTCTAGATCCAAAATCCTCTAAAGATGGATTGAATAGCCCTGGGTCTAGAATGGCTTGTTGCTTGGTCGCCCACTAGAAGTTATGTGAGGTGACTGAAGAATTTCAGATTAAAAGTTAAAACATGTGCCGTCCGTCAATAGGATGTGAGAGAGAAAAAACGACAGAGAGAGGTGGAGAGGGACAAAGCAAATTTGGGGCGACCCACTTCCGGCCGGATCTACCGTTCGGGCCGAAAGAAAAGGTTAGTTCACACACTGGCGGTGACATAGAATAAAGTCTTTAGAGCTTTGCCCTTCAATTGCAGATATTTCAAGCCAAGACAAATGAAACAGATGCTCCCAAATGTAGCTTTACATAAGAAATCAATTCGTAATCCATGCAATCCATTATAAATTATTTAAAAAAAAACTAAATCCCAAAATATCTTTGCCATTCGGAAAACGGTCGTTGAAGTTCGGTTACTGAGTATTATGGCCCAAACATCTTTCAGAAGAAGAATATTAACCTAGAAAATTCATTAGCCAATCTGACAAGTGAAAATGAAAATTGAAAACAAGGAAATATATTTGAAATACTTAAAATGAAATATTAGTATAAGTATCGTATTGTGTATTCCAGGGAGATATGTGACTTAAAATAAGAGGATATTGTAGCCCTGCTTGCTCAAAGACAACGAAAACAGAGGCCGTTGACCTTAGGTACGTATTTACTTTTATACAGGGAACTAAACATTGTTTTAAAAAGACAAGATCGGATTGTCACACTTTAATGGAATCTTTAGCAGGGGCGTGTCACTAAAATACGAGAGCAATTTATGGGCAGTTCATGTCAGGGGGGCGAAAGGGTTTGACATATCTGCTAGTAACTTTTGATTTTCTTATTCCGAGTTAAGATTTTATTAATAATCTTCGCTAATCGAATATTTTTAATAAGTTTTAATGATTTAATTGGATATGTAATTAATTTAAGTTCATACTATCATCATTTTCGGTAAAAATCTTACAAAAACATTAAAAAGCTAGTGTTTTTTTTTTGCAACACTGATTTATTTTATGACAATGACAGTTTACTTCTCGTCTGGCCTTCTGACGCGTTTGTGATTTTTTCCACGACTTTTTTCTTTATAAAATGGGTTTAATTTGATCTTGGAATGAATTAGTGGGGCTTTTGGTAAGTTTATAGTGATATCTAAGTCCTTAGTTTATTTTTTCATGAGCGAGTAAGTTCCTTCTTGGGATATTTTTTAGCTGAAACTTCGCTGTCGACCATGCTTTGGGATTGATGATTTTTGAAAGTATATTGTAAGTATTATACTAAAGTAAGTTGACAAGTATAGTTTTAGATTCACAACTTTCTAATAATGATCTTTTGAAGTGTGTCTGGGTAAAAATGTTATTAATTAGTTCCTTCCTTATTTTTCAAAACTGGTGAATCACTTCTGTTTACCTACCTTCCTTGCAGTTAAATTATGAATATTTTTACATATACCTATACCATCCCTTATGTTTAACAGCTTGTAGCAATCTTTATTTTTCTGTAGCTTGTAGTTTCTAATAACTGTCTGTGAATGTATCAATATACTGATATCACTTGCATAATATAGTCGGCCACTAACTGAAATAAATACTTATAGATATGTATCTCACTTAAGTACTTACTGCATTGCCTTCTATAAAATACAAGTTTAGAAAATGTTTTTGGTATAAATACTATTAAATTAGTCTGTGTCTAGGTACAGGACAAACATTTTGTTTGTAGTTAAACATTGGATATCCATATGTATACCGTTATTGATATTCTTTAGTCTACTTATGTTTAGGTTAGTTCGGTTTATTTTCAAAAATACAGTTTAGCCTGAGATGAACTGGAGAGTGAAGTTAACTATAACCTATAAACCTGGGCATTAACGAGTTAATAAAAAAATGACATTTAATAAATAAAATCCAATATAGGAAGAATAATATAGGTATTATATTTTTTCCATGGATTTGTTTGCAAATTTAGTGATAGGTATGAAGAGTATTTACTGGAATATGTTCCTTTAATTGAGTTTTACTTGTTTTCGTACAGTATGGGGTTATACAGTAGAATATACAGTGTCCTCGAATGTAGTCCTTGATAGTGTAAGCTTTTACATGTGTCTCGGGGAGGGTACAGCTGATACCAGCATTACTACATTGCACCTGCTATGCAATTTAACGGGCCAATGTTTCTCTCCTCACTCTAATTGGGCAAAATATAAAAGTTTTCGTACCTATTGTACCTTATAGCCTAATTGAAAAGAATTTTTTTTTCTGTTTCAGTCTAACCACACTCCTAGGCTTCCTTAGCTGTAATAAATATCAGTGAGAAAATCTAATTTCTTAAAAATATCATGACTTTAGTGTTGTATATTGTATTCTTAAATCATATGTAGGTATCTTTTTAATTTAAATATTCTAAATAAATATATTTTGATCATATTTTCTTTTATTATGATAATTCACTAGACATTGTTTTATAATTAAAAAAACAGTAATAAAAACAATTAATAATAATAATGTAATAAATTTAAAGGTTTTGATTCAATTTGGTTGTAACATTGCTATATAATTGTATTCCAGAAGATATATTTTTAAATTGGTTAGAAATTATTACAAGCTGCTCACATCTACTTATAAGGCGAGCAGCTTGTGTATTCCTACCAAACATATATCTTTTGAAATCCAACTGTAATGTTACAGTCAAATCGAATCAAAACTAAAATTTATTTAAAAATTATAATATATTTTCAAATATTCTCGCGCATTTCTTCCGTCGATATGTCAGATTTCTATAATGCCATCATGACATTGTCGGTAAAATATAATTATATTTTGCCGGTGGGTTAGCCATGCAGTTGGTTCATAGATGGCCCATGTTTCGAAACTTTAACATTGTTGTAACATTTCTCTAACCCTTTATTGTTCTGTGATCTTTAGTATCACACCAATATTAAAAAAATATTGACAGTTTTTTTTTTATATTTCAAATATTTGTTATAGGTATAATATATTTAAACGGATGAAATAAACTCTTTAAACTGATGACATTTGGCGACTAGCCGTTTCAAGCAACCATTAGTTATGCTGTGGTAATAAAAAATAAATGTGTCAAATCAATATAAATTTCAAAAATATTCGTATATAATATAATATTAATTATATTTACTTAATTCGCACAAACAAGGATAAGTTATATATTATAATAAACATTTTTTAAATAGGGTGAAGTGGGGCAAGTGCGTTTTAGGGGCAAGTGCGCCATTTGCCTACAAATACATCATACCTGCTAATATCTTCTCGAACATCACACGGAATAGTCTTCGAAGATTTGGTAACCGCGCTTTCTATTCCCGCGGAGTTCCGATCATTTAGTGTCTAGTTAACGGCGACGGTAGGAGGACGTGTTTTTTCCACTCGCCAAATAAATGCGAATAGTTTTGGTTTTCTTGGGATATTAAGGTGAAAAACGGTAGGTTCTTAATATTTTTTATTCTTGTGTCATATTTTACATCATACTTATCATGTTTTTTTATAGCACAACATTTAGCAATAAATGCCAATCTCAGCAAGTGGGTAGATGCACTTGCCCCAATTTTTGCTTACAAGAGGCAAGTGCACCTACACTATAGTGGGAAAGTGCACCTACTAGGTGCACTTTCCCCAAGACGTAAATTAATTATAAATCCTTGTAGACCATGGTCAGAAATTATAAGAGAAAAACAAAAAATGCCGAATATAATAAAGATAATTTAACACGAGCAGTCGAGGCAGCAGTGAGAAATGGCCAAATGGGTACACTAAGAGCCAGCAAAATCTTTAAAATACCCAGAAGCACAATACGTGATCACAACTCAGGACGAAGAGGAGTTAAAAGTCAGTCAATGGGAAGACCGACAGCTCTACCCGAAAAAGATGAAACGGTTTTAGCTAATTCTATCAAGGAAGTAGACGGCGTAAGTCGATGTCGTTAAAATACTTCAGGTTTTTTTTTAGATGCATTTATAGCTAATGATTCTGAAAGTGACTTTGAAACCATGGAGGATATTATTAATGAAACCAATAATGACGAGTCTTTATATGAAAGAAGTTTAAGCGAACGAAAAATTGGTGATTGGGTACTGGTTAGTCTTACGACAGAGAGAAATACTACGAAATATTATATTGGTCAAATTCAAGGAGAACTAGACTCCAAAACTGTAGAAATCAATTTCGTTAGGAGGTTAAAAACCAAATCTGCAATCACGGAACCCAGATTTACCTGGCCGAATATAGAGGACATTTCAAATGTCGCTGACGAATCTATAATTTCGATGTTACCTGCACCAGAACTCACACGGAGAGGATGTTACAAATTTCCGGTTAGTTTCTTCAATAATTATTGTTTAGAATAAATAAAGCATTGCATTTTGTATCCTATAATATAGTTACCTACGTGTTCTATGTCTTTAATGTGCTTTTTTAACAAAATAAACAAATATTTTATAATTTTTTATGAGATATTTTTCCTAAAATATGTTTGTTGTAAAAGCGGAACTCCAAGAAATAAATTTTGTTTTCATGCGAAATATTGGCATTTGACAGGTGTCATGTAATTACACTACAAAAAACTTAATACGTCTTTTATTTAAAGAGATATCACAACGCCGTAAATTGCAAAAGATTTGTAGATATTTTAAGTTTAACGCACTTACCCCGCACTGTCTTATATGCAGGCTGTGAATACTTTAAAAGCTTCTGTCGCACTTGCCCCGGATATGGGGTAAGTGCGCCTAGGTCGAATTTTTTTCTTATGGGTAAATGAAAAATGTATTTTCTAATTCAGAAGTATTTTTATTGCGTTAATCTTTAGCTAAGACTAGCAGCTCATTCTAAAAAATATATGAAACTCTTTTAGTACCATAACAAATATTCCAAACAAAAATAGGTTTGAAAATTTAAATTAGGTAGTCGCAGTTGCCCCATTTCACCCTATATCTATTAAACATTTGTTTCAATAAAGCACAATGTTTATTAACTATGATGAATATATTGAAAATATATATCTGCAATTCTACTAATAACTTTAAATATAAAAGATATTAAACAAAATCATAAATAAATATTTTTAAAATATGTATTTTTTATATTGCAATTTTAGAAATTCACAATATATTATAAATATTGCAAGTATGTTGACATTATTGCCACAATAATTAATATGGCATAGATATTGCTTTAATATTTTGTCAATATTGGATGCTTCTAGGGATGATATACAAACACATACATGGTCTAGGCACGGGAAACTGCATATCTCCGTCTCCTTTATGCTTCGATATAGTAATCTTCGAACTAACAAAATCATGTCCTTTGAAGTTCCTTTTACAGATCCTATGTGGATGATATAATGCTAACAATTCCATAAGACAAATCTGAAAAATATGGTTTTTATTATTGTGGTTGAAAGTGAAAAATCCCTACCATTCCTCGATGTACTTGTATTCGCGAAGATAATGACCATGTAATTACTGCTTGGTAGGATAACCCGATATCCTTAAAAATAGCTTTAAAACTGTCCCACATATCTTTTAGAGAAAAAAATTTAAACATTGTAAAGAACTATTTAATAAAAAACAACCCTATCCAAGACAAAAAATATTATAAAATTCCTTGAATGAAGAGAGAGATATAATTATTATATATGAGTAGGCTTGAGCAAATATGCATACCAAAAAGGAGGAACTATGCACAAATACATGCAAGTTTTTTTACCAAAATATGCACATGGGTTACAAGAATATGCAATATAAATTTGTAATAAAACACATTGTTGGAAAATAAAAGTACTATATTAGGAAAAGAGTAGGCGTAATTACATTAATTTCTGAATACATACATGTTTATGTACTAAGCTTTGTAACTATATAATGTTATGAAAACAATAAACAACTAAATATTTTTCAAAATTTTCAATTAAAAATGTATGCCTTCTATCCGAGTACATATATTTGTATACATAAAAACTTCTTTCTACGTCAACAGAAGTAAATGAAGCATATTTTAAGTTAACTAGCATATTTTGATCTACTTCAAAATTATCCACAAAGTCACCAGACAGTACCCTAGCTACTTTTGTTAAAAAAGTAAATGCGTAATTTTTCTGCAAAAAACTTCAGTCAGGGAAAACTTATTTGATTCGAATTGTGTTATGATCTCTGGCTTACAGGTATAATTGCTTTTAATAAATGAGAGTTGTCGATTCAATATTTTATTTTCAAATAACTTTTTTGCTCCAACAAGGGCCTGTGACTTCTCATCGGATAGTTCATTGATTACTTCTTTCAAGGCAATAAAATGTTCAGAATAAAAAAGCGGCCTCCAATAAGGTACCCCATCTAGTTATTGCTGGCTGAGTGGGAAGTGGGACGCCAGGAAGTTTTTCTTTGTAGTATTAAATCCTCAGTGGTGCTTTAAGAAATATTTTCTTCATGTTTGATATTAATTCCTTCACAAGTGGGAAGTGTTTTCTAATTTCCTCTGCCACTCTATTAACACCATGCGCCAAACAAGTTACATGAATTATCTTTGGATAGACTATTTTTAAATTTTGTCCTGCTTTAATCATATAAGGCGCAGCATCTGACAGAAAAAGCAACATTTTTTCAATGGGAATAGAGCATCAGGAAGGAAGAAGTGCGCCAATGCATCTTGTAAAAACCTTCTCACTGTTAAAGCGTTCGTTTTTCCAACTGCTTGGAGGTAATTAAAAATCCTTTTGAGTGAGATTCTTCGGTAAGAACTCCAATTATTAGATGAGCCATATAACGCCATGACGAATCTGTGGTTCCATCCATACAAATATAAAAAGTAATTACTTGCAATTTCCTCTTTAATTTTCGTCAGCATCATTAAATTTAATATAAAGGGTCTATATTATTTCTTCTCAAAGTTGTCTGGCTCGGTATATTAATTTTGCAATATTTTTGAAGAAACGAACGAAAATTGTGATTTGACAATTTTGCCAATGGTATATTTAATGACACCAGCGCACCGCAAAGATCTTCATTGAACACTTGTTCTTCACCTAATTTTCTAGAGGGTGATTCAAAACATTTGGACAAAGATATTTGCACTTTCTCGACAGGGTCTTTTATTTTTCGTAACTTAGTGGCATGGGAAGCTGTTTTCACATGTTGCTCGATTTAAAATTTCTTCTCGCATGCAACCTGCAACCAAATTGAGCAAAAGTTAGGTTTGCTCAACACAAACGAAAATAGTTTGTTTGTCTGAAGAGAATATCGTGTATTTTAGTTCTTGAGTCAAGAAAACCTTTACGTACGTCTTGAGTCAAGTATTAAATTACTTTCAACAAACAGAGTAATCAAATCATTTATTTCAAGCTTATAGAATATTTATGACAAGAGATTTATGGTTTTTTATCAAAGCGCGAAACTTTTGTATTAAAATCATATTCATCTCTTGCAATTGATTAGTTTTTCAGTTTGTAAAAGTGTTTTTTATATTAACCTATTCTACAAATTACAGAAAAAATACATACAATTTTTCCGAAGGCTGTACAGTAGACTTTATCCATATCGAGATACAATTCTTTGTGAGGTTTTATCTAAACGGAAACACTGCTTATTTTAGGCATTTTTTAAATTTAAGTTCGGAAAAACACTTTTTAGCGACTTTTTTCACGCTTGACTAAACCCTCGATATAACCCGTACTAAACACAGAACTAACCATATAGTTTACTTGTCATTTCCCCGAAATGTTTTATCTTGCCTTGGAATTCGAAGAAAACAACTAAAATTATTACTTTATTATATTACATTATTTACAAATTAAATTCGAGCCCATCCTACCTGCAAAGAATAATCGAGGGATTAGGGATCGTACATTGTTAAACACCATCAATATAATACCTGTTAGAATAATTAAGGTGATATCTTGGTTCCAAACTCTATTATTCATTTTTTGATAATAGCGATTCTATACTTAATATAATAAAATAACTTAAAATAAGCATACATAAGCCAGTTTTAAAAAAATATGCAAAAATTCAAATTTTTGCATAAAATATGCCAAACATGCAAAATATGCAACTTGCATAAATTCTCAACCCTATATATGAGATACCCAGAACATTACTGTTGATAGATAATATCAACATCGCTTTTAGAAGTGAGAACACACAAGTCTCAAAATCTAATGTTGTTTACAAAGTACCTTGTGCTGAATGTAAGAAAGTCTATATTGATCAAACAAGAAGGTACTTAAAGAACTAGAATATCGTAGCCTGTGAGAGACCGTAGGAAATTCTACATCACCAAAGACTCAAATACGGCCCTTTTGACCACTTTGAAACCTTTGGTTGTGCTTTTGACTTTAAGAATGTCAGTGTTTTAAGCACAGAAAACAACTACAAAAACCGCTTGTTGTGTGAAATAATTGAGATTAGAAAAACAATGTTTTGCCACACCAAGGAAATAACTTAAAAGTATTAATAAGTCTATTTTATAGTTGTCTTGATGACAAAAGTCGGTAAGGTAAAAATTATCATTTTTTTAATAGTACACAATATGTTTTTTATTACTTGGTGGCTTTATATCCTTTGATATCAATCAAGAGTAATATATTACAATAATAGAAGAACTAAGAAAAGAAAGACGACGAATATGCAGACACCATACAAAGTCAGAACTCCTAATGGATAAGCATACAATTATTTACATTTTTTTTTCATAAATATTAGATAATAAATAGAAAAGGATTGTTTTAGTTGGGCAGGGGTTCACTCCCGACCTGACCAGGTGGTTTCTCCATGGGTCGAATTCACTCCCAACATAGGTCGAGTTCATTCCCAAGCAAATATGCATTAAAGGAGGATTAAAAGGTATTACTTTTCAGAAATTGATACATTGTTGCCAAATAGTATTTTTATCCATGAAAGCACGGTGAGTTAGTCATTTATTTTTTCTTAGGAAAGAAAAAACGAACTATGTAAAAGATATTAATTAAATCACAGAATAACTAATTGCAAAATTTAGAGAACTCATTATTTTAATTAACATTAACTATAATTAAAAAGAGATTATCAGCAAATTGATTCTAATTTAGAGAACTCATTTTTTTAATTAACATTAACTATAATTAACAAGAGATTATCAGCAAATTGATTCATATTTGGGGGAGGGGTTAAATAATAGAAATAATAAACCCTGTGAATAGTCTGATTCTTTATTAGTTGCACATACCAAATTGAACATAACAAATTTGTTTAAAACGAAGTGATTTATAGTGTGTGTAATAAAAGTTTGCAATGGAGGCTTCAATAGTTAAAGGTGAAAAGGGCAAAGACATGTTAGTTATCAACGGTTTCAAATTTTCTTTTTACAAGTTGTTAGCAAAAGGCACTTTAAAAAGATCATATTAAATTACAATTAGTTAACTAAACGTTTGTTGTCCGCATTCTTTCGGCAGCTACAGATAAATGTGTTGACCTATATGTAATATGGGCTTGTACGTCCCGGAAACCGCCGTGCAAGGCATTTGTTAAAACTAAACCAGACAGTGTTGAAGTGATAGAATTTTGTTTATTCCACAAACATGACAAAATATCTGAAGAAATTCTGAACAGGCAAACTATAAGCAATCCAGTGAAAATGAAAGCAGTTGAAGATGTTTCGGCAAAACCAATGGGCTTAATCAGAAAGAAGCTAAGAGAGAATCCCAATGTGAAACTATTACCACTTCTAACGTTGAAAGAATTAGAAAAAATATGTATATTGCTAGGTCTCAAACTGCACCAAAACTTCCTAAAGATATCTTTGAATTTCATAATTTACTAAATTCTGTAGAAACAAAAACAAATAGCGGTGAACGTTTTCTTCTAAAAAATGACGAAAAAAATCATGTAATCATGTTTTCATGTAAAAGTAACTTTCTTGCTTGAACAGAAATATCGGAATTATAATATGGCACTTTTGAATATTGTCCTAAATTTTTTTTACAATTATTTACCATTCATGGTTGCAAAAATGGTCATTATGTTCCTCTCGTTTTCTTTCTTTTAAAAAATAAAAACACTGCTTCATATAAATTAGCTTTTCATTATTTCAAAGAAGCATACCTCTCTGTAACCGGTCACGAGTTTTTCCTAAAAATCATAACTGCAGATTTTGAAGCAGCTATACATAAATCGATTCGGGAAATGTTCCCAACTACTGAAATTAAGGGATGCCTATTTCACCTGGGTCAAAGTTGGTTTAGAAAAATTCAGCAGTTAGGTCTTGCCAAAGAGTATCAGTTAAAAAACGGTGCAGAAACAGAGGTAACTAAATGTCTAACTTATATATTTGGTTTACCATTTCTAAAAGCAGAAGACGTTGGGGAGTGCTTTGCTCTAGATATCGTTTCAATTCAACCAGAAAATGAAAAGTTGGTCAAATTTAATGACTATTTGGTTGAAAATTATATAGAAGAAACATCAGCTTTTCCTCCTCACATTTGGGCTGAAAACTCGTCGTCTTTGAAAAGGACAACAAATGCATGCGAGTCTTTTCATTCTCGTTATAATGCATCATTTTACAATGCACATCCAAATTTTAATCAATTTTTAAATGTTCTTGTAGATGTGTTCCAACTAGATACTTATATTAAGCTTCAAAGTATTAATACCGTCGCGAAAGTATACGATCGGAAAATAGTATTAAGAAAAAACTTTATAGAAAATAATTTAAAGAAACTACAGAACGGCCGCCTTACCAATTTTCAATTTATAAAAAATATTTCTTTTAAATGTAGAATTTGACAACTATTTGTATTTGTATAATTGTATATATTTGTATAAGTAAAATCTTTATATCATATTTTTTTTCTGAATTTTTGTACGGAATCGGAATTTTCTGATTTTTTTTATAAAGTTTGTATACATAATAAAATTTTATTTTTTTTTAATTTTGTTTTTTTACTTTGCTACTGTTTTATTTTAAGAAATAAACTAACTTTGGCGAAAAGAATGACTTGGCAACAGTGTTTAGATTTTAAGGTATCATAAATACTTATTCTAATTACGGTATAAAATCGTCTGGGAGTGAATTCAACCATCACCTTTTTGGCAGTCAGGTAATATTTATATTTTGGGAGTGAACTCGTCTCCTCCGGTTTTAGTTCGTAAGGAACTTCTTTGTAGATTATGTTAAATTATACCTGAAATTGTAAACTTAAGTTGCAAATAAATATGGAGGTATTTAGTCGATTGTTGTGGAACAAAGTCAGAGAATGAGCCCCTTTTAAACTTAAACTGAAAAAAGGATGTTTTAATAATCAGCTTAGAAATACACCCGAAAAAGGAAGTCTCAAAATCTTTTCATTAAAATAAAATCCGACATTGAAAGGATTACAAGACCCTTTTCTTCTGCATGTAATCTGATGACAATCCTCAGTCGTTGTTTGTAAATTTCAACAAAATAATTTTATTTTTGCCTCAATTCGTGACTATATTTGGAGAACATCCTTTAAATAATTAAGCTGTTTGTGGAAGGTTCCTATTGGTGTCTTAATATTTATTTAGAAAAAAAATCAAAATCAAAATCTATAATTGGTACTTGCAACATGCAGCTATCTAGAATGGATGTACACATCATATCGCACTTAAACTAACCGTAAGGTGGTGATACTTTGCAACTTCTGGGTAACTTTGCACAAACACGTCAATTTTTACTAAATAACATGTATCTCAGAAACTCGGCGACAAAGGTAAAATCGGGTGGGGCACAAGTCATGGTGAGTCGAGAACAGAACTATTATTGTAAAGTATTAGATTTTAGCAATATGCGTGGTAGTTAGCCCCATCTTTTGTGATAATAGATTAATGTGATTTTGCAAATAATTTTTAAGGGTGGGGAAAATATCAAATTTTTTTTGTTTGGTGTAATTTTACACACAATTGTACGTGAGACTTTACACACAATCTGGGACATTTGTTTTTTTTTTGTAGTTAAAGGCGATTAAAAATAAAAATGGGCCACTTTTACAGAACAGTAACTACACGGAACAATATCTTAAATTTGCAGTACGGTTGGTGTTAAATAAAACCTCTCATAAAGCTGCCGGAAAGCGATTTGGAATACTATGGAAAACCATATGGAACAAGGTGAAAGGCAAGCAATCTAAAAAAGTTGGAGGTCCTACAAAACTAACAGAAATTGAGAAACGGCACTTTGTCGATGTACTTTTGGTGGCTGGAAGCTCATTCGATCTGCGAATATTCGTAAAAATGTTTTTGGATAAAGCAGGGAAGACCATCCGCCAATTTGATTCAAACATGCCCGAAATTGATTGGGTGGCAAAGTTTTTGAATCACCACAATGATCGATTAAGCCAAAGAAGCTGTCAAAATATAAAACGTTGCCGGGCAGAAAAAACTCTAGATGAGATCCAGGGATATTTTGCAAATTTAGAAAGGAGCTTACAAAATATTCCTCCATGTAACGTACTAAATTACGACGAGACTAATTTGTCTGACGATCCGGGATACAGAAAATCAATTTTTAGACGAGGCATGAAGTATCCAGAAAGGGTAATAAACAGTTCAAAGTCTTCCATTTCTATCATGTTTGCTGTTACAGGAAGTGGTGAAGTGTTACCCGCATACACCGTGTATAAAGCTGAAAGATTATACGACCAGTGGACAATTGGGGGATCAAAAAATGCTCGCCAAAATCGATCCAAAAGCGGATGGTTTGACGCCTATACATTTGAAGATTGGTTTCAGACTACCATCATTCCATGGGCTCGTATAATTCCAGGAGGAAAAGTTATAATTGGTGATAATTTGTCCTCGCATCTGAATATTGATATTATCGTTAGTTGCCAAAGAGAGAATATTAAATTTATTTTCCTACCCAAGAACGCAACCCATCTTACTCAGCCCTTAGATGTGGGGTACTACGGACCGTTAAAAAAAACAGGGCGACAAATTTTGGAGACTTACAAGATTAGGAATCCGCGAGACCAGACACTAAGTAAAGTTTCATTTCCACCGTTGTTAAAACAGTTGACAGGGAAAATGGAACTTAATGATAAAAAGAGAATTGAATCTGCTTTTAGCGCAACAGGAATAATTCCTCTAAACCCAACTAAAGTTATTAAACGACTGCCAGATCAACGGGCTGAACAACACGAAATTTTGGAAAACATTAATGAGAGTTTACTCTCCTTTCTAAACGATACCCGAGCACCATCTATTTCTAACGAAGGAATAAAGCCAAGAAAAAAATGCTTAAGATCGCATCCAGCAAATCAGTGTCACATGAAGGTTTCTTCCTTAACAGCACATCAAAAGAGAAAGATGAATTATCTGACGAAGAAGAACTTGAAAAAACTGAAAACATTGTCAAAGAAATTAACGAAGAACATGACAAAGAAATCGTGGTGCTTGCTCCAGGATTATTTGTAATCTTCAAGTTCTGCACCAAAAAAACCTTCAAACATTATATAGCCGAGCATTCAAGAAGTTGACAAGGCTGAATCTAAAGTGACTTTAAAATACTTAAGATACAAACATGGAAACTTATTTTTCTATCCCCAGGAGGATGATATCTCCACGCAAAGTAAAGACGACATTGTTTGTATTCTAACACGTCCAACTGAAAGACAAGGAATATTCAGTTTTAAAGTTGATATTAACAAGTTTAATTTTTAAGTTAAAAAGTTTTGTTCCTAGCCAAAGAAGTATTATTTTTGTTCTAGTTTTTTATATAAGGATTTTAAATAACGTTTTATTCCTAGCCAAAAAAGTATTATTTTTGTTCTATTTTTTTATATAAGGAATTTAAATGGTTCCTATGCTTGGCACGACTATTATTTTATTTTGCTGTTTTTTTTTATACATATATATTTTTTAATGTTTTTTTAGTTAGGTACTGTTTAGTTTGTTGATAAAAAGAAATGTATTTTAAGTTTAAAACACTTGTTCCTATTTGAAATATAATAAAAACCTGTATTTTTTTAATAATTCTGCAGCTTTTTACTGTTTTACTTAGTAGTGGCATATAAAATTTTTTTAAGAATATAAATAATATGCAAAGTCGCCCTACTATTTACCTACATTGAAATTTCTTGATATTTTAAAGAGTGTGTAAACTAGCACCACGTCAGGGCGACTTTACACACTTTTATTTTTTTTAAAAAAGCATATTTTCCTATTTTGTATGGAAGCGCTATCAACAAATACTGTTAGCTATATCGTAAATGTAGTACATATATTCGCAGCACTGACGCAGAATAATAAAATAGGTGACCTTTATATAACAATACAAAAAAACTGTTGTAAAGTATCACCACTTTACGATACTAACTTTTTTGGATAAAGACGCTCTTAAATTTAGTTTTCAAAATGTTGAGACCCAGTAGCTCTTTAAGGTATTTTGCTAAATAGTTTTTTAGCATATTAAGTTGATTTTTGTTCCTAATCATTTTTTATTGTAAGCAAATGTTAGTATTTTGGTAGTTTACTTCCCTATCGTTCTGTGTTTCCAGTTATGCTGCTCACAG
The DNA here is from genome assembly GCA_963920685.1 of Polydrusus tereticollis. Classification (NCBI taxonomy): domain Eukaryota; kingdom Metazoa; phylum Arthropoda; class Insecta; order Coleoptera; family Curculionidae; genus Polydrusus; species Polydrusus tereticollis. Next base: position 36,910,190 of record OY987331.1, read on the forward strand.
AAAAGCAGCGTATCGAAATTGTAATATTGTTGGGTTGTGGAGACAAGGTACGGACTTAGAATGAATTTTATATGTTATTAAAAGAGAAGTATCTTAAGCTGTCCAATTATGCAGTCAACTGTGAGTAGGATATTTCACAAATTTGAATTACCTAACAGTGGCTGACAATTCCGCCTTAAATGAATCTAAAATCTTGATATACTCCTATTAGGAAGCGACCTTACGCCATTTCATGTTTTTCTACGGGGCTATTTGAAGGAGAAAGTCTATTAGAATAGACCAGACAACATTGAGGACCTAAAAGATATAAAGATTGATTGATTGATTGATTACTCTTAAATAACTAGGTCGGCACTTACGTCCTGACATCGCAGCCTTTTACAGACTTATTGTATTCCTTAGTTATTCGTTACTAGCCCGCCCACGGTAATTTTACGTCTGGGTAATGTCAGCCAGACGGGACCTACTGTTTATCGTGGGATCCGAACCACGCGCAGTCGCTTTCCAACCAACCACCATACTGATCCCCCCACAGAATCACACTCCTACAACAGCCTACCCACACAGCCCGCAACCGAGGCAAGTCTCGGGTTAAAGATCCGCTGCTATAGGAGCATGACCCTGCGGTTTCGATTCCGATAAATCGTTAGTCAGAAGTACCTGCACTCACACATACAACAACCAAACCCAGTACTTTTTTTATTTGAGCGTACTGTAGCGGGATTCGAACCCGCTCGACTCGAGCAGCGGGAAAGCAGGCTCACGCCGTTTCCGGTGCTTTACCCACTTCGGCCACCGAGGCGGTCGACATAAAGATGGAAATATAGTTATTTATGTACCAAGGGCGTTAAGAAGACTATAGGCATTATAGTCTAGTAACGCCTGTGGTGTATACGATACTTTATTTTTCATTAATTTTAAAATATAAATACCTAGTTAAACTCCTGCATTTTTTTAAAACTATTTTCGCCAAACTTTAGTATTTAGTGAGTTTGATCGGTTGCCATAGAATAAGTTTGACGGTTGCTAAGGGTTGTTTATTTTAAGCGTCTTTTACCTTTTATAAACGAAAATATGGAAATTCCACAAAATATTTTAGAAAATTCTGATAAAGCTAAGAAGCACTTATTACCGGCAAATTCTAAAGTCCTGTACGACAAGTAGTATAAAAATTTTCTACAAAGAAAAGTAAAAAACCAAATTACGGTGATTACAGAAACAGTAATGATGGCTTACTTTCACGAATTGGTATGTAACCCTTTTGCTCATTGGTAATAATACTTTTAATTATTTTACTTTATTTTAGTCTTAAAAATATACCCCAAATAGCCTTTGGACAAAATATTTCCAGGTGAAATCTGAACTTATAGTAAAGGAAAACATTAATATTTGAAGATATTGTCAATTAATAGCATTTTTAAAGGTTAAATCAAAGGGATATCTTCCTAAAAAGTCGAAAGTTTTGGAAGGAGAACAATTTTTAAGTTTGATCGAAAATGCGTCGAATGAACCCTTCCTGCTGCATAAAGTGCTACTCGTAATGGGAGTTTTTGGCGGCTTAAGACGGGATGAGATGGTAAAAATTACCATTGCTAATATTGAGGATAAGGAGGCTGTTATGCTTGTCAAGGTACCAGGCACTAAAACTGCTACGCCAAGAAGTTTTACTATAATCGAAAGAGACCAAACAAATGCCTTAAAATTGGTTAGACAGTACCTTGCATTAATGCCAAAAGGAATCAAGGAAAGATTTTTCCTTACATACCGAAATGGTAAATGCATAGCTATGCCTGTGGGTAAAAATACACTAGAACATGTTCCTTCAATCATAGCAAAACTTCTTAATTTAGAAAACGCCAAGGAATATACAGGACACTGCTTACGTCGGACCTCGTCCGCACTTCTAATCGAGGGTGGTGCTTCCCTTGCAACCCTTAAGCTAAACGGAAAGTGGAAAAGTACTGGCGTAGCGGAGGGTTATCGAAAAATAAAATATGTTAATTAATGTTGAAATGGACCAGGAATCTGCATGCACATCGAGAAACTCAGCAATCGAGTCACAAAACTTCATAGTTGTTGGTCCAGCTTCTTTCTCAGGACAATTGTACATTTAACATAGGAAAACAGAATAATATTATGTAAAAAAATTGTTAAAAATAAATAAGAATTTTGTTCAATATTTTCTTTAATAATTACCGGGCATTTCGAAAATCACCGGGCATGATGAACTTTATCGCCCGCTAATATTTCTTATGATATTATGATGATGTTTATAGCAACCGTATCTAAGGCGTTATAAGTAAATAATTGATAGATGAAAAATAAAATAATTTACAAGCCGAGAGCGTTCGTCGGGCGGTAGATAATATTTACCACACTTGGTACATGTCAAGTGAAAAAGTAGAGGCCACTTTTAGCATTTGATAAAATAAGCTGAATCAGGTGAATGTTAAATTTCGAATAGCTCATCAATTAAGTTGTTCCTAAAAAATGTTTCTTGGGCTTGTTTAACAGGTGCAAAAGGAGCAAACCCGTACATTTTTGGTACCATGAGATTGAGAGTTTTTGAAGACCTTTTTATAGAGCAACCATGTGACCTAGGTTGCCATTTAAAAAAAAGTGAGGTAGCTACAGGTAAGGGGTTGAAGTGAGGAGGAAGAGGTGTTTTAGCGTTTTCCTTAAAAATAACTTCTACAAAACATATCAATTTTTTGCAGCAGTTTTCTTGCGATAGCATAGGAAAACTAAATCTATTTGTATTTGTACCAAGCATTGGAACCAATTTAAATCCTTATATAAAAGAGTATAACAAAAATAATACTTCTTGGGCTACGATCAAAACTTTTTATCTTAAAAATTAAACTTGTTAATATCAACTTTAAAACTGAATATTCCTCGTCTTTCAGTTAGACGTGTTAGAATACAAACAACGTCGTCTTTACTTTGCGTGGAGATATCATCCTCCTGGGGATAGAAAAATAAGTTTCCATGTTTGTATCTTAAGTATTTTAAAGTGACTTCAGATTCAGCGTTGTCAACTTCTTCAATGCTGGCTATACTGAGTCTCCCAAAAGTCCCGCATAGAATTAATATCAATTAAAGGAAAACGATCTAGGAAAAATTCTCGGATTCGCAAATTATTATTTTTAATTGTGCATTTTTTGACATTAAAAAAATATTATACAGGGTGTCGCATAGAACAGTTGTCACGTCTTTGACAATTTTTTTAAAGAAATGCCAAATTTTTTATTAGGTTTTCAAATTCTACGAAAAATTCTAAATATGTTTTATGTAGGACTTGCTATCCCGATTTTCAGCTGTTTTCAAGATATTGACATTTAATTTGAAAATTGAAACAAAAAGGTTATCCATAAAAATTTGTTATGTATTAATAAAATGAAAATTCTAAAAGCGCAACAAATGCTGGAAATGTCCACCGCCTTCTACCTGACACGCCCCTAGGCAATGGTAAAATCCGTTTACTGCATTCCTAATAAAATCAGGAGGTATTCTATTTTTTTCTGTCCTTATTCTTTCTTTGAGATCTTCAATGTTGTTAGATATGTTTCGGTACACTCTTTTCTTTAAATAACCCCAAAGAAAATAGTCCAGCGGTGTTAAATCCAGCGGTGTTAAATCCAGCGACCTAGGTGGCCACTCAATAGTACCCCTACGACCAATCCAACGGTTTGTAAAGGTTTCATCTAGGTACCTTCAGACCTCCACGCCAAAGTGTGGAGGGGCACCATCTTGTTGAAACCATACCATCTCATTTGGAATATCTGGATCCATCTGGTTAGGAAACAGAACTGCTAATGCCGGAATTAAATCAAATGTTAAAAAATCCAAATAACGTTCAGCGGTAAGGTTCTCTTGAAAAAAATAAGGTCCCAAAATTATATTATTTATTATGCCTGCCCAGACATTAACCTTACCAGCATATTGAGTGTGCGTCTCAAGTAACCATCGCGGATTATCATGAGACCAGAAACGACAATTGTGTCTATTAACTTGCCCGTTCAGGCAAAAGTTAGCTTCATCAGAAAATAAAATATTACTTGAAAAGGCATTATTAGTATCAATCCTTATCATCATTTCTTCGCAAAATTCAAGCCGTCTATCATTGTCATCTTCTAGTAGTTCCTGTAGAAGAGGAGGTTTATAAGGATGTAATTTTTCGCTCTTAAAAAATCGATGTACTGTACTACAAGTATCTTCATTATCTAACGCCAAAGTGACAACTGAAGAGTGGGGGTTTTCAGTAAGCGATAACATTAAATCGATTTTTTTATCCTCGGTTAGAACGAGTGGTCGACCGCTTCTAGGTAAATCTCTAACTGTACCATGCTCCTCAAATTTATGGAATACCCTACTTACAGTCGACTGAGTAATTTGGTTTTCTGGATACTTTTCGTTAAGCAAAGTACAAACCTCAGCTTGACTTCTTATTTTGTCCCCACACCCCAACATAATTAAAATTTCGATGCGCTTTAGGTAATTGACAAATTACTTAAGTCAAAGTCAGTATTGACATAATTAGGGACAGTTGATGACAGTAAGATACCTGATTTATTTAACATGTTCTAATATAAAATACAATATGTACTAAAAGTATTACCTTTAATAAAAAAAAAATTAAATGTCAATATCTTGGAAACAGCTGAAAATCGGGATAGCAAGTCCTACATAAAAAATATTTAGAATTTTTTGTAGAATTTGAAAACCTAATAAAAAATTAGGCATTTCATTTAAAAAAATTGTCAAAGACGTGAACTGTTCTATGAGATACCCTGTATAATATTTTTTTATGTCAAAAAATTCACAATTAAAAATAATAATTTACGGGTCCGAGCATTTTTTCTAGATCGTTTTCCTTTAATTGATATTAATTTTATGCGGGACTTTTGGGAGACCCAGTATAATGTTTGACTGTTTTTTTGGTGCAGAACTTGTTGATTGAAAATAATCCTGGAGCAGGCACCACAATTTCTTCGTAATGTTCTTCGTTCATTTCTTCGACAATGTTTTCAGTTTCTTCAAGTTCTTCTTCGTCAGATGATTCATCTTTCTCTACATTTTTTTTTTCCTTTTGATGTGCTGTTAAGGAGTAAATCTTCATGTGACACTGATTTGCCGGATGTGATCTTAAGTATTTTTTTTTCTTGGATGTATTCCTCCGCTAGAAATAGATGGTGCTCGGCTATCTTTTAGAAAGGAGAGTAAACTCTCATTAATGTTTTCCGAAATTTCATGTTGTTCAGCTCGTTGTTCTGGCAGTCGTTTAATAACTTCAGTTGGGTTTATAGGAATGATTCCTATTGCTCTAAAAGCAGATTCAATTCTCTTTTTATCATTAAGTTCCATTTTCTCTGTCAACTCTTTTAACAACGGTGGAAATGAAACTTTACTTAGTGTCTGGTCTCGCGGTCTTGTAAGTCTCCAAAATTTGTCGCCATGTTCTCCTTAACGGTCCGTAGTATCCCACATCTAAGGGCTGAGTAAGATGGGTTGCGTTCTTGGGCAGGAAAATAAATTTAATATTCTCTCTTTGGCAACTAACGATAATATCAAGATTCAAATTATCACCAATTATAAATTTTTCTCCTGGCATTGTACGAGCCCATGGTATGATGATAGTCTGAAACCAATTTTCAAATGTATAGGCGTCAAACCATTCGCTTTTATGTCGGTTGTAGCGAGCATTTTTTGGACCTCAATTGTCCACTGGTCGTATAATCTTTCAGCTTTATACACGGTGTATGGGGGTAACACTTCACCTTCCTGTAACAGCAAACATGATAGAAATGGAAGCCTTTGAACTGTTCATCACCCTTTCTGGATATTTCATGCCTTGTCCAAAAACAACCCGGTGTTTAAATGTATGCACCAACAAAAAAATTTTGAACAGGTGGATGAAGCAGTACACCACGCTCGCCCATTTCAATTTCAATTTGTGGATTTTCTCCTCCTGAAAATTTCAGGGTAAAAAAGTCCTAAAACCTTTAGGTGTAATTAGTTGAAATGTTAGTTATCATTAATTTTAATAAATTCAACAAGGCAAAAATAATATTTTTTTTCTAAATGAATCGACATTGAAGCCTTTAGAAGATATTTGAGTGAAAATAACAAAGCGGGATTGGAAATATTATTTTCGGATTACACAAAAAAGGGTCTTGTTATCCTTTTTGTCTCGAAGTTTAGATTTGAGAAAAAAAGGCATTTTAACTTTTTGTTTGACGTGTTTTCGTAAGCTGATTTTTACAAATTATTCTAAATTAAGATAAAAAAAATTGTAAAGCTTATTTATGCGTAAAAATAATATGTCGGGGCAAAGCCGTTTAGATTAGTGGAGGGAATAAGTGGGGTAGAGTGAGGATTTTCTCCCATATCTGTAGATGCAATGAAGAAAATTATTTGAACGAGTGTTTTTTTTAAACCTTTAAAATTTTTTTCTACAAGTGTGAGGAAAACACGTTTTTCTGAACCGATTTTAGTGTTAAAAATCGACTTTTACATAGCAATTTTGAATTTAAAAAAACAAAACACCTGTATATTGTAAGTTTCAGTTCATCGTATTGTCCATTGTCAACAAGATAGCGGGCTCTACATTACTATTACGTTTCTTGTACCTGTAGACTACTGTTTGTTGAGGTCGTTACTTATTCGCTTCAAACTTTGATTTCTTATGGTGCGCCCTCGTGGTGCAACATAAGCAGGACTAAGCTGAATAAGTTCCAGGTTATTCAAAATAGGGCTCTGAAACTAATCGCAGATGTCCCCCGTTACACGATGAATCGGATACTGGATCAAGATTTTCAAATTCCAACTCTAGACGAATTTTTTCTCAAAATTATTACAGACTATTACAGACGCAGAGATGTATCGACAAACCCTGAAATCACCAACTCACATACAAGAGCAAGACCAGACTCGACTTACAAACTCCTAAAAGACTATTTACCTTTACCTATTATCGGTCAAATTCAATAGTAGAGATGCACTAAAATACAGTTGAGAGGCACTAGAATAGTAGAGAGGCATTGTACCTACATTATAATTTAACGTGTTTTCGGCGCCATACTACTGCATAACTAATACTTCCAGCCAGATAACAAGACACACTCATCAAGGCAAGAAATGCTAATTTTACATTCTTTGTAAATGATAAGGTGTAAAAGCTAAACGAAGAATCAATTGATGTTAAAGGTTTTAGACCTGACGTAAAAAAACATTCAAGAACCAAAGTGATTTAGGTTAATACTGGCAATGTCGGTATCATCAGGTTTAAAACTAAAGTAAACCTGAGTATCGTCGGCGTATAAGTGAATATATACATTGCTTACCTGGCTATATAAGTCCATGGTATATATCAGGAACAGAAGCGGGCCTAAGATTGAGCCTTGCGGCACTCTGGAGTTGACCAACTGAAATCCCTACATACCATTACCAACTCTAACCATCTGAGATCGATTATTTAAGTATGTGTCAAAAAATTGTAGCGGAAAATTATTCAGACCAAAATATTTCAACTTTTTAATCAACAATCATGATTCACAGAATCAGACGCTTTCTACAGATCCAACAAAACAAGCACACTTTCCTTTCTCTCATCCATCGCTCCTATAACATCATCTAGTATTTTTAATAAAGCAGTAGTGGTACTATGTCCATTTAGATTAATTATTAGGCATTCAGTTATGGGAGTTGATATATTCAGTAAGTTTCGTGTGTACTACTTTTCTAAAATTTTACTTAAAATTGGCAACAGACTTTTGGGCCTGAAGTCTTTATAGTCCACAGGAAAATTACATTTCGCTACAGAATCCACCACCGCACAACGTCACGCTTTAGGAAAGTAACCTATCTCTAAACAGAAATTTATTATATGCGTGATATGGTTAAGCAACAACGGGGTGCATAGTCTTACCATTTGCAAACTCATACCATCATAGCCGGATGTGTTGGACTTTATACTATGCAGTACGTTATGAACAGCAACAGGTCCTATGGCTGAAAAGTTAAAACGGTTTTGTGATCGTAAATATTATTGCTATGAGATTCTAAAGTTACTTTATTAGCAGTTATATTATTAGTAAATACAAAAAGAAAATAATCATTTAATCTATCTGTGTCGTTCAAAGGTTCAGGCAATTCTGTATGTGAGCTTGGCGTAACGTTTATCTTTTCCAATTTTTTCCATAACTCATTGCTCTCTATTTCTCCATTGAACCTTAAGTAAACCCTCTTGTCCCTCTTTATAGCTGCGAGAGTACAGTTCCGAGGAGCCCATAAATCAATATTTTTAGTAGGAGCCGAGGTAGCTCTTTACAGTGTTGTTTTTTCGGGGCCTATTCAACGCATATTTATTAATACGCTTACTTAATGCAAAACTAAAACTAATGCACGTCAGACCCTTTAAGTGACGTCAGATATCGACAGTGTTGCCAGCTTGTAGCCAAAATATCCGAGTGAGGGAATTAGAGTTTTTTTCTCATAAAAACAAGATAAATATACAAAAATTTCCCATAGTTTATATATTTGTTTACTGCATAATATCTTTTACCATCTTCTTTTTCTTTAACATATTCTTTCAAGAATACCAATCGTTTGAAAGCTACATGGGAAAGTTCCATAAGCCCTCGCCTCGATTAATCTTTTTTCCATCCGAAGCATATTTCCTTTGAGAGGCTTCTTATTTAAGACAACCATTAAACAGTTGTCTGTCTTTCAATTTCTTACTTAAAGTTGTCAAAGTTGCCTGATGTTCTTAGAGAAGTTACAGCTTATGCATAACCAATATAAAATATTAGTTATGGATAGAACTTATATCCTTAATCTTGACACATTTACAACTTTCTTTAAATAAGAACGTTTTCTTTTAGGTGACTCCAATAATTTATTTTGTTTAACTGTTGTTGCAACTGCGCTTACAGTGGACATATTCAAATTTAGGGAAGCTGCTACACGCTAAAAATTAGTAAAGAAGATATAAAATATATAGACCTTAACACACTCTTTAAATTTACTTCTCTAACTGCTGTTAACTGCTATTAATTTTTACAAGCTTAAATAAACAAAATATTTGCTATAAGTGGGTTCGTATCAAAGGAGAATACTTTATGTTTGTAGTAAATTTAATATCGCATAAAGTTTTAATGCTTTTCGCCCAAATTTAATTTCCTCGTGTTTTCTTACGGACTTGCAATAATCAGCTGATTGATGACGTGCATTGGTTCTAATTTTGCATTAACTATAGATTTCCAGTTACAGTTAATGTAGTTTTCTCTAAGTATGCGTTTGATTTGGTATCGATGTTAGTTTTTCTACAACAATTCCTATTAATAAATTATTTTTAATTCTTTTCCGGTATATTCACATAATTAGAAAATAATTTTAGACACGAATAGTGTTGCAGAATGTATTACTACAGATTGCTGACTAAATTATGTAGACCTCAGCACTTAAAGTGGACGTTCCCTGATAAATTTTCGAGACGCTGCAGGAACACCTTAAGGCCATCAATTGCTCCTGCTCAGGAACTTGGCCAGAGATTAAGCAGCTTTTTACTGCCAGATTAAGTCTATGCCGTGTGCCCGACGCCGTTTATTATGCAGCCGGAGTTAATGCTGGCTGGAAAACTTTGGTTTCTTAGATTAGTCAGACCAAATTAGGGATTTTCGCCCTGCCTTAAAGGTGTGATAATTAAAATTCTTAAAGTGTACCTTTTCTTAAGACAATTAGCCACTTATCAACGCATTTGAGTATAGTTTGGTAGTCAAAATCAAAGCTATGATTATTAATTAACACACGAGTATCAACAAAGTTGCGTTTTACAGTGGCGGGCCCTGTAAAAGGACTGCAGAGCTGCAGAACCACCAAATTTTTAAACCAAATATCCAAAACCAGAAGTTAATACCAGTTAATATATTTTAAATCGTTGTATTTCAAACTACTAATTCTACACCAAATGCCCAAAGTATAGAATCCAGTATGGCACAATAAATCGTAGGTACGAAAAATCCATCCGCCCATTCCTATTCTATGCATTTGCCGAGTACTGATAGCGTCGCAAAACTTAAAAGAGGTTGACAGCGCATTTTCTCCTTGAAATAGCCAACGGCGAAGTGACCCCAACTTATGCGGCCGGGTTTGTTATAAAATACCGATTATATTGGGTTCAGTGCTGCACATTATTTGAGTTCCGGTTAGTTCTCGGTATTCGTATCATCGGGTTAATTCTTATGTTTTTTCTTGTCATTTGTTCCACATGTTGGTGGTTTTTGCGAGGAATGGAGGATGAATTTAAATAAGCCCAAACTAAGTCCCACAAACTTACGTAAGAAAAGTGATGAGGTAGGGCTGTGGTACACTTTTTGGAAATAAGAGGGAACAACAGTCGTTTTTTTGTATTAAGTGTATAATCTTGAAATTTATTTAAATTAGCAGAGCGCTTTCGGCCTTAGGCCATCTTCAGTGCTTCCTAAAAGCGAGGAAAATCTCATTTGTAAAATTCTCTAATTAGCTGCAGGCTCTGCGGCAAGAATAGGGAAACTGTCTATGATGTTGTCTGTCAATGCGAATCCTTGAACTCTGTTTTTTCCCTGAGTTTGTTTGGTAATAGACAAACGTTACACGTATTTTGGTAAATTCAATGAAATAAAAACAATAAGAGGAGTCTTTAGTTTTTTCTGGCTACACATAGTTAGTTACTTATAGACTTTTAATTCAGGCACTACAGAAATTCATTATTTATAATGAATAATACAATAAAAAAAAGATAGATATAGGTTCGAATTAGTTCATCTTACGAGGCAGTATATTAAATTACTATTCTGTTGTTTTCTTTCATTAACAATGTTGCAAAATGTATGATAATTTAAACAGGTTTTATAAATATACACTTCACCTACTGTTGATGCAAAACAATTTCCAATGCACGTTATCAATCAGCTGATAATTGTAGTCCTTAAGAAAACACGGGGAAATTAAATTTGGGCAAAAAGTATTAAAACTTTATGCGATATTGAATACTACAAACTTAAAGTTTTCTTCTTTGATACGAACCCACTTATAGCAAATATTTTGTTTATTCGAGCTTATTAAAATTAACGTAATTTGAGTTTTATTGGCTCATAGTTGGCAACACAACTGTAAATGGTGTGGTGGCGCCAGCTCGTTCGTTGAATTGGTTTGACGTTTGATGTAAAAACAAACCTCAATTGTTGGTGGTTTCGTGTTGCTGTGCGTCTTCTTTTGAACAAAAACTTCAGATCTTTTCATAAATAGCATTAAAAAACTGGGCTATTAAGAGAAACAAAAATGCACATACATATCTCTGTCAATTACGTGTTTACTATTTGTGAAAAATGCCGAAGCGTTTAAATAGTTGGTGCAAAGAGCTAATGGATTCTCTAAGAAGCTATTTTCAGAAAGAACTTAACAATAATGGCCTATTGTTACCCTTGACAGCAGTACAGAGAAGTTAATTTAACCGGAACTTTCACATATAGCTCTCAAGCGACTAATATTTTTGAAAGAATATATTAAAGAAAAAGAAGCATTCTTCTACCACTTCGTTTTCTTGGATGAAACATGGATTTGTCAGAATGGTACCATTGGTGGATCTTGGCAATATGAAAATAAAAGAAGTGTTAGATTTACTTAAGTTGATGGTAAAAGGTATTATGCAGTAAAAAAATATATAAACTATGTGAAATTTTGGTATATTTATCTTGTTTTTATGAAAAAAAGAACTGTGTAATTCCCTCACACGGATTTTTTGGTTACAAGCTGGCAACACTGTCGATAACTGACGCCACTCGAAGGGTATGACGTGCATCGGTTTTTGTTTTGCAAAGAGTATACCTATATTATGTTATAGCCTTCTAGCAAGTCAATTTTCTTTGCATTCTAAAACTTCTGTCGTCGTCGAATATCTTCATCTTTCCCAAACAATAAAAATTAATAAATTAAGACAACACTTCTGTCCTCCTCCACAAATAATATATATTTTGAAAATATTTTTTAACGATTGTCCCTACATGTTTCGAATATATATACAGTCATCTTCAGGGGAACTAAAAGAAATGTGTGAGAATCCAAAAATAATAACAGGTACCATAAGAGACTTACCTATATCGAGTGTAAAATGGGATCTAATAGTTGTCTCAAATTAATGAGTACAACATTTAATATAATCGTAGCAAGTGAAATTTGTTTAGTTGGAGACTAACTTGAGGTAACTCAGAGTTGTAGATATGTAAATCAGCACATTTTAGTTATTTTAAAAAATTTTTGTTAATAAAAGTGAGAAAATTTAGTTATTTTTAATGAGCATGGTATGAAATAAATTTTAATGATTAATATATTTATATTTGTTCGATATAACATTGTTTATGTGGAGAAACCAAAGAAGAAAACATTTTTTGAGTTATTTTATAAAAAAATATGAAATTTCATGTTTTTGTTTAGTAATATAATTAAATAAATTAGAATGGGGGCTAAGCCCCTATGGGTTTAAATAAAACCAAATTTTAGTATGGAGAATAAAGAATTTTTTAAGTTTTTTAAAGAGAAACAAAGTTTCGTGCTAACAACTACCACATTTGACTTAAAAAGAATTTTAAGGAAAGTGCGGTTAATGTATGAAATGAATTAAAAATTTGACATATGGCGTAACAAGTATCAGACTGTAGAAATCCTAAAAATTGAAGTGTCGGTGTAATCTGGAGCAACTCGATAATAGTTTTACAAAGTCTACAAGCTATAGTGTACCTGATGGTTGAAAGTTGTAATTGTTAAACACACAAAGTACCTGAATATGAGAAAGATTGAGACATCTGTGAATGAACGCATAAATTAATAGTTTTCATAAATTAGTAGTTTTTAACAATTTTACAAAATTATTTTTAAAAAAGGGAGTTATAAAAGTTCATGGGAGGGCAGATACTACTGCACCGACGCATAATAATTATTACAGTTAAATATAGGTTCGGAAAAAGCTAAGAAACCTTTAAGGACCCTAAAATAGCAACTTATATTTAGAAAATGTTTAGCGATGTTAAATCTTTCTTAAATACTGGTCCCGGGCAATCTTACTTCTAAAGGGTTAAGAGCGACTTAAGTACTTCTTAAAAGTTTGGTGCAAGTGGACCTAGAGATGAACTTTGGTCCTGACCAAATTTACTTTATGTAAAAAGAACGTTATTACAGACTAAGCTGGCGTAGAGTTTAGATGTATCTTCTTTTTACAGTAAGAATAAAGTTTTAAATATTTTTTTAATTTTCTTGGACTTTCAAAGCGGGTGATGAAGGCCAGGGTGCAATTTGCGCGTACTCCAAAAAAATTTTTGTCTCTATTTTTCAATTCACGAGCCGCTACTGGTTTTACAGCAAAAATACTTAAATTGTTGTAAGTTCAAGTAATTAAAAGCCTTATAAATAATGATAGTTTATATCAATTCATCAATTCAGCAGGAACGCGTTTTTTGTGTCATGTTCAGCGTTTCCGCCAAGCAGGGAAAAACTGCTGACTTGTTAGGATGATTGTTAGAAGATCACAAGTCGATTAAACCATCATTATTGCTTTTGCAATCAAAAAAGCTTTGGCCATTAGGAAACGTATAGACACCTGAAAAAAATAGTTTAGTATAATCGAATATATATTGTTTTTTATGAATTTTAAAAAATTGTCACTTTACCTAAGTTAATACATTTTCAAACTAGCCATGATCTAGATCAGGGGTCTCCAAACTACGGCCCGCGGGCCAAATCCGGCCCGCGACAGCTTTTTTTTTTTTTTTTTTTTTTTTTTATGATGAGGCACAGCACTACAGGATAAATCCTTTATGGCGCTCTAGGAGCGGTGCGTATGCGCAGGAAACGATTCACGTTGGTCTTGAATCTTTGGAGACTATACTCGTTGGGGAAGACGATCTCAGGGAGGTCGTTCCAGAGTGATGACGTTCTCCAGATGAAAGAATTTTGAAACAGTGTCGTTCGAGGGACACTAAGCTGAACCACGTACTGGTGGGCTGCAGTGGCTCGTCGTGTACTTCTACCATGCACCGCTCTGGGTGGTATTAAGCGGGCAACCTCAGTTGAACACTTGCCATGAAAATATTTCTAAAATAGACTCAAGTCGCCAACCTGCCTTCGATGTTCAAGGCTTTCCAGGTTGTTTGTCAGACTATGGTCACCGATCAAGAGAATGGCTCTTCTTTGAATGGAATCTAGCAATCTCAGGGTATGTTTAGGAGCAGAGCCCCAAATATGCGAACAGTACTCCAGTGATGGTCGAATTTGGGCTTTATAGAGCATCAAAAGTTGTTGGGATGTATAGAGGTTCTTTGTTCGGAAAAGTACTCCAAGCTTCTGCGAGGCTGCCTTAGCAATGGCCGCAACGTGGCCATGCCAAGACATATGACTATCCAGATTAACGCCCAATAAATGAATTGATGAAGCCAAGGGAATTGAGTGTCCCGCCATAACTATATCCGGTTCTTCAACATTAACTTTTTTAGAAAAAACTGCCGCCTGGGTCTTTTTAGCGTTAAATTCTACTTGGTTACTGTCACCCCAAGACAAAATTTCTTCCAGGTCTTTGTTGAGATGTGAGACCTCTTGCTGCCTATAGAGATGTGCATTAGCAGCCGATGTCCGAGCATCCAAAGTAAAAGTTGAAACAAGTGTGCTGTCATCAGCGAAGCTATATATAGGATTTTTAGTTTTTTCCAAAAGATCGTTAATGTATAGTAAGAAAAGGGTGGGCGACAATATAGAACCTTGAGGGACTCCGGCGTTGATGTTAAATGTGTCTGAAAGAAATCCGTCCATCGCCACTCGCAGAGAACGGTCTTTAAGAAAGCTCGACAGCCATGAACAAAATTGAACCGGCATTCCGTATGCTCTCACTTTAGTTAGGAGCCCCTCATGCCATACTCGGTCAAAAGCCTTGGAAATGTCCAGTGCTACCGCCCGGGACTCCCCATGGTGTTCTATTGCGTTGTTCCAAACATGAGTAACATAAGCGAGAAGGTCTCCTGTTGATGACTAATGTAATGACTTACTGTTGTTGTGATAGGTTGGATTAAATAAACAAAAAATGATAATAACTCGGTTTCATTTACTTGCTAGGCAAAGCCTAATGACAAGTATAATACGCAGAAAATTTAACTTAAGCATAATACTAACAAATAATTGAAATAAATCCAACTAACATTATAAACATATATATATAAACATTATAACATAATAAAATTCTAATGAGATTTATGTAATTGTGATTTTCCACTGACAACAGTTTGTAGTTGTGGACCAATTTTCCTTGTACCAATTATTAAAAGAGATTTAAGATGCTCATCGGTTAACTTAGATCTGTAAACATTCTTTACGTACTTCATTTTGGAGAATATTTTCTCACACAAGTAAGTAGTACCAAAAACAGGAAACAGCCCTCGAGCAAATTTATGCAGATTATCAAATTGTGCCAGTGGAAGACTCTGAAGATAAGTTTTCATATTTGTTCTTAATTATATCATTGCAGATCAATAATGATCGGCGGCCTTTAAGCATCGATTGGCGCCAAACATTAAGACCCATGGTGCATATCCAGTTGATTTATTTACAGTAACATTTAAGTCGTCTTCAATATCAGGAAGAGCTTTTGTCCAGTTTTTCTCATCCTTGTCATTTAGGACTGCTCGCAAAGCATTAAATAAAGTGCGCATCACACGTTCCACCTGTCCATTTCCACGTGGTACTCCTGTTGCAATTAAATGCAGTTCGCCAGACCATTCTGCCAAAAAGTCTTTAAATTTACTCGCTTGAAAGGCGGTTCCTCTGTCCGCTATTATACGCTTCGGTGTGCCTAACTCTTGAAACACTTTGATTAGGGCTTTTATGGTACAATCTGTATTTTTTTGCATAATAGGACAAAAACGAACAAATTTTCTAAATGCATCTATTATCACCAATATTTGAGTGCATTTGTTAGATTTTACAAGCGGCCCGGCGTGATCAATATGCCAGATGTCCAATTTTGTTGATGGTTTAGATATTTGCTGACACATACCATGTTTCTTTCCCGAGGGTGATTTTCCCAAAACACATGATCGGCAGTTTGAAACGTATTTTCGAACCGATTTGCCCATCTGTGGCCATGTGATGTTCTGGGGCTAGGATTTCAATGTCGGTATCAAAAGGACTTTGAAAAATCTTAATTTCATTCACAATGACATCAAAGCCTGAGAAACGAGTATCAATATTTAGATTCAAATCACTCAAATCTTCGATTGCAAAATCGACGGGAAACTTAGTCTCAGTAGTGTGGCTGAATATTTCACATGCCTTTGTTGCAATTTTAACTTGTACATACAACATGTGAATATAGAAAATACAGATTGAATAGAACCACGTAAGGTGTCGTTTCTTTTTAAGCTCAATGCAAAAAACCCTAAGTTGACCACAAAATGTGTGAAACATTTTTTACGTAATTGTGATTGCACCAGTATTATTTTCTGTCGGAACGATTTGATATTAGTGTATAAATCAGGGAGGAGATAGTTTTTTCCTTCCAACCTTAAATTTGGTTCGTTCATATGTTTTGTCAAATCGACGTAGAATGCTAACTTTCACAGCCATTCGATATTTTGTAATTCGGATGAAATACGATCCTTTTCATTCAAAAAGATCCCGATCACTGCTCGAAGTTCAAAGAAGCGCTGAAGAACTTTTCCTCAACTAAGCCAGCGTACCGCAGTATGATATTATGGTAAATGATTTTCTCCAATTTCTTTAATAAACTCGCGGAATTCTCGGTGATTCAGCTTAGTGAATCTGATGAAATTAACAACTGATGTGACTGGTTTTAGAACAGAAACGCACAGAGACTGTTGATGAATGATACAATGTAAGACTAACGGTTTGAACCACCATCATTTGCTACAGCCTTTAACACAAGAGCGACACTCCTTTATTTTTACCACACATGTTCTTGCCTCCATCAGTTGTAATAGATTTCAAGTTTTTCCATCGAAGGTTCTCTTTATTGATAGCATTTTCAACACCCTTAAAAATATCTTCACCAGTAGTCATGTCGTGAATACTATCAATATCAAGAAGTTTTCATACACTTTAAAGCTTTAATCTAGTCCTCGAATAAAAATCAACACCTGAGCAGTAGCTAACACATCCGTTGACACATCCAAGGCCCAAAAAAAATACTCAAGATGTATATTTTTGTCAGACAGTTAAGTTGATATATTTTTTGCGATAACCGAACCACGGTGTTTGCTGACAAACTGACAGATTTAAATAAATTTACCTTTTCGGGGCACATTTCCTCGGCTACTGCAATTACGCATTATTTGATCATTTCTCCATCGGTGAATGATTTTCCACGTTTTACGATTTTAAGACCCACACGGAAGCTGGCACGACTTGCAGCCTCTTGTTCAGTATTAAGCTTCTTAAACGAAGATTGCTGCGATTTCAATCCGCGCTTTAAAGCTTCAAATTTTTCTGTTCGCAAACTTCCAGTATATTTTGAGTAATTTTTAAAATATTAAAATGTAAAATCAAATCAAACATAGCGTTTTCTTACTGGACTCAACTACGAAATATTGAAAGTTCCATTGATCTTTGAATGTACTGCATTCACTGTCTATTTTTCGATTTTTTTCGTACTAGTGAATCACACACAAAAACAACAAGTCAAATCAAAATACTCTTACGAAGATGTATTTTAAACACGCACAAACACGTTTTAAGGAGTCACGCACTACTTTATCTCACAGCACACAGATTCGCTTCTATCGGATTCTCTAGGTGGACTGACTCGCGGTCGAACCGCTAGCCCTTTTATACTTCAACTACTGCCATCTAGAAGTGAGTGGAATACACCAGAACTTTCTCGAACCAACGAGGTTCGACGCAATTTGAGAGCTATCTGTTAGCGATGGATAGAGGATACACTACATCTTTTCGCGTGTAACCACCAAATGTTGTCAAGTGTCGCGGTCGTAACAATGCAGTACAATGCAATAGTGATTGAACTAGTGAATTTAGCGAGCGTATGCTCGCCCAGGGCGCGTACTCGGCGACTAGTATAGAAATGATAGATAATAACAGTAAAACTTAAACGGTGTTGGCCCTTGTAACTTACAGGAGTAATCAGTATGACCTCAAGGCTGGAAAGTTTGGAGACCCCTAATCTAGAGAGTGCCACATGATAAAATAGAAGTGGCATCGTCGCCTATCCTTTTTACTAGCCGTTTGATAATAAAAATGGGAAGATCCGAACAGCTGATTGTCTACAATTTTGGGTTTGTTACGTATGTTGTCAGAGACTTTACAAATTTGTGGTTTTTTAAAATAGTAAAAGAGATAAATAAAAAAAATTGGCCTTATTATAATCAAAACAGTCGATTAGATTTAAATCTTACTTACACTATCAGTATAATAAGCCTAATCTCAGAAATCGGAAAGTATTATAGGAGAAATAATATAATAATTCAATATAAAATTTCTGTCGTGTGTATTCTAATAACTATACAGTGAGAACGTAAAGGTTCGAACAAATTCATTTAAAATGCATGTGTTTCTTTTCTCAAAAAAACGCTCAGACCCGTCAATTTTTTATTGTTGTTGTGCATTTTTTTGAGGCTGATCACTGATATCCCCTTCCCCTTGAATTAACTCTGGCTACGCCACTGATCCTCTTAGCAATTAATATTATATTGTGTATAAACTTCTCGCGGAAAACGTATACTCGCCTAATTTATTAGAAAAACAGAGACTGATTGTTTAAAGATTATTCAGAGTTGTTTGTTTTATACTTCGAAAATGTTTGGTAAACTTTGGCTACAAAATTATGGCTGATATTTCAATGTAAATCCGTCTTTTATGGCTCTTATAAAACCAAATTTAAGACTGGAAGTTAAGCCAGAGCCGAAATTTAATTTAGTTTAAGCAATAAAAGTTAAGTTACATGTTTTAACACAGTTTTATCGGTTTATGGTGCATGGATCGTTCAGGTAAATTCAATTATTAATTTTTGAAGAAGTTACACAAACAAACCAATGCATAACCTTTATAAAAAACGTGGCTTAATGAAAGGATTACATGCTGGCTAGGGATTTGCAGGGAATCATTACCAATTTGCCGCTATTCTTCTACTTTTTGTGCAGTGCGTTGGGTTTTACACTACCTTCCTTCCTAATCACTAATTTAAAGAAATAGTCCATTCTCAAAGTGGAGTTGAAATATAGGGAGAGGAAAAAAAGTCAAAAAGTCTTCCTCCACTGATTTAATTAGGCGCAATCAAAGGCTAAATTTTATAATAGAAAATTGTCTACATGTTTCGAAGTGTTGCTGTTCGTTGGTATTGGCAAAAAAAAAGTTATTGGCGGGAGGTGACGTTGATGAAGCTTGAAGATTTAAAATTAGAAAATGTATTAAGCAGTTAATGTAATCAGCATACTGAAATCTTAAATCAAGATTTCAATTAAAAGTACTTATGAAATTTTTGTCATATTTAGTAGGTTGTAAAGAAAGATGATGTTCTTTCCGTGAAAGTTTCAAGAAGGGATATATAAATGGAATTGTGGGACATTTCAATTCATTTAAAGGCAAGGAAGAGAGATTCTGTTAGAATTTAAAAGTAAATTCATTTTGTTGAAGACTGATTATTAAGATTTAAGAAGTAGTCCATATTCTGTGGCGAGATTGTAAATAGAAATAAAGGTCTGTCTTTACCACCAAATAACTTTATATGCCCCTCTAGGGTAGAAAATAAGGGTTATAGAAAATACATAAAATGATGATGAATTAAATTAAATTTGTTAACGTATGTGTTGTACTAGTTTCGACTTTAGAGAAAGTCATCCTTAGCAACTAACCATTTAAGTGAGATTTTAATATGAAAAGAAGTTAAAACAGTTGGGGGAGCAGAGAAGTGATTCAATAATATAATATAATATACCTGCACAATACAATTTCAACTAATTATACTAATTAACCTCCAAAATAATTTTAATTTTAATTTCAAGTGTCAGCCTCAACTGTGACGTAACCAATGTTACATTTGAGTCCTGACTGTTGCCTATGCAATATTTTAGCTGTTTATTTACGGTTTGTAGTGCTGCCATCTAGGGTTACTCACTATGTTATGCATGCTGCTATAGGCCCGGTAACTTCAAAGAATTCTTGGTTGCAGTGGTTGATTAATAGTTACAGTAAATAAAATATAACAGGTTCTTTATTTTATGCTTTACTCACGTCATTACTCAGGCTTTATTTAAGAAGAAACTAATGTGTACACACCCTAATAAGGGAAGTAAATCCCCCCCCCCTTTTTTTTGTAACTTAGTGACAATATTGTTGTAAATCTAATTCCTCCCCTTCTATCTGTAGAATACTCTTTAAATTTGCCGCTTTTGGACTTGACAGTTGATTACCGGAAACTTGATTTAAATTACGTATATAAAAAGGAAAAAAAGGTGTAACTAGTAGTACCAAATCTGGGTACTCACCATTTTCCGACGCCATTTGCTTTGAATAGCATGTTGAATTTAAAATTAAAATTAATTTATTCACCTGGCAACAGGAAGAAAATTAAAAAATCTACAAGCTAATGACTTAAATTTCCAATTTTTAATTTTCATTTTTATTTATTAATATAACAAGTGAATAATGACCACTTGGTAAGTACATGATTAATAATATTATAACAAATATAAGTAACAAACCGTTAAGTTGTGAGACTGAATATCTTATTGCTATCTATGAGTTTCTAAAATTTGAAATTTTCTCTTTTCAGATGTATTTCCACCCCTTTTTTTATATGAAATGAAATAGTCCCATTTTGACAATTTTCAAAGAATAGCAAGTTCATTTAGTTTCATTCAAAAATAATTTAATCCACCTTAATACTAAACATGTCCCCTCACTAAGTCGGTTTCATTAAAAAAGAATGAATTGATATGTTAAAATTCTTCTTTTACAACATATTTTGACGTCAACATTTTTAAATCACTCTACTATGATTAAGGTCCTTTATCCTACTTGCGTATAAATCAACTCCTTCCTGTACATGGAGATACACCGTTCTTATACTAAACTCCTGTCGATTCCAATGGTTGCATAATCTGCATTAGGTATATTATATTATATTATTGAATCACTTCTCTGCTCCCCCAACTGTTTTAACTTATTTTTATATTAAAATCTTTTTTAAATGGTTAGTTGCTGAGGATGACTTTCTCTAAAGTCGAAACTAGTACAACACATACGTTAACAAATTTAATTTAATTCATCATCATTTTATGTATTTTCTATAACCCTTATTTTCTACCCTAGAGGGGCAAATAAAGTTATTTGGTGGTAAAGACAGACCTTTATTTCTACAAATTATTAAGGTTTAAAACATATTTATGAAAATTTTTGGGGGAACTTAGGACCTAAGACCCCATCCCCCCAGGGAAAAAAAACACAATTAAAATGAGAACTGAAAACGTGTTCTGAATCAATTCTTTTTTAGTTCTCATTTTAATTGTGTTTGTCTACCTGTTTCCATCTTTGAGGGTATATAAATTAAAGATTTTGTGTTTTAAAAAAAAAGTTTTAATTTTCTTATCAATCATGATTGATTAATTCTCTACAAAACATGAGCCTTACTTAATTACGTGTGATGGGGCGTTAGGTCCTAAGAACCCCCAAAAATTTTCATAAATATGTTTTAAACCTTTATAAGGAGTCTTCAACAAAATTAATTTACTCTTAAAATCAAGGAAAATCTCTCTTCCTTGCCTTTAAATGGATTGAAATGTCCCACAATTCCATTTATATATCTCTTCCTGAAACTTTCATGGAAAGCATATCATCTTTCTTTGCAACTTACTAAATATGACAAACATTTCATAAGTACTTTTAATTGAAATTTTGATTTAAGATTTCAGTATGCTGATTACATTCACTGCTTAATACATTTTCAAATTTGAAATCTTAAAGCTCCATCAACGTCACCTTCCACCAATAATTTTGACTTTTTTGCTAATACCAACAACAGCAACACTAACTTTGTCTCCTGAAGATGAAGGTCAGTACCTTCGAAACATGTAGACGATTTTTTTTTTATAAAATTTAGCCTTTGATAGCTTCTTATCAAATCAGTGGATAATATGTGAAAAAAGTATGTTTGAATATCCCAGATTATGCCCCGTGTTCTACCATCCACCACACAGATGGAAGTGATTTATTGTCAACACTTAGCTAAAAGGTACGCATGTCATGGTCAACCGACGCACCGCAGACCCAAGGAAGATTAATAAGAAATGAAGTTCCACGCTTTGTTACTACTGCGGCCGACCTACCGGAACCAAGACCGAATGGTGTTGACAAAAACACAGGTAATAAAGTAAAAGGAAAGTAATATAGTATAAGCAATAAGCAAAGCAAAGTAAATTACATAATGAAACGTAACGCGCTACGAATCAATGCAAATGGAAAACGTCAAACAAATGGCAACAACATCAAGTATTAAAAACTTGATTGCATCGAGACTTACAGCGAAGCTAATAAAGTGCATAGCAAAGCAAAGTTAAAGTAAGCTATTAAGCCAATTCCAGGTATTGGCTTACTGGGGTAGTTAAAGGAATAAGAAAAAAAAACAGGATAAAGAAGGACAATGGATAAAAGTAAATATTAACGCGAAATTCTATCAAAAAAATCAACTTAGTCGTCAGTCATGGATCACGATGGAAATTGTACGCTCTCGAACATAAAGACCAACTTAAAAATAATTTAAATAAGGACTATTCCGAAAGCATATATTATAATGAGTGTAAATCATATAGAAGTTCTTTAACTAAATTTATGTAAAAATGTACCGACTATAAATCTACTGTCAGGTGCCCATAATGACCCTATAAAGTATGGAATATTGTGAACGCAATATCTGGCACTACAAATAACAAAACCAAAAATAGCTTTTTTATTCTCAATGAGGAAAATTGCATTGCAAAATGCAGTAAATCAAAATAAGCTTATAATTCGCATTAAGTCTGAAAAAAATGCATTTCTAGAGAAGATAGGATAACTGTTGCTATTTTTCAGTCCGTGCATAACCCTCCGTTTCCGTGCCCGTATGGTGTGGGATTCTTAACAATCAAGTTTTAGGGACAATATTTTATAATGGAAATCTGGACGGGCGTAATTATTTAGAGTTAATAAGACCAGTAATTCAAACTTTGGTTGAACATCATAATGATATATTTTGGCAACAAGATGGCGCTCCAGTCCACAACATTGCTGCCGTTTTTGAAACGAAAATTTTCTGTTTTGGAGAGGCAGGTTTGGCCAGATGAGGTGGCCACCAAATAGCCCAGACTTGACCGTAATGGATTCCTTTCTGTGGAGCTTTTTAAAAGGAAAGTTGGGCGAAGAAAGACGTTCGCTAACCGTTAATATTATAAGAGAAAGAATAACCGAACAAGTTGAAACACTAAACCATCGCAATCAGGGAATTATTTTGGCAGCTATCGAAAGACAGAAGAGAATTTATAAGAAATGCATTGAGCAAAATGGGGAGCATGTGGAACATTTAATTCAATAATTTTGTTTTTTTTACTTTTAAACTTTAAAACTTTCAAAAACTATACCTATCCAATTACTAGTGATTTCATAAAAAAAATAAATAGCCAATTTTCGATTGCTTTTAGTTGGAAAACAGTTACATTTAGGTATAGGACATGTTACATGAGTTATGATCAGAATTTTATGCAGAATCCGAATATGCAATAATATATATTGCGTTCTGTTAAAGAATATAAAAATTTGATTTGGTGCGTTTTTGTAAAACACCCTGTATTATATTTCTATTATCATTAAAAAAATTTGGACGATGCCTTACAATTCAGGAAAAAAATCAGCTTTCTATCTTAAAAAATGAAGAGGCTAGCGTGGGGTGACATTTATAACCAAAAACCCAGTACATACAAAAAAAAATACTTATATATTTTGACGTCAATTAAAACATTGAAATTAAAAATTAAACAATTTTTTTAATTATTGATACAAAAAAAATGCAACAGACAATCCAAGCTAATGTTGAAAATGGTCACCTTCTGATAAAACGCATGATTGTAATCGTCTCACCATTGATTCTCTTACACGTTCAAAAATGCCTGCATTATTTCGTATCGCATTGCAACTTTCAATTCAACTCGAATTTTTAAGTCGTTTCCATCTAGTACAGGCGTCTTCTATACAAGAGACTTTAAGTAATCCCACTAATAATAGTCTAGAGGATTCAAGTCGGGACTGCGAGCTGACCAACCTTGGGGACATGGGCGTCCAGTCCTGCAATTAGGAAAAGTATTGTCGATGTATTGACGAGCAGCTAAGCTAAAATGAGCTGGGGCGCCATCGTGCCTGAATAGTTCTTATTTGTAGAGGTACGTCATCTAACAGAACGTTAAGTTCATCACATGGAAACTGCCTATAGGAGTTTCCATTCAATGGAGGTAGTAAAAAGTATAGTTAAATAAGATCGCCAATAATCCCTTCCCATACATTCACCGAAAATTGTTGCTAAAAACGACCTCCTTTAATTTTATGAGGATTATCTTCCGCCCAAGAATGTTCGTTATGAAAATTCATAATGGCTTTTCTTGACAATGAGGCCTCATCAGTAAATAAAATGTTTAGTAAAAAATTGTTGTTATATGCTACTATATGCAGCAACACTAAAACCAAACCTTGGCTGAAAATTACGGGGAAGCAGAGCTTGCACACGTTAAATATTGTATGGGTATAGTTGGTAAAGATGCAAAACCCTCCAAATAGTTGATGCATTGATGCACTAGTTTGAAGTTGCACTGCTACATTGCTAGCACTAGTTGAAGGATCATCTTCTATCTCTCGAAGTAGGTATAGCCTTTTCTAACTCAGGCATGGTTACTGATGCAGATCTGCCAGGAAGTTCCGTACTACGTTTAAAACTCCCAGTCTCACTTAATCTTGCATGGAGCTATCTAAATGTTTTGGCACATCAGCAGATACCTAGATACCTTTGCAAGGCCATAATTGACATGCATCTGGACCATTTCAGCCACAGACTAACGAAAGCTAGTTTTAGCGTTAGTAAAGTTATTAATTCTTGACTTGTTATTGACACAACAGGTAAATTGGACATCAATACATACCCTTACTTCATATTTTGATTAACTTTCAAATACATAGGTATTCTTTTGTACATGCAATAAAGTTGTTTTTATTTCTTCTCTCAAAAACGAAGCAAGATACGAAAACCAATTTATGGAACAAATAAGTTGTATTATAAGTTGGCAAATCCGAAAATGAAATATCAAATCAATCAATCAAAATTATAAAAAAACTTTTTTTTTAACTTTAACACCCTTTGAATCGAGGCAACCCCGGACACGTGGTCATATGAACTTTTTTTCCTATAATATCATAAGAAATCACCCCCTTAGGTTACGTGACGTTCTTCTGAAACACTCTGTATATAAACAGATTAGGCAGTATTATCAACGACTGTAAAATAGTCTCTTATGCTGACGATACAGCACTTTTATTCGCTGGGAAAACATGGGAGGAAGTGTATAGTCGGGAAGAGAGAGGTCCTGGGATGATGCACCGGTAGCTTAGCCCGAACAAGCTATATCTCAATTTTGGAAGAACCTATTTTATGACAATGTATGCAATTATTGTTTATCAGCCAATAAAGGAAATATTAACTGTTCATAGTCAACACTGCAAGTTACATAATTGGCTCCAAACAACTATTTCTTGTTTTTAAACCTGAATATTTGGGCCAAAGGAAACGTATTTGTAACGAAAGAGAACGTCATCAAAAGCTATTTTGAAAAGCAAGGCGCCACATACTGGAGCATCACTGAAAAGAGTTTAAAGACCTAAAAAGAGACAATGTAGAAAAATTAAAAAAAAAGTGTTCTTTTCTAGCCGCCCTCGTATTACCATTGTTGTTTTGAACGCGCTACTGACTACAGCGTTTTAATAAAATACCGTGCCGTGAAAATAGACGACAAGGGGTGAAATGTGGAGTAATGAGAATGAATACGTCAAGTCTCAAAATTAACCGGCGGCAGTAAATAGCTTTTCCCTGTGTTCAGACGGACTTAGTTACGTTGTAAATTTCAATGGTGCTTGGCTTGCCGAAATGCTGGAAAATGAAGCTGTTAAGGGTCTGAACCTTAGTCCCTTGAGAAATTTAACTATTATCGTAACAGTAATAGTTTCTAATTAAGAAAAAGAAACTTACAATTTATATGTAAAACAGCACAAACCAACTAGAGATAATTGAATACAATAACATTTAAATTTCACTGGGCTACTGCAGCCATTTTGGTACAGCGTAATCAAGGCCTTTTGTTTTCCAGGAAATAATTAAAATTAGGTTAAGTAGATGCAAAAGAACAAGATTTTATTGCTAAAATTAAGATTATGATTTATAAATTTTTTTGACAGTTTTCAATCGATTTTGATCACTCAAATACCCTGACGTGCGCTCACATTTATCGTTGTGTTCTATCTTCGTCCTTATAGTGCCAATTTTAAGATAATTTTCTTCAATATTCTGCAAAAAATTAAAAATAAATAATCATAAAAATACCTTTTGAAAATTTTGGAGACATGTATAATTCATACCCTTAGTACTTGACAGAGGTTTACGTAGTAGACTCAGGAACCACAGAAACCAGAATATTGATAGTAGGATCACCAATATCTGTAAGCATCAAAGGCAGTAAGTGTTGAATGTGAAATATTATACAGGGTGTTATTTAATAAGTGTCTGATATTTTTCAGGACGATTCCTCGGTGATTTATAAGGTGAAAAGTTTTTGTAAGCAGGGGTCTGTAAGCCTTTTATTTTTGAGATACAGTGTGTCAAAAAATTATTTTTATTTTTGTTTTTTAAAAATAATTTTCGAAATAACATATTTGGACGCAAATTGGTATCCAGGGGTTTTCTGCAATGCGAAATTTCATTAGTATGGATCCCACTTATAGAGGGCGCCCCCTACGTGTCTTTTTACTCTTTTGAGGAGTCACAACTTTTTTATTCGTGCTTGTATTACATTTTCAAGCAAAAAAACAGATTTCTTCATCATTTTTACATGAAAAAGATATACTTGGTAGAGGTCGCTACGAGCAATCGTTCTCGAGAAAAAGAATAATAAAGAAATAAATGGCAATTATTTGCATATCGCTATTCCCATATCAGAGTTTGATAAAATAGCATTTATCTCCTAAACAAAGCCGAAGTCAAAAAATTATGAAAATGTACTTTGCATTAGCCAATAAAGTTCCTACATAACAGTGTTATCAAAGGAGAAAACGGCAGTGGCGTACATATTTTTTGTTCCTGTTAAAAATTGTAACACCCTGTAAAAATTAAGGGCTTGCGGACCCATGCTTAGATAAGCATTTCACCTTAGTATAAAATATCGGACACTTAATAAATAACGCCCTGTATACGATAGTATGACCTGCCGCTTTCTAGATTTAGCATGGGCTTAAGCTTAAAGTCTTTATAATGTCTAGTATTACCAAGTTAGGAGGAAAAACAGAAGTGATATTTTTATTCAAAAAGCACTCGGAGCTGTTTTTGTCTAGCGAGCATATCTGTTAATTGTTTGATTAAATATATCATCCTCTAGTTCTTTGGGGCCCCCAATGCTAATACATAAACAGCATTCTAATGTAGTACATATCCTTCATACTCCATACAATTTCGCAGTTGGTTAATATTCTGCTCATGGGCCACAAAGATATTTCCATGCTTACGGTTGCGACTGGTATACTAACTATCAACGTACTCAGGCGATATTTAGTGAATTGTATCCCATATCTTTAAATTACACAGTAAAACCTCTGTTTCCGATCGCCTCTATAAAGTGACCACCTACCTTAAACGACCGGTTATGAATTCCCGATATTTAAAAATGGAAATCTCATTATTTTATACTCCTCTTTACCGACCCATCTATTAAACGATCGCGGGCACTCATCATCGACATTTTTAGTAAACATCAATGCTAAACGCCAACGCCTTAAAATGGGTTTCTGGGGCCTGGCGCAATTTGTCCCCAGTCACAATAAAAAAATGCTTTAGGAAAGCCGGATTTATGTGTAATACAGATATTATTGACGACTTCGAAGAAGAAAATAATATTCCGCTCGCACAACTGTTTCCTAATATTAAGGATACATTTGTGAACTTGAAACAATTTGATGTGAGAAGATATTTAGATCAGATGTTTCCAGGTCGCTGGATTGGACGACGTGGTACAATAGAATGGCCACCGAGATCCACAGACTTAACGCCTCTAGACTATTTTCTTTGAGGATATTTAAAAGAAAAAGTTTACCAAAATAGGCCAAATATTATTGAAGATTTGAAAAACAAAATTAGACTGGAAACACATAACATACCGGCTGAAGCCATTTAAAATTCCGTCGACGGATTTTACCATCGTCTGTAAGCATGCCAAGTAGTGGGTGGAGGACATTTCCAGCATTTGCCACGTTAAACCACCTTTTTGTTGTGTTTTGTTATGCTTCGTTACATTTTTATTTTTTTTTGAGAATATAAATAACAAATAAACCATAACTATTGTTAAGTCACAATGCCACAAAATGTCAGAACGTGAGACAATGAAGATTTCTTCCCTTGAAAGGTAGAAAAAACATTAATGATTTATCATTTCCGCTTATTTAAATAGGAACTTTTTTAAAACTTTTAACAGTTGCCATTTTGAAATAGCTTGACAGAATCGCGCCAAAACTTATGAGCATACTGTACGAGATATTAGCTTTCAAATGATGTATCACAAGCTGTATGTTTCTATTTAAAAAAAAAAAGATCGATGTCGTCATATCTTTGACAAATGTCTATAAAAAAACAAACGAATAACGTCAAAATGTGAGCACATATAAAACTAAATTGACGTATCCGAACATTTTCCCCAAAAGTTACAGGTTGAGGCTATATTAATTTTATTCCAGACTTCTGGGCAGCCCTGTATATATAAAATAAAATGTGTAAAAGGTTAAGACTTATTCTAGGGTAAAAACAATGTTGACTAAAAGCACACAATAAGAGAAACAAATCACAGTTTACATTTACATCAGTACATCAGGACAGATTACAATTTAAAAATTCATCAACACTGAAAAATGCATTTGTAATTAATTTTTTTTTCATTTTGGTCTTGAATTCTTTCTGAGGTAGTTAGTTCTCTGATGTTGTTGGGTAACTTATTGAAAAATTTTATAGTCCAATATCTCAGACCATCCTGACACCTCTTTAGACGGCAGTATCCCGCAATCAAATCTCCCCTTCCCCTAGTTTCGTATGAATGGATGTTTCCATTTGTGGCATAAAGCTCGGCATTCTTCCTGATATATAATAGGCCTTCCAGGATGTACACTGAAGGCAGGGTCAAAATTCTGAGTCTCTGAAAGGCAGTTCTACAGTCATTCCTGTAGCCTAGCCCAAACACCAGCCGGACAGCTCTCTTCTGCAATGCAAAGAGCCTCCGTGACTGCGGCGCATGTCGCCAGGCCAGAATAGCGTAGGACATAACCGAATGAAAAATGCTAAAGTAAGCTAAGAGCAGAGACTGCGCAACAGGATCAAGCCGGACTCCCAAAAACTTAACCTGTTCAACGTCGGCATTGACCTTTCCCACGTCCCTCAGTGAAAACACCATTATATTGGTCTTATCCTTATTCAATAGTAACATGTTTTACAAATACCATACTTCGGCCTCCTCCTGTAATCTCGCAGACTCCTGCAGAGCAGCCTCCAGCGTTGGCGCACGCAGGGATATTGTGGTGTCATCAGCAAAAAGTGTAAACCTCTCGTGCGTAGCGTTAATTGGGAGATCATTGATGTAAATTAAGCAGAGAATTGGTCTCAGAACTGATCCTTGTGGGACACCAATAGCTATGTCGCTCCTTGCTGATTTCACCCTTCCAACCCTGACTTTCTGCGTCTTACCTGACAAATAGGATTTCAAAATATTTACGCTAATTGGATCAAATGAGTATGCCCGCAGCTTTCTCATGCGAGACACTGTCGAAGGCCTTACTTAGGTCACAGAAGAGGGTAGCTGTATACTCTTTGTACCCTGTGAAAAGTTAGTTCTGTTCAAAATAATCCTATATCTGCATAGCCATACACCCCTCCTCCTCCACTACCTTGGAAAGCACAGGGAGCAATGATATTGGTCTATAATTTTCAGGCAACTGAGGGTCGCCCTTTTTGAAAATGGGGTTACTACGGCATGTTTTAGAATATATGCAAATATGCCCCCCCCCCCCCCCGGAAACACAGGTTGATGAGTTTGATTAAGGCAAACAGAATCAAATTCTGTATAGATTTGAGTAATTTGGTATTAAGCTCAAAAATGTCTTTACCCTTCTTATTCTTGAGGCCGTCAATGATATCGCTGACCTGGTTAAAAAGAGTTCCCTAAAGAAAAAGGGTCTTTTCGAAGGCAAAACATGATTCAGGGCTCCAACAGGATCTCTGTCAGTAGGCGGAATGCTCCTGACTAAACTGTGAGCAGTTTGAGAAAAATACTCATTAAATACTAAAATACACGAATCGATCAACCTGAAAGTGTAACTATAGAAAATGATTGTATTAATAACACCAAAATTTTAGGAATGTTTCTGGATAATGCTTTGTCATGGGATTGCCACATTGATTATGTAAGTAGTAGGCTCAATAAGGCATTATATAGTCTTAGAATATTGGTTAGATATATCCCAGCAGAAACCAAAAAGATGTTTTATCATGCTAACTTCGAAACTAATATAAGATATGGAATAATTATGTATGGAAATTGCAAAGACTTAGCCAAGGTATTCATATGTCAAAAAAGAATGCCTAGGGTAATAATGAATTTAAATTTCCGAGCTTCATGTAGAGGGAAATTTAGAGAATACAAGATTTTAACAGTTACTGCAATTTTCATACAGGTCCTCTTTTATAAATGGTGACTCACAACAAGTTTACAAAACAAAGACTTTAAATTACGTTTATCCAAGGTATAGATTAGCCATGACTGACAGGGATGCATACTACCAATATATAAAGTTTTATAATAGTCTACCTAACAGCATAAAAATCCTTAGCAATATGAAGAAAATAAAGGGAAAGATATTTAATTTACTGTTAGAAAAAGAACCTTACGACATAGATGAATACTATAGATGTTCTACCAATACAATAAATCCACCGCTTGTCGCTTAGTATTTTTTTTTCTTTTGTTTGGGATATGTCGCTTTTTGTTGTTTGTGATTTTTTTGGCACGTTTTAATTATATTGTTTCTTTTCATACTCTTAAATAAATATTATTTTTATTATGATTTTCTGACAGGTCGCGAGACCTGTCATGCACTCCCTCCACGGGGAACATTCACTCATCCCAGATATCACCGATATCAAAAGGATTGAGCTCTGTGGGGACCCTTTCCGTGTTATTAAGCCCGTGGGGTTCTTCTTTGGTTACCCATATACGTTTTGACTGTTCGTCTTGTTTCTGCATATCCTTGTAGAGATCTTAAGGTACGTCTAGTGTTTTAAGGTTTTTCAAAAGCTTGTTTGGTATTACTCCTGTGGTTGAAACAATAATCGCCATGGTTCCGATGCTGTCCATATTCCACTGTATTCCTATTTGCTCCTGGAGGTCTAGATACTTCGCTATCTTCTCAACATGCTTCACTAGAAGGTAGTTGTTATTTGGTATAGCTATATCTATCAGAGTCGTTTTCCTGGCCCTCTTGTCTACCACTACAAGGTCCGGCCTATTGTGGGCCACAGTCTGATAGGTCAGAATAGTCCGATCCCAGTACATCTTATAGTAGTTGCTTTCTAAGATTGTCTGTGGTGTATATTTATAATACGGGATCTTCTCGTTTTGGGCAAGCTGTAGTTTCACCGCTAACTCCTGGTGTAGGATCTTGGCCACTGCATCATGCCTCTCCTTGTATTTTCTTTTTCAGAAGACATCTGGCATCCTCCCGTGATGTGTTGCATCGTTTCTGCTGTTTAACATACATATCTGCATTTATCTGCCTGTACTGAGTCGTCTTTAATTATGTATTTCAGGTAGTTTCTAGTTGAAGTGACCTGATCTTGGATTGCCAGTAGAAATCCCTCTGTTTCAAGAAACATCTGTCCAGAGATGAGCCAGTAGTTCGACGCAAGACTGTCGACGTGATCCTGGGCTGCCTCGTTCAGGTGTCGTCCGTGCAGAGGTTTTTCCTTCCATATCTGAAGCTTTTCTTCATTGGTCTTGTGGTGTTGTGGGACATTCTGATTCCTCAATCTTAGAGGAGTGGAGTGGTCTGCTTCGCAAATAGCATGGTGTAGGTCTGAAGTTTGGGCTTTATTGCGGAAGTACTCCCTTAAGTTGGTTATTTGTTAATCCATTATTTTCCCAATATCTGCCAGACCTCTTCCGCCTTGATGTCATGGTACAGTGGTCCGCTCTACCGCACTTCTTGGGTGATGTTTGAGTGTTTTGGTAAGTTGGGTTCTGATTTTGCGCTGTAGCCCTTCGATGTCAGTCACGCTCCAATCTACAATGCCGAATGAGTAGGACCGAACTGAGCAAGCTTAGGGGTTAATTGCTTTGAACAAGTTCTTGCTGTTCAGTTTCGTTCTCAGAAGCCTGTTTGTTCTCTAAAAAAACTCTTTCCTTATATCTGTCTTCATCGCTGCTAACTAACCTGAATCTCCTGTCCATCTTGCATAACGAACGGATTGTGCTGTATTTTTCCCTTTATCATGGTGAGAGTACGACGTTTATCCAAGCCAAACTGCATTCCGACATCACTGGAGAATTCCTCCACTATTTTAAGCATCTAATCCAGTTGGTTTTTGGTAGCGGTTAAGTATAGTTTAACATCATCCATATATAGAAGATGGTTAACCCTACTTGCTTCTGGGTTGCCGTTTTTGATAGCGAATCCATATCTTGTGGAGTTTAGTTGGTTGGAGAGAGGGTTCATAGCTAGACAGAACGACTTAGGACTCAAGGAATCACCCTGGAATATTCCTCGTTTTATTGGTCTTCTCCTAGTTCAATAGTAACATGTTTGACGAAAAAATTTTATCAAGTAAGGATCGATATTGTAGATCTCTAATATGCAAAGGAGCCCCTTTGTGTCGGACGGAGTCAAAGGCCTTCTTGTTATCTACAAAGGCAGTTTATAGGTTTCTTTGCTTAGAATAAGCTTGATTGCTGATGACTGAATCAATTATTAATTGTTCTTTGCATCCCATGCCTCCTTTGGTGCACCTTTTCTGTTGTGGGGCTATAATGTTGTATCCTTTACAGTGGGAAGAAATTCTCTTGGTAATACAGGATGTTATCAGCTTGTATAATGTAAAAAGGCAAGTGATTGGTCGATATTTTGATGGATCGTGGGTATTTTTGCGGTCTTTTGGTAGAAGATACGTTTTCCCTTGGGTGAGAAATAGTTGCAGCTTTAGGGAGTCTTTCAGAGTCTCATTAATTAATGCAACCAGTTTCCCATGCGCTCACCAGAATTTCTTAATCCACTATTTATGTACTCCATCCGGGCCAGGCGCTTTCCAGATATGTAACTCCCTGCTGGTGGCAGATGTTTTTGCCGCTGTGAATGGTTCGTGTTGCATGTAGTTCTGGGAGGATACATTTTCTTTACGAATCCAACTAGCGTTAACGTATCGTCTCCTCGTATTACTGCCTTTGTATCGCCTCATACTGCCTGCTTATACTGACAGTTTCTGTTTTAGTGTATCAAGGTCTTGTTGTGGGGAGATATTTTCTGCATCTTGTCTTGAGCGAATCCTATTTTGAGTCATTATAGATCGTAGTAATCTTTCTGATCTAACTCCACTTATGTAAGGTTGAAGTTGTCCAATACTTTTCCTGAGCGCTTCTATTTTTTTTTGGATTCTTTGCTTCCATGCGGATATTCGGGGTTCGACTCTTGCCTGGTGGCCATTTTGCTTTATTTTCGCTCCAGTTGATTTGGCTACTGCTAATGCTGCATAGTATATTGCCTCCAATGGTGTTGCTCTTGCAACATATTCTGGTAGGATTTTGTTGTTCATTACCACTAGTGTGTCTGCTAGTTTTTTGAAGGATTTTAGCTCGGGTAGTGGTGGTCTACACAGTGGATCTGTACCTTCGTATTTCATTTCAGCTCTTCCCATTTCCATATCCAGATTTTCGACAAGCTGATAGTTTTCGGGTGGGTTTTCGATCTGCTCTTCTTGCAAGTCAGATTTTCAGGTTTTAGTTCAGCTTGTTCATTTTCGTGGTCTTCGGGTTGTGGCGCTTCTGCTGTATTTCTTGCATTTTCTTCGCCAATTTTTTGTTCTTCCTGTTCTTGGATTTCTCTTTCAATTTCTCTTTTAATTGTTAATCTGGTTTCTGAAATGAGTCTATTTCTGAGTATTACTCTGTACTGATCTGCTATTCTTTGTTCTGAGACTTGGAGGTGTGGGTATATATAGCAGAAACCAGCGTGCAGTCCTTGACGGTATACGGTCGTATTTTGTCCTTGTTTCGTGACCCTGTAAAAAATACACATTATAGTTTTAATAGCTGTTATTATTATTATTATTATTATTATTATTTTTCTTAATCCATAATATTTTTCAACTAATTAAAATTTCACATTTATAATAAAAACTTCACTTGTATCCGAATCTTAATACAATTAATATAACTAGTTAGTTCACAAGGTCTTTAATTTTACATTCCTCTTCCTGTTAAGTTGTACTCATTAATTTGAGACAGCTTACATTTACAGTTTCACTCAACTCGAGGTTAGGTGAGTCCTACCTAAACTTTTATTTTATATTTACTGGTCGTCAAACTTTCTAAAATCATTTTTAGTATCCCCTGAGGATGAACGCTTAAGCATTCGAAACGTGTAGGAAAAAACTTTTGTTTGTTTTTGCAATTATTAAACTGTGGAGGAAGACTGCATTGTTTCATTTATATCTATTAGAGGTACTTAGGAAGCATGTGATTAAATTTAAAAAATAATAATATAAATCTATTGTTTTCACGCTCACTTTATATTCATATATTCATACCAAAGACATCCTGCCTGGGTTTTTATGCCGCGCACCCAAATAAATTCCGAAACGTTTATCGTCCAAAGAAATAATTTATATTCTTTCACGAAATAAAACTATCAGGACCGAGTGCTAGTTTATGAGCGTTAACGCTGTTAGCACAACTTGAACCGCGAAGGGGTGTGTCCCTTTCCACAGTTTGTTCGCGAAAATAAAAGAAATAAAAGCAGCAGTTTGTTTTCGCTTTGCATGGCAAAAACCACAATAAATTTTTACTCAAAAAGTTGCAAAAACTGCTTTATATGTGTGGTTTCTTTTCAGACAGCAATGCAATAATTTTGGAGCATGTAAATAATATAAATAATGTGTTTTTCTTTAGTTAGTTGGTGCAGCTAACCAAAATGAAACATTTTTAACCAAACCATAAAAATAAAGTCATATTCCTACTTAATTTTAATTCAATTATATTGTCACGCCGGGGGCGTTTAGTCCTAGAGGGGTACGTGGGGGTTGAAAAGATAAGGCGAGCTGTAAAAAACAACAACCACTTTATTAAATATTCCTTTTAGGATTCACATTTACCAGGTAGCCCGTAGAATGCCGAGCATAGTCAAATGGGCCGTCGAGGGGGTGCGTCCGGGACTCCTAGGGGAGTTTACCTAGGACGGGTACCGTGGTCAGTCGGGTGGCCTTGGCGCCCCGACGGGTTTGGCAGGATGGAGAGTTGGCGTAGACCGTATTGGCTGTTGCCGCTCCAGGATAGGGTTGTAGGCAGGAAGGGGGATGGAGAGTTGGCGTAGACCGTATTGGCTGTTGCCGCTCCAGGATAGGGAAGGTTGACCAAGTCGAAAGACGAAGGTGCCTTACCCACCGTGCGCTCGGGTTTTTATACACCAAAAGTGCTGACCATTGTTTGGTTGCACTTGACCGTGAGCGTACAGTGGGTTAGAATCTCGACGACGCACAGTGGTCTAGAAGTGTAAAAGATGGTGGGCGGCCATTTGGTTGACATGCCCCCCCTTCGAATAGCGTTGGACCCCAATGCTTTAAGTTAGGCTAGGCATTCTTTACAATTTTAGGTTTATACAAATGTTACTTAAATATATATTATATTTCTTCTTTTGTTTCTGTTTTCCCTTTTTCTCATGTTCCACCAGTTTGCTTGGTTTGTACTTTTTGAGTCGGCCCTGTATTGCCTTTGGATGTTGAAATTGTTTGCCTCCTTGGCTTGGTACAGGTGTTGCCGGGTGCTCTCTTGTCTTCTTGCCAACTGGTGGAGTCGTAGAGGTTTGTACATGAAACAAAAGAAGATCTAATGTAGTATCTTAGTATATTCTATGTGGTGGTTATAATATTCCCGATTGAGTATATTCCCTTATCATTCTTATAATTATATGTTATGTCTATACTATTATATATGTTTTTATTCTTAACTTAAATGATTATTTGTTGACCCAAACGCGATTCTTTGAACTTGCCTTAAGTCTGTCTGGTTTTGGTCCTCGGTGCCTACTGCTATCCTTTGTTTATCTTCTGTGCTCTCGCTTGTATTTATTTCGTGAAGCAAACAGCTGATAGATCCTGCTATCCCTGCTGACGTTTCCAAATTTCTAGGTATCTCCAGGACCAGAGTTGATTGTGTTGTTCCTGTTTGTGTTGTTCTTCCTAGTGATTGTGTTTGTCTGGAGTTGGCCGCATTTTCAGGTAAGCCTGTTTTCTTTAATAAGCTTCTTATTATTTTGCTTCCAATGTATATTATGAAGGCTATGAATAAGATACAGGTTATGTAGAATGTTGCCTCGTGCTCTTTGCTTTTCGTTTTTGTTTGTGCTGCTGAGGGGTTGGCTAGGGTTGTAAATATGGCATGTGGTCTTTGGAATAATACGTAGGCAAGGCCTACTGAAAGCACGATGTTCCAAATTAACATGATACTGTGTTTTTCTGTGTGCCATTCATATATTGTTGGTGGCTGTGCGGCTGCTTGAAGTTGCTGCTTGACCTCCTGTAGGAGTTCATTGCTGGAGGTAAGGTTAATATGTGGTATATTTGTTGTCCAGTTTGTGTTAAGGCATTCTGACAGGTTGTTGAACCTGGGTGGGGTCATCTGGTTTACAGGGGTAAGTTGAAATGTCTTTAGGTTGGTCCATGCTGCAGGTAGGACGTGGATAAGCTCTAATGTTTTTGTTCGTTTTTTAGGGCATGGGAAGCGACGTGGAATCAGGGTGTTACCACCAACTTGGAGTGTGCAGTCGCATGGGAGTTGAAGCTGAAGTGCCCCTGGGAGTAACCTCATGTCGTCCTGTATGTTGATGGTTTTGTTGCCACATTGGATCGAGGAATTTTGCTGGGGATGTGTGATGGTGTACGTTTCTTCGCTGACTTCTGAGATTGTCATGAGGTTGGAATGGTGGCATTTCATTGGACAGTGGGCTGTTAAATCTTCTACTGTAGTGCCGTGAAAGAGTTTTGTGGCACATGCTGGTCCTTGAAGTGTGTCTGCGGAGAAACGAGGTAGGTAGCATAGTTTGTTTTCGTATGGTTTGCATAAGTGTAGTGCGATTCCTGTAATCTGGCGTATATGTTCCAATTGGTTATCCTTTTCAGATATGGCTAGGTATAGTGTGTTGTGTTCTATAAGGCAGGTCTGCCCTTCCCATGCGAAGGGGTTAGTGATTAATTCGAAGAGCCTCCATTGATAATGTCTTTGTTTTATAGGTATTTTTATTTTTATGGTTAAGGTGTCTTCGGCGAGGTTGCATTCGCATATGGCCAGTTCGTAATATTTCGAGACATCTGTGAGTGGTAATGCCAGGTCCTGATCATTGTCGCTCAATGTGGATTGTAGTTTCTTCAAGTCTGCCCTGAGGATGTTTGGTTTGATTGCAGCTATTGGGATATGGTGATGCCTGCATGATTGGATTATCCCATGATTTTTTGTTGCTCTGGTAAGTGTTATTATTTTTTTTGTTGATTCCATATTGTGTTTTGCGATAGCGATTATGAGGCTCCTTTGTTCGTGGCTTTCCATGTGTACGTTATTATTGAGCGTTTCTGTATATTTTTGTAAATTTTTAATTTTTTCTTCTGTAATTTTTAGGGCTGTTGCTGTATGGTTTTCTGATGCTTCCAGTTGCCATGATTCGGAGCTTATAGCCTTAATTGTGTTTTCCAATCCTTGATTGATGGTTGATAGGCGATTGTGGAGTTCGTCGTTGTCTAGTACCAGGGAATCGAGGTTTTGTTGTGTGGCTACTCCGCAGCAGTAGTTGAGTCCGTCCGCTATGAATGATAACGAGATGGCCCGTTTTTTCCTGTTCCTGTTGCGTAAGTAAACAGGTTTCCAGCTATCGATTAAGGTATTGATTTCTGTATTTGTGGCTTCTTCTAGTTCGTCCATGTATTGGAGTATATTGCATGTTATTACATTATTTTTGTCCGTTTTTAGGCACTTGGTGCGTGATGCTGTCTCCAGCTTGACGTCTGTCCATTTCATTTGATACGTTAGTGGGATAGATCCTTCATATGCTATGGTGTCTGGAAGTGGCTTCCAATTGGCTCCGGCGGATATCTGTACTAGCTGGCTCTGTGATGTCCATGCTAGCAGTGACGTTAGCCTAAAATAAACGTAAGTATTAGTTCTTTTATTGTGTTGTGCCCGCAGGGTTCCCCTCTAGGACTCTTCTTCTCCTTTGTCTTCTTTGTCATCTTCTTCTTTTTCTTCTTCCATGTTCTCCTCTTCTTCTTCTTCTATGGCGTCTTGTGCCGTCCAAGGATCATTATAAGGGAGTATCCGGCTGACGTGAACAATGTCTGTTTTCCCTCTTCCTTTATTTATCATATAATTTACTTCCCCTAGTTTTTCTTTAATTGTATATGGTCCGAACCATCTTAATAATAGTTTCTCGCTTCGTCCTACTTTTCTGATTGGTGTAAATACTTTGACTTTGTCCCCCGGTTCAAAGTTTAGTTCTCTGTGGTTAGAGTCAAAAATAGCCTTGTCCTTCCCTTGTCGTTTTTTTATGTTTTCGACGGCTATAGTTCTCATGATTAATGCCTTCTTTCTTAATTCCCCCGTTTCTGTAGTGCTACTTGTTTCATTTAACATGGCTTCTGATGGCAGCGTAGCTTCTCTTGCAAAAGTTAACATAAATGGGCTAAATTTCGTCGTGTCCTGCATTGCCGTGTTGTACGCAAATGTTACGAATGGCAGGTAGCTGCACCAGTCCGTTTGCTGTGTATTGCAATACATTGCTAGCATGTCAGCCATTGTTTTATTTAGCCTTTCTGTGAGCCCATTGCAGCTAGGATGATATGCTGTTGTGAATTGGCTTTGGGTCCCCATTAATTTTGTGAGTTCTTGCACCAACTCGGATTGGAATGTTTTGCCTCTGTCGCTTAATAGTGTTCTTGGTGCCCCATGTATTAGAATAATTTTTTCTAGTATAAATTGTGCTACAGGTCCTGCTTTTCCGTTTGGTAGGGCTGCTGTTATAGCGTATCTCGAAGCGTAGTCTGTAGCTACGATGATCATGGTTTTGCCTTGGTTGCTTCGTCTAAATGGTCCCAAGAGATCTATTCCGACTTTGTCCATAATTAGCCCCACTTCGATTGGCTGTAGTAGTCCTGGTGTTTTTCGATATGGTTGGCCTTTGCGTGCCTGACAGTCTGGGCATCCCTTGATGTACTTTTCAATGTCTTTGTCCATGTTTGACCAGTAGTATCTTGATTTTATTTTTTGCATTGTTTTTTTAATCCCCAGGTGTCCGCTTGTAGGGGCGGAATGTAGTTCCCACAGGATTTCCTCGATCATGGTTTTTGGTATAACTGGGACTGTTTTTAATCCAGACATTGTTGTTAATGTTTTGTGTAGTATTCCATTGACTAGCCGGAACCCCCTCGCTCTTTTCCTGGTGCCTATAGGAGCATCTGTGCTTTCAGGATTTTCTAACAGGTCTATTAATATTTTAGCTTCTTGATCCCTCTCCTGTTTTTCCCTTAGCGTGGTTTCTATTACTGTAAATGTTGGTATTTCCTCCAGTTCGTCTGTTATATTATTTCCTGGTGGTAAGACCGGATTCCTAGACATGCAGTCTGCGTCTTTATGTGCTGTCCCTTTTTTATATTCAACTGTATAATTAAATTCTGCGATTTTGAGTGCCCATCTGGCTAAGCGTTTGTTGTGTTCCTTAATGGAGTCCATCCAGCATAAAGCGTGGTGATCCGTTACTATTTTAACTGGTTGTCCATAGATTAGGTGACGTAGGTAGCCTAAGGCCCATACGACGGCGAGTAGTTCCAGTTCGCTTATGGCGTAGTTTGTTTCAGCTTTTGACAAGCTGCGGCTTATGTATGCTATAGGATGTGGAGTCCCGTTGTCGTCCTTCTGTAGCAGAATCGCCCCGATGCCGTCCATACATGCATCGGTGTGTAGGATGCAGTCCTTGTTGGGATCGTAGTGCTGCAGAGTGGGTGCCGTTGTTAGTTTTTCTTTGAGGGTACTGAAAGCGTCTTCTTGTGTTTTACTCCATTTAAATCCGTCTTTTTTGGTTGCTTCGTGCAGGGGTTTTGCTATTACTGAAAAATTCTGTATAAATTTCCTGTAGAAGTTGCATAGGCCTAGGAAGCTTTGGACGTCTTTAAGCTTTTTTGGGGTGGGGAAGTTTTGTACGCATTTTATTTTGTCGTCGTCCGGGAGTATTCCTGTAGCGCTTACTTTAAAGCCCAATATTTTTGTTTCTTTCTGGAGGTATTTACATTTATTTGGTTTGAGCGTTAGGTTAGCCTGTCTTAGACGGTTAAAAACTTTTTGTAGTTTTTTCAGATGCTCTTCTTCGGTTTCTGAAAAAATGATGATGTCATCCAGGTAAACGAGAACTTCTTTCCATTTCATGTCCCAAAATACTTTGTCGGCCAATTCTTGAAATGTAGCTGGGGCGTTGCAAAGGCCGAAACTTAGTACATTAAATTCGTAGGACCCGTGACCTTGCGCGACAAATGCTGTATATTTTTTTGAATCTTCTTCCATAGGGACCTGCCAGTAGCCGGATAACATATCCAATGAACTGAAGAATTTTGCTTTGCCTAGGTACGTCAGTATGTCATCAATTTGGGGAAGTGGCCAAGATGATTTTTTGGTGACGCTGTTTATTTTCCTGTAGTCTACACAGAATCTTGTAGTTCCATCCTTCTTTTTTACTAATACTACTGGGCTTGACCAGGGGGAATGACATGGTCTGATCACGTTACAATCCAGCATCTCTTTTATTTGATCGCTAATTATTTCTCGCTCTTTTTGTGATACCCTGTATGGTCTGCTTTTTAGGGGTGTGGGGTCTTCTATCTCGATTTTGTGTTCTGCCAAGTTGGTTTTTCCCATAAATTTTGGATTCTTTGCGAATACGTCCCTGTATTTATATAGCAATTCTTTCATTTTGTGCTGTGTGTTTATGTTTGTTATATTTGATAGGTCATGATCTTGCATTGTGACGATGTCTTCCTTGTCTTCTTGTAGCGAAAAACATCGTGATGCTTCTGGTTCCGTGTCTTTTATTTTGACCAGATGACCTATAGTCATGTGTTTTCTGATTGGCTGAGGGTTGTGTGTTTATGTCTTCAAGTTTATGAGTAGATGTTCCCCCTGGTAGTATATGTCGGATGTTGGGTACCATTTATTTTTTATCATTAGCGGTGTATTGAGCAAGAATTGGTGCGGCTCTTCTTCTGGAAGCTCTGGGAGTTTTAGTTTTATGATTTGTTCGCTGTTGGCGTGCAAGTTGCAATCTTCTGCTGCCGAGACTTTGAACTTTATTGGGTCTTTGTCAACTGCGATATTACATAGGCTTTTGAGTTCCATGTCTTCCGTTTTTTCTTGTGTTGCTGGTTCCCTTGGTATGTATAAATTTGTTTTTATATTGGTTTCCTTGAATACATGATCGATAATCTGCTTGATTTTTATTTGATCCATTCTATAAGCTGTTGCTGGCAGCGAGATTTGCTGTTCCCCTGCTTGTAGCGCTAAGTTTTTCAGTTCCAGAATGCTTTTGAAGAAGTATGCGTAGCTGGGTTTGAAGTAGGCTCTTTTTTTTGTAGTTAGGTAGTAAGTGGAGTGCCCTTCTTCTTTTATCACTGTTGCTTTGCCTCTCTGTGGCTTGAAATTGATGCCCTTCCATTTAATAAAGTTGTCTTTTGTTCGTGTGTTCAGATTTGTATCTACCATTCCATCTTCTGTTATGTAAAATACTTCGCTTAGGTTTCGTGGCTGCGTATTCTGTGTTGCTCTTAACTGCTTTTCCCCTGGTTTGCTTCTTATGTAGTTTGAGTACAGTTCTTGCCAATTTTCTTCTTCTGTCTGTTCTTCTCTGTGTGCCATTAATGATGACGTCTCTTTCTGACTATTCTTTGTTTGTAGTAGTGGAATTATATATCTTGTCTGCAGCCTTAAGGTATTCTTTGTTGTATCGATTATTGCCTCGTTTCTTCGTAAGAAATCCATGCCCAAGATGAGTGGTACTGGGGGGTTGTCGATAATTCGTGCTGCGCAGTAGCTGTGCAGTGTTCCTCTTGTTGATTGTATTTGGATTGGGAGGGAGGCGGTTCCAAGTGTTTTTACTCTGTGTCCTCCTGCTTTGATTAGGACTGTGTTGCTGTTTTCTACATGGTGTTTGTTTGTTAGTAGATTTTTTCCCACAATGCTGTTTTCTGCGCCTGTATCCACTATTGCCTGTACTTCTTTATTATCAATATATATTCTAATGCTTAAGGCTGATGTGTGATGATTTGTACTATGCCCCTGTTGGCAGAGGACGACGGGGGGTCTGTTTAGTTTCGTCGTCCGCTGCAGTTTGGGTGGCTCCTGCAGGATGCGGCGTAGTGTCCTGTCCTATTGCAATTGTGACATCTCGGCCTATTGTCGAAAGTCCTTGAATTATATCGTGCTGGTGAGCTGCGTCTGGTGTTTTGTTGCATCGGTTGTCGCGGGCCTGTATATGCTTCTGTTTTGAGCTGCCGATGATCCCTGACTTGTTCGTTCTGTCGAGTGTATGTGTTTCTTCTGTAACTTTCTGGGCTATATGATGGTCTCCATGGTTCTCTGTGGTAGGCGTCTTGTTCATTGTGGCGATATATTTCGCTGAATTTTACTGTGTTTCTAGGTTCGGATCGGGGGGTTCTTGGTGCGTTGTCTATCGTGATAGCTATTTTCTTTAATTCTGCTTCTGTTTGGGGAGGTGAGTTTGGTGTGTTTGTTAACCAATAGTAATGGTACTGGGCATCTTCCCTCAGGCCATTTTCGAAAAAGGTCCGGAACTCTTCTATGTTCAAAGTCGATTTATATTCGTGGTATAGCATGCGTAATTCGTAGAAGTATTCTCTTGTGGTTTCTTCATAATTCTGTCTTCTTCGTTCGATTTTTTGTTTTCGGACTGCCTGGAGATTTGTATCTTCGAATTCTTGTGTAAATGCTGCACAAATGTCTCGCCATGTTTTGTTGCCATTGGTCGTTGTGTACTCGTTAAACCATAGATTTGCTGCACCTTCCAAGAATGTACCAAAGTATGCGATTTTCAGATTCTCGTCCCAGCTGTTTGCTATGGCGGTTCTTTCATAGGTCCCCAGGAAGTTCGTGGCTGATCCCTTTGAAGGGTGGAACGTTGGTGGACACACGAATTGTGGCGTTGCTGCTTGTCGGGATGCGGCCATGGCATCTGCGATGGTGACGTTTAAAGTATTCATGGTTTGGGCTGGCGGGTCTTGGTTACGTGTGTTTTGGCTGACGTCAGGCGGGGCGTCGGCGATGATCTGTGGGTTGGCAGATGCTGAAGGTGTATTTACTGGTGGTCGCTTGGGCGTAGTCTGTCCTGGTAGGTCCTTTTGGCTATGGACTGGGTCTACCGTAGTCTGGTCGTTAGATGGCTGTGTGTTGCTGGGGGTATCGGTGAATACCACTTTGATTGGCAGCGAGGAGGTCGTAGGACTGCGACTGACTTTTTGGCTTTTATGGAATGGGGTTGCACCGGCTATTGTGCTCTGATGTTCTGGT
This sequence comes from Polydrusus tereticollis, assembly GCA_963920685.1. Taxonomy (NCBI): domain Eukaryota; kingdom Metazoa; phylum Arthropoda; class Insecta; order Coleoptera; family Curculionidae; genus Polydrusus; species Polydrusus tereticollis. The sequence continues at coordinate 36,954,361 of OY987331.1, forward strand.
TGGAAGTCTATAGGGGTGCTGTTTGACTTGGTGCGGCTCCTAAGCTCGTAGTTTTGCATTGACTTTCGGTTTCTACGGTGCGGGCACAGATTGATTTTTCTACCTTCACCACTGTCAGGAATTGGCGCATTCACCAATTGTCAGGATCCTTGTGGGGTGGGGTTGTGTCGTCCTTCTTGGGTTGTTCTTTGCTGCGAGGGGTTGATTGAATGTCACTGGGGACGGTTTAGTTGCTTGGAGGTCAGTCGTACAATTTTCTGAAGGGGTTGGCTCTTTGGGGGTGGGAGGGGTTGAAGAATTCTTTCCGACGTCTTGGTCCTGGTAGGCTGCTAGGTGTGAACTTGATAGGCAGATCAAGCTCTCCGGGAACGGGTAGGCGCCTCCACCATGTCACGCCGGGGGCGTTTAGTCCTAGAGGGGTACGTGGGGGTTGAAAAGATAAGGCGAGCTGTAAAAAACAACAACCACTTTATTAAATATTCCTTTTAGGATTCACATTTACCAGGTAGCCCGTAGAATGCCGAGCATAGTCAAATGGGCCGTCGAGGGGGTGCGTCCGGGACTCCTAGGGGAGTTTACCTAGGACGGGTACCGTGGTCAGTCGGGTGGCCTTGGCGCCCCGACGGGTTTGGCAGGATGGAGAGTTGGCGTAGACCGTATTGGCTGTTGCCGCTCCAGGATAGAGTTGTAGGCAGGAAGGGGGATGGAGAGTTGGCGTAGACCGTATTGGCTGTTGCCGCTCCAGGATAGGGAAGGTTGACCAAGTCGAAAGACGAAGGTGCCTTACCCACCGTGCGCTCGGGTTTTTATACACCAAAAGTGCTGACCATTGTTTGGTTGCACTTGACCGTGAGCGTACAGTGGGTTAGAATCTCGACGACGCACAGTGGTCTAGAAGTGTAAAAGATGGTGGGCGGCCATTTGGTTGACAATATAAATAATATATATACAGTAAAATCTGTCAATAGCGACCACCCTCGGGAAATGAAATGTTGATCGGTTAATAGAGAAAATTTAAATCAACTGGTCTGCATTTTACAGTGTTTGTTTATTAATAAGTGTCTACATTTTATGTAAATAATTTTAAATATTTTTGTTTAAATTTATCAGAATTAAAATTAAATATTATGAAGATGAAGACAATTCACCAATATGTATATACTGCACGTGCATACTAACATACAGGGTGTTCATTTGAAAACTTCCCACCACGGATTTATCGAAAACCACTGGTTAAAAGAAAAAACGCCGAGATACGTCAAAAGATTTGCCAAAGAGGACAACTTTTTAACTAAAAACTACTTCACCCCCTTTTACCCTCTGCCCCCCGGGGTCATCCCCTTAAAAATTTTAAATGACAAAGGGTATCAAGTAATAGCTGGTTTGAAAGGTCTTTCAAAGTGCTTTATTTTGACGTTTAATTTTTTAAAATCGATTGATTCGTTTTCGAGAAAATTAGAAAAATCTTTATTTATCTTAATTTGTTCAGATAGAAAAAAAAACACACGAAAATATCACTTTTTATGTCAATAAGTGTTCAAAAACCAACATAAACAGCAATTCGGAAGATTAGACGTGGCAGCAACCAAATAACAACCCGACTTTTTTTCAGCCATCTATTTATAAACACAGATAACATGGGCGAACTGTATTTATTCTTATACCTGTCTAGTTTTTTATAGTTGCTAAGGAAAATAAAGAATTTAATTTGCTGTCAGTTACCTTTGTGACAATCTTGGGATAGTGAAAATTAATTTGTTGATTCAGATCTTATTTCCAAAATGGTTTACATACTAGCCGAAAGAATGGAAATGATTCTAATTTATGGTGCCCAAAATCAATGTGCTCGGCAAACTGCCGTCACATTTAACGCCAGACATCCGGAAAAGATAACTTCGCATAGGTATGTTTTGGACCTTGTTACTAAATTTAGGCATAAATCCTAATACTTCATTACGCAAAATTGTTGATGCGACTGGTATTTCATTAGGCTCTGTATACACAGTTACTAAATTACATACATTTCATCCATTCAAAATGAAAATATTGCAAGAGTTAACCGAAGATGATTTCGATAGGCGAGTTGAGTTTTGTGAACAAATAACTGCAGCGATTCATGATAATACCTTTCCTTTAAAGGATATCTGATTCAGTGATGAATGCACATTTTATCTAAATGGATTTGTTAATGAGCGTAACTGCAGGTATTGGAGCAATGAAAATCCTCATGCTTTTGTAGAAGGACATACTCAGTACCCCCAAAAAATTAATGTATGGGCAGGCATTTTAGGAAACAAAGTGATTGGGCCATTGTTTATTAATGGGAATTTAAATGGAGGCATTTATTTAGATATATTGGAAAATACCATCAATCCGCTTATCACTGAAACCATTGAAAACCAAATCGAAGACGATGGAAACCCTATACTTGATGAGGCTGAAATATATTTCTAGCAAGACGGCGCTCCTCCTCACTATGTTCTTCTGGTTCGGCAATGGCTAGACGACGAGTTTCCAGATAAATGGATAGGGCGAAGAGGGCCTATAGAATGGCCTGCTAGGTCTCCTGACTTGACGCCATTAGACTTTTTTCTATGGGGCTATTTGAAATCTATTGTGTTCACTCCCCAACCTGAAAGTTTGGATGAACTTCGTCAACGCATCATCGAAAGCTGCCATGATCTCCCACAACATGTTTTTTAAAATGTCCGTCAGGAATTTGAACATCGCCTATATCATTGTTTGGCCAATAACGGGCAACATTTTGAACACTTATTGAAATAAAAAGTGATATTTTCGTGTGTTTTTTTTTCTATCTGAACAAATTAAGATAAATAAAGATTTTTCTAATTTTCTCGAAAACGAATCGACCGATTTTAAAAAATCAAACGTCAAAATAAAGCACTTTGAAAGACCTTTCAAACAAGCTATCACTTGATACCCCTTGTAAAAGGGGGTGAAGTAGTTTTTGGTTAAAAAGTTGGCCCCTTTGGCAAATCTTTTGACGTGTCTCGGCGTTTTTTCTTCTAATCAGTGGTTTTCGATAAATCCGTGGTGGGAAGTTTTCAAATGAACACCCTGTATATACAATACAATGTACGGTAGGTATGCTTGCTTTCAAATTCTTATTTTCTAAAATAATCAGAAGCTAATGATTGCTTCATATTTTTTATTTGATTTTTATAAAATTCAGATTCATATTTTAAGGGCAATTGAGAAATATTATTTGTAGACTTGTCAAAACTTTTAACATTATTAAGTCTAAATTATGAGACCATAGATTACGATATTTTCGTACACAATTTTAATTGGAAACAATTTTCTCCTTTCAGATGACCCCAACTGACGTAAATTTATTTTAACACATTTTAATTTCCCTCCCCCCCCCCCCTTTACTTTATTACTATTCTTATTAAAATTCTGACCCACCAAATATAAATCATGTTCTTTCTTGGAGTTGACTCTTGAAACGTTTACTTTATTGAATTTTCATTATAGACAGCTATACATAATATCATGACTATAAATGATTCCATGTGAATTTTTCCTCTACTACAATTTTCGCATCTAATTTCCTTCATTGCTGAAAGTAGCATCGTGTAGGTGATTGTCTTCTGTCGAGTCCATTGGCTGCATAAGGTGCACGTTATGGCCATGTATTGTTGAACCACTTCGTTCCCCCCCCTTTTAATTTGTTTTAGTTCGTTTATTTAGGTACATCCTAAACATAATTCTTAATTGTATGGTTGCTGATGATGACTTTGACTAAAGTTGAAACTAGTACAACCTAAAATGACATTAAATTATGTACACTCTTTAATCCTTTTTTCACCTTAAAGGGACAAATAAAAAAATTTTAGTTTGGTGGTATAGACAGACCTTGTTTTCTTTCATTATTAAAAATGTTTCCTAAGTTAGAAACTTTAAAAATTAAAGTTTCTGAGAAGAATAATTTCAATATTGATCATTTTCATATGACGTCACAGGGTCAGCGGCCATTTTACTTGGAGGACAAACAAAGTAAATAAACACAAGTGCTTTGACTTTATATTTAAGTTTTCTGCTAATAATTAAATTGCCCTAAATAAAATGCCGTCCTTTTGTTTAGTGGTAAATTGTGGGATGGGGGGAAATAGGGACAATATGCAATCTTTTGGAATTCCTGCACTTTTTCAAAACGCTGAAGAAAAGCTTAATCGACTCTCATAAGAACGGCGTGAAATGTGGATAAAAGCTTTAAAAAGAGGACTTTTAAATGACAGCCAATGAAAGTATGGAAGAATTTGCTCCAGACATTTTATAAGTGGTAATATTTGATTTCTGGTATAATGATCTAATAAAATGATCTGATCGATTTAAACATTTCTAGGAGCTCCAGCAGAATTAGCAAACAAAGATAACCCTGAATTGGGATTTCTCTTCCTTTGCATTAATATTTTCCACTGATCCAGATTCATAAAATTTGAATGCTTGCAAGCCCTTGTATGCCTTCAGCTGCTGGCCAGTGTAAAGACTACGTATTAATTAAGGTAGTTTACCAAGTCCATCATTGCTAGTTCTGCCAAAAAAATTAAATTTCCAAAATCAGTCTCTTCAAACAGATAACGATCAATGCACCAATAATTTTAAGTTTTGCATCGCATCTACATTTAACATCGCACTTAAGAGTCTTAAATATTTACTTCTTTCCATGTTTTGAAATTTTAAATTTAGAATGTAAACAAAAGCCCAAAGTACACACTAGGACGTTCAAATAAGTATTACGATAGGAATATAGTTGGAACACGAAAAAGAATTTAAGTCCAGGTAGCACAAGCATAAATAGTTCCTAGAAATGGTCACAAATGAATCTTAAAATTACTTAAAAACTTATTAAATTACACCAATAGAGTCTAATAATAAGTCATTAGCGTAAACGGTCATAAACCTTTGTTTGTCCTCCAGGCATAACGGCCGACCTTTAAGAGCCACGTGTTTGAAAATGGTCAATTGTTATTATTGTATTGAGCTGTGAGGCTTGGTATCCAATTAGCTCGAATAAAACGCACATAGTAAATGTCCATTAATATATTCGTAACTCTAATCTTCGTCGAGGTCTTGAAACTCCAACAGTGAAGAAAGAGATCAAAAGGTTTGTAGGTCAGCATGAAGCCTGACTCCACCTACATATCAATGCAGAAGCTCTATAATTGCTGCTTGATAACCGACCCCAAGTCAGAAGAGAGTCAAACCATTTCACCTTGTGTATTGTGTACAATGTGAAAAACAAGGCACAAAGCGCGGGTAAAATTTTAAACATTTTAAAGGGCATGAGTGGATGAACTTTAATTGATTGGTAAGCATTTAATTTTCTAGATATATTAGATAAAAATTGATGAAAAAGTCTAGATGAAACGGGGTTTTAGCATTTTAAAATTTTATTTAAATCAGTTAATGAGTTTTTAGGGTACAAACATTTAAACATAATAATAAAAATCAATTAATTTTTATTTGTGACGAGCAGTCTAGTAGCCTTTAGAAAATATGGCTACGTGTCGCTCATATACGCAACATTTATGTTTGTCCTTATCTTATCCAGCTCCAATGTAATTAGTGGACAGGCTTATAATTACAACTATTCTTCTTATTTAAAGGCATTAGCGTGTTCTGCCAGTAATTAGGTATTTCCATTGTCCCGCAGCTTTTTAACTTTTCTGTTTTCATTTCTCAATAATTAATGCTTTTAATTAACCTCATGACACAAGTTCATTAGGAAGATTAAACTTTAATTATGAATGATCCTTTTGCTACATTCTTTGTTTCGAAACAAAACGTGTGTATATAGGTATTACCTACTTATCTTTTCAGTACGTTAACTTTTTTTTAAGTTTTTACTTATAGGGTTATTATCTACATTCTTTAGTGCGCCTCTTTGGTTAGGAAGTAATTTACTGCTGCAAACTAAATCCGAAAAATTTAAAATTGACGTTTAGTTTCTGTTTCTCGTATTGTTACTATTGTTGTTGGTGAATGTTTTACCAAAAACTCCAAGTCTATTCATAAGTGGTCCTAAAAAACGGTTCATTTAAGAACAACAAAGGAGTACATACATATCACTGCCGATTACGTTGTTTAGTATTTGTGAAAACTGCCGAATCATTTAAATAGCCGGTGCAAAGAGCTAGGAGCTTCTATATTAACCCAGATATTGCCACTGTTCTTTTAAAAGACAATTCAAAGATTTCGTTATTATTTAAGTTTACGTGTTTATTCAGAGATGGCGCAGTGATAGTCGTCTACAAAACTAAATTGTGATATTCTTTGACCAGGTGTTTGTGTCAATATCATGCAATTTTAATAAAAACGACATTTATTTGTAAGAATTATTTTGTGCTGAGTAACCATGGACAATTTGAGGTAAGTCCCAATCTTTTCTATAAAATATTTATATGATAGTATATTAAACTTGATTAGAAAAGAGTATAAATAGGAGGTTAAAATAAAAGTTGAGTTAAATTAGTTTGCATTTAATAAGTTTTTGCGGTAAAATATCTGACGTTCTTTTAAAAGAACAGTGGCAAAATAAACAACTTTAATTTTTTTTTCAGATATTGGAAAAAACCATTAAAATTACACGAATTATTGGAAGAAATTGATAATGTGGATAATGAAACCCCTTCCGAAATAATTATATTTCCACCCGAAAATGCAAATGAGGAAAATACTGACGAAGACTCGGGGGACGAGGATACTGTTAGCATGAACAATGTACCAGGTGGCCAGTTACGTGGAGAAGTAGAGGTGTTGGTTCCAGCTGATCCTGAGACAGGCATTCATGTAGAAGAATCAGATAGTGATGAAGACTTGCCATTGTCAACACATGGCCCAAGAGTTATTGGGAGTAAAGTGGTAAAGAAAACGCGAATTTATAATTGGACTAATAGCGATATGAAATCCAATCTTCCTAATTTTCTTCCTATATGCGAGCCAAAACAAATGTACACTCCGATTGAAGCGTTTTCATTATTTTTTGATAACGAAGTTATCGACATGTTAGTAAATTATTTAAATATGTACGCTATCTCTCACAATCGTAATGGCGACATTTCTGACAAAGGAGTATTGTTACTCAGTGGCTATTCAAGTCCTCCAAGAAGGTCAATGTATTGGGGAAACTCAAAAGATACCAATAATATTCTTGTTTGTGATGCGATTTCTAGAAACAGGTTCAATTTTATTATGCAAAATATTCATTGTTGCGATAATTCTAATTTAGATCAAATTAACAAATTTGCAAAACTTCGACCTCTTTTTGATGCGCTAAAGAAAATATTTATAGATATGTCTCCATATCAAGAGGCGCATAGCATTGACGAATCAATGGTTCCTTATTGTGGATATCACGGCTCAAAGCAATTTATTAAGGGTAAGCCTATTAGATTGGGCTATAAGTTATGGACGGGTACGACTGTAGCTGGATATATTGAGTGGTTTGAGCCATACCAGCGTTCAACTACTATGATTTCAGATAAGTATAGAGCTTTAGGTCTAGGAGCCAGTGTTGTTTTAGAGTTTGCAGATGTTCTTCAATGTAAATATTCCGCTGTTCCTTTTCATTTATATTTTGATAATTTTTTTATTCCCCTTCATTTACTGGAAGAGCTTAAAATAATGAGGCTGAAGGGAACGGGAACGATGAGAGAAAATCTTGTTGGTAGAGAATGTCCCTTGTCCCATTCGACGGTCATGAAAAAATCAGAAAGGGGTAGCTTTGAATTCATTACATCTGATACCAATTATTCTATTACCTTATGCAAATGGTGTGACTATTGCTTCAAATTTTAATAAAGTTTTGCCAACTATGCCCGTAAAAAGATTTGCCCAAAAAGAAAAAAAAACATTTACCACAACTACAAGTAATAAAAAAATATAATGAGAACATTTAAACAACTTTACTAATTTTTGGCGTGTAGCAGCTGCAAGGAGAGTTGTAAGTGTGTCAAGACTGGATATAAGTTCTATTCGTAACACAATAATATATGGAAAGTACGAAACAAGTAAGTTGTATTATTCAAAAACTAAAGTATTTTATATTGGTTATGCTTAAGCTGTAACTTTTCTAGAATGTCATGTAACTTTGACAACCTTAGGTAAGAAATTAAGAGACAGACAACTATTTAATGGTTGCCTTAACTCTTCAAGAAGTATGTTAAAGGAATTAGGCTTCAAATGGCTCACAAACGACTGACATTTTTGAAATATATATGGAAGAAAAAGAAGCATCCTTGTACCACTAATCTGGTAACAAGAAAATTACATGACTATTCCAATACAATTTGGGTATACTGATTGACTGGAAGATTTTTAAAATAAAATAAATAAATTTGTGTTTATTTTTGTAAAATTATCTTATTCCTATGAAAAAAAAAACAGTGTAATTCCTTTACTCGGTTATTTTAGTTACCAGCTAGAAACTCTGCTGATTACTGGCGTCACTCGAAGGGTATGACCTGCAGCTACATTAGATTAAACGGTTTGGTTCTCTTCAGTCTTCAAAGGTGATGGTGATTGTCCAGTAGCTGTAGAGCTTCTGCGTTGATATACAGGGTGTCCAAGATAAGAATGGTATAGCATTGGAATCTTGGAAACGGCAGGAATTAGAATGTTGGTTAAATTAGGAGAAAGTTGCACAATTTAAATACCTTTTACATGGTGTTTGCAAAATTAAACTATCTTTAACCGATTTCGATATTTTAAAAAAAAATTATTTTTTGCTGTATTATTTTTTATTTATTTGTTGCATTATTTTAACAGATATAAAAAAATGGAAAATACTTTTTCATTGTCACTTTTTAAGCTGAACAAGATAGCGTTTACATATTTTCAGTACGACGTTTCGTTTTTGAAAAAACATCCTCAACTTTCTTTTTTTATATACGGTCCTGTTTTTTTTTTAATCGGAGGCTATTTTGAACTCTAAAATAACTGATCTATCACTTGAACAAATTTTCAGCTTTTTCTCTATCATAGATTTTTATTATGTAACGAATAAAATCCTCATATCATAAGACCGTACAATAAACAAAGTAGGCTTTAAAACAAACGGTTGTCTTTCTTGACAACTTACTTCTGTCATAAATACAAAATTTAATTAGGTACGAGGTCTTTCACTTCATTTAAAAATGGTTGTACATTTCTCTTTTGAGGAAAAGTTTGATATGTTACAGTGTTACATTTTATGCCATAGAAATACTCGGGAAGCTGAGCAAATGTATTTAAATAATTACCCGGAGAAATTACAACGAAATAAAAAGATGTTTGGAAGAATTGTTGCCAATTTATTGCAGTATGGGTCATTTAATTAAGCAGTTCTTACTAGAAACAAACCATGTAATGAGGAAATTCAATATAATGTGGCATTAGCTGTAACGGAAGACCCTACAACATCAGTTAGAAACATTGAGAAAGTAAGTGGAACGCCAGAATCTACGGCACATTTTATTTTGCGTAAGAACAAATGTCACCCGTACAAATTTCGAATCTTCCAAGGACTAAAACCGGGAGACGACATAAGGCGAAGGGTATTTTGCGAATGGTACACTAGGCAATGTCAAAACGACGAAAATTTCGTCAATACAATTTTATTTTCTAATGAAAGATTGATAACCAACAACGGAATCTGTAACAGAAGAAATACGCATTATTGGTCCACAGAAGATCCACGGTTGTACAAAATGGCTAGACACCAACATCGTTTTGGTTTCAACATGTGAGTAGGAATTTCGGGAACAAAGATAATTGGGCCAATTTTTTACCACGGAACACTAAATTCGGAGCGGTATCGAAATTTACTGCAGCATAATTTGGAAGAATGGTTCGATAACAACTTACCACTAGCAGAAATCAATAATTTTGGTTTCAAGAAGATGGGGCCTCCGCTCATAATTCGAGAATTGTCCAAGAATATTTAACAGATAGGTTTCCGGACAGATGGATAGGTACGCGTTCAGCTGTTTCTTGGCCTGCACGATCGCCTGATCTAACTCCTTTGGACTTTTATCTCTGGAGGTACATTAAAAACTATGTGCACCAACGTAATTTTCAAACGGAGGAAGAATTGCGTCAACTGGTTTTAGAAGCATTTCAAACGATTACCCCAGATGTACTTAACAATGTTTTGAATTCCACAGTTAGACGATGTTGTTTGAAAACTGTTTGTAATTAAGTTCTAATTTGGTATTATGTTAATAAATGTTTTTCGAGCATTCAGTGCCGAACTATGGAGATTTTTCTTGAATATTTTTTAACGATGGCTAAAAAGCTGAAAATATGTTTAAACCAATGCAAGTGATACATCAGTTATTTTAGAGTTCAAAATAGCCTTCGATTAAGAAAAAAAAAACAGGACCGTATTTAAAAAAAGAAAATTGAGGATGTTTTTTCAAAAACGAAACGTCGTACTGAAAATCTGTAAACGCTATCTTGTTCAGCTTAAAAAGTGACAATAAAAAAGTATTTTTCATTTTTTTATATCTGTTAAAATAATGCAACAAATAAATTTTTTAAACATCGAAATCGGTTAAAGATAGTTTAATTTTGCAAACACCATGTAAAAGGTATTTAAATTGTGCAACTTTTTCCTAATTTAACCAACATTGTAATTCCTACCGTTTCCAAGATTCCAATGCTATCTCATTCTTATCTTGGACACACTGTATAGGTAAAGCCGGGCTTCATGCTTGATGGCATACCTTATGATCTCTTCTTTCACAGTTGAAATTTGAAGGTCTCGATGAAGATTAGAGCTGCAAGCATGCCAAGGAGTAGTCACTATGTTACGCAGCCCTTTGTTCTGAAGCGTCTGTATTGATTTGACATTGCCATCCCACATACAGCCCCAAAGCTGAAAACCGTAAAGCTACACTGGTTTAGAAACCTGGTTAAAAGAGGTTTTAATGTTATTTTGGGTGATATATTTAGGGACTAGTTCAAGGACTTCTTTCCGACTTAATCCAAATCCCCATTTTTCGAGAGTTACAATCCCAAGGACCAGCTTTTGTTCTTCTGCAGGTGTAAGTGCGCATGTTCTACCCTTGCTAGAGCTTTTTACTCCGCGTAAACCATTTTCGTGGCTATAGAAGGTACTATATGGGATGTTAAAAGCTATGGAAGCGCGGTACTTTGTCATACGCTTAGCTCGAACCTCCTGTAATGCCTGTTGCAGGTTCCCATCATCATATTTTTGGTTAGGCTGCGTTTTGCCCTTGCAATGACGAACCATTTTTCCTGAAATCAAATATAAAATACGCCAGTCAAAATATATACTTAATCCACCCTAGAACCAAAAATTGAATTAATTGTCTACCTTTATTTTTTACGGGTCCTTTGCACAGCACAAAGTTTGGAGTGTTGCACTTAACTCATGAGCGAAAAGTGCAGCTGTTTGAGAAATGACAATTTTTTTTTGACAATTGACAGGAACCATACACCAAATTGGGAGTGCGTTCAGAAACATATCATCTCTAATAAAAGCTAATCTAAACTCTTACTTTTTACCTGTGTTAGAATACATCGCAATTATTACATTTGCCCCGTTATCACATTTACTTACCCCAACTCACCTTAAAGTTTTTCAGACTCTTTTTCCAGTTGCTCGGTTGTTCGTACATTTATTCAGGTTTATATTATTTTGAAAGTGGATTCGTAATCTTTCCAAAGCAGAGGTTTTGTTTACAATAGTAGGGGCGGTTCTTTTAAAAAATTATCCTCTCGCTTAATGTTAAAATGACAGCTGAATGGTCCAAATCCAGGTCAGAGTTTCTTTCGACCTTCGCAGTAAGTTTTGAATTTTTTTGGCGTGTCGTCTAGTAATTTTCTTCAAATGGCAAGTTATTCTTGTCACAAATCTAATAAACAGGGTGTCTGGTAAAGGTGTGGAAGAAATGCTACCACAAATTCCTGAGGCTTAAATATGACGATCTAACCCAACTTACCTCATTCCAAAAGTGGATGATTTCGGAGATACAGAGTGTCAGAAGTTCAATTTGGTTTTAGTTTAGGTTCATGAATAATTTTTTTAATAATTGGTGTATTGTCACAATATACAGTTAGGGGGGATTTTGTGGGGTGAAAAATTAAAATCTGCTCTCCTTTTTATTGTCAAAGAGGGCGCCACCTGCGGTACCTTGCACACATTTAAAAAGAAATAACTTTTTTGACCCACCCTGTATTTATTTTTTAAACAAAAATTCTTATAGGGGAAAGGGGAAAGAAAGTCAAAAAGTCTTTCTTCACTGATTTAATAGTGAGCTAACAAAGGCTCAATTTTAAAATTAAAACGTCTCTACATGTTTCGAAGGTAGTAACCTTCATCTTCAGGAGACAAAAACAGTGCTGCAGTTAGTATCAGCAGTAGAGAGAAAACTGTTGGTGGAAAGTGACGCTGATGGACTCATTTCCATCTGAGTTTTAGCATTTGGTGTAATAAAGTTGGTAATTTTTTTTTATTTAACGAAATATGATGGATATATACCTTTATGATTTTTTTAGAATTTATTCCATGTTGAACTAATATCTTCATCGGCAAATCTCTAATGATATCGACTAATAAGCAAAATAATAACGAAATAAATTTAATTATTATTTGAACTTGAAGAAGTAGTAATTAATTAATTATTATTGATTTTATTAATATTAAAAACACAATTATTATAAATGTTTGTGGGCTGGCTTGAATTGGTGGTTTGAATCTGGGTACTTTCTGTTTTATTTTGCATTGTGCTCTGATCATGATTAAACTTGCTAGTACTTGATGAAATTCCCCTCATGGATTCAATCATCTGATGATGATGTTCAACGTCCAATTGTAAGTAAAGTTTGAATGACTGACTATTACTGTGTCCAGTAATTTTAATGACCTGTTCTTCACCAAGTCCTTCCTTGACCAATTTCGAAACAGCTGTTGCTCTTGCAAAATGATTGGTTATTTTTACTTTTTTAGTGTCAATTCCTATATCAGAGGCTGCTGACTTAAACCATGAAGATACAATGTTCTTACCAACTGGGCTATTCTTGTACCATCCTTTCGAATTGGGTTGACTGCAGTATGGGTTTGGTGTTAAGAATAATATGTCGGTCTGAATAAGATTTCCCCTTTTTCCATCAACTTCTTAAACAAACGAACCGGACACATTTGTGGATCGTCGAAATTTGTAATCAACCATTTACTATCCGACAGTTTTTTAGAACCACCTTGTGTGGTTTTAGAGAATATTGGATTATATTCTATCCGACCTTTTGGGTTCCCGAAGTTATCAGTTTATTTTTTGAAGTATTGGATACACGCAAAATATCCTTCCCCTCCTTTCCATGCCAGCTCATGCGAAACTATGTGAAAAAATTTACGCTGCAATCCATCTGGAGTATTTTCATCCAACATTTCAATAATTTTTTTGTATTCTTCGCTGGTTAAGGCTGAAGCACTCACTTTTCTTTTTAATGGGTCTCTCTGTAATTTTTTGCCCTTAGCATCGCGTGCAGCTCTGGCGGTCGCAAATTCCACATCAGAAAACGGAATAAATTTTATTTTATATTTTTCGTAATAAAATTCTTGTAACTGCTTAGCAGTAGAGTTCCACATCACTTTGACCACACTTTCCTTATAATCTTCAAAATTTTTCTTTTTCATATTAAATGCGTAGTGCTCCAGTATAGTAGCCACCTGTAGTACACTCATACACTCATGTCTATTATACAACTTTTCGTCACAAAATTCAACAAACTGTTTCCATACACTTGATTTTGATTTTCGGGTGTTATCTGGTGTTATATTTTGAATTTCTTGTCTAATTACTTGTTGATTTTCTTTACCAAATCGCGACATTTCGCTATACACTTATTAAACTGAACGTACAGACGTTTTAAACTAGTAATTATTAAGCTTTGTGACAGAACCGGTTAAACAAAAATGACACATTAACTTATGTCAAAAACAACAATACCCTGGCCAACTTGATAAGTAGTTGAAATTAATTTAAAATGTCAAGTGGGATTAATAATTTTTTTCCAAATTATGGTGTGAAGTGGTGCGAAATTTTCTTAAGCTTAAATTATTCTTGGAAATTTTTTAAGCTCTTGTGAAATTATAAGTGAGAATAAAATTTACAATACATTTATAAAATTGTTTTTTTTTTAGTTTCTAGTGACAGTTATTTTAATTTACCGCCTTCGCTTCAAATTTGTTCAATTATTACAATAATTTCGACCTGGCCATACATTATTTTAATTCTTTAAATCCAGATATCTCAAAAACGGCTGCTCAAATCAACTCTTACCACATATACCTTTTTTAGGTAAAATACGTTGTAGAATAGGAATTTTTATTTAAAAGTTAAATACAGGGTAGCTCAAAAAAGTTAATTTGTATGAAATGTGTGCAAGGTACCGCAGGTGGCGCCCTCTAAATTTGACAATAGAAGTGAAAGCAGATTTTAACTTTTCAACCCACAAAGCTGAATATTGTGACAGTACACCAATTATTAAAAAAAATATTTATGAAAAACTAAAACCAAATCGAACTTTTGACACTCTGTATTTCCGAAATCATCCACTTTTGGACTGAGGTAAGTTGAGTTAGATCCTCATATTTAAGCCTCAGAAATTTGTGGTAGCATTTTCCTTTTAGAGACACCATGTATATAAAATAAATTAATCAACACAACCAAAGCTTACTGCGATTTTTTAAAAATATTTTACGTTATTTTAAACTGCGGAACATAATGAGTAGTTATTGTTTCTTAATTTTAACATTGCCAAGAACTAGCAGATTTTTCACCCCAATAATTGGCGTGTAAATGCCAATAACTGGAAAATGTTCCAATATTTGAAAAATATGATTTTTATAAATTTTCTGATTATGTATTCTTAGAAACTCGAATTGCTAAAAATATTCGCAGATTTTTTTTTTATAACAAAAATTAAAAGCGTTATCTCCAATTAAAAGATTTAATATTGCATAATTATTCGAGGTTTTTCTGTAAAATTTATAATAAAAAAACTTTTCACCATGCAGCTAATTAAAGTAGACACACTGTGTATACAGACGACGTGTCATATTTTTACTAAAAAATAGTCTGTTTTACGGCCAGATAACTTCAGTTTCGGGTTTCGGTTTTTATATTTCAAATTTATGATTTTCCTCTCACCTCCAGCCAAGTTTTATGGAACAAAAAAGGAGCAGAGGAATCTAAAAGTGTTTTATGTTGTTGCGGTAAAAGGCAGGGATTTCCTTCTTAGAGCTATATACATCTTGACGAGAATTATTTATGTGTTGTTTCGATGTATACGTTTTGTCAAAAATGTAACAAATATTTTTAAATGTTTAGTTATTACCAAACATTGTAATATTCTGGAATTCTTTGTTTAAAGTATACTGATAATATAACTATCTTGAAATTGTTAGTACATGTTGTCATTTTGTAATGACTAATTCGTACGCATTTACCTTAAAAAAAGTATTGAGCTTATTTCAAAAGCGAATAATCAACACATTAATTCCAGTTCAAAAATACACCTTTTAAAAAGTATAATTTCCTTTTTGATTATTTATTTAATGCCAAAAGTCCGGAAAACGATACAGTAAGAACTGGAAGGCGGACTTTTTAATAACAATGTTTTGTTGATTTTTCATGATGAACGAACACAAACAGGCGAATTCGTGGAAACAAAAGATAAGCACAAAAATATAGGTGGCTTGTTTACTTTGACTTATTGGAAAACGAAAAAAAAGCTATTTATTTGAGCTTCGGAACGTGATATAAAAGTCGTGAGTTATAATTAAAACTCTACAGGGTGTTTTCTCATATACAGAATCCTCCTTCCCTACAGCATTAAAAAAAATCGTCGTTTAAACCGAAAAGATGCATGTTTTCTTCTGAGCCTCCAAACTTTGTGTAGGCCTTTTAGAGACACCCTGTTGCATGAAAGTAACATCAAAGAATAACCCAACTAATAAAAGACGAAAGCTATGCCAGTTTCTTTGAGGTTTCATGTACCCAAATTCTATGACCTTGATACTACATAGTATTGTGTACACGGGGAAAAATGTTGCTGTTTTACAATAAATCTATGTGTTAAATAACGAACTCCGTCATTTCACTCTAGATAGAAACTGAGAAACTTCACTGATAATTTTTGTGTTATAGCAAATTATCCATAAGTATTAAAATGTAACTTAAAATAGCATAAAGGTAAAATAAATTACGTATTTTGCTTGTAAGGTTCAAATTATTAATGCCCTGATAAGTACATAAGTACTACTACTTTTTTAATTCCCTAACTACAAGGTTAGAAGTTGTCTTATATTTAACGTTAACAGAACATACATAATTTTGATCTTAGTAGTTCAATGTCTAATAAGGTCATGATAGATATAATACGAAACCCCTAAAAGTATATTTTATTTTAACGCAACCCTAAAGATACAATTATTATTTTAAAGAAATACATAGTTCATTCTGATAATAATAGTGATGATTTACTATACATTTGCTGCATAAAATCTATAAAAGTAGATTTTAATAAAGGTTATTACTAAATTAAATATTGCACTTAAATTCAGCCAAAATATGCATATACAGGGCTGCCCAGAAGTCCGGAATAGCCTTAACTTGTAACTTTTGGGAAAAATGCTCGGACACGTCAATTTAGTTTTATATATTATGCTAATATTTTGACGTTATTCGTTTCTATTTTTATAGACATTTGTCAAAGATATGACGACATCGATCTTTTTTTAAATGGAAACATACAGCTTGTGATACATCATTTGAAAGCTAATATCTCGTACATTATGCTCATAAATTTTGGCGCGATTCTGTCAAGCTATTTCAATATGGCGACAGTTAAAAGTTTTAAAAAAATCCCTATGTAAATAAGCGGAAATGATGAATCATTGATGTTTTTTTACCTTTCATGGTAAGAAATCTTCAATGTTTCACGTTTTGACATTTTCTGACACTGTGACTTAACAATAGTTATGGTTTATTTGTTATCTATTTTGTCAAAAAATAAAAAATGTAACGAAGCAAAACAAAACACAACAAAAAGGTGGTTTAACGTGGCAAATGATGGAAATGTCCTCCACCCTCTACTTGGCATGCTCTCAGACGATGGTAAAATCCGTCGACGGAATTTCGAATGACTTCAGCCGGTATGTTATGTGTCTCCAATCTAATGTTGTTTTTCAAATCTCCAATATTATTTAGCATATTTTGGTAAACTTTTTCTTTGAAATATCCCTAAAGAAAATACTCTAGAGGCGTTAAGTCTGGGGACCTCGGTGGCCATTCAGTTGTACCACGTCGTCCAATCCAGCGACCTGGAAATATCTGATCTAAATATCTTCTCACATTGACACCAAAGTGCGGGGGAGCACCATCTTGCTGAAACGAAATTGTTTCATTAGGTATATCTGGATCTACTTCGTTGGGAAGAATTACAGCTAGATCAGGTCTCAACTCGAAGGTTAAGAAATCCAGGTACCGTTCAGCTGTGAGGTTTCCTTCCAAAAAAAATGGCCCAAAAATTGGGTTATTAATGATACCTGCCCATACATTTACTTTCTGGGGCGGCTGAGTATGCGCTTCAAATATCCATCGTGGATTTTTTTGACTCCAGAAACGATAATTATGTCTGTTAACCACCCCGTTTAAACAGAAAATAGCTTCATCCGAAAATAATATGTTCTGTGGAAACCTATGATTCTCGTCACACCGTCTCATTATTTCTTTGCAAAATTGCAAACGCCTATCATAGTCATCTTCTAAAAGCTCTTGGACAAGACATACTTTATAAGGGTGGTATTTCTTTGCTTTCAAAAATCTTCCAATAGTACCTCTAGATGTATCATGATTTTGAGCCAATGAAACGGTTGAAACATGCGGATTATCCTGCAGAGATAATGCAATATTCAATTTTTCATCGTCGCCTAAAACACGTGGCCGTTCATTCCTAGGCAAGTCCTTTACTGTGCCATGTTCATCAAATTTGTGGAATATTTTACTAACAGTGCCCTGTGAAATTTATTTTTCCGGATATTTAGCATTAAATAAAGTGCACACTTCACTTTGACTTCTTATTTTATCTCCACCTCCTAACAATATCAAGACTTCGATACGCTGCCTTTCCGACAAAACCATTTTTGTTTAGAAAATTGTAAAATAATACTTCGGAAATACCTAAATTAATTTTACTAGTTCACAATGAAGATTTCTTACCTTGAAAGGTAAAAAAAACATCAATGATTTATCAATTCCGCTTATTTCAATAGGGATTTTTTTTAAACTTTTAACAGTCGCTATTTTAAAATAGCTTGACAGAATCGCGTCAAAATTTATGAGCATTACTGTACGAGATATTAGCTTTCAAATGATGTATCACAAGCGGTATGTTTCCATTTAAAAAAAGATCGATGTCGTCATATCTTTGACAAATGTCTATAAAAAAAGAAACGAATAACGTCAAATATGAGCTGTATATGCCTTGTTTGCCTTTAAAATATGCAGTTTTATGCATTTTTTTACCAAATATGCATACTGATATGCATTATTAATTCTTCTTTATTAATTATAGTAAAATGGGGCAAAGAAATTCACTGTGTTCTAAATTAGATATTTACGTTATAAGTCCGGTAAATCAACTTTTACAGTATCAGCGAAATGTTTCGAGACGAGGCGACGAAGGAGCCGAGTCTGAAATTTTGAAACGAATACTGTAAAGGATTTGCCGGACGAATGACGTACAATATTTTATTTCATACTATTCTGTTGAAAATTATAATTATGTTTTGAAATTATAATGAAGTTTTATTCTGCGTCGTATATTTGAAAAGTGCTTATATTTACTGGTGGAAACATTGTGTGTTTGACATTGATTAAACTAAAACTTACAAATTTCAGTCCGGTAAAGAAATTTTACAGGACTAGCCCGGTAAAAAAATTTTACTGGACTTATTGCTGTAAAACCTTATTTTCTGGACTAAATTCAAATATGTAAAGGTGTGTTTTACAATACAGTATGAAATAAAAGATGTTTATTAAAAAAAAAGGAAGGAAAACAAAGAAATTAAAAGTAAACAATTTTTTAACCTGAAATTGTATAAAGGCATTTACTGCTAAATATTTTTCAAAATTTTAAACAAAAAATGATTGTCTTCTATCAGTAAAAATATGTTTATACAAGGAGAAGCTTCTTTCAGCATCTAGTGATGTAATCGGACAATACTGCAACTTAGGTAGTAAAGTATAAGGCCAAGATACAACGTCGTTGGATGGTTTTACTTTCATAAATGCTTTTTACTCCAGTTAAGTATTTAAATCCTTCTCCTTCAAATCGTAAAATCCCTGAAACAAGTGCCGGAATGGACATTAAACCTATGAGTCTACGAATTTTCATGACCGCGAGTTAAAATAAATTAATAAAATAAATTTAATAATTTAATTAAATAAAATAATAGGTTGGAAAAAAAATATGCATTTTATTATAAAATTGACAAAATATGCAAAAAACGCATATTATTATATTATGCACTTTGCATATATTCCGCCCTTTACTTATTACAATAAAATATTATACCAGATAACCACGTACTTTACTTGACATAAAAAAAAAGATTCATTTGAAGTTAAAATTGGCTGGGACTCTTCTTCTACTTGCTTGCAAAGGCAAGCAAGAAAAATAAACAAGTTAATATGAGTAATAACAGTTAACATCACACAACACATTTTCTACAAGTTCCTCTTCATTTGACAGAATTGAAGTATTTTGCAGATAGTTACATCATTACAGTAATCAGTCGAAAACTATTGACGTCATGATTTAACTGCCCACCTAGTAGTAAGGTTTAGAAAAACTCTTTTTTTTATTTCAAGTTGTTGCCGCTGAAAATGCCTTACTCTGACCCAGACCTTTTGCATTCACGGTATATGATTGAAATGTGACCGCTTAAATCCACCACATGCTAAGAACCGTGTTAGTTTCAGAACAAGCTGCAATTTCCTTAGAGTTTCAAAATTCAAAAGGATTATTGGTTGAGTACCCGTTATCTGGGATAATCGAGAATATGATGTAGGCAGATACTCCCATAGAATGTTCACTTGAACCTCATTTATTACCATCTCCTAATTTCAAACAGGGTATAGGTATCCATAAAAGTATTAAACTCATCCATTTCTTTTTCTTTTTTGTCTCCTTCAAGAAAAACTTTGTTCCTATCTAATCAATAAAAAAAAACCTATTTTATTCCGGACAATTTCTTTGCAGTTTCAAAATCACCGAATCTTGTAGTGTAGTTTAAGCTAATTACTAGATAAAAAGACATTAAAAAAAAAATTCGAGGCAAAATTAGTAGGTACAAAATATTTGAATATCAAAAACGCGCCTTTTGTCTTAAACTTAAATTTCTCTTACATGGAATAGCTTTAAGATAGGTCTATGTTTTAAAGGGCGAAGGAGGTAAATAGTCCCGTCATTAGCATAATTAGATGATCTCGTTAAAACCATGCAATTCTTGTCCAATATTTATTTTTTTATCTTTTGTATTTTCCGAGTTATTCGAAAGGTCCGTTTAAAATGTAAAGCCGTAGAATTCCGCAAAAAAATAATACCTCCACTTTACAACGCCTTTTGTCGCAAATAGCAAGGAAATGATTGCTACGATTATGTGGCTCCGGGCATGGAATGTACTCCAGAACGAAATGACGTAGAAAACCTTTTACAGTTAAATGGGTTTCTAATTCTGCTTCAATTTTTTTCTACTTCAAATGTGCTAACCGCCTTAGGCTAAAGGGTTATTAAGTAAGAAGTAATTTTCGCTAAGCGGATCATTAAAACAATATCGCATTTCTAACTTCGCCTCTAACGATTTTAAAAAACTCTTTTGGTATTATGCCTCAGGTAAATAGGGTCAATTTAAACTTAATTATAAACGAATTTACCAAGTTTAAAATGTTTCTGTTTTCATCTATGTGCCAAAACATTCCTACTTCAAATATTTTAGTTAGTAATTATTTATGGTATAATATTGCCCTTATATTTTAAACAAATACAAAGAAAAATGTCAAAATACCAGGATTTTTTAATAAAAATTATTATTAAAAAAAAAGTGTTGCCGTTTACTTTTACCCCAACACTATTGGGGCAATTGTAAACAGCTGCTAGGCAACCCATATTAGTAAATGCGATCATTTTTAGGGCATTAGTTAACCTTTCAATTATTACAATATAAAACGTGTTTACATTTACCCCTAAGGTAAAGGCGTATTTTACTTTTTAAACCATTTATTTGCAAACATTACTGCAAAACGAAAAATAACCACATTTTTCTGTTTAAAAGAAAAGTAAAACGTACATATCGAGGTATATATTCAAAACAAGGCAAGAATGCCACCTGTGTAGGTACCTAGTGGATATTTAAAAATAAGTAGGTATGCGTTTAGATATTATTACATAAAAGTATTTTCAAACACTGGAACAGTCTTTTTAAAATGGTACTAAACCCTTTCTTCTTTCATTTGTATTATTGGAAAAGGAAGTACACAGTTTTGTTTATTATTATCTAAAGCTCTTAAGCCTACAACTTTAACATCGTTGTCTATTACATTTTCCACAGAACAAACATATTTATAGATTGTTGTATTTCTCTTTTCGCCTTTAAATGTAGCAAGGACAAAATTTCCAGTTTTTAAATCTTGAAGGGATGTGTATGATTTTATAGAAATTAGCTTTTCATGAATATTCTTCTCTTTTTTCCAATCCCAAGAGCTATCGGTATCATTTAAACAGGTATCTATAATTATATTATTATTGTCTTCGTCACTTAAACTTTCTTCTTCCCTTTTTTTTTTTGATGTTTTGACTTTTTATTTTCTTTCGTTTTTTTTCTGGACATATCAATACTCTCAAGTGATTTCCTTCTATGCTTTTCTTGCCCAATGGATTTCTGGTCCTTTTTGTCTTGTGCTTCTTTTAGCCTACTAAGGACATTTTCAGTAGTTAAAATTTCCCCATACCTCTCCGTTTCAATCTCGGTCTTACTACTTTTACTACTGTTGTGACGCTCTCCTTTTTTTCGGGCGACTTAAAAAACAATTTAGTAAGTTATGTGTCTAGTGAAGGATGCCGAATATGATCAAGGACAACTGCGGTTAATACTGGTGACTTATTATGGTTTAATATTCTTTGCTGACAAGATCAACACATTACGTACAAAGCCATATTTACTTCCTGCATGAAGAATAATAACGCGTTTTTCTCTTGAGCATGGTGTACTTAAAATGCAATCTGTACTGTCTACCTAACCATACTTAACAACATCATGAGTGTCAAATCAAGATTCCTCTAAATAAATTATACTTTTATCGGATTCATGGTACTCTTTTATTTTGCGCAAATGGTCCTGTCGTAGTTCGATGATACGCCAGGATTTCATTATAACCATTAGATTATCTAATTCTTTATTTTTAAAGCCACAACTTAACATAACACCACGCAATATTAAAGATTGGTAATTATAATCAGGGTAACCTCGCCATTTATCACAAACCAGTTCTAAAGTTGGCACAATATTAAGGTAGTAAAAGTTGTAAATAGTTCGCGGAATAAAATCTCTTTGTAGTATTGTCAGCTGTTTTGAATTTTTGATTTCTTTGATTGCGCTTTATGGAATGACCGGCTACAGTCCCCAATTTAATTACGTTATAAAGTCTTATAATGCCCAAGTTGTGCGTATTATTATTTAAAATAATGCGTTGACATTTCGGTTGACATTGAGCATGTAAATCTCTGTTTCTAAATTCCGTAGTTGTTTAGCTTTCGATTGCCGACTCTCGCACCCTCATTATATTCCTGCGATAATCACCTTGATTTTCTGTTTCAAATGGTCGCCAAAAAGCCATACTGATATAATAAAATATAGGTACCACGAAAAAACTTACTTGTCCAAAAACACACAGTTATAGCATAAAATCAAATATTATGTAAATTACAGCGAATCGTTTTAACCAGTCACACCACTGCTCGATTCACAATATCGCACACCTCAAACATTAAGTAATTTTAAAGCTCATAAGGGATAAATCAATTGGCAGGACTTAAACTATTTGCTGTTCTTGTCTACAGCATATAACTTTGCTGCTATATTAATTGTCCCAATCGGAAAAATAGTACGCTCTTTAAATCGCGAGTGGGCCTCTACGTTCTATCTCCAGGGTGTTGCCAGTTCTACAAATTTTTTTGTTTAACAAAGAAAATCTGTTTTAATTTTGATTTTAATTTCGATTATCTTCGTATAAATGATATTTCTTAAATACTAAAAAAAGTATTATAATATTTAAAGTACACTTGCAAATTAGCTTTCAAAGAGAGCTGCTAACTATTAATTTAATACTGATATAAAAGAAATTTTTAATAATAAAAACTTAAAGAATTCTTAAAAAAAGATCTGACACCCCCGATTATGATGCCAGTCCCTTGAAGCGCGTTAGAAGCCTTTTTATGTAATCGGACTGACTTTGGATAAAGTATACGCAAGTATACATAATAAATAATTTTTTTTTAATTTTCTTTTTTAGGCGTAAAATAATCGACTGACTATATTTCTACTTGACTAATTTTCGCTGTATGACTAATATCCGATTATTGAAGGACCTTCCACCAAATTAATTAAGTAAACTATATTACCGAGACTAAACTCGGTGATTTATTAAGTCTCAATAAAGATTCGGCTACTCAAAAAATGTTTTCAAAGAAAACGAAATTTCCATTACCGGTTACTTTCTTTTCATCCAAGCAAACACAAGCCGAAAGTACTTACTTAATTGATTTAGGGTCTCACAGAAAATGTTTTTCCTATTTCAATACCCGAATTCGGCCAGTTTATCTGCTCAAATACAATGTAAAAAAAGTAATTGAATAGGCCCATGTAGCTAGTTACTTAAAAAATAAAATAAATTTCTGCCGGTTTTATGTAAAATGCACTGTGCTCAGATTGTGGTTTGCTCTGAAGTTTACTGAACAGGAAAGTGACATTAAAGTTTGTTTCTAACTTGCTATTTTGTGATGTTTTACATATACTTCAAGTCCAAAATTACTGTCCGTGACTCATCACTAGCATATAGAGAGTTACGGGTTGTCTTTTGTTTGTGTTTTTGTGGCCAAGTCATATAATTTTTAAGATCTTGCCATACCTACTCAACCGTGTGCCCTTCATTAAGTCAAGTTTTCTCGATGTAATACAATTTTTTTCCCTTTTTCCAGAAACTCCCATATTTTTTTTCAAGTATTTTCGCCGCCATTAAATTATTAATTTGAGCCATTACTTTTTTCCATTGTGGGTATATTATTTGGGAAGGAAATGCATGGATTTTGCGACGAATGACGTATTTTGTGGCATCATCCAGGATTATTCTTTCCGTCCTCTTGTCTGGGCTCAACTATTTTTTTTTTCATCATTTTCTTGATGAAGACTTCTCAAAACACTGAACACAGTGCGCGAGGAAGGTTTCGTTAAAGTGCCACATATTACTGCAGCATCCAATGTGGTTAGTTCAGGATTTCGTTCCCAAATTAAACGTTTTTATGGATTATTCGTTCTTTTAATATTAAATCAGATTTTTTTGTATGTGGACAACTAGTTGAAAGTTCGTTAATATCAAGAAAAAATATCTATGTGAACCACCTATACCAGGTGATGCATGACTTAGTTGAATATAGGCAATCCCATGTAAATTTTGAGGTGGCTAAATACTTGCTCCCCTGTACATTTTAGAGAAAAATTGCATGATAACTTTTTGAAGAGGCGCTTTAATTATAGCTGAACATGAGCTATTCCATTAAGGAAAAAGTAACTATAATTAAATGGTATTATACAGGAAACAGTTTAAGAGCATTGTCTGAAAATGTCCGAAAGAGCATATCCCTTCCATTTCATTAATTAAACTTATCATTAGTAAATGTCAGTCCAATGGAACATCCCAGAATGTCAATAGAGCTTAAAATATGGATAATAGAGATCTTAATATTTTACTGCACGTGGAGGAAAGTATAATGATTAGCACAAGGATTCTTGAGCAAGCCGTAGGAAAACATCAAACCTCAGTGTTGCGCCCTTTTGAAAAAACATAAATATTTTCCTTACAAGTATGAAAGTTATGAAGAGCGGAGAATTGTATTCTGTTTTGAGGTAATGGAAAGAGCACATAGTAATAGAGATTTTTTGAGAAATAGTTGTTTTGCCGATGAGCGTACATTCACCCTCAACAACGAACCAAATGTTCAAAATTGCCGGTATTGGAGCAAAGAAAATGAACATCGTCTTATTCATACTCGGACGTTATATTCACAAAAAATAAATGTTTGGGCGGGAATTGTAGGACACCGCATTATTGTACCATCTTTTATGGAAGGCAACCTTACAGCAGTAACCTATCTAGACTTACTACAAAATCGAATTCACTAGAAGAAGTTGTACGCGAAAATCAGGAGATCTTTTATCAAATTGATGGTTATCCTTCCCATAATCCTCCCATGGTTGCAAAATATTTTTAACGGAAATAATATTGGCCCACGGCATCTAATCCTTTGGCCAGCCAGACCTTTTAACCTTGTGCCAAACGACTTCTTTCAGTGGGGTCGCTTAAGAAATTTTATTTATGAAGTTGTAAAATTTGAAAATCTAGACCAGCTAAAGAACTGCATTTCGTTAGAACGTGACAGAATTTCTCAATATCAACTCAGTAATATTAGAAATAAATTTTGTGATCGGTTACGATATTATTTAGCTGTTTTTCTGAAAATCTGTGGTCTTAGGTATGTTATGTTAAATTAAAGGCTTATTAAGAAAAACATAATAGTGCTTTTTATTTTGGATGTCTGATTGCCGGATTGGTGAAACGAAAATGTGTTTCTAATAGGAATGACGCTTTAGAACAGGATCTGTTCTTTTTTGAAACAGGTTTTAATATGGAACAGGTTGAAACAGGTATAAATCGATATGTTTTCCTGTTCCGATGAAGCAGTTAACTAGCTGCGTTCACGGTTTGCAGTCGTCTTGTTTTCTTGTTTACTTGTTGCCGTTCTTCAGCTATTGCTATACTGTTCTGTTGCAGCAGTCCAGCCGGATAACCTCGTATCTGCTTTGCGAGTCGGATCTTTTGCCTCGTCTGCTGTAGCGCTCGGTGCATAAACCATAGAAATAAGAGATTCTATGGCATAAACGAGAACCCGTGGCTTGGCCCCGCGGTGTTGTCTATGTTCATTATTTTTTAGAAAATACACAAAAATAGAAACATACTTATTACTTTTTATAAAAAAATATTAATTAAATATAAAATAAAAACTCTTTGGATAGAGTCCATAGTATCAGTATACATTAGTACACAATAGAAATATTATTAAAAAGCACATACAAAAAAAAAGTCAGCCTTGTAACAATAAAACTATTAAGTACATTAGGTCGTACCATAATGATAAAAGCACATATTAATAAACTAAGTGAAGTGAACAACGAAAACTAGCACGTATAAAAACTTAATTGTCTCAAAATTTATAATAAATAACCAAATACAGTATACCTAATTCCAATAATGGTGTTTTTTAAGATTGTTATCGAAGATTTATAAGACATTTACAATTTGCAATATACTACGAAATCTGGAAAAAACTTACAAAATCTTTGAATAAATTAATAATAATAACACAAATTAATCAAGCAGTGCGAATACCCAACCGGCACGCTTATTTTCAAATCTTTGAAGTTGTGAATTCGGTCTCTGGGTGTTGCCACATTTATTTTCTTCGCGATCAAAATCCCAGTATCGAAAACGCCGTGCTATTTTAAATGCATTCGGCTTATTGCAGTTTGAATGACAACGTGGCCTCTTAAGTTTACTGTAATTGTAGCCTCAAAGTTCACTCTTAGGCTAGCGCACTTTCCCAAAAAGTGGAAGGAGGCTACTGGCATCATGATCTCCAAGTCCGGAAAGAACCAATCCTTTCCCCAAAACTATCGACCCATATCCCTCCTCAACTCAATGGCCAAAATCATTGAAGTCATAATCCTAAATCGCCTCAAAGAGAAGTCCACCAAACTGAACGTCCTTCCTGACGAACAGTTCGGCTTTCAGGAAAATCTCAATTGCGAACTCCAAGCCCTCCGAATCACTGAGTTCATAACTCAGAGCTTCAACTGAAATCAGTACGTCGGGATGATTCTATTCGACATCGAAAAGGCCTTCGACACCGTTTGGCACGACGGGCTGATTCACAAGATGATAGCTCTGGGTTATCCTTCAAACTTGGTACGCCTCATTCAATCATACCTCGCCCGCCGCAAAATCAAAGTCCGCATCGGACAGTCACTCTCAACCCCCGAAGCGGGAGTCCCACAAGGAGCAGTCCTATCCCCGCATCTCTTCAATATCTTCACCCACGATATTCCTAAACCCCCCGAGAGCACCCTAGCTCTCTATGCCGACTACCGCCTTCATCGTAAGATCACTGCGTCCCTACCTGGTCACCAGAAAGCTGCAAACAGCAGCAAACGAATTTTCCAATTACTACGTTAATTGGAAACCTCGCCTCAATCCCGATAAAACCCAAACCATCCAGTTTGCCCGCAGAAGGCAGCCCCCCTTCGACGCGCTTAACCTGGATGGACGCGATGTCCCCTGGTTCGACGCAGTGAAATACCTCGGTATCACCCTCGATAAAACCCTCCACTAGCAACGCCATATCCACGGCAACCTCAACAAAGCCAGAATGACCTACTCTCTTCTCTACCCCCTTCTAAATCATCACAGCACACTAAGTCACAAAAACAAGACCCTCCTTATCAAATCCATCATCAGACCCGCCCTCACTTACGGTTCAGTAGTGTGAAGTCACGCAGCCCCCTCCCACATCAACCGCCTCCAATCCAATCAAATCGTTACATCCGCACCGCCATGGACATCCCATGGTTTATCCGTAACGTAGATTTACACCGCGACATCAAACATACACCACTTTTCCAGTTTCTCCACGAGAGAAACACGAAGATTCTAACTTCGGCCTCAGATCACCCAAATCCAGCCTCCAACTATGACATCGATGCCCCTTACCGTCATATATGCATAGAACAAATTTACTTGTACTTCTGCCATTTCCTAGACTTGGTGATTGGTATTAAATGAGTCACTGACAGAAATTGTGGACATTGATTGGGTATACATCTTGGTTTCGTCCTCTCGCTTGTCGTTAAATACCGAACAAGAAATCGATTTTTTGTTAACTGTATTTCTATCATAATAAAAATTTAACGAACAAAAAATATTTTTGATTAAAAGAAAGAAAATTAAGTATAGCCAAGTGTATTTTTATAGGAACGAACGCAGAGAAAACTCCTTAATTATTATTGATTTAGAAGCTTTAGGAAAATGTTTACTTGCCCTTTTATTAGGGGAGGCTCGTCTAAAGTAAGTACAGGTCGGTGATAATAATTACCTAATAAACATAATAAAAAAAACCTTACAATCGTCTTGTTAAGGATATTTAAACGTCTTTTTGCACGATAACTTTCTTATTAATAATAGTATTCAAAAAATCGAAAATACGCAAAGTAAACTGACATCTAAAGATAATTAAATATAATTTATTTCCCAATGTTCTCCAACATTGGCCAAATTGCAATTGAAAGAAACAGAAGAAGCATAATATTTCCATTTTGTGTCTCCAATGAAAGGATGAAACGGGGACCGAAAATTGGCAATCTGACTGCGCCCGAAACGACATTAATGGTTTTGTTTTTTCACGCGTTAAATTTGAAAAGTTTATAGAAATGTATTAAGTTGGCAGTTGGCGGCTGTTTAGTTTTTTAGGGCAGCAATCGACGCGAAACAAGGAGTCGGAAGTTTTTTTATTATCATTTTTTCCATTTTCGTTTTCATGATGAATTGACCACAAAATATTTTAAATTAATTGATGGTTTGAGTCGTGACAATTCATGTAGATGGTGTATTATTAGACGTTTATGGCCCATAGCCCCCTACATTTCCAAGCCGTGAAGTAAGAAAGGCAACGTCGCAAAGCCTGTCAGAGGTAGACCGATTTTTAATAAGTAACTAACGCAACTTCCGTGCAGATTCGCCCTTTTAGGCGATAAAAATTACGGTTTATTTCAAATTATTTATTGAACTTTTTGCATTTTACTTCCGTATAGATATGTCTAATAAGTAACAAGAATATAATAATATAATATATATATATATATATATAATATAATAATAGGAAATTTAAATTAACTTAAAAAAATTAGTGATTTTAAAACCTATTTTAAAGTGGAAAGAGCTTTCTTTTTTTGATGATGTATTTTGGTGTTGAAGGTCATTTCTGTTTTTTGTGTAATTGTTTAGTAATATATTGCTAAGAGTAAGTGCTACTTTATAAAACATTTTTCGATAGCTTTCTTCACAGGGACATGTCTCATTAAGCGGTATCAGAAAGCTACCACTTTCTAAACTAGCCAAACCTAGTTTAGCTAAAAGAACTTAGTGATTTTACCGACTCAAAAATTTTAGCTTAAGTTTTTTAGTAGCTATAATAAACTGAAAAGCTGCAAATATATAAAAGTACATAATATTTACTTCATTGGTAGCAAGACATAAACCCCCCCCCCCCTTTGCAAAGATTCAAAACATTCATCCCCCACATTTAAACCTATGACTCGAACAATAAGGTTTTCAAAGTTGAAAAAATAGTCCATACTTTCAGTGGAGTCAATGTAATATAAATAAAACAATGCAATCTTCCTTCATAGTTTAATTATTATTAAACTGTGGAGGAAGACTGCATTGTTTTATTTATAATAAGGTTTTTGCAATCCATGCATTTTAATTTCCTATTTTTGTAGATAGAATGGGCTATATAATACATATACCTATACATTTAAACAGACTCATCCAACTGGTAATCATTAAGATATGTAATCCTATTGAAATATGTAAGGAAACTCTAATATTTCTGTACTTTCAATATCATGCTTAACAGAGTATTTGATTTTAACACTGTAAAATTTTTTAACCCTGACTTTACAATACCTTGAAGTCTAATTTTTTTTTTCTGATTCGAGGATCTGTTTAAATTATACATGTAACTGTCATGTATCATTTAAACAGAAAGGTTCATATATCAGCCAAATCTTTTTTCAAGGGTATCTGTTTGAAATTTACCAGCTAAAATGTATTTTATTTCAAAATGTATAAATGTGTATTCTATAATTTCTATTAGAACTGTGGTACTCTGGTACCTACAACGTTTAATAGCATCATAAATGTCCCTAGTTAAACTCACCCCCTCTGGATCGTTATGCCATATATCAAGCCAAGTCACAAATTTATTTAGCTAGTTTACCTTCAAATCATTTTTTAAATATATTTGGGTAGTTCAATCGTCCCTTTTTTAAACCTTGCCGTACGCAAATAAAAACATTTTGCCAGTTAAACAAACATTGGAACTAACCTTAAGATTTTCCTATAATGATAACATTGACAACTAAAACTCGGGAAAATAACAAACAACGTATGCGTCAAGACTTGTCGATGCACTTCACAATCACAAGCACAAGAGCACAAAATTGTAAAATAGTTTACAATTTTGTGACAAGAGCACAAACAAAAATAGCGAATCATCGGTCTACCTGCAACGTTGCCAGACTTTGTCCTTCATAGCTTGGAAGTAAAGGAAGCTGTGGCCGCGCCCATTTAACGCTTACGTCACATTTGACAACAGCAATTTGTAAACAAACATTAATGATGGCGCACTGGGTTATTCCCTAGTGATTACAATAATTTTTACCGCGTGGCCAATAGGTTGCTCACTGATTTGTTAACTTTCTCTTACCTTTGATTAAAACAATTGTTTACTTCAACACTTTCCTTAATGCAGATTATGGTATAATATTACAAGGATTCATGACAAGTACACTGATTGACACTTAACGTTTACATTAATAACTGCTTTTCTACATTGTTTCTCTAACTATCACTTGAAAGTACAGGGTGTCTAGTTTTCGATGGTTTTACGGGGTACCTCCGTTATTAGTAAAGATAGAAGTATACGGTGTTCGCAGCACTGTACTACTTTTTTGTGAAACAAGAGATGCCGCAATTATAATTTTTCTAGTTCTCCTTGTTTTTGATATACGAGATGTTTTTGAAAATTTTACATTTTGGGACACCCCCCCATATATAGTTTACCGTGTAGCTTATCAAGGAGAAAACAAATGCCCTTTTCGTAGTTTTTTACGTGAAATCCAGACTGTACAGTGACTCCTATTTTATTTTTAATATGAATTTGTTAGTAGGCCATGACGGGTATTTAAAAAAAGAAAAGAACACAGTCATTTATGTCATATTAGAAACTTCTTTAGTTTCTGTATTCAGGTTCTCTAAGTTGTTTTAAAATATCTAATTAATAGTAAAAAATCAGTTTGTCCTAATTATGGCAGAAAATGTAAACTTTGAAAATAACGAAAAATATGACATGCTCGTTTGTTATGTCCATTGTAATAAAAATGCAGAAGTGTATTTTAATAGGTAGATATACGCCTTTTTGTAGTATCTCTATGAAGTTTTATTATATTTCTTAAATTGCTTGCAGATATCCCGAAAGACGACAGCCGGATAAAAGAATTTTTCTAAATATGAAATCAAATTTAATTGAAAACGGTTCATTTTCTAGACCTCGGCCTAAAGTCTACAAAAAGGAAACTCGCGGTTTTCTGATGAAATAAATGTTTTAGCTTCAATTGAAACAAATCCAACTAGTTTTTGCAGAATGGTTAAAGGTTTGATCGGAGTAGTTAAATCAAGTGTTCAAACAATCAATTTTAAGCTATATAAATTCCACCTAGTACAGAACTTACATCCTGGTGATGCACAGCGCCGTACAGAGTTCTGTAATTGGTATTTACAAAATATCAACAGGGAAAATGATTTTGAAAGAACTGTTATGTGGTCCGATGAGGCTCATTTTACCAGTGCCGGTATATTTAATCGGCACAATACGAGGATTTGGTCTCAGGAAAATCAGTATGTAATATTACCACTCGAACGGCAAGGCAGGTTTGGCTTTAACGTTTTATGTTTTATACTGGGAAGCAAAATAATTTATAATAAATTTGAAGAAGTAGTCCATACTTGCAGTGGAGTGTAGGTAATAAAGTAAAACAACACTTCTGTCTTTCTCCACAAATCATATATATTTTGAAAATTTAACGATTGTCCCTACATGTTTCGACTATATATACAGTCATCTTTAGGGGAACTAAAAGGAATGTGTGAAAATAAAAAGATAATAACAGGTACCATAAGAGACTTACCTATATCGAGTGTAAAATGGGATCCAATAGTTGTCTCAAATTAATGAGTACAACATTTAATATCGTAGCAAGTGAAATTTGTGTAGTTGAAGACTAACAATTTGAGCAATATTTATGAGAAAGTGCTATAAAATTTACATTCTAATGTTTTACGTAGTAAAACAAAACTTGATTTATGCATTGTTATTATTTTTACTGAAATATAACTGCTAGCTGGATTAAGGAGTCCGAAATATATTTCTTCTGCAGTAATTATCACACCAGTAATAGTTTTTTAAATACCCGTCATTAGTCTACTATCAAGAAATGTATATTTTTTAATAAAACGCAAATGTCGTGCTTAATATTAAAAATAGTAAAAATAAGGTATTATACATTTCTGAAAAGTTTGTTATAAACTAAGTTATATTATTAAAAAATATATATGGTGACCAATTTAAAAAAAAAAAACAAGTTTGTTTTTCTTCTCGGAAACTACTGAACGCAGAAAAAATCTGAGTACGTCACTGGATTCCACGTAGAAAACTACGAATAGAACATTTCTTTCCTCTTTAATAAACTACAGGGTAACCTAAATATGGGGGGTGTCCCAAAATGTCAAATTTTCAAAAACATCTCGTATAAAAAACAAGGAGGTCTAGAAAAATTCTGATTGCGGCATCTATTGTTTCACAAAAAAGCAGCACAGTGCTGCGAAAACCATATCCTTCTATCTTTACTAATAAACCATCGAAAACTGGACACCCTGTACATCACAAAAACGCCCCGATATCGTAGGGAGTTCAGTTTCGTACGTCAGATAACGTGGAATCGC
This sequence comes from Polydrusus tereticollis, assembly GCA_963920685.1. NCBI lineage: Eukaryota > Metazoa > Arthropoda > Insecta > Coleoptera > Curculionidae > Polydrusus > Polydrusus tereticollis. The sequence goes on from OY987331.1 coordinate 36,987,564, forward strand.
TAGCTGCTTAGTTCTACTTAAAAAGAGACCATTAATTGCCCAAAAAAAGCCTTAGAATTGTAAGTTTACGTAAGAACACTTGTTTCACCGAGCCATCTTGGAAAACTGCCTCAATTGCCCAAAAAGGCCTTAAAAATCGTGTAGTGCACGTAACAGAACTTGCTTTACCAAGCCATCTTGGAATACTGCTGGCTTCAACCTTGCGCCGTGCTTCTTGCCTCTTTAAAACGGCGCGCGATGTGACTCAACCTACGTTTCGCCCAATAGCAAGCTCGAGTCCCGACGACGTTTTACAAGTACCATCGTGGCGCGCTTTTTACTAGCTATGTGACTAAATGCCAATAACTTCGTTAATTTACAAACAAAAATAGCAGAGATTAAAATCGCATGCACACATCATTTACCAACCTATTCTCTTTGACGTGTTGATACACGTTTCCCCAACAATTTAAATTCTTATTTTTTAAAGATTGTGTATATTTAGATTCATAAAAGTAAGAACGGATTATTTATTTTCATTTCATGGAAAAACAAGACATGAAAACCTGAATAAAACGACGAACTGCCAAATTACAAGGTCAACTTTTGAAATTATATTAGGCTTGTTCCAACACAACCAAATCGCCGTCCCCGAATGATAATTTCCAGTCTCTCAATTATATTTAGAATTTGGCAATCGATTGTTGCAGTGGTAGATTAGTTGAGCGACCGTTCGAGGATAGTCCTCGTATGGCTTTTGCTCGGGTTGGAGCAAGCCTAATGTATCACTACCACCGAAAAACAAGGCCTTGAAGCCAATAAGTATGAGTCATCACATGTCGACCTATGGCGGTCGACCTCCTGATTAAATAAATTGCAATAAAGATTTTTTTTTTAATATTACGATTTAGTATGATAAATTTTACTTACGTAAAGTATAATTCCATACCAAAAAGGTATTTTAGTACTTACAAATGTATAACCTAAATATTTTTATTTTAATTGGTATTATTTTTATATACACACAAAGCACCACGCAGAGCACTTTTATTTTATTTTGATTGGATAGGAGATTAAATTGGAAAGTGAACGTGGAAAGAAAGAATAGTTTAACTGTCGGTTATATATTTTAATAAAAAAATAGAAATGATTTCACAAAATAGAAAAGAATATGAAAATAAATCATATTCTAGTAATCATTTTAATCGCAAATTTTATTGTTTAAGAAAGAAATTTAGAGTATAACTACAAAATGCATAGATATGCTGCCTATTTTCTTGACATACTTATGTATTTAAACTAAAGTAGGTAACTTAAACTGATGGGTGCACAAATAAGTATTAATGCTTTTTTGGCCGCTTCAGATTTGCCATGCTTTTTGTAATCACTGTATCATTTCATATTTTCATTTTGTGGGGATGGAAAAATAAAGTCTATTTGCACTTCTTAAAAATTTATATATGTGAGGAGAGGTAAAGTGTAATAAACAAGCAAACAACTTGCAAGAATATCTGAGGCAGTTTTTGTTACCGTTACTAACTTAAGCTTTTCTTGAATAAACTGTAGAACTCCTTTTCTTTTTATTCTTGTAAAAACTCGTCAGATATGGACTGTAAATGTACAAAAATAAAGTTAAGTTTTTGTGATTGTTTATCTGAACTTTTCTCCTGCAAATAATCGAACAACGATAATTCCGATAACACAGTTTTTAAAGTATTAATGTTAGTCACTATTAGGGGAAATTTTAAAACACTTTTGTCACTACACAGAATTTTTTTTACCTCAGTATAAAACACTTTTTAAGTTCGTCATTTAAAAACACTGACAATTTTGGGGCAAGATCATTCTGTAATTCACTTATATAGAAAAAACAAATATTTTCTTTTCCTTGCCCCTTCACTCGTCCACAGCCTGGCTCTGTCAACTTGTCAAAAGCTTCAACCAAGTTAGAGAAAGTAATTGACTCATTGTAAATTGCTGATGCACTTATACATTCTGTAACAGTTTCCTCAAAATTTTATTCGTAGGTGTTTAAACTCTGGAGAGACTCGCATAGGGATATCCTCGGGGATATCATCTTTCGACAAGTACGATGGGCATGCAAGCATCTGGGTTAGGACTTCTAAAATAAATAAGAAGTATTTTTAAAAATAGTACCAATTAACAATAACAAGCATAAAATATTTTACCTACATCAAACATTTGTTTATGTTTACATCAAATTTTCTAATATCTCTTACCTTTAACTAATCGTGGAATTTTTAGTGCTGCCTTCATAACTTCACCAGTTGCCGCAATCTAGAAGGTTGTCTTTCTTTTAGTGAAGTTGGGTTAAAAGTGTAATTTACACACCTAAAAATAATTTTATTTTCGATAATTACAAGCTGTTAAAATATCCATAGACACAAACCTACCTTGCTTGCTTTTGTAGGAACAAAATCTTTCCTTTTAATTGCCCAAAACCATTGCTTTTGCAGCCCGGGGTCTTGAGAAAATCCAAAAACTGCCACTTTTCTCACTGCTGTCATAATTTCCCCTACAGTTTGGAACACAACAACTATCCGCCATGATTTTTAATTAAAAGTTCTATCAAAATAACATAACCTACACGTTTACTGGCGCAATGTTTTTCGAATCTTTATACTAATTTTATGTGTCTAAGTAAAAGTAAACGATAGAAGCACAGTACCTAAATACAAGCACACTTAAACACCAAAAAATATCTGCAATTTACAAGATTATAGGTAGTAAATACCATAAAATATACGAATGAAAAACATGCTCCGTGCACCGCGTAAACTTATATTCTAGGATTTTTGGGTCGACTTGTGATCATCGGTCCATAAAATCGGCCATTTTACGGCCTTGTCTTTACGGTGGTAGTGAATGCATTTAGTAATTTAGTCAGAAATATAGTTAATTTGGTAATGTCCTTATGGAGCATGCGCAAAAGTCTTAATGCCCCTAATGTTCTATCTCCGTTGCTGCTTGAATTAGTTCAAAGTAATTAAGAGTAACCCAGCTGGGTTAGTCTTTGGTAATAGCCATAAAGTCTGCACGGTGGATGTTTGCCGGTGCTTATCAACGATCAAGAGACAACGTGATTTACAACTCCCCATCTTTATTTATTATAGCCTTAAGTGTTAATAATATTCCATCCTGAAAATAAATTAATATAATTACAATTTAAGAACTAGTATTTAGTAAACTTGACTTTAAAAAGTAAAAAAAAAAAGAAATCCTGGACTTAACAATAATATGGATATTATGTATTGAATCTTGTAGATAACTATACATAGGCTGTATTGTCATAATTAACAAGAAATCAATAATTAAGCGTTTTAATTCGTACAAGAAAAAGTTTTTTCTCAGAACTAAATACAGTAGAGTCTCGCTATAGAAAACATACTATATAATGAACTATCCACTCCATTCAACACACAAATAATAACATCAACCTTTGAATAGTGAGCAAATAAAACCTCTTTAGAGCGAAATCTCACAAATACAAATAATAAACGTAACATCAGTAACGTCGCACTCGAAATAAACGATTCTGATGAGAAAGAAGAAAATATCCCTTTCAGTATTTTAAAATTACGATTAAACGACGAAGATCCGGAATATGCAGAAATTATGAACACCAGTGTAAGTTAAAAACTAAAAAAATCTCTGTAGATAGGTATGTATGTTCTTAAAATAATAATTTATAGGTATGGGATCGGAATGATGTTGAGGTTTGGAATATGGACCGTCAGCCAGAAAATGAGCAAAACGAAGAAACTGAAATTAAGGATGAAGGCAGTGACGTTGCTGCAAATCCCATTGAAACAGAAAAGTTGATTTCTACTGGTAAAGCATTAAAATATTTAGATACTGTTATTCAATGGACCGAAGAAAACTCTAATGAACTGGAATATTCTAGTGTAGTTGCTCTTCAAGACCTGAGAGCTGAATCGATTCAAAAAATTTACACTATCCGAACAAAGCAGAGTAAATTAACAGATTTTCTTCATCTCTGCCTCATACAGTCATGGTAAACAAACCTTTGATTTATTTAAATGGAATGACACCTTTTTAATTACGATTTCTGATTCCTCTAAACATTCTAAACAACAATTATAAAACATGTCATATGGCTGGCTAAACCCATTAGTTTTAAAAATAATTTGAGTTAAAGGATATAAATACAACAGGTAAGATATTACCTACATTTTTGCATTTTTACATGCTGGTACCAGAATGTTTTTCGTCACTGTCATATTAATTTCTGAAAATGTCTCTCAACGAATGGGAACGTATAACTTTACTAATGATCAGAGGTTTTGGAGACCGACAAAGATCATTCACCGAAACAAAGCAATTTTTCAATATAACTGTTTCAAACCGACAGCCCATATCAAAATCTACAGTTGTGAGAACAGTTGAAAGATTTGAGGAATCCGGATATTGCAGAGATAAAGTTCGTTCCGGAAGACTAAAATCGGCAACTAATGATGAAAAAAAATTAGAGACATCACTTCAATTTGTTCAGGATCTACATTTGTCGTTGAGAAAAGCTGCTACCCAAGTTGATGTATGTTTTAAATTAGTTGAAATTATTTTAAAAAACAGTAATTTTTACCCCTACAAAATAATTTTAGTCCAGGAATTATCAGAAGACGATTTCGAACGTAGAATGGAATTTTGCGAAGTAATGATGCAAAAACAGGAAGAAAATAACAATTTTTTTAATCAAATAGTTTTTTCCGATGAGGCAACATTCATGTTAAACGGAAACGTCAATCCACATAATTGTCGTTACTGGGCTGATCAGAACCCACATTGGATGAGAGAAACACACACTCAACACCCCCAGAAAGTAAATGTGTGGGTCGGTGTTATTGGCAATAGATTAGTGGAGAATAGAGGGGAATTTGAATGCAGAATATTATGCCCACATGCTGCAAAATCAAATTGCGCCAGCAATAACCAATACAGTAGGACCACTATTACGACATACGTGGTTTCAGCAGGACGGAGCTCCTCCTTTTTTTTGGCGAGCTGTCAGAGTTTACTTAAATAATTCTATTCCTAACCGCTGGATAGGACGAAGGAGCCCCATAGAATGGCCCGCTAGGTTGCCAGACTTAACGCCCCTTGATTATTTTCTCTGGGGACTACTAAAAAATAAAGTGTTTGTGAGAAAACCTGCAGATCTGAACGAGTTGAGAAGTAGAATTATTAAAGAATGTGAATCTATTAACCAAGAAATGTTACAAAAAGTCATCGACAAATTTTATTATAACTTAGCCCATTGTCAAACTGTGTGAGGGGGACATTTTCATCATTTAATTGAATAACGACTTACTAAATTTATTTTTGTTTTTGTTAATTTGTTATTAATTTTACGGCTTGTGTTTAATTTAATTGTTATTAAATTCTTGACAAAACTTGCGTGTGTACATTTAGTACAATTCTTATGTTTTTTTACAGTTTTAACGCAAAATATTCTGGTACCAGCTTGGAAAAATGCAAAATGTAGGTAATATCTTAACTGTTGTATTTATGTCTTTTAACTCAAATTATTTCTTAAACTAATGGGTTTAGCCGTATGACATGTTTCATAATTGTTGTTTAGAATGTTTACAGGAATCAGGAAACGTGATTAAAAAGGGGTCATTCCATTGAAATAAACCAAAGTTTTGTTTACCATGACTGTTTGAGGCACCCTGTATAATTACAGGTGTCCTAGTTTTATAGATTTTTTTAAGGCCTACAACTTTTATACCGGAAGTTTTTTTATATTGTGCCCCATTTTCTAAATTATTGACCGGTCCGGGACTTTTTACACACTGTGTATATTCAATTATACGCAAATGCCAATATACTAGAAGGAAGAATTTTGGGACAGACTATAAAGCTATTTTAATAACTTCAGGCATAATCCCCAGAGGTACATCTTTTACCAGAATCTTTAATTATCCCCAACGGCCCAACTGAAGCAGTAAAATAGGCCTTCAGATACTGCACAGACAACTTTGTTTGTCACAATGGCTGCTTGTTTTACGATTCTCTTTTGTGCGGGATCGGCCCTTATCCGTGGGAATAATTGTCTGCGAAATATTGCTAACTATAGAGGTCCATACCAGGCAGCTACAACTTTGAAATTAGTAATTGGGAGATAACCATCGTTCTTATATCCTTTGTTTCGTTTCGCTAGACCCTAAACTTGGTAACTTACTTTGTTTATCAGTTGGTCACGTAAATTATGATATTGCCGTGTATTTTTGTTTGTTTTTGTCCACTGCAACCGAAACCAATTTATTGATTATTTTGATAGCTCAGTTTGCTTTTTATTTAATTCAATTTGTTAAATTTTTTATTTAATTTGATATAATTTAGCAATAATATAATATATTCATAATACAATGTGGCATGTAAAAATTTAAAATCATTCAATATATCTCTAAAAGGTGCGGAAAAAATGCTACCACAAATTTCTGAGGCTTAAAATTGACGATCTAACCCAACTTACCTCAGTCCAAAAGTGGATGATTTCGGAGATACAAACATAGATTTGTAGATAGATACAATACAGATACCTACAATATTTGGTCCTCAAAGTCAGTTATTGGCCTGAAGAAAATCAGTTGTTGGCATTTGTTAAAATGCCAATATTTAGTAAACATTAATAATAACAAGTAACAAAAACTTACTCAAAAAGAAAACCTAAGTAAGTAAACAGGTTAAACATTCAAAAATTGGGGAATTGGATTTGTGCAAGTCAAATTTTTTTAGACACATAAAATGATATGCTCTTATGCAAGAATGACATTTTAAACCGTTCAATTGTTGAGTAAAGTTAAATGTACAGCTATAGCATATTCCTTGAGTTAAAATACAATTTTGAATTTGAATTAATCCCATTTGCTCTAAAATATTTTCCTGAGTAATTTTATGGGGTTCGTTTAAAGTTATGTCTGATATGACTCTAATTTAATTTTAGAAGATTGGGCAAATAAAATTCTGGACGCCTTACTAACTTTTTCAATTTGTTGAAAAGGAACACGTGGAGGAGAAACCGTTAATGGAAGCGGAGTAATGAGGAGAGGCTCATTTTCTTCGGGGATTGTCTTGAGAAATGAAGTTTGTATTGGAGCTGATATTGGAGCCTTTGATAGAACGCTATTTTTCTTTTGCTTACCTTATTTGAGGTTTTTTTGTATTTTCCTTTTGTAATTTGTTTTCTGCCCTTTTTTGTTTTCTGGCTTCTTTTTCTGTTTCCTTTTTGTTTTCTGGCTTCTTTTTCTGTTTCTTTTTGCCTTTTGTTTCTTCTTTGCCTGTTTTTATTTTTTTCCATCGCGTCGAAGTTAACACATATGGATCATGATCTGTTTGTCTTTTTTCCTTTCTTTGAGGTGTCATTGACCACTCTAAGGAATCTTTTAAAGAATCAGACTGAGCTTGTTCGGATGTTATTAATTTATTTGCCCCTATCTGGTTCTCCATGTTATCATTATTAAATTTAGAAATGTGTTGTTCTTCGGATATTATAATGGGAATTTCTTCTATATTAAAAGTTTGACAATTATTTTCTGTTGTGGAAATAAATGATTTCTCTTCTAAAATAGCATCTGCAACGTAAAAGTTACTACGATAGTCTAGAGATGTACTAGGTTGAGGATCAGGTATTGTTGATGATTTTAGCTCTAATTTGGATTCAGTGTTGTCTATTTCTGATTTTTCTGGTTCATTTATGATTTGAATCTCCTCTTCATGGGCAGTGCGTATTGGTTCTGGTACTGTAGCAAATTCCTTGAGTATTTTATTAAGCAACATGTCTTCATATGTCGCCTTATCATCTAAATCCGTTATTATTTAAGTTTGTCGGTACCTATTATACTGACGAATTTCTCATAGGACAACATATTTCTGACAACTTCAATATTTTTTCCCGAACAATCATCATCTTTTTCTTTTGTTACCTTACCAATACACTTGGAACAGTCTATAGCATTTACATTCCAAGGAAAAATGCCACAAGCCCTGAACCTATTTACAATTCCCACTGGGTTTTGTGAATTTTGGATTGATTTCCCCAAAATAGGAGCAAATTTGTCTTTGGTTAAAGAGTCAGTCGGATTATCCCTTGTCCAGTCACTTATAGCACGCTTCCATCCCGCTTTCATTGGTCGAAAGGCAGCTACGTCTGCAGGCTGAAGTATGCGTGTAGCATTGGGGTATAAACAAGTAAGGATTATTTTAAGTTTTTGACTTATATTACTAAGCTGCAGAGTTAGATGCGTGCTATGCCCATCCAAAAAAAGAATAATTGGAAACGTTGTACCTGATTTCAATAAAAATGGATACAGAACGTTAGAAACGTATTCGTAAAAGGTTTCGCTTCGTATCCAACCTGTTTCTGTGGCCCCTATTCCCCATTCTGCTGGAACCGATTGAATTATATAATTTGGTAATCTTGTATATGGGTAGATTACCATTGGAGGAGTTAATATACCTGTAGCGGAAAAGGTAAACATTACGGTTAAATTTGATTTAGATGAAACATTTTCCACCTCATACACATTAGATGTACCGCTTGGGGCTAGTATCTACTTTGGAGTTTTTTGGACACAAATAGAAGTTTGTTTCATCTCCATTGAATACTTTGGATGGATCCTCCAGAATATGGAAATATCCTTTTTCCTTTAAATATCCCTCTATTTCGCTAAACCACTTTTTTAAATCATTTGGGGAAATATTTGAACTAGCTTGTGTAACAAATTCAGCTGTTCGTGTAGCCAATTCTGGATATCTGTTTAGAAATGATTTGTACCATCCGTTCCCCGGACAGTTATTTATAAACGGATTTTTCCTTGGCTTCATATCTAGAAATTTCTTTACAGAGTATAAAACATCGTCCTTTCTTCTTGGGAATCCTTTTCTATGGCATTCGAATATCCACTCCACCAGTGTAGCTTCTTCATCTTCGGTAAGAGCTGGGGCAGGACCATGTCCAGTTTTTTTAAACTTATTACTTCTTCTAAATTGTAAGGTGGCACGTGGAATTTTAAACTCGATAGCAGCTTTCCTAATGTGCATTTAATTATCAATGGCTTTTAGCGCTTTTTGAATTTGTTCTTTAGTGTACTTGGTCATTTTTTTCAAAAAATCAAACTCTGAAATAGACAAAACACTTTTTGACGCGAGTACGTTCAGTCGTTGGCCGTCTATTCTATTTGTTGCCCCCCCCCCCCCCCCCCCGGCCAATAACTGGAAAATAGGAAAATAATGCTTAATAGGCAAAACTAATGTCACTCTAATGAAAAAATAAAGCAAAACACACCCTGGGTTACTAAACTTATATTTGTACTAATTTTTAGTTATTGCCCCCCGGTCAACAACTAAAAATGTAGATTTTTATGAGTTCAGTAGTTGGCCGTCCTACATTTAATTTATCTTTTAGGTTATAATGCCAAAAAAGATCTAATTTTAATGTTGAAAAAATAGTCCATACTTTCAGTGGAGTCAATGTAATATGAAATAAAACAATGCAGTCTTCCTCCACAGTTTAATTATTAACATAAAAGTTATTAGGTTCCCGACATGTTTCGAGCACTTAAGTACTCATCTTCAGGGGATACCAACATCGAGTTTAACTTCGAAATAATAAGTTGTCTCAAATAAATGAGTACAACAGAAAGGCTGGAGACTTGGTGCATTAAATGGTTAAATAAATGGAATGAGAAGTAAAGTTAAGATTAAGTTTTGTAATTTAGATAAGTGTAACATATTTAAGTATGATAATAGAAGATTATGACATCTGAAGGTAATTAAAGAAAAGTTTGTTTAAAAAATTAAGAATCATGAGCTTGTATGGTTAAGTTCAGCCATTAATGCACCAAGTCTCCAGCCTTTCTGTTGTACTCATTTATTTTAGACAACTTATTATTTCGAAGTTAAACTCGAGGTTGGTATCTCCTGAAGATGAGTACTTAAGTGCTTAAGTCGGGAACCTAATAACTTTTATGTTAAAAATTAAACTGTGGAGGAAGACTGCATTGTTTTATTTCATATCTAATTTTAATGTTTCATACGTTAATATTGTATAAAAAATGCTTGCACAAAAAAACTAAGTAATTTATAACAAATTGTAACTTACTTTGTAGGAGTCCAATCCAAGGAAATTTAAAGAAATCACCAACTTTTTCACACAACGTGAACACGTGTTTCTTGCTAATGGTTACAAGGCCAAGACTGATGTTGTATGGCAAATTTTAATTCTATAAATAGAACTAAATCTACAGGGTTGCCTGACTGTCATAAAATTTATAAATATACAGAAATATAAACTGAAGGCTTACTATTTGTTTGTTTGGAGGGATCAGTACACCCTGTATCCCTACATGTTTATTAATTAAGTAATTCATATTTATACAGTTATATACAATGTACATTCATTTAGTTTTGTTATACCACTTTTAACACTATTAACGCCTAGGTGTAGAGTGTACACCTGTGTGCGTTACTTTTACTAAGTTATTATTCTTTTTTTTTCTTTAATTTTAAATTTAAATACTTAACCTAATACTAAATCTGACAATTAATCAAAAAAAAGATTTTTTTTTTTACATCCAAATCATCAGCCATGAAGACTTTCACCCCAATAGTCATTCCACACCCCGACAAACAAATCACTAAAACAATGTAGAGAAAATATGATAATTGTTATGAATATATTTATTGTAATCCTTGCTAAACTTGTCTTTATTTTTTATTTCTTTTATTACAAAGGGTAGAAGGTTGTATGTTTTTGGTGCAAGGTAGACAAAAAATTTCAAATTTATGTTTTTCAAGTTATTTGGAATACTTAAGTTCCCTTTTGCTCTTGATCTAGTGTTATAAATGTGATTTATACCAATTTTAATATGTTCATGGTCGTGAATATATAAACAGATTGTTGTAATGTATAGTATCCTTATGTTGGTTGTTTGTTCTGTAAATAGGTTTTCAGTGGGGAAAAGCTTTGGTTTTTTATATATAGTTTATTAAATTTTAAAGTTAAGTGGTCAACGACTGAATCGAGGCCAACAACTGTATACCTTACCCTATAAGGGAACTTTCAGGAAAACACAAGAAAGTTTCAAACGTTTCGCAGCTGACCAACAGACTCCCAAATTCGTACATATTATCGTGGCACCTATCAACACTAATTCATACCTAATAGAAAAAAAATGGATCAGCAGAACCTCAATATTAAGAAAAGAAAGATTGATTAAAGCGGTTTTGTAACCACACAGTGGATTAAGAAAGTTTTGAATATGTTGAAATGGAATGGAAACCGTTCTGAAAAAGTAAAAAAAAAAGTTTTTTTATTCAAAATTATTTAGGACAATATAAAATTCAATAAAACAATTCTTAAACATTTTCTTTATTGCGTATTGAAATTATACTCGATTTTCCTTTTTTGCGTACCGACTTTCGTTGTCCTAAATTACTTCGATAATTAGCCTCACTTTTTACCATTACAGTGTTTAAAGCTGATTTCTCGATTTTATTAATTGAGATTCGCCATTAAGTAGGAAGTTTGGCTTCTACCGCTTTTTTCCAATCAAAAGTACCAAAGTGCTGGTTCAACTATTACTTCTTTTCTTCGTACTATCTTCCCAATTTTTCCAGAAATTCAGTCAGGCGGTAAATAAATGACTATATGGGGAGGTTACATGAATTGAGTTGGTTAAATATAGCCACCGTATAGGCATACCCATCATAGTAATATTTTTGTTTTGCCCAGGACATTCATCGTAAAAAAGTTTTAAGCTTGTAACATTCTGAAGATTCAAAGAAGTCAGTCTTGCATATACCATTGACAAAGCTTCATTAAATCCTTTCCATCTTATATTATCTGTCCACGTATAGCTGGTAATTGCACTCTTTATTTCATGTTTAGAAGTAGAACGCCGCTCGCAAATTGTGAAGTTGTACAGGTGTAACTGCCTTGAGTCAGAATACGAGGAAGTGCCATATTATTTTGGCAATCAAAACTTAATTTAATTACGTTTTCTTTTGGTAATTTAGCAATTTATAAAATGCTTTTGATTTTAGTTTATGCACTCATAATTTGCATATTAGCTAAGTCTTGATCTCTGCATTTAAACAGTCTGGGCGGCAAAATATTTTAAAGGATAAAAGCAGTTTTGACAGCCCGTTACAATTGCAATGGATGTAAAGAGTTGTGATAACAAATTTTATAACTGGATGTAGATAGTTTTGAAACAGTACGTTTGATGGATTAAAATAGTCTTGGAACTATAGACAAGGTTTATATGCAATTTTTAATGGGATCTAAGAGGATCTGATAAACCATATTTCAGAATATATATACAGGGTCGTTGGTATGTATGGAAACGGTCGATTATTTCTTAAAGTACAACAGCTAGCCAAAAATATTTAAGACAGAAGTTTTAGGGTTTTTTATGGTCTATTGGAATTTTAAGAAGTTAAGTATACAGGATGAGTCAGAAAGCCGTAGAGAAATAAAGTTACTTTTTTTTCAATGGAATACCCTATATCTTAGAATACTCTTGGATTTTGCATAAAATTACAATTATTTTTTATTAAGTGCATTATAAGTCTAAACCCAATAGTTTCCAAGAAATTGAGTTTTGAAAAATGACATTTTTGAATTTTGACAGCTTCTAGCTTTCTAACGGTACGTCTTAAAGTGAAACGGCTTACATGTCCCTATCTTAGTTTTTAACTCTCTTTCTAAAAGTTTCAACTTCCGGTTAAACCGGATGTGGCTCAAAAGCCGTAAATATAGTACTTCCGGTTTAACCGGAAGTTGGTATTTTCGGGAAGATAATAAAAAAGTAAGATAGGGACATGTAAGCCGTTTTGCTCTATAGCGTACCGTTCGAAAGCTAGTAGCTGTCAAAGTTCAAAAATGTTATTTTTCAAAAGTCGATATCTCGGAAACTATTAGGTTTAGACTTATAATGCTCTTATTAAAAAATAATTGCTGTTCCACATAAAATTCAAAAATATTCTAAGATATAGGGTGTTCTATTCAAAAAAAGTAACTTTGCTTCTCTACGGTTTTGTGACTCATCCCGTATACTTATTTTTTTTAAATTCTAATAGACCTTCAAAAACCCTAAAACTTTTGTCTAAAACATATTTTGCTAACTGTTTAACTGTAGGAAGTAATCGACCGTTTCCATACATACCAACGACCCTGTATATATAAATGTCATTTAAAAAAAGCAGCGCCACCGCTAACTCATTTATTTTCTTTTATGGATTAAAGCAGTTTTGAGATTGGGTGTCTGATATACAGTTACTACACTGGACCACAAAATTAACCGAACGGAAAAAATTTTGCTTCAATTCAATCTTAAATAACTTTTAAGTTTTTTTACCAAATTCGATTATTTTTTGACATGTTACGGATGCTATCGTCTTAATCATGTTCTGGTATCGTTCTTACAAACAGTGTAAATAAATATGTTGATATACAGGGTAGCACAAAAAATTGCATTTTACGCTTAATTTCTGAACATTCTGTGGAAATATTTAAAAACTGATTGATGTTTCTTTGTACGACATTCTTTAGTCCCATTTTTTCTCAACAACTTGTTTTTCGATTCATACCGATATCTGGATTATTAAGGAAAAACACAGGTTTAAAGATAATAATGCAATAATCATTTATTATCAACAAGAAATTACAAAATTAATTTGTAAAGTTTGGCTCTGTCTTTCTGAATCCAGTTTTCATGGCACCATGGCTTGTCAAGAATATTTTTGTCAACAAAGTACAGATTTATTAATTGCTGTACTTGCTGTAAACGATAAGTGTATTTATGTAAATTAAAGATGAGACCAGAAGAAGTGGCACAAGCCGTTGCTTTACAAGATGATGGTCGTCCAATTCTGTATATCGCAGTAAGGCTTGGCCATTCACGCAGTACGATATCCGAAGCGATACACAGATTCAGACCAACTGGGTTTTACTCGAGAACACCCGGGCAGGGAAGACGAAGAGCCACAAATGTAGTTGAAGATCGATTTCTTCGTCTTCAGGTTCTTCGAGAGCGAACAGCCCCTGCTCCGCTTTTAGCTATAAGATTGGCAGATGTTCATGGTACCTTAGTTTCATCTGAAACCGTACGCAGAAGGTTGCGAGAACAGAATCTAACATCTCATGTACCTGCATTAGGACCTCTATTAGTTGCAGGTCATCGAAAGCAGCGCATTGAATTTGCTCGAGCTTATGCAGATTAGAACTAAACAACTGGCAAAAACGTTCTCTTTACAGACGAGTCTCGTTTTGCGCAATATTCACCTAACAGACGTCAAAGAGTGTGGAAAAGAACGATACTCTCAATGTTGTTTCTCTCCTAGAGTGTAATGGTTTTATGTTTTGTTTAGTTATTTTAATTTAATGCGCGACAATGCCCGACCGCACATATCACAAATAACGAGGCAATATTTGAACGATGTTAGCGTTCAAGTATTGGACTGGAACTTAAGAAGTCTGGATCTGAACCCTATTGAGCATATGTGGGATATACTAGGATATACTAGGCAGAACTACGGCGAGTTTCAAACTTTGGTTGCGTCAGCACGGGCACTGACAAACAAGTGGCAGCAGATACCCCAATACGCGGTTGCTGTTTTAATGTTTTAATTCAATTTATGCCTGAAAGGTTGAGGGCTGTTATTTAGGCTCGTGGAGGAAATACTTGATTTTAATAAGATAATCTTAATACCACTATTGCCCATGTTACTTTTTAACTTTTTGTTGCTTCTGAAGGATTATTGCATTACTTCCTTTAAATCTGTGTTTCTCGTTTAATAATCCAGATATCGCTATGAATCAGAAAACAAGTTGTTGAGATAAGACGGGACTTAAAAATGCCCTGCATAGAAACATCAATCAGTCCACAGGATGTTTAGAAATTAAGCGTAGAATGCAATTTTTTGTGCTACTCTGTATGACAACATATCCATTTGCACTGTTTAAAGACGACCGCATCCGTAACATGTCAAAAAATTATCAAACTTGGTAATAAAACTTGAAAGTTATTTAAGATTGAATTGAAGCAAAATTTTCTCCGTCCGTTTAATTTTGTGGTCCAGTGTACCTTCAATTTTTTGAATATTCTATATCACGTATTATAACTGGAATTAATTTCAGACCTATTATGCGTTATTAAAGACAATAAACATTTAATTAATATTCCCTGATAGTAAAAAAGTGTTAAACGATTACCACTGCAAATTTAGAGTGATAAGTGTAAGTAATATGAATCCCCCAGTAAAACTTAAAGCGCAATAGTTGGAGGAAGGAGCGTATTACGGAACTATTTCAGGACGACATGGGGAGCAGTAAATGAAGAGATTTTTCATCCTGTAATTGAGAGCGGGAAGAAAGTGGAATCGGGGTTAGATCCGGTAGGCTAGACGTGAGATAAATGCGACATTTCAAGTGTAACAAATAAACTGTCTCAATTTAATATTATTTTTCTCTATTAGGCATAAAATTAAAGTAGATACTATACAGGGTGTCTCACGATGATCGTTCATTAGAATATTTTGGATAGTAATGCAATTTAAATCCTGCAAATTTGGATAATGGGCTTCTCGGAGACGCTCCCTACAGATGAAATACCAGCAACTTTAAGCGAATTCCGGTTATGTTATCTCAATTCCGCTTATTTTAAATGGAGGACCCTGTATCGCTGGGTTAATGCAGAAGTATGCTATGTCACATTTAGTACTTTATACAGGAGAAGTGAAAAACTGTATAACTTTCGAAAATTTAATATTAAAATTTTTAAAAACCGTTATTCTACTGTGTTTTTAGTGCAGAGTATTCTCTTAATATTAGTACACTTTTTTTTTTATTTTACTGTTTTACGGTTCGTCGGCGTATCTGAGGCCATCTTGAACCGGTCATCGACCGTACGGTTTTTTTTAATTGTACGGTCTACCGACTGGGGAGTGTGAAACGGCACCCTCATCCTACGAGATATCCGATCTCATCCGGCCTGTCCGGCGTGAATAGGTTGGTTTTGATTTCGATTCATTGTACACTCTTCCCTAAGACAAGAGCACGCGGTGTTTCCCAAGCGGTCACCCATCCAAGTACTATTTTTTTTTTATTTACTATTTTTTACGGTTCGTCGGCGTATCAGAGGCCATCTTGAACCGGTGATCGACCGTACGGTTTTTAATCGTGCGGTCTACCGACTGGGGAGTGTGAAACGGCACCTTCATCCTACGAGATATCCGATCTCATCCGGCCTGTCCGGCATGAATAGGATGGTTTTAATGTCGATTCATTTTATACTCTTCCCTAAGACAAGAGCACGCGGTGTTTCCCAAGCGGTCACTCATCCAAGTACTCTTTTTTTTTTATTTACTATTTTTTACGGTTCGTCGGCGTATCAGAGGCCATCTTGAACCGGTGATCGACCGTACGTTTTTTAATCGTGCGGTCTACCGACTGGGGAGTGTGAAACGGCACCTTCATCCTACAAAATATCCGATCTCATCCGGCCTGTCCGGCGTGAATAGGATGGTTTTAATATCGATTCATTTTACACTCTTCCCTAAGACAAGAGCACGCGGTGTTTCCCAAGCGGTCACCCATCTAAGTACTAACCGCGCTCGACACCGCTTAACTTCGGTGATCTGACGGGAACCGGTGCTAGGCCCTTGTACCCCTTAGTACACTTAATTTTTATAAAAATCAAAAAAATACGGGACATGGCATACCTTTGTATTAAAAATGGTATCATATGTCCATTTTAAGTGACTTAGGATACTTTGATTTTTTAACAAGTATAGTCTATGTCCATACTTAGAAATCAAGAACAAAACTAACGTTTGTGCTTTTCCCGCTACGAATGTTAAACTTTACAAATGTGAAGATGTTCGACATATAATGTGTATGGACTACTCGACAAATGTCGCTTGACAAGGAAATATGTACACATCGCAAACGTTTGCATTCGTCTAGTTTGCCATGTAATGTGTGGTCGGCTTAAGATGAACAAACCAAAAAAGAATACAAAAACTTTTTAAAAAAATTAAAATCCTTATGGTAAACTGGAATGGTGAAAAATAATAATTATTCATTATCTGAATCTACCTCATCCCTTACATTTTCACTGTAAGGTAGTCCTTGAAAAAAGTCGTGGTATTGAGAAGGTATAACCAGTTTGTTGCAAAGAAAAAGAAGGTGTTGATACTTCTTTTTCTTGTTCGGAACTAAAGTTTGATACAAGGGTTTCATTAAGTAATCGTTTTTTTTTCTGCATTGTCTTTCGTCCTTTCTGTAGCAAATTTACTCTATTGTATTCTGTAGCTTTATAGTCATACTTGAACAATATTGCATCCGGATATTGGGGGTCGTCTCTATAATTTTAATTTTCTGCCATTTTACTTTTTCGTTATTAGCGTCCTTATCCCAGTTTAGAGAAGTATGTAGTTGCAAGTCTTTTAAATCAAATATAAACTCTTTTGTCATTTCCTGAACTTTATACTAAGGATTTCTTTTGGCAGTATACCATTGGCCCGGTAAATATATTGGAATATTTTTGGAGGCGCGTTCTATCAGGCTATGGACGGAATCGCCTTCGTTCTGTGTATGGCCTTTTCTAAATAACTATGACGAATTTTAGTGGTATGTTTGTTTGTTAAATAATTATACAAACTGTAGAGGTATTTATTCCGGTTTTGTCCAGAGCAATTGTCAGAATAAAAGAAAAATTCCTTAATGTCTTCTTTAACTTGCTCATCTATAAGTAATATAGGACAGCTTCCTATTTCTGATGCACCTCTCTTAGCGATTACCTCATGCCACATGTAACAACTACAGTCTTTTGAAGCCAAATTAAAAACAGTAAAGAGTTGTATGTGGATAACTTCAATTTATAATATGCAAGGCCCACTTCTGATTTTGGTACAGGCAAGATTTGTTCGAGGTCAAATACAGCTACGCAGAACTTCTTGTCATTTTTTCCCTTTTCTTTGTCTTTTTTTTTATTTTCTCGGGCTAAATCCTTAGTCTTAATATAAAAGTTATACTAGTCTTGTTGTTCGCTTTTTGATCAGCTGAAGAATGTTCATAGCTCTTACAAACATCACATTGATCTTCTTTTGGTACCAGAAACGATATGTTAAATCCACTGGTAAATATTTGCCGGTATACTGCAGAACTTGCCATGTGTGGGATGTTGCTGCTTTCACAAAACTCTTTGTAAAGATCATACATTTTTGCTATATTTAAAGTAGGTGGTAGTAACAACCGGTTGCTGTCCTTACGGCAGTAATCACTTTCCACGGGCACAAAGAAACTTATATGCTGATGTACGGATTCTTTAACCTCTGCAGGCAATTGGCTATTTTTTTAGCTTTACCGCGTTTGTCGGCAGGGATGGTGACATTTTCTCTACATTTTTGAGTAACCGTTTTGACTACTTGAGGACTTACATCTAATGTATTAGGAGAAAAGGTTCTGCATACCCGCACCTCTTCTGCGCCATTTAAATGCGGCAAATTATAAATGTATGTATGTTTTCTTCTACTATTTACGGCAAGTTCTTCATTTTTATCAGCTCTTAGTCGACATCTCGATTTTGGGAGAAATTTGCCCAAGCCCCAATATTGATCAAATACTATTTTTCTATTTTCTTTACTAAATTTGGTTGAACACTTTAAAATGCAGGTACATTGACCTTTCATTTCTCGATCAGACACAACATTGTTTTTCCAATTTTTATACTTTTTTCCACTATTTCTGAGCCTCTTGATTTTATTTCTTTTCCATTCACCTTCATTTCTTAATCGTTTACGGGTTCTTCTCTTCTCTTTCTATCTATCTAAAAATATGATAATTTTACTTGCCGGCTACAGTATTAGGAGCACTAGAAGCTGCTGCTTGAGTAACAGCCTAAATAAAAATTTTACACATTCTGCTTTTATACATTTTTTTTAGCTAACAGGACAATAGACGTTTGCACGACGATCACTTTAACAGAGCAGTACTAAACTAGTCTATGTCTAACGTTAAAATGATAAAGTAATTCTGCATTGAAATATTTCAGTTGGCTAGACATAAGATAGTTTGATTGCAGCTATTTTTAGACTCAAAGTTAAATATAGAGATACGATATTTCTGCAGCAAATTTTATAATATTTGAACTGGACATAGGCGTGAAAACTTTATTTTCGCTAGGAATGGACATAGCATACTTCTGCGTTAACCCAGCGGTATATAATTTATTTTTTTGTGTATCTTTCAAATTTTGACCTTTAAAGGGTGTCGCCTAAAATTGAATATACGGGTGTTATTTAATAAGTGTCCGATATTTTACAGGACGATTCCTCCGTTATTTATAAGGTGAGAAGTTCATATAAGCATGGGTCCGCCAGCCCTTCATTTTTGAGATACAGGGTGTTAAAAATTTATTTTTATTTTTTTTTTCGTAAATAATTTTTGAAATAATATCTATATTTAAACAAAAATTGGTATCTAGCGGTTTTTTGAAATGCAAAATTCGAATTTGATGTTAGTATGGCTCCCACTTGTAGAGGGCGCCACCTACGTATCTTTTTACTTTTTTGAGAAGTCATAGCTTTTATATATGTGCTTGTATTACATTTTTAAGCAAAAAAATGGATTTTTTCATTACTTTTACATGAAAAAGGCGTTTTTGGTAGAATTCGCTACGAGCCATCGTTCTCGAGAAAAATAATAAAAAACAAATAAATGGCATTTATTTGCATATCGCTATGTCCATATCAGAGTTTGATAAAATAGCATTTATCTCCTAAACAAAGCCGAGATCAAAAAATTATGACAATGTACTTAGCATTAGCCAATAAAGGGCTTACATAACAGTGTAACCAAAAAGAAAACGTCAGTGGCGTACATATTTTTGTTCCTATTAAAAATTGTTACACCCTGTATCTCAAAAATGAAGGGCTTGCATGAATATATGAATTTTTCGCCTTATAAATAACTGAGGAATCGGCCTGTAAAATATCGGACACTTATTAAATAACACCCTGTATTTTCAAAGATAACGGAGTAAAACTCGAAATCCCTATTGTGGAACTAGATACTATTGTGCCCAATAATGACCTATCGGAAAATGAAATTTTAGATACAGGGAAGTGAAAAAGTAACAATTTTTCATCTTTAACGAAATATTTTGAAAAGTTAATTTTTTTAAACACGATGCTATAGATAGGCAAGAACATCTTCAATATTTATCTACATAAGGTGTTCCTTTATACCTAACTAGAATAATAACTAGAATAGTTACCAGTTGCAATGATCTTGCCTGTCCTGTCTGTGGAGTAGTCCATGGATGGAGCGGAACGAAATAAAGGGCCGATCCGGCAGATGGCGGCCACGGCGCCTGTGGCGCCAGGGCCGGAGCCACGCCACGAGTCGGACCTGCACACCAGGCCTGGCTGGGTGGACGCAGATGTTGCATCAGCACAATTAGACCAGGTAATTGTACTGCCCTTCCAACAGTTAAAACACCAAACTTTGTTCATATAGTAGTAGTACTTTTAGGGGGACAGAAGCCCGGCGGGTAGGCCTAAAAGTCCTTTTTCACCTTCCCCGATTTACCCCTCCAGCAACTACTTTTCCATCAAAAAGGCAAACATATACATGTCGCGTATGTGCCCCCCCTCCTCCCGAGAGGTTGCTAACTCCCTTATATCTGTGTACAAACAGTTGTTAAATCAAATTAAACCATTTTAAACCTTCCTTAACTCAACTTGTTTTTAAATATATTTAAATCCATTGGAATCACCTTAAATCTTGCTTTAGACCAAGTTAATTCACTTTAGCTGGAGGTAAAGTTAAATCAATTTATATCATGTTAGATCATCAATAAATCAATACAACCGCCCAAAACTTGTTAAATCATCACAATGTGGCATCACTGACAGTCTTTCCTTTCTAAACATAACTTTAATGATAATATTTCGGCAGATTCTTAGAAGATTGTACATCCAGTTAATCCCCCCCACCACAGTAACTATAGGGATCTTAATATGAATTTCACGGGGTTGAATAGATTAATGCCCAAAGCTTTTCGTTTGTTATCTCTTAGTTGATAAATATGTATATGCATGTCCACAATTATTCCTAAGTACTGGATATATTCTACAGAGTCTATATTATCTGACCATAACCATACAGTTCTGTATCAAGCAATGAGAATAGCTGAGGGGCGTGGAATAACCCTGCACGAAGAACGCAGTGACGATAGAAGCCCGTCAAGTTCCCAAGCACTAGGCCCTTCAGTCTAGTTGCTTATTGGAGTGCTGCAGCAGTGGGCGTAGAATAACTCTGCTTAGCACCGGGACCTTCAGTCTGGTTTCTGGTTGCTTATTAAAGCCCTGATACCTTCAATCTATTAGCTTCAAGTTACTTCTTGCTTCAGCCTTCAGCTACCGTACTATTTTTATTTATTTATTTGCTAGTCACTGTCATCGTCCCTTTATTTCTGTTGGTAACGGAGTATTCTTAGCATTTCAGTATTATTATATTTTTTTTCGATTGATGTTTCTTACCTTCTCGCTCACTCACTGGTCCTCACCTTAGCGCGAAATGAAATAATGACCAGTTGCATAGCTTCAATTTCACCAGTTTTGAAGCTAAAATTTCAATCGGATATGTGATATAGGATTCTATGATTAAGCCAGTTCTAATGACTTATTAGTGACAAAATTAAATTGTCATAGTGGAAAAATAACTTTCAACTTTATTTAAGCCTAAAGTAGTAATACAAATAGAGACCTAATATACTTGTTTGGCGCTATCTTCACTGCATTACTTTGAAGATGAAGCTATTACTAAAGTACGGATTAGGGGATAAGCATGTTTTGCCGCTAATAAAGGCATCCTATTAGGATTATTTTACATAAGTAACTTAAGAAAAATTATATTTTTTCAGGCATATTTCGTTATAAGCTACTTAGTTATGGAGCTGACTGCAGAATCACAAACTTTATCTTTTTAAAGTGATATCCGTACAGTAAATGAAATCCCAACATGGGTTGGGTTAGTTATAAAAAACCATATATTATGTTTTAAGAGGGAACAACAGTCGTTTTGTGTATTAAGTGTATATTATTCTTAATACACAAAACGACTGATCCCTCTTAATTCAAAAAAGTGTACACAGCCCTTACCTTATCCCTTACTTATATATGTGTTAGTATTATATAGTATATTAGTAGAATATGGCGCTTTGCCTATTTGACCAATGTAAACGAACTGAAGACAAGGCTCCTTGTCTGGTCAGGGTCATTTCGCACAGTGCATGGACATTTGTCTTTACGGGGAAAAATGAGGTTATGCTGCTTTTCAGTTAAGCTTACATTTGACTTTGACAACAGGACAGTAATTATTAAACAAACATTAAAGTTCTTGGTTTGGTTGGGATCTTGTATATTTTTATTGAGAAAAGAAAAGGAACGTAGATAAATCTATTAATGAAACTTTTATATTTAACAATCATTTTTAGAGTTCAAAAGGTAAAATATAGGTTTTTGTAGGATTATTTCAGGTACATGCGATTTTCGGTAAAAATAGGTAGGTAAGTACCTAATAATATCAACAGCGCGCGGCAGAGGAAACTATAATTTTTAAGAAATGGACTACCTAATTATTAAAAGAAACATCCCGTCCAGGTACACTAGCCTGTGGAATGATAAATCTTTGATCAGGTTTTTACACCTGTTGCAAATAATATAAAATATTCTGTTTTGCTTCGGGATCATCACAAAATTATCACACTTCACACACACAATCAAAATTTACAGAAAGGTAAAGATAAACAGTATACAAGAGCCGTTGACAATAATAAAAAGTAATAAAAACACAACTCGCAACTCGACAAAATGAACTGTCAACCAAATCAAGATTTGCTACAAATTTCGAGGTTATGTCAAGTAAAAAGGCAACGTTGTCACGTTGTCAGCCTACAGTTATATGAAATCTTTATTTGATGCGTTTTAGTTAACAAATAGAAACAAATAATTTGAAAACATTTGCAATTACCGACTTAACGCTTTCTTTGCAATCTCCACCGGACTATGATCATCAAATTGTTCGTAATCAAATAGACCATAGACAAGGGAGATGCGCTCATATATGTATTGATGCGCTTATGGTAGGGATATATAGGCAACTTAATATACTAAATTGGTTCCCTTATAGCGCCATTCGTGTCTGGTTGATGAACTAAATGCAGCACTGAGGGCGAGGGGCGGGGGGTCGGCGCCACGCATGAAGATTTAAATTTTACAACTTTGAATTCAAATTTTCGCACTTCCAACTCTGATGGAAAAGTTAGAAGTGCGAACCTTTTGAAATAAAGTCAATATATTTTGGAAGATTAAAAGGAAGTTGTAACAACGTTTCTGATATGGCGACAAGCTTTATTAATATTAGATATTTACATAAATTAATGTAATAACAAGGCAAGTTTTACCTAGAATTGTGCTGTAAAGAATTAACATAGGAACAGCGTTCAGCTTTAAATAGGATACTCTTCTGCTATGCTCAATTTTTTGGTCATATCCAAAATGTGTGTAAACTATAAGTTTTATGAATGTCAATCTTGTCTTTGCCACACAGTAATGGAGTTTGAATAGCATTTACCCAAAGTGCATGCGTCTAAAAATAAACGGACATTATACTAAGATCGTAATAAACTGTAATAACTCTAAGAAAATCAGGTCCTATATAAGTAATGTTTATGATTATTCAGGATCAAAAGGTGTCCTGCATAAATTTTTTTTAGATAGCAACAATATTTTGTATATAAAGCAAGGTGCCATTTTGACTCTTTACGATACACCCTTTTTATTACTTCGCTAAAATAACAAGAAACTTACCGGATCGCTTTTTGGAAACCTGTGCATTTTCACACGTTTCCCGCTTTGTACTTTGCATCCGGGAACGCAACAATAAATCACCATTTTAGCAGAATAAACTTAATATAGGTACTTATACGTCGCACCACTTCGTTTAAAAATTTAGTTTTAAAATGTCAATGTCGCTTGGGCCCGACTACGGAAGATATTTTTATTATGGATCAGCGCATAAGTCATATTTTTTTCTTTATCGCACCTTAGCTGGTACGGTTGAATTCAGAGAGAGAAAGATAGAAAACGTTTCCCACGCTTATTCTAAATACATGTTTTGCCGCTACCAATGTAAGGATATGAACAACCTTATAAAACAAAATCCCTACAATAGCGTCATCATCGTCTGGTTGAAGAACTAAACGAACGGGGAACGATCTTCACCATTTAAGTTATTTTAGCCTGAAATAGACTACATCACAATTAACCGTAGGTTTAGAAACTCTATCACCAAAGTTACTACAATGCCAGGTGCTAATTTTGTATCAGACCACAACCCAGTGTATGGTAACATAGTTTTACGCCTCGCCAAACCTAAAAGAGAGAGCTTAAGGTGGACACTAGACCTACAACTACTAAAGGATGAAACAACAAGATCACTGTACGAAGATAATCTTAATAAGAAATTAGAAAGTGTTACCAAAACAAACGACAGTGACAAGCATTGGCTTGATTTTAAAGAAGCCTTTAAAACCACGAACGAAAAGCTTCTCTCAAAGAAACAAACAACAACTAAGAAAGAGTAGATGAATAAAGATATTCTAGGATTAATGGAGGAGCGAAGGCAATGTAAAATTCGGAACGATCACAATGGGTATAGAGCTCTTCAAAGAAGAATACCAAATGAAATTAGAGCGGCAAAAGAGAATTGGCTGCATGAAAGATGTCAAGAGGCTGAAGATCTTAACAGACTTGGAGATAATTTTCATCTTCATAAAAATGCCAAAGAAATAGCTGGCATGTACAATAAAAGACCGCTAAGTTTTATTAAAAATGAACACAACGAAATAGTCACAGAACCCGAAGATTTGTTGCAAATCTGGAGAAACTATGAAATCTTTATTTGACGCGTTTTAGTTTACAAATAGAAACAAATAATTTGAAAACACTTGCAATTACCGACTTAATGCTTTTTTTGCAATTTTCTAGCATGACTTTTGCTTATTTTATCATTGCTTTAATTTTATACGGCATTCTCTTGTACCCTGTTCTATCGAAATAAAGGTACATTTGGCTATGCCCTTACAAAGCATGCGCAGATCCCATGATCCTTGTTGTTCTATCTAAGTTGCTGCTTTAACTGATTGGGGGTAATAGCCATATAGTACTAATACATACAGGGTGTTATGGAAATGACTTATTATATTTTAAGGGGCCACTCCTGGGGTGGCCTAGAGTTACACTTGATAGTTTTTTTTTCTAAAATCGGAAGTATTTTGAATTTTGTAAAATACCTTAAAACCGGACCATCTGTGCCTCTATGAAAGTTCATTACCCCTAAACACGTGTTTTTGACATGACAAATTGGCGGAATTTCTACAGACAGCTGATTACCTTGCGACGTTGCCAAGTATTCGGGAAAATCTTTTTTTTAGGTTTTTTAAAAAAGATTAAATCAAAAACTATACTGCGATTTCAATTAAACAAGCCTTATTCAATAGGTATAGTTTTTACTCACCCCATGAAATTGTATTGCTATCATAATACTTCGCTGAGTAAAAATCGTAGATACCAACAACAAGCCCTATGTCTGGAAGTTTACACAGATAAACTATCACATCACAAAACATTCCCATCACATGTGTATCACATTATTCAACAACTATACACTCCAGCAGCAAAACGCAAACAAATTTTATGCCGTTGCAAGTAAATGAATAATAAGAAATGATATTAAAAACAAATTTATGAAGCCACATATGAAGCCATTGGGCGCATTCGAGAGACGAAACTGCTCCGCAGTGGTTACCGGTTATGATCCAACCGCTACCGATTCGTCGGCTTCCATGGATTTCGACTATTTCGACCAAAAGATCATCACGTTTGGTTCAAATGTCAAATCCATATCAGCTGTGCGTAACAAACATTAACCTTTCTTGTTTTGTGAAGCTTACCAATATACTCATCCCTTGGTTGAAACTCTTTGGTGGCAGTTAAAAAGTACGTTTTCCTGTTTAATGTATATGTTTTGTTCCTCCATTCTATTTACTACGTTCTTCGTAACCAAACTTTTGTTGCATACGTCATTTCCCCATTGACATAACGAACCGCTCTCTCCAAGCAGCGGAAGTGAAAGATGCTACCCAAAATGGCGACCGTTCCGTAACATGTTGGAAAGTGTCGTAAAAGTAGCGGTCGACACAACAAGACGATTTAGGAACTGCTCCGGAGCAGTTTCGTCTCCCGAATGCGCTCATTGACTTTGAACTGCTCAGTACCCAATCACAGAACAGCAACAAATCACATTTCCCGCCCCCTGGACTATCGTGTTTAAATGTTGTGTGTCCAGTTAAGAGGACTGGATTGGATACCGTAATTATTATTCTTAATTGCAATGGCCACCTGTCTTGACGACAATGAGCCAGCTATTATCATTACCAAGAAGAACAGAAGTCACAGAAGAAGAGAAAGAACATAACCGTATCAAACGTGTGTCGCGTTGTTTTCAATCCGGATTTTGTTATAAAGTATTTCTAAGTCTATAACTAGTAATTTCTTGTATTAAAAACACAGAATTAAAGAGCTAATAACTTGATAATGTCCCGAACAGTTAATGTGTTGTTAAAGTGAATAAATGTCCCGCTAGAATCATTTGAAATGGTAACGGTATAACGTGGATTTCTTGCCGATATGTTTTTTATTTCAAGGTATGTACAAATAAAACTAGAGCAATACGTAGACAATTTTTCGTGTAATAGGGTAGAAACTAAAGCATATTAAAGTTAAGTAGAAAAAATTAAATATTCAAAAAAGGTTATCTGATGAAACTGATGTAGTAAATGTGGCAACACTGGTCAAAACACATGTTTTGGGCTGACGATATCTAAAGACTATCTGACAGTAACTGTCAGATTTTTGTCAACAATTTTTTTTTGACAAGTAGTACGAATCAGCTGTTTGGGTCATTGGCGCGTAGGTGTTTTGAGCTAAATTTTTGAAGGCATTTTTCTCGAATTTCTAGCTTCGAGCGCCATTTAACGCAATTTTTCCCCAATTCGGCTCGACCTATAGATTTACGGGTTAAAAAATAATAAGTCATTTCCATAACACCCTGTATATGTCAAAAACACACTTTCGATATCGACATGACACTAAAGATTATTGTTCTGATAAGAGGTTCAAGTTAGAATATAAGTTATTGTACCCTGTATATATTTTGTGAAGCAATAGAATTGAAGTAGCAGCAAAAAGCGTCCTTTTAGTCATCCATCTGCTTTTTCAAACTGATATGTGAGCGATATTACGCCAATAAGGCCCGACAGGATAGGAAGAGGCAAAAAGAGACAATTTTCATTTTAAATCCCCACGATACTAAAGGACATGTTCTTTTCTGAATACAAAGAATTTCCTTGACTTTTTCGTGTGAAATGAGCCTTTTTTCTTTTATTGCGATTTTCGTTAGATTTTCTACATTTCCGCAGCATTACACAAAAACTTAATTTGTTTTTTATGAATGCCCCTGCGTTGATTCGAACCCCTATTTTTTGTATTACTTTTTGTATAAGGGATAAAATATAAACCGTAGGAAGAGGAAATGTTTAATAAGTAAAGACTCTTTTTTAGGATATTATATTATGATTTTGAAAGCATTTCATTTGCGCGTTTATGAGCTAATTGAAGTCTGTATCTTACTTCTTGATAGTAAGCATCAATGTTATAGGCGGGATCTATTCTGGTACCTAAAAGTGCTTCGTCAATATCCGCCTTACGTGCAAACACTAGCTCAAAAGGTGTGTAGTTGTGGTATATACTTGGTGTTGTATTATAGCAAAAACTGTAATAACGTATCCACTCATCCCAATCTGTTCGTGTGTCGTTAATGTACATTCTAACGTACTCGTTTAAAACTTTATGGTTTCGCTCACATCCTCCGATCGTTTGACTGTGATATGCCGTAGAGAACTTGTGGTTGACTTTTAAAAGGTCGGTTAATTGTGCGAATACTTCATTTTTATATTCTGTGCCCATGTCAGTTCTAATTTCTGTCGAAGGGCCATATATCAATATACATTCGTTCATTATAGCTCTTGCTACCGTATTAGCTTCTTTATTTGGTATTGGCACTATTATTATATACTTTGTCAACTCACACTGAATTGTTACAGCGTATAAGTTATTATTTATGGTTTTTGTAAAAGGACCTATTGTGTCTATGCATGTAATATCGAATGCTCTTTGCGGTGTCGGTGTTATTACCATAGGTTCCACCTGCGTAACTTTCTTTTTATTTAGTTGACATTTTCTGCAGCTCTTTACATATAAGGCGACGTCTCGAGATATTCCTTTCCATCTATACCTAGTCCTGATTTTCTTTAAAAGCTTTTTCTGACCGCAGTGTCCTCCGGAGAGTGGGTCATCATGAAATTTTTCTATTATCTTTATCTTTTCTTCCCTGCTATTTATTCTCTGTGGGTCTTTATATAAAACAATAGATATGTTTTTCAGTTTTAAATTGGCAACTTCTTTTAATTTGTTTATAGTGCACCTTTTAAATATTTGGTCATTTAAATTTAATTTACAAAATTTTATTTTATGATCATTAGCCATCATATCGAGCTGAGATAGTATTTTCTCTAGTGAAAAACTATCATTAATGATCTGGATTTGTCTTTCAGCGCTGAAATTTCCCCTTTTACCCAGCAGTATCCTAAGATAATTGGGTCTTACTTCAAATTTTAACATGGGATATTTAATAATACTTAAATTATCTAACGTTTCGTATATTGTTGGGCATTCTGTTAAGTCATTGTTGCTTTCAATTTTAACTTTCAACTGTCTCTGTTTTTGGTTTGACATAGATCTAGTAACTGCTAACGCCTGGACTGGCTGACTTTGCAATTTTTTTAGATCAGTTATTGATATTCTTGACAGTGCATCTGCGCCTACATTATCCTTCCCTTTTATGTAATGTATCTCGAAATCATATTCTTCAAGATCTAACCGCATTCTCGTCAATTTTGATGATGGGTTTTTCATGGAAAATAGATAAACCAGTGGCTTATGATCCGATTTTACAATAAATTTATTTCCGTATAAGTAGGGCCTAAAGTGTTTTATTGCAAAGTGAATGGCCGTCAGCTCCTGTTCAATAGTGGACTTGTTAGCTTCACCTTTGGTAAAGGATTTGGATGCATATGCTATTGGCAACTCATCTCCATTAAAATTTTGCGCTAAAATAGCTCCACAAGCTTCCTTAGAAGCGTCTGTCGTTACTATGAACTGCCTGGAAAAATCTGGATATTGCAAAATTCTAGGATCTATGAGAGCATGCTTTAAGCTGTCAAACGATTTTTGGCATTCATTAGTCCATATAAAGTCTACATTTTTTCTAGCTAGTTTGTTTAATGGTTTTGCTAGTGCAGCAAAATTAGGAATAAATCTTCTATAGTAATTACAGAAAGCTATGAAACGTTTCGCTGACTCAGCGTTTGTTGGAATCGGGTAATTTTTAATAATTTTGTATTTTGAGTCGTCCGGTAGTATACCGTTGTTCGTAATTTTATGTTCTAAAAAGGTAACCTGTTGCTGGAAAAAAGTACATTTTTCAGGGTTTAGTTTAAGATTAAATTTTCGGCAAGTTTCGAAAACCTCTCTTAAGTTTTGTAAGTGATGCTGTTCAGAACAGCCTACCACGATAAGATCATCCATGTACAGGAATGCTTTTTCTGGGGCAATTCCCGCGAATGCCATGGTCATCATTCTTTGGAAGCTATTGGGACTAACTTTTAGACCAAATGGAAGTCTAGTGTACCTATAAGCTCCTGAATTTGTGCTGAAACTTGTTAAGTCTCTCGAGCTCTCCCTTAGAGGAATTTGATGAAATCCTGCTTTTAAATCTAACGTTGAAAAATATTTTGCTCTTCCTAGCTGATCCATAATGTCATCAATTCTTGGTAGAGGGAACTTGTCGGCCAATAACTTTTTATTGATAGCCCTAAAATCTGTCACAAGCCTCCACGACTTCTCACCCTTAGGTGATTTTTTAGGCACTAATAAAATTGGACTATTATATTCTGACGCGGAAGGTTCTATTATCTCATTTTCTAACATCTTCTTTACTTGCTCGTTTATTTCACTCGTTTGTGAATGTGGGGTACGGTAATTCTTTATGTATACTGGCGTTGGATCCGTCAGCTTAAGCTCTTGCTTATAAAAATTGTTTGTTGTCAGTATATCATTTTTTAAGGCAAAAATATCTGTGAATTCTTCGCAAAGTTTAATAGTCTTGCTTTTTACAAAATGTGGTATATCCTGATTTAATTCTTCCAATAAACCGTTTCGATTTCCTGCTTGAGAATCGTTTTTGTAAATGGAGTACTCGCTTAGGTTCGTAGTTTCTATATTTACATTTCTTATTACGACGCTTTCTAATGTAGTGTTAAGGATTCGAATTACTGGACTTGACCTGGATACTATTGACCCAGCAAGGAATACTCCTGGAATAATTTCCTTTTTTGAAATAACTGCGTCCTCCTTTAAGTTCTCCAGTTTTTTACATTTTCTTAGAATTTCGCATCTAGGTGGCACAACCAACATATCCTCCTGTGGACTATTGTAAATTGGCAACATCAGTTCTTGTATCCCATTCCATATAGTCATTGTCCAGTTGCCATAATCCAACTGGCACTGGTGTTTAACAATAAAGTCACGCCCCAAAATGCCATCAGCCGGAATGGGAAATTCTCTATTGACTATATGAAAAGTATGTTCTACTGGGTATGCATTTTTTATAATAATCTGTGTTGTCGTAGTCCCTAACGAATGCACTAATCCGTCTGTTATGCCTCTTATTTGGCTTGCATTTGACTTGTTTACTAATTGTTTTGGATTTACTTTTGTTCTCTTAATTAACGAGATATCAGCCCCTGTGTCCACCAAGAAAGTGATAGTTTCCATTCCACTCATTTGCGAGGTAACCACTACATAATTAGAAAGAGACAGGTCCATGTTAAAAATTTTTACAGATCCTCCATAGAACCCAGATGGGGATCCTGTTGGTTTTCCGAATTATCTGGTGTCTCATAACTTCTTACATAGCTCGTATTTCTTGGGCTTCTCTGAGAATAACCTCTATTAAAATTTGACCTAAAACCACCGTTTTGATTTTGACCTTGATAATTTTGACCTCGATAATTTTGACCTCGATAATTTTGACCTCGATAAGTTTGACCTCGATAATTTTGACCTCGATAATTTTGACCTCGATAATTTTGTGCGTGTGTAGAGCCTGTCTGGCAGTTAGGGTTGCCATTGTTTGAACGATGGTAATTACTTAAAAAGTTATTTCTACCACGATTGTAATGTCCTCTATGTTGTCTTGTGAACAACACTGTAGGTGAAGTGTCCTCTGAAGTTATATTAACGAATTTTGTTAACGCCTCTTGACAAGTCACAAATGTGCCTGCCTCCATAACTAATTTTATTCTTTCTGACTGCGCATTAGTTTTAAGCGCTTTTACCGTTGTATTCGTAGCATAAGATTCGGCTACATTGATTGGAACGCCCTCGCTGATATAAGCTCTTTTCAAGCTTAACGCTAGACTCTCTACTTCAGCTGCATATTTGGCAGGTTCCTTGTTGTGTTGCCTTAGCGATAAGAGCTTTGCCGACACAAGCTGTGAATTTTCTGTTATTATACCCCTTTTTAACTTTTGAGATATCTGATCCAGTGAATCTCCCTCTTCAATTAAGTCCCGTGCCTTTCCTGACAGCCTTGTTTTGACAAAAGCTACTGCGTTCAGTGTATTCCCTTCGCAGTTAGTTCCTAATAAGCTTAACGCGTCTAAAAAGGACTGTAGCCTATCTTGCGTACCGTCGAATACTTGTGGCAAGATTTTACTTGCAAAGTCGAAAAATTCTTTAGCTGACGTAGCCATCTCACTTAATTCCTCTTTAGGTTGATTTTTCTTTATTTTTATTTCGGATTCTCCGACTTCCGTGTCACTTGTTTCCGAAGAGCTTACTTCTCCGCTGCTAATAACAATTAAATCTTCATCAATTATTTCTGGATTTATACATTTCGTGCACGAGGTGGGTACCTTATAAGTCACTTTTAGAACCTGAAAAGACCTAATAACTTTGTCACGAATGTATGCAAATAATTTCTTTACCGTATAATACTGTGTTTCATTAAACTTACTATAAAGAACAACTACTATTTTAATAAATTGGTTATAATAATTTACTAAGTTATCCCTAACCTCGTTACGTATGTCCTGAGACTTTGGTACTCTTACCTTTAAGACCCGTTTTGCCTCGCTTGTAATTAATAGTTTAATTTGTTGAAACTTGTCAAGGGTCCCTTCCCAGTTATCCGACATAAAAAGGTGTAAAGGTTGTCATAAAAAAATTTCAAAATCATATATTACATTTGCATTTTAAAGGTATACTATTAAGAAATGCGTATGTTAACTATTTTACTATTAATAGCCTATATTGTTGATTTCGGTAATACCCATTTTTTTAATTTCACAACATTGACTCAACATAACATAAATATTATGTCCGTAAAAATGCATACATAAAATCAGTAAGCTAAGTAAATTTGTACTTCTATCTTTAAAATTCATAACATAGCATTAAACTGTAACATTAGCTTCCCAATTAATTTATGCGATATGTAATACGATACCCAAACAATAAAAAAAGTAGTGAAAATGGAATAAGAATAAGAATAAAAATTATTTTCGCAACTAATTGTACAGTGTCCTCAAAACTTTTCTTATGCGTCCCCAGATGAACCCTTGCTCTCAAATATATTCTACATATGATTGTTTTATATTTCGCAACTTCTAAGTTGTTTATATTTTAGCATAAAACTGCCTTAAATTTTAAAATGTCCATGACTTTCCATTGTCTCTTCATCATTTTGGTACATAGGGACCTATGTAATAAACGTAAAAGTACATACCATTTTCTGCGGAACGAGTGTCTACGAATACCTGACTGATAAAGACAACTGCTACCATATGCTACTCCGACATTATACGTCACCAGCTTGAGTACGTAGCACCATACTTCGGTGAAAGTTCTTTTTCAGGTTTCTTCTATAGGTACTCCGTAAGTTAAGAAATACCAATATCGCCAGAAAAACTGCTATGAAGTATAAAACCACTCTTATGTCCTTTGGCACCTCTATAGATTGTTCCTCCACAATAAAATTAGAGTTTACCACGCCCGTGTCCGTTACTTCGCCATGTTTTGAGTTTTTAGTACCCATATTTTGTTGGTAACTATTTAAAATGTCACAATTAACCCGAGATAAAAATTCAAAGTCGCCATTAAACACGGTCGAAACTGTAACGCACTTTCCAGTTTTACTTCATACTAATTGTTCGCGGGCAGGATCGCCATGTAACGCTGTCGGTTAGTCACATTGAAAAGGGCACGTGAGGTGGTCCTAAATGGGGTTGTTCAATGAGACACTTTGGTATGCTGCATTAACGTATATTGCACCCAGACTGACTATTGCTAGGCAGCCTAGATACCCTCATTAGAATTATGCTGACAATACAATAATATGTGGAACATTAAATAACTAATATTTATATATTATAATGTATACTCTAAACAGTAAGGTGTACAGGGTGTTTAAGTTGTTTATCGTACCATAAGAGATAATATAGGTTAACTAATAGAGATTGCACTACACATAGTATTACATAGTGCTACACTTCCTAACGGCCAGGCGAAGTCCCCATTATACCAATCAACCCCAGACTCATTCATATATGGTGTCTGCTCATTAAAAGGACAACAACAATTTATACATAAACCAATTTTATTAATGTTTGACGAACCCCCTCCAAAAATCATCGCTACATACACTTTCATCCAAAAAAATACTCATATAAAAAAATCATACTTGAAAATATTATTTATAGATTTATAGAAGATATATAGTATTATGATTATTAATAATTGCAACTTATTTTGGGTGTTCGTGTCGAGCGTCAGCGTTTGAGCCGCGGGAAAGAGGTCATTAACCCCGTCGTGCAGCGGAAGTTTTAGTTAGTTTAATAGTGTTATTTTGTGTTTGCTTTTTGAAGCAACGTTGACTTTTGTCGATCGTATTTTTTAATTTACGCGTACAGGAAATTTGCACGGTATTATCCCGTTTGTGTTTTAGCAGAAACTTTATTTCCTATATGGATTAAAAAGGACATCCACAACCCTCAATAACACACTTATGGAGTATGAAGCACAACCTGGTTCACACAGGTTTTTCAAAACGATTTAAAGATACAGACACTACAATAATTCTACGCAAAAACAATAACTAACTATTACAAACAGACAGATGTATCGACAAACAAATTTATATAACAAGCCCACAATTTAGGCTGGTTCTTAGCAATACAGTAAATTTACGAATTTATTTTCTTATAATTCCCAACCCTTATTTCTTTTCCTTTTGTGTTAGCTAGTAACTAATTAATATTTTTTTATACAATACTTAATAATTGGTAATTCCAAATTGTAATAATCCAACATTTTAAAATTGTATATAGTTTAAAACACAAAACTTAGCAATTGGAGTAACTTAAATAAGGCCTAGAACTTGTTATTTATACTAAAAACAAGTTACCATTAATTGCAGGAAACTAAAGTAATAAATTGGTACTTAATTAGTATTTTTTTGACAATGAACAAGATGGATAATGGTAGTCCTTAACGATTTGCAATAAATATTATTGTTGTTCTTCATCTTTTAAAGATTCTTTTATTCTTCAATTGGCTTCACACTTTTCCTCAGTATTATTAGCAACTGTAAGGTTCTTGACTACTCTGCAAGGCCATGTTGATAATCAGGAAGAGAATTCCAGGTCGCAGGATCAAGAGTTATATATTCTGTTGATATTTTAAACCGTCGAAAAATAATGGAGTTGCTATAAAAGTTATATAATTCCTTGTGTGTAAATTCGGTCAAATCTTGAAAATAGAAATTTTAGCGGTTCGTGTCCATTATTTGACTTTTTCTCTTTGAATGGTTCTTATTCGTCAAAAAGCTACAGTTTTCTCGGTAAGATACCATAAATGGCCACAGAATCTCTTTTTTATTGTTTGTGAAATAGTTTTGTTAATTTCCTTATAAAAATATTGGCTCCTTAGAACCAATAAATCTAACGATGGTACTTTGAAAGCTAAAAGAACATTAAACGCTTTCATTTTTACAATAAATGTACAAATGTTACTTACTCCTTGTGATTCTTACAGACCTAAATCAAATTGATTTCGAAAAATAAATTTTTTTAGGCAATAAATAGTTCTCGTCATCCTTCTGGCATGGTAAAAAGCACCA
This sequence comes from Polydrusus tereticollis, assembly GCA_963920685.1. Classification (NCBI taxonomy): domain Eukaryota; kingdom Metazoa; phylum Arthropoda; class Insecta; order Coleoptera; family Curculionidae; genus Polydrusus; species Polydrusus tereticollis. The sequence goes on from OY987331.1 coordinate 37,023,016, forward strand.
GGTAATTGAAACTTCAATACCTTTGCTCTATCTCCGCCCAAAAATATAATAACTAATTGCAGGAGTTCCTTTTCGTCCTCTCGTGTGTTAAATAATAACTTGTTCTCTGGCAAGACGAAGCGTAATCTGTATGTCTTTACCGATACTGTTTATAAGAAATTTGTCGTCAATTCGACAAGCATATTTGAAAACATCTATATTGGTCCAGGCTTGTTAAAAACCTTTAAATAATTCTACCTCGGGTACGTCATGACTTACACGCAATACGCGCTTCAAGGGCTTCCTTTAAAACCAAGTCATTTATGTGATGCACTGGAGGTATAAGAGATCTTTTCCTAGTTTCTGTTCCAACCAAGACACAAGCACCTTCTATTCGTCCAGTGCTAGACTTTGTACCACGACTGTACACAGCATAAAATATCCACCTGGTAAAAATCATTTCAGGAGTGGTAAAAAAAAGTAGTGTTAATGTTAACACCCGGATCAACATAATTTACCACATTTTTACACTCATATGTGACTAAAGTTGTTGTATTAAATTTGCCTATGAATTTAACTCTCTAAAAAGTTAATTTTGTTGAATGGGTGGTATTTATTCCATTTTACACCCTATCAGGAAAATTAAATACATCGACAATTAATTACACCATATTGGCGTGTAAATAAACCCCGCTAGAAGGTTATTTTAACACATTGAGTGTAAAACTAATTCTTTAATCGTTTTTTTTACACGGCCCCGGGTAAAAATACCTAAACCCGTGTTACCGAAAAGACAGGCGGCAACAAGTGGTGTGAAATTCTAGGAATTGACACATGACGCCGACGCTACGTGCAAATTCAACTTTCAAGTCAGTCTGATTGTGCTCTTTAAACGAAATATAGAATAATGTTATATTTAAATTAAAATATAGAAACAAAGCAAAGTTCTGTAAAGTCCAAATGAGAATGCCTCGGATCTTGTTAAATTGGGTAAGCATATTAACAAAATTTAATAGAAACCTTACTAATAAGTACGCAATTTTTAAGAAACTAAGTAGGGATTTACATTGTTACAGTTTTTCTTTTACCTTTTAAATTATTCTGATATAAGCTTATAATATAAATGTATTCCTTTTTTATATAAATACTTAGGTACCTACCTACATATTTTACTTCATAGATCTCTAATTAAATATACGATTAATATAATACTCGTCATATTTATTCTTTTAAATTGTTCCAAAGCATACTTTTATTTAGTTGTTTAGTGTTCTAAGTATACATATATTTATTATGTGATTTGTTTTGTTAAGCTTAACAATGAGGTACATTAAACGTAAACGTAGATATATGTATGTTTAATTTACTAAATTGTTAAACTATATAATAACGAGTGATTATTAATTATTTTGCTCAAGGGCGGCTGTGACCCAGTATACATAGTGTAGCAGTAGCGCGTAGATTAAATCATAGGGCGAATTTGCAAGAAAGCAGCGTTGTCACGTTGAAAACCTAAAATAATGTTTTTTGACGGTATGTAATATAAAATCCTGAGCTATCTTACTTTGAAAGCCTACTTTATATGGCCGCCTCCTACTTCTAGACACCTTCTGATGTTTCTTCTTACCCTCAGAGACACATTAACCAATACGTTTGGAGAATTATTAATTTCGGCAATTTTTTCTGAAATCCTTCGTTCAAGATCATTAGATCCTCAATTGGTGCTCGATAAATGGAGTTTTTTATAAAAGGACACAAGAAGAAATCGCAGGGTGTTAAATCGCAGGAACGAGGTGGCCATATTTGTTGCGTATTTCGGCTTATAACTCTGTTTATCAAAAAATTCACTTAAAAAATTTAAATTTTCTCTGGTTACATGAGGTGTAGCGCCATCTTGTTGGAAGTAACCTTCCCGCAATTCATCATCGTGAAGCTCATTAATAAATGTTGTCAGAATTTCGATCCGATATCTCAGCTGTAATTGTGCCATCAAAGTAAATTGGGCCTACTATTCTTCTAGAACTAATTGCTGCCCCCACACCAACTTTTTGAGGATGAAGAGGTCTTTCTACAAAAACATGCGGATTTTGCGTATTCCACATTCGCATATTTTGTGAATTAACATAGCCTGATAAATAAAAATAAGCCTCATCGGTAAAAAATGTTTTTTCAAAAGCACCACTATTTTCTTCTTGAAAATTGTTTAAAAACCATTCACAAAAATTAAGTCTTTGGGGAACGTCATTGGGAAGGAGTTCATGAATAGCCGTAACACGATAAGGGTATAGATGCAGATCCTTTTTCAAAAGTGTTTGACATGTACTGTAGCATAAATCCGTTTGCTGAATTTGTTGAGATAAATGCCTAATAGAAGTTGAAGGATTATTTTCCATAATTTGTCGCGCTTCTTCAATAACCTCATTCGATCGTTTCGTTGGTCTTCCAGCCCCTTTTTTATGTTGAACAGAACCAGTCTGACGAAATTTATCAATTAGGTATTGTGACCCAGTACGAAAATTATGAAAGGTCACCGCAACATCAGGAAACTCTGTTCGAAATTCATCAAAGCAGTCATGCATAGAGTAATTCCACACACCGCCTATTTTGTTTCCATTTCTAAAAAAACTTTCAACAATAAAAATTTTTTGTGCTTCACTAAACATTTTTACTGTAGAACTTTCAATCCGGCAACAAAGCTTCACCAAAACTTGATACGCTGAAAAATAAAAAAAAAATAAAAAATTAAATCATATCCTGCAAATAGCACTTTATAATAGTCAAAAGACGACTCCCCGGAGAAATATTAGTTAAAGCAATAGTAACCTACCTTCAAATAACTGCAAAAATTACAAAATTTCTCCAATTTTTAAACTTTGCAAATACACAAATTCAAATAAGACGTAAATGTCATAAAACAATCATGTCATCTTATCTACGCAGTACGGCCATGATGCTTTTAAAATGCATGGCCTCCCTTGAGCAAAATAATTAAAAATCACTCGTTATGTGTGTTATTTTGTTCAACTATAGTTATCATAATAAGTGAAAAAAATCACAGGGTTTTCCAGTTCTGTTGTAACCATCATTTTGTTTATAAATAAACGATAAATAATACTCAATATTTTCATTAATTTAACAAACCTTTTCCAAGTTATCTGAAGAGTATTCCTGAACCAAATTCAAATAGAAAAGTTCATATAAACATGTGTCCTGAAGAGTCTGGTTTTCAAGATACAGGGTGTCAAAGTTTAAAAAAAAAATTGTTTTTTTATTAATATCTAAATGATCCTTTGACCGATTTTGTTGACATCTGGCAGGGTTATTCATTGCAATAAGACGCTAAGTTGGTACTAACTAAAAGAAAATTATAAGTTCCAGTGGCGTCTCGGGGGGCAGTGTCACGAATAATATTGACAAAAAAAATGTACGCTACTGAGTTTTTTGAAAAATTTTAATTTTTTTCAGATATGTCATCTACAAATACAACTTTTTTGTCTCTTAATATCTTTCCGTATATTACTTCCTTTTCGAGGAAAAAACTAAAAACCACTTCATTGCATTTCGGAAAATTGTTAAAATAAAATCAAGTTAACTTTGATCGTTCAGTATATTTATTTCTAAGCCATTTTTTAAAATCTAACAAACGAAAAGTAATGACTATTTACAAGAAATGTTGGAAATGACTACCTCTCGCTTCTATGCAGGCCTCTGCTCTCCTTCTCATCGAGCGACGAACTCTTTCAAAAATTCCATTAGTGTTACGAATGGTTTCACACCCGTCAATAATTCTATTCCTTAGTTGTTCTTCTGTCTCGATTGGTGTAACATAAACAAATGCTTTTAGGTGCCCCCATAAATAGAAATTTAGGCTGTTTAAGTCAGGCGATCTAGGTGGCCACAATTGTGGTCCTCCACGACCTATCCAACGATTTTGGTAAGCTCCATTCAAATACTCACGAGCCAATATGCTTAAGTGGGCAGGAGCGCCGTCATGCATGAACCAATGTTGTTGACGTAAATATAAAGGAACATTTTCAAGAAGCAGAGGCAAATCATTTTGTAGAAAATGACTGTAAGATTGTCCGTTAAGACGTCGTGGTAAAAAAAAAGGTCCAATCAAATAGTCATCTAAGATACCGATCCAAACGTTGACAGAAAATTGTTCCTGAACATTTGACTCTGTAATAGCATGAGGATTTTCTTAAGCCCGGTTATGATTATTATGAAAATTAATTATTGCATTTCTGGAAAAATGGGCTTCGCCCGTAAACATAATGATGGAATCAAAGTGAGGATTTTCTGCAAGTCTTTGATGATACCATCTACAAAATTGCGTACGCGGTTTAAAATCTCTTGGCAGAAGTGCCTGAACTCTTTGTACGTGATAAGGATACAACAGGGAATCTCTTAAAATTTCCCATGCCATTTTATAACAAATATTTAATTCCCTACCTATTTTTCGGGTACTAGTTGCAGGATTCTCTTCGACAGCATGTAGGACAGCCTCCTTAACTGCGGGAGTTCGAATTGTACGAGGTCTTCCCTCTGAGGTATTACGTTTAAAACTGCCAGATTCAGTCAGACGACGATGAATGTTTATGAATATTTGTCTACATGGAAGGACACGGTCAGGATACCTTTATTGATAGAGCCGCCGGGCCTCCGCCGAATTACCATTGGCAAGACCATAAAGAAAATGCATTTGTGTCATCTCCAAATTAGAATAATTATTTGCCATTTTTTGAATAGCACAATTATTAACCTTTTGACCAGCGGAAAAATAATAACAAACTGTTACCGAAAGTCAAAACCATTATATTCATAATAACAAAACAACATTTCCTAGCAACGATCAAAGTTAACTTGATTTTATTTTAACAATTTTCCGACATGCAATGAAGTCGTTTTAATTTTTTTCCTCGAAAAGGAAGTAATATACGAAAAGATATTAAGAGACAAAAAAGTTGTACTTGTAGATGCCCAATCTGAAAAAAATTTAAATTTTTCAAAAAACTCAGTAGCGTACATTTTTTTTGTCAATATTATTCGTGACACTGCCCCCCGAGACGCCACTGGAACTTATAATTTTCTTTTAGTTAGTAACAACTTAGCGTCTTATTACAATGAATAACCCTGCCAGATTTCAACAAAATCGGTAAAAGGATCATTTAGATATTAAGAAAAAAACAATTTTTTTTTTAAACTTTGACAACCCTGTATCTTGAAAACCAGATTCTTCAGGACACATGTTTATATGAACTTTTCTATTTAAATTTGGTTCAGGAATACTCCCTTGAAATTACGCCACATCATTAAGTAACACCCTGTATATATATATTAGGGGCTACTACTTTCGGCTTTGATTAAGTAATTCAATCATGTATCAAACTAAGCAGAGGTTAATAATGTAAAACATCTTAAATGCATAATTTTTTACATTTTAATTATAAACGCCCGGTTAGTTTGATACGCGATTAAATGACTTATTCAAAGTGGAAAGTATTCTAGCCCTGGGTATATTATAAGTCATACCCAAATAAAATCAAATTTACACTACAGTAATATGATATAGGTATACACTAATTAATCACAAATTACCATTAAAAAATGGGTTACTTACACCTGTCATTATTTCTTTTACACCCTAGAAGGATAGGTTTACAATCTGTGAGTCTAATTTACACACGATAGTGTAAATGTACCTACCCATAAATTAGAAAAATTAACACTCAACAAAAAGTAAAAAAAAACATACAAAAATATCTTTTTTACCAGATATACTGATTGGTTAATATACCATATTGAGTGTGGTCCTATACATATGTACCACCATTGAGTGTTAAATTTTAACACTTACTTTTTTACTGTGTAGCTGAAAGCTGATGTTTAGCAAAATTTTAGAACTTAACTGAGGGACTCCCAAGATCTTGCCCGCTGCTGGAACCCTATCAACCTTTGGCTTTTCAGTTATTGTCAGAAGCAACTGTCCATCCCAGTGGAGGACAGCGAATTGTAACTGTAACGTTAGCAATTTATTTTTTACCTCTGAGGCACGCTCGGCACAAAGCTGACGTATTAAGGTTCGATTTATAACTAAGCCTTTAGTATTGTGTTACAAAACTTCTACACTTGCTATTAAAATATGGACAGAGCCTCTGTCACTTATCATACATTCATCAAGGGCTTCCTATAACTTGGTGTTAATAAATAAACATTTCCGCGTTTTAATGATTTGGATGAACCTTGCTGATTTGTAAGGCATTGTACTTCTTCTTCACTGTATTTTCAGATGAAATTTGTGCTTTCAATAAACCATACTAAAACTAATATTTTATGTGTTTTATACGTCCGGTTTAATGTGTAAGTTATTTAATTGTCTGCTTAATATATATTTGGTATTATTTAAGTTCTTGACGTAGATTAAATCGGATTTATTATTTTTATGGAAAACTAATAAATATTTTTTTATAAATGGCTACATTAACAACTCTTGGGTACCAGTTAGAATTATGCTGCTGGTTCGAATTCTTTCTGGTGTTAGTTTTGGGTGAGTTAGAATAAACTCAAAAAAAGGGTTTGAAAATAAGAACCATCCCAGTCCAAATACAATTAAGAGGAGACGCTACGTACAAATGTCCAAAAGACTGCAGAGCTCCCCGTACAACAGCAGCAATAGTAAAGAGGTACGATAGTAAGAAGAGATACTAGGGTTAGGTTAGGTTACAGTGGCAGACTTCTGGTATGTCTAGACAGTCTCACGTAGTCCTATAAGAACCATTGTGATTCCACACATGTTCCGCATAAGCTTCCTAATTACTAGCGCGACGTACAATGCAGAAGAATCGTGGCAGCTCACTCGAACCAGCCATTACTGTTAATAAACCTAGTAAGTCGACCCAGTTATCAGCTGCTTACTTTCTTTAGAGTATTGAAGAATGGTTCGCCCAAGGCGTTAAGCCTTCTTCTTGCAAGACCAGGGCATTCACACAAGAAATGTTGAATATTTTCCTCCTCTTTTCCGTATCTGCAACTTCTGCGGAAGTTGTCAGCTGGTATTTGCATTCGTTCGTCATGTCTACCGAAAAGACAGTGTCCGGTAACCACGGCAGTGATATTTCTTAGGTCCTTCCGACTGTGTTGTAATAACACTACGGTTTTCCTGTTATCAAGTAAGGGCCACCATTACTTCGAGATCCTACAGGTTGTTAACTATGTCCATCTGTTTATTGCAAGTTGTTTGGCTATGAAGGGGAACTATAAAGTTTACCTGCATATCATCGCAGAGTAGTTGCTGCATGTACAGACAACCAAGCAACTATATGGGCTGGTTCTTAATTATTAATAATTGTTATGCTTGAAATTATAACTCTACTAAAGTCTATTTTATTGAACTTTCAATTTATTTGTAACAAGTTTTGCAGAAATTGGAAATTCAACTCAAAATAATAATTTACAAACAACGAAATCCTTTCGATAGTACTTACATTTTATTTGTTCCGACTGAACATAAGTAATATACTTAAAACTAAATGAAATCTAAATGAAATTAGATAAAATAGGAAACCTTAATTTGATGACGATACTAAACTAATTAATTTAAACAAGTTAGTCTAATTGTAATGAATAATCGTAAAGTCACTAAACATCACAAAATTAACAACACATTACATGCTAGGTAGTTCAACGAAAGTGCAGAAAGTAAAAAACTTATGTGCGAAACTGCACCCTAATTTAGTTTCAAAGAACTGGATAATAATACCAATACAATAATTGGTAGCTGATCTATTAAATAGCTCCATCTGAGTGTAAAGGTTCTCTGAAGAAGAACAAACAACAAAAAAAAAACACTTTTCTTACACACAATGTCTTTCTGTGAATATGAACTGCAAAGACTGTACAGTTATTCGTCAATTGAACATTTTTAGCTCTGCAGGCTGCTTGTATCGCATCAAAGATAAAATAGCTTGATCCTACCTTCGTCTAGTAGCTATTATATCACTGCAAGCATCTCAGGACTTGAAGGGAGATCATGTACCTGGAGACAAGCACCATATAATCACGTGAGTGCTTGTGCCGGAGACTAATCTTTTATCAGCTTTTGACTTGAGAGTGATGATAATAATTATTGTCGCAAGCCAAACAATTAACAATGTTACAAAACAAAGACTCGGATTACTTCCCGAGCAAGCGTATCTAAAACTAAGAAAACGTGCTGTCACATAACAAGAGGAGATGCTAACTGCTCATTCCTACTTGCGACGCAATTTTAAGGAAGCAACCAGGGGTCTGCAGGGCGAAGGGAGATCTTTACGCGTCTTACTGCTTGCCGAAGGCCTGTCTCGAAGTAGATTTAAATGAAGAATTTTAAAAACATTAGTGTATTTAACAAAGAAAGCGCGGTACACCGAAGAGTACAAAGCTATTAACCCCATAAATCGGGAACAAACAGCAAATTGTTATCGTCGTAATAGAATTTATTATACAAATGTAGGAAGTTTGATTTTTTTAGACAGCGTCGTCGGATAATTAGTTTTCCTTCCTATTTTTAGGTAATTGTTGGAACGAGTTTTCCAATAGGCTATACGATATATTTTCTCTTTGACCGATCCCAGTGGTCTAACCAAGTTATTCTCTGCTAGATCGGCGGACACGCCCTCACTCTCCCTGGCGAGCGCATCAGCAGACTCATCGCCATCTATGTTATGATGACCAGGAACCCAACACAGAGTGACCCGATGCTGGGTACCAAGAATGCGGTGATTGTTGCGACATCGCCTTACTAGTATTGATTTAATGTTGTTGGAACAAATTGCCTTTATTGCTGCTTGACCATCTATATAGATAGCTATGGACGAAGCTGCTCTCAGGTCTAGATGTTCTTGCAGGATTTTTACTGCTTTATCTACTGCTGTTACTTCTGCTTGTAGTCCGGAAGTCTATATGACCTCTGACCCAATCCGAGGTCCATTTTTGAACCGTCTGTGAAAATCGAGTGATCCGTCTTTATTGTTAACTGATTGCCCTCTCACTCTTCCCAAGTCGGAATGAGTACAGAAAATCCCTCTCCAAAGTCTGTTAGTGATGTAATCAGTCGGCTCTCGCCACTTTTAGACTCGACATGTCCTTAGTATTCTGCTGTGCTGGTATTTTCCAGCATTTCGACTCTTTGAGTCGTAGAGCACTTTGTAGCCATACTTCTTCCATAAATGTCCACGGGCAGAAGATGTAACATTACATCTGAAGAACTACTAAAATCAAACCAAAACTAAGGGAAACAAAGACAACTAAACTAGTTCATCGTGAAGGAGATTAAAACACACGCACATGCTTCGATCAAAAAGGGATTCCCAATGCACAATCATTAAGTTTCAAGCCCAATAAGCAATAAACTAACAAACAGAAGTCCTAACCTAAACAGTCAAAGAAGATCCAAGTTATTTAAATAGTACCTACATTGTGGGAATATTAATTATAAAATAATTAAAATTATAATATTTTTTCATACTCACTAAGAGTCGAATTAAATAACGTAAATTTAATAAACATTTTCCGTTGACTAGATAAACAATATTTTGCGGGCTAATGTTGCTTACATTTCTAGCAAGTAAAGAGAACAGCTTTTAGGGTATCGTAAATTCACCGCGGCATGTTTGAGTTTCTCGAAGTTCTAAAACTAAAAGGACGCAGGCAATATTCAGAATTTGTTTATTTTACTCGGCCCTTAAACGATTTGTTTAATAACTTCGTACTCTCCTTAACTCCCGATTGTATCATATACTGGATATATTTGTTTATGGTATGCATAATACACAAACAGGAGAATTATAATATGGGATACGAATCCACTTTATTAAAAAGCACAGAAATGTAATTGCTGAGTAGCAATTTAAAATTTTACTTAAGTGGTTACATAAAGTTCGAAGCACTAAAGAAATTTAAGGAATATGGTCCAAAACACAACATTGTTGCCGTAATACATTCCGATAAAATCTTAATTTGTATGGAATTCAAATATATTACATAACACAATTAGACCTAAGCATATCCCTGAATAGCGTATAGACCCGTAACATGTATCCCGTTTATTTTCCCCCTTACATTACAAGTTTTAATCATTAAAGCGGTGAAGATAATATTGAAGAAATATTAATTATTTATTTATTTTGATAAATTTGACCTCTAATAGAGCACGGATTCCTGGGCCAGAAACTATCACCTGTGTCTTGATACTGGTTTTGTCTTTTTCTATCGTATATAATATTGAATTTATGGGAAGGTGCTTGTTATCATGACATCTTCAGAAATGTTACAGGCATTGGTGGAGTTTACAATTATATTATTTCCATCTTGTGTTGGTTTCTTAAGTTAGGAATCTCTCCTTTAACTCCTATTTGTTTTTCGTTTTTCCTTTTCGGTTACATCTTGGAAGTTTTGTTTTTTGGTACTATTTTATCTTTCGAGTTTCTTCTATTGTTTTGTGGTTTTATTCTTCTTTTATTTTTTTTTATTGTGTTTTTGAAAGTTTTTTGATATTCAACTTTTATTTGTTTAATTTGAAGAAATAGTCCATACTTGAAGTGGAGTTAAGGATTTAGGGAAAAGAAGGGAATACAAAAAGTCTTCCTCCACAAATTTATTATAAAACCAATTAGTATATCATAATTCTACATGTTTCGAACACAGTGGTGTTCATCATCAGGAGATATGAAATTCAGTAATGTTGCTGTTGGTGTTAGCAAAAGAGAAAAATCTGGTGATAGAACTTTAATGGAGCTTAAGAAGGGATAAAATGTTTCCCTATAGTTTGAATTGAATTATTGAAGTAGTCAGCATACTAGGAATGTGTGAGGTTCATTGTAAAGCAAGGGTTTTTTTTTTTATATTTATTTATTTATATTATATGAAATTGTATATTAAATAAATCTAGTCGTGGCTAGCTTAATGGACGAGACAAGATAACCAGAAATTCTTTTGAAGTTAAGAAAAGTTTTAATTTATTCTGAAATTGATAGGGGATTACATAGTTAGGTTACTGTTTATATGTTTAAGATAGAAAATTTTTTTATATAATTTTTAAGGTATACTGTCATTTGTTAAAAACTGTAAGAGAGGGAAAAAATATTTGCTTAATAAATGAAGTGTTTAGAAAAGTTTTCGTACTTACTCGTAAATTGTGAGCCCATTTGTAAACTGAGCAGTCCTGTAGTAATTACGTGTCGTCCATTAATGTAGGTATGGACGATGTTTGTATGCGAATCATCTTTCAACACTTTTATACTTTATAAAAAAAAAATTTTTCAAAAATCTTTTCCAAAAAAATTCTTAAAATTTAATTAATTGTAATAATTATAACTTAACAAAGTTTGGTTGCTAGTACGCCCACTCATAGAATGGTAAATGACCTCTGATTGACCGAGTAAAAATTTACCTGTGGTTCGTCGAAATAGTCATGGCGGTTAAATTTAAATTTAAATACTCTGATAGGTATGCTGGGAGAAACAGATTATAAAGCAGGGGGAAAAAAGCTCAATTAAAGTTGGTTTATGAATAATAATAACAATTACAAATTTATCAATTAATAACTAAATTATATTATAATATATCTACAGGCCATAAATTTGACAAAAATTGGGGCAATTTCAAATATTTGTGTCGTGTGGAGACCTCTGTCAATAAATATGTGAAGCTCATTAAACATGATTAAGTAGCGAACTAAAGGTTTTTAGGATGTTTCCCTTGACCTAGTGGGGTCATCTGTGGTAAGATACTAAGATTAAAGGTAATTTTGAAACAGGTTATGAAGATTTATTTATAAAAGAGAAATTTATTTGGCAATGCAGTTGTAAAGAGGGTGATGAGATGAGAAATCAAATCACAGATGTCAGCACGGAAAGGGTGATTGGGCACTTTTAACATAATAGCCAAAATTAGATTAAGGGGTGAAACATTTTTGTAAAAAGAAAAATTAAATAGGATGGGTGTTAGAATGGTTAGATAGAGCAAAGAGCGACCTAAAATAGAGAAAGTTAGTATTGTAAATTAATTATTGGAATCCAGAACGTTAAAGAAATTAGTACAGCTGTAAACAAAATAGTCAAAATTAGGTTAAGGGGTGAAAAAATTTTTTGTAGAAAGAAAAACTAAATTAGAGGGGTGTTTGAATCTTTGGACAGAGCAAAGAGTGACCAGAAACAGAGAAAGTTAGTATTGTGAATTAATTATTGAAATTCAGAGCATTGAAGAAATTAGTACAGCTGTGTTGTATTTGGTCATTAAGACAGGTTAGGTTAGTATTTTTAAGGGTTCTGTTAATTTCAAGAATCTCTAAGAGGTCTAGTTTATTCCCTTTATTACAAAAGTGTAGGTATTTGGTATTAGATTCAGGGATAAATTGATGGTTATTGGTGTGTATGTGTCTTGAGAAATTTGAACGTATCAGTGATGGGCTGAGGTTTTTTCTCTGTGCTTTCTCTATTTCTTTACAATGCTCTTTGATGCGGGTAGAGAATTTACGTCCTGTTTGACCTATATAAATTCCAGAACAACCCTCCGTTGAACAGGTTATACTATATACTCCGGAACGGTCTGAAGGGGGTGTACAATCTTTACTGTTAGTTAAAAATTTTTTAAGTGAATGTTGGGTCTTGAAAACTATATCAATGTTAAAGGGTTTGAAAATATTTTTAATTTTATATGATAAAGGGCCCCAGTATGGTATTGAATGATATTTTTTGGTTGTTTTTTCGTTAAGAATGAGATTTCTATTTAGAGATTTATTCAAGTGTTTGTAATATATTTTGTTGATAAGTTTCGGGGGAAAACCATTATTGTTGGCTATTTGTCTTATTAAATTTAATTCTGTTTTGAAATCATTGTGGTCTAGGGGAATGGTAAAAAGTCTTGAAAAAAATGAATGGAATGTTGCAAATTTTTGACTGTGAGGGTGGTTTGAATGGTAGGGTATAATGCAATCTGTACTTGTAGGTTTATGGTAGATAGAAAATTTAATTTAGTTGTTAAGTTTGGTCAATCTTAGATCTAAGAAAGGGATAGAGTTGTCAACCTCCATTTCAGAAGTGAATTTAAGAGAGGGGTGCATAGTATTTAAAACTTGAATAAAATTTGTAAGGTCATTAAGGTTGCCTTTGAAGATAGCAAATATATCATCAACATATCGTCTCATAAATAAAATGTGTGAAAAGGATGGGTGTGATTGTATTCTGGATTCAATGTGTGACATAAATATTTCTGCCAAAAGAGGGGATAGGGCTGATCCCATGGCTAAGCCTGAATTCTGTTTGTAAAATTTGTTGTCAAACTGAAAAAAGTTTTGTTTCAGGACTAGATCTACTAAATTACAAAGATTATCGATATGTTCTTGTTCAATGTCAGCTTTATTTATTAGGAGGGTTTTAACCAAATCTATACATTCTTTTTTAGTAACCAATTTCATTTGTTTATTTTAATTTCATGGTGGGAGCCAGTCCTTAGAATATTTGTGTTTCTGTGGTTTAGTTGAGTGTATGTGTGATGCGACCATTAGTGGATTTTCAGATACGTCTGTCCTTTTACGATAGTTTGTTATTATTTTTGTAAAAAAATTCGCAGATCATCTCTACCTTCATGTCCCTGTGAAGTAAGTCTGTCAGAGTGTATCTTGGTGTGTCTGCTATTATTTTTAGTACTTTGTTTTGTAGTATTTACGTCTTTTTATGTTTTGTCTATTTTACAGTGCACCAGGTTGGTGCACCGTACATTAATATTGGTCTAATAATTGTTTGATAAATCGCTATTTGTGTTTTCGTGTTTAGATTACTTTTCCTGCACAGTGCTTTTTTCACTCGTTCGTCTATATTACTATTCCAGCTCATCTTCCTGTCAAAGATAAGGCGAAGATATTTAATTGTTTGTGACCAATCTATTTGTTTATTGTTTACTTTTACTTTGGTTGCTGGTAGCTTTAGCCTTGCCTTCGAGAAGAAGATGGCCTAAGTTTTTCCCTCATTTAGCCTTAATTTCCATGCATCCGACCACTTCTGGAGAATAACTGTATGGCGTTGCAATCTAAAGACTACTATCCAGGGTACCCCCGAGGTGGCTGTTATCGCAGTGTCGTCTGCAAACAGGTATAATGTTGTCATTGGATGTTCTGGTATATCCGCTTTACAGATGTTATAATATAGGATCGCTGCTAGGGGTGAATCTTGCGGTACCCCTGCTTTGATTCTTTTAACAGTCGGCGATTAAGACCTTTCAGTATATTAGTAAACAGCCTAGTTGTCTGGCGCACCGTGCAATGAGCAGCTTGAAAACCAAACTGCTCTGGTGGTAATTATATTATTTAATTTATAATTAATAATTATACTTAAACGTATGTAGCTGTTTGTAAAATGAATACATGTATAATGTAATAAGTTGGAAGAAAATTATTATTAAATCCAAAATAGCCTAACTGGAGAATTGAGGGCGTATGTCGGTTTAAATAAATTCTGTGACATACTAATGCTCTTAAAAAAAATTTATTTGCCGAAAAACTTAGAAAATATTTTTTTTTCCATCAAACCAAGCATATATGTCGCAAATGGCCGCAAATGGTGGAAATAGGCTTATTAGACTGTAAATAGGTTTCTGTCGATTATTTCAGCCATTAGAGGCTTAAAAAAAATGTATGTACACAAATATGTCGGAAAAAAATTATTATTAAATCAAATTATCCAACTTATTAGGTTTTATAAATATGTGGTCTAAAATGCTTCGTTTCCAATATTTTCGGAATTAAATTTAGAATGCATACATGTGACCTTAATATTATATCGCAACAAAGTGGTACGCTAATGCATAATCTCCAGAATTTATTTTTTTTATCAAAGCCTCATGCCTTTCTTAACGAAAATCACCTCTTGAGTTTTGTTGCTGCATAATTTATGAAAAGAACAAATTGATTATCAGTACCCTCTCGTAAATAATTGAAGAAATACCTGAGGTCTTATGTATTACTATGCTTTTTGGTTCGGCTAAATAAAATATCACATTCATAAATAATATTATTTTGATTGAATTCGCATTTTAAACGGACTTTCTACTTTCTATTGTTGTGTTTATAGGTTTCCTGGTCTTCATTGCGTTTTAGTCTATTGCTCAGTACTTTAATAATGACTGTCACATTTTTTAAACTAACATACACTAACAATGGTTAACTATGCAAACGCCGAGGGTGTTCGCGTATACTTTGCCCAATAGATATCTCCATTATTATAAGTTTTAGAGACATTGTTAAATTAGCAAAGTTATAGCATTTTTACCGAAGCTTCAGAAAATAAAATGAACAAAAACAACTGAGTATCGAAAGTGACAGTTTATTGACCAGTGAAAGTTTTTTCAAATGGAATACTATATACATAATATGTATATACTATATTAATACTATATCAGGTAAAGAATTTTTTCCTTTTTAAATATATAGTAGTTGTTGGGGTTATTTTTTACCGTTTTGGAACCAAATTAGCACACAACACAACATATATATTATTTTTATAATTGCTTAAAATGGTCACCGTTCATTAAAATTCAGAGTTGGTAACCCTCTTTTAGTTTTTCAATTGCATTAGCAACCATATCTAGCCTAACGAAGTTCAGAAAGTCAATTTCAATTTGGATTTGTTCCTGCAAATCGGCAACACTATTTGGTCTGGATGTAGATATCTTGTTTTTGAGGTAGCCCCAAAGAAATAATTGTTATTATAATTACATTATTGTAATTAAAACAACTACCCGTTGGTTTTCCCCAAAATTGTAACTCTCCCTCTATTGTTATTGTTATCTTAAATTATCTGAACCTTATTGTACATTAATTATTTTTAAAAATCATTATACCAGTGTCATCTGACGAAGCTACAGTGTTAGCGAAACATGTCATTTCATAGTTAAATATAGTGGAAATTTTACAGTTTAAATTGTGTTTTACTGTACCTCATAAGTCTATAGTTATGGATTTCCACCTAGTATCGGCTGAATCTATCAAATAAATAAATGGCGGGCAAGTACCTTTCTGCATAAACATCGAAATGACACTTGTGTCTCCCGGTCCTGGCACGATAGTGACATTTCCCGAAAGAAAGTTGTCAATTTAATGGATTTTAACACAATTTCGTTTAGGTAACATGTCAAGGTTGTCGTATTTTATAGAGCAAGCTACTAAGCGAGACCAGAAAGCCTGCGAGTCTTTTACCTGTCGAACACATTGTTAACTTCCTGGCTGATTAGGCAGGGAAGTGACCCTTGTGTCTCCCGGATTAGACATGGAAATAAGACTTCTAGAATATTTTTAAGCCAACAACAATGGATTATCTTAACAAATGACATCCCACATATAAAAGTGTAAGTCTCTGGCATAGACATGGAAGTGACACTTGTGAGTCCTGGTGTTTAGACAGGTTAGTGACATCTTACCGATATTCTTGTGTTAAGAAAATTGTCATCTTTATGTGCAGGTATTTTATAATTGGTAAAATGTGTTGTTTACATTACTTCAAAGTCTAGCATTACAACATTTACTTAAACATATCGAGGTATTTGGTCTTGTACAATTAAACAGCGTTTAGAAATAACATAAGGCAATATAGAACTAACCCTACAACTACGAGGATTACATAAACTTCCCTTAAACGCCGAAGGCATATAAATGTTATGTTAGTTATCTATAGAATTTGAGATATACGCCCTGGGCAGAGATAATTGAAATTTTCTATTTATCAACGTACCTATAAACTTTCACACCTCCGGGATATTAGGCTTAGCTGAACAGTTTCGATTGTATGTCGAGACTTTTATAATGTAGTAAGAAACAACCCTCACATTTTAACTTTAAGGTGGAAGAAATATTATAAAATTACTTTGAAAGCAAAGGTCTTTATACGAGAGCAAGGGGAAATACTGTTACCTCTTCATTTGACTGAAGACGTTTCCTAGCCAAAAAATTTTTAGTATAGTATAATTACGTCGCAAGCACTGATGTTCATACAGAATTTTACTTT
Source organism: Polydrusus tereticollis (assembly GCA_963920685.1). Classification (NCBI taxonomy): domain Eukaryota; kingdom Metazoa; phylum Arthropoda; class Insecta; order Coleoptera; family Curculionidae; genus Polydrusus; species Polydrusus tereticollis. The sequence goes on from OY987331.1 coordinate 37,040,028, forward strand.
GCTTAAGGTGACAGGTAACTTAGGTAGTTAGACTACCAGGTTTCTTTGTAATTAAGACTATATAATGCTTCTAAGTATTAGTGTTAAATATGTAGATATTCATTAATTACTCTCTCCCAACTTCAAGCAGAGTTATCAAAGTTTTTTTGTCAGATCATGGTCGTCGATCAAGCAAATGGCTCTTCTTTAAATAAAATGCAGCAGTTCTAAAAGATCATTAATGTAATAGTAGAAAGAGGGTAACATACAATATAAAACCTCGAAGGGCTGGGGCATTGATATTAGTTGAGAGCCCTCATGCCATTCTCGATCAAAGGCTTCGAAAATGGCTCTGCATTCGTAATATAACGTCGTCGAGCTGCGAATATCTCCAATGTAACAAAATAATAATTTTTCACCAGTAACGAAAAACATTTCAATTCGGCATCTCTCAAAAAAATTAATTACGAAGTTTTATGTTTTTTTTTATAGGTTCATTTCTCAATTTTAATTACAGTTTGTATAATTTTTTTCTTGCAATTGGTCCAGTAAGAAAAAAAAATGTACATTGGAGATATTTTTTATTTATTTTATGTTCACAAGGGAGGAATTTCCGGACCTTGTTAGAAAAATGTACATTATTTGGAGCTATTTTTAATTCTTTTGTATCTACTTCGGAGGAATTTCGAGGCCTTGTTAGATAAGCGTAGTAAGTACAAATTATTATAATAGGTAGTAATAATAATTACATTAACAACATTGCCAGTATAGTTAATGTAAATAGTTATTAGTTCTGAAATTATTGGGTATGGTATTACTGGGTCTGGTAAGGCTGATTCTGGTTTCGATACTATTGATGATGCTACTGGATTTAATACTACTAACTCTGCTACTATTGATTCTGGTTCTACCGGTTCTAATATTGCTGTGTTCAGTACTATTAACTCTGGTACTACAGGTTCTGATAGTATTGTATGTGGTACAACTGGACGTGGTACTGTAATCTGTATGAATGGGTCTGATATTGCTAAATCTGGTAATAAGGGTACTGGATTACTTTCCTTTTTTTTTGATAATTTGCTCATTATCATTATCCTCTTAGTTCGAGTAGATATGGTAGACATGTTTCTTGTGTGTAACAATATAACTCTCTAAAAATAAATAGGTACTTTTTAAATTTTGCACTCCACTTGGACACTAAAAAATTCGCATCGCAATTATATAGAGAAAGAATTATGTTTATTACGTTATTTTAATGACCGCATAATAGGTATGTATTTACTTACTTAAAGGAGGCTGAGCTTGTTTTGTATCAATCAATCATCTATCTAAACATTATTTTACACAAATATCTATGAAAAACCGTTGACACTACTTGTCACAATCATTATTATTAATTGAAATTAAAGTTTTAGGTTAGGTATAAACTCTAGCGAATACCTCCTATGTGACCCAACGGTTATGACAATATATCCAATGTACATGCATACTGCACAATGGAGGTATTGTATGTCGTACAAATACAACCAAGTGTATCAAATTTTCACATGGGACATATTATCATCCTACTTTTTATGTAGTGATCACATTGGTGATTTTGGACAACGAATACATGGGATTTAAAACGAATTTTTCACTATGGAGGTATTTCCACTATGTAGCAGATGACATGGTTAATGCATTCATGTTTAATACACATTATCCCAAAATTTGTCACATTGGAGGTATTCGCAGCTCGACGACGATAAGCGAAAAGGTCTCCTGTTGATAAAGACTTACGAAATCGATACTGGCGGTTACTAACACTGTTGACGCCTTCTAAGTATTTTAAGAATTTTTGATTGCTAACCTTCTCCATATTTTTTGATATAATCGAAAGCAGTGCGACTGGTCGATAGTTGCTTGGCAACATCTTCTCGCCCTTTTTCTGTACAGGCTGAACTTTTGCAATTTTTCGGCAAGAAGAAAATATTCCTCTTCAATCATTCATTGGCGCATGTCTTATATACGATATCTGGGATTTCGCCAGGACCAAAAGCTTTTTAGTGTCAAATCCCTTTAAAATTTGTTTAACAGGGCACTGCTGGAAAACAATCTCGGACATTCTCGACCCAACAGCGGGAATGTTCGGTGGGATTTTTTCCTGAACCTTATTCGTTCAATGTGAAGGCAAATAAGTTTGCTTTTCCTGGGCTAAGGTTGCAAAAATGTCAGCAGAACGTATTAGTAACCTGATCTGTTAGGACACTCACATAAAGTTTGTCTTTGATCCTCTGGTTGTGTGCTTTTTCTCTTCCAACCATGTGTGCTTCAAATTCATCAGTTTTCCCATAAGCAGGTGCATGGTCTTTTTGGGGTTCTCGAATATGTGTTTACGTCACGTGAAACCCTTGACATAATTTGATTCTTCGCTAACTTATTAGTTCTTATGCCTTAGGAATTTTGTTAAATCGGCATTTGCTTTAATGGTTGTGTGTCCTGCGTGTTTATTCTAAGAATTTAAAAGTTGCATAGTATGGCGCCTTGTCCATCTATTATTAATGGTAAAGGTAGTGCTTCTTCGCTCTTTTCTTAGTGTATCTCTACTTTATTAATTAAATTGAATTTCCAATTCAGCCAGAAGATAAGTTCCAGGTATTTAACTTATGGCACCAATTTACTGATACCCTACCGACTCTTCATCTTATTTTAGGCCGTCTAACGTGGCTTCTTGAGAAAACGATGCCCTGCGCCTTGAAAGGAATTAGGCAAATATTCCGAGACGAAACCCATTTCTCTAGCTGGATTATATGGCGTTGCATGCGGGGACGACTAGCAATGTTTCTTAGAAGTAGAATAGATATAGCTGCTCTCGGTATATCGTGAGTGTAAATATTGTACACCATCGGAGATAGATGTGAGCCTTGCGGCCCTCCAGCCCTGATGTGTTTAGTCAAAGAAAGCGCATTCCCTAACAAGACTGCGAAACTTCTCTTTTCAAGAACAATAGCTACTACCTTGATGAGATAGTTCGGAACTCCAAGTCCTATTAAATTTAATAAAAGGCCTTTGTGCCGGATGCTGTCAAAAGCCTTGCTGACGTCAAAGGAAACTGCCCCTATGTGCTATCTTTTGTTGAACCCCTTCATAATATTCAAGGTTAACCTTGTTGTCTGCCTAATGGTGCAATGTTTACCTGAAAACTCAAACTGTTCATCAAGCAGAACGTTATGCAATGATGGAAAATGATTATTATATTATTTTAAAATCCAAGCTTCTTCCTACAATTTTTTTCATACAGTTGCTCTAAAAAACTTGCGTAGAATTCACCAGATATTATTGTTTTTCTCTTTTCAATGAATTCGATGACAACAACCGCTTTTCCACCAAACATTGGCCATGACCTTTGCGGTAGCTCAAATCCATATGGCCTATTGTAGTATAGATACTGGTTCTAACCCCTGCTTTGATTGCTGGTAGACCTCTTCCAAATTTTTATTTTGGCCAGCATTTTACAAATGCAAGACTCATCGTGCATAAAGTTTGGATTCTTGATGCAAAACGTACTGTATATATTACTCTGATATATTCACAACCGCATAATGGTGCAGCTTCTCGATGTATTCATCTGTGGTTGTAGTTTTTGTTCGTCATTAACAAGGATCCTGTTCGAGTATAATGTTTAACTCCTCAAAAATTTCTTTGGATGATGTAGAGTCACTCAATGGCTATCTTGTGATGAACGCGACAAATGATAGCAATTCAATTTCTGTGCGAACTTTTACATTTACTTACGCAAATCTAAAGTTTAGGTTAGGTCACGTTAGCTAATAGTAGTACCTGCCATTTTATTAGTAGTAAGCAAAGAAGGGTAGAAGGTACTTGGTTAGTTCTTTAAGTTTCAACAGAAGTAATAATCAACAAGGCATTTTGTAAATTATCTGACTATTTTCGAAGATGCCCAGGGGTACGTTTAGGATTTGTATTAATCTAAACATTTGTTTGAAAGTAGTTAGGGAAGCAAACACTTTTTTTGCTAAAATGCTAAAATTAAAGAGTTATTCACTAAATACAGGGTGGCCCATTTGTGTGACAAAGTAATATATCGGCTCTGCTATTTAAGATATCGAAAAAAAGTTTTTCCAAAAGTTGTAGGGTATAAGCAAATATATATTCCAAAACTATTTTGAAGTATACAGAGTAGTCCAAAAAAGTGGTAAAATAAAAATATTAATTTTTTCACATGCAACAGCTTATATATTTTAGCATTTTTAGATTGCCCATGAAATTATCCATTTTACGCTATATTTGGTTTTTAAATTTTTTACAATCTTGCCAAACAAAACGAAAAATTCTAAAGGGCCTACGAAAAACATAATGGTATAAAATAATCTGTATTCTCTTAATTGGAAAATCTAAAGTACGAAATGTCTTGCAAACTCGAAGTATAGGGACGGAAGAACTATTTAAAATAATAAAGTGCTCGAAGTTTTGTACAGAGCGTTTTTTGTTGACATCCTAATATTATAGAAAATTTTAAAATACAATAAATCTGTTTTTCCACTACTAACCTATAACATCGCCATTATAGACCGATTATTAACGTTAGAAATCGTTTTTCTCTACCTTATAAGTTATTATTGACCATGGTCAATAATAAAGGCATTGAAATCCATTATTGACCCATCTTCAAGAATCTATTTGAACGCAGGTAACTTGATTTATTGATTCTGCAACATGAATAACCAGGACCTGAAAGGTGATTTCTTGTGGTTAGGCAACCAGATAATTATCCATACATATTAGATTACTAGAGATGCTTGATATTGTAAAATATCGATACAGTCAACATTTTTTCTGCTTCCATCTTTAATTCTGGAGGTGTACACATAATAATATCACTAACATTTTCTTCGCTCATTTTTTGAAAAAACGGAAAACTCGTGAAATCTAATGACATAAATGAACAAAAATTGACATTAACAAAGCCACCTGACAAAACAACAAAATATTTTGCCAATTCCAAAGCGCAGGTAACTTGAATAAAAAATATACTTATACCTAGGTACCTATAATTTTTTATAATTATTAATACTATAAAGATAAATGTCTTATAAAAGTTTGTAGTAGTGGAAACAATGTTATATTAACCACGGTTTAGACAGCTTATAGCTCTCGCGTCTTAAATCCCTCGTCGCTCCGCTCCTCGTGATTTAGACTTGCCGCTCGGGCAATAATGATGGCTGTCTAAACCTTGGTTAATAATATACTATTATTGAAATACAACACGCTATATTTAGTAGGTTTATCCTATAGAGAGTATAATTCTCTTTTATTCTTGTTAAGTCATCCCTATACCTATCTTCAATAATTTTGCCAATATTTTGATTTTTACTTAAATTTTCGTAAAAGAACTGTGATTTTCCTTTTTTTAGTTAGCGATGACCCGGAAAACCACAAGTGTAATAATTGCAATTTCTAACGTTCATTTGAAATAACTTAAACTAGCCCATACAATAATACACTTTATCAGGCCTCCTAAAGGGAACGATCTTATTCCTAGTTATCTATACAAATGTTCGAAGTGGCCCCCATTTACTTCTATACACATTTCAACATGTCTATAAAATGAATTATTTAAGTTCCTACACATTTCCAATGTAATATTTTGAAAACAATTTCTGATTCTGGTTTTGGTCGTAGTATTTACGTTTCCATTTTTGTGAAAAGTTGCGTCATCACAAAAAAGCACATTATATGAATCCATTGTTCTCTCATTTTATTTTGAACCCACTCACAAAAAACTACTCGTTTATTATAATCTTCATCATTAAGCTCTTGTAACAGCTCCACATGGCATGTATGAATTTTATGGGCCCATATTATCCTTTGAACTCATGATTTTGCAATATTAGTTTGTTGTGCAAGGGGTCGTTGACCGATATGGGGATCTTCAGTGATGGCCAATAAAACATTTAGCTCATTCCCTTCCGTACCGTTCCTTTAATATTTTCATTAAAAGCTACACTTCCTGTTCTGTCAAATCTCTCCACCAATTTTTCGAAAGCTCGTTAATTGGGTTGCCGCCTGTCTGAAATATTTTTCGTGATAAAGTCTTGTTGCAAATAATGGATTGTTGTCACTTGCACCAATAATGTAAATCATATCAATATATTATTTAAATATTTAAATTAATTGCTCGAACTAGAATTATTTTGTAACTACAGAAGTCGTTTTGTGACAAATATATGATGCCTAATCTGAGATTACAAATTGTAATAGCACTTGTTTTGGTTTCCGGGTGATAGCTGCTAACTAGAAAAAGGAAAACCACAGCTTTTTTGCGAAAATTTAAGTAAAAATCGAAATATTGGCAATTAACATAAAACTAAAAAATTATCTATGAATACTGGTGGTCAAAACGCATTATCCACCAACACCGACCGCCGGTCGGCGACCAGTACCAGTGGTGAAATTCTACTATTCCTCCTCCTGTGGGGGCGCGAAAATCCGCGTGCGTTCGGCTCGCTGCGCGCTGGTTTAAACTTGCAAAATCTTGCATAGGACGTACTCTATTATACTATTATTTGCTATTACGTATCTACCGCAATTGTGAAAAATAATTATAAATAAGGTGAGTAAGTGATTAAGTAAATTAATTAACAGGGATGCAAATAATTGTTTTTCTTTTTAATACCTTTTGTTTATAAAAGAAATAAGGCTTGGTGACTAATATTTTTATTTACTTGTTTATTTAGATGGCCAGAGAAGAAAAAAGAAATTGTCTGGTTACCAAAACTTGCTTAACAAGCGAAAATGGGAGGAAGACTTGGAGAAAACCAATTTCAAAATTAGTAGCTTTTTCGAAGGATCACACAGACACTTTTTCTGATAACAGTGATTTTCTACATTCACCAAAATCAAACTTGTCATCAGAATTAGAAAAGCAAGCTAATAAGGATGAAGATCCAAAAGAATTAGATCCTAATACGTTTCAGTCAGTGTCGGCACCATCATGTTTGAGTAAGCAAGACGAATTATCCAAAGAAGCGCCCCTTTCCAACAATTCAGGTCTTTGGCCGAGTGTATTGTCTTCAATCCAGGTGAATTGCATTATCAAAATAAAACTATATATCCTAAAGACAAAAGTGGACGTACGTTTTCCGATATATATTTTACTCGAATTTTGTAAATGGTGAAAAGGTTCAGCGTCATTGGTTGCTATATTCTATTGAAAAAAATGCAGTTATCTGCTTCTGCTGTAAAATATTCAATAATCCCCAACTCTGACAATCCATTGACTTTTAAGAACACTGAATTAAGTAACCAAGACGGTTTCAATGATTGGCATCATTTAAGCGAATATTTGAAAATCCACGAAAAAAGTAAATCTCATTTTTAAAATTTACGTGTCTGGTCAGATTTACTAGAAAGATTAAAAACTAATCGAACCGTTGATTCGAAAATGCAAAATTTATTAAAAAATGAGACTAAACATTGGCGCAATGTCATTGAAAGAATAATTTATACTATTTGATTTTTGGCTGAACAAAACTTGGCTTTTCGTGGTCCTAGTAACAAATTATTTCAAAGAAATAATGCAAATTTTTTTAAAATGTATAGAAATTATAGCAAAATTTGATCCAGTCACGTCTGCACATATTAATAGATCTCAAAAAAATATTCCACTTTACCTTGGAGATAAAATTCAAAACGAAACCATTAAATAAATAGGTGACAATATAAGAAATAATATTTTTAACAAAGTTAAAGAAGCAAAATTTGTTTCTACATTACTTGATTGTACTCCTGATGTGAGCCGCCAGGAGCAAATTTCTGTTTGCTTAAAATACCTACGTTAATTTAGAAAACAATAAATTTAGTGTCGAATAACGTTTTTTAACATTTCGTCCTATAAGTGATAAAGCAGGTGAAGGTTTAACCAACTTTTTACTAAAAACTTTGGAGAATAATGGTTTAGACATTTATAATATGCGCGGTCAAGGTTATGATAATGGTTCAAATATGAAGGGTAAACATCAAGGTGTACAAAAGAGAATTTTATACATTAATCCACGAGCAATGTTTGTACCTTGTTGTAACCACAGTTTGAACCTTGTCGTAAACGATGCTGTGAAATCCAATATTATCTAGTATAAATTTTTTTCAGCTGTTCAAGAACTATTAATTTTTTTTCTGCTTCAACCAATTGGTGATCTGTTTTGAAACGTAACATTTCAACTCTGACATTAAAGCCTTTGTCAGATACTAGATAGTCTGAAAATACTACAAAACATCTACCTCCCTTGTGTGTATGGTAGTCTTGTGGTACAAAATTCTAAGTAAAGTGAATGTTGTTAGGAAGATTCTGCAATCAAAAACATTTAATATTTCCCAGGCTTGCGAAAGTTTAAATAACCTCAATGAATTTATAAAACAATATCGATCTGACAAAGGCTTCAGTGACTTATTAGTTGATGTCCAAGAACTAGCTTCTTGCTTAGAAGTTTGTTACTCTTTCATCCGTACATAAAAGATTTAAACTATTATTGTGTCATTCTGATCTTTTTAATTTTTTGTGGAATGTTGAGGATTCCGGCAAATATTCTGACCAAGATCAATTTAATTTTTGTAAAAAACTGGAAGAAACCTTAACTGACCACGATCAAAACGAGAAAGATATAGACGGAACAGAACATCATAGAAACACCTAATCACATCGCAATAAATAACCTAATCCACTCATTTCAAAACATTACGATTGAATTGCGCATATTATTAACCATTCCAGTTTCTGTAGCTACAGCCGAGAGGTCATTCTCTAAATTAAAGTTGACTAAAAATTATTTACGATCTAGAATGGACCAAGAGCGGTTAAAAAAATCTTGCTATCATTTCTATAGAGTCTGACTTTTTAAAGCAACCTGAAATGGAAAATCATTTTAATGAATTTGAAAAAAGTAAAGCTAGAAAAGTCCAATTTTTGTAAGACCTGTCCATCATGTATCATGATCATGTATTATCTGTTTCAAAACAATCGCTATTTTATTTTTTTATTTTTTTTTTTAATATTTTGATTTAATGTTTTATAACTTTGATACTGTTTTTGTTTTGTTACTGTTGTTTCGTATTCTATTATTATTTTTTGTGTACTATCTGTTCATCACAAATAAATAGACATTAGTACTAAAAAGTATAAAGTTTTTTTCAAAAATTTCAACGATCAACTATGAGAGAAGGGTGGTAATTTTAGCTCAATATTATAATCTTGGTTAAAGGCGCCTATCATTATTTCGCATGACGGCGCCGAAAATACTTGGCGCGTCCCTGGATGAACCTAATAAATGTAGTTTGTTCTATTTGAATATACAGAGTTATTGTATTTTAAAATTTTTTATATTCAGATGTCAACAAAAAACACCCTGTACAAAAATTTTACCACTTTATTATTTTAAATAGTTCTTTTATCCCTATACTTCGAGTTTGCAAGACATTTTGTATTTTAGATTTTCTAATTAAGAAAATAGAGATTATTTTTTACCATTATGTTTTTCCTAAAATTTTTAGAATTTTTCATTGTGTTTAGTAACATTGTAAAAAATTAAAAAAGCAATATAGCGTCAAATGGACAATTTCTTGAGAAATCTAAAAATGCTAACAAAATATATAGGGTATTGCATTTAAAAAAATGTATATTTTTATTGTACCACTTTTTTGGACTACTCTGTATACTCCAAAATAATTTTAAAATTTATATTTGCTTATACCCTACAACTTTTGTGAAAACTTTGTTTTGATATCTTAAATAGAATAGCCGATATATTACTTGGTCACAAAAATGGGCCACCCTGTATGTTTTTTAAATTAGGTAGTTTCATACAAAAACTTTTCCTCTATATCCAATCTAAGTATCTGTAATTAACATTATAACTGTACAAATCATTAATCAACCTAAACAAACTCGACCAGATAACGCCCGAAAAAAACCTGGAACAAAACGCAACAGTTTATCATGCCATAAAAAAATTATCTAAATGGACCATTGGACTTTGTTTTGTGGTCCATTGGTTTTCCAGACCACGCTGGCAACAAATTATCAGCTCTCTCTCCGGAACTGGCGCTCGTTTTTCTGCGGGTAATGGTCGCGTTGCTCTCTTCTTGTTTCACAAATCAACTGGCAATTCCTAACGCTTGTCTGCATTTTTAATCGCTTATTATACCCGCGAGGAAATCATATAACACTGAGATTTTTTTATGATTTTAGCTTGTGTCACTGAGCTTTTAAATTTATTTTATTTGTATAATTACAGCCAAAAAAATAGTAGGTACATATTTTTGCTTTTATTTTCTGATAAAAATCAATAATTTTCGTCATTTATATCCAGACCACGTCCACTCTCTTCCATACCTAGACAGGCATGATTTGACATGAACGTTTTTAAGGTTTCTGAATTTTATTAAGATAGTATAAACTGATATACAATAAATTTTATAGAAGCGTAAACTTCTTATATGTTGGTTCAATGCTCTTATACGATATTTATAGTATCAAAAAGGGACCACTTTTAAGAAACATTTTGATACTATAAGGAGCTCTATAGGAGTCGTGTACCATACTTTTAAAGCATTTTAATGCAACAATTATAAAATTGTTTTGTATTGTGTACTTGCTGATATTCATAGAACAATATTTTATCGACACTCAAACGCAAATCTCCGCAAACTTCGCGGCGCGTTTGACCCTTTGGATGCACAAAAGCCGCGAGGTTTGCGGAGATTTGCGAAATCCCAAAGGAGTCTTACACTTTTGCCTTGATCATAAGATATTTTCTGAATTTGCATTGTAATGCTCTTTATACGGGGTGTTTTGAATCCTCTGGTCATGCCTTGTTTTCGGCCTGATCACGGTGTTTAACGGTTTTCTCGAGCGCCACTCTGTTGTTCGGGGTGTAACAGAGAATCACCTTGACCTACGGGTAGCTTTTATACAGAGGAGAAAATAATGCCAGGGGTCGTATTTGCTCATGTGTAGTCGGGTTCCCTATTTTGGAGGATTCCGAAACGTTCCGTTCGGAATAAAACAAGAAAGTTTTAGTTAAATACTTCTATTTATAAATAAAGAACAACGGGTATAGAGGTGATATGGCCAGTCTTAATATTAATTTTTCCTATCTCTAATTTATACGGGAAAGCATACTGATATATTATGAACGGTGGTAAATTGCGGAGTTAGGGGGTGCGGAGCACCGGGGCGGCATGCGACGAAGCAAAAGTAATTTGGCCAGAGAAGCGGGTTTTTTAAGTTAAGCAGAAAGCGGTTGGAAAGTGCGGATTATGATTTACAGCGGGTAAAGCAATACGGTAATAAGAAACAGCTCCAGCGGTCACTCTACAGCGGTAAGCAAGCAAGCGGTAAGTGCAAGTAAGCAATTTTAACAAAACCTGGTGGCTGCCGTGGGAGTATCTTCGGTTTTCTTTACAACATTCATTCGGTCGGTTCATACATTGTCAGCACTAGTTTTGCGAAGAATGCAGCGTGCTTTATTCGCAAAACCTATTTAGGTTGTTACCGGGTCCGAGTCAGAACACATCACCCGGTAGGTTCCCTCGGTCACTAACTCGGTCACACCTCTTTCGTGCACTCGCCGGTTTTTCCAAAAGAGTTTTCTTTGGGAAAAACACAACGTTATTGGGTTGTTACAGGGTCCGCGTCAGAACACATCACCCTGTAGGTCTCCCTTCGTCGGCGGTTTCATTCATTCAACCTACACACACATGGTCCGGGACGGATAATTCATTTTTTTAGGTTAACACAGGGTCCGCGTCAAAACACATCACCCTGTATGTCCCCTTTTTTATTATCGATCTCGGCTTTTAATACACTTGCTACACCCAAGACACTCAGGCAGGGCTACTTACTTGTTCGGTCTTTCTAGCTAACTGTTTCGGCTGGAGGTCAAGCGCCAAGTTCCTTTCGATTCGCTCTTTGAGTTCGAGCTGGGCTTCGATTCCCCCACTAGTACTATCTTACTCCGGGGAAAAGAAGCCTGCGGTTGGCTGCGCGTGGGCGCATAGCGGCCTGCTGCCTAATTAACTGGCTTGTTAGCTCAATTAATTGACACGGTGCGTAACTTAATATTTATACACGAATTTAAACGGTTAAAAAGTGACTTCGTCACAGCATTACATTTGAAAAATTCAGTCATCCAACTTGTCTAGTGGTAATTTCCACTACTAAAGAGTCTAATTAAAGACAAAACGAGCTTGAGAAAGCCTCATTCAAAACTGGGCCTATTTTCATGTATAGGAAAACGCATTGGCGAACCAAATCCGGTCTCCCAAAACATGTTTTGCTCGGGGGTAACTCATAGCTTTCGATCTTTTCTCGGATCTCATCAGTAGGACGAAGTAGTCTGAGTAGAGCTGGTTAATTTTACATAATAAATTTAAACCTAATCTAAAAACATCTAATTAATATTTATTCATTATGGCAGACTATATCTTTAGAAACTTCAACTTCCAAACCAGAGCATCTTTTTTGACTCGTTCTAAAATTTCTTCTTCAACTTCAGGTATCTTAATCATGCGACCTAGTTTATAATCCAGGAGCGAGACAACTTCTTTCTGGAAGACGTATTTCAACAGCAATAGATGTTTAAGAATTTGGTACGGGGCTATTTGGAAATCTTCCTCTGTCTCTGTCGGTTATTTCTGCGTTAGTGAACCTAAAGTGCAGCCTACAGTGAAGAACTTTAAAGTTAAAAGTAAAATGTTAAAACTAAAGGATGAGGGTTTGTCAAATTAAGTAGTTTGACAATACTCTTTTGTAACAAACGACGCTACCTACGCATTGGTATTTAAATTTGCAATTTGGTTGCCCGTTGGCCTTAAACATGCTCCACATTTTTTGGAGCAGTTCTAAGGCTGAAGACAATGTAAATAAAGGCAACCATTAGTTTTAGTACGCAACCTTTGACGGTGTTTTGACAATTAACTTTTGGAATGAAGTAAGTAGCATTTCGTGCAGATGCTTTGGAGACCCTGGATACGTTGGATTCCATCCAAATAACGTTTTATATAGTATTATCACTTCACTTGTCGTGTGAAGCTCGATACTATAGCCGTTTACATCATATTATAATAACGATTGTGTGGAGTTATAATATTTGTTTCTATAATGCTAATTTAAGATGTACAGGGTGTTCGCGCATATTTTGTCAAAAAGATATCTCCATTATAATTGGTTTTAGAGAAACTGTTAAATTAGCAAAGTTATAGCATTTTCACGGAACCTTCAGAAAATGAAATGAACAAAAACAACTGTGTATCGGAAGTGACAGTTTTTTCAAATGGAATACTCCATATTTTTTCATTAGGTCAGTTAGAGAATTTTTTCCTCTTTTTAAATATATTGTGGTTCTTGGGGTTATTTTTTACCGTTTTTGGATTCCTGACGTCAAAATAGGTCGATCTAAGCCGACTTACTTATATATAAATTGTTGCGTTTAGCCGGTAAAGGGCGTCAAAAATTTGTAAAAATATTGGTTTTTCCAAAATTACATGAAAACCTGCTAATCGATTTTAATGATTTTTAGTATGTAATTCGAATGTACAGTAGTTCTGTTTTATGATGTATCTCAATATTTCCTTTTTTAGCAAGGGAGAGAGAAGTATTACATAACAAACATACATTTTTGTCTTTAACTTCTGCAAGGAAGCATTGTTCTTCCCATTCCGAATGAAAATGGCATGTCTTCACCTTCTTAGTACTGCTAAAAATATTGGTTTTTCCAAAATTACATGAAAACCTGCTAATCGATTTTAATGATTTTTAGTATGTAGAATGGGAATGATTTGATTTTTCAAAATTCGAATGTACAGTAGTTCTGTTTTATGATGTATCTCAATATTTCCTTTTTTAGCAAGGGAGAGAGAAGTATTACATAACAAACATACATTTTTGTCTTTAACTTCTGCAAGGAAGCATTGTTCTTCCCATTCCGAATAAAAAAGGCATGTCTTCACCTTCTTAGTACTGCTTGCCCAGTATATCTTGTATTGCTCTATACTAACTCAACCGCTGGACGTTGATTATGCCGTTCAGTTTTAGACTGAGCGCAGTGTGACCGCGCAATGCGTATTAAATTTATCCCGTTCAAAACAACCCAGATTCTAGCATGAAGACGTCGGCGGCAGATCGCTCACCGCAGTGTTGCCGCTGCTTGTGTTTATTATGAGAATGTGCGAAATTTACAATGTACGAAAGCTTCTATGATTTTACACTTTTGTATGTTTAAAATTTAAAATATGTTGTGAGCTACCAGAATTGCCTTTGCGAGCTAGCAGTAGCTCGCGATCGACAGGTTGGCGACCACTGATCTAAAGCTTCATAAATAAAAATGTCGAACCTATTTAAGATCCCATGTATGTCATACCTTTGAGAGTTATGGAGTTTCACTATTTGTGAGAACCCACATAGAAATGTTATTTTTTGAATGTGTTGGTGTTAAAAATATCACTCGTTACTATAAAATGACGTTTTCTAGTAGTATTTATAGTCACCGGCTGCAAATAAGTGGAAGTGTTATAAAAGTGATATAATACGTCAACATCTCTCCTGATTTTTTTATATCAACGGCGCTATGACAACCCAGATATTTTTGTCGAGTGACTGGATGTATTTGAAAGCTATTTTACCTCTTCAATATTTTTCGTTGGATGAGCTGTTTTGCCAGAAAAAAAATATTTACAATTACCTGCATACATCAATTATTAACAGTAATAATAAAACAAAGTACAACAAAGTTGGAAGTATGTATTAAAAATATTGTAAGAAACTAAGTAAAACGAAAACATTACTTAAGCAAATGTGTAAAATGACAGCCATCTTGCTGAATACACTTATTAACACTCCTTAAAAAATGATATTGGACCCTATTTGATGTATCGGGGTTATTAAAATGGTTGCCTGCATTTAAAATCCGCGTCAATAAATCATGGCGTGTGTTTACCGAAGTCTTGTAAACTTCTGTTTTAATAGCACCCCACAAAAAGAAGTCACACATATTTAACTCCGGAGAACGTGGTGGCCATTTTACTGGTGCATCATTGCCCCTTCCAATCCATCGGTGGGGATATTGATGGCGTAAGTATTGCCGAACGGCAACGGAAAAATGGGACGGGGCACCATCATGCATAGTATACCAGATTTCCCTCCAAAGTAAAAGGGGCAAATTTTCCAGAAGAATTAGTAATGTGTCTTGCAATATTGATCATATTATTTTTATAATTGCTCAAAATGACCACCGTTCATTAAAATGCAGAATTGGTAACCCTCTTTTAGTTTTTCAATTACATTAGCAATCATATCTGGCCTACTTTGGATTTGTTCCTGCAAATCGGCAACACTGTTTGGTTTGGATACAGATATTTTGTCTTTGGGGTAGCCCCAAAGAAATGTGTTTAATGGTGTTAAGTCGGGACTATTGGAAGGCCATGCAATCGTCCCTCCACGATCAATCCAAATGTCATAATTCTCATTGAGGTATTCTCTAATTGGAAGAACACTATGGCATGGAGCACCATCTTGCTGCCAGATAAAATTTCTTGCGGCGTTTAGAGGAAATGATTCTGTTTTGCACTATGCCGCACCACACATTTAATGATATTTACTCAGAACGCATCACTTCAACTGTAAGATGCGGATTCTATGATGCCCAGAAGTGTGTGTTTTAGGGATTTAGAGCTGAATTGAAAGAAGGTTCGTCGGTACATATAATGTTCTAAAACAAATTGGCCTTATTGTTGAGGATGTTTGTCATGTGACGGCAAAACTCCAAACGTCTTTGCTTCTGTTCTTCTGTTAATTTTTGAACTTTTCTAAATTTAAAGTCGTAAAATTTATACCGTTTCAGAATTTTAAAAAGTACTGTGCAACATTTGCCAAGATATCGTGCACAGTCCCTTATCGCATTTTGTGGATTTCCTGAAAACAAATTAAGCTTCTAAATGATACGAAGCGAATATAAAAACAAATAAAAATTACCTTGAAAATATAAAAGAAGAGCAAGTTCTTCATCCCCAAGTATCCGACAATGCCTTTTCTTTCTTTGTAATATTTTTCGCTCAGAAAGTTGACGAAACACATTTCGGAAAGTGTTTTTTTAAGGACCCTGATTTTGACAACGTTTATTAAGATTTGTCAAGAAGGCAAAGGTTGCCAAGAGCAATTAAGCCAAGGTGACAGGTATGAGTAACATGAGCCATTTACAAAACTTTAATAAGGATAATGATAATTTCTCTAAAACCGATACTGATGGAGATATCTATTGGGCAAAATATACGCGAACACCCTGTACATGCAGCAGTAACTTTTGGTATTAATCAGTTGAAAGGAAAAGGATAAGCAGCATCATATTTTATTTATAACACCAACAAAACGGGTGTATTTCTACACTTTGCTGTTTCGATCCGCCAAATAGCTCTTATTGCAACCGGAACATCCAACGGTAAATTACAGTAGTCTATAGAGTTTTCGGTAATTTTAGGGGAGGTTCAAAATTTACGTGCGCGAAATGATGGGTTTGCTTAACAGCTAATGTTATTGTGTGTGGAAATACGGGACTAAATATACTCGGAAACCGCAGTAAATAATATAATGCATGCCTTTGAATTTAACTTTACTATTTATTAGAATAGTATGTAAGCTTCCTATAGAAAATGAATCGCCAGCTAGACTGGTAGCAAGAAAAGATAAACTCGTTAATTAGTAAAAAACTGTTTTATTAATTAGTTTCCTATTTTCCATGCGACATCACACCTTAGTCTTAGTCTTAGTTGCAATGGCCACCTGTCCTCATCACACCTTCTTTAACCCCCCACAATATTGGCTTCAATTTCCTTTGGCGTTAACTACGCAGACATTAATTATATTTTGACATTGTCGATTTGCGCCAGGTTCATTAATCCGAGAAGAGTGAAAATCGATTTTTGGGTTTTGCAATAAAAAAGGTCGCCGATGCTATACTTAAGGGACAAATTTGTCTCTTTACTGTTCCAAATTACACTTCGATTTCAGGCTGGCCTGGGACTGTAAAACTACGGAAATTTACGTCCCTTTGGAGATTTCTGATTTATTTAATAGGTATGTTACGTTCTATATGTGCCATTAAACTGGTAAACTTTCTAAGCAGCAGAATATTTATACCGAGACCGCCAAAACTCCCACCATATAAATACTTAAATTAATGCAGGAAAATAAGTGTACGAAAACCCTCGGTTCCCTTAATGTTTATTTCTATTGCGAATTTTCAGACCGGTTGGAATCATATTTGTTGTTATACAAGATAATCTTTTACTTTTCTTAAGTCTTTGTCCTGCTGCTCAGCATATTATCATCATTACGGGTTTTGTGTTTTAAGATTATTTCTCCACTGGTTAAGATTGCCCATGAAGCAAAAAAAAGAAGTGGGAGGAGAGAGTTGCAATTGTTGTCAGCTTTGAAATCTTATTTCTATTGTTGCGGTTCAGGTAGCCAAACTCTAGGTTATATTTGTATGTTCTGCGTAAAAATAATGGGATTCAGGTATTCAATTGCTTTTCGATTCATCCGTCTGTCTGTAGTTGTCTGCGATTAATTTATCCTAGGATTCTGTCAGTATCGGCATTCGTAAGTCTTTGCAAAATACGTGAGTCATGGTATATCTCGGTCTTTGTCCGTATGTCAATTTTGTTTTGTTTGTTAAGAACACTGGGCGACAAAAAAAATATTTTTGATGTAATTTAAAGCTGATGTTGTGAAACTAGTCACAACATTAAGTATTTTAATGAAACGAAGAGAGCAAAGTGAACAGCCCCTGTATTTAACCCATGATCGCATGGTATTTCTCTGTCTAGCAAGTATCTAAATCGATTATCTGCTTAAAAGAAATCTAATCAGTGAGTCTCACTCTCCCTTATTTGTTTTGGTTTCCTACCTTATCAAAAAAAGAGCGCCAGAAGAAGTGGCTGGCTCCACTGCCACGCTCTTTTTTTCTGCAAAAAGGAATCTTGATCTGTAATGGGTCAAGAAGCGGCGTCTAGCCAATTTTATAAATATATATTGTCATCATGGGTTCGTATAGTGGAACCGGCGGCCCTGGCACAAAAGAGTGGAGAGTGTGTCGTTCTAAAAGAAGTTGTTGCTTGTTGATTATCGAGGTGGAAGGCCGCTCGCGCTCCTCGATTAAAAACCTCGTGAAAAAAAGTCGGTTACACCAAGCTATTGGTCACTTGCGTTCTTCGCTAAATAATTTCTTCGAAAAGTCGAATGCATCAAGCTATTGATCGTCGAAAAGTTAATTGTGCCAAGATATTTGTTAATTATTGTTTGGGCAGTGAATAAGAATATGGAATTTCCTCCCGTATCGGACATCCCGTCTGCACTTTAATGTCGAAAACGTCAACTAAAGTTTAGTTAACTCGAAAGAAAAGGAATCGTCTATAGTGGTATCTTTAACTTTCACAAATAAGTTAAGTGTATCGACAGTAATGTACTATAACAGTGGCAACATTTTGTCCTCGACAACAGTTTGTCATTATCTGCAGACGGTAGCTCTTTATGTGGAGGCACTAGGTCGTGGTTCGATATACTTACACATTTCCCTCGTCGTTGGTTTGCCTTGGGCGCCACCTGGTTTGATCGAAGTCAATTTGTCAGAATGTCAGTTACTAGTAATAATCTATGCAATAAATAAAACCTAAGTTTCCCACACTAACAATAAAGTTTTTATTGAAATAAAAAAAGGTTACGCGATAAAAAGAGGGTTTGTTAAGTTTATATGTTAAGAGAAAATTCAAATTTAGTATTGACTTGAAAAGAATAAATGAAAAGACAGCCTTTCTGGAGGCAAGGATTTAAAATAAAATGGGGTATAATCTACGAAGATTCTAGAACCTTTTAAATCTTTCGAAGAAGTACGATTATAAGAGTATTGCCTCTTGCCAGGATAGCCTTACATTAAAAAAATGTCTTTCATTAAATTCTAAAAAGGGTAGATTAAATTAATTTCTAAAAATACTTTTTAAATTGATTTGGAGTAATTGAAGTAATGAAATTATATGGATGAATTATACGCAACGAAGTTAGTTGTAATTGATTTGTGATGGGCGTGTTTCAACCCTTGCGGATCATTATCAAATTCATATAAGACAATACTAAATTCTACATGTAATTAAGATAAAAATTGACAGATTATGGGTTATTTTGGTCCTTAATTTACAGGTATGGGCCAAAGGTACAACTAAATTACAGATATGATTATAAAGGTATTTACATCTAAGTAATAAAATTAAGAAAATTATATTGTGCATATAATTATGGGTTTTTTCGTTCGTAATTATTGACAGTGTTTATTGCATATTTATCTTAAGTTATTAGGCTATTAAGTATTAGATGTAATGTTGTTAATAATCAAATTGAACTACCTTCAGGTGCCAATCTAATACTTAATATAACCCATCATCTATCAATTTTTATTTTAATGGCATGTAGAATTTAGTATTGTCTTATATGCCTTTGATAATGATCCGCAAGGGTTGAAACACGTGTCAGGAAACTGAATTAAATTGTGAAATATAACAAGTACGACTTGAAGTTAATTGTTTTATCAAAAAAGTCTGGGCGACTATACCAGCCTGCTCGCTTCTACTACGGAAGCTCCTTCAGCTGAGCAGGTGGACTTTAGCTTGATTAAAACCCCTTGGAAGCACTCCTAAGGTGGCTGCTCGTAAGCTTAATGTCCCCGGTTAGAGGATTTTCAGTAAGTAAATTTAAAGGCCCGAGAACTCCAAGGAAACCCCTTCTTCTTTAACAATCAGCTGACACAAAGTTTTGCCAACTTAACCTAACATCAACAAAAAAAGAAGAGAACAGAGACACACTACAAAAGGTTCAAGCGATACGAGAGTCTTGGTTTCTACCAGAAGATAAATTAAATAAACGAAATGAAGAAAATAATTCCAAACCACTTTGTTTATACATAAAATTGCCGAAAGTAAAAATGGGCGTTCTGCGACTGGACGGAGACAAAAAACGGAAATACATGGATAGCCTATGTGCGGCGCCTGGCGCCATCAAACCACAGAAAAGCAGAAGTAGCGCGGTCGCGCCATACTCTGACTAACGTTCTGTAAACAAAGATGATACAACCCAATACACAATTTTTGAACCAAATATTTATAAAATATCCATTTTGTGAAAAAGTGACTGTAAGAATCAAAGGTAAGTCTACATTCCCCAGAAGGTCAATAGTGGCAATTTTAAAATTGCTACAGTCCATAGCTTTTGTACTGCTGAGACAAATGAAATTGGGAAGTATAAAGGTAGGATCCATCTAGTTTTTTATGAAAACAGTTTATGCGAGCAGCAACTTTAATGGAAATGACAAGGGTTTGCTTTTTCCTTCTGCCAGAACCATCCCCAGACGCGTTTCGCTGTAAATCAGCTCATAGGTTCTAACAAAAGGAAAAAGCATCGGCGTCTGTTTTAAAACAGAAAAATCGGGATGAAGCAGAGAATGTTTTAAC
This sequence comes from Polydrusus tereticollis, assembly GCA_963920685.1. Lineage (NCBI taxonomy): Eukaryota > Metazoa > Arthropoda > Insecta > Coleoptera > Curculionidae > Polydrusus > Polydrusus tereticollis. The sequence continues at coordinate 37,060,551 of OY987331.1, forward strand.
CTTTTTAACCTTTGTGTTTTTTCTAAAACAAAAAACATTAAACTTATATTTAGTATTGAGGAAACGTAAACTTGTTACTTATGGGTTTTTATTTATTATTTATACTTAACTGTGTTAATGTAAGTATAAATTACTTTCAAAAATGAATACATATTATTTGGTTGCATGTTTATGAAAGATTTTATTTTTAATAAAAATGACCACCGCAAATTTAGGGTTAAAGGGTTTTTAAAAAAGGTTTTGCAACTAGCTGAATAGTATATTGTAGTAGAATGAATTGAAATACTAAAATGGCCAAGAAAAAGTTGTACCTAACACGTAAGGTTTTCTTGTTACATTAAACAAGCCACATGTAGAACGGTACCATTTAATATTTATTGACTAACAGCTCCCAAATTCTCTGGAAAAAATAAGAAATAGGAATGGAAAAAGTGAATTTTTAATGACATTTGGAAACCAAGCGATTTTAAGGAATCTAGAAGTTCATTAACTAGTTGTTCGTACTTTGCATCCATATTGTTGCCTAAAATTCCTCTCACTACACATGATATTGAGTTCTTACATTAAACCATCGATATCAGTACACGCACATACCGATTTTTCTCTATTGAAAAATGCAGAGAATGTAGCATTACTTTTCCTAAAAGTCATAATTTTTATTTCTTCGGCTAGTAAATTCCATTCCTTAAGACAGGAACCAGGAAATTCGGACTGTTGCTTTGACAACCCCAAAACATATACGAAATCATTTGACTCACAATCAGATGTGGCTCGCCGGAATTGTAACCTGGAATAAAAGTGTAGTCGGTACACTGCTCTTCGGAGCTCTGATGATGCACAATTATCTGCCGAAAGAATATCTCGCTAATCTAAAGACGCAGTCGGTACTGGTAAGTCTGCATTGTGAGGAACAGGTCTTATGGCAGAAGGCAAATTCGGATATCAGTTTTTGTCATACAAAAATAAGAATCTATAAAATGATTGGTGGCTTCTCGCCATGCTATTTGAACTGCAGAGGCATACTTTCTCTCTTCCCTTTCATCCACTGCACTAAGGACATGCTGCAGCTGACCCAACACACATTAAGAGCCCACTGTTTGTATTGGATCTCCGTTTAAAACATTCTAATGTTTTAATGTGTCGTTGCAGTTTCGAAACCACTAACCCTGGCCGTTTGGAGGTGGCAGTGGTTGCGGTATCGTCAGCAAGCTGGTTTAATAATGTTTGAGTAAATCTTGGAATATCACTTGTATAAATATTGTACAAAGCTAGCGCACTGCGACTCTGACGTGTCGCACAGACGAAATCACATTTTCTGGTAATGTCCTGAACATTTTGTTCTCCAAGAAAGATTGAAGTACCTTTACGAGGTAATTAGGCATATCCAACCTTATTAACTTGAATATCAGTCCGTTAGGCCAGACCTTGTCGAATGCTTTACTAACATCAAGAAGAATCGCTCCTGTGTAAGGGCGGCGGTTATAATCATTTAGGATATTTGACGCTAGTCTGGTTGTTTGGGGCACCGTGCAATGAGCAGCTCTGAAACCGAAATGTTCTGGTGATAAAATGTTGTTGCCGTATACAGAATCGTTTACGCGATTTAGTAGTTTCTCAACAACGTTGCCAAGACAAGACAGCAGACTAATAGGTCTGTAGCTGACGATCAATGTTTGATCATGTCCAAGGTTAGCTTTATCACACTTGACAAAAGCGGCATGAGAACATTATCGGGCACGTTTTTTAAAGCTTTATTCTTAATGCCGTCCAAGCTCGGCGTCTTTTTTGCATTCATCATTTTAAAGACGTTTTTAACTTCCTAAATCTCAACATTGCGGATTGTATGTTGTATCGTCTTGCAAATCTAAAGCAGTCTAGGTACCCTCGCATCTCTATGTTGGTCCGTCATCGAGTTCTCGCTGAACTGTTCGCAGAGGCTCTGCCAACATTTCAACTTTCACTATAGGATCTAAAGCCATAGAACCAGTATTTGCATCTGTATCGAAGGACGTAGGTTTCCTACCGCCTTTCGTCAGACTTCGTTTCATTTTGAATATGCTAACATCTTCGATTCTTAAATCTGAGCCACTGACCTGTTTGAACATTTTATATTATTTTCGGGTTAGGCAGCTAAAAATACAATTTTTTATCTTTTGATATTTTTTCGTATCTTACATCGTTTTCACAACAAAAATAAAGGCCACTTCATCGCACGTCGAAAATTTTTTTTGGTCGAAAACGAAGTAAGATACGAAAAAATATCAAGAGATAAAAAGTTGTATTTTTAGCTGCTCAACTCGAGAACAATATAAGTTTTTTAAACAAGTCAGTGGTGTACATTTTTTTGTTAATTTTATTCGTGAGACTGCCCCCGCGACGCTACTGGAACTCATAATAATTATCTAGATAGTGCTAACTTAGTGTCCTATCGCAACGAACAAGAGTGCCGAATTCCACGAAGATCGGCGAATGTATCTTTGAGATAATAATTCAATTTTGACCCCCTGTATCTTAAAAACCACTTTTTACGACACATGTTTACATGAATTTTTCGACTTGAATTTGGTTCAGGAATGCGCCATTGGAATTACGGCCTATCATTAAGTAACTCTCAGAATACGTAAAACTCTAAGCAAATCGCTTAAAACAGATCATAAATACAGTGTCCGCATCAAATGGGATTTTTTTTATTATTAGGTATAGGTAAAAATTGAAAAAGCAGTTAGTTTTTGCTTACCTAAAAACCACAAATGACCTATACTGAAGCAGCTGCACGACTTGCGTTACCTGTCAAATTTGACATTTTTAATAAAAATAGGTTCATCAAAATATCGAAAAATTTTATTCGAGAAAGTTGTTTATTTAGGCATTTTTAGCTTCTGTACGAAATTTTGACAGTCTAATACAATTTTTATTTTTTGCCAGTTTCTTGAAAATGTTGATTAACCCTCGTAGATTAACTTATTATACATCGATGTAAAACCATTTGCCTTTACTTCATTTGTTATCTTAATGCAATTTTGTGTAAAATTTTTGTTTCCAATTATTTATTTTGCTTCAAAAACTGAAATTGTTATTGATCAGTATGTAATGTTTGATGCAAAGTTTATCTAATTACATCAGTTTTGTCAATAACGACGATTCTCATTTTTCTTAAGTTAGTAAACAGATGTACAAAGAAAATATTAGGAAGCTTTCGCTGAAATTTTACTTAATTAATATTGGATCAAAAAGAATAAATATTAATCGCTCGAAACATTTTATTCAACAAAAATGTAGTTTACAAGTAGGCGATGCATTCGTTGCTAAGGAACATTACATTTATTTGTTGTTTATTTAATTTCTGAAGCAAAAGTCTGAAATAAAACCTAATTGATTAGACCGCATTGTAATCAACAATAAAACTTTTAAATAATGTTAACAATAGAAGAAGAAATTGAGATTGTTCTACTTTGTGGAGAAACCAATCGTCACAGAGACGTGGCTCAAATTTTTAACAACAGGGATCCTAATAGAATCATACAACAATCAACAGTTAGCAGAATTCTAACCAAGTTTAAACAAACAAGGTCAGTGGAAAATAGATTTAAAAAGAAGCATACGCCTTTGAGGAACACGGAGGAAGTGGAGTTATCTGTTTGTTTGGATGCTATTGAGCATGGACAAACTACTTTACCAGCTATTTCTGAAAGGACCGACGTCAAACAATCGAGCGTAAGAAATATTTTGCATAAAAACAAATTTCATGCTTTTAAACCGAAATTTATCAATACTTTAAAAAGAAGAGATTTTGATGTTCGCTTTAACTTTTCAATATGGTTTCAAGAAGAAAGAGAGGAAGAGTATTAGTTTCCATATAATACTTTATGGACAGATGAGGCGACTTTTAGCTCTAATGGTGTTGTGAGCTCTCAAAACTGTAGATGGTGGGCTCAAGAAAATCCTCATTTCACCATTGAGTCCAAAGACCAGTACCGTTTCAAAACAAATGTGTTTTGTGGCATTTTAAATAATACAGTTATTGGACCGTTTTTCTTTCGCCAGAATTTAACAGGTGTGAGATACCTTCAGTTTTTACAATTATTGTTGTTAGAAATTATTTAAACCAAATGTTTCGAGGTAAAGTCATTGGTCCTGGTTTTGACTATCATTGGCCGCCGAGGTCCCCGGACCTTACACCCCTTGATTTTTCTTTCTGGGGATACTTAAAAAATAAGGTGTACAAAAACAGGCCATTTAGACACATTGACCATTTAGAGAATATGTATTTCTGAGATAAATCCAGATTTTATAAGTAACGCTGTAAGACACGTTTCAAAACAAACTGAAATTTGTATAGAACGGGAGGGCAGACATACAGAAATGTAATAGTTATTAATAATTCTAGTAAATAGTTTTAGCAAACTGATTTGTTTAAAGAATTTATTATTATTAATATTAATTATTAATGTATCGCCTACTTGTAAACTATATTTTTGTTGAATACAATGTTTCGAGCGATTAATATTATTTATTCTTTTTGATCCAATATTAATTAAGTAAAATTTCAACGAAAGCTTCCTAATATTTTCTATTTGTACATCTGTTTACTAACTTAGGAAAAATGAGAAACGTCGTTTTTGGCAAAACTGATGTAATTAGATAAACTTTGCATCAAACATTACATACTGATCAATAACAATTTCAGTTTTTAAAGCAAAATAAATAATTGGAAACAAATTACAGAAAATTGCATTAAGATAACAAATGAAGTAAAGGCAAATTGTTTTACATCGATGTATAAAAGTTAATCTACGAGGGTTGATCAAAATTTTCAGGAAACTAGCAAAAAATAAAAATTGTATTAGACTATCAAAATTTCGTACAGAGGCTAAAATTGCCTAAATAAACAACTTTCTCGAATAAAGTTTTTCGATATTTTGATAAATAAGGGCATTTTTGAACCTATTTTATTAAATTTGACAGGTAACTCAAGTCGTGCAGCTGCTTCAGTATACGTCATATTTGGTTTTAAGGTAAGCAAAAACTAACTGCTTTTTCAATTTTTACCTATACCTATAAAATCCCATTTGATGCGGACACTGTATACCAAATTGAAGCGAATTGCGACAAACCCCTTTTATAAGATTCTATTAAGGGAGTTATATCATTTTAAATGGCCCGTTTTTAATAAATTATAATAATCAACGAGATATTCTAAGCATATATCACGTAACATGTTATCCTATAATGATTTTCCTTTGTTTCCGAGAGATTGACGTTTAAAATAAAATTAATATCGGCTGTGTTCCAAGTAAACAAATTATGTTATATTTTAAAAATTACTTTAATAAAAAATTTACCCGCCGCCTTTCATATAAATAGATACTAGGAAAATGTTTTAATTCTTCTATACTGTTCGAATTGTTACAAATCTAATTTTTTAACTAACGCCAGAAAACTCTAAAATCCTAATCTAACAAATCTATTTGTCTCCTTCCATACAGAGTGGCAAAAAAGTCGCGCATAATGCCTGTAACTTTTGAATTACATCGTATACGAAAAAGTGACATTTATGACAGTTGTTCAGTAAATTATTCCCCACATCTTTTTCTGCACGAATTTTTCTGTCATTTCTGGTTTGGTTGGCATAGAGACCAACTTACTTTTTTTAAATGCGATACCCAGCATATGATTGCATATTTGGATTCTACTCGGAAAACTCTGAATTTTCACATATCTGCAAGCGTTTCCGAGATAATGACAGCTCAAAAATGAAAAACTTCCTAATTATAGTTATTCCTACCTAATACCCACCAGTGGAGTCAAGGTGTTTTCATGACAGCGACCTAAGAGTTGTCAATTTTGAGTTTCTGTTGAATTTTCTGTTGTCTGATTTCTAATTTGTTTACACTATGGTTCATCTGAATGAGAAACAACGAGTTGAAATTTTAATAATGAGCGGCTACGGAAATATGAAGAGATCGCAAGATCAGGTTCGTCAACCTTTCAATGAATTATATCCAAATAGGCCTCTAATAAATAAGTCAACGGTGTGTCGACTGATAAAGAAATTTCGAGAAACAGGCAGTGTTGGGGAAGCCGCTAGATCAGGTCGACCTAAAACAGCAACCGGGGGAGACAAAGCTTTGGATATCATGCTCTCAATATATAATAATCCAAATTATGCTAAAACAGCTATTCTCTGGGCTACATGCCCCAACGAGCGCTGAATTAAATAGCACAATTTGGCGTATTTTGACTAACACTGTTACTACTAAAATACAGACTCAGATTGCAGAAACTACCGGGAAAAAAAAGAATGAATCTTTATTTCCAATGATAGGTTGCTACGCTGCTGCTACCTGTAGACCGGTTTCGAACTCTTTGGTTCTCGTCAGTACAGGGCAAGCATAACAAGCGAGCACACCTGCCGTTGGAAAATTGAAACACCCTATAGCCACAATATTGTTCTGCCTAGGCAGTACAATACAGGTGGCGCCATCCTCCAGAAGTTTCTAGCAATCTGATGTGAAAGATACCGTATGGTACTATAAACACAATAAATACTAAGAGAATACTACTTGGCAAGTGGTAATCATAATATGGTAGGTAGGTAGTGGTAGTCATATTATGATTACCACTTGCCAAGTAGTATTCTCTTACTATTTATTGTATTTATAGTACCATAGGGTATCTTTCACATCGGATTGCTAGAAACTTCTGGAGGATGGCGCCACCTGTATTGTACTGCCTAGTAGTGCCTAGGCAGAACAATATTGTGGCTATAGGGTGTTTCAATTTTTACAATTGCAGGTGTGCTCGCTTGTCATGCTTGCCCTGTACTGACGAGAACCAAAGAGTTCGAAACCGGTCTACAGGTAGCAGCAGCGTAGCAACCTATCATTGGAAATAAAGATTCATTCTTTTCTTTCCCGGTAGTTTCTGCAATCTGAGTCTGTATTTTAGTACTAACAGTGTTAGTCAAAATACGCCAAATTGTGCTATTTAATTCAGCGCTCGTTGGGGCATGTAGCCCAGAGAATAGCTGTTTTAGCATAATTTGGTTAATCCTTATTGTATAAGGTCTCAGAAAGTGGCTAGAGAACAAAGTTCTCACATGTATACATATTTATATGTCATATTATGATTACCACTTGCCAAGTAGTATTCTCTTACTATTTATTGTATATAATAATCCAACACAATCATCCCGGCCAATGGCAATGGATTTTAATGTGTCTCATCAGTCAGTGAAAAATTTGTTTAAGCAGGAGAAGTTGCATCCCTACAAGATAAAGGTGGTGCACGAGTTGAACGAGGACGATTTTGATAGAAGAGCTGAATTTTGTGAGCTGATGATGGAAAGATGCAATAACGATAATAACTTCGCAAGAAATGTCATTTTCTCGGACGAAGCTACTTTCCATTTAAATGGCATTGTTAATAGACACAATTATCGTTATTGCTCTGCTGAGAATACTTAATGGTTCCAGGAAGGTCATACTCAGAGGCCCGAAAAAGTTAATGTTTGGGCGGGCATAGTTGCTATACATATTGGGACCTTTTTTCATAGATGATAATTTGAATGGCGAAAAATATCTGGACCTCCTCAGGAATCACATAATTTCTTCTTGCAGAATAGTTTTACCGGATATGAATAATGGCACAAACGAACAGATTAGTTCCAGCAAGATGAAGCACCTGCGCATTTTGTAACAAATGTTAGACAATACATGAGCGAACAATTTCCAGAACGTCGGATAGGCAGAAGAGCTGCTGTTGACTGACCAGCGCGATCCGCGGACTTAACCCCTCTCGACTTGTTTTTGTGGGGACACTTAAAGAACAAAGTCTTCGTTAACCGTCTAAATGACTTAGAATCTTTAAAAGTCATAATTAGTGCTGAAATTCGGGCCATTCCAGAGGACTTCCTTTTAACCGTTGTAGACGGGTTCAGGGATTGACTGGCGCTCTGCTTAGCAGAAAATGGTGGTCATTTTGAACACCTGATCCACTGAAAGGGTTTCACTTGTTTATTATTCCGATGTTAAGTTGTTCAATTTTCTAGGCTATTTATCTTGTTATTATAAGGTTTGTTACAAGTTTAAATAAATAAAAAATTGAAATACAAAAATTCATAGTTTTCCCAGTAGAACCCAAATATGCAATCATATGCAGGGTATTCCATTTAAAAAAAGTAAGTTGGTCTCTATGGCAGCCAAACCAGAAATTACAGAAAAAAACTAATGCAGGTAGAAATGTGGGGAATAATTTACTAAACAACTTTCATAAGGGTCACTTTTCATATACGAGGTAATTCAAACGCTACAGGCATTATGCGCGACTTTTTTGCCACTCGGTACATCCATCTCTTATGAAACCCTGAGTCAAGCGAAAAATGAGGCGTTGATATCAAATATCAGCATAATAAACTAGTATATATATTTGAACTCAGGAGTTTCGCTAACAAGGTATAGTGCCAAGAATTTAAATTAAAAAGTTACATATTTTGGCATATGTTGACCTTATTATTAATAAAATTATATCCACTAATCCCAATTAGTCAATTTTCACCTTTTAATTCTATTTCGTTCCAATAATTACTTAATTTCATTTACCAGTACATGCGAATGAGAATAATTTTAAAACAAATTATTCCAGTTACATTCATTTGAGTTTTTTGTTTTATTTACAGTGAATTCAGCACAAAATTATTAAATTAAACTCGCTACTCAAATTAAAAGTTTTCGCTTTTATAGCAATAGTTTCTAAAAACTCTTTTCTATGGTCTGCATTGCCATATAATGGACAACAGTTTCCATTTGAGATGATTTAAATGACTCGGTAATAAGCTTGAACTATGTAGCGCCGACAAAGTTAAAGGCTTCATAACACTTTAGTTAACTGTTATCGCTTGCTTGCACAAGTCATAAATTTTTTCTTGTTAGGTTAGTTAAGAGACGCCTACCACAATAATATAAATATCATTTAAAAATTATCGTAATTACGGATCTATGGTATTTTAGAAATACAGCGATTTGCTGATAAAAACACGAAAAAAACTTTGCCAAAAATTAAGAAATACTTGGCTAACACATAACAAAAATGCAAGAAAGAGTCAAGCTTAACCTTTCTAGTTAGATCAGGTTAATGTACAGGGTTATTGGTTATAAATGTCACCTCACTCTAGCCTCTTCAGTTTTTAAGATAGAAAGCTGATTTTTTTGCTGAATTGTAGGGCATCGTCTGAATTTTTTTAACGATAATAGAAATACAATACAGGGTGTTCCACAAAAACGCACCGAATCAAATTTATATATTTTTTAATAGAACGCCCTATATATTATTGCATATTCGGATTCTGCATAAAATTCTGATCATAACTCATGTAACATGTCCTATACCTAAATGTAACTGTTTTCCAACTAAAAGCAATCGAAAATTGGCTATTTATTTTTTTTATGAAATCACTAGTAATCGGATAGGTATAGTTTTTGAAACTTTTAAAGTTTAAAAGTAATAAAAACAAAAAATTATTGAATTAAATGTTCCACATGCTCCCCATTTTGCTCAATGCATTTCCTATAAATTCTCTTCTGTCTTTCGATAGCTGCCAAAATAATTCCCTGATTGCCATGGTTTAGTGTTTCAACTTTTTGGGTTATTCTTTCTTTTATAATATTAACGGTTATCGGACGTCTTTCTTCGCCCAACTTTCCTTTTAAAAAGCCAAACAGAAAGGAATCCATTACGGTCAAGTCTGGGCTATTTGGTGGCCACCTCATCTGGCCAAACCTGCCTATCCAAAACGGAAAATTTTTGTTTAAAAGTTCCGTAACGGCAGCAATGTTGTGGACTGGAGCGCCATCTTGTTGCCAAAATATATCATTATGATGTTCAATCAAATTTTGAATTACTGGTCTTATTAACTCTAAATAACTACGCCCGTTCAGATTTCGATTATAAAATATTGGCCCTAAAATTTGATTGTTAAGAATCCCACACCATACGTGCAGGGAATTTCGACCAGAATGGCGTATTTCATGAATAGCGTAAAGATTTTCAGGAGCCCAATAGTGCACATTTTTCCTATTAAATCTTTCGGAGGTTGAAAACGCTGCTTCATCTGTCCAGATAATTTTATTGAAAAATTGATGTTGTTGATTCAAGCGTTCCATGATTTCTTGACAAAAGCGTAAGCGCGCCGCTTTATTATCTTGGCTCAACGCTTGAACGGGTAAAATTTTATAGGCATGGAAATTATATTTTGACAAAGTTCTCTGTATCTTATAGTATGTTTTGCCTAGAATATCTACAGCATTTGGAATTGAAGCAAAAGGATCTTCTAAAATAATAATTATTAATTATTAACAAGAACAAACGTTCAAATTGTGTAAAAAATAGCTTGAAAATAGAGAAGGATATCTAATTCGTCATTTTAATTTTGTTCATTTGGCTGTATTGTTCTTCTCTTTCATTTGAAAGATGCTTGATGTGAAGCTTTCTGATAGACTCTTAAAAATGTTTTATTGGTAGGAATTCTCCTTACGCCTACGGCAAGTTTGGCATTAAAACCATTTTTGATATAAAATTCGAAAATTTCGCGTTTTTCATTCTCTGAATAAGATATTTAAGTATACTATATTTTTATACTTATACTCACATAAGCAAATTTAATTGAGAATAACGTCAGTGCCAATATCTTTGCTGGACATGTTACATGAGTTATGATCAGAATTTGATGCAGAATCCGAATATGCAATAATATATAGGGCGTTCTATTAGGAAAGATATAAATTTGATTCGGTGCGTTTTTATTTTTATTATCGTTAAAAAAATTCAGACAATGCCCTACAATTCACTAAAAAAATCAGCTTTCTATTTTAAAAAATGAAGAGGCTAGAGTGGGGTGACATTTATAGCCAATAACCCTGTACAGTGTACAGTATGCACATAATGTAAGGAACAAATTCATTATTTAATAATCTAAAAACATTTCGTAAAAATCCTCGGACACATATATAATAATTTTTAATTGCGCATGTTTTGACTTATAAATTTATTCTACAGGATAACTTATGTAGCAGATATGACATTATCTACGATTTTTTAAATGGAAACCCCTATATTTTAGTTCAGCTCTGTAATCTCCAAGACAAGCTGATTTCAAAAACATAACACACTTAGGGCCTAAAACTAATAGTTTCGTAGCTACAGGGTAAAAAAAAATATTTCTTTAAAAGTATTTTTAGTTTAAAACAATGAAATAAGCTATTTAATTAAGTGTTGAAATTGTCCTCCTTCTTGTGCCTGGCAGTACCCAAGCGATTAATAAACTCTTGTTGGACTTTTATTATGGTTTCTTTTGAAATATTCCTGCATTATGTTGTTATTCGATTTTTTAAATCGTCAATATAGGTAGGTCTTATTTTATAAACAACAATTTTTAGGCGACCCCACAAGAAGAAGTCTAGTGGTGTAAGGTCTGGAGACCTAGGCGGCGATTCATTAGGCCCACGCCTTCCAATCCACCTGGTCGGAAAAACTTAATTGACATAATGGCGCAGTACTGCTGCATAATGTGGAGGTGCGCCGTCTTGTTGGTACCACATATTTTGATCTAGAATTGCAGGAATATTTCTACTCGGATATAAGTTAACCAGCGTAGGGATAAGAAAATCTTGAATAAACTGAAGGTAATTTAGCCCGTTTACGTTGTTGTCAGAAAAATATGGCCCAATAATTTTGCTTTTCACTAGACCCGCCCAAACATTGCTCACGCATCTACCTGGGATTTTCTTGTGCTCAATATCTACAGTTTTGCCGGTTTACTTCACCATTTAATTTAAAAGTAAATTCATCTGGAAATCGGATATTTTCAGCAAACAAAGGATCTGCGTTACATCTTTCCATTAATATTTGACAAAATTCCATCCTACGATCTGGATCATCTTCATTCAACTCATAAACAAGTCGGATTTTAAACGGGTGCCATTTTTCTACCGTTGGTAGGTTATGAACGGTCATAGCAGCCGCCTTATAATCTATGCCAATCTGGCGGACTTAGCGTTGAACAAAATGCAAACTTCTTGTTGGGTACGAATCCTATCCAATCATCATAATAATTCCTATTCTTTGTGTGGGAGATAAACGCATAGTGACTAAATATTAAAATTCATTTTATTACTTCTACTAAACTTACTAGAAAAATTCAATATAATGACAGCATAATGTCATTATCTAAATACCATAGTTACATAACAGCAAATAAGCCTACTTTTAAAATAATGTATCTTAAATAAAATTACAATCTCGCCACAGAATATGGACTACTTCTTAAATCTTAAATAAAATTATTTGTTCTACCCTGTATCTACGAAACTATCAATTTTAGGCCCTAAGCGTGTTATGTTTTTGAAATTAGCTGTTGTTGGAGGTTACAGATCTGAACTAAAATATAAGGGTTTTCATTTAAAAAAATCGTCGATGGTGTCATATCTACTACATGAGTTACCCTGTATAATAAATTTATATGTAAAAATATGCGCAATTAAAAATTATTATGAACGTGTCCGAGAATTTTTACGAAATGTTTTTAGATTATTAAACAATGAATTTGTTCCTTACTTTATGTACACACTGTATATTAGTGCAGGTTATTTTTCTTTTTAAAGTGCTCATCTCTTCGTGGATATTATAGCGATCATCATGGCGGGCTTACCTTTTGAGGCAGTTTTATTTAATTGAATAATCTGAATGTTTCTTCTTCATTAAAGCTTTTAACAGATTAAAAATAATTCGTTGGCTTCATCTCTTTCATAAATATTCATATAATCAATTGAGACATTTAATGTCTTATGGTCATTAATTTTTAAATTTTCGAACACTTTTAGAGCTTTTCCTTATATGGCCCCTTTAATGCAGAAGTCCGAAAAGGAAGTTTTATAGGAGGCGTTTTGTTTATTTTTTTCTCACAAGATTATTAATGTAAATATTTGAACCAAGACTGGCAAATCAATTTAAAACATTATAATCTAGTAAATTACACTAGACATAATGTTAATTTAAACTTCTATTTAGGACCTAAATTTTTTTATCCATTTCTAGTACTTTATGTCCAAATATGGAGATAAGGTTTTTGTCCTATCTTGGACACAGTCTATTTAGCTTCTTCTTAGTGCAATAGCCGAGCGACAAAGTAACCAAAACGCTCGCTCGCCTGATTACATTGACAGTTACTATAAAACATCGTCTACAAAGAAAACGTCTAGAATCAAATGACTCTAGCCATTAGAACAGCATTACATGAGAGAATCTAGAATTTGGTCTGATAAAATTGAAGGATTAAAAATCGACGTAACACAGTATACAAATTCACTCGCTCCTTAATTAAAGGAGGAAAGAAACCTATGTCCTTCATCAAAAATCCGAGTACATGCCAGATACTCACAATTCGAGAGGAAAAACTGAGTTATTTGCAGACAGCTTCTGCGAACAACTCAGTGAATTTCCCAGTAACGATTTGGAAAGAGATGCTTGAATGGATGAATGGATCATCGCGAAGGTAACATTCCGCAAGTGACATCTTGGCAAGTTCGGTGTGCTTTACATTATCTTAAACTTCGACTGTGTGAATTACCGAGTGCTGCTGCGAAAGCTGCAGCACTATGGCATTCGTGACACAGCGCATGAATATGCCTCATCATATCTTTGTGGGCGATCACAGGTTATGTCCATTGATGGAAGATGCTCTGGTCTGACTAGTATTGACTTTGGGGTGCCCTAGGCTTCTGTGTTAGACCCTATTTTATTTTTATTGTATATAAACGACCTTACAAGTATAGCAATTAGTGGCCAGTTTACACTTTTCGTGGATGACACCACTCTTCTGTGGCATTCAAGCAATGGTGAATTCTTAAAGAGTGTCATAAATTAAGATCTTCAAAAAATTAAAACTTGGTGCGACTCTAATTCTCTTTGTTTGAATGTTAAGAAAACTAATATTTTGACTTTTTGCTTTGACTATAATGATCTCGTTTCGTATAACAAACAAATTGAAAGTAAAGCAAACATAAAACTTCTTGGACTATTTATAGACTCCAAGCTTAAATTCGAGAAACATGTCATTGAATTAAATAAGAAGTTAGCATCGGGTTGCTTTGCTATAAGAGTGGTGTCACAAGAAGTAGGTTGTTCAGCGGCAAAGATGGTATACCACTCGCTGCTTGAGTTCCATATGGGATATGGTATTGCATTTTGGGCATTTTGCAATCAACAGCTTTTAAATTCTGTTTTCGTTATTCAGAAGAGAGCACTATTAGGTATATGAGTGGGGCAAAATATCGGGACCATTGTCGGCCATTATTTAGAAAGTTTGGTATTTTGGAGATCTTCAAGCAACAATTCTCAAAATGTATACAGCACCAGGCAAAGCTCTAACCTTCGGCTTCCAATTCCTAGACATTGACTAAGCGCTCTCTAATTTACGAAAGCATTAAAGCGTATAATTATTTGAGAGTAGAATATATCTTTGGATTATGTGCGTTTTCGCGGAGCGGTGAGAGACCTTGCTACGTTTTTCTATTTTAAAAGGGGGAAGTTGCACAACAAAAGTGGTAGCCTTAATCCAAAAAGAAAAGCCACTGCCTTACACAGTTAAAAATTTTGCCGGTGTGAAACGATGTTCCTAAACGGTGTACGAAATTTAAACCAAATGGTGTTAAATTTAACACCGCATCAGTTGGTTAAAAGTAAAAACGTAATTTACCACCATGCGGTGTAAATATTTTAAGTTCACACTGAAAAGAAATTTGATTTCACCCCCTTATACGAGTTAAATAGAATAATTATATGGAGAGAAAATGAAGTTGTCACATTGCTGGTTTTTTCCTTGATACTTTTTAATACAAGGAAATTGGTGGATTATTAATTATTTATTTCGCGCTACTGTACCATTAAAATGTTTGATTTTATAGTTATGTTGCATAACAATAATAAAAGAAAATGTTTCCAGTAAATTTAGTGTTTTAAAAACTAATCACAAAGAATTGTCAACTACTCTTTGGTGTTGTTTCAATTAAAATATATTATTGGCAACGTCGCAATCTTCTCTCCTGTCTCTGAGTGGATTGAGTAGAGCAGCACGAGCGGGAAGAATGTGCGGTGCGCCTTGCCCATCTACGTCGTTCTGTTTTAACGTGTTTAATTCCATTCCATGCGGACTTGTTTAAGTGTTCTGTGTTCTGTCCATTGTTTGAGAAAAAATGAGTGTTTTTATTAAAGTTGAATATAACAACATACAAAAATATATTTCATTAAACAGGGAGGAAGCAACCTATCATGAATTTATTACTCAAGGTGAGTTGATATGATTTTATTTATACAGGTACCTACTACCTAGGTACAGTTAATAATTTTTTGGTTTATGTTTTATTATTACTAGGTATAGATATATAGGTACCTAAAGCACCTATATTTTTTTTCTTTTTTAAAATAACTACCGCCTAAACCACAGGGCATATTTTTCTTGCGGAATATATGGGGAATTTTAAACTATTTTTCTGGTGTTAATTATACTCCATTTGAAGTGTAAAAAAAAAGTAGCCTTTTCTGTTATCATTTTTGTGGCGTTGTTCAGTTAGTTTTAGAAGGTTTTTACCTACACACATTAGACATTAGGTACTAAATGTGTACAATGTTTTAAAGAACTTAAGTAATATAATTAGGTACTTATTTGATTATATTGGCCAACTTTTCAGTTTTTTTTTCATTTGTAGCACTAAAAAAATTCTTGCAAGAACCACCAGATAGTATTGAGTTTTTTAAAGTTTCTGACAATGCAGGCTGCCTGATTGAACCTGAAGATTTCAAAACTTTTATACAAGAGGTTGAAAAGGGATTTTTATTCAGATTGCTGGATTTGCGATCAGACTATAATAGAGAACCTGCAATAACTGGATGTTTAAAAGGTAATTACATATATTTTTGTATTATCATCTTTCGAACAACTATGGTTTTAGCTCGGGTTTTAGTTAGGTTAGTTCCCGTAAGTTTCCCTTAAATGTTATTAAAAATAATGTAATAAATTTTACTAAGGCCAATTCAAAATGGTACCTACCTAGGTACTTGTTTGTCATTAAAAGCCTTGTTTAAGTTTTGTATATAAATTGTATATCGTTGCAAAATATAGTACAGCATTATGATGCTCATCAATAAAATTTGATTGATTAAATATTTTTTTAGAGCGAAATGTACAAAGATCTTAAAAGTCACCAATGTTGTCTTTTTGCATCAAGCCCACAACATGGTATATTATATTGACTATATTGGATACCAAAACACAGTTACGATTTTTTAAACAAGTTTTTGTGCTATTTTGTACCTATTTTTGTTATAAAATATTTTTGTAATAAAATAAAGTAAGTCTTGTTTAACAGTTTTTTTTTTACAAATCTCAGATTAGTACCACTGGGGTGGGATACTTATTAGAAATAAAGTTTGAGATTCAGAAAAAAATGGAATTTTCAAGCATTTTACACTTTCTTCTTAATAATTTAATGGAAAAACTAGTAGGTACCTAGGTACTTAGTTATAAAGTACCGATCAAGATTTTTTATTTCATTTTCGTAAAATATTTTTCAAAAATAAAATAGATACCATTTTCATGATAAGATTTAAATCGCTTTTGGTGTAGAATGACTTTTTTATGGAGTAAAGTTGAGTCTCTGGTAAATTTAATTTAACACTATATGGTGTGAAACATGGTTTTTTATGGTGTAAATTTGACCCACTATCAAGTTTTTAATAACACTATATAGTGTTAAACATCATATAATTTGGTGTAGAATGACTCTTTTATTGAGTAAAATTGAGTCCCTGGTAAGTTAAATTTAACACTGTATATGGTGTGAAACATGGTTTTTTATGGTGTAAATTTCACCCCTTATTAAACATTTATAATAACACTATATAGTGTTAAACATATAACAAA
Organism: Polydrusus tereticollis; assembly: GCA_963920685.1. Taxonomy (NCBI): domain Eukaryota; kingdom Metazoa; phylum Arthropoda; class Insecta; order Coleoptera; family Curculionidae; genus Polydrusus; species Polydrusus tereticollis. The sequence continues at coordinate 37,077,523 of OY987331.1, forward strand.
ATTTGGTGTAGAATTGTTTTTTTATGGAGTAAAGTTGATTCCCTGTTAACACCAAATAGTTGTTAAAACGAATGCATCATGGTGTAAAAGTTACTACATTTTGATTAAATTAGTAGTCTATTTTAATCCCATCTAGGTGTAAGTTTTACTTTTCTGTAGGTGTACGAGTTTAACACCATTTAACACCGTTTTGGTTTGTATCGATATAGACCACTTTTGGTGTTCATTTGGTGTTAAAATAGTCACGAAATTTTAAACAGTGTATAGGGCAAAAACCGACGACTAGCTCACTGCAGTCGGTGAGTGGTGTGGGTAATTCTAAAAGCGCCACCTGTTTTGGGGCCCTATGTGTTAAGACAGTGCTTGATGACACTATAAAACAGGAAACATTAGGTACGCTAAATAGGAGAAAAAAAAGACACCAACCAATAAAGTTCACTTCCGAATATGACGGGTGTATTTATTAATTAAATATGCTTGAATATTGGGGCTAATCCAAATAAAACACTTAAAGCAAATTAATAACCTAAATGCAGACTATTGATTAGAACGAAAAAAAGGAACCGAAGGCAAATATAATATTATATACTTATTGATAGTTAAACCAAACTAAATTTGGGGCGACTTTTCATATAATAATATAGCACATCCCTATGTGCCGAACGTTGTTTTTGAAAGTTCAAATAAAATGAGAAGGAAAAGTTAGGTTAGTTATGTTTTCTAGAATCTGGCCGCATTTTAGAACTTTATTCTTATATTTTCAGTATTTTAAGGTTTATATTATAATATTATAAAGTGTTGTTCGTGCTACACATCGTGAAGTGTTGTCTAATAAGTGATTTAACAATAAAATATGCAGTTTACCGAACGCAAACAGGCCTGCTGTACTCTCAGCTTACAGTTACTACTGCTTACAGTGATTAAAATTTAACTATCTACAATGAACCCGTTATAGTGCTTGAGTGTGCATACTTAGTTATCACTTATAACTTAAATAAGGTGGTAATAGGAAAATGATATTTTAATGTCTATAGTACCGATCAAAAGAGGGTGGTCTACGTTCCAAAAATCTGTAGCCTTGGACTGGCTTTTACTTTAAATTACTAACACAGGGACGTCACAGACATATCAAACCTGGTTGAAGGCTTCTATTGTGGCTACTGGACTCATTTGCCTCTGGGACTCCGGTGTACGGGTGGTTTAGAGTTGCTTGTTTGGCCTAGGATGGTAGGCTATTGAGTTAGCAGTACAATCGTACCCAAGCTTAGGCTGGAACTCCAGATGACGATGAACAGCAGAGAGAACGAGGAAGCAGTAACGTAGAAGAAGTAGAAGTAAGAGCAAAAAGAATAATAACGAGGATGATGAGTATGATTAGTAGACCTGCAAGAAAACCTAGTCTTAGTAAGGTATGTAGCTATATATGTAGGTATTTAGTAACTAAGAAACTGATAGAGAAACCCAGGAAATAATATAAAAGACTCACCGGAGATGTTGTGTGGCCTCCTAGAAGAAACTTATATCAGCACATTCTGATTATCCTATTTACAATTAAACTAATATCGGCCTCGGTAGACCATTAGTGCAAAACTATTTGCCACTAACTGTTAATTATAGGACTCAGAATGTAGGAAAAAAATCAGCAAGACTGCTTCAACATGCCTTTTAGTTGCAGCACTGCACAAGGCTTTTTCCCAACTGAATTTCGTCGTCAAAAAGGCGGCAAATCTCGGCGTCAGTGGCTTAGGGAATTTTATTTCCATTTTGTCAAGAATGACATGTGACAATTTTCTAACCCGAAACCAAAATAAACAAAGATTTATAATACCCACGAAGTCAGGCTTAGCAGGGCTCTTCTCACAATTTCTGTACTAAACTACCTCATTTATGAAAGAATTATTGATAATAAAAGTCCTGGTTCCAATTAACCATAAGCTTTTATTGTAGATTTGCTGCTACTTCGTCCTAGAGCTCAATGTATGGCATAATGACCGAGAAATCCTGCAGTGATGGCTCCTGAGGGGATCACCTAGACAAAGCTAACCAGAGGTTTTTGGTCTACACAAATTATCCATGATTGTGCCTGAAAGGCTAGCAGGTAAGCCACAAGATATTACTAATAATATGGTTTAATATTTCCTTAAGAACGACCTTAAAACTGCCTCGACACTAAGCTTAACTAATACCTGTCCTATATTTTTAGGTGAACCAGGGAAATCTACAGGTCCTGAACATCGCAGAGTACAGGAGGTACAAAATATGAAATAGATAGGATTAGTAGTTGTCAAGCTCAAAATAAAGAACGCTATAGTACACAAAATCTAGTTTTATTTACCATGCAAAGACTTAAAAGCAAGATTGGTAAGTGTAAATCTATTTATTTACTTATTAAAAACATGGCAAAATAAAACCGTAACAACCTTCTGGCACAAAAGGCGTACTACAGCCTGGATGAGTACTATCGGGATGAAATTTGACACTTCTTGTGAACCTTATTATAATGTTTTTTGAAGTTAAGCTATATTTTTTGAAAAGTATTTTAAATTGTTGTTTGGTCTATTTTTTATGGTGGTTTTTATTTTTTTCAACTTTCTGATATCTATTTTTCTAAATCGTATTTTGTCTATTTATGACTTTTTTACCTTCTGACATAGATCTTATCGTATATGTAATGTATTCTTGATAATATAGCATGCTAAATAAATAAAGTAAAGGAGCGCCGATTTCGACGGTATTAGGAATGCAACTTCCAAGATTTAGCCAGAAAATACAGTTTTGGATATAGTAAATACAGCCCAGGCTATACTCAAAAGAGGTTACTTCCCGATGCTTGAAAAAAGGTCAAAGTGGTACTAATTCCAAAGACAGGTAAAGGTTTAACGTTAGCCGTCAGTTACACACCGATAAGTTTATTATCGCGTCTTGACAAGATTGTTGAAGAAGTACTACCAAATCGGATAACCGATTTTGTATTGGACAACAATATTTTACCATCGGAGCAACTTGGATTTCGAGCTGCTCATTGCACGGTGCACCAAACAACGCGACTAGGGACTAACATACTGTCTTTTTTGACGTTTCTAAAGCGTTCGATATAGTTTGGCATATTTGATAAAAGTTTTGATTTCATTGTTTCTAGCAGCCTTATTTTGATAAACTGCTAATTTATTATTCCACAAACATAGCCTCGCTCTGTAGTCCTGTATACATTTTTTTGTCGTTTCTATCGACTAATGCGACATTTTCAGATTTGTTTACCATCTAGTAATCCGCTAAATAATACTCTCCTAAATATTGATATCTACACGGATTTAGCGCGCTGCATAGCAAGGGTGGTAGCCACTTAGTCCTATAAATAGAAGTCGCTTCTATCCACTCAACTAAACAGTTTAGGTACTCTTGCTTTAGTACTAAATCGAGTTGTCTACACTGTTGAAGTTGCTAAATTAAACTAAATTTATGTGACTCACTTTAGCTACTGGAACCGTGTAAATTCGGCTTAAGTCCCAATAATATGGTTATTAAGCTAGGGAGAATAATCCTTAGTCATCATTAAAGGGCGGAATATATGCACTTAGACTGAGCCAAAATATGTGCATATATATGTCTTGTTTGCCTTCAAAATATACAGTTATATGCATTTTTTTGACCAAATATGCGTACTGGCATGCAATATTTCTTAACTTATTGTGGTAAAATAGGGTAAAAAGAGAAAAGAAGCTTCTCTCAACATATACTGATGAAATCGGATAATACTGCAAGTTAGGTAGTAAAGTATAAGGCCAAGATACAACTTTCTTGGATGTTTTACCTTCATAAATGCTTTTTACTGCAGTTAAATATTTAAATCCTTTATTCTTTTTTACAGTTGCATCCAATTTGTTCCTCACTGACCTCCTACTTGACCGGGAATGTTGTTGCATTTAGTCAAAGAAGTTTCAACAATACTAATTGAGTCTCCTAGATGTAAATTTCTACTCTCTAACGAGCATATTATGTCTGGTATAAAGCTGAAATTAACCTTAATAAAAACAAGATCTTTAACTTCACTTGCACTTTATAACAACTCTTTACTTTCACACTGCGAATCGTCATCTAAATCCAAAATTAGTTCTTTAGTGGCTTCGAATTATTTATTGTAGAACATTGCGGCCTTAATCCATGTTCCCCACCAAGTAATTACAGGTTCTGGAGGTAATCTCTCGTTACACATCTGCACTCTTAGAGGTGCCTTTAGAAACACTTTTTCTACATTTAGAACTGATTTATTAACTAAAGGATATTCAGTTCTGATGGTTTCTGCCACTCAGTTTATTCCATGTAAAAGACAAGTCACATGTACCATATTGGGGTAAAAGATTTTTAAGTTATGGCCTAGTTTTACCATATACGGTGCTGCATCAGACAGGAGCACTAAAAACATCTCATCTGGGACTGGATTTGGTAAGAAAAAGCTCGATAGGGACTGCTGAATAAATCGGGTTACGGTCACATTATTAGTTTTGTCTAGCTGCTTAGAAGCTATTAAATGTGGGTTTATTACTTTATCTTGTTGAAGTACTCCAATCATAAGATGTGCGATATATCTGTCCCAAGCATCTGTGCTTTTATCAATAATAATGTAAAACTTCTTATCACCCAGTAAAGCCCTAAATGCTTTCGTATACTGAATGAACATTCTTTTTCTAAGCGTGGATTCATCAGGAATGGTTTCTTGACAATATTTTTGCAAAAATCCTCTAAATTGCGAATTCTGCAATTTTTTTAAGGGTATATTTGCTGCGACCAAAAGCCTTGCTTCTTGAAAAATTTCCTTTTTAGATTTCCATTTTTCTTCAACATTTTGAAATTCGTTTTTTACACTCAGCTGAACTGGCTCAGATTTCATTTTTTGTAACTTTGATTTTTGCAGCGATGTTTTCAAATGTTGATTGATTTGGAACTTCTTTTCACAATCAATAATTTTTGCACAAACTTCCCAGAAGACTTTTTCTCCACTAAAATCTAACTATGGGAAATTTTTAATCCACGACGACGTTTTCGCCACTTTAGACATTTTGAACACAAATTTGAAATCACTAATTTCACACTGAAAATACAGAAATATTTTGAGAAACTAAAACAGAAGTACGTATTACAACCCGATATAAATACAGTTTGTTAAGCAGGTAATAATAAGGCATTATTAAATGACAATAAATAACCCCTAACAATATACCTGCAAACCCCGGAAACCCCCAAACCCCTTGTGTATAACCAAAATGTAGGGTGTCCCATAACTAATGGTACACAGTAAAACTGCAGATTTCTGGGGTAAAAATATTGCGATTTGGCCAAACTTAGCTTAGTTCAAGAGTTGATAATAACCGAGATACAGGTTCAAGTGAAAATTTTATTTTCGATTTTCCTAATTAACTTTTTTTTTAACCAATGTTTTAACATAAAATTTTGTGATTGGGGGTTTTCGGGGCGAGAAATTTAAATTTGTTAAGAATTTTAATGTAGATTGTAGAGGGCGCTCTCTGCGGCACTCTAGGTACATAGAAACAAGTGTAACTTTTTTGCGCCTTAGCGTATTTATGTTTTTATTAAAAATATCAATTTTCTCACTAATTCTACGCTGAAAAGGTGTACTTTGTAAATGTCGCCCCGAGTAACGGTTTTCGAGATTTATACATTTACAATTTCTAATGCATCCTTTCAAATTTTGATTTGCAAGTGTGAATTTTTTTAAATTAGGCTTTGATAAAAATAAATGCAATGAAAGCGCTTTGAAACTTCATTTCTGTCAAACTGCCTATTTGTTTTCTAACGAAGAAATGCGAGACATACTATGCTTATACGCACAAGAAAATTTTAACGGACGCAGAGCACATCGACGATATTTGGAAATGTATCCAAATCAAAGGCAGCCAGATTTTAAAATTTCTAGAAACCTTTACGACAGACTGGAAGAAACAGGATCGTTGCGTCCCAAACGTAATAATGGGGGACGTCCAAAGATTATTACACCCGAGCAGGAAGAGGAAATACTAGTTCGCGTGGCTGAAAACCCGGAAATTAGCACAAGACGTATGGCTGCAGTTACTCCAGTAAGTAATACATCCGCTTCTAGAATTTTTAACCAAGAGGGACTTTATGCATACCACTTTACGCCTGTTCATAATTTATTGGATGTTGATCTTCCAGCCAGACTGGAATTTGCCCATTTCTGTCGTACACAGCAAAACGCTAACCCAATGTTTCTGAATACAGTTTTATTCACCGATGAAGCGACTTTCACACAAAGAGGTGTCTTCAATTTTAGAAATAAACATGCGTGGAACTTAGAAAATCCCCATTTAGTAACCGAACGCTATTTCCAGCATGAGTTTAAAATAAATGTTTGGTGTCGACTTATTGGCAATTACATGTTGGGTCCAGTCGAGCTACCACCCAATTTAAACGGACAGCCTATCTTAATTTTTTGCAAAATCAGCTGATCGACTGTTTGGATACCCTACCGTTAGAGCTAAGAAGATAAATGTTTTTTATGCAAGATGGTGCCCCCCACACTTTTCCAGGCTTGTCACTACTTAAATACAACATTTCCTAACCGCTGGATAGGTCGTGGAAGCGAAATGCCTTGGCCTGCCCGAAGCCCCGATTTCAACCCCCTTAATTTTTGTGTATGGGGATACATGAAATCACTTGTTTATGAAGAAATGATTAACACTCTGGAACAACTATGGCAAAGAATTGAGAATGCGGCGCAATCGTTTCAAAACGAACACTTATTATTTAAAATCAGGCGGTCGTTCAATAAGCGGGTAGCCAAATGCATTAAAGTTAACGGCAATCACCTTGAACAATTATTGTCAAAAACTGATCTTTTCTTTTATTGATATATTTTGTATTTACTTATGTAGAAATAAAATTTTTATTTAAATTATTAATATTTTCATTCGTGGCCGTTTAATTTCTTAGTAGTCTGGAGTTTTCATAATTTTTAGAATATTAATAAATTAATAATATTTTGAAATATCTAGGTTAAGTTAGAACTACTGTTATAATCTGAATTATTTGTAATTAAATTCTGTTATCAATAATGTAATAATTAATTTTTAACACAATAATGTGTTATTTAAATATGTATTTTAAAATGCTCACTGGACAATAATTAATTGTAAATGTATAAATCTCGGAAACCGTTACTCGGAGCGACATTTACAAAGTACACCTTTTTTGCGTAAAATTAATAAGAAAATTGATATTTTTAATAAAAACATAAATACACTAAGGCGCAAAAAAGCTACACTTGTTTCTATGTAGCTAGAGTGCCGCAGAGAGCGCCCTCTACAATCTACATTAAAAATCTTAACTAATTTAAATTTCTCAACCCGAAAAACCCCCAATCACAAAATTTTACGTTAAAATATTGGTTAAAAAAAAAGTTAATTAGGAAAATCGAAAATAAAATTTTCACTTATTATCAACTTTTCAACTAAGCTAAGTTTGGCCAAATCGCAATATTTTTACCCAAGAAATCTGCAGTTTTACTGTGTACCATTGGTTATGGGACACCCTGTATAACTATCTTCAGATTGGAAAATCGCTGAAAGAAGTGCCGGACTGGACATTAAACCTATGAGTACGAGTTTTCGTGATCGGGCATTTTTAATTTTTTGATAACGCCAAAAACATAAAAATATGCTCATCAAATAATAATTTGGAAAAAATATGCATCCTATTATAAAGTTTACAAAATATGCAAAAAATGCATATACATGCACTTTGAATATATTCCGCCCTTTAGTCATCACTTAGTATTTACATAAGTTTTAGCATCACAGTTGTGATAGTTCTCTATAAAAATAATATAACTTACCAGACTTAGGCTTATTTGCTATTTAGATTTGCGCAGCTCATTTTAAGGATATAGACAAAACGTAGTTTTGTATGAAATCCGTCAGGCCATAACCCTTTCAGCACGAGAAAAAAAAAGTTTACCGATTTTATGGAAACTCGCAACATTTGGCTATTTGGATATAATGTGATGATAAAAAATGACAAAAAAAATTATACTACAGGGGGTTGGAAAAAAAAGTACCTACACGATTGTGTATGCTGGACTTTATTTTATACAAAATACATTTTAAAAGGAAATAATTAAAAACAAATTATTTTGTATGAAACTTTAAAAAACAGTTTTGATCCTTTGTTAGACATAAATAGACATTGCATTTAAGGCACATTGTACGGGTTCTACTTTTGCAACCATCATTCCGGCAAAATCTCGGCGTAGCTTTGCTCCCTGTATATTTTGTAGTTGTCCTACTTCGCAATCATCTGATAAATCTGAGTCGCTCTCTTCCAGATTTCTTGGTGGAAGTGCACTGTCATTTATCCAAGTTGGATCAGCATCTGAGTCATCCCCTTCTATTTCAGAATCATTATCCAATAATTCTAAAATCTCATCCACATCTTGCTGTTTGTCTAGGTTGTAATCTGAATAAGGAAAAACTCACATAAACAAACAACTAGCCCGCACAAATGTGTAAGAGCAGATTAGGTACTAACAACGGAACTACACAATTGTGTATGTACATGTTAAACATTCAGTTTTGACATGAAATTAAATTTTTTATTTAAATACAACCATACAGTTAATTACTACTATCATTCTAAATTCTAATCATGCAGTATTACGTTTCAATTATTGCTTGTTGCTAAAAAATGTTACTTACATTTCGTGCGAAAATTTCGACCTTCCATCTTGTAAAACAAAACAACTAGAATGAATAACCTCAAACCAACGCACTTGGCTTGATGCCGGTCCTAACGCTCAAGGAATACCTACACAAACGATGTCGCCCGTCCAGAACGTTATATTTCGCGATTTATAGTTATTAGAGATTTTTAAACCCTAACCCACACAATCGTGTAGGCAGGTGCAGAAAGGGATAATGTGCCTGCTGCAGTAAAAATTTTAAATTTGACAAAAATGGACTTCTGCATTAAAGGGACAAGATTTAGTGTCCAAACCCCAAAACTTGCCATTGAGAGGGGTGATCGCCTTTAATGGTACGTCAAAATAAAAAGGTTTAGTTTTTATAAGACAAGAATCAATTCGCTTATTATAAGTAATGTTAGTTGACATTTCCGCGACAATATTAAACATTTATTACAATGAGGAAAAATTGAAAATTATTGCTAAAAATGTGAACGAGTTCTAAAAATATCCCTTTTAAATAAATTCCTAGCGTCTGCTTCGAAACATTCCCGCTATTCCAGCACATTTAAAATTCTTTCACATTTTACGCAGTGAGCCAGCCTATAAACCTCCGGCTTTGTCCCGCGCAAATTTAGCGAACTCCAGGACGATATTTATGGGCCACTGTCTGCAAAGCGGTGTTGTTCCGAGTATATTCCGGATTTTGATGCCAAATTGGAGACGATCTTTTCCAGAAACCCCATTCCGGAATAGTTATGACGCTGCATGTTTTACATCGATGATACGACTCTCTCAGGAGTGCTAAATTTTACCTATTTTAAAGAAAACAAAAATGCATGAGGCGGAGATATGGCGCAAATGCATTTTATGATATTTACCGATCCGGTAACGGAATATTATATTTGACTAGCTGCTATAGCTGCTTTTAATATTTTCTTTGTGTTATCTATACCAACTTACTATTTATTTTTTTCAATCTTCACAGGGTGTTTCTTAATGATATGGGAATATTTAAGGGTGTGAACCTACATGATAAATTAGTGACAATTTGTTTTATAAATTATGGCCCAAAAATATTCCGTTACGAAAAAAAAAAAGTTAAAGTTTTAGGGAAAAAAATGGAAATTAATTAATATTTTCAAAACTACTTGAGATACTTCAGTGATATTTAGTACGTAGTGACAATTAATAAAGGTGCATATTTTTCAACACAAAAATAATTTTCAGCTTTAACGCTAATGTTTTTCCCCAATTAACAATTATTTTTGAATTCATCATTCAATTGTTTGTCTTGTTGTTGTATTGTCCGAGAAAATTAATCTAATTGTTGACGAATGCAATTTTGCAATAAATCTTGTTGCCATGGATTATGTCACTTGCTTTTTACATCTGACATTTTCTAGTAAGTCTCTGTCGTTCAAGTCTGCGCTTTGTGAAATATTTATTTCATTTTATTTTTAACATCTTGTTGAAAATAGTGATTTATTCTAAAGCCGAAATAGCGGACATGGCCTATTTATCACCCAATCGTACTGTGTCAGATAGTGAAACCTTTTCTAATATTCATCGTCGCTTTGTTGAAACTGGTAGTGTTCGAAGAGGTACATCTGAACGTAGACCTGAAATTGAAAAGGCGGGGCTGCACGAAGTCGAAGAATATCCTGAAATGAGTATAGGGAAGACTGCTAGAAACTTCAATATTTTTCTTTTTCTTCTTCATCAGCCTTCTTCTGGACATAGGCCTCTTCTTATCTTTTCCAAATCTGTCGATCTCTAGCAGTTCGGGACCAGTTTTTTCCCACCACTTCCACAATGTCGTCTATCCAGCGTCTCTGTGGTCTACCTCTGCTTCACTTGGTCTCCCTGGATCTCCAGTGTGTCACCTTGATAGTCCATTTCTCGTCTTGCTATTTCGCGACATGACCTATCCAACGCCACTTTAGCTCTGCCACACATGATATGACGTCAGCCACCCGCTTTGTCTTTCTGATTGTTTCGCTTCTTATTCTATCTCGCAAGGACACCCCCAGCATAGCGCGCTCCATCGCTCTCTGTTTTTGTCTTAATCTGCTTGCACTATGTTTTGTGATGATCATTGTTTCGAGGCCATAAGTAGCCACGGACAGAATACATGTGTCATGTACCTTACGTTTTAGGTTTATAGGGATTTCCTGACTTTTAAGAATATGTAGGAATTTACCGAAGGCGTCACAGTATCTCCGATTTTTCTTGATATTTCTGCTCTTTGGTTTTCTTTCTTCAATCTAATGGTGTGACCGAGGTATACATATTCGGTGACATTTTCGATTAGGTATGCTATTATCTTGGGATACATGTAGTTGTTCTGGACTCATGATTTTTGTCGTTGCAGTGTTCATTTTTAAACCTATAGCTTTAGATGCCTCGTTTAGTTGCTCCAGCATTGCTCTCAACTGGTGTGGGTGTTCTGAGATTAGGACTATGTCATCTGCAAATCGCAAATTGCTAAGATACGATCCATCGATTTTCAGACCTTTTTCCGGCCATTGTGGTGTTTAAAATACTTCCTCCAGATCCAACGTAAACAGCTTTGGTGATATGGTGTCACCCTGGCGGACTCCTCGGTTTCACTTTATTTTTCCCGATGTAGTGTTATCATTGATTCTCACATGCATTGTTGCTTTTTGGTAGATGTTCTTTACGAGTACGCTGTACCTTAAGTCTATTCTGGCGTTATTTAAACCGTTTAAAAGGGTCGTGTTTCTATGGAATCGAACGCCTTATGAAAGTCTACAAATGCTAGGTATATGGGTATATTATACGCTGTTGTTTTCTTCTCTATCACTGTGAGTAGTGTTTGCAAGTGATTATTGGTGCTGTATCCGCTGCGAAATCCCGCTTGTTCCACTAGCTGGTAAAAGTACAATTTATTTGTAAGGCGGTTTCTGAGGATCTTGGTGAGAAGTTTATAGAGATGTGATAGCAGACTGATTGGTCGGTAGTTTTCCATGTTCGTAAGATCGCCACTCTTAAACAGAAGCACTATCTCGGCATTATACCATTCCTCTGCTACTTTAATCGGAGGACGCTGTTGAAGGAATGGATATCAACCAAGTAAATGAGAACATAAAAGCTGCTCTAATAAATAAAGACACGCTAAGTCTCGGTCTCAGTCAAATTATAATTTTAAGAATAAAGAGTCGGTCCATAATTTTAGTTAGGTGGTGGTGGTTACATGTTTCGCCCAAACAATGGGCATCATCAGACCTAAAACCAGAGTCGTACGAAAACATCTAATTTATACATAAAAAGTTTAAAAGCCTAACCTACCTTAGGAATAACAACTTAAAAACCAATGGAAACACAATCACAAATGACACATAACGGATTAAAAATTTTTAAAAAACGTTACTGGACCATTACAAAATGTAAAACGATACAAAAAAAGAAATAAACAATTTAAAAAATTACTTGACAACTATGGCGGGTTCGGGAGCAAACCAGACGCTTGCGGAGGAACCCTAAAAATATAACTGGCAGGTCGTATATATACTTCAATTTTTAGGGTTCCGCGCCTGAGGTAAATTATTACTCCGCAAGCCTCTGCTTGAAACAAAGAAGGGAAACAGAAAAAGGTACAGACGAACACAAACTCCTAAACAAAAAAGCAAAAAAGGCTATCAGAACAGACATAAGAAGACACCATACCAAAATAATACCCGAAATAATCGAGAATAACGCAAACATGAGGGTTCTCAGATCTAGACTGTCAAGGGGAAGAAAGGAACTAAGAAAGATAAAGAACAAACAGGGAATAAATGTGTCGGATCCAAGAACGAGACTTCAATAGTTGCCATCAAGTTGTTCGGAGAATTTTAGTGGATTTTTTATTATATCCGTAGCATATTGCAAGAGTACAGACATTAATTCCCAAAGATTTTCCAAGGCGTGTGACCTTCTGTCAGTGATATCTTCATAATATTGCATAATATCCGCAATTTCAAAGACACATTCTGTTCACGGACGAAGCTTAATAATTTTTCAAGAAATTCCATTCAGAATTTCTACAACAACCATTTGCGGGCGGAAGAAAGTCCCTATGCCGTATCCGAAACGCATTCTAGTACCAATTTTCGGTTAACGTTTGGACAGGAATTATTGATATCCACTTTATTAGCCCATTCTTCTTACCGAGATGACTTGACGAACAATCTTAACTCAGTTTTCTTCAAGAACAACTGCCTCTGCTGCTTGAGGATGCTCCGACAGCAATAAGAAACCATATGTGGTACATGCACGATGGTGCACAGTTCAGTGTAGTGGCTCGCAATTATTTACAAATTGTTTATCCAAATCGTTAAATCAATTAATGATTGCTTCATATTTTTTTATTTTATTTTCATGAAATTCAGATTCACATTTTAGTAGCAATTGCGAAATATTTGTAGAATTGTCAAAATTGTTAACATTATTAAAGAAGCCTCTCAAACTTGCGCAAACTTTAGATAGGCCTGATATTTTTGACACGGTTCGTCTTTCTCTTTCTCAGAGTTGGGCGTAGTTTCATCAGTTTCTTGGATCTCTTCAATACACTCGATGATAGTCAATTCCGCACTTTCTGTTGGCAACTCGTTATCAATAGAGGAAAATTGTTTCAAGTTCACAAATGTGTCCTTAATGTTAGTAAACAGTTGTGCGAGCGGAATATTATCTTCTTCTTCGAAGTCGTCAATATTATCTATATTACACATAAATCCGGCTTTCACAAAGCATTTTTTATTGTCACTGGGGACAAATTGCGTCACGCCAACGAAACCCATGTCAAGGCGTTGGTTATGGTAATATTATTTTCGATTTATTGAAGAGGATAACAACTGTCTATACATGTTAAAAGTTTCTTAATAAGTTAGCTTCTGTAGAGCGTTTTAAAATTCTGAATAATGCCTTGGTCCAAAGATTGGCAATGTAAGCTGTTACGACTTCGATATTGATATCGACTGATTCGCCACTTACTTTCTTGAAGGTAATACCGTACCGACGACGGAATTTTTCTAACCATCCATTTGATACCTTGAAGGTATCTAATCCTAAACATTGAGCAGATTCGAGGGCTTTTGCTTGAATTATGGGCCCGGATATTGGTAAGTGCTTGTTTCGCACCTTATAAAACCAGTTAAAACAACTTGGTCCATTGCCAGTCCCTCGGATTTGGGAAATTTTTTTCTTTGTTCACCATTGCCACCTTCCACATACTTGGAGTGGAGTTAATATAATCTAAATAGAACAATCAAATTTTCCTCAACAAATTTAATCATTACAAAAAAAGGTTGTTATGTTCGTTACATGTTTCAGTCGTCTAGACGTTCATTCTCAGGGGATTTTAGAAGGTATTTTAGAAGGTATTACGTATTGGCATAATGATCAGTTAAAAATAAAGTGAATTATGACTTACCCAAAATCAAGTAGGATAGGATATGGAGTTGTCTTAAATTAATGAGTACAACTAAACAAGAGTAGGAATTTCAAAATTGGAAACAAAGTAAACTTTTTAATTTGGAAAAAAATGTTTTTTATATTTTAAGTGCACTTCCTAGTGTAAGTATATTGAAATATAGTGAACCTCGTTAGTTCATATATTCAGTGCAGGTTCTTATTTCCTTTCCCTGGATATTTATAATCCCCTTCATAAACGAATCATATAATTGTTGTAATGTCTATAGTGCTCTCATTATTCAAGTACTTTATGCGTCCAATGTATACAACCAATAGGCTCTATCCAATCAATAGTTGACGCATCATCACGTATTTTGTAAACCCAATGTCGAGTTTATTTCAGACCTCTCGAAAAATAATTTTTTGAAATTGTAGAATGACTGTTATTTGTTGCTAATGCAGTCAAGATTTATCGCCATTCCATCGCAACAGTAAACTCTCACGCTCACCACCGACAGCAATCCAAGTAATTGTCCGCAAGGCACCAGGTCAACCTGAAACAGAGAAAAAGAAGTTAGAAGATTCAAAGGAAATCAGCAGTGACACGACGGAACCTACAAGCCCAGCCTCCAGTCAATCCTGAAGAGCAACGACAGCCTACCATTTCCAATAGCATCCCACAAACCAGCAAAACATCAGAACTGAATACCACCATCGCAGAGAAAAGAGGCAGTACCACAATTTCTGTGCACACCCACATTTCAGCCAACGAGGGGCTCAGCATCGCAATTTCTCAACACCTACAACATATCAGCTTCAGCAAATAGATGGAATAAGCAGATGAAGATCGCTTACTTCGAAACGTTTTTAGATGGGGTGGCTAGCCTTTGGTTCCAGCAGTATAAAAGTAATAACGGCGTCAAAACATGGGACAATATCTGTACAAACTTTAAAAAAGAATTCGATGAGAGCAACCTCCAATCTTTATTAAAAAAACGAATGGAAGGAGACGACAGCAAGAGCATGAATAAGTTAAAAAATATTTCTTTGAACTCAAACTATTATACCACGAATACAAAGAGAAAATGGACCTCGACGAATTTAAGACGTTATTCGGGAATGAGGGAAGCATACTATGATTACTGCTGGCTAACAAACGCACCCAACAAAGTGCAAGTTAACCTTGTTTTCAATTTAGAATTCCTACGCTTGTTTAGTTGTACTGATTCATCATCATCATTCAGCCCATATCTGTCCACTGCTGGACGTAAGCCTCCCTTGTTTGCCTCCACGTTCTTCTATCTTGTGCCACCTGCATCCAGTTGGTATGGACACGTTTTATGTCGTCTGACCATCTAGTCGGTGGACGACCTCTGTTCCTGTATGCCTCTTGTCTAGGCCTCCATTCCACAATTCGCTTTGTCCATCTATCGTCCTGCATTCTCGGTATGTGTCCCGCCCAGTTCCACTTTAGAGTTGCTATTCTCTCTACTGCATCAGTCAGCCCTGTTCTTCTGCGCAATTCCGTGTTTGTGGTGTGGTTTCTAAGGGTCAGTCCTAGCATTGATCTTTCCATTGCGTGTTGTGCCACTCTTATTTTCTGTACAGCCTTTTTTGTTAGGGTTAAGGTCTCTGCACCATATGTCAGAACAGGCAGAACGCATTGATTGAATACTTTTCTTTCTAGGCAAATTGGTAGGTCTGATTTAAATATGTGCTTAAGATTTCCGAAAGCGGCCCATGTCAGTCCTATTCTTCTAAGCAATTCGCACGTTTGATTATCTCTGCCTATACGGATTTCATGGCCGAGGTATTTGTATGAGGTAGTTTTCTCGATTGGGATGCCATTTATGTATACACCTTCGCTAAGGACGAGGTTAGTCATCAACTGAGTTTTTGACACATTAATCTTTAATCCGACGTTTTGAGAAGCAGTATTCAATTTTTGCAGCATGGTCATTGCGTGGTCAATACGGTCTGTTATCAAGATTATGTCGTCTGCAAATCTTAGATGTGTTAGGTTTTCACCGTTTATGTTTATACCCATATTTTCCAAATTTATAGTTTTGAACATATATTCGAGCAGATTCGTGAACAGCTTTGGCGAGATAGTATCGCCTTGTCGAACGCCTTTGTTTATTTTGAATCTGTTTGTACTCTTCTGTATTCTTACGCTGGCTGTAGCATTCTCATAGATAGACTTGATCATTTGGTTGTATCTGTAATCTATTCTACTGTCAGATAATGAATTTAGCATCTTGTATTGGTCTATGGTGTCGAAGGCTTTTTCATAATCCACGAATATTAAAACGAGCGGTTTATTGTACTCGATAGACTTTTCTACCAGACTTTTTAGAACTTGGAGGTGATCGTTCGTCCCAAATCCTGATCGGAAGCCAGCCTGCTCTCTTGGCTGGTAGAGTTCCAGTTTTGCATTTAATCTATTTGTGATGATTCGGGTGAACAGCTTATATACCTGTGATAGCAGGCTAATACTAATAGGGCGGTAATTGGTAAGGTTAGCGATGTCTCCTTTCTTATGTATTAGGGTAATAGTTGCGTTGTTCCATTGTTGTGGTATCTTGCCTTGTATAAGACATTCATTAAATAGTGTCTTGAGACTTTGCAGCAACCTGTCACCCCCCAGTTTAAGAGCCTCAGCCACCAGTTCGTCCTCTCCGGGGGATTTGTTGTTCTTAAGTTTTGAGATAGATTTTTTGATCTCAGAGATTGTGATCTCCGGGATGTCCTCTGAGCCTTGGTTCATAACTTTAGGAATTGGGCCACCGATGGTTTTTGCTCTGTCTGAAGCGTAGAGTTCCCTATAAAATTCTTCTATTATGTCCAGGATTTCTCCTTTGTTGGTTGTTATTTTACCTTTTTTATTTCTCAGTTTACAGATATCTTTTCTTCCTTTGGAAAGCCGTTGTCTTAGCACTTTCAAGCTTCTATTTTCCTCGATCGTCCTAGCTATCATTTTCGTGTTGAATGTTCTGATATCGTTGCGAATGGCCCTAGATATGTCTTTGTCGAGCTGCTTAAGTCTTGGGAAGTTTGTGTCATATTTATCCTGTAACTCTCTCCTTTCCTTTAACATGTTCTTGGTTCTGTCACTCAATTTTTCATTTCTCTGACTTGTTCCTATACAATGAGCTTTCTCTGCTTCCTTTACGGCATTCACTATATTTCCATTTAGTTTTTCGAGGTCCACATTGTCATTTGTTATTTCCTGTCTACTTAGGTGTTCATCGATGTCATTTTGGAAAGCTTCTATATTATCCGGAGGTATCCATCTTTTATTGTTTGTTCTTCTCATCATCTTCATTCTTTCTCTCTTAATGTTCGTTGATATATTTGCTCTTATCATTCTATGGTCGCTGCCTATGGTAAAATTATTCAAAGCTGTCACATTGTGAACTATTTCCTTTTTGTTGGAAATAATGAGATCTATTTCATTTCTTGTATTCTCATTTGGACTGATCCATGTCCATTTTTGTTGTGGTTTCTTATTGAAGAAGGAGCTCATGCAATAAAGATTATTTTGTTGTAGAAAATTGAGGAGTTTGCTGCCTCTTTCATTTCTTTCCCCATATCCGTATTTGCCTAGGGGTATTTCGGTTTCGTCCTGTCTTTCTCCGAGTTTTGCATTAAAGTCGCCTATCAATAGTGTATACTGGGCAGGGCACACCTTTAGAGCCTCACTCAAGTTATCGTAAAAGTCCTCTATTTCATCTTCCCCAGACGTTGATGTGGGAGCATATGCCTGAATGATTTTCTTATTATATCTTGTATTTAGCTTCAGAGTGAGATAGATTACCCTGGTGCTTATACTTTTTATCTCTATTATTTTTTGTATGTGTCTCTTGTGTATAATAAATCCTACACCACCTGTGGACGCATCTGTTTGTCCTACATAGTGGAAAATATGTCCGGATTTGAGTGTTAATTGGTCTTCTCCCCTTCTTCTAACTTCGCTCAGTCCGACAATGTCCCATTTTATCTTTCGCAGCTCCTCCTCCAATTCGGTCAATCTTTCATCTGATAGGAGCGTTCTCACGTTGATCGTAGCAATTTGCAGTTTTCGTCTTTGGTGGTAGCCTGGTCTTTTCCGGAGATTCTTAGCACCCTCTGCCATCCTTCCAATCTGACCGCCACCTTGGTTAGTGGACTTCAGGCCGCCGGAGACTGAGGGCCGTGGTTGATTTCGTGCAAGCATGTTTGGGGTTTGTTTAGCCTATACATCCTACCACGCTGGCCATTGCGGGTTGGTAGGGGATGTTTACAGGGATTTAGTCCTGTATGAGTGTCGTATGGTTATACCGCCAATATTCGGTCGCCAGAGCCTCGTCGGTATGTCTAGCAGGGTGTACCGGGTGAACTGGGTCACCTCTCGTGCAGGTGAGGTTGGCATTTGGGTAACTTTGTTAGTTTGTTCGTAGCGTTACCCCTTACACCCCTGTTGTACTGATTAATTTGAGGCAATTCAAAATTTGTATTCAACTGGATTTTAGGTAACTTACTATATTCTTAACTGGTCATTTTACCAACATGTCATCCCTTCTAGTATCCTCTAAAGATGGACGTCTAGACGTCCGAAATATGTAGAGTACATAGCAACCTTTTTTATAAATAAATTTGCAGAGGAAGACTTGATTGCTTTTATTACAATAACACTGATATCACGTACTTTGCAGTATAAAAAACTATTGCCAAGTATATTTTTTTTTCCTTTCTTCTAAGCTAAATTCGCACTGCTTATAATAAGAAACAAAAAGCATTTATCTAATTTTCAAACCTAGATTCGATCCACAAAGAATAAAAATAGTCAAACTCATCCAGGGTTAAGTGCTTGCGTATTTGATTTGCAGACTGATCCAGAGTTAACATTTGACCGTATTCCTTAATCCCTTTCCCGCTTTCAAGAAGACTAAATAATAACTTTCAGGATATAAGGGTTTTAACTGGTTTGCATAATGCATTGCTCAGTTCCAGTTAAAGGTTTTAGGGAAAGAAGGAGAATTAGAGCTTTTTGGGCTGTCTAACTTTATATACAGCTCTCGCTTTACATTTTTAGCACTGGTATAATCTTAATTACAATTTCGGAGAATTCTTCAAGCTTGGAAATAAAGGCCAAAATAAAATGAATGATGGAAGTCCAGAAGAAATTATAATTAAAAACACTGCTCTGTTATAAGTCCGTTTAATGCAAACGGAGTAATTTAATAATTTAATAACTTACTATTAGTAAAGTTGTCATTAATAATAATCTAACACATTAAAATAAAAGGCGATAATATAGTATTATTTTTTGATAGTATCTTAGTAAAATGTGAATCGAACTAAAATTAATTGTACCACAAGAAATTGAGTATCATAACGGTTACAGTTGTCAACATTTTATTAAATAAACAGGATTGAGCAAGAGTTCCAGAACGGCTTAATTTCAGGAGAACGGAAAGTGATATCGGATCCGAATATTGGTCCTTAGTCTGTACTATACTCCCGCAAGTACCAAAAATTATTTATTGAGTACTAAAACTCGTCGTTACCTTCCATCGCACTTTATTCAAGACTTAGAACTGGTCGAAGAAAGTTGTAGCGTGTTAAAGGGCCAATGAGATATGACGGCTAAGAACTATAAAAATTTAAACAGCAACCCGGTAGCAACATGGTATTACTTTATGGTAAGTGTCAAAGAAATGACAGTGAGGCTAGATTTACAAATATACCCGTACCAACTCACCAAACATTTTCTGTTGTTAAAAAACGACTTCGAGAAACCAATCGTTTTACTTCTGTATATGTGGATTATGGACTAGATCGTACGATTAGGAGACCTCGGTTAAAGAAGAAATTTTAGAAGGAGATGAAGAAGATCCGAGGGTAGGCACGAAAAGTCCAGGTTTGGAAGTTGAAGTTTCTAAGGATTCCGTAAATAGTATTATTAGAGAACAGCTGCTGCATCCATATCGCTTATCGGCAGTAACAGAGCTTTTACCCCTCGACCTCAAATTCAGACTAAGCTTCGGTCGTTGAATGAAAATATACATAATATAACAAATTCATATAATGAGCATGGTTATGCTGATGGATACTGGCATATAATGGAGGTTGTGCAAAATAAAAGGCGATAATATGGTATTATTTTTTGATAGTACCATAGTAAAATGTGAATCGAACTAAAATTAATTGTACCATAAGGAATTGAGTATCATAACGGTTACGGTTGTCAACAATTTAATAAATAAACAGGATTGGGCAAGTGTTCCAGAACGGCTTAATTCCAGGACAACGGAAAGTGATATTGGGTCCGAATATTAATACTTAGTCTATTCTATACTTCTGCAAGTACCAAAAATTATTTATTGAGTACTGAAACTCGTCGTTACCTTCCATCGCACTTTATTCAAGACTTAGAACTGGTCGAAGAAAGTAGTAGCGTGTTTAAGGGCCAATGAGATATGACGGCTAAGAACTATAAAAATTTAAATAGCAACCCGGTAGCAACATGGTATTACTTTATGGTAAGTGTCAAAGAAATGACAGTGAGGCTAGATTTACAAATATACCCGTACCAACTCACCAAAAATTTTCTGTTGTTAAAAAACGACTTCGAGAAGCCAATCGTTTTAATTCTGCAAATGTGGATTATGGACTAGATTGTATGATTAGAGGACCTCGGTTAAAGATGAAATTTTAGAAGGAGATGAAGAAGATCCGACGCTAAGCACGAAAACTCCAGGTTTGGAAGTTGAAGTTTCTAAGGATTCAGTAAATAGTATTATTAGAGAACAGCTGCTGCATCCATATCGCTTACCGGCAGTAACAGAGCTTTTACCCCTCGACCTCAAATTCAGACTAAGCTTCGGTCGTTAATGAAAATTTACATAATATGACAAATTCATAAAATATAATGAGCATGGTTATGCTGATGAAAACTGGCATACAATGGAGGTTGCGCAAAATAAAAGGCGATAATATGGTATTACTTTTTGATAGTACCTTAGTAAAATGTGAATCGAACTAAAATTAATTGTACCATAAGAAATTGAGTATCATAACGGTTACGGTTGTTAACATTTTAATAAATAAATAGGATTGGGCAAGTGTTCCAGAACGGCTTAATTCCAGGACAACGGAAAGTGATATCGGATCCGAATATTGGTCCTTAGTCTGTTCTATACTCCCGCAAGTACCAAAAATTATTTATTGAGTACTGAAACTCGTCGTTACCTTCCCTCCCACTTTATTCAATACTTAGATCTGATCGAAGAAAGTTGTAGCGTGTTTAAGGGCCAATGAGATACGACGGCTAAGGACTATAAAAATTTAAATAGCAACCCGGTAGCAACATGGTATTACTTTATGGTAAGTGTCAAAGAAATAACAGTTAGGCTAGATTTACAAATATACCCGTACCAACTGACCAAACATTTTCTCTTGGTAAAAAACGACTTCCAGAAACCAATCATTTTACTTGTGCAAATGTGGATTATGGACTAGATTGTACGTTAAAGAAGAAATTTTAGACGGAGATGAAGAAGATCCGAGGGTAAGCACGAAAAGTCCAGGTTTGAAAGTTGAAGTTTCTAAGGATTCAGTAAATAGTATTATTAGAGAACAGCTGCTGCATCCATATCGCTTACCGACAGTAACAGAGCTTTTACCCCTCGACCTCAAATTCAGACCAAGCTTCGGTCGTTAATGAAAATTTACATAGTATGACAAATTCATATAATGGGCATAGTTATGCTGATGGAAACTGGCATACAATGGAGGTTGTGCATTATTAACTTGAATTTAAAATCAACATATTAGCAGGTTAGTCATTGCTATAGTTTTTATTGTCACTGTCATCATTTGCCCTCGATCTACTAGACAAAATATTTGGTTCATACTTCATACATGACGGAACACCTTCACACATCACTTTTACTATTATAAATAAATTAAATGAAGAGAATTTTTGAAATCGATGGATCGGAAACAGCGATGCTCCTGCGAATTGGCCAACCTACTTCATTTTTACAATTTTATCATTGTTAATGCGTGGACATGCAATATTGTTGTCAACTTGTTGCTGAATTTCAAAAGTCGCCAAAAAACATCGCTCGTGGCTGTGTGATGGCGATTACCGTCTAGTCTATACACCCGTGTCAGAGACGTTGTAAAGTTGTAGTTTAAAAGTTGTCGGCGATGCCTAAAGCGTTAATGGTATTCATAAATCATAGGTTTTACTCATAAATGAGACCCTTACCTTTGTGTTTTTATTACAATATATTATGGATATTTTTAAGGACTCTCCTTTACTGGATTCCAAATCCCTGTATTCAAAAAGAAATATAGCTCTTTTCAGAGGCGAAGACCGGATAAAAGACTGAAAGACGATATTCTAATCCTAGGTTTATTGCCGTTGGATTCGACTTCCGGACAGATCCTTGAGTTAACATTTGACCGTATTCATTCGCATATCTAGCTCTCGCCTCGTGCTTTTGAAGAAACATAATAGTATCTTGGGTGGAAAGAATACAAATGCTTTGAATGATATATCGTTTAGTCGTAGCGTTGAAACGTTATGTGTGGAAGTTTTCTATTTTAATGTGAGCATATATTTTTTGGGCAAGGTCCTTCTTTCGCAGATGGGAAATTTCAGATTATATTAATAACAATAACCAATAAAAATAGCATCCAGGGTTAGCCAATGAAAACGGAATTAGCCAAATTTTTCTTATTTATCGTCTCATTACAATAAATCGCTGAGACACATTAAATTTGTTATCAAGGGGGGAAATATTTTGCTAATATTTTCTAATCAGTAACTCCAGCTCGCTAGCGAGAGTGGGCGACAACCCTATATAAGAGCTTAGAGAGAGTTAGGGGTGAAGTAATACCTCAATTTAAAGATCCTTAAAGTCTCTTTTTAATGCTGTAAATTTTTATTTATTTATTAATTTACAAGAAAATGCTTTTTTAAGATATATAAAGGGTGAGTTGGAAGGAACGCACAAAACTTTAGGAGTGTGTTACAGGTCAAATTTACCGCTATTAGAATAATAGTAATTTATTTTTAAACTCACCCCCTTCTTCATAAAATTAATCGATTTAAGGATAAAAATCAAGACAGATACTTCCTTCAGAGCCTCATTGTTCAAACAATAAATACACAGTTGACACTTTCAGTTTTCTCATTAACAAATATATTTTTCTTAGTCCTACCGGTTCTTCAGGCTGTTTCTGAGGTAATTATTAGTCCATACGGATCTTCTTACTAAACCTAATCCATTTTAAAGGCATTAGTTTCATGCTTGAAGGCTAAAAACACGAAACCCATGGTAACAGACACTTTGGCTATAAGACATATTAAAGGTTACAGAAACTTCTTCAGTCCCTTAAATTTACCCTTATTAAATCAGGAGCGTTGTGTGGAAGGCTAACTTTCTTCATATTTTCTTAATTAAAGATAATTAATTAACCGTCCTTAGTTTATTGTTGTTATTATTGTGTCATATGCGAGGTCATATGTCAAAGCTGCCAAGTAAAGCAAAAATTCCCTAAAACTCTGACTGTCAAACTTACCCGCCTTTTTGGAAGGAGAAAACCCTTTTTCTAGAATCACTTTGGTTCCTGCAGTGGTGCGATTTGGACCATTGGCGCTATTTTCGCCACTTAGTGAGAAATTTGGGGGCCCAAGCATTTTATTGGTGGCCAAGTATATTCAGCGCCGAAAGCTATTTTGCTGTTTTAACTGCTTCGGGTTTCTCCTCAAATTTCAATTTATTTTTCTACGAGAAAGGCCAACTACCATCTCAGGTGAGTTTTAGATCATTACTTCTGCAAGAGATAAGCAGCTTTGCTTTTTATAATGTTAAATAGGTTTCACGTATCATTTATTTCTTACCATTCACGTCATATTGTAGCCAGCCATTGCATGCTTTGCTTTTGTTTCAGGCCTTTTTTCTTTTTTTTTGCTTCTCACCTTTTTGTTTTCTTCACAACCTTTTGTCTGCCTATTCTTGTCCTGCTGTCCGGCCTGCATTTGGCATACGTTTATGTCGCTTTGGACTGCATGATCCTGCTTTCCACCCTGCTGCTTGTGGCATACCGCTGGTGCCTGCGGTCACTTTGCTGAATACCCGAGCTTAGCACCCCTTCATCCGACGAGGAGTCCTCGAAGTCCTGGCGATACCTAGAGGCTAACTTGAGCCAGTCTCTCCAGTAGCAGTGCCAGTGGAATGGAGTTTGTCGAGCCTCATATCAGGTTTTTGTATTTGTCTGTGCTGTCTAACTACTTGTAAAGCATTTCCAAAACGTGCTTAGGTCGTGGAAATCCACTCTGGAACTCCACTTTTCACCCGCAATTATCACAATAATGTCATTGGCTTTCTAAATTCAGTATTTTACATGTACCGGCTTAATTTAACATCACATTTTTACTTTTCATTTTAGTATAACCTCAAATTCTGTAACTTTCAACTTTTAAAAGTCAGCTGTTTGGAGCAGTACCATACATATTTAATTTCAGTCGTTCTTATCCTGTTTTCTTCGGTTCGACTGGTAATAAGGTGTATTGATATTATTTAGTATATTTAGAACCCCGTTTTAGTTAATATTTTTTTGTATTACGATTACCCCGTTTATTTGGTTCATGCTGAAGCCTTTTCATTTATTTTATTTATGGTCAATTGGTCAATTCGGTGATTCAATCGGTATTGTCAATAAATTGTATATAAGTATTATTTTCTAAATAGATTTTAGAGTTTAGTCTGGTGTTTTCTTGAGATCCGTGTCGTTTCCTGTTTTATTTAGTTCATCAGTGTTGTTGTCTCGACTCGAGGGCCCCAAAACAGGTGGCGCACCCCTCTAGTTTTACCCACACCACTCGCCGGCCATATGAGCTAGTCACGAGTCGGCCGCAGCCCTGAAGACAACAGCACTTGCTCATGTAAGAGCCACCTGATCTTCTCCCTCCTTTTTTTCTCTTTGTAAAAGAATAACTAATTAATCAATCAATACTTTGCTAATTAATTAATAATACCACCCCCGTTTTTTTCTGTGTTTAATAACCACTATTTCTTAAAACAACCAAAAATCGCTGTAGCAAAATGGCGCCCAACGTGGGGCCCAAATCGCACCACTGCAGGAACCAAAGTGATTCTAGAAAAAGGGTTTTCTCCTTCCAAAAAGGCGGGTAAGTTTGACAGTCAGAGTTTTAGGGAATTTTTGCTTTACTTGGCAGCTTTGACATATGACCTCGCATATGACACAATAATAACAACAATAAACTAAGGACGGTTAATTAATTATCTTTAATTAAGAAAATATGAAGAAAGTTAGCCTTCCACACAACGCTCCTGATTTAATAAGGGTAAATTTAAGGGGCTGAAGAAGTTTCTGTAACCTTTAATATGTCTTATAGCCAAAGTGTCTGTTACCATGGGTTTCGTGTTTTTAGCCTTCAAGCATGAAACTAATGCCTTTAAAATGGATTAGGTTTAGTAAGAAGATCCGTATGGACTAATAATTACCTCAGAAACAGCCTGAAGAACCGGTAGGACTAAGAAAAATATATTTGTTAATGAGAAAACTGAAAGTGTCAACTGTGTATTTATTGTTTGAACAAGGAGGCTCTGAAGGAAGTATCTGTCTTGATTTTTATCCTTAAATCGATTAATTTTATGAAGAAGGGGGTGAGTTTAAAAATAAATTACTATTATTCTAATAGCGGTAAATTTGACCTGTAACAAGTGTACTATATATGGCTTAGTTAAACATAGGAAATACCATGTAAATCTTGAGGTGGCTAAATATTGCATCACCTGTACATTTTAGAGAAAAATTGTATTAGGTATAATTTTTTGAAGAGGCCGATATAATAAACCCATGTGCCAAGTTTAAATAAATTTTAATAAGCTAATCCTTACTTATTCAATTAGACGTGATGGCAAAATTGCGAAATTTTCATAATTTAGGTAATAAAGCAAACACCAGCAAATACTTATGTGGTATTGACAAAAAGAAAAGTAGCGTCAGTCACAACATTTTTATTGAGGGCGCTTTAATTTCAGCTAAATATGAGATATTTAATTTAGGAGAAAGTAACTATGAATAGGTGGTATTATACAGGAAACAGTTTAAAAGCAGTGTACAAAATCTTTTCACTTCAATTTCGTGATAATCCTGTCCCTTCCCTTTCATTAATTAAACTTTTATTATTAAATGTCAGTACAAAAGTACTGTAATAAATAACTGTAAATGCTCAACTCAGAATGTCAATAGAGCTGAAGAAAGGGATATAAAGATCTTAAGATTTTACTGCACGTGGAGAAAAATAAAATGGTTAGCATGAGGATTCTTGGGCAAGCCGTAGAAGAAAATCAAGCCACAGTATTGCGCACTTTAAAAAAACATTTAAATTTTCCTTACAACAACGGAGAATGGTATTCTTTTTTGAGGTAATGGAAAGAGCAAATAAAATAGGAATTTTTTGAGAAAATTCGTTTTACCGGTGAATTAGGGTGGGCCGTCAAAATAAAAGTTAAAATTTTAAAACGCAATAGGTAGCAAAATGTGCATATGAGCACAGGTATACCCAAAAAAAAATTTGACGAAAATCAATTAAATTTTTCAGCCCTCTACAGGGTGATTAATTTTCAATGTTTATGAAAACTGCCTTATATATTTAACAATAACCCATAATAACAATAGCCCAAAGACATAGTTTTAATGTCTTTGCAATAGCCAAATATATATCCACGAAAACATTTTTTGTAACTTTAACGAGTTTAATCCTGTTAAAGCTTGCTAGGCCACATATTACATTAATACATTTTTTAAATTACGAACTCCCAATTTTTCAATACAGAACGATGGGCGACAATTTGAACATTTAGGGCGCCACTGAGAATTATTGTCCTAACGATATATTTGCTTGAAACATACGTACCTTCATATTTTGTTTTTCCAAGGCCTATTTGACTCTTAAAAAAAACCTTTACAATGGCAACTTGAAAATAAAATCAATGTTCCGTAATTATTATTATTGTTGGTAATATCGCCGGATTGAAAATAGATATTAACTTGCGGTTTTCGCTGACTTCTTAGACTTTTAATTATCCTTGTAATCAGGCAAAATTAAATATACTATTATATTTACAATTATGGAAAAAACGCACAATGTTTGTGAAGTTGTAAGAGAGCGCCCCCTAGCGCCTAGTGTAAAACACATATTGCCGTTGTTCATAAGATGGTACATAGAGTAAGAAAAGCCCTTTTTAACAAAACTAAGTTTACTAAATAATGTTAAGCCAGACCGGAGTTATCAGCATTTATTACAAATAATGTTCAACCTTCCCCCACCACTTTATATGAAAAAAGACGAACACGTTGTATAGGGGAATTTTACTAATAAATCTTCGAAATATACAAAAATGTTAATTTCGGGACACTTTAGCTAGGCGACTTTTGAGGAAACTTCGTGATTCATATTTACCGTTACTGTTGCGCCCTCTAGCGCCAGTTTGAGAAACTCGAAAATAATTTTTAGCAATTTCTCATGACCACTTTACCTAATATATTTTTTTCCGCAAGCCATACGACTAACGCTTTCTGAGATACGGCCGACAGCCATTCTTAGTGGGACACCAGGTACATTAGGGTGGGCCGTCAAAATAAAAGTTAAAATTTTAAAATGATAATATGAGCACAGATATACCCTAAAAAAATTTGACCAAAATCAATTAAATTTTTTAGCCCTCTACAGGGTGATTAATTTTCAATTTTTATGAAAACTGCCTTATATATTTAACAATAACCCATAATAACGATTGTCCAAAGACATAGTTCTAATGTCTTTGCAATAACCAAATATATATCCACAAAAACATTTTTGGTAACTTTAACGAGTTTAATCCTGTTAAAGCTTGCTAGGCCACATATTACTCTCCTCTCCCACCACTATATTAGGCTGATGTAAACGGAATAATTTAGTTGCGATTAACGTTTAGTTGCGATTTGTCTCTGTATCTAAATTCTAAACGTACCGGCGTGGTACGTGGTTTTAAAGTAACATGAGTGCTAACAAAACTATTTGTAAAAGAGCGGCAATAAGCTGTCCTATTTTTGGACCCCTGAGAGACCTTAGTTACTTAGTGTTGCCAAATGTTAAAGAAGTTTTTGTACTCCTTCATAAGATATTCATTGAAAGATGAAAAACAGCCGTCAAAAAAAGAGCGAACATTTTTCGAAATATCTCGATTACTGGCAGAAAAGCTTGAGATATCTGGAAAAGAGGATCTGTTTCCATAGTGTCCATTGAACGCATAATAGAGCTATTGGGAAAGCTCATCAAAGGTAATTGATAAAAATAAAGTATGTAGAGCTCGCAAAAAGAACCGAGATTTCCTTCGGAAAACATTTGCTCTTGAACCTATAAAAGGAATCTTTTTCGACGGAAGGAAAGACAAGACATTACACCATGAAAAAATAGATAATCGTTTTCATCGCAGAGGAATAACTGAGGAACATCTATATCTTATTGAAGAATCGGGCTCACTATATATAGGACATGTTACCCCAACTTCTGGCACTGGAAAATCAATCGCTCACAGTATTTATAATCTTTGTATGGAAAATACCATGTTGTTGGATCAACGTAGTGCTGTCGGCTGCGATGGCACTGTTATAAATACTGGGAACAAAAATGGCGCAATTGGGAATTTTGATATCCTGGTAAAACGACCTTTACAATGGTTTATTTGCCAACCCCACACGCAAATGAACTTCCGCTTCGACAATTGTTTCAACATCTTGACGGAAATACTGCTGGTCCCAAAAAATATTCTGGTCCGATTAGCAAATTGCTAAAAAATAGCGAGCAATTACTCGTTGTTAATTTTAAACCTGTAGGAGGGAATCCATTAGAAGCTAATCTAAAAAATCTTAGCAGTGATCAGCAATATTTGTTTGAGATATGTCAGGCAGTTAACTCTGGTCATTGTCCCCCAAACCTGGCAAACCGCCACCCAGGAAAATTATCACACGTGAGGTGTATTACAAAAGCTAACCGTCTGTTGCGATTATATCTTGCTACTGAAAATCCATCGACAAATTTAAAAGTTGTGTCGAATTTGTTGTAAAGGTCTACGCTCCCATGTGAGTTGCTATAAAAATCCATTCTTCCTGCAAAAACCATGCTTATCATGTGTTTAAGACAATTGAACTTTCATGCTATTTAAATGATGAAGTAAAAAGTGTTATCGATCTAGTAATTCAGTGAAATGCTTATTTTCTACACCCTGAAAATATTGTTATTTGTATGTTGGTTGATCATTTCCGTTTTATTGGGGAATTGGCATTAAGACGCATTCTTAAGGTACGAGAATGTCATTCTTTTCCCGCCACAGCAATAAGATAATTCGTTATACCCAAAGTCAATATCTCTGCAGTAGACTACACTGATCTAATTAACTGGGTTGATCTAGATGTAACGTCAACCCCAATTCTGCATAGAGTCACTGAAGATGATCTCCAAGGCTTTATAAATAATCCCAATACACCAACAGTGGAATGCTCGCGCTTTCCATGCCACAAACAACCAGTTGCAAGATATGTGAAACTCGTTACAGAGGCATTTATTGCTGTTATTGGTCAAGAATCCAGAGACCGGTTTATTCGAGCAAGAATAAAGACTGAAAGTTGTCTTCCATCTTTTGAACACCAAAGTGAATATAATATTGTTTAATTTTTTGTTCTATTTTATGAGATATTTTGATTTTGTGGTATAGTACAGTATTTAACTTTTTTTTGGCAATTAAACTAATAGAAAGAACATCTAACATCTATTTATTTTTTTACAGATATTATACAAGTTTATAGTTTTTTTTTAATTTACAGGATTTAGGGGTTTGCAGAGGGCAGAACATTTTCACTTTATTCACATTTCTTTTTAGAGGAGCCTTATATGTGGCAAGACGCATCTTTTACCACCTATTGAATAGCTAAGTTCAAAAAAGTAAAATTTCACACGTATAAGTACGGCCCACCCTAATGTACATTCACCCTCAACAACGAACCAAATGTTCAAAATCGCCGGTATTGGAGCTAAGAAAGTGAACATCGTCTTGTTCATACTCGCACGCAATATCCACAAAAAATAAATATTTGGGCGGGAATTGTAGGACATCACACAAAAAGAGTAATAAACACACTCCAAGAGCAAGGCTTATATCTATACCGTGTACAGAGAGTACAGCACCTAAATCCAGAATATTTTGCTAAACGTATGGACTTTTGTCAGCGGAGGAGGCCACTACTTCAATTCTTTACAAACTGAATTACAGGGACTACCAGGCGATATTGCTGTAAACATTTAGAATGTAAATGAGGCGCCCAATTCCAAAACTAGTATAATCCACTATAAGGGAATTCTCAGGACAACACAACAAAGTTTCAAGCGTTTCACAACTGACCGACTGACTTTCAAATTCGTATACCGGGTGTCCCACTAAGAATGGCTGTCGGCCGTATCTCAGAAAGTGTTAGTCGTATGGCTTGCGGAAAAAAAAATATATTAGGTAAAATGGTCATGTGAAATTGCTGGAAATTATTTCCAAGTTTCTCAGACTGGCGCTAGAGGGCGCAACAGTAGCGGTAAATAGGAATCACGAAGTTTTCTCAAAAGTCGCCTAGTTAAGTTATCCCGAAAATAACATTTTTGGATATTTCGAAGATTTATTAATAAAATTCACCTACAGAACGTGTTCGTCACTTTTCAAATAAAGTGGTGGGGGAAGGTTGAACATTATTTGTAATAAATGCTGATAACTCCGGTCTGGCTTAACATAATTTAGTAAACTTAGTTTTGTTAAAAAGGCCCTTTCTCACTCTATATATAATCTTATGAACTACGGCAATATGTGTTTTACACTAGGCGCTAGGGGGCGCTGTCTTACAGCTTCACAAACATTGCGCGTTTTTTTCATAATTGTAAATATAATAGTATATTCAATTTTACCTGATTACAAGGATGATTAAAGGTCTAAAAAGTCAGCGAAAACCGCAAGTTAATATCTATTTTCAATCCGGAGATATCAACAACAATGATCATAATTACGGAACATTATGATTTTATTTTCAAGTTGTCATTGTAAGGGTTTTTGTAAGAGTCAAATAGGCCTTGGAAAAACAAAATATAAAGGTACGTCTGTTTTAACCAAATATATCGTTACGACAATAATTCTCAGTGGCGCCCTAAATGTTCAAATTGTCGCCCATCGTTCTGTATACACGACTCCAATCTCTTCCTGGTTAATAATACTGCAGTTTCCATCTCTGCCATAGGGATACGGCGGCTGCTGTCCATTATCCTTTCTATCATGTTTTCCCTTGTGGTGGGTCTGGTAACGAAAACAAGATTCTTCAATCTCCCCCATAGATAAAAATCTAGGCATGTTAAGTCAGGTGATATAAAATAGAAATTACAACTTTCATTAACAGTATTACAATATATCCTATAATATTACCTGGCAGGCCACGGAAATATACTCCCTCTTCCTATCCACCTTGCAGGAAATGTGTCATCAAGAAATTGACGAACGTTTGCCGCAAAATGTGCAGGGCATCCATCGTGTTGGAAAACCATAGTTCTGCGAATATCGAAGGGCACATCTTCGAGAAGAATTGCGAGTTCGTAATTTAAAGAATGTAAATATATTTGCCCAGTAAGCGACTCGTTAAATACAAACGGTCCAATTATTCTGCCACCCAAAATGCCGCACCAGACATTGACACTCCATCTTCCTTGATGCTGCACCTCCCGCATCCAATGGGGATTATCCCGCGACCAATAATGCATATTATGGCGGTTTACTTTTCCATTACTATGGAAAGTAGCTTCAT
Source organism: Polydrusus tereticollis (assembly GCA_963920685.1). Lineage (NCBI taxonomy): Eukaryota > Metazoa > Arthropoda > Insecta > Coleoptera > Curculionidae > Polydrusus > Polydrusus tereticollis. The sequence continues at coordinate 37,109,543 of OY987331.1, forward strand.
CAGTCTACAAAACTCGGGAGAGGAGATTTCTATCTTCCAATATCATATTGAGCAACCAATAGCAATGATCCAATCTTCTATCATAATCTTGCGGAGTCAAAGCCTGGTGGAGCACAATATGGTAGGGATGTAGCCTAAAGAAAAACGAAATACTTATTACATTGACTTAAAAACTATTAAGAGAAATATTGGCATTATTCTAAACTATTTAGGAGTTATAACATATAGATATAATTACTTACCTTTCTTCTAATAAAATCCTATGCACAGTAGAGCGAGTAACACCCAAGTCTCTAACAATTAATCTAATACTAATTTGTGAATTAAATTCCACATATGCCAAAACATTTACAATGTTTTCCTCGATTCGACCTCGGCGGCGAGGCGTCTGCGATATACAGGGCGACGAATAATTCCAGTAGTTCGAAAACGGCTAGCTAACCGATTAAACATTCTACTGTCGTATCGACGCCTTTGAGGGTATCGTACTGCGTAAATCCGTCCAGCAATTGTTGCATTTCCCAAATATTCAAAATACACCGCAATGATGTCAACCGCCTCTTCAAGTAACAGAGGCATTTTGAAAATCAAATACGACACAACACTGTTGGCACGACAAAAATTTTGACGTAATAATGAAAGGTGACACGCGTGCACAGTTTCAATTCATATTTTGTTTTTCCAATGCCTATTTGACTCTTAAAAAAAACCTTTACAATGGCAACTTGAAAATAAAATCATAATGTTCCGTAATTATGATTATTGTTGTTGATATCTCCGGATTGAAAATAGATATTAACTTGCGGTTTCCGCTGACTTCTTAGACTTTTAATCATCCTTGTAATCAGGTCAAATTTAATATACTATTATATTTACAATTATGGAAAAAACGCGCAATGTTTGTAAAGTTGTAAGACAGCGCCCCCTAGCGCCTAGTGTAAAACGCACATTGCCGCATTTCATAAGATGATATATAGAGTGAGAAAAGCCCATTTTAACAAAACTAAGTTTGCTAAATTATGTTATTCCAGATCGGAGTTATCAGCATTTATTTCAAATAGTGTTCAAACTTGCCCCACCACTTTATTTGAAAAGTGACGAACACGTTGTATAGGTAAATATTATTAATAAATCTTCGAAATATACAAAAATGTTATTTTCGGGATACCTTAACTAGCGATTTTTGAAGAAACTTCGTGATTCATATTTACCGTTACTGTTGCGCCCTCTAGCGCCAGTCTGAGAAACTTGAAAATAATTTCTAGCAACTTCTCATGACGACTTTACCTAATATATTTTTTTTCCGCAAGCCATACGACTAACACTTTCTGAGATACGGCCGACAGCCATTCTTAGTGGGACATCCGGTATATTATCGTGGCATCTATCAACACTGATTCATACCTAATAGAAAAAAAGCTGCATCAGCAGGACCTTACCCAACAAACACCCTACGTACTAAAGACGTACTTATTGTGTTTGTTTTATGTCCCGTACGTACAGTAAGTAAAATGTACATTTTAAGTACGTATTTTCTCTGACATATTGTGTATGTACAACGATCATTCTTGATTGTACGTACAATGTATCATCCTTAAATGTACCAACGTCTAAAAAACGGTTGGGATGATACGTTGTTATGTAGGTATGTTTTATTACATAATGTAACAATGTTTTACCTTATGTAAAACTAAATTACTAATAAAAAATAATTAAATTAGACCTTTTTCAAACTTGGACATTTTTTTGTTCTGTGATTGTAAGGTTAATTATTATTATCCGCTACCGATTTAAATTTCGCGCTTGCTTACGTCGTAAAAATCCGACACTATTCGGACGTCTTTCTGTGCAGTTAAATTAACTTAACCAAACTTTTGAGTTTGTAAGTGTGGCTTCTTTTTGTTGTATTGCCGATGTTTCTCAACGAATTAGCGAATTTTACCAGGACGTTTTCCTCTAAATGCGTTAAGTTTTATTACTTTGTTCGTTAATTTATTATTTGATATACAATTTACAGGTAAATAGTAACTTGAGTGGTAGAAATGCCTCTTAAACAGTTTCGAAGCTTAAAAAACCTTAAATGTACTTAGCTATGTCGATTACGATTCGTTTTATTTTAAGCTGAATTCAATGCTGAAATTTTAAGACAGCATTTTTTTCTGAGAGGCTTGACATTCCAAGTAAAAAACTTTAAGGTATCAAATACTGAAACTATTAGTCCTGGGGCGCTTAGTCAAGTAAAAGTTACTTGTAATCGAGCTTGTAATAGTGAAGCAGATCTACTGGCACTTGAAGATTTCTTAAATCTACCAGAACATTTCAGAAAGTTGGTAAGATTTGACCACCCATTCTATTTAAAAAGTAGTATAGTAAAACTTGATATACAGAAACCTATATGTATTTTAAGGTAAAATTCAATTAACAATTGAATATGACCTTAACAGCCCTTTACGTTAGGTATTAATATAGTAACAATCTTTATTTTTGATAATGTTTAAGTACATTTACCATTTTAGGAGTCTAAAATGTGCATATTGGCAGGAAATAATTTGCAAGCTTTATTAAACGAAGCATGGTAGCATTTATTTGGGATCACCAGGCTAAAAAGATACCAGAAAAAAAGGTTTTCGCAGTTTTTAATTGAAAAAGTTATAATAAGTAAGTACTAATTTAAATGATGAAACGGAAATTGGACGTTTTCAACTAGAGGTGTAGTGTATAGTAGTCAAGTAGAGTAGGATATGAGTGTATTTTGTATCTTGATATTATTTTTATTTTATCTCCCCTAATTTTTTGTTTTAATTATCTTAAAGTTTCTTTAAAATATGGCTTATTTTATTTAGTTGACTTGTATTTGTATATACCATAAAATATTATTTTATCTGGGTTGTACCTTGTAATTAAAGTATTTTCATTTAAGATGCCCTTCTGAGAACAGAAAAAAGCTGAAATAAAAAAGAGGCAGAGCAGGAAATAGCCAAATTGCTAAAGAGGACCCCCGATTGACTAAAATATAAACAAAAAGCGAAAAATAATGATAACGATGGGGAAACAAATAATAATCCCGGGGTATCAAATAGATAATAATACATTCATATATACACAATATATATAGAATGTTACTAAATATTAACCAACAAATTTATTGTAATATATTATTGTAGATACTTTATCCATTGTAGGTACAAACAACGTACTTCTTACGTATGTAGTACGTACATAGCACGAAGTGTGCGTACATCTTTAACACGTACAGTAAATGTACGTACATTAAATATACGTTTATCGTACGTACATAAGATGTACTTGTCGTACGTCTTAATTAAGTACAATTGTGTGGAAAATTTACGTACTAAGTTTGTAAAATGTACGTACTACGTCCAATAACGTACATGCATAAGACGTACTTTATGTCCGACTAGTACGTACTTAAAACGTCTTATGTATGTATTTATGCTGGTTGGGTAATATTAAGAAAAAAAGGATGGACTAAAGCAGTGTTGTAACCACGCAGTTTTAAAAGAGTAAAAAAAATAAATTTTTGTTCGAAATTATTTGGTACAACATAAAATTCAAGTCCATCGTCTCTTCCACGGCCATGGCATCAAAATCGTCATCCAAAGTTTCAGTATCACAATCATCCATATCTCCTGCATTGTCAATAACATTTTTATAGAACGTTAAATCCACGTCACCAAGATTTCTCCAATTCGGTCCAAAGTGTGTTTCTAAAAGTTTATCTATATCATTCAGCTTTGCTTGTTTAACTGGACCTTTCTTGGAAAGAGGATTCGAACTAATGAATGCAAAGGATTTTCCTTTCTCGAGTACCGACTTATATTGTCCTAAATCACTTCGATAATTGACCTCACCTTTTACCATTACAGTTTTTGCCGCTGATTTCCCGATTTTAATAATAATTGAGATTCGTTTAGCTAATGAGAACTGAAAATGCCATTGACTAGGAAGTTTGATAGTTGATTCTATTGTTTTTTTCCAATCAAAAATGCCAAAGGCCTATTGCATATCTAACACTGTTGCATATTCAGAAAAAGTTGCTCAATATTTATGGGGTTCAACTATTACTTCTCAATTTTTCCAAGAAATTCTGTCAGGCCGTAAATATGAATAACCAACTGTAGAGAAAGTTACATGGATCTCTCTGACGGTTGAATCGGTTAAATATAGCCACCACATAAGCATACCCATCATAGTAATATTTTTGTTTTGCTCAGGACATCCATCGTAACAGTTTTAAGCTTGTAACATTTTGAAGATTTAAAGAAGTCAGCTTTGCATATCGATGGCCTAGTTCTAATACCCCGTATCTGACATATTTACGATTTTGAGATTTCTGTTGCTTTAAAACCTTGAGATCTTTTTCTTACTGTTGCCAAAATCCCGTATCTCTAACTTTTAAGGAAATATTTAAAAATCAATATAATCTAATAGCCCGTATTGAACGGTACTGGAATTTCGCATAAAAATAACCTGTATCTGACATTCGTCCATTACCCGCCATAACCTCAACGTCTATCTAGTTTATTTGTGTTTTGTTTGCGGAAAGTGACTTCCACGGTAAATGTATCTATTTTATTTCTAAGCATTATAGTACTAGAAGTATCTTGGGCAAAATAAAAAATATTCTACGAACTTATTTAACTACAAAAATGGTAAAGAAGATAGAACTTACGATACGGGGTATTGCCCTTGACACAAGTGGAAGTTTTATTCAAGATGGACACGATACGGTGTATTGGTGTATTGCAGTTAAAAAAGATAAGTTTCTACAAATTAAATAAATTATAATAATATGTTTTTTATTGTATTATTTAAAGTTAATCAAAAGCCTGGCACGATTAATTTTTATCTGTACCAACCACTGGTATTGCAATGCAGCAATGCCCGCGAAATTCAAAAATTTTAAGCCATGCACTCGTAATCAATTTAAAGTAGTTCGGGGGCGGCACGGATCACCTTACTGAAGCCTATATTTAGAAAAAAATACACCATTATCTAATATTGCAGAATACTTTGTTTCACCAGGCAGTCCAATGAATCCCTCATTTTAGTTTTTATAAACCTTAACCACGTTTTATTTTTTTAGATGAGTTCACAAACTATAAAAATATTGGCTATGACTCTTGGTGCAAATAATAAAGAGCTGATTTTAATTACGCAACCTCCAATAATTATCAATGATATCGAAAGACTAAATGACAACACTAGCAAATGTAACAATGAATATCTACATGCAAGTGACGTTGCAATCTCTTAACCTAAAATCGGAACCTAACTGCGAGAAAAGTAGCCAGTTTGTTCTAGGGTCTAACTTACCTTTACTTTCAACTGTAGAGACTAATCCCAGCTGTAGCAACTTGGAGTTTGATATCATATCTGATGAACTTCCGATTGTAGAGACCGAACAAAACTTAACCGACTGGGGCTTCCAAATCATATCAGAATCTAATAATAATATACCTCTCGCTGTACGGAACAACATATTTCAACAACTCGGACTTTGAAATCATATCTGATGCTGCAACAACCATATCGGCTGATAAAATCTCCACCAACTTAGAATGTGAAATCATATTAATTGATGCACCTCCGACTGTACAGGCTGATAAAAACTTCGCAAACTTGGAATTCGAAGTAATATCAGACACAGAAAAAAAAATAAATTCAAACCACCTCATCTCCAAATCTAAAGGTGGAAACTAATTACTAGAACATCCCTGGATCAAATCCGTATTATGGTACAAGTGGAATTGACGGAAATATTCCCAGTTCTACGCAATCTAAAGTATTAATGGAGAACATCTTGCAAACTAATTTAATTTTATCCCCGGCAGAATTAAAAGCTAAAAATGAAAACGGGAAGGACATAGATTATGAAGCTGTAGAAGATGTATCATCACAAGAATTTTCAGAACATAAGGTTGTAGATGAAAACATACAATGTAGAAAAAGGAAAAGGCATGCAAACAAAGAACAGTTGACTAAAATTAAAACAAAAACCCACAAAATGTACGGAACTGATTATATTGGCTATGAAAGAAATAAAAATAAAGAAATCACTTATGGTGTCAAGAGGCCAAGCAGAAAAATGGGGAATCTATGTATTTGAAAAGCCTGCCAGAAATCATCAAAACATTTTTGCGATACGTTTACGGAGCAAGAAAGAAAAATTATGTTTGATGGCCTTTGGAACAAAATGGATTGGGGAGCAACAACGAGTTTATATAACAAGTAACATAGAATATACTTCCATAAACAGGTCATCAAAGGGTAAAGAGCAATCGCGTAGAAATGGTACTTATTGGTACTATTAAGGAAATGAAAATAATGTGAAAAAAAGAGTTTGCAAGAAACTGTTTTTGTCTACGTTTGATCTTAACAAGTTTGTCAAGCTGACTGAAGAAGCCAGATCGAAACCTTTTCCATTTAAGGCCATTCAAGTAGTACACACATTTTTTAAAAACTTCGTGAAAGATCCATCTTCGATTGCCTATAAAAGTATCCGTCCAGGAAAAATGGCAAAAGATCCAACTGTAACTGATCTTCGCGTATTATTATACGATTTAAAAGAAAAAAAGATAATGTATAAACTAAATTTTAGCGACGATTATAACGCCATCCCCGCACGAATTAATGTAAAAAGTTTTGAAACCCTTAATAACTATCCCCAACTGCATAAGCAGAGATTAAAGATCAAGCGGGACAAATTTAATAACTTGCAAGAATTAAAATCTCTTTTGCCAAGAGACTGTCATAGTTTTTATGAAAATTTACCAAAAGAATAGGCAAAAGCATTGATCAAACTACTAGTTTTAATGTTCTTACAAATTACTTTTGTTAACATGCCATTTACATTTTTTCTTACCTATATTTATATAAACCATATTTTAAAATTAAAATAAAAAACACGTTCAATTAAAATATAAATATTTTGTATTTAACTGTTTTCAATTACCTGTATCGTAATTTTTTAAGAAACCTTAGATTTCAATAGCCCGTATCTACGCGCTAACCGTAAAAAGTAAGAAATAGCCCATTATTTTTAAAAGAACTTAAGTATCCCTTCACCTACATCTGCTAAAAATTAAAAAAATAATTTCAAGCGGTACACAAGTAAAAACAGGTAGTTTTATGTCATTCCTGTAAAAAGGCTTAATTTGAGATACGGGGTATTAGAACTAGGCCATCGATATACCATTGATGAAGTTTCATTTGATCCTTTCCATCTTATATTTTCTGTCCAGGTGTAGCTGATAATGGCACTCTTTATTTGATGTTTAGTGGTAGAGTGCCCCTAGCAAATTGTAAAGTTGTACTGGTGCCTTGAGTAATATGCTGCCTAGTCAGGAATACAAGGAAGTGCCACATTATTTTGGCAATCAAAACTTAATTTAATAACTTTTTTTTTTATAAAATGCCTTTGATTTTAGTTTATGCACCCATAATTTGCATATTAGCTCAGTCTTGATCTCTGCATTTAAACAGTTTGGGCGGCAAAAAGATAAAAGCAGTTTTGATTATGTACAGGGTTATTGGTTATAAATGTCCCCCACTCTAGCCTCTTCATTTTTTAAGATAGAAAGCTGATTTTTTTACTGAATTGTAGAGCATTGTCTGAATTTTTTTAACGATAATAGAAATATAATACAATAAATAATGAATAACGCACCGAATCAAATTTATATATTTTTTAATAGAATGCGCTATATATTATCGCATGTTCGGATTCTGCATAAAATTCTGATCATAACTCGTGTAACATGTCCTATACCTAAATGTAACTGTTTTACAACTAAAAGCAATTGAAAATTGGCTATTTATTTTTTTTATGAAATCACTAGTAATCGGATCTGTTGAAAGTTTTAAAGTTTAAAATAAAAAAAAAAATTATTGAATTAAATGTTTCACATGCTCTCCATTTTGCTCAATGCATTTCCTATAAATTCTCTTCTGTCTTTCGATAGCTGCCAAAATAATTCCCTGATTGCGATGATGTAGTGTTTCAACTTGTTGGGTTATTCTTTCTCTTATAATATTAACGGTTAGCGGACGTCTTTCTTCGCCCAACTTTCCTTTTAAAAAGACCCACAGAAAGGAATCCATTACGGTCAAGTCTAGGCTATTTGGTGGCCAGCTCATCTGGCCAAACCTGCCTCTCCAAAACGGAAAATTTTTGTTTAAAAATTCCGTAACGGCAACAATGTTGTGGACTGGAGCGCCATCTTGTTGCGAAAATATATCAATATGATGTTCAACCAAATTTTGAATTACTGGTCTTATTAACTCTAAATAATTACGCCCGTTCAGATTTCCATTATAAAATATTGGCCCTAAAATTTGATTGTTAAGAATCCCACACCATACATGCATGGAATTTCGACCAGAATGCCGTATTTCCCGAATGGCGTAAGGATTTTCAGGAGCCCAATAGTGCACATTTTTCCTATTAAATCTTCCGGAGGTTGAAAACGCTGCTTCATCTGTCCAGATAATTTTATTGAAAAATTGATGTTGTTGATTCAGGCGTTCCATCATTTCTTCACAAAAGCGTAAGCGCGCAGCTTTATTATCTTGGCTCAACGCTTGAATGGGTAAAATTTTATTCGCATGGAAATTATATTTTGACAAAGTTCTCTGTATCTTATAGTGTGTTTTGCCTAAAATATTGACAGCATTTGGAATTGAAGCAAAAGGATTTTCTAAAATAATAATTATTAATTATTAACAAGAACAAACGTTCAAATTATGTAAAAAATACATTGAAAATAGAGAAGGATGGATATCTAATTCGTCATTTTCATTTTGTTTATTTGGCTGTATTGTTCTCCTCTTTCGCTTAAAAGATGCTTTATATGAAGCTCTCTGATAGACTCTTAAAAATGTTTTATTGGTAGGAATTCTCCTTAGGCCTTCGATATTCCCGTACGGCAAGTTTTACATTATAACCATTTTTGATATAAAGTTCGAAAATTTCGCGTTTTTCATTCTCTGAATAGGACATTTAAGTATACTATATTTTTATACTTATACTCACATAAGCAAATTTGATTAAGAGTAACGTCAGTGTCAATATCTTTGCTTTATTTAAAATCAAGGCCAACTTAGACAAATTATTATATAGGGTAAAAGGAGTGTGATTGAGGCAATTCCACTCATATATAAATAGTCCCATTTAAAATGTCAAAAATCGTAGTTTGCTGTAGGATAAAAAGGAAGGAAGAGGAAATGTAACTGGATAAAAAAATCGGATATATTTTCTGCTCCTCCAATCGTTACCGTGGTAACAATTGCATTTTAAACTAGTTATTAAATCATCTGTCAGGCAATTGTCACAAATACTAAATAATTGTTTAAGCTGTTTTAAAGTCGATTATTAAATAAAAAAGTATTTTTTAACATGCAGCGGTTTGGGGCAATTGACGAAAAGGAAATAAATAACGAAATAGAAAATTCCATTCCTATTCGTGGAATTGCCTTACTAAATACCATTCAAGCTCAGATTATGAGCCTGATATTTTTTATGCTTGCTATCTCATACTTACTTTCAGAAAATTTAACTCGATCTGTCCGACAAAATCACTCGAGCTACGCTCTCGTTAAATTTTCTGAAAGTAAGTGTTCGATACCAATCATAAAAAATATCCGGCTAAATCTGAGCTCTTATGGTATTGCTTGTGGCACTCATATATAAATAGTCCCATTTAAAATGTCAAAAATCGTAGTTTGCTGTCGGATAAAAAGGAAGGAAGAGGAAATGTAACTGGATAAAAAAATCGGATATATTTTCTGCTCCTCCAATCGTTACCGTGGTAACAATTGCATTTTAAACTAGTTATTAAATCATCTGTCAGGCAATTGTCACAAATACTAAATAATTGTTTAAGCTGTTTTAAAGTCGATTATTAAATAAAAAAGTATTTTTTAACATGCAGCGATTTGGGACAATTGACGAAAAGGAAATAAATAACGAAATAGAAAATTCCATTCCTATTCGTGGAATTGCCTTACTAAATACCATTCAAGCTCAGATTATGAGCCTGATATTTTTTATGCTTGCTATCTCATACTTACTTTCAGAAAATTTAACTCGATCTGTCCGACAAAATCACTCGAGCTACGCTCTCGTGATTTTATCGGAACAGCTCTCGTTAAGTTTTCTGAAAGTAAGTGTTCGATACCAAGCATAAAAAATATCCGGCTAAATCTGAGTTCTTATGGTATTGCTTGTGGCAATTCCACTCATATATAAATAGTCCCATTTAAAATGTCAAAAATCGTAGTTTGTTGTCGGATAAAAAGAAAGGAAGAGGAAATGTAACTGGATAAAAAAATCGGATATATTTTCTGCTCCTCCAATCGTTACCGTGGTAACAATTGCATTTTAAACTAGTTATTAAATCGTCTGTCAGGCAATTGTCACAAATACTAAATAATTGTTTAAGCTGTTTTAAAGTCGATTTTTAAATAAAATAGTTATTTTTGTATTAAGTGCGTGAAGTGAGTGTTTTTTTAATGGCATATGAGAGTGTCAATTTTTTGCCGAGACCGCAGGTCGAGGCGAAAAATTCTCTCGAATGTGCCATTAAAACACGAATTTCACAAACGAAATACAAACAACATTTTTTGTACAACTGAAAGTTTGAATTAATCGGTAAAATTGTATATTATAATAAAAATTTTACCATATAATTTCACATAATCAAGTTAACAGCCCTGTCGTTACTATAGAAATGGTTTGTTGGCACGTTGCTTGTTTTGTTGTCATACGTTGATAGCTGTTCATATTTATTGCAATTTTTTAAATAAATAGTATAAGTACTTAAAATGGATGTAGATTACGATAGTGATAGCGAGATTCCTTCAGATATAGCCGATATAGCAAATTCGGCTATAGCTAACATGTTACCGGCGAAATCAAAATTTATATACGAGAAAAATTATAACCAATTCCGTGAATGGTGCGGCAAGAAAAATATACAAAAAGTGTCTGAAAAGGTACTTATATGCTATTTTGAGGAGAAATCAAAAACTGTAAAACCTTCTACTTTATGGAGTGTCTACTCAATGTTGAAGAGTACATTGAATGTTAAAGAAAATATTGATATAAAGAAGTTTTCAAAATTGGTGCCTTTTATTAAGAACAAAAACGTCGGATACCGAGGGAAGAAATCTAAAGTTTTATCGAGAGACGATATTAATAAATTCATTCAAGAAGCTGATGATGAAACAAATTTACTTTATAAGGTACAGATGATCAAAATTTTGTATTATTTCAGTAATTTCAATATTTTTTTAATTGTAGGTTGCGTTAATTTTGGGAATCAGCGGTGCTTGTCGCCGTGAAGAATTATTGAAGGTAACTATTGATGACATTGAAGATACCGGGTCTATATTGATTGTTAAAATACCGGATACAAAGACCTATTGCCCAAGAATGTTTACCGTTTCAAATTCTGATTATATTGAGATATATCGCAAGTATAGAGTACTAAGGCCGTCCCATACACACAAAAAGAGATTATTTTTAAAATATTCAAGAGGAAAATGTGTTGACCAACATGTGGGAATAAATAAAATAGGGGAAATTCCTAGCTTGATTGCAAAATGGCTGGGAAAAGAATTGCATAAGAGCTACACAGGTCACTGTTTTAGGAGGAGTTCTGCAACTCTCTTAGCCAATGCAGGGGGTAACATGACATCTATAAAACGCCACGGTGGTTGGAAATCTGCCGCCATAGCAGAAGGATATATAGAAGATAGTTTGAGTAATAAAATTGATATTTCTAATAAATTAAATTGTTCCTCTACTTCCAAACAAATCAATATAACTGATACAATTGTGGACTCAACTTTTCAAGGAATATCTAGCGTTTCTGATCAGCAGCAAGGTGGACTAGCTTCGGGAATTAATATTGGAAGCAATTGTTCGAACTTCACCATCAATTATTATTGTAACAAATGAGATTTTTTGGTAGTTAGTAATTAATTAGTAAATTTGTACAAAAAAATTCAATACATTTTTTAAAAAGTAATGTTTTATCGTTTTTTTGTAAATCATTTTTCCAGTTAAAAAAAGTCTTTTTTTCACCGTGAAAAAAAGTCTTTTTTTCACTGTTAAAAAAACAAAAGGTTTACGTATCGATAGCGATGAAAAAATGTCAACTTTTTTTGACAGTTGTACAAAAAAGTATTTTTTAACATGCAGTGGTTTGGGACAATTGACGAAAAGGAAATAAATATCGAAATAGAAAATTCCATTCCTATTCGTGGAATTGCCTTACTAAATACCATTCGAGCTCAGATTATGAGCCTGATATTTTTTATGCTTGCTATCTCATACTTACTTTCAGAAAATTTAACTCGATCTGTCCGACAAAATCACTCGAGCTACGCTCTCGTTAAATTTTCTGAAAGTAAGTGTTCGATACCAACCATAAAAAATATCCGGCTAAATCTGAGCTCTTATGGTATTGCTTGTGGTAATTTTAAAGCCAATTTTTGATTGTTTTTAGTTGGAAAACAGTTACATTTAGGTACAGAACATGTTACATGAGTTATGATCAGAATTTTATGCAGAATCCGAATATGCAATAATATATAGGGCGTTCTATTAAAAAATATATAAATTTGATTCGGTGCGTTTTCGTGGATTATATTTCTACTATCGTTACAAAAAATCAGACGATGCCCTACAATGCAGTAAAAAAATCAGCTTCCTATCTAAAAAAATTAAGAGGCTAGAGTGGGGTGACATTTATAACCAATAACCCTGTACAAGATTCAGTGCATAACAATTGCAATGGATATAAAGAGTTCTGATAACAAATTTTATAAGTGGATGTAGATAGTTTTGGAACTATTATAGACAAGGCTTATATGCAATATTTAATGGAATCTAAGAGGTTTTGTTAAACCATATTTTAGACATAGATAAACGTCATTGGAAAAAAGCAGCGACATATGGATTTAAGCCTTAAGCTGGATTTATAAACTCGAAAAGTTGGCGAGGCTGAGGTTCAGTTGGTGTTGGAAATAGGAGTTCAATTTAAACTAAAGGAACACTCAGTTCCATTTATACACTCGTTCATGTTGTTCATGAAAAGCTCATGTAATGTTCGAAAACTTCCCGGGTAGTTCGAGATAACCAATTTTTATGCTCGAAGTTCGGAATTTCTAACCTCACAAACCTGATCATAACTTCAACCTCACCAACTTTTCGAGTTTATAAATCAAGCTTTATACTCATTATCGACCGGAAATATTTGGTGTCGGACTGTATTTTTTGAAGTTTTCGATTATTCTTAAAATAAAAGGACCGAATTCGTGTAAAACAGGTTAGAGTAAGTTAGTCTTTTGAAAAACTGAAACTTTCGGTTTGGTTTGTTTAAGATTAGGACGAACTTAAGGTAAGTGATTTTTAATTTAAATTTAAATAAATTATCTTGTTCGGACGAAAAAATTTAGGGTAACCCACGCAATGTTATAAAAAACTAGGGTCCTACATAAAGCTAGTAGGTAAAAATCGGCGAAACAGTCAGAAACAAAGCCCTAAAAATAACGAAAAGAAAATTAGCCTCTAAATCCCAACAAAAGCAACAAACCAACAAAAAAGGAATTAAAACAGCTTCCTTCTAAAAGGGGGGTGAGACCTCGTGGTTTCTTTATTCAAAAAAATTGCCAAAAGGTAACTGGCTCTACCTTCTTGTCTGAAGGATTTTTAAGAAAAGCCCAGACCAAAGACCACGAGAATTCCTAGAAAACCCCTTCTTCTGAAACAAACACCTGACTGAAGTATTGATAACTTAACATAACCCAAAAATAACACAGAAGAGCACCAGAGACATCCTACAAAAGATTAGAACGATACGAGTCTTTTATCGTGCTCGGGCGAAAAAATTGAGGATAGCCCACGCAATGTCATGAAAAACTAAGTTGAAACGGAGGTAAAAAGTATTCTTATTCAATACATTTTAAGTTTAAAATGTAGATTCTCGTCTCTTTCATTCAATCAACAAATTAACTTAAACTATAAAGAAACGATGATCAGGACCGCCCCCTAAAATATTGAATTTAATTAACACTGAAGTAATAGTAATGTTAATAATAAAAGTTGAAAAGATACTTGAATTTATTTTTAACACTAGTATTAAAAGTAATCCACTTGTAACAGTAGTGTCAGAAAATTACATTTTTGGACACTAATTTCAAGCGTTAAAAAGTCTACTTTTAATAGTGTTTGTAAATAAAATATATTTCTATAGCCGTGCGTATCAAAATAATTGGCCATAATCGAAAAGAAATCTATTTCATTTCAAAGACGAAATCCGTTTAAGAAGGACTGGAAAAAGACATTCTAATCCGGGTTTTAGTGCTTTTGGATTTGACTTCCGGACTGATCCTCGAGTTAACATTTGACCGTATTTATTCCTAAATCTTCTGCTCGCTCTAGAAGAGGCATAATAATAACTTTTCGGATGTAAAGGATTTAAATGCTTTGCATAATGCATGGCGCTGTTTTAGTTAAAGTTTTTGAAAGAAAAACCAAAGGGATTTAAGAGCTTTTTCGAGTTCTCAACTCTATATAAAGTTGGTATTTTGCATTTTTAGGTTTGCTATCGTTATAATTATCTTATCGAGTTGCTGAATAGACTCAGAAATGAAACCGATTTAAGTTTAAATAGCCTCTAGGGTTTTTATAAATTAAATTTTGAATTTGAATCTGAAGACAGTTAAACAGACTTAAAGTAGCTACACGTTTTACCTCTTTCTGGGTCTAGTTATATAGGGTGTCAATTTGAAAACGAACTTCAAGTAATAATAATTCTTCGGTTGATGACACTATGAAAGTGTGTGGAAAAGCGTCATTTTAAATCTGATGGGGGACAACTTTAGAGGTATTTGTTCTTTGTTTTTACTGGAAACCCCCACATATTTTTTCATTTTTGGATTCCTTGGTTAATTTTTAGATAAGTATCATCTTTTTTTGTTGTCAAATCAATTAACTAATTAACCCCTTAAATTAAAATTGACATACCGTAACTTTTTGGCGGGTTACATCCCCTAAGCGGTCACAATCATACCCTCAAAGGAATTATGATGATAAAATATAAATTTTGAAAACCTTACCTGTGTGTCACTTTATGAATTGTTCACAATGGTTAGCATTGTTTTGTAAGCACAAGTATAGCCGATGTTCAAACTGCTTGCGTTGAAGGGTCTTAGGTGAAATGTTCCTATATTCTTGGATACTCCTTTACTGAAGTTCTTCAATTAAATCTTATTGTGCTTCGATCACAATACATTTCAAGTGACCCCATAGAAAAAATCGAGTGGTGTCCGATCTGATGACCTAAGTGACCATTCAATAGGTCTTCTTCTGCCAACTCACTTCTCCGGATAATGATTATCCAACCACTCCCGTACTTGACGTATGTAGTGGAGAGGTGCTACGTATTAGCAGACGTTCATCTAAAGCAGGGATGCACAGATTTATAGGAAACAGGGGCCACTCGGGAAAAATATAAGCCAAGGACGGGCCACTACAAACAAAACTTATTAACACAAAAATTTTTATTTTTAAATAGTATGAAATACAATGATAAAAATAAAAGAACCTTCAAAAATGTTTGTTGTAACTATGTAACCGTAAGGTAATCTAATCACTACAATGTAATATTTCACGTTTTATTATTTTGATGCATGACATTGCATTGAACTAACAAGTGTTTTTATATTTGGCTCCACATTACTTGTCGCCACACGTAAAATTGCTTCCAAATTTTCATTTGCTAGACGGTTTCGGTTTTTCGTTTTGTTTAGTTTCATCACTGAAAACGTTTGTTCACAAATATACGTCGATCCAAATAAGCTTGCGCATTTCAATGCATTTATTCACAACTCTTCGTTTTTATCAACGCAACGGTAGAAGTTGAGTAAATTACCTTCATTAAATTTGTTTCGTAAACTATCATCCTTCTGCATGTTGTGAAGTCTACAAAACGATTTTGAAAAGCTTGTATCAAAATATCAATTTTTTGAACATGAGCGAAATTGACGTCATTTTTATTGACTTTCTCCATAATTTTTTTATAGTTCGGGGAATGGCTGTAATTGGCTGAATTGATTTGTGTCCTGAAAAGACTCAATTTGCATTGAAAGGACGAAACATGAGAGTATAACTGCGAAATCAATCGATCTTTGCCTTGAAGTCGCGTATTTAAGACATTCAAGTGATTTGTGATGTCTACAAGAAGCGCTAAGTCACACAGCCAATCAGTGTTGTCAAGTTCGGGGAAGTCGTTTTTCTTTTCCGCCAGAAATAATTGGATGTCTTCAATCAAGTTAAGAAACCGCTGTAGTGTCAACCCATGACTTAGCCACCTTACTTCAGTGTAAAACAGGAGATCACCATATTCGCTTTCAATATTCCCGAGAAACTGTTTGAATTGTCGGTGATTGAGACCTCGTGATTTTATAAAGTTTACAGTAGGTACTACAACTTTCATCACATTCGTAAAAATATTAAGAGTTGAGCAGTGGAACTTATATCTGTAGATTCGTCGAGTGCTATAGAAAAATACTGAAAACTTCTCGATTTCGTAGCTAATTGCTCTTCTATATTAGCTGCTAATGCGGTAATTCTTCTTTGAACAGTCATCCGATTTAACTTAATTTTTTCAAACTTTTTTACATTTTCCGGACAAATTTTTTTTGCGGCGATATCTAAACATTGCTTAACAAACTCACCATCTTTAACAGGCCGACAAGTTTTCGCTATTATTGAAGATATTTCAAAGCTAACTTCAGTAGCTGTTTCAGCATCTTGAATTGGTTTTGTAAACATAGCTTGCTGGCCTATTAGTTCCCGTTGTAAAGTGGAAATTCTTTGCGTTCGATTTTCGCCAGTTAATTTGGTAAAAGTAGGATGCTGGGTTTCATAGTGCCTTTTCACATTATATTCCTTCGGAATAGAAATACTATTATTGCATATTAAACAGACAATTTTGTTATGCGATGAAATAAAAAAGTATTTTGCGGTCCAAATATTATCTTGAAACTGTCGATTTTCATCTTTAACCTTATGACTACGTTTCTTACTGGGGCCTGGTTTATCCATATCAAAATTGATATTATATTGTTACGTAGGTAGAAGCCAAGTTCGAACGACGAAATATTTACTCGTCACAGATTACAGTTCTCAATCAGTATAACGTTCGCTTGTCCGTAGTTAAAACTTAACTGCCCCGGTAGCTGGCGATGCGTCGTATTTATACGAGTTACCACACATCGAGAACCTTCCACTTTGTTCGGGGATACTACCGACGTGTTTCGCGAATCTTAAAGTAATCTAGTTGATGCGACAGATTTCTAGTATCGTAACAATATGCTTAGACCGGAGCGCGGCGAGTAGAATACTTTTAAAATTCGTTGGCAGGTCGCATAAATATCGCTTTTAAAATTCGTTGGCGCGCCACATAAATATCGACAGCGGGCCGCGGTATGTGCAATAATGTGTATCCCTGATCTAAAGAAAGATATCCAATAATGGCCTACCAAACATAGCCCGTTTGGCAGGCCAGGTTGAATTCAGCCCGCAGCTACATAAAGCTAGTTGGGACCAACTGCAACCATACCATACGGCAGCTCATGAACTTGCGGTATTAAAACCCCATGTGGTAAGCTCAACCTCCAAATGCAAAAATAATAAAAAGAAAATTAGCCCCTGAATCCCAACAAATACAACAAACCAAAAAATAGGGATTTAAAAGAGCTTACTTCTAAAAGGGGGGTGAGACCTCGTAGTCTTTTGATTTAAGAAGATTGCCAAAAGGCAACTGGCTGGACCTTCTCGTCTGAAGGACTTATATCAAAACCCTAGACCAAAGGTCACAATAATTCCTAGAAAAACCCGTTCTCCTCAAGCAAAGAGCTAACTGAAGTGTTGCAAACTTAACATAACCCAAAAAAAGCACTGAAGAGGACATGAGATACTTTACAAAAGATTACGACGATACGAGAGTCTGGGCTTTTACCAGAACATAAATTAAATAAGGAAATAAACATAATCCAATCAACTTTGTTATTACATAGAATTACCAGGAGTGAAAACTTGGCGTTCTACGACTTGATGGAGACCGAACGGAACTACATGGTCGACCTACTTGCAGCGCCTTGTACAATTAACCAAAAGCACTCGCAGTGTTTCTAACCCCACATATTTCGATTAATTTTCTGTAAACAAAGATGACATAATTTGATAAACAAATTTTGGAGCAAATAACTATATAAGGAGCACCTTCTGGAAATATGACTGTAAGAATCAAAGGTAACTCTAACATTCCCCACAAAGTCAATAGTGGCAATTTTAAAATTGCTAAAACACAACCCACATAGCACACGACGTCTTAAAGATGACTCTTCTCAGTTCATTCTATGCCTGAAGACCTAAAATATACATCTTATGGACGCCTCTTGAGGGATGTCTATCAGACGTCCGGCTACGACATTTTTCAGATATCTTTTAAACTTTGTTACAAGACATTAAACATTTTTAGTTTCAGCGTGTGTATAGAGTCTGAAAACGGCTTAATAACATCACTATTTATTGGCCGATTTAAACCAAATTTGGTACAGTTTTGTAAGAGGATGTGACGCACCGAATGACGATAGTGGCATTGTTGCCAGCTTTTTAGTTTGTCTGGAATTCGAATAAATTTATTATTTTTAAATACATCACCCTGTAGATGTTTCCATTTATAGTTTTTACTTTAAATTGGTTACACTTTTGGTATAACATGCTTTGTTCCTAATATCAGTAGTTTTCGAATTGGTCGATTTGCAGCGTCGAATATTGGATGAATTTGAATTTATAAGGCCAGAAATGATTTGCAACACAACTGAAAAATTTCGTTTTCAATTAGCACACTGTCAAGCTAGCTCTACAGGGAAAACAGTTTGAACATTTAATATAAAAAATATATTTTTTCTAAATTGTATTCGTTATTTCAAAAACTACTGATATTAGGAACAAAGTATGTTATACCAAAAGTGTACTAAATTTAAAGGAAAAACTATAAATGAAAAAATATACAGGGTGTTACATTTAAAAATATAAAATTCGTTCGAATTCCAGACAAACTAAAAAGCTGGCAACAACGCCAATATCGTCATTCGGTGCGCCAGATCCTCTTATACAACTGTACCAAATTTGGTTTAAATCGGCCAATAAATTGTGATGTTATTAAGCCTTCCAGACTTTATACACACACTGTATATTTGAGTTAACTTCTTGGGATGAACCTTCTACATTATTGTATAATGTGTATTTGTAAAAGTTTTATGATCTGACAACATTGTGTTATAAGCCACACCACTAACCTCAAAAAATCGCTTGCTTTAATTTTATCCTACGCTGTTGCCATGCATGAATTTATTACATCGTCAAATGTCAAGTTGTCTTGTTTATAGTGAATTGAATTCCATTGGTTAAAGAAGTGCACTTTCAGTATAATTACATTCTACTTTGTCCAATGGAATTGGCAGTAAGCGAGTTCTGTGATCAATCTTGTGGCGTGTTTGTAAAATTAAAAATCCATATCCCATAGAGATAATTAGCATTAGTAAACGTTTATAAAAGTAACATAAGAAGCATTTATTCAAATTATTTATATTTTTGGTGTTATTATTGACCCATTTAAAGGCCCAGATAGAGTTAAGTGTTCTAGCGCAATATTCTTCCGGATGAACAATTTGGATTTTGGGACGAACATGCACTGTAGGACAGACAACAAGGCTGGCAACCCCATACATACTATAAGGATTTAACAGGAATGCACACACGGGAGCGGTTTTCTTTAACGTCTCGCAAGCATTTGATAAGGTCTGGCATTGTGCATGGTCTAATAAGGTTGGGTGTCCCCAATTATCTCCTTAAAGTCATTTTCTCCTTTTTGAAGAACAGAAGTTTTGTAGTTTCATCAGAAGGCGCTATTTCAGACCCGAAACACATCAGGGCGGGAGTTCCGCAAGGATCCCCTCTCGCTCCGATGCTGATTAACATTTATGGTCATAATATTCCGAAGGACAGATTTAGTGAGTTGTTTTTGTTTGCTGACGATACTGCAATTACTTCTGTTTCAAAGTCACCGCCGATACTGTTGTCTAGATTGCAAAGACACATTAAATCATTAAAAAAATTGCTTTCGGACTGGAAGATTCGTCTGAATCCCGCCAAGACGAAAGCCATTTTCTTTTCGAAAAGCACGGTGAGAAGGCCCGAGACTCTTCTAAGGGTGAACGGCATACAAGTAAATTGGGTTCAAGAAGTCAAGCATCTGGGTCTAATTTTTGATCAAATATTGAACTGGAAGAAAAATTCTGAGACACGACTTTAAACGGCTAGAAAGCAGCTAGGTTCTATTTACTGTCTTTTAAATAAAAAGAGTAGGATATAGAACTCAAGTAAACTTATACAAGACTTTGGTCAGACCGGTCCTGACTTATGGTATGCCAACATGGTGCATGATAAGCAGGACCGAGCACAACAGATTCCAGATATTTCAAAACAAAACTTTAACAATCATTGCGGACGCTCCGAGGTATGCTGTGAATAGGGTGTTACATAGAGATTTTGAGATTCCCACTTTAATGGAATTTTACAATAAAATTATTACAAACTACTACAGACGTACGGACATTGCCAATACCCCATTTATTAGACAAGCACACATACATTCTCCACCAGGCTCCACATATAAGTACCCTAAGAATTGGCCTACCTCCAGTTATAGTTGCGAGGTACTGAGCTGGAGGGCTCGACGGGATATAATAATATTTTATACAAGAAAAGCAATTTCGAGTAGTAACAGTGATAACATTAAGCAAAATTGACGCACTGTCAAATGACAATCTACTTTGGCCATTGCCCAAACCAAATTTTTATGTGAAGTTCGGCCCATAACGCTACAGATCATTAAATAGAACTTAAAAGCATAAAACCTGACTTAGAAGACAAGGAAGATCCCTAATAGGTAAGTGTTCTATGAAAATATTTTTTTATCGCCTGAATAAGTTTGAAGTTATGTTAATTTAGTTTACATTATTTTTATTGATACATAATAGTTATTTTTCTGTAAAATAAAGCTTAATTATGGTACTGCCTATTTGTTAATATAAAGTAACAGAGTCTATAGCCTGAAATATTTTATATTATTCAATATCTGCTAAAGTGGTTATGTGTTTTGTCACGTGATTGCAAACATAGCGAACAGAAAATTTGCAAGTTTTTAGTATTCCCTGCAAAGACAGAAGAAAGGAAATTCTGGATATTACTTACAAGGTACTTACCTAATAGAACAATTATTACTATCTTAACACTTGCTTTGCAATAGTAGCAGACAAGATA
Organism: Polydrusus tereticollis; assembly: GCA_963920685.1. Classification (NCBI taxonomy): domain Eukaryota; kingdom Metazoa; phylum Arthropoda; class Insecta; order Coleoptera; family Curculionidae; genus Polydrusus; species Polydrusus tereticollis. The sequence goes on from OY987331.1 coordinate 37,130,967, forward strand.
GAGAGCATTCCGAACATTATTTGGTTTGTAATTGTCATTTGGTGAATAATGACAAAAGTAATAGGGCTTCGATATTTGAGTAAAGCGTCAAAAGAAAATTTGGCTCATCTCCAGAAAGAAGGTATGTTGTGGTTTTGTTTGATAAAAATTATATTCACGTTCCTAAAAAGCGAAATCAAAAATGTGCGCATTTAATTAATTAAGTTAATTTTAACTTTTAATAGAAAAGCAAAGCCAACTTGCCAACTTGCCAACTAACCATCCCGGAACTATTTTACAGCATTTCTGTTAAAATTTAAACAAACGACAAAAAATAATTTTATAAATTATTTGATGGTTAAATAAACTAAAACTAGCTTGCACAATTTTGGAATCCTCTGACGCAACAAATTACAATTACAATAAACTACAAGTATCCATACTGAGGCGGCATGCCAGCCGTGACTTCGAAAAGCCTCAGATAGAAGACTCGCTCCTGGTGGAGTGATTTAATGTACTGGATTGATTATATTATAACAAAGTAGTTTTTTTTTTAATTTGTGTTTCATTACATGGTTAAGGACTTGTTACATAATAGGAATGGGGCAATATAACCAAAAGCTAATAAAAGTTTAATTGTATAATTATTCTCGTCTACTAGAAATTGTCGTTCCTTAGAAAATACATGTACAGCATTGTGTTTATTTCCAATAGCTATTTAAATATGGATATAGTGCTTCTCCTAGTACTCTATTGTAAATCTGGTATTAAGCATACTACAATTTTATTAAATTTTTGACAAGCCATATTGTAGTGCCATATTTAAAAAACAAAATTAACAGCAACGGACGTCGTAGAAAGACGTCTTATAGACGTTACTTTTTCTAAGAAGCGACGTCGTATAGACGTCTTAAGGATGTCTTGCAGACGTACAAGAAATTTTGGATATCTGTGTCAGACGACTTATAAGTAGGCGTCTTATGGATGTCGTTGTGCTATCTGGGAAAGTTTCAAACTCAAACTTAAAGTTGAAAACATTTAGAAACACAAATAACATGAATTTTTGAAGGTTAGAAACTAATTACCGACAAAAGTCACAAAAATACGCTTTGTCAACCACTGCCCAGATTGTGTGGGACCAACATTTGCAGTGGCCACATAGTAGCCAACCGTCGTCACTGCTAGACTTGGAATACATTTCAGTACTATAAATATAACCGGCATCAACCTCTTCTTCATCCTCTAAACTGCTTCTCTCTTCAATTTTCTTTTTTTTTCCTTTAAACTGTTTTTCATTTTTTTGCTAACTAGTCTTCTCTTTTCTTTATAGGTTTTTTTTTTTATCTTCATCTAAGTTTAGTCTGGGCTTTTAAATACTTAACTTTATTTTTATAAGATATCTTATCTGGGGTAGAACTTAGCTCTGCACTTTTTCCTCTTGTTTCGTTTTCAAAATTAATTTTTTTTTGGCGTAGTAGGGCCAAGACGGTGATGCAGTTTCATAAAACCTCCTAGTAGAAGTAGAACAAAGGGTTCGTGAAGTTATTGGAGCATTTTCATTGATAGCAGCTTGAAACTGTGTCACAATTGGCGATAATAAAGGTCTTGAAGATGTCGTGTCATTAACTGGCCGTAATGGTGTTCTAGGATAAGACGGTGTTCTAGGAGGAGCCTGATGAGCTAAGGACAAATGTCTTATATTTCCTTGAAAATTACTAACTGCATGATCTTCTATAGCTGTTGGTCTTATCAGTGGTTTCAGAGGGTTCATACATCCAGCCCGGAAAAATTTTAAAGTTAACTGCTGTCTGCATGCCAGCTGCCTTCATAAAAGCACTTGCGAAAAGTGTACTTACTTGGAATATAGTAATGGGTTGCCCAGGATATTGCTGCTTTCATCTTTGAACTTCTGACGGATAATATGTACTGACAGGTGACATTAAACTAATGTTTAGTGACTGCATTTGGTGTTGTATGCAGAGGAACGCACAGCAGTTAGTACAACATGGTTATGTCTAGGGTTTGGGTTAGTGGTTCCTTGATGAGTGGACTGTATATTTACAAGGTTAATTGAACAAATACAACTTTGATGCATTTATTTAAATGCATTAGAAAACATATGAACTTTAAAAACTAATTAAATAGATAATTATTGTGCTACCGCTTTACGAGCGCTTGCACCCACGTTTGACAGTGACAGTCTCTCATATTCACATCAATCGCCAAAATAGGTGCTGACTGTCTGAGCAACAACTCAACTCTCAACTGGGAATGCGGGTAACGGAGAATAATCGTACTGTCTAGGTTTTGCCTGGCCGACGTTACTGTACGGAACGTCTAGCCTTTTCGATAAATTCCAAATTTTTCGTGTTGGTTACATGTAAATCCAGTAGTAGGAGGACAGGGCATTCCTTGCAAAGTTTAAAACTGTTTCAATTAGTTCGAAATAACGGGATATTGCTCCGCTTTATCAAACTACTTGATATTCCGTTTTGCTCAGCCTTCAAAATAAGAATATATTTATGTATTTCATATGGCAACTATGTAATTTTATTAAATATAAATACAAAAAAACCAAAGACCTACAGATTCTGACAATATACTTACCGGTAAATATTTTCCCATAACAGGTGAATAAACGCAAGGCCAAAGTCGATCATACAATTTAACACAACCACACTTTTCCCTATTTCTGACTATAACGCCCCACAGAATAAAATTCAAACAAATATAAAACTTGCCGTGCTTACGGAAATCTAGCATGATAATAGTTTGTCAATAATTGCTTAATAGATGTGGTCACTAGTTTCTAAATTCAGCCAGTGTCTCGTTTTGGCAGACTAACCCGTTTTTATTAACTCTTCTCTAAATAAGCGAAACAATTTTGAAATAACACATCACTTAACCTATTGCTTCACTTAATATTTTAAAATATATTGTAGTGACCGCTTTGGCGATGAAACCCCTTTAAAAGTTACGGTAGGTATTTTAGTTTTAAATTTACTACATTTTTACTTTTGCTCATTTCGTAAATGTGCGGTTAGGCACGCAATCTTTTGGCAAGAAAAATCACATAAGGCATTCAAAAATGAACAACTATGTGGGGGTTGCCATTTAAGATTTTAGGGGTAGGTGCCCTGGGGGTAACGGGCTTGAATTTAATACAAAAACAAATACCTCTAAAGTTGTCCCCCTTTAGATCTTGGTTAATGTGTTTCACCGAGTTTTCAGAGTGTCATCATGCTGTCCGTTTTTTATTTGGCACCCTGTATAATTTATCCTAGTCAAAATCTGTATCCACAATGACCCAAAAATGTGTTATATCAAATAAAAATTTATCGATGTGCTAAAGATAAAAAGTGAACAGCACAGCACCAACATCATGGTTGATTGCGCGGTCCCCAAGCATGTGTGCTTTATTAAAAAACGGTTAGTTCTACAAAACGACGAAGACATTGCTGTTTGGTGCACTTGTGATGCATATTTTGAAGGTATTCGATGACGATGGCTGAAACTAACGTACTATTGAAACTTTGAGAGTTGATGTTAACAACAGTGTTTGAAGGTAAGTACCCACTTGACATATTTTGAGAAAAAACGTTATTTTTACGTGAAAATGGTAATGTTATTTCCCTTTACCAAAAACTTCGTTTTAAAAACGTGATTTTTTTTTAATATTGTTATTTTAATGTAATTTTTGTTCACGTTGTAATTTGTGTTACACTTTCACAATAATTTTATGTAAATAAAAGTAACGTTACTTATAAAACATTCAATTTGCGTTATGTTTTATAACGTCGAAATAAGTAACCTATTTTTCACTTTATCTTAACATTTTTAAATTTCGCGCCTAAAACCCAGCGATCGGCGATTGTCACGTCTGTCATAGACGTTTGACGTTGTGTCGTTGTGTTGTGAGTTTATAGTGGAAGGAGCAGTTGCTGAAAATTTTGGATAGCATCGAATCTCTTTTAGGTTTTGTGAGTTTTCGTTTATTTTAAGCGCAAGTTGTTCTTAATTTTACGGTTTAGTCTTTATGAAATAACTGTTGTTTATTCTTTATATATTTCACGAGTTCTTTGGTTCTTTACCACAAACGTTTGAAGGGCAAAATGGCGTCTCGTGAATTTTATTGTCATTACAAAAAAAATGCTAAAAGAATCCCTTTAATGTAACAAAAATACCAGCCTTTTGAAGTTAATTCCAAATATAGAACAAGATACGCCACTCTATTTTTTTCTTTAATTAATTAGGAATAGTTCTCTAGATTCTACACCTTAACCTCTACAAAAAATGATTATTGTAGTTCTTTACAATTGTGGACCCTTGAAAATGTTTCTTATGTAATGTAATATCTCGTGTAATTAGGTTGTTGGAACAATATTTAAAAAATGTTTCGTTTTTAATTTAGAAATAGCGCAGTTTGGAGAAACTAATGAGTACTCGATGGAAAAAATAATAATGGACCACTTCAGGTATGCCGCGAACCGTTTGAAGAAACAAAAAAAATGAAAACTTATACTATAATATAGCTACCAGATTTTAAATTAAAATAAGTTAAAATTTGTAAATTGTATACGGTAACCTAAGGCATCCTGAAAAAATAAAAGTTCTTAACTTGAGTGTTTTGTTGTTTATTTATAAGTATCCAAATAATAAAGTATGAAATAATACGCTACTTTCCTGAGGAAAAATTTAGTTTTATAAGTTAAAAATATGTTACAAAAATGTTAAAATTAGTAACGTTATTTTTACCAACGTCAGAACACCGTAACATTAAGCGTGTTTTACACATTGAAAACACGTTTATTCGTATTATAACGTTTTTTAGTCTGACGTAAAATTATACATGAAATTCACGTTTTCTTGCCAAGTGGGTATAGTCATTGCATAATTTAATATTGGTCGCTTGCTCGCATTGATTGTAAATACTTGGCCATGCGTATCTAATCGTTCCTAGTGGCCGCGCCATATTGACGTCGATAGGTTAGTTTATAAGTTTTTATAAGAGCTTACATTAATAACTGCAATATTAGGAATTAATTATTGTAAATTATTCACAATTTAACAAGAAAATAATGAATATTTAAGTATGTGGCAAGAAATATAAACTAAAAAAAGACCCGGAATTCGCGATAATCAGCTTTTTGAATGTTTAACATTCGATCTGGAAAAGCTTTGCCATTATCGAGAAAACCAATGAACATACTTTTCTACAAAAGGCAGCTTTGGGTGTATAACCTGGCACTCTGGTAAGTTAGAGAATGTTTCTATCCGTGGCCATGGGCAGAAGGAACGGCAGGTCGCGGTGCGCAAGATATGGCTTCCTGTTTATTGAAACACATTAAGGAGATAGTGGGGTGATAGCGGTGGCGGTCAAAACCGAAACGTCAAAATGCTTCGTATATTAGAATGTGTATTGAAAAGTCCTTCTTCATTACAAAAAAATTCATTATGATTTCTAATCTCAGGACATAGTTATTTATTCAATGACGATTACTTTGGCGAAGTTGAAGCTGCACTGAAAATGCAACAGCACGTTTATATTCATGATGATTACTAGATACGTTAATGCAAAATTGTGGCAAAAAAAAATATTTTTCTCTAAATCTAATTAAAGAAAAACTTCTTTGGATTAGCTGACAAGATCCAAAAACAAAATAACTAATCGAAAAAAGGGAGCCAATGGTGAAGAGAAAAGAAGTTTTAACGACCATGACTTAGTAGAGGTTGATATTTCAAAAAGAACCTGTGGGCACCTTAACTACGGAATTTTGAAACATGACCTAAATCAATTTTGGACTGAACGAAAAGAAATTTGAAGGATATAAGATTTGAGACTTAATACCCAAGGATTGTCAACCGTTTCATTGGACTTTTTGCAGATTACAGATGATGTGGATGGATTTAAAGGTGCTTTGGATTTTGAGCAAAATTTGAAGCATTCATAGTTATGTCATTTTTTTCATTACAAAGCTGCATATTTTTAATGACATGTATTTTCTTACTCAATAGCCTCAATTAAACTGTGATATGCAAAAGGAACGAAGCGCAATTTTTTGCAAAAAACACCTTAAGTAAAAGAATATGCAGTTGAATAGTGGCAGTAAAAAGTACTACTTTTTTCACATAACTTAAAGCAAAACATACTGTTCAAAATTTTACAAGGATTGAATTATATTTAATAAACTTTGAACCCTTATTTCTCCAAATTTACATTTTGTGGCTACCTACGTGTATGACCCTGTAAAGACAACTGATACTTCCATCCGAAAAGCCAATACATCTAAAAATGTAGTTCCCTCATCTTGGTTTTGCATCAAGAGTATTTATTTTTATGTTACTCTTACTCCAATTTGCTTTTATTCTATGTACTAGGAATCATTTTCTGTACGTCTTCCTTAAAACTTATAACATTGGCATTACCCCACTATTGTAAGGTATTATGTAGTAAGGTCTAGAATTTTATTATGCCAAGTTAATTAAAAATTGACAAGCTTGCTACATGGACGCATACCGTGGGGAAATACAATGTTATTCCCACAATAATAATTATTTATGGTCACTCCGATAGATGTCGCTAGGGATCTTCTTGTCGGAACTGTTCCGTAGTAATTTACCGAGAATTGTGAAATATTTAGTAATGTTTTTGCTTTACGCTGACCAAGTATTAGCAGTTTAATGTTTCATTTGAAGCAAACGATAATCTCTGGAAAATATATACAGGAGCGGATCAAGACAAAACCGTTGACGATTGGACGAAAAAACATGAAGCATCAAATAAAAAATTATAAAATTTTTCTTAAAGATTTTTTTCCCGAAAAACAGTTAGAATTAATGCTTGCTTTCTTTGGGGTGCACCGAAAAATAAGGTGTGCCTCAATAATTATTGGTACAGCACTGTATCATTATTTCACAGCGTTTAGCAAGGCGAGAACATAACCCAATGTAAACTAAATGGCACACACGATCAAACCATCAATGTTGTCCATATACGATACAAGGTTTTGTGTAAATGTATTGAAAATTTCGATATTGTTTCATGTCCAGTTGGTTCCCACTTGTTGGCTCGTATCTCTAATTTTGTTATTAAAAATGTCCACAGAAGCAACGAGTTCAGCAATAATTATAGCTGCATGCATTACAAATTAATTGCCTTCAAAAAGAAAAAGAAAGCAAAGAATTTGGACTAAGGAGTGGTTAAAAAAGCGGCATTTTTTGACTTATAAAAGTATTATCAAAGAGCTTCAACTATCTTCTCCTCTAGACTATAGAAACTATTTAAGGATATATTGCACTACTTTCTGTGAAATACTAAAAATGATTACACCTCCTAATAAGAAGGAGGATACAATAATGAGAGAAGCAATAACGCTAAAACAAAAGGTTTCTGCCCCTTTGCGATTTCTAGCAGGTGGACGGGCTTTCAAAGATTTGTAGTTTATAACCGGTATCGTAGCACAAACTCTTGGAAAAATTACAATTGAAACATTGTTCAATAAGATAAGATTCTATATTGTCACCCACCCTCTATTTAGTATACATTAACGATCTTTTGGAAAAAACTAAAAATATTATATATAGCTGCGCTGATGACAGCACACTTGTTTCATCTTTTAATTTGGATGCTTGGACAAAGACCTGGTGGAAATTCTGTCTTGGGGTGACAGTAACCAAGTAGAATTTAATGCTAAAGAAGCCCAGGCAGCAGTTTTTTCTAAAAGACGTAATGTTGAAGAACCAGATATAGTCATGGCGGGACCCTCGATTCCCTTGGCCTCATCAATTCATTCACTGGGAGTCAATTTGGATAGTCATATGTCATGGCATAGTCACGTTGCGGCCATTGCTAAGGCAGTCTTGCAGAAGCTTGGAATACTTTTCCGAACTAAGAACCTCTATACTCCCCAACAACTTTCGATGCTCTATAAAGCCCAAATTCGACCATCGCTGGAGTAGTGTTCGCATAGTTGGGGCTTTGCTCTTAAACATACCCTGAGATTGCTAGACTCCATTCAAAGAACAACCATTCGCTTGATTGGTGAACATGACCTGACAAACAACCTGGAAAGCCTTGAACATCGCAGGCAGGTTGGTGACTTGAGCCTATTTTACAAATATTGTCATGGCAAGTGCTCAACTGAGGCTGCCTGCTTGATTCTTTCATCTGGAGAACGTCATTACTCTGGAACGGCCTCCCTGAGGCCGTATTCCCCAAAGAGTATAATCTCCAAAGATTTAAGACTAGCGTGAATCATTTCCTGTGAATACGCACCGCTCGCGGAGCGCCATAGAGGATTAATCCTACAGTGCTGTGCCTCATCATAAAAAAAACCATGGTACTGGCTGCTATTTATAGACCAACATAGTACTGTTGGTCCACGAGGAGATCAGAAATTGAACAGTACTGATCTCTGTATGGCACTTGTTTATCTGTATATTTTGTCGAAGAATTGTTGTTCCTATTCGTTAATTGAGAATGAGATGATCAATCCTCAGTCGTCTCTGGTGTTACATATGGTGAAGATACAGTAAAGTAATGATAAAGATGGTTGTGTATAAGTTGGTTGATTTGTATAAGGCTGGCTTAAACATGACAAAGTTGAAGATGAAAGAGTGGCTGACGGAGGAGTAACTTCAAATTTATTCTATAAGGGATAGGTGGAAAAGGCATTCTCTATTCCCGAGTCAGAAAATTTTTCAGAGAATAATGTCAAAACACCATCTTTTTGTTCGCAGATGATGCATTTCCGCTCACCGATAATATAATGAAACCATCTTCAATTACAGATTATGACGAGCTCGTTGAAAACGCATTTGGTATTCTGGCATCTTGTTTGACGATTTTATTAAGGAAAACATATGTTTGTCAGGAGAAAGCTCAAATTATAGTGCTAGCGTGCTGCTTACACAACTTATTATGGAAAATAAAGTAGAAACCTATTATTACGGTGGTTTTAATGTTGAAAATAGGGATACTGGAGAAATCACACAAGCGGATTGGCAATCAGATAAACTTTTTATTTCATCACAGACAATTATTAAAAGAAAAAACGCAATGCAGTCAGCCAAACATACTTGACAAAATTTTCTTTAATTCTACTGGAGCAGTCTCATGGCAAGCAAAAATGTTTTAATTACTAAAAATATACCTTTTGAAGGTAATAACTTTTACCTTGTTGCCTTGTTTCATCATCATCCATCGTAGAAGTACCATAGTGATGATATACCTATATAAATCATCTAATTCAGAGCCAGATTTCGAGCTTCCGGTAACCGTGCTTCTTTGCGATATGCAGTACGAAGACCATTAATTGTTTTCCGTGTGTGTCGGCATTTTGATCTATTCCTTTAATTTTTTCTACTAATTTATCTGCACTACACTTTTTAAATTCATATTTTTATAAACTTTACTTTTTACTTTCCATAGGCATTTAGATTTACATGGCAAATCGTGAATAAATTCTCGCCAAAATTCTTTACTTCCAGCCTTAGATAACGCCATTATTCACTTTTATTAACACAAATGGAACAACTCTAGTAAGCAATATGGGAGAAACTGTTGTTTAACAACTTCAAACATCTACACACACGCTCAAGCCTGTTACATAAAAGTATATGTTGCACAAATAATTTTAGGCGGGTTTGAATTTCTTCAAACTGTTGCGTAACAGCTCAAACTAATGTATACTGTTGTATACAACAGTTCAAACTAAGGTATATACTTCGTGTTATTTGGAAACTGTTTTATACTATTGCGCAGTTGCTATTGCGATCTATTTTTATTCTATGTATTGGGCAAACGTGTATCAACACGTCAAAGAGAATAGGTTAGTATATGCTGTGTGCGTGCGATTTGAATCTCTGCTATTTTCGGTTGTAACTAAACGCAGTGATTGGCATTCAGTCACGTAGCTAGTCAAACCCGCTTCGCGACGGGACGTGCAACACGTCAGCATTGAGGCGCGAGCTTCCTATTGGGCGAAATATTTGGTCAGATCGTATCGCGCGTCGGTCAAGAGAAAGCAGTTTTCCAAGACGACTCCGTGACGCAAGGTGCTCTTACGCAAGTGGTACGATACCGGGGCGGTTTTGTGATGTACTCTCAAGTATATACGGGATCTTTCATGTGTTCGTAAGCTAGGTTAGACCTGTGACTTCTTTTCTTTCCTCGTTTATTTTGTCGGTATTGTTCATATATATTTTTTATTTTTATTCGGCAGTAGCTTTATTCCTTGGTGAGTCGTTCGTGGTTGTATGGGATTTTGATGCTGCTTGTTTTTGGCGCCTTTTCTTACCGTCCTTAAAACGGTGCTGTGTTGATAGTATTTCTACACTATTTCTAGTGCCTCCCTACTGTTAAATGGGTTCGCCAATAGGAAGCCAATCTTTAGCTAGTTTGTATGTCGAGTCCGGTCTTGCTCTTGTATGTGACTGGGTTATGTGATCGTTGGTCGAAATGTCCGGTAGTAGTAGTAGTCGGTCATGATTTTTAAAAAGAACTTCTTTATGGTCTGAATTTTAAAGTCATTTTGTAGAACTCGGTTCATAGCATATATTGGTACACCTGCTATTATTGTCGCAATGCAAGCTTCACTCTATTAATTGAATTTAGCCCCCAATTCAGCCTTTGATCGAAGATAAGTCCCAGGTATTTAACTTCCTGACACCAATTCACTCGTACCACTTTAACGCTAAGCCTACTTTCAGGTCGATTAACGTTGTTTTTTTGAGAAAAATATGGCCTCGGTCGTGGAAGAATTCAGACGAATATTCACGCCGAAAGCCATTTTTCTATACGTTTAATGTGGCGCTGCAACCTCGAGATTATCAACCCCGGTTGTTTTGATTTCGCAGTAATAGCACTGTCGTCGGCAAATAAATAGAGCTCATCTTGTCTATCTTTCAGTATGTCGTGAGTGTTTATATTGTACACCATCGGAGATAGAGGTGAGCCTTGCGGCACTCCAGCCCTGATGCGTTTTATTGAAGAAAGCGCGCTTTCCGCGAGAGAGCAAACTTCTATTTTCAAGAAATGAAGCCAAAATCTTGGCGAGATAGTTTGGAGCTCCGAGCATTATTAGCGTTAATAATTAACCGTTGTGTCATTCCTTCAAAAACCATACTGACATAAAAAAAAAACCGCCCCCGTGTGCATCCTTCCGTTAAAACCCTTTATGATATTTGATGTGAGTCTCGTTGTCTACCTAATTGTGCAATGTTCAGCTCGAAAACTGGACTGTTCATTAGGCAGAACATTGCGCTTAAACACAAAGTCGCTTAGACGAGACAAAATCAGTTTTTCAATGATTTTTACCAAACTAGAGAGTAGGCTGATCGGTCTATAGCTCACTGGTACTTTTAAGTGATAATTAGGGAACCAATGTAAAAAAGCAGTTAGTAATATGAACGTTAAGTATCGACCAATATATTGCCGTGAATCTTGTAACATGCTACCATAACCTGCATTAAGAAATAAAAAAACTAGTTTATTTATTTATTGCAAATAGGGATACAACACACACTAGTCCACAAGCATCCACATCTTGGTATTAGCTAGTGGGAATTAATATACAATATTATATTATAATAAACAATTATAAAAAATAATCAATTGTGACATAATATTCAATGCTAAAGGTTTACATTAAACCTTTGACATCTTTCTTAAACCCAACCGCAGACATATCGAATACTTCCATGCTCAAATTAAAATAATTATAAGAACGTGTTGCTCTACAAAGAGGAGAATCTTTGCCAGAATTTGTGTTTCTAAACGGTATATTAAAAATATTTTGGATCCTTAAGTCTCTAACTGGCAAATTAAAAATTAACTTAGACCTAAGCATAGGCGAGTCGACAAGACCATTCACCAATTTATAAACCATTATGAGATCGGAAACTACCCGTCTTCCAGTCAGAGTCATAATTGAAATTTTTTCTAGAATTGGTTTATAATTGCCATTGACAATAACTACGTCTGTTATACGCGACAAGAATCGCAAAAATTTGTTTTGAATTCTTTCCAGCCTCTGCTGATAAACCGCGTACTGAGGGTTCCAAACAACTGATGCAAAATTAAGTTTACTAAATATAAATGCGTAATATAGGTTTAGAACAGTTTGAGGGTTATTAAAATTTAAACTATTTCTTATAATAAATCCTAGAAAACGATTACACCTATTAACAACCTGTTCTATGTGAGAGCTAAAAATCATCTTACTGTCCGTTATAACACCCAGATCACGTATTTCTCGCACTGATTTAAGATCACTATTATTAATGGAGTAATGAAAATTATACGTATTTTTATTTCTAGTAAAGGTAATCGACACGCACTTATCCAAGTTAAGATATAAACTATAATCATTGCAAAATCTCACCAAAGCATTGAGATCATCCTGCACAGCAAGACAGTCTCTGGGATTCCCAATTACACGATAAAATTTAAGGTCATCTGCATAAAGTAAGAACTTAGAATGTTTAAAGCATTGTTGTATATTGTTTATATATATGATGAAAAAGAGGGGTCCAAGGTGACTGCCCTGAGGCACTCCCGATGGCATATTAAAAGGCTACGAGTAGAAGCCCCCCATGGAAAGAACTTGTCGTCTATCACTGAGATAGGACCAAACCCATCTAAGCAAACCCTTACCCACGCCGATATCAGCAAGGCGACCGACAAGTATCGAATGACTAACCTTGTCAAACGCCTTGCTAAAGTCCGTATACACGACATTTATTTGCTACTGATCATCCATACTTTTGACAATAAAGTCTGTAAATTCCACTAGATTACTTTCAATAGATCCATGTGGAGAAAAACCGTGTTAACCCAGGGCGCCATCACTATGCAGCAGAAATGTTGAAAGAAGATATAGCTATTATTTGTCTTATAATAGTCTGACTCTGCAAAAAGCTTTCGGTGACAAACTCCTACTTCAGGTTAGCTTAGTGTTCTGCTCGTATATCCCTAGTCTAAGTTAGCAAATTAACTAATGTTAATTCAAATATTTATTTAATTTTTTTTTTAATTTCCGTAACGTTGCGTAACTTAACAAGGTTTACCTTCATGCAAAATAACGTACACCGCTTCGCTTTTAAACCTAATAAACTGAAAATTAACTGTATTTATGAATACAAATTTCCCCATTTTGGAAGTAACTTTAATTACCGCACCGCGCTATCTGTATGCCGACACACTCTCGCGCTTTATCAGTGTTAAAGGTTGTTCAACAGAATAGCTCGGTTAGTTTATTCATACCGAATGTCCAAGAAAATGGTTTTAATGGTGTTGATGATATATTAAAAGAAACCTTGAAATAATATTTGATAAACGCGTGTAAACACAAGTCAAATCTAAACATAAAATCGAATTTTTCGTACAATGTAGATACATACGTCTCCCTATGACAGTGGCAACCTATTGTCATGGACAACAGATTGTCACTATCGGCTGACGGTAGCTCTTACTGTGGAGGCACTAGGTCGTGGTCCGTTATACTTACACCTTCCCTTAAACAATGAATTGCTGCAGCCCACGTCGCATGTGGTCGTCACACCCAGTAACGATTAGCTACGGTAGCCTTAGCTTACCAAAAATTTAAGTCGGGTCCAGCGCATAAAATAACCCATCTTCAGGGCTATTATAACTTATGAACAGTGATTTGATGCAATTTCTTCGATTTAGTTGCCGTAATTCAGAGGTCTGAGCTGTCCCCTATTAGCAACACGCATCGATCTAGGACAACTCATATTTGAGTTATATCAACTCGGTATTTCGCTCAGTGTAATATAACATTAGGCGGAACCCTAGAAATTCTGCAGATGGCATTGCCAATAAGTCACTATAGGCGCCTTCTTTATCTATAAATCTATACGGTTCGAGCTCTGCGGAAAACTAAATATCATTCACCATTAAATTCCTATTTATAACATTGTCAAAAGGTACCTGCATAATTAAAATTTCCAACAAAGTTAGTAGAAGAAACTCGATTAAATCTTACCTTAATATTTCAAAGTGGTAAAGTTTATCAAAAATAAATCGTACCCTTTTCGCCGCCGCCAACGTGCGAACAAGCCAACTTTCCGCACTCTACTTACTCACTTCAAAGTTGTATCATTTAGAATTCGTCCAGTTCTGGCAATAAAATATTAATTAGATAAAGTACTTTATAGGGTTTTTATTTCGTTACCGCTCTATGAATATTTAAAACGGACACTTCCAAACTTGACAATATAAGAACGTTATTCTCCCTGACAGGGGACTGAAATTGTTAGTGTTGTTTGACACTTCTTAGATCGGTGGCACTACGATTATCACGTAACGGGATTAAAGCCTGTCCAGAGATATAAGAAAGTTACACTTTGCCTTTGAATGGGATTATCCAAGGGTGGCCATAAACAAACAATGAATAGCTCGATTGCTACGAGATGTCGCCACGTGTAGCATCTCGCATATGTACTTAAACAATGAATGAATGAATAAATGCAGGTAAATTATGGTCCGTACTTAAAAATGTCTTAAAGTAAACTGCAAATCAGGAAGACGTGATTTCGTTATTAAAGCAATATTTTGATGATTTTAAACCTATTTTTACATGATTCGAAATGAAAGGGTTAATCCCATAAAACAAATTATGTTCGAAAGACTGTATATATAGCCACTCTAATAAGTTTTATGCTTAGTAATTATTTTTACTTCGTGTGTAATACAGCGTTTGTTTAATCGTGTGTGAGTCATAGAAAATATTTGTGAGCCCAATGTATCTCAGGAGATAACCCCATCAAAAAGCAGAAAACACTTTTCTGTGGAAACTAAGGAAGCAGCGTTAGAAGAAACAGACACATTAACAAGAATCCCAATCAACTGTATGGAAAATTGTGAATAATCCCATTTTAGGTAGACGGAAGTGATCAAGATATAATACGGGGTAAAATTTACAAGCTATACGAGGAGCAAAGCGTGCCCACATTAAATAATTTAATTAAGAGGCTTGAAAAAGATGAAACCGGCGTTAAATGTGGCAGAGCAACGTTATGGAAGCGAATCCAACACATAGGTATTAGATTTAAAAAAATTAGCAAAAGGCAAGTTTTAATGGAATCCAGTAGAATTCGGGAATGGCGAGCCAAATATCTACAAAAAATTAGGATTTACATAGATCAGCAAAGGCCGATTATTTACTTGGATAAGACCTGGTTCGACACACCGGAAAAGGGTTGGGTTGACTCAAACGGAAAATGTAAAATAAGCCATCAAAAAGAGGTAAACGAATTACGATTTTACACAGGGCCGTAGCTAGGCGTTACCCATGGGGGGGGGGGGGGGTTAGGTAAGAAAACTGTGGCAATTTATTAGAATTATTATTAAAATTTACGGTGGTTAACAAGGTAGAACTGAACATTCGTTGTTATGGGGGGGGGGGGCTTGAACCCCCTAAACCCCCCCCTTATCTACGGCCCTGATTTTACATGCTGTGTCTAAAGACGGATGGATTCCAAATGGACGTTCTCTGCCTGCAAAAAACATTAAAGATTCTTCTCTAGATTACCGTGAGAACACCACTGCTGATTTATTTGAAGATTGGTTTAAAAACAAACTAATTCCAAATATACCTCCGAATAGCGTAATTGTAATGGACAATGCAAGCTACCACAGTGGACAGTCTCTCTCCTCCAATAACACGAAAGCAATAATCCAAAATTACATTTACATTATTTTACATTTATTTTCAGGAAGATTACACCAAAAGGCAATTAATTGAGGTTTTACAAAGTTTAAAACTACAAAAGGAATACTTCTGTGATAATTATGAAAAAAATCTAGGGCATACACTTTTAAGGCTTCCACCATACCATTGTATATTTAATCCCATCGAACATGTTTGGCACCAACTGAAATCTGCCATTCGTCGTATAACATATAACAATATTTGCCCTACTATTAACTCCAGTGTACTTGAGGTTATAGAAACTGAAGTTTTTAACATCCCTTCACAAAGTTGGGCAAATTCTGTTACACATTTTGAAGAAGTGGAAAAATCCTCTATCCATATAAACAATATAGCACAAATAATAATTAGAACACATGATGATAGCGATAGTGATATAAGTACCGGATAATTTGTATATTTTTGTGATCATAAATATAATTTTTAATAATAAAGTAACTTGTAATTTCACATTTAAACGTAAATAAAATATTATTTAATGTCTTACTTATTTTTATTACAAACCATGATTAAGTTCTAAGCAAAATACGGACCTGTTCGGCCATATTTCAATTTTACAGCCGGCCCTGATCTTTCTTAATAGAGATCAGTTAGTCACCTTCTTATATCTCTGAACAGACTTTACCCCGTAGTATTGTAGATATTCGAAATAATTTATCTAGTACAATTAATTTCGAAATAAATAACTTCCAAATTAGAACTATCAACAACTAGTATTAAACAAACAAAAACCTTTATTATTGTTTTCGTTACTAAAAATCCAGAGGAGTTTGGTTGAAACGCTACTTGAAAAAGTTTTTTTAAGGACAAACAAAATCTCTTCAGTTAATTTAGAAGTTTAAAACAATTTTGAAGGACTTTGACTGAGCTGCTAATTCTAGAGGGAATATTTGCGGCATAAACAGGTTTTCATATTTTTACATTGCTAGGATTTTAGCATTTTATTGTCTATTATTGCAGTTTAAATATCTTCTGCTAAAGTCATGATTAAAATATTTGCACTACATAGTTGAAATTGAAAAAGTAAAGAAACTCGTGTAAAAGCGAAAATTCAATATTAGCCCAAATTGTCACAAGTCGAGCAGTGCCTCAGTGTGTGAAATAAACACCACTTCCAATTAACTGGGTTTTATTTGAATTCCATGCCCAGATACCTAATGCTGATAAGAACACAACATACTAAAAATGTACCTATACAGGGTGTTACTTAATGATGTGGCGTCATTTCAAGGGAGTATTCCTGAACCAAATTCAAATAGAAAAGTTCATATAAACATGTGTCCTAAAGAGTCTGGTTTTCAAGATACAGGGTGTCAAAGTTTTAAAAAAAAATTGTTTTTTTATTAATATCTAAATGATCCTTTTACCGATTTTGTTGAAATCTGGCAGGGTTATTCATTGTAATAAGACGCTAAGTTGGCACTAACTAAAAGAAAATTATAAGTTCCAGTGGCGTCTCGGGGGGCAGTGTCACGAATAATATTGACAAAAAAAATGTACGCTACTGAGTTTTTTGAAAAATTTAAATTTTTTTCAGATTGGGCATCTACAAGTACAACTTTTTTGTCTCTTAATATCTTTTCGTATATTACTTCCTTTTCGAGGAAAAAAATAAAAACGACTTCATTGCATGTCGGAAAATTGTTAAAATAAAATCAAGTTAACTTTGATCGTTCAGTATATTTATTTCTAAGCCATTTTTTAAAATCTAACAAACGAAAAGTAATGACTATTTACAAGAAATGTTGGAAATGACTACCTCCCGCTTCTATGCAGGCTTCTGCTCTCCTTCTCATCGAGCGACGAACTCTTTCGAAAATTCCATTAGTGTTACGAATGGTTTCACACCCGTCAATAATTCATAAAGGTAATGCATTTGTGTCATCTCCAAATTAGAATAATTATTTGCCATGTTTTAAATAGCACAATTATTAACCTTTTGACCAGAGGAAAAATAATAACAAACTGTTACCGAAAGTCAAAACCATTATGTTCATAATAACTAAACAACATTTCCTAACAACGATCAAAGTTAACTTGATTTTATTTTAACAATTTTCCGACATGCAATGAAGTCGTTTTTATTTTTTTCCTCGAAAAGGAAGTAATATACGAAAAGATATTGAGAGACAAAAAAGTTGTATTTGTAGATGCCCAATCTGAAAAAAATTTAAATTTTTCAAAAAACTCAGTAGTGTACATTTTTTTGTCAATATTATTAGTGACACTGCCCCCCGAGACGCCACTGGAACTTATAATTTTCTTTTAGTTAGTGCCAACTTAGCGTCTTATTACAATGAATAACCTTGCCAGATTTCAACAAAATTGGTAAAAGGATCATTTAGATATTAATAAAAAAACAATTTTTTTTTTAAACTTTGACACCCTGTATCTTGAAAACCAGACTCTTCAGGACACATGTTTATATGAACTTTTCTATTTGAATTTGGCTCAGGAATACTCCCTTGAAATTACGCCACATTAAGTAACACCCTGTATAATAGGGTGGTACGAAAAAAATCAAATTTATATTTTCGATTCGCTATACCGCGGAAAAGTTGCCTTAGGTGTATACCTGCATAATAAAAAAAAATTAATAAAATCGGACATCTTCCGAGCGCGCAAGACGCCAAAAGTTTTAAAAAATGACGAATTTGACAGTTTCTTCGTAATTTTTTTTTTTAACTTGGGGTTTGTATTTTTTATTTTTTTAGCGCTACAGTGCCAAAACGTTAGTACTAGTATTGGATTGTCTGCAAAAAAAATATTACTGCTTTTAAAGCATATCTTCCGATCGCGCAAAACGTCTGAATATTTGCAAAAATTGCAGATTTTCCATTTTTTCGTAATTTTCAAGATTTTCTTTAGGTTTTCTTTCTATTATATAGTGCCTAATGGTTAAAGTAGGTAATTGTATATAAGAGGAAAAATCATTTTGTTATTTGGAAAATGTGTTCCGATCTCGCCAATCATATTTATTATATATTACTGTTTATACAGTGCGTCCATAAAGTCTTGCACAAATTCATTTAAAATTCAGGTATTTACTTTTTAAAAACGCTCGGACACGTCAATTAGTACTTTTGTTTGCGCATTTTTTAACGTAAAATGTTTTTATACAGGGTGTCGCACGTATGAGGTATGAGGTCATCAATAAAATGTGTTTAAAATAAATTTTCAAACGTCAATATTTCGGAAACCGTGATTTCCAGAGGTGTTAAGTGTTCATCATAGAATTCAAAATTGATATAATATACAGGGTGTTCCATTAAAAAAAATCCTTGATGACCTCATACCTCATACGTGCGACACCCTGTATAAAAACATTTTACGTTAAAAAATGCGCAAACAAAAATACTAATTGACGTGTCCGAGCGTTTTTAAAAAAAGTAAGCCCCTGAATTTTAAATGAATTTGTGCAAGACTTTATGGACGCAGTGTATACAAATGTGCAGCTCTTCGCTTGCTTAGAAATCTAATTAATTTTAATATTATAATCTAAACAACCCAGAACCTACCACAAGGAGGTAGCTGCTCTTCGAGTTCCACCCACACCCTTCCCTCTGTCCAACCATTAAGAGTGTGCGCTATTTACCATATTTACATATTGACGTTTTACATCCTCGTCCTATTTGCCATTTATGTCGATCGCACTTTGTAATCTGCCTTATTTGTGAAGTCTTTGATCAGGTCTCTCGATTTGAGTGTCCGTCCCTTGATTGTGGTCCGCATACCTTAAGTGAAGCTTCGGTTACTAGCTTCACGCAACGCTCCACGGCTTGCGTGTGACATGGGTACTCTTTTATATCCCAATCAGGGACCTTACCCGATTGTATGAAGCTTTTAATTTATTCATAACTTACCCCATGGAGAAGAGGGGGAGAAGATATTTTTGTAGCGTTCCAATCTATCATTTCCGTTTAATCTAATGCATCAAATTTAACTGAAGGAGTGTAGAAGTTCCTAATGCCTTTTCCAGTCGAAGCAGACTGCCTGGCTGCTTTTAGCACTCTCCTGAGCCCCAACTCTCTAATGTGTCTCCTCTCATCAAATATCATGGCTATTAAAAGGTGGTATTCCCGGTAATCGAACGAAATTCATTCTATGCCCATCCTAAAAACCTTAGCGTAATTTTGCGGTTGCGCTGGTTGACGCGTGTTTTCAAAGTTTTGTTATTAAAATGGGTTATAGGCTGTAGTTCTCATGGAGAGGTATGACTTATTTGTCGACGACTGTTTTCGTATCTAGGTATGTTGAAGAGGGATTGTTATCGGCCCTTTCGACAAAAGACACTTGAAGGGAAGGCACGTTTGTCGATGTAGCTCCCGAGTTTTAGTTTTCTTGGACAGGGAAGGCCATCTGGTGCCAACAAAACATCCACAAATATATTAAAAAGGGTATGGCTTTGTAGTTTGTCTATTCTTTGGGCGGAATGCCGATTAAAATGCTTTTGCATCAACTTCAACAAGCGGTCCTAGACGTCATTTAGTAGATTGGAACTCTGGTTAGTGATTTAAAAGTTTTTTTGTTAGGGGCTTAAAGTAAGAGTCCAGACTGGGTACTAGTTTTCTATTGGAGTTGCTTGGACGCGGGACGTGCCAGTTGCCATGTACCATTTGAATTTTTGGAGACTAGCCGTGTAGCAATATCCACGTTAGCTGTTTCAGGGACCATGTGTGTGTGTTGTATTGAAGATCGAATCTTCATGAGCTTTGGGTAGCGCATAAAGTTTCAGCTAATACCATTTTTCTTGAGTATGTTGTAACATGGTATCAACTTAAAATCTTAATATTTTGTATTTGCGTATTGTTCTATATACAGTATTTTGATAAAGTTTTGCGCCCATGTTATGTACAGAACTTGGGCATTGTAAACGTGTAGCGTATGTCGCCATAGCGTTAAGACGTCACAAGAGTCTCTAGTAGTTCAAAATGTTAGGTGGTCTGTAACAGCTAATTTCGCTGTAAATATAGTTACAATTTATTATTATAAAGTAAATATTTTTGTTTCCTGGCTAAAGGCCATTTGTTTCTTCAAATTTTAACGCTGGTAACTTTAATATTTTAACATATCTATGCCCAGTGGCTAGTATACTCATCGAGTAATCACAGGTACTCGTAAGATTTTATATTGTTCTTTAACAATGCTCTTATGGTAAATTTAGTTAGTTGTGAAAGGTTCTTGCACAGACCTTGCGTAAATTCCTAGTCTGAGGCAATGTCCTGGATGTGCGTCTATGTGGCTGCCGGATCAGAATAAACAGTCGGTTATTTACAGTGTAGATCTGACATTTGCCGTCTTGTGCAAGGCGTTGTTAAACAGGGTTTAACTTTTACTTATTCTTTCAATGATAACTTTATAGTTTAAACCTTCAAAACTTTTATGTCAAACCTAATACTACCACTTTGTTATTACATTTCACTTATTTATTTAACTTTAAGTACCTATTAATTGTTCACCAAAGTAAGAGGAACTTGTATTTATAAATCCAAGTAGCGAAGGGCCTAACACGACATAAAAAATAAATATTTGTATTGGCCTCTGCTAAAATTTGGCTTCTATTGGAAAGACAGCGAGTTTGAGGGACTTGAGTGAATGAGAGCTTATAAGAAGCTATTGTAAACCGTTTATGACATTACTGTTTTTTTTCCTAGTTTGTGTTTCTCTAAGGCCAAACACTAGAACATTTAAAGGCTTTTAAGTAAAATAAAACTAAGCGCCTTCAGGATTTGACTTTAACTTACTTACATAAGAGCGCTAAACCTCTCAATCTAGAAGCAAAATAGCGAACCTACCCTTAGTTGACCTAGCTAAGGGGTGAGTTTTCGAGCCTCATAACATAGGTCATTTTTAGGGAGTGTTGTCTGAAGTGCATCCTACAGGGCGCAGGGTTGTTAGAGTAAGGGTGGATAGGTTGCCTTGTTGCAGTATATGTTAGGTTATCCTAAGGTGAATACTGACACCCGAGAATTGTTTGGTGGAAAAGGTTACACACAGTTGTGTTTTTGTGTCACTTGTCTTTGTTTTAAACTCTTTTCCCCGCAAATTATCAGACTTTACCGGTTTAAATAGAGCTTTTTCTATAGGAAAATCTTTAAATTCTTCCACACAACGACGCGGCCACGGCCACGGTAGCGGTGTCGGCCAATCTAAACACATGGAAATAAATTAATGAAATCATACAAGCGCGGGCAGGTCTAGATCAAGCGGCCTAGGGCAGCGTTCTGATATGCGGTGACGGTCAAATACAACGTGTCAACTTTGACTGCGGGAAGTGACAGTAGTAATGGCAAATAATATAATAGAATTATTAATAGAAAATGTTAAATTATATACCATACTTTGTAATTTAAACCATCCAAATTATACAAATATAAGGGCTAAAAACAAAGTGTGGGACAAAGAGCTAATAGTAACAAAGTCTCTTCTTCCACATCATTATTTATCATAATAACAAATAATAGAAATAAAAATGAAAGCTGAACGTTTAAAAATATGTTTTCGTCTACATAAAATCTTTAAACTGCAACTCACCGCTTTAGTGTGAACACGCCCGACCGTTAATATGATCGCTACCGCGCCCGTGGCCGCGTCGGTGTGTGTAAGCCTTTAATCTTCTATTTATTAAAATTGGAGCTGTAGATTCTAGATTTCAATCAATTTTCTATAAGACAACAGCGTAAGTTACAAATCTTTGCTTTCATCTTTTGCCTTATATAGCATATTTTTTAATGCTGGAACGTATCTCTCTACTAAGCCATTCGATTGAGGTTACAAAGGACGTGACATCGTATGATTAAAATTTTATGATTGTGAGAATTGCTTAAAATATAAACAATTAAACTGTGAACCCCCATCCGTAGTGACACGTTTTGAAATACCGTGCCTAGCAAATATAGTTGTAAGTTGCAAAATTACTTGGTGACTGACCATCTACTAATTTAGCTAGTTCAATCTACTTAGAACAATAGTCTACAACCAGTATAAATACCTCAGCATCAAAATAAAACAAATTGCAGGCACCTTTTTCACATGGCAAATTAGGTACTTCATGGAGCAACATAGGTATATTTTTCAAAAGTTCGACACGTTTAACAACCGAAAATAGAATCTTCTATTTAACGCGTCATATTTGGCTACAAAAAGTATTTACGAGCCCCATTTTAGACACTGATGCACTCCTAATGCACATATATGGCAGTTATGGCACAGTGTATTTTACTTAATGGGACACACATTTTCCTCTTCCCCTACCTTTGTTGACGTCCGTATTTCTCCATCAAGTCCATATATTTCGCAATTTTCCAACATCGAGTACGTCTAATTGATTTATCTTCAGAAAGTAGGTAAAATCCTTATAAAATCAAGCCGTATATACACAAAAATCTCTTTCGAGAATTTCCCAAAGGCTTTTCGTAGCAATACAATAGAAAAGCTCATTATGTTCAAAATCGGAGATATTCGTCGTTCTTGCACAAAAAACAAGTGAACCGGAATCGATTCGGAAACAAATCAAATAACTAAACGACTAGGACGAATTGAAATTTGGTGCAGCAAAAAAATTGATGTCATCATAAGTTAAGGCTTTATTTATAATGCAATGGATAGAAAGCACAGAAAACATATTGATGGGAACGATTTACAGTGGAGTTGGAACATAACTTATACGAGGACCAAAAAAAGGCACCAAATATGTTGAGGAAAAAATAACAGAGAGGAAGCAGTACCCGAAGAAATACGAATTAATGCAATACTCGAAACTAAATTAAGTACCTTCGAATAAGTTTAATTTATTGAATTTTTATTAACGTATTTAATTAAATTGTTTTATTGTTACGTTTATATTGGCAATTCTAATCAATTTTTTAGCTACAGTTAACTATGAAAGTTGTGTAATGGCGGCAGCGCTATCTTTTAGTAGAATTGGTAATCTAAGTAGACGTATATACTACTGTATACGTCACATCAAGATGTGTTTTTATCCCAAAATTAGGTGTTAGGACTACTTTTAATGGGAATTTAAAGCCAAATACAATTACTAGCTTTGAAAGAGGAAAATAATTAAAATTGTTTAGAAAGAGTATATATATACAGTGTGTCCCCGGATCGACGCAACGATAGGTGAAAAAGGCTGAAATTCTTTGAGTTGAAGCTTTATCTTCTGGGGTTCAGCCCTGCTTCGATAGAAACTAATTTGTGGCATAATTTTAATTTCGAAAAATCAAGTGTGCTTTGGAAATTTTCAAAAAACTTTTTTTTCTCACCAGTAAAGTGTTTGATGTCTAGAAGATACGAAAAAATTTTTTTCTAATTTTGTCTCGAAAAATAGATATTTCGAACGCGCTAGCGAGTTCGAAATATATCCATTTCGAACTCCGAATTTTATTATTTAAAGGTTGGCCCTACTGACATGTTTTTTTTTCACCGTTCGGCATAGCATTCTAGATAACTAATATTTTTTAGTCCAAATGTGCGAAATACTACACAAAACCACGTATGTATGTTTGGTTGCCTAGATCTACAAATCTGTATGACGTGATTGACGTGTTGTTTTGGTTCATAAAATATTAAAAAACATATTAAATATTAACTTTATTAACAGGAGAACTATTTTGCAAAAAATATCAATTAAATCTTAAAAATACAAATTCCAACTATATTATAATGCTAATTAGGCATTGTTTATAGTGCAGTTATTATAAACATTTAATGTCACTGTACTCGTGTCGGACGCGTTAACCTTAAATTCAGGCATAGTTTGAGTATTCATAGTATGCGAAACTTTGTGATAACTGACCCCAGAATCCAATCCATTTTTAATTAGACTTGGTTGAAAAGCAGTTTCTACTCCTTCAATTATTGTCGATCTTGATGATCCAGGTAAGGGTGTAGCAGTATTATCAATATTATCTATTAATGAAGGTGTTAAACTAGAAGAGAGGCTCTGCGCTACATCCATTTTCGCTTTTAGAGAATCTTCAATATAGCCTTCAGCCACGGCTGAAGACTTCCATCCCCCGTGCCTTTTAATGGTAACCAAATCGCTTCCCTTGTTGGCCAGCTCGGTGACACTAGACCGTCTAAAGCAGTGGCCAGTAAAACATTCTGAATTTGGTTTGCACAGGTATTTTGCAATAAGGCTAGGAGCTTTTCCCATTGTATTTAGACCTACAGGTGAGTTTATGCAATGCCCATTCCTATACGTAAGAAAAAATCTTGATGTTGTAACATTCTTAGGACGTAAATCAAAATATTGTCTAATCAAATTATCCATGATTGATCAATTATAAGAAACGTTCTTGTTACATGTGTTTTAGTTTTGGGAATGTGTACTGTAATGGAAGCAACCTTAAAGTGAATGTCTTTTACACCCATATTGGTCAGTTCTTCTCTCCGGCATGCTCCATTGTACCCCATAATTAAAGCAACCTAGAATTTACATAGTTACTACTATTGTATCTCGATAGCTGTCTACCTACTGTTCATACGATAGAATAGAAATTGGTGTAATTTAAAAATGTTCGTTCTCCAACTTTATTGTAAAAAATTTTTTTTTATAAAACCTGTGAAATTGTACAAAACAAAATGCATATAGATATGTAAATACTACTTACTTTTAATCCTAAATAACTGCTATTATCAGCCCCATTTATAAACTTATTAATATCGTCTAAGTCTAAAACAAGAGACTTTTTGGGTTTGTAGCCCACAGATTTTCTTTTTAACAATGCTTGCAGTCTAGCATAATCCTTTATATCTATGTTCTTGTCAATATTAATGCAAGCTCTTAATTTTGAGTATAAGGACCACAGGGTGGATGACATTTTGGTTTTACTTTCTTCCTCAAAATAGGCTAGTAAAACATTTTCTGAAATCTTACACACGCCCTTTGTATTGCACCAACTTGTGAAGGTCTCATAGTCCTTTTCATATAATTTTCGGGATTTTTCTGGCAAAAGTTGATTTATACATTTATGTGCAATATCCCTTAACTCAGGGGGAGTTAAACTTAAATTATCTTGCTCCATAATATTTTGTTAATATAAATAAAATTTTAAAACACAAATTTTGTGGCAAAATGGCTGACAATTTAAAATTTATTTATTTTCATGGCAAGCTTGATAAAAAAATTGTAATAGTGTTACCAACATAAATTTTGGACATAATAATTTATAAATTTTGAAGGGTTTGTTTTCTTTTTAAATATGTGTTTATTTATTAAAAAAAAACGACAAAATAGAAAAACTAGTATAAAGCACATGTTTTATAAAGCCATTATAGCACTTGTCCCTTTAAAAAACTCGCCGCAAGCGGCTCGTTTTTTAACATGGACCCGTGCTATAATATAATGCTTTATAAAACGTGTACTTTAATATACTATATTAAGAGAAGATGTTCGGAAATAACAAATGAGTAAGAATACAAAATTTTAAAATCCTATGCCTACTTTGATGTTTTGCATTATTTTTATTGCACGCACCTCCCTATTGAAAATATTAAAACATTTCGTTAAGAAAAGTTGTTCAAAATAATAAATTAAACACGATCGGTTTATTTTATTCCCTTTAATAGACATTTAGATAATTAAAGAAATGCGAACATAAAAATAACAAGCAATTCACTTCCTTCAAAATATGAATAAATTTGTTTCAATGTTAATCAGAAAAAAATAGTATACCATGGAAGGAAAAAGAATAAAATAATATTTTGACAGTTTGTTGTCAAAAATAGGTTGGTATTTTTAATATTGTTGTAGTTTTCTGTGCTCTAAAACTAACCCGAACTTTCGAAAACATTACTGTAAAATATCAATTATGCTTACTATACCAGAACCGATCTACCTAATTCAATGTTATGGTATAGGTGAATTATCTATTCCAGAGGTTATCAGGCGATTTAATATGAAATTTCCGAACACAGTTTTAGTCAAATCTACAGTATCCAGACTGGTTAAAAAATTTGTTACTACCGGTACTGTACATAATATACTAAAAAAGAGGAAGAACTTTGATGAAGATGATGTAGGTACTGTGTTAGCAATGGATTCATTACGCGAAAGTCCAAAGCTGTCACTAAGAAAGCGGTACGAGTAATAACATTTGCAACGGATTTATGAAGCAAATAAGGTAAAACCATATAAAGTTAGATTTCGTCACACGTTAGAAGGGGATGAATCCCGAAGGTTGGAGTTTTGCCCAACTTTAGGTGAGAAGATTCTAGAAGATCGAAATTTCCATAAAAATATTATTTTCTCAGACGAATCGACTTTTACCACTAACGGTGTACCTTCATCACAGAATTGCCGAGATTGTTCTATAGATAATCCAAATTTCCTATCATTGTGGTGTAATTGGGCCATATTTTACTGAGGGAAGACTTAATCAACATACTTATTTAAATATCCTAAATCAGTTTCTTGACGAACTACCTACCATACGAACCAAGATATATTTCATATTTTCAACACGACGGCTGCCCTGCCCACTCGACATTTCGGGTATGTGAATGGCTCAATGAGCATTTTCAAGAAATACGGATAGCTAATGCTGGTCCCATTTTATGGCCGCCCAGATCTCCGGATCTAACAATAATGGATTTTTATTATTGGGGTCGAATAAAACAAATTGTATATTTGAATACGCTTCCAAATGATGTAGAAGTTTTGAAAAATCGCATTACAGATGCAATAAGCTCTATTCCCCTGGAGGAGATAAGAGCAGCTTTCACTGCATTTCGGGAAAATATAAAGGAATGTGCGAATAAAGGTAGCGAACTTATTGAATAAATAAATCTTTACGTTGATGTTCGTATTGAGATGAATTAATTTTTTGATGTATTGTATAAACCGTTGTTAATGTTACTATTGAAATCTTATAAAAAATAATGCAACATATCAAAGTGGGCATAGGATTTTAAAATTTTGTATTCTTACTCATCTATTATTTCCGAACATCTTTTCTTAATAAAATTTTTTTGTATCTCCTAGAAATCAAGCACTTTACTGGTGGGAAAAAAAAGTTTTTTGAAAATTTACAAAGCACACTTGATGTTTCGAAATTAAAATTATGCCACAAATTAGTTTCTATCCAAGCAGGGCTGAACCCCAGAAGTTAAAGATTCAGCTCAAAAAAATTTCAGCCTTTTTCACCTATCGTTGCGTCGATCCGGGGACAAACTGTATATATACTGGGTCTCCCAAAATTCCCGCATAAAGTTAATATCAATTAAAGGAAAACGATCTAGGAAAAATGCTCGGACATGTAAATTATTATTTTTAATTGTGTATTTTTTGACATAAAAAAATATTATACAGGGTGTCTCATAGAAAAGTTGTCACGTCTTTGAAATTTTTTTTAAAAGAAATGCCTAATTTTTTATTAGGTTTTCAAATTCTACGAAAAATTCTAAATATTTTTTATGTAGGACTTGCTATCCCGATTTTCAGCTGTTTTCAAGATATTGACATTTAATTTTTATTTATTAAAGGTAATACTTTTAGTACATATTGTATTTAATATTAGAACATGTTAAATTAATTAGGTATCTTACTGTCATCAACTATCCATAATTAAGTTAATACTGACTTGGACTTTTATTTTTATTTATTATTTCGAAAACTACTGATATTAGGAACAAAGTATGTTATACCAAAAGTGTAACAAATTTAAAGTAAAAACTATAAATGAAAAATTATACAGGATGGTACATTTAAAAATATAAAATTCGTTCGAATTCCCGACAAACTACAAGGCTAGCAACAACGCCAATATCGTCATTCGGTGCGTCAGATCCTCTTACACAATTGTACCAAATTTGGTTTAAATCGGCCAATAAATTGTGATGTTATTAAGCCGTTTCCAGACTTTATACACACACTGTATACATGGTTGAAAATAAAAATATTTTAACACCCGATTATTGTATGTAAAGCGAATCCTATAATAAACTAATCAATAGTTTAAGGTGGTGCAAGCGTAGATATTTTAGTAAACGAATCAATAGAAACTATTTTAGACTATTTACAGAAGCCAATATTCATTGTGTTAATAGGCTTTCCCATAATGGGAATCCGAACTATACATGAGGGAATACCAAGCATAGCTACTCATATAACTTATCACAAATATTGCTGAAGCAGATGATGTCACATAAATAAGTAAATGTTTACTGTCTACAAAGTAAATGTATAGTTGTATTATTATACATGCACCAGCTGATGGCGTTTGAAAATATTTGATTGCTTAAAATAGCCTAATAAAATTTCATCTTGCAACAAAAATACACCTGGCAAGGGCCTAGCGACACCTAAAGCACCGGTTCCCGTCAGATCACCGAAGTTAAGCGGTGTCGAGCGCGGCTAGTACTTGGATGGGAAACACCGCGTGCTCTTGTCTTAGGGAAGAGTGTAAAATGAATCGACATCAAAACCATCCTATTCACGCCGGACAGGCCGGATGAGATCGGATATCTCGTAGGATGAAGGTGCCGTTTCACACTCCCCAGTCGGTAGACCGCACGATTAAAAACCGTACGGTCGATGACCGGTTCTAGATGGCCTCAGATACGCCGACGAACCGTAAAAAAGTAAAATAAAAAAAAAAAAAAACAAAAATACAAATGTAGCTATAGTAAAATAGGTATAATATAATACAAGAAGTACAAAAATAGCCTAAATTTAATGACACCGATAAAGTAACCAATATAGGGACGTGCTGTATAGTTCTACGAATAAAAAATGTAATTTTACTACCCACACAGCAGACTGTGTACAAACAGTTATGTATATGTTAGAATACACAGAGGAAATTAACTGCTATTGATTTTCGCAAACACATTTATGTACGTCACAAGCTCATAGAAGGGAAATAATACAGTAAATTAAACATTTGCTTTATACACAAGTAAGGGTGACAGAAAGTGTCGCGTTTGTTCCAGATATTTATGGCGACAATAGAGTTGAAGCGAATTGTTTCAAGTAATTTCCAGTATATTCCACGAGCTTCGTGGTCTATTTTAGTAATGGGGTCCGTGACAATAGGAAACTGTGAAATATGGTACACGTACGTTTTAAAAGCAATTGCTAGTCTGACAGAACTAAATTCTCAAATACATCAGTAATTATATTTAAAATTATACATAATAAATGGAATTTGCCGCATCGCCATAAAAGGCGTTCATAATGTCTCCCACCCTCTTTCCTCTATCCATTAGTGACCTTATGAAAATACGGAGAAATTCCTTTACCTCGTTAGCGACAACGCAATTCGTTCATCTTTACTTTGGATGCTTAAACATCGGCTGGTGATTAACACCTCACACAGAAAAATCACGTTTCTTAAATATATCAGAGATATCTACATATGTTTTTGATATACCAGGTGATGCATAGCTTAGTTGAACATAGGAAATCCCATGTACATTTTAATGTGGCTAAATATTGGCTCCCCTGTACATTTTAGAGAAAAATTGTATTACAATTTTTTAAAATGCTCAACTCAGAATATCAATAAAGCTGAAGAAAGGGATAATAGAGATCTTGATATTTTACTGCACGTTAAGGAAAAAAATATGATTTGCACGAGGATTCTTGGGCAAGCCGTAGGCAAACATCAAACGACAGTGTTGCGAATAAAAAAAAAAAATAAATATTTTCCTTAGAAGTACGAAAAACATCAAGAGCTATGACAAGGTGATGAAGAACGGAGAATGGTATTCTGTCTTGAGGTAATGGAAAAAGCACATAATAATATGGATTTTTGAGAAATATTTGTTTTACCGATGAATGTACATTCACCCTCAATATGCAGGGAACCAAATGTTTAAAATTGCCGGTATTGGAGCCAAGAAAATGAACATCGTGTTGTTCATACTCGAACGCAATATCCACAAAAAATAAATGTTTGGGCGGGAATTGTAGGTACATAATTGGACCATTTTTTATGGAAGGCAACCCTACAGCAGTAACCTATTTGGACTTCCTACAATATCGAATTGAGCCAGCACTAGAAAAAGTTTACGCGAAAATCAGGAGATCTGGTATCAAATGGAAGGTTGTCCTGCCCATAATTATCTTATGGTTAGGGAATACTTGCAAAATCTAAATTTTTGGCCAGCCAGGTCTCCTGACCGTTCGCCAAACGACCTCATTTCTGTGGGGTCACTTAAGGAATTTTATTTATAAAGATGTAAAATTTGAAAATCTAGACCAGCCAAAAACGGTATTTCGTTAGAATATGACAGAATTTCTCAATATCAACTCAGTAATGTTAGGAATGAATTTTATGATCGGCTAAGATATTATTTAGCTGTTAATGGAGGGTTGTTTGAACATTTAATTAATTAATGTTTTTGTGAAAATCTGTAGTCTTAGGTATGTTATGTTAAATTAAAGGCTTAGTAAGAAAAATATATTTAATTGTGTCTTTTATTTTGGATGTGTGATTGCCGCATCGGTGAAACGAAAATGTGTTTTTAAGGTGAAATAATCTTTATTCGCTATGTCCAGCAGCTTTACGTCAACTTTTGACAATAGCGTCATAGAAATTATTTGCTGGTGTTTGTTGCATTACCCATGAAAATTTCGTAATTTTGTCATCACATTTAATTGAATAAGTTGGGATTAAAAAAAAGATGTTTGTCCCGAGTGCTACGAGATGTCGCCACGTGCAACATCTCACTTATGTATAAGTTAGGATTGGCTTATTAAAATTTATTTAAACTTGGCACATGGGTTTATTATATCGGCCTCTTGAAAAAATTATTATGCAATTTTTCTCTAAAATGTACAAGGGATCCAATATTTAGCCACCTCAAATTTACATGGGATTTCCTATGTTCAACTAAGCCACGCATCACAAAGTATAAATGTTATCTCTCAGAGGTATCTTTATGTCTGGCTTGTAGGCCTTTCAAAGATATATTGCTTAGATATCTCAATATAGATATATTATTTGAGACCTTGTGTTACTCATTTTTAATAACTTGTAAACAAAACCCTGGATTTGGAAAAAATGGTGGCTATTTATATGCCATTCATAGGCCTAAGAGCGTAAGGTGTAAGATCAGTAACAAAAACTAACTGAATCTATGTATTATAAAAAAGTGAACTATTAATAATACAACAATATCTGCATACAACAAAGTTCGATATAACGAGCACTGATTATAACGACCAACTAGATCTACCCACCTTCAATACTCAGAATCCAAAAGATAAAAGATAAGTTGATAAAAGGGATCATATAAGAGAGTTGGGTTTCAGGAGAATTGCAAAGGCTAGAAACTTATCTTCTGAAAGACAGTCAATCAGGAATTTTCAACCACCCAAAATTAATTTCCTGGCTACAGACTACATAGAAATCATTGACTGGAACAACACTACACTTTCACCACCACCTTTACTGCGAAGAGTAACGGATGCAGAGATTGGATCAAAAGTCAATTCAGGTGAAACGGCGGCTGAGTGGAACTTTGATAAATTCCTTTGTCAAACTTAATCAGTTAAATGATGCGTGAAGTTGGTAACCGAGGCGTCACAAAAAATCGTCGGCTTTAATTCCAGACATGGCTTTATAAGAACTACACTTGTTTCAAAATCTGCAATGCCAAGTTTTTCAAGCAAATCTTATTTCAGAATTCCAAAAGAAAGTAAAGATAAGTAAAGGACTATATTTCATTACATACCGAAACTTTACACCATCAGAATTTATTTTTGTTTCAATGGACATTTGTTAAATTTTGTTAAAGATGTATGTTTTTTCCAAACGGGAAACGTTAATAATAGTTTGTGGAATGTATTCGTTTTTGCTTTATTTATCTTTCCTATACTTTCTTCAGCTAAAATACTCCTATAGCTCCTTGTTATAGAAGTTAATTGATTTTCCTCCATTTATTAGAAAAATAATTAAGATCGTGTACTGGGGCTACTTCAACATTCGGGGTAACTTCGACATGGCCGGGGCTACTTTGACTTGGCATGTTCTTTGCATCGCAACGCGTTGCTTCGGGATAATATTGTGAGGTTTTGTTTTAGATAATTAGTCAACTGTAAAGTAGTGAGTCCACAATGGTGAGAAATAGCAAAAAAAAGCTTGGAGGCAGGAGCTACCGGCAATATACAGAAGAGGATATGCAAAAAGCTTTGGAGGCCATAAAAAATGGAATGAGTCAGAAAGTTGTTAGCGAAAAATTTAAAATACCTCGCATAACACTGGTGGATAAGGTGCATGGTCACCATCTCCTAAAACCAGGCCATCCTACTGTCTTGAAGAAAGAAGAAGAGCAACTCATTGCAGAAACTTTTGAAACCGTAAGCGACTGGGGTTATCCAATGACCAATCAAGACATTGCTCAGGTTGTGTGTTCGTTTGTTACAAGGATAGAAAATATGCCTGGATACGATTTTGTGAGATCCTGCAAAAAAAAATAATTTAACCAACAGGTTGGCTACTAATATAAAGACACAAAGGGCGGCTGTTGGATCACCACAAATAAAAGAGTTTTTTAATAACATCGAGTATTATTTGAAAGATGCTACTCCTTGCTCTGTATACAATTATGATGAGACCAATATTACGGACGATCCTGGTGCCAAAAAAGTGTTGATACCACAAGGGCGTAAACGAGTTGAAAGAGCCCAGGAACATTCCAGAACTTCAGTAAGTATTATGGTTTGTGGAACTGCAGAAGGGGTATTGCTCCCGCCAATGGTGGTGTATAAAAGTCAAAATGAGTATAGAAATTTTACTGTAGGTGGTCCTAGAGGTTGTGAATTTGTGTGCAGTAAAAGTGGCTGGTTTGACATGTTGCTTTTTCAACAATGGTTTTTTAATATTTTACTTCCACACATTCAGAATAACAGCGAACCAAATGGTAAAAATATCGTCATTGGAGATAACCTAACTTCGCATTTTTCGCCCAGTGTTGATAAAGCTAGCCTAGAACATAATATCTACATGACACCGCTTCCAGCTAATTCGACACACCTGATGCAGTCCCTTGACGTAACTTCTTCGGGCCTATGAAAAAAAAATGGAAAACAGTTTTGTACAAGTGGAGGAAGGAATCTCGTCGTCGAGGAACTATCCCCAAAGAGCAATTCGCAGAGCTTTTAAAACAGTTATGGGATTCACTGTTGCCAACTTCTGCACAAACTTAAGTCTGAATTTAAAACCACAGGGTTAAGTCCATTTCAACCCGAGAAAATTTTATGCAAGCTGCCATCTGATTTATCGTCTTGCGGATCTGAAAGATTATTAGATGAAAGTTTACTGGACTTTCTTAAGAAGTCACGAGGCTATACTAGTACTAGGCCTCTTATAGTTCGTAGAAGAGGGAAGAAACTGCTTATCCGGCCAGACCAACAAATGAAGCTACAGACCAATGAACCGTCAATACCAGTGAATAAAATAAACCAAAAGAAGCAAAGACCTACTACACCTACTATACCTATAAACTTTGATATTGCTCCCTTAGTTTGTAATACTCCACATGCGCCCACCGCATCCGACGATAGTGATAATGAAATTCTTGCCTTGAAAGTAAAATAATTTAAAAAAGCTAAAACACCAAAGAAAGCTGATAGTGGCCATAGTCGACGTTTGCAGCCATCAGGTGCTTCTACATCTAAAGGACGTTCAGGACAAAATTATGACAGCTCAAATAACTGCTCTGTATGTAAATGTTATTATTGTACCTATACAGATTTTAGAGATTGGATTGCCTGTGTTTCGTGTTTAAAGTGGGTTTGTGGTATTTGCAACGACAGTTCCAAAGTTTCGAATTATGAATGTCCAGACTGCAATATGTATTCCATATGTTAATGCTACAACCAAAAAGCGTGGATTCGCTGCGTTTCCTGCAATGGCTGGGTGTGTGGGTTGTGCAACAAGGGTTCCAAGGTATCTAGCTACGAATGTCCGGTGTGCGAAGACGATGACCAAAAATCTTTTCCTACCATAAGAATTCTACTCTTAGTTTTGTTCACGACAAGAATTATAATGTTGTTTTTTCTTTATATTCTCTAAAGTAACCTTGTATTAAAGCATTTAACGTTTTTGATTTGTTTTTTTCAAAAGAAAACACTTTTTTTGGTGTCGAAGTAACCTTTAGGAAAGGTTACTTTGACATTCAGTGCAAGTAAATCGTGTGTTGAATTAGCCCCAATGGTGGGGTTACTTCGACGCCAATTTCAAAATAAAAAAAAATATTTCTAATAACCTGCGGTTTTTAAATTAAACTGTAATCGGAAGCTAAGACATGCATTGGGACACTGGCATATGAAGTATTTCAATTTAATGCTTTTACGATGAGATACAGAACGATAAATGCCTAAATCATGTCGAAGTAACCCCAGTTTAGCACTATGTGTCTTTCTAGACATAGAAGGCGCCTTTAACAACACATCGTTCAACTCAATGATCAGAGCAGTGGAACAGCACGGAGTGGAACAAT
This sequence comes from Polydrusus tereticollis, assembly GCA_963920685.1. Taxonomy (NCBI): domain Eukaryota; kingdom Metazoa; phylum Arthropoda; class Insecta; order Coleoptera; family Curculionidae; genus Polydrusus; species Polydrusus tereticollis. The sequence goes on from OY987331.1 coordinate 37,166,132, forward strand.
CCATCGCAAGATGGATAAACTCAGCACTGAGACACAGAAATATAATAACCTCGCTTGGAGAAACAACCAGGACTATCAAGATTACAAAGGGCTGTCCTCAGGGTGGAGTCCTTTCACCACTTCTGTGGAGCCTGGTTGTAGACACACTTTTGGTAGAACTGACACAAAAAGGTATCTACGCACAAGGTTATGCAGACGACATAAGCATTCTGATAAACGGTAAGTTTGGGGGTGTTGTCTCTGATAGAGTGCAACTTGCACTAAACACTGTTGAAGAATGGTGCAATAGGGAAGACCTCAAGGTAAACCCATCAAAAACATCCGTAATAGCATTCTTACGTAAAAGGGATCTTCGGGAACTGAGGAATCCTATAATGTATGGACAGGAAATACAGAGAAGCACAGAAGTTAAATATTTGGGGGTTATTATTGACCACAAACTCACGCATGCACAACACATCGAAAAGGTAAAAACCAAAGCAATAAGAGCTCTCTGGACATGCAAGCGCATGATAGGTAAGACGTGGGGATTAAAACATGGGATGATGCACTGGATATACTCCACCATTGTGATACCCACCGTAACTAATGCATCCTTGCTATGGTGGCATAAGGCCAGAACAATAACAGCTAGAAATAAACTAAGTAAAATACAAAGACTGGCATATATAGGTATAACAGGGGCAATGCGTGCAACGCCTACCGCAGCCATGGAGATGCTTCTGGGGCTCCCACCACTGCATCTTGTAGTGGAAACGGAGGCCCTTATGGCAGCGTGCAGAATGAAAATAAACAAGATAAATGGGAAGTTTAACAACATCAAAGCACTTACCGAAATATTTTAGATAAGAGATAGGGAATATATAACGAACATTTATTCGGATCGGACAAAAACCACCTTCGACTTCGACAAACCCTCTAAAATAAAATTCCCAGATAGGGAAGGTGAAGAGAGAAAGGAGGAACTTAAAAACCGTAAGGGTTCAGTCTGATATACAGACGGCTCTAAGACAGAAAACGGCACGGTAGCGGGTGTGTATGAAGCCACTATTGGGTAGGTACATCCATAAACCTGGGAGTGCACACAACCGTCTTCCAAGCAGAGGTAATAGCAATTACGACCTGTGCACAAATTATGATGAGGAAAGGAGTCGAAGACAAACAGATCCACATCTTAACCGATAGCCAGGCAGCGCTCAAAGCGCTCGAAAACCCAACTGTAAACTCCTCAGTAGTTGAGGAGTGTCTCACAACGCTAAAAGGCCTGGCACAACGTAACAGGATTAACCTGGAATGGGTACCCGGCCACCACGGTATAGAGGGAAATGAAGCGGCAGATGAACTCGCCAAAAAGGGGCGAGAGATAACCGAATCGGGCAGGAGCCTGCATGCGGACTCTCGTATCGGACGGCAAGAAAAAATATACGAGAAAGACTAAAGGTAGACTTTCGATGGACGCGACTGCGACTAATGCGGCTGCGGCTGACGACCAATGCGATCTGTCGCATCTGTACCACCTTTCCGAGATATGCGACTTTGTGCGGTCACGACCCGCACGATTATAGTTTATTATCTGTTGTTTCGCGACATTGTAGGGTTTGATTATTAAAAGTATATTATAATGCATTCTAAAAAGTTAAGGTACTGCAAGTTATTACTGGAGGAGAAACGAGATGATGACGATTTAATTTTACGTTGTTGACTGAAACAAAGAAAACATCAATTAAGGAACTATACCACGTACTCGTAAAGGTTCATATAACATCTTTATTGAAAATTAATTTGCTTTCGTCTTCACTCGAAAACGGAGTCATTTTGAATTACAATTATTTATAAATAGTATAAAACCACGTGCAATCAACACGACCAACACGACCTTACTGCTTCTAGAGCAGTCGAGTCGTGCGGCCGCGTTTGTCGTATCTGTCGCACTCGTCGCGGTCGGGTGCCTTTAAAGGAGATATATGTAAATGCATTAAACCGGTACACGCACGACCGGCCGCATAGCCGCATCAGTCGCAAGGGTCGCATTGGTCGCGACCATCAAAAGTCTACCTTTACTCGGCAACACCAAGAATATTGGGTGGGACTCCCAGGGTTAAGACAATCAAAATTGTTCATCAGGGAGACGAACAAAAACAAACTCAAATCACTACTGCAGCTTAACAGGAAAAATATAAGAACAATAACAGGTCTCCTCACGGGACACTGTCAAATGAAAAAACACCGTAGCAATATGGGACTAGAAGCAGAACCTTTTTGTAGAGCCTGCGAAGAAGAGAAGGAAACCCCTCACCACATACTATGTCATTGTCCGGCAGTAAGTGGGAAAAGATTACGGCACTTCGAGGAAGCCTATCCGGAACCCGAAGAAATAGCCAACGCCCCCATCAACATGGTCCTGAAATTCATTAGGGACAGTCGATTGTTGGAGTAGATATCAAAGGAGTACAATAAGCCATGAGCTTCAGTGCAGTGGGGGAAGAACCACAAACCACCGAGATAGATAGATAGATAGAACCCCAGTTTACGGTACTTCTTCTTCTCAAAGCTTAGGGTCGATGCGCTACCGTCCGATGTGACAGTTTATTTTTATTTTTTTTGCATTTTACCAAGCTACCCTAGAGGCAAGTTTTCCGCCGTTTTAAAAAATAATAAAAAAAATTTTGGGCCCGCGCTATTAAATACGTTATCAAATATATTTATTTAAAACCAATCCAAAAGTCAATTTACACATCCTTCACAAACAGAGATAGACAGATGAGTACTCTAACAAAGTGGTACCATAAAACATTTATAACAACTTACCCTAGTACCCATTGCAGATCCCTAACAAAAATTAACTACTTTATAAGGTATACATAATACCAAATTAACGTTATTCGTTTTATCGTCATTGTAAATAATCCCGATGTCGTGACACCTGACATCGCGCTGCTACCCGCGCTTTTGAAATTATTTGCCGGCGCGTTGAACTTTAATAATTAAGAATTAATTAATTAATGATGTTCAAGGCGTCATATTTTGCTAATCGTATTTTGTAATGTAATTGAACATATTCAAGCAATAAAAAAAATTTGCAAGTTCCCAATTCAGCGTGATTGATTCCAGGCGATACTTCAAAGACGTTTTTTTTTTATCTTACGTTATCTCAGTAGTAAGATATTAACCTGTATTTTTTACGCTTAAGTACCCGTTTCTTCTCATTTTAAAACAAAATAAATATGAACCAAAGAAAACAGCTTTTATTTAGAAATGAAATAATGTATTAAAGTTAATTAGAGCACCTAATTATTGTGACAATTATTGTGACCTGAATCAGTTCCTCGACGCTTTTTCTACAGCAAAATTCACTTATTTCACCCTATTACAGCCTACTGCTTTTATAATAGGATTAATAATTATTCGGAGGAACAAGGCAGCCATGTTATGAACTCGGAATTACTTGATTGCTTGAGGGTTGAAGCTGTAATTACGAGTGGCATGTACTTTCATTAAATCCTGAAAATTGGAACGTTCGAGTGGTAGAAAAATTTTAATTTAATTTTTAATTTGTAAACCGGTTTAGATGGGATATGAACTATCCTGGAGCTAACCTCAAAGTTTATGGGAAATTAGGCATTTAAGGACAGCTGTTTTTAACACTTGTTGATTGCCGTATAGGGGATTAATTCGGTGCTTAAAACTCTTTGTTTAGATTCTTTCAATTCGTTGTCAGTTAGTGCGCGAAGCCTTAAACATTCTTTTACTATAAGCTCTTTTATACTACTAGGTCTGCCTCTAATAGTATCAAATACTTTCTGTCCTGAAAATTTGGCATTCAAAAACTCTGTGACTGCTTAGGTTAGTCAATTTAGGTAGTTATCCCCTCACTTCCCTTACAAATGAGTGCCACGCTCTAAGTTCTTGCGTGGTAAGCCTTTCTATAAAATTAACCTCGTCCACCAATTTTGTAATTTGTGGCCCAATTAAAATGCCTTGTTTTAATTTGGCGTCACTTAACTGGGAAAAGACTTGTCTTAGATATTTAAATCCTTCACCCTCTTTATTCATAGCCTTCAAAAAGTTTTTCATTAGTTGAAGTTTAATGTGAAGGGGAGGCAAAAGGACATTTTTGATTCCGGTTAAAATTCACTCCTTTTTGGCCAAATTTTCATTACATAATGAATGCGTGCCCTGTAATGACGAGAACCAAAGAGTTCGAAACATGTCTACAGGTAGCAGCAGTGTAGCATATCATCATTGGAAATAAAGATTAATTCTTTTCTTTTCCAGTAGTTTCTGCAATCTGAGTGTATTTTAGTACTAACAGTGTTAGTCAAAGAACGTCAAATTTTGCTATATAATTCAGCGCTCGTTGGGGCATATAGCCCAGAGAATAGCTGTTTTAGCATAATTTGGTTAATCCTTACTGTACAAGGTCTCAGCAAATGGCTAGAGAACAATGTTCTCACATATATATACAGGGTCGTTGGTATGTATGGAAACGGTCGATTATTTCTTAAAGTAAAACAGCTAGCAAATAATAATTAAGACAAAAGTTTTAGGGTCTTTAAAGTCATTAAAAATTTTAAAGAAATAAGTATAGAGGATGGGTCATCAGAAAGCCGTAGAAAAACAAAGTTACTTTTTTTAATGGAATACCCTCCTCTGTCTTAGAATATTTCTGGATTTAGCATTAAATTAAAATTATTTTTTAATAAATACATTATAAGTCTAAACCTAGTAGTTTCCGAGATATCGACTATTGAAAAATTACATTTTTGAACTTTGACAGCCTTTACCTTTCTAACGGTACGTCTTAGAGTAAAACGGCTTACATATCACTATCTTAATTCTTTAATATCTTCCTACTGGTGTTAACTTCCGGTAAACCGGATGTAACTCAAAAGCCAGAAATTTAGTACCGGGTGTTCCACCTAAGGAGGTTATCGGCTATATCTCAGAAAGTAATAACCCTAGGACTTTGGGAAAAAATATATATCGATAAAAGCAGCCAAGAAAAATTGCTGGAAATAATTTTCAAGTTCGAAAGTTGACCACTAGGGGGGCATAAGAGAACTTTGAAAATAGAAATGCCGATTTTCTCTTGATTTTTCTTTATAAAAATATGTCAAAAATATAAGCATTGTATTCTTCATAAAATTATGCAACTTTATGTAAGGAATCGTTTTTTTCTATTTTCAATAATAAAGTGGTGGGAGAAGGTCAAACTTTTTTTCTTTCAAACGCTGATATCTTTGCTTTGAATAACCGATTTTATTTAACTTGATCTTGAAAAAAAGCCCTTCTTTTCCTCTACCAGGTTTCTGGATCGGGCGTTTCCTGATAGGTGGATCGGGAGAGGTAGCTTATTTCCGTGGCCCCCGAGGTAAAGTTAACATGTTGTTCTTAGTAGGTCACCTACCTACTAATAATCACAAATTTTCCTACCTACGTTTTTGTTGCAGGTCACCGGATCTAACCTGCCTAGATTTCTTTTTATGGGGTCGAATTAAGGATCTCGTTTTTACTACAAAACCTATAACAAGGGAGGATATGATTCAACGGATCTTAAACGCTGTTCGAAGCATATCAAGAGCGGAAATAGAAACAGCTGTCTTGTCGACGAGGGAACGATTGGAATTATGCATTCAAAATGATGGGAGACAGTTCGAGCATCTTGGACGTCATTAAACCAGAGATTTAATTGATTAATTATTAATGTTTTAAAAAATGGCCTATTTTTCCATATTAATTATTATTATCCCTAATTTCTCTAGTTTAACAAAAGATATCACGTTGCGGTTTTCAGTTCTTTATAGTAACTTTTCCTCCTCTACAAGCTGATCGAATTAGTTTTTTTAATCCGACGTTTCGGATTCGAGCGACCATCATCAACTTTTTTATTTTAAATACGGACCTGGATTTTTTATTCCACTATTTAATAGCCCTTATAAGTCTAAAATAAAATATGATGAAAAAGTCATATCATAACGTTTGATTTTTTTGAGAAAATCCTTATTCATTGAGGAATTACGGAAAAACGCCATCTAGTGGCGACCATCAGAATCAATATGGTATAGTTAATAGATTTGCGTGTAGAGGAAAAGAAGGACTTTTTTTCAAGACCAAGTTGATTAAAATCTGTTTATCCAAAGCAGAGATATCAGAGTTTGAAAGAAAAAAAGTTTGACCTTCTCCAACCACTTTATTATTGAAAATAGAAAAAAACGATTCCTAACATAAAGTTACATAATTTTATGAAGAATACAATCCTTATATTTTTAACATATTTTTATTAAGAAAAATCAAGAGAAAATCGGCATTTCTGTTTTGAAAGTTCTCTTGCCCCCTAGCGGTCATTTTTCGAACTTGAAAATAATTTCCAGCAATTTCTCTTGACCGCTTTTATCGGTATATATTTTTTCACAAAGTTCTAGTGTGATTACTTTCTGAGATATAGCCGATTACCTCCTCAGTTGATATTTTCGGGAAGATAATAAAAAGGTAAGATAGGGACATGGAAGCCATGTTGCTCTATGGCATGACCTTAGAAGGCTAGAATCTGTCAAAGTTCAAAAATGTAATTTTTCAAAAGTCGATACCTGGGAAACTATTAGGTTTAGACGTATAATACACTTTTTAAAAAATAATTGCAATTCTACGTGCAATCCAAAAATATTCTAAGATATAGGGTGTTCCATTAAGAAAATAGTAACTTTGTTTCTCAACGACTTTTCGACTCATCCTGTATACTCAATTTTTTTGTAATTCTAAAAAACCCTAAAACTTTTGTTTCAAATATTTTTTGCTAGCTGTTTTACTTTAAGAAATAATCGACCGTTTCCATACATACCAACGACCCTGTATACATATTTATATGTCATATTATGATTACCACTTGGCAAGTAGTATTCTTTTGCTATTTATTGTTTTTTCGCATTTTCAAATACTGGTCTTGTTGTGCCTTCACCAGAAATTCTCAACAAATATAACAAAACTTATCAGGAGAAATTATACAACTGTGGCGCGTTTCCCTTGTCATTTTCGTCGTTGAAAAAACTTTCTTAACTACACAGAACCACTTAATTCGAAACTCAAAAGAAGACTGAATAAGTTTAATGTTATAAACAATCCATTTTAGGTTGTCTTTTTTAAATGACCCCTCATAAAGTTTACTGCCTGCCAATATATTATAAGGGTTTAATGAACCTATTGAAAAATGGTACGTATTAGGGCTTTATGAATATTTTTTCTATTATTAGAAAGATGATATGAAGTTAAATTAAATGATTTATTCTCTGAAAAGTAGCAGAATCATAGGGTCATAAAAATTTTGTTTTTAATTCGTTCCAAATAAATAAATAATAGATTTGCGAGATTCACTGTACTTCTTCTCTTGCACATAATGCTAATTAACTTCTCTGCTTACGTTACTATAGTAAGAACCGCAATCATTTAACAACATAACAAGGACCACTAACTAGTTTATCTCCAGTTGCTAACCGTCTTGGAACAAAACCTCCGCGCACGGAACAGACGACAGAGTTTCAGACAGTTTAATTCAGACAGGCCATAAGTTTCCCGTCTCAGGTGTAAGCTAGTAACTTTGCCGGGAAATTCAACACCATTATTTCCCGAGCTGAGACCATGGGATTTATGGCCAACAGCCTCTTGATGGACCCTTGGTGTTTTATGTCGGGCCCTGCAATCCGAGAATATTTAGTTATGTACTCGTTTAGGTACAAGTTAAACTTAATTAAAGGACGTTGTTGCCAGTGGTGGTCCCTGCTTTGATAAATCGAAATATTGAGACTGTTAAAGCGATTAATCTACTTACCAATTAATAGCTATTTGTGTATTAAGAGCGGAAAGTGATACTTTGCCGATTGAGACAGAAAGTTGCCGCGCGACGCGTCAGCGGAGCTCGGCAATCTGTCGAAAACGGCAAAGAACTTTCCGATCGAATTACACACTAGATTTTTTCTACGATCACGATATATATGAAAAATACTATATACTAGTTTAATTTTTTTTTTAAAACCTGACATGGACCAACTTTTTTATTTAAAGAGTTAGGTAGTTATTTAAGCAAAAATAACTTACACTAACAAAAATAGAGAATACAATTATTTTGTTGAAAAAATTAAGTAAAATACTTGTATTATTATCAAGTTTGTCGTAAATTCTTAACAAAACTAAGCAAACAAAACACACAGCTTTATTAAAAAATTGATAAATGTAATACACAATAAAATACCAAAAACCAAGTTTTCCTTATATTATCATTTAAAATTTTTTAATAAATATTTGTAGGTACCTATATTATGTATTTTTTATTTAACTTTTATTGGAACAGAATACAGAAAGAACATTAAAAATATAAATACAATATTATACTTATTTATAATATACAATAAAATTGACTTATTTTTTATTATTTACTATATTAAAATTAAAAGTGCAGTTTTTACAACTTTTAATGTTTATTCCTGATGTTGATGGATCAGAAGTGTTGCAAATCTCAGGAAATGTTAAATCTGATTTTTTTTGGGTTTGAGATTGGCCAGATATTCTTTGAAAAGTTTGTATTTTGTTGGTCATTGAATCATCAATATACCCTTCGGCAACGTTGCTACTTTTCCAACCTCCATGCTTTTTAAGCTGTATCAAATCACCACCCCCATGTACCAATAACGTAGCAGAAGTACGTCGAAAACAATGCCCAGTATATAAGTTAGGATTCGATAAGTTTAAATATTTGGCAATATCACTGGGTATTTTACCAATGGTATTCATTCCTATAACCTGGTTTGTGCAACGCCCCTTGGAATATCGGAAAAACAAGCGGCGTCCTAAATTATTCTTGCACTCTTCTCTCAAATGGATGTACTTTTTATAATATCCAACGTAATCAATGGCATTTTCTGCGGTGTCATTTATAATTGTAAATTTCCGACTTTGATTCGTTTTTGAATCTGGAATGCACACTATTAAAAGGGATTATTTACATTCTATATCATCTATTTTCATTTTTACTAACTCGTCTCTTCTACACGCTCCAGCGATGCCCATAATCAAGACAACCTATAAACCAAAAACCAATGTAAATACTGATCGTGATATATTATACATTTTAAATAATATTAAAAAGCATACCTTTTTGCATAAATATTCATCATCAGGTGCATTGCGAATAAAGTTTTCTATATGATCCTTGGATAATGTTAATGATTTTTTTGCTTTGTATCCCACTGACTTCTTCTTCAGAAATGCAATTAATTTCGCATAATGACTAATGTCAATATCATTTTTAATTTTCAAAGTTTGTCTGAGCATTGAATACTTTGACCATAGAGTTGATGACTTTAAAGTTTGTGCTTTTTGTCCAAAATAGGTCAACAGTACATTTTCAGAATATTTCTTGATTTTTTGCGATTGACACCAATTTATGAAAATAATGTATTCATTTTCATACTTTGTTTTGGATTTTTCGGGCAGTAGATTTAACGATACGTTTTTTGCAGCTTCGACGATATCGGGAGGTGTATTAGAAAATTTACTATCACTTGATACGACATCCATTATTTAATTTAACCATAAACTAATTAGAGAATACTTAAATAAATGATCAAATATTTAAATTTTACTACAATATTTACCGCTTTGTTTGACATGTGCCTTCTTGATTATAGAAATTAAATAGCCATTAGAACCTCTTGTGTATGTTGTGTTGCCGACTAATCATCATATTTCTCGGCAAGTTTATATATTATTAAAGGCTGTAATCGTTTAATTATTTGAAAACTGCCGTTTGGACGGTTTGACATATTTAAAATTTATTAAAATATTTATTCTTAGGCTATAGTTTCTTTTAAAGTAACGACTGCCTTTATTTTATTTGCAAATAAAGTTAGGCGAGCGCCAATGATGTCAAAATTTGACAAATTGGGGAAAACGCCAACTTTCTGATGACTTTTCGAAGCGCAAAGGCCTACTTTAATTAGTGATCGTAGGAAAAGTACATTCCATGTAATGATATAATATAAAGATAACAATCAGTTACATGATTTAGTAATTACCCGAATACTTTATTTAAAACTTTTTTATTTGAAATATTTGCCTCAAACCTCATAGCTGTTAGATTTGCCCTTGAAATGACCTCACAGTAAGCATTATACATATTATTCACAGTTTATCACGGGCAAACGTTTTAGTTTTATTTTATTATAATGTATTCACTTATACCCTCTTAACAATATCCATAGAATAAATAAGATAGAATTTAATAATTTTTCTTTTAATATCAATCGCAAGCACTGTTAAAAAAATTGGAGAATTTAGATAAGTCGTTTTTCTGCAAATTGGTATGAGATGTTATCATATGACCACAAATTTACTTATCTTCTTTCGCTACAACATGAATGGAAGCCTAAAAAAGTCACTTGAATTCCTTCGCTTTTAGTATTTTTCAGCTTATTTCCTCAATGAAATTTTGGCATACTTACCTCACATTCTTTACACTGCTCAAATTCGATCCACTGAAGCTATTATTAACACGGTATAAGGATTTCGGGCATGTCTACATATCCGTTATCCGGTATACCTCCAGCAAGGTGTTAGATAAAATATAAATTACCCTAATTTATAATTTCAACCCTAACGACCCGTTTCTAGTTTATGTTACCGGATTCACGCCTAAACTCGTTAAAGCTTGCTGTTACGTCAGTCTATACCTGACGGTGTAATATATCAGCATAATTTAAAAGCAGCGGAACGTTGTAAGCATCATGCTTGTTTTCGTTTTTTGGTATAATGCGATTTCATTTAGTCAGGCATTCTACCCTCTTACCCATTCAAGACGTATTGTAATGAATTGAAATGTAGGATGATGCAAATAATTGAATTTCATCAATTATTGGCTTAAATTTTCATTAATAAAATGCTTAATGTATTATTGACAACACAAAAAATTCCATTTTAAAATCCAGCTGGCATTTCTTTGCTCTTTTTCTTCTTTTGTTCTTCGGCACGACCATTTATACAGGGTTGAGTACAGGGTGTTTCAGAAGTACGGCAAGACTCTGATGAACGTAGGTATCACTAATGAAAGGCACTAATACTTCGTTTATTAAGAAGTTCTGAGTTATTATTACGCCGTCTTTGTTTCCACCAATAATTATCAGGCCCATTAAAAAAGCGACAGGTCGTTGTTTGCAATGAATTAGACGATATAATTAGAAGAATTGAAAAAAGAGCGTTTAAAAATATTCGAGGACATTTAATTCAGTAAATATTTTTTTAATTATTCCCATAATAAATTATCTATCCTAGAGTGCATACTTGAGTTAAATGAACTATTTATTTTTATTTATTAACATGATAATACGTAAGAATACATACATATGCCTATAACAGCAACTAACAAAAAAAAAACATTATCAGAGAGTAAAAATATAGAAACCACAAAAAGCATTACAATCAAGTGAAGAATCAAAATCTATCCCGATAATACTCTCCCAGGCTGTAATATTCCTTTTGAGCCAAAAGGTCTCTCATAATTCTGTGAAGACGCCATTAATCCATAGATCTACACTCCACACTCAAATGATTATGTAAAGCCTGTCCAGAGATATAAGAAAGTTACACTATGCCTTTGAACGGGATTATCCAAGGGTGGCCATAAACAAACAATGAATGAATGAATAAATGCAGGTAAATTATGATCCATACTTGAATATGTCTTAAAGTAAACTGCAAATCCGGAAGACGTAATTTCATTATTAAAGTAATAGTTTGGTGATTGTAAATCGATTTTTATCTGATTTAAAATGAGAGGGTTAATCCCATAAAACAAATTATGTTCTAATGACTGTACGTATGGCCACTCTAGCTAGTTTTAAGCTTGGTAATTATTCTTACTTCGTGTGTAATACAGCGTTTGTTTAATCGTGTGTGGGTCATGGAAAATATGTGCGAGCCCACTGTATCTCAGGAGATAACCCTGTCGAAAAGCAGAGAACACTTTTCTGTGGAAACTACGAAAGTTATAAACAATGTTTATTTAACTCTCATTGAACGTGTGGTCAGCAAGCCAGCAGCGTTAGAAGAAATGGCCACATTAACAAACATTCCGACATCAACTGTATGGAAAATTGTGAATTATCCGATTTTAGCGAGGAAAAATAAAACCGATACTGGCATTTTCTCGAAGGTAGATGGAAGTGATCAAGACATAATACGGCGCGTAAAATTTACAAATTATATGAGAAACAAAGCGTGCCTACTTTCTTCTTCTTCTTCTTTAGGTGCGTTGTCCGCCTCGGACGTTGGCAATCATCAGCGCTATCTGTACTTTGTCTATGGCTCGACGGAACAATGTGGTGGTGCTCACTCCATACCATTGTCTTAGGTTTTTTAGCCAGGATACTCTTCTTCTACCCGGGCCTCTCCGTCCCTCGATCTTCCCTTCTATAATGAGTTTTAAAAGTCGATACTTGTCATTCCTTAAGATGTGGCCAAAATATTCCAATTTGCGCTTTTTTAGTGTGAACAGAACCTACGGCTGTTTATCGAGGCGTTGAAGCACCTCGGTGTTACGCACTCTTTCTACCCAGGAAATTCCAATTTTTTGCACATCGCATCTGTTAAGGCCCAAGCTTCCATTCCATAGAACAGTATGCTGAAAACGTAACAGCGAAGCAATCGGACGCGCAAAGGCAAGCTTAAATCTCTATTGCAAAGTATCTGACGCATCCTCAGGAACGAAGCACGAGCTTGTTCCATTCTTGCACAAATCTCCTGCATACCATCTCATTTTTCGTTTAGCTGACACCCAAGATATTTAAAAGTTTCCACTCGCTCGATCCGTTGGCCGTTGATTTCCAGCAGTCCATCCACGTTGTTTGACTTGTTAACTGCTAGCCACTTTGTCTTTTTCACGTTCAGGCTTAGACCGGCCTCCGAGCTTGCAGCCGTCACGCGGCTAACCAGTTCCTGCAGGCCTTCCAGGGAGTCGGCAACAAGAACAGTGTCATCCGCATACAATAGATAATTTAATTAAGAGGCTTGAAAAAGATGAAACCGGCATTAAATGTGGCAGAACAACGTTATGGGTGTATACAACACATGAATTTTAGATTTAAAAAATTTAACAAAAGACAAGTTTTAATGGAATCCAGTAGAATTCGGGAATGGCGATTCGAATATCTACAAAAAATGAGCATTTACAGAGATCAGCAAAGGCCGTTTATTTACTTGGATGAAACTTGGTTCGACACATATGATACCCTGGAAAAGGGTTGGGTTGACTCAAGCGGCAAGGGTAAAACAAGCGCGCCATCAAAAAGAGGTAAACGAATTATGATTTTGGATGCTGGATCTAAAGACGAATGGATTCCAAATGGACTTTCTCTGTCTGCAAAAAACATTAAAGATTCTTTTCTGGATTACCATGAGGACACCACGGCTGATTTATTTGAAGATTGGTTTAAAAACAAGCTGATTCCAAATATACCTCCGAATAGCGTAATTGTAATGGACAATGCAAGCTACCATGGTAGGCAGTTGACCAAGACTCCCTCTTCAAATGACACAAAAGCAACAATCCAAAACTACATGTATGATGATGACATTTATTTTCAGGAAGATTACACCAAAAGGCAATTAATTGAGTTTTTACAAAGGAATACTTGTGCGATAATTATGCAAAAAATCTAGGGCATACAGTTTTAAGGCTTCCACCATTGTATATATAATCCCATCGAACATGTTTGGCACCAACTGAAATCTGCCATTCGTCGTAACAATATTTGCCCTAGTGTTAACTCCAGGGTACTTCAGCTTATAGAAACTGAAGTTTTTAACATCCCTTCATAAAGTTGGGCAAATTCTGTTACACATGTTAAAAAAGTGGAAAAATCGTATATCCATATAAACAATATAGCACAAATAATAATTAGAACAGATGATGATAGCGATAGTGGTATTGATATAGTAAGTGAATAATTATTATAAGTACCGAATAATTTGTATATTTTTGTAATCATAAATATAATTTTTGATAATAAAATAACTTGTAATTTCACTTTTAAACATAAATAAAATAATATCTAATGTCTTACTTATTTTTATTACAAACCATGATTAAATTGTAAGCAAAATACGGACCTGTTCGGCCATATTTCTTGTACAGCTGGCCCGGTTCTTTCCTAATAGGAATCGGTTAGTCACTTTCTTATATCTCTAAACAGACTTTACCTTTAACTTTTTTATATTAGACGGCCTGGCCGCGTGGCACTTACTTTCCATATTACAGGTACCTGGCTCAAGCCCGGGCTGGCCTAGTAGACTTTTTCCGTTTGTAGGGCCCAGGTCACCATACTACGTAGTGTTGCGCACGCAACATACACCGGCAAATTCTCAACGGCACTCTAGTTTAGTAGGCGCTCTAGAAACGGCATGTTGTCGAGGGAGGAACCCTTTAGCCAAATGAAGGATGATCAGTGATGCGGATAGTGTATCTTGGACACTCTCTAATATTAGTATGGTTGAGGTAAAAAGGTAAAAACATTAACCAGAGAATTGGCGACGGAGTCTTGAGTGCACGGGTCTGGTGCTGTTCCAGATGGTTCAAGAGTCCCCGCGACATACATAACTCTGTTAGCTGTATACAAGGACGTTTAAGGGTTGGCTCTTTGAGGTTTGTGGAGAGCAAAGAGACGTTAATAATAACTTAATCGATAAAATCGCAAAAAGACTGCAGAAAATACTATCTGTGGGTTATGTTGTGATTCGGAACCCACGTCAAACTGTCAAACATTACTTAGATGTTAAAAACGGGTCGGTAAATAGGGTCAAAGTTTTACTATTTCTTAAATTAGAGAGCGCTTAGTCTGAGTCGATCAAGGTATTATAAGCCTATTAAAACTTGTGTTTAATAGAGCTACTTATTTATTAGAGCTGTTTTCTGTTGAAAAATGATCAAGAAACTTGTGCGCGAACACGTTTGTAACAATGAACGACACAAAATACTTTAACCTGTATCTCCATAAGTCGACTGGTTTAAAACTTTGCTTTAACTGGAAAATAAAATTTCTTTTGAATTTTATTGCACAGGTTTTTATTAACAAATCAATCACTTTGTCATTTTATACCCTAGCATGGGTATGACATACTAACACATTTCTAACTTAGACTCGTCAAACAACCACTTAACTCTTCTTAAATACTTTTTACTACTTTTAAATACTTTCAAATACGTTCAAATACTTTCCAACCATTTTTACGTAGAGAATTTGTCGTTCCACGGAGCGCAACCTTTCTCTGTAGAAATCAGCGTCACACTCTACACTTTACTTTACTTTGAATCACTTTTGACCATTTTTACGTAGAGGATTTACCGTTCCACGGAGCGCAACCTTTCTCTGTAGAAATCAGCGTGACACTAGTCTGTTGACAAAACATTGTCCGTTTCGTACCGTCTACCGACACCTTGACCAATCAGGTACTGATACGTCACAATCCAAGATGGTTTATTTCACGTCACAATACTGTTGCCAACCAATGAGAAAAACATCCACTGTTATTATGCAAGCGGCGTTTATCATATTTACATTTACGTGTTAGGAACTGATACAGAATCGCCGACCGTGTTTTTTATACATAAGGTTTTGATTTAATTTATATTTTTATGGATGCACAACGTTGCCATTACTGTAATATGCGGTATTGCCAAGTATATTGCATGTAAATATAATGTACTTTCCTCATTGTTTTAGCATTTAGTAGTTACATAAAAACATAGTAATTGAGCACAAATGCGGCGTTGCCGCTTAGATTAGTATTACGTTACATTACATTTCATAGAATTGAGTTCCACGCTTTTACTTTAACTTTGAACTGGGTCACGACAGAAATATGACGTGTGTCTCAAACAAAACTTGATTTTGGAGTTCGCAAAAACGCTTATTATACGCACGAAAATAAAGCAGATTTAATCGCTTTGATATTCTCCAAGAAATGTGGAAAAGTTCTGAAGTGAGCCTTAAAAGCCTCAAACCAAGGAACAAACTAAGTTGTAGACCGAGTTCCAGACCAAGTTCCAGAATTCGTCGCTACTCCAGGTATGATCCAGAGACAATTAGTAAAAATGCAATAGTGCTTTTTTTCTAATAATAGTTATCGTTATTAAGGTACCGGTCTAAGTAAGTACCTATCTATCCATTGTATTTATTGTTTTTTTTTATTATTGTTGTTACTTACATATTTTATATAATTTTAGAAACATGGATTTGACTAACTGAAAAGAAAGGTTACGCGAAAGGTTTAATGATAAAAATTGAAAATTGGACAAAAGCAAACATTGATTCGGGAAATAATAAAAGTCAGTATGATATTTTTTCTAAAATAAATCTTTTAGCAGAATTACTAAGATATAAAGGAAGAAATAGCTTCACAAGATAAAGATGAAGTAATCCAATCCCAGGATATTGTAAACAGTAAGTTTTGCAGCATTTTTTCTATATTTAAGGGTAAAATTGAATTGATGAGTCTAATAATTATATACTATACTTTGTAAAGGGTGGAAAGGAGCGAGATAGGTCGATAGTTGGACGACTCTCAATAAGTGTCCAATATTTTACAAAACGATTCTCCAGTTCAGGTAAAAAGGTTCAAGGTAAAAAGTTTATATAATGATGGATCCGCAAGCCCGTCATTTTTGAGATACAGGGTGTTACAATTTTTAACAGGAACAAAAAATATGTACGCCACTGCCGTTTTCTCTTTTGATAACACTATTATGTAGACATTTTATTGACTAATGCAAAGTACATTTTCATAATTTTTTTGATTTCGGCTTTGTTGAGGAGATAAATGCTATTTTATCAAACTCTAATAGCGAATTTCAAATAAATGCCATTTATTTCTTTATTATTCTTTTTTTCGAGAACGATTGCTCCTAGCGGCTTCTACCAGGTATGCCTTTTTCATGTAAAAATGATGGAAAAATCCATTTTTTTGCTTAAAAATGTAATACAAGCACGTATAAAAAAGTTATGACTCCTCAAAAGACAGGTAGGTGGCGCCCTCTACAAGTGGAAGCCATACTAACATTAAATTCGAATTTTTCATTTAAAAAACCTAGATACCAATTTTCGTCCAAATATAGACATTATTTAAAAAATTATTTACGAAAAACAAAAATGAAAATAAATTTTTAACACCCTGTATCTCAAAAATGAAGGGCTTGCAGACCCATGCTTATATGAACTTTACCTTATAAATATCTAAAGAATCGTTCTGCAAAATATCGGACACTTAATGAATAACACCCTATACACCGTTATCTCGGTAGCTATGTGAGATAGATAGTTGGTTAAATTGAGGCAAAGTTGAACATTCTAAAGCTGAATAATTTGATAAAAAAAAATTTTCAAGATTCCAATTACTTCCGGAGATATCCGTGAAAAACCAAAAAGATCCATTTTGGTTTTTATTTTTTTACGTCTCTATTACTAATTATTTCGAGAAACTAAGAACACTTTCTTAAGGCACATTGCTATGATCTTCAAAAAAGTAATTCAATTTTTCAAATAGGACGTTTCGTTTTTAAGACACCCGCATCAACTTAATTTTTTTAAATACGGTCCTGCACTTTTTATTGCATTTTTGAGTAACTTTCGACCTCCCAAAACTAATGGTATATCACACACGTCACTAAGTTGCATTCGAAGAATTCGTCCATTTTTCCCAAAAAGACCTGTTATTAAATATATTTTTAAAACAAAGGACACAAAGTCTCGGCCTCAAATAATTATTATATAATTAATTATTTGAGGCCGAGACTTTGTGTCCTTTGTTTTAAAAATATACTAAGTTGCATGCTGTAGGAGTTCTTTAAAAATTGAAGAGTGGGACTTGACTTTAAAACATAAGAACGTGTGCCTTAATTTTGACAACGGATATTAATAAAAACGTACATCCTTAACAACTTAACCTTTATGTAGGTATCAAATAAAATTATAAAAACTAAGAAAAAACTTTTGTACCTAAGTATACATATTAAATTTTAACAAATTAACTATCTAGTTTTCTAGATGCTCAAAAAGATTACCGTTGACGTGAATACACTTGTCGATTTTTTTTTGGTATTTTATTTATTGCCCTTTGAACAGAACGCCTTGGTATGATGCGAAAAGTGTTTCTAACTCGAACTTTTAGTTCTTCTAGGCTATTTATTTAAGTTTTGTAAATTACTTTTTTAGCGCGCCCCACAAATAGAAATCTAGCGGTGATAGGTCGGCCGATCTCGCTGGCCAGGAAATGAAACCACTATGTCCAATCCATCTTTGGAAAAATTCTTGATTTAAGAAATTCCTTACAGCCCTTGTATTGTGGGGGGGGGGGGGAGGGCGCCGCTCTGCTGGAACAGATTCGGCGTAGCCTGTTTAGTGGAATGTCACTTAAATATTCCTGGAACTGACTATTTAGGAATTCTAAATATCTATCATCATTCAAATTTTCTTCAAACATGAATGGACCAATAATTTTATCATCATAAATCCCAGCCCACACATTCATACTA
This sequence comes from Polydrusus tereticollis, assembly GCA_963920685.1. NCBI lineage: Eukaryota > Metazoa > Arthropoda > Insecta > Coleoptera > Curculionidae > Polydrusus > Polydrusus tereticollis. The sequence continues at coordinate 37,184,700 of OY987331.1, forward strand.
AATCGGACTTGCTTTCTTATTTCTCTATTCTCCCTGAGATTTTCAATGCTCCAAACATGCTCATTCTTTCGATTGAAAATGCCACAATTTGTGAATTTACATTCATCGAACCATAAAATATCTTTCAAAAAATCGCCGTTTGTATTGATTTGTCCCCTTGACCACGTGCAGTAATTTAATCTTCTTTCCGCATCACCTAGAAGCAATTGTTGTGATACGTGAAGTTTAAAAGGTTTATATCCATTACTTCTTAATATTCTCCATGCTTTTACATGGTGTATGTTGGGATTATTGAGATTTACCTCAATTTGCCGCGTAGACACGCAGTTATTATTATTTACCTAAAACAATTTTTACAATAATTAGAATAGATATCGTATTCTTTTAAAGAGTTCTAAAATAACCTACCTGATTCAAAACCAATTCTCTGTCTTCTTTACTTACTTTACTTCCACATTGATTTCGCTATTTTTGAAATGTACTATCTTCTCTTAACCTCCTATCCAATCTTGAAAACACTGATGGGTAAGGTTGCCGGCGTTCGGGATATTGGTGAAGATAAATTTCCGCTGCAGTTTTTGTGTTAAAGTGACATAAGTAGTAAACATACAGCATATTACGTTTTTCTTCGTTAGAAAAGTACATTTTTATAAGAGCAAAAAATGTCGAAGTAAAGTAAAGTAGTAAAGTGTTGTATGTTGTCAAAGGTAAGGTACACTTTCATAATATGTTTTAAAGTCAAGGCCCACCCTTCAATTTTTAAAGAACTTCAAATAACTCCTACAGCTTGCAACTTAGTGACGTGTGTGATATACCATTAGTTTTGGGAGGTCGGAAATTACTCAAAAATGCAATAAAAAGTGCAGGTCCGTATTTTAAAAAAATAAAGTTGATGCGGGTGTTTTAAAAACGAAACGTCGTATTTGAAAAATTGAATTACTTTCTTGAAGATTATAACAATGTGCCTTAAGAAAGTGTTCTTAGTTTCTCAAAATAATTAGTAATAGAGACGTAAAAAAATAAGAACCAAAATGGATCTTTTCGGTTTTTCTCGGATATTTCCGGAAGTAATTGGAGTTTTGAAAATTTTTTTTTATCAAATTATTCAGCTTTAGAATGTTCAACTTTGCCTCAATTTAACCAACTCTCTATCTCACATAGCTACCGAGATAGCAATGCTAATGCATCGAATTTGTAACACCCATACACGTTAAAATAAAAAATAAATAAGAAGTTAGGTTGCGTTCTATTAGAGTGAGTATATTTTCGAAATTTTTCGTATTTAAAAAATTACTATTAGATATCTGACAACGCGAGCCACAGACACACTCTACATAGAAACAAACGATGCCATTTCCGTTTTCAATCTTTTTGTTTTGATTCTTCTGTTAGAACTTTTGGCGCACTGTATAACATCTGTGACTTGGATATACGTAATATGTAATATAAAATCTACTTTCTAATCGAAAGTTTTCATAGGAGATATTTCAATTTACAACAACCAGTTCTCACATCAAACATATAAAGCCAAATTTTTTTAATAAGTAGGTATTTTTGCCTGGGAATGTACTAATTTCCAAACATTTAACCCAATTAACATATTAAACCATTTTATTAGTCCGTTTCTCTATTCCAATTATTTTAAGTAAATTTTTTCGCAATAATCTTCTTTGAGACTAAAACGAGATTTGTTTTATTTCCCCACATTTAAATCAAATATAATGGTTGTGAAGCGACGATGTTGTTGTCGGGCTTACATAATGTTAACGTTAAGAAAAGGGTGCATACAATGCATAAAATGGAAAAAGCCATTTAACTTAATGCATTTTTCCATTACAGGGATACTGGGTATGTGAATCTAAGATTCGCTCATATTTTTGGCTTGTAAATATAAACGAGAACCTGATAATGGCAACCAAAATACAGCTAAAGTTTGTGCTTTTCATTAATGGCTGATTATTTATAAATTTAATCAATAAGTATTTTGGAATGATAAAATCATCCTCCGCATACTGCATTAATGAATTTATGATGCCACTGAAAGAATAACCTACTTTAATAAATTTAAATATTCGTTCTCAAGACCTGGCCTTGTCATTTGGAAAAGTCAGTGCAACTAATTTGTTTCCTATCCTTCAAGCTCTGTAAACAATATAAAATTAGAAGAAAAACACGCCAGAAGTAGCATTTACAAAAACAGACTCAAGATAGCTGCCTGCTAATAAGACTTTTTTCTACTACCGTGCGTAAAACACTAACTTTACACACTATGGAAGGTTTTTAAAATTTAACTTTTTTTAACTAGTGCGTAAAGTAAATTACTTTACGCACTAGTTAAAAAAAGTAAAAAATATGAATGATTACATTGATATGGATACCTGCATTTTTACTTAAAATTGGTCTGGTTGGCCATGGACAAATGGCGATTTCTGTTTGACGTATCTGAATGTTGACAATTTGTGATTTATGCCAGGTGTTTTAATGATTTTAGGAATTAGTGAAGATTTTAATACGGTAAGTTTTGAGTTGTGATATCAAATGTGTTATATTGTTATGATTTCGTTTAATTTTATTTCAGATTTTTAAATCTCAACATTATGGACAGTGATTTATCGGATTTTGAGAACACTCGGCCGATTATTGCAGATTCTGCACAGGAAGCTACTTTGAATTTGCTTCCCAACAAGTCTCGGTTAATTTACGAGCAAAAATATACATTGTTTATGAGTTGGTGCAAGAAAAATAAAGTGACAAGGTACTCAGAAAATTTTTTGCTAGCTTATTTTTCAGATGAATTAAAAAGCTATAAATCATCGACAATGTGGTCAATATTTTCCATGCTAAGCGCTACCTTGATAATTAAAAGTTCAGTAGATATTTCAACCTACCACAAGTTAATTGCCTTTCTTAAACAGAGCAGCAAAGGCTACAAAGCAAAGAAATCAGGAATATTTGAGAAAAGTCATTTCATCAAGTTTATTTTGGAGGCTCCGGAGTTTTTAATGATAAAGGTAACTTTACATCAATTTAATTCTATTGGTTAGGTAAAATATCATATCAAAATTATAGAAGTTTTACCTTAGTTCTTAATACTTTTAGATTCTCTATAAAATGTTTGTATTTAATAGTTATTATAGATTTTATATCGACACGATTTATTATTTTAGGTTGCATTTATTATTGGCATTTCTGGGGCTTGTCGCAGAGAAGAACTGATGAAAATGACAATAAATGATGTTGAGAACAAGGAAACAGTCCTTATTATAAGAATTCCTGATTCAAAAAATGATATGGAAAGAATTTTTACAGTTCTAAACCCAAATAATTCCATAAATTATTTATCGTACATTATAAAATATATGACATTAGGACCTCCTAATATTGAATCATCCAGATTATTTTTAAAATATGCCCAAAATAAATGTTCGAAACAACCTATGGGCATAAACACATTTGGTAAGATGCCTTCTGTAATAGCTGAATATCTGAAATTGCCAAATCCAACATGTTATACTGGTCACTCTTTTCGAAGGTCATCTGCCACTATGTTGGCAAATTCATGGCAGTAAAGAAGCATGGGGGATGAATAAAATATTAACAAATGATGCTTCCTCTTCTAATTCCACTAGTAGGTTTGACAATATTCCTGAAATCGAAATAAGTAATATTACATCAAATTTGTCTTCTGAAGTTTCAACCAATATAAATAAGCTAACTGATACACCATTTACATCTAGTTCTAATGTGGCTTGTAACAGCAGACGTGTGGATTGTGAAGATTCACAAGTAAATTCTAGACTTAAGAGCCAAGGATTAACTTTTAATAATTCTAATAGCTGTACATTTAATATTCATATAGTCCACAATTAAATTAAATATAAATCCGTATTTGTAAGTACATATATAAAATTTGATTATTGTTATTGTTCCTATAACTTTTGTTCTTAATATTTTTTAGATAACTCTCTTCCTTTAAGAAATAATCGACCATTTCAATACATAACAGCGACCCTGTATAACGTCCGATAGTAGAAAAAATTGTGTATGCAATTCGTGCGTAAAGTGCCTTTTTTTACTCATGTGATTTGCGCACTCGCCTGCGGCTCGTGCGAAAAATTTCCCATTCGTAAAAAAAATGCTACTTTACACCCTTGTTGCATAAATAACTATTTTAAATAAAGAAAGAATTTTTTTAGTGCGCTCTCACTATTTATTTATTTATTTATTCGTTCAAGGGTTACACCATTTTTAAACAATTTGTTGGTCATTCAGACTAGCACAGATAAAACTTGCTCAAAAGAAGGAAAAAATTAATATACAGGTTGGGCCAACAAGGGCGCGTCGGTCACTAGATGCTAAACTGTTGAACTTATGAGAAAATTTTCTAAATAAAACTTATAACGTTTCGCCTCTGCTATAACCTAAAATTATTTTAAAATATACAGGATGTCTCAAAAAAGAGTAATACCAAAAACTATATTTTTGTTAAATGGAATACCCTACATCTTAGAATATTTTTGAATTTTACATGAAATAGCCATTATTTTTTAATGAGTGCATTATAAGTCTAAACCTAATAATTTCCGAGATATCGACTTTTGAAAAATTACATTTTTGAACTTTGACAGCTTCTATCTTTCTAACGGTGCGTCTTAGAGTAAAACGGCTTACATGTCCCTATTAGTTTCTTATTCTCTTCCTAAAAGTGTCAACTTCCGGTTAAACCGGATGTAACTCAAAGGCCGAAAATACAGTACTTCCGGTTTAACTGGAAGTTGATGTTTTTGGGAAGATAGTAAAAAAGTAAGATAAGGACATGTAAGCCGTTTTACTCAAAGACGTACCGTTAGAAGCCTAGAACTGTCAAAGTTCAAAACTGTCATTTTTCAAAAGTCGATATCTCGGAAATTATTAGGTTTAGACTTTTAATGCACTTATTAAAAAAGAATGACTATTTCATGTAAAATTTAAAAATATTCTAAGATGTAGGGTATTCCCTCGGGTATTCCATTTAACAAAAATATAGTTTTTGGAATTACTCTTTTTTGAGACACCCTGTATTCTTAAAAATAATTTTAGGTTATAGCAGAGGCGAAACGTTATAAGTTTTATTAAGAAAATTTTCTCATAAGTTCAACAGTTTAGCAACTATTGACCGACGCGCCCTTGTTGGCCTATCCTGTATATACCCTTTCAGAGAGCTGCATACAATCCCACTAAGAACTTACAGTAGTACATGATTTTTTAAAAGAAAATAATCTGTTTTATTTGAGATAAACCCACCGATGAATACACCCATGAAATTAACATCTGAGCACTCAGTAACATAATCAGCCTATTTATAGGCATATTCTGAGCTATTGTATACTTTTTCCAAAGCCAGTTTAATGACATAAAAAAAGCTTCGACCGGGCTTCAAAGGAACCGGCATCATATTCGGGGTTATCAGACCTTTTTATAAAAATTCCTTAAGTTTTTATTATTAAGGCAAGAATCACACTGAGCGACCATGATCGACCGTCCGCGACCGACCGTTAACGACCAAATTTCCAACACGTACATTCTTACCACAAAGATCACACTGAACCATCGTCCTCGACCGTCCGCGACCGTTTTACGACGACCGTGTTTGAAATTCCAACCTGCTGGAAATTTTGGTCGGTCGCGGACCATCCCATTTAATGCGCATGACAAAGTTTTAGTTATTTTTTATTTTACACCAAGTGAAACTAGTGGAAGTGGCGTGCGCGTCCTAACTCTAACCTAACTAAACTTTGTGACGCTGGTTTTGTTTTTAGCTAATAATTATTGATAAGATATTTTAATTACTAGTAATACTAGTATATTGTGTGTAAAATACACAGAACAATAAAGGTTAGTTTGTAAACATTTCTGTGAAATATACGTAACCTAAAATCTCAGGTATGACATTTTCATAACAGCGGTCGGCCGTGGTCGGTCGATCAGTGTGACTTAGCACAGTGAATTTTAACTATTTCAATTGTTGGTCGTAGCCGGTCGATCGCGGACGGTCGATCATGGTCGCTCAGGGTGATTCCTGACTAAAACTGTTCTTTTATATCAGTATTTAATTATTAGTCCGTAACTCTCTTTGAAAGCTAGTTTGCAAATGTATTTTGAACCAAGAAATTTTCAACGTCGAAGAAAGAAGGAACAAACCATTCATGAATATTATAATAATTTGTTTAGTACTATAGAAAATTGTTTATACAAAAATAATTTAAATCAAACTGAAAAGGAATTTTACTGTTGTTAAACAAAAAAAAATAAACAAATAACAATCCCTGATGTTCCTCCTACACTTACGAAAACTTTGCAGAACTGGCAACATCCTGGCGATGGACCGTCGACGCCCATACGCAATTTAAAGCACATTTAAAGTGCGAACTATTTCTTCCGGATGGGAAAATTAATAGAGCAGCATATAAATACAAATTAATATGCTATAGACAAGAACAGCAAATAGTTAAAGGTTCTCCTAATTGGGTGATCCCTTATCAGCTTTAAAATCACTTGATGTTTTAGGTATGCGATATTGGGAATCGGACAGTGGCGTGACTGGTTGAAACGATCTACTGTAATTTACATATTTCATTTTTTGCTATAACTGTGTGGTTTCAGATAAGTAAGTTTTTACTTGGTACCTATATTTTATTATATCAGTATGGATTTTTGGCGACAATTTGAAACATAAGGTCAACGTGAATTATCACAGGAATATGAGTCGGTGCCAGAGTCTGCCATCGATAGCGAAATAAATCCGGAGCTATCAAACAAAGATTTACATGCTCAATGTCAACGCAGTATTTTAAAAAAAGAAAATTCGGGAAAACCTGAAAATGCGCTGCGTACAGTACTCGTAATGAATAACCACAACTTGGGTTTTATAAGAATTTATAACGTAATTAATTTGGGGACTGTAACCGGTCATTCCATAAAGCGTAAACCAATAAATCAAAAACTAAATTAAAAATTCAAAACGGCTGACAATACTACAAGGGATTATATTTTGCGAACTATTTACAACTTTTACGAGGATACCATAGTGCCAACTTTAGAACTGGTTTGTGATAAATTGCGGGGTTAGCCTGATTATAAGTACCAATCTTTAGAAACATTCTTTAACAAGATATCCTGATTCAAAAGGTCGAAAGCCTTACTAAAACCGGTGTAAATAGAGTGTACCTCTTGTCCATTGTCTAATGCATCTGATATAGAATTAGTTAACGCACAAAGGTCTGTCACAGTTGAGCGAGCCCCCACAAATCGATGTTGAAATTCTACAATGACAATGACAGTGATCTATGAAGGGCATTGGCTCTGTAGAATTTTTGGAATGGTCGACTATCATAAAGGTCTGTAGTTAGCGACATCACATTTATCCCCTTACTTAAAGATGGGGTAAAATAGAAGTGTTTCCATTTAGTAAGACAAACACCCTTAGAAAGGGGCTTATTGAACTCAAATAACAAAGGTTCATAAAATGATACAGCACATTCTCTCCAAAACAACTTTGACAACATATCCGGAACCGCACCCTTACTTACATTTAGGGACAAGAGCATGTTCAACAGGCCATGGAAGGCAAGCTCAATTACATTGATTATATTCACCTTATTATAGCCCGTGCTCGAACCTTCACACTTATTGGTGTTTCTACTAAATTCTCCATATAAATATTATTCCTTCTCACCTTTCATATTTGCAAAGAACAAAATTGTAAATCGTCGTTTCGCTGTTTTGTTTACAGTACACTTGTCATCTTTCAATGCATATGTTTTTGTTAGCAATGCACGATAGTAGAGACCTGTCACATCTGCATTAAATACATCCCTTTGGGCATAATCCTATAAAATGGTCAATAGCCTTTCTTTCCAAGCAGTTATGTCTTCCATATTGATATCGGCTGATTCGCCACATATTTTCTTAAAGGTGATATCGTGCCGATGACGGAATTCTTCTAACCATCCAATTGATACCTTGAAGTTATCTAGTCCTAGACATTAAGCAGACTCGAGGGCTTTTGCTTGAATTATGGACCCGCGCTTGGTTCGCCCCTTATAAAACTAGTTAAAACAACTTGGTCCATTGCCAGTCCTTCGGAACATTGGGAAATTTTCTTGTTGAAATTAAATGAAGCCGCCTGCAATTAAGTAATTAGTGTATACTTAATGCAAAATTAAAACCGTTGCACGCCATACTCTTTAAGTGACGTCAGATATCGACAGTGTTGACAGCCTGTAACCAAAATATCCGAATGAGGGAATTACAGTTTTTTTTTTCATAGAAACAAGATAAATATACAAAAATTTCCCATAGTTCATATATTTGTTTACTGCATAATACATTTTACCATTTAGTAGATCCAACACTCTTTGTATTTTCATCTTGCCAAGATCGACCATTGGCGCCATTCTAAAAAATCCGTGTTTCATCCAAGAAAACGAATTGGTACAAGAATGCTTTTTTTTCTTTATTATATTCTTTTAAAAATACTAGTAGTTTGAAGGCTACATGGGAAAGCTCCATAAGCCTTCGCCTGAGTTCATATTTTTACCATCTGAAGCCTATTTTCTTAAAGAGGCTTCTTAATAAACTAATAATACAAAGATGGATCTTAAATCATCCTCCAAATCACTTGAATCACTCGCTTCATTTACTTCAATAATAATGGGTTGAATGTTCTTTTTCATACCATTTTAATATATCGCTTTCTGTGTGCCGAATTGAATGTTTCCAAGCATCAGGAGTAGCAGTACCGAATGATTCTTTCCACATATTCATACAGTCGGTTTCTGTACTGCCATCTCGACCAATATGTCTATTGTAATAATTTTTGGTAATCCCACAAATATGTTCAATTCGATTAAACATACAGTGGTATGGAGGAAGCCGTAAAACTTTATGCCCATATTGCTCAATCAGGTTATCAACGAAATATTTTTTTGGTGGCGTATGTTTGAAAAGAATTTAGGTTTAATATTCAAGAATATATTAAAAAGAGGCATACAAAATGTGTTGTACTAACCTATTAACGATTTGTGAAAGTTCGGCTTTGAACATCGTATAATCAATAAATTTAATTTTATTAGTAGTTAACCATTCTTGAATTGCAACTTAATTCCATGATGTATTAGGTATTTTTTATTAACAACTTGCTATCGTTGTCTATTACAATCACAGATGGCTTTGCTAAATTCTTCAATATTTGGTTCTTGAACCATTGTAAACAGTTTTGCTTATTCATTTCTCCATGGTAGTCGCTCTGCTTAGTTTTAGAAGAGAAAATTGCCTCTGCACCCTCAACAAAATCATCTTCACTCCCAGCATGAAGTATTATGTACCTAGAAAAATATGTTTTACCTAGGTAAACGTCTCATAGTTTATATATTTGTTTACTGCATAATACCTTTTACCATCAACTTTAGTAGATCTAATATTTCTTTTATTTTCATCTTGCTAAGATCGACCGATGGTACCATTCTGGAAAATCAATGTTTCGTCCAAGAAAACGAATTGGTACAATAATGCTTCTTTTTCTTTAACATATTCTTTCAAAAATACCAATCGTTTGAAAGATACATGGAAGAGTTCCATAAGCCCTCGCCTCGGTTAATATTTTTTCCATTTAAAACCTATTTCCTTTAAGAGGCTTCTTAAAGGGTTCAAAATTCAAAAAATTCAAAAAATTCAAAAATTTTATTTACGCATATAGCAATTACAGGAAAACTAATTAATTGAACCCTCACAATAATTAACAGGATAATGTCATTCCAATTTTATAGATAGTAATACAGTTATTGAGTGACCTTTATAAAAGCACAAGGCTGCCCGAGGTGGCTGAAATGAGAAATCGGTATAGACAAAACTATCGAAAGGAGATAAAAAATTCAAAAATTAAAGCAAATTCAGATTTTATAAATAGCTGTGAAAATAAAGTAAAAGCGGCATGGAAAATTATAAACGACAATAGAAAAGTCTGTAAAAAAACAAGAGAATCAAATAACATAAGTGCTGATAATTTCAATTATTTCTTTGCCAGTGTGGCTGAGAGGAGTCTGGATGGCTTGCCTCAGGCAAACGTTCAGCCTGACTTCTATCTCCAAGTCCAAAACTACCCAGCCACTCGGGACGTTTTCTGTTTCAAGGAGGTAACTTTTATTGAGGTAAGGGATGCCATAAATAATCTAAAACCAAAAGCTAGTAAGGATATTTACGGATATAACGTCATTTTATTAAAAAAACTTAAGGATACTTTGATTATACCATTAACCTATCTGATAAACGGTTGTATCAGCGAGGGTATTTTTCCTGATATGTTTAAGAGGTCCAAGGTAATTCCCATTCACAAAAAGGGTAATACTGAAGATATAACAAACTATCGCCCGATAGCTCTGGTGCCTGTACTCTCAAAGGTTTTCGAACACCTATTAAAGCAGCAGATGTATAACTACTTTGAAACAAACAAAATCCTAACCCCAAGTCAATTTGGATTTCGCATATCAAAATCGACAACTTCAGCAATCTTATCTCTTTTGGAATCTGTTGTCGAGGGCTTCGAGGGGGGTATGCACGTGGGGGCTGTCCTGTGCGACCTCTCGAAGGCCTTCGACTGCATAGACCATGAGATATTGCTCCTAAAACTAAGACACTACGGACTTTGTAAGCGGGCTGTTGGGCTCATGGCTAGTTATCTAAGGGGCAGGGTGCAGGAGACTTTCTCTGGTGGCAGGCTATCGGGTAGTCTGGGGGTTGAGTACGGTGTCCCACAGGGATCAATCCTGGGTCCTCTTCTATTTTTAATTTACATAAACGACATTAAAACATCTACTGATGCTAAACTAGTTGTCTTTGCCGATGACACAACAGCTGTAATAAAAAACGTACAATTAAATTCCCTTATAGAACAAATGCAAGAATGCACGCTGGGCATTGAGAGATGGTTCAACACAAATAGGTTATCCCTGAACATAAACAAAACCGAGAAAATTATCTTCACTCTAAAAAGTCGAAATGATGAAATTCCTCGTACACAAAATTTCCAAACAGACTCTGTCAGATTATTAGGTGTCCATCTAGACAACACCTTAGTTTTCGATTTTCACATCGATCAGTTAGTAAAAAAGCTATCCTCTGCTGTGTACTGCCTAAAACAATTGAAGTCCGCAGTCGAGCATAGGGTCCTTTTAATGGCCTATCATAGCCTGTTTCACTCGCACTGTTCCTACGCTATTCTTGCATGGGGACATTGTGCACAAGCAAATAAAATTTTTGCACTTCAAAGAAGGGCCATTAGAGCTATCGAGGGTCTACACTACAGAGCAGACGCTAAGCGCTCTTTTCAAAAATTAAAAATTTTAACGCTGCCTTGAGCTTTTATTTTTGCCTCTCTATTGTATGTCAGGAGAAACCTTAGCAATTACGATTTTTCTTGCGATCAACATTCACATGATACCAGGAAAAAAGTAGACATTAGCATAGATTACCTACGGCTGAAAAAGTCACGCATAAGTACAAATTACTACGGACCAAAATTTTTTAATAAACTCCCAAACGAGATCAGGAACCTGAACGAAAAACAATTTATAAAAACTACAAAAAATTATTTATTAGACAGATCTTTTTACAGCATTCAGGAATTCCTAAATACTACTGTGATCATTTAGATTACCTTACCGTCTTTTGTCCTCTTCTTCTAAATGTATGTATATGTGTACTGTTGTGACTATAATTTTAATATCTATTTTAATTTGAATGTATTTTATATATGTATTTTAATGCCTAGTATTTTTAGATATGCAATTGTACTTCTTTAAATATTGACGATTGTAAAAAAGTTTCATATTTTTGTTAGCATGAATAAAGTTCAGTATTTCAGTATTTCAGTATTTCAGTATTTCAAAGTCTCTCAGTAAAAAATAAAAGAAAAAAAAGGTATCACAATTTATCACATATTTATCCAGATGGCGATCTAGCACACAAACATAATTTATAATTACAATTAATTAACAAAAACATTACAAGAAGTATCACAATTAAAAACCAAGAAGTAAAAATTAAAAAGTAAAAAGTAATATTACCACAAAATCAGGAGCATATGAAGTTAAACGAATAGAATTTTTTTTTCCTTGTTTGTAGAATACAATGTAGCTACAATTAAAAAAATCAATATTTTTATTCTCCTGTATCAGAGAATTTGCAATTTTACACATACGATTTATAGGGATATTAGTGCCATAATTAGTTCTATAAAATGCTAGGCTAAATAGGTCTTTATTTCTAGAACTTCTGGGAGGTATATGCAAGCCAATTTCTGCCAGAAGTTCTGGAGTGTCCAACATTCCATTCAGAATTTTAAAAAGAGTACAAACATCAAAATATTTTCTACGGTTTTCCAATGAAGTAAGGTTTAAAAGTTTCATTATCTCAATACAATTAATTTGTTCATAAGGAATACCCATCTTAAGACCCACTCTTCTCAAAAACTTTTTCTGCACTCTCTCCAAACTATCCTTATGGACACAATAAAAAGGCTGCCAAACTGAACTAGCATATTCAAGCACCGAACGAACAAGTGCACAAAAAACATCCCTTAGCACGAAAATATTTTCTATTTCCTTTAGAGTGCGAAAGAGAAACCCCAATAATCTCATTGCTTTGTTTGTGATTTTTTCAATATGTGTGCTAAATGATAGATCACTATCTATCCATACTCCTAGATCTTTCACTAAAGTTTCTCTCTCCAACTCCTCAGAATTAATAGAGTACTTAAACAGGATTGGTTGTTTTATTTTGCTAAAAGTAATGATATTACATTTTTTGATATTCAGAGTAAGATTATTCTGTGTGCACCAAGAAGAAAACAAATTTAGCTGATTCTGCAGAGATTGACAGTCAGTAGGATTAACAATAATTTTATAAATTTTAAAGTCATCAGCAAAAGCCTTGAACTGGCAGTCATAAAAAATATTTTTTATATCATTTACAAAGATGTTGAATAATAGAGGCGACAAATGTCCTCCTTGAGGTACACCTGATGTTACAGTGATTTCTGAAGAAATATAATTTTTTATTTTGACAGCTTGCTTGCGGTTAGTTAGGTTACTTTCAAACCAAGCAAGGAGAGAGCCATGAAATCCTACTGCCTTTAGTTTTAATAGTAAAATCTTTTGATCCACTCTGTCGAATGCCTTCGAGAAGTCCGTATAGACCGCGTCAACCTGATACTTATTCTCAAGGGCACCCAACAGAGTTTGCTCATAAGTCAAGAGATTAGATATAGTGGATCTTCCTTTCATAAAGCCATGCTGTTCATTAATTATAATAGTTTTGAAAAGAGGAGTTAATCTGTCAGCCACTAATGACTCAAAGAGCTTTGCCACCAATGAAATCTTACTTATAGCTCTGTAATTTTTTACATCAGCTCTATTCCCATCCTTAAATACAGGAGAAACATACGATCTTTTCCATAAATCTGGGAAAACACCTGATCTTAACGATAAATTAAAAATTTTACATAAAATGCCAGATAAAATACACTTACAATTTTGCAACAAAGATACAGGAATCCCATCAGGACCCATTCCTAAATTTTTTATTAACCTATCAATTTTATTAAAAACATCAACTGTGGACAATTCTAAAAGACTTACACTCAGATATTTCTCACAATCAAAATTTTGGTCTGTCAATGGTTTGTCAAAGTCAGAGTAAACAGATGAAAAATGAGACTTGAACATCTCTGTAATCTCCTGCCCATTTTCAGACTCACACCCATCAAAGAACATGCACCCCGGAAACCCTGCACAATCTTTTTTAGAATTGACAAAGCTCCAAGAGGCACGCTTATCTTGTAAATGATATTCTAAATTTTTAATGTAATTTTTATGTGATGATTGAGATATATTACGACAATCAACTCTTAGACTAGCAAAATAATTATAGTCTTCTTTAGATTGTGTACATTTATATTTTTTATGTGCAATCTTTTTTTCAACAATCAAATTTTTTAAATTGTTTGGCATCCATTTAGGAAATTTTGGAGGTTTGAATCTTGATAAAGGGGTAAAAGTCTCAATAATACTGTAGATGATATCATAAAACTTTGAGACCACCACATTCACATCCGCACACTCAAAAATTGAGCCCCAATGGGTTAAGAAAACCATCAAACAGTTGTCTGTCTTTTAATTTCTAATTGAAAGTTGTCAAAGTTACATGATGTTCTAAAAAAGTTACAGCTTATGCATAACCAATGTAAAATGTTAGTGTTTGAATAATACTACTTACTTGTTTCATACATTCCATAAATAGTGTCACGGATGGAACTTATATCCAATCTTGACACATTTACAACTTTCTTTAAATAAAAACGTTTCCTTTTAGGTGACTCCAATAATTTGTTTTGCTCAGCTTGCGGCAGCTGATACCCGCTAAAAATTAGTACAGTAGAACTAAAATAATATGTAGAGTCAATGTAGACCCTAACACATTTTTTAAATTTACTTCTCTAACTGCTGTCAAGGGTAAAAATGGGTTATTGTTGTTGAGTTCTTCCTAAAAATAGCTTATTATGCTTCGGCATTTTTCACAAATAATAAACAACGTAATCGACAGAGATATGTATGTGCACTTTTGTTGTTCTTTACCGAACAGTTTTTTAATGCTATTTATGAAAAGATCTGGAGTTTTTGTTAAAAAATAGACGGCACAGCAAGTCAAAATCACAAAACAATAATTAAGGTTGTAGTAAATTTAATATCGCATAAAGTTTTAATACTTTTTGCCCAAATTTAATTTCCTCGTGTTTTCTTACAAGCTGACAATTATCAGCTGATTGATGACGTGCATCGGTTTTAAATTTGCATTAAGTATATGTACCTATATTTTTTAAGAATTATCGGGTCGAGTTTTACTGTCCCTAATGGAGGGTGTACTTAGCACCAATGTTTACTAAAAATTCCGATGATGAGTGCCCGCGGTCGTTTAACAGAGAAGTCGATAAAAAGGGGTATAAAGTAATGGGATTTCCATTTTTAAATATGGGGAATTCATAACCGGTCGTTTAACGCAGGTGGTCACTTATAGAGGTGGTCGCAAATAGATGTTTTACTGTATGATGTTTTTATTAACAAAATTTTCAGCTTAATATCAATACTTATAGAGAAATGTGTACCGGGTGTTCCACCCAAGGAGGTAATCGGCTAAATTTCCGAAAGTAATAACACTAGGACTTTGGGAAAAAATATATATCGATAAAAGCGGCCAAGAGAAATTGCTGGAAATTATTTTCAAGTTTGAAAAATGACCGCTAGGGGGCGTAAGAAAACTTTAAAAATAGAAATGCCGATTTTCTCTTGATTTTTTTTAATAAAAATAAGTTAAAAATATAAGCATTGTATTTTTCATAAAACTATGCACCTTTATGTTAGGAATCGTTTTTTTCTATTTTGAATAATAAAGTGGTGGGAGAAGGTCAATTTTTTTCTCTTTCAAACGCTGATATCTCTGCTTTGGATAAACCGATTTTATTCAACTTGGTCTTGAAGAAAAGCCCTTCTTTTCCTCTACACGTGGATCTATTAACCATACCATATTGATTTTGATGGTGGCCACTAGATGGCGTTTTTCCGTAATTCCTCAATGAATAAGGATTTTCTCAAAAAAATCAAATGGTATGATATGACTTTTTCATTATATTTTATTTTAGGCTTATAAAGGATATTAAACAGTGGGATAAAAAATCCAGGTCCGCACTTAATATAAAAAAGTTGATGATGGTCGGTCGAATCCGAAACGTCGGATTAAAAAACTAACCCCATCAGCTTGTAGAGGAGGAAAAGTTACTACAAGGAACTGAAAATCGCAACGTTAACCAGAGATTTAATTGATTAATTAATGTTTTAAAAAATGTCCCATATTTCCATATTAATTATTATTATCCCTAATTTCTCTAGTTTAACAAAAGATATCAGATAATTTTATGAAGAATATAATGCTTATATTTTTAACATATTTTTATTAAGAAAAATCAAGAGAAAATCGGCATTTCTATTTTGAAAGTTCTCTTACGCCCCCTAGCGGTCATTTTTCGAACTAATTTCCAGCAATTTCTCTTGGCCGCTTTTATCGATATATATTCTTTCCCAAATTTCTAGTGTTATTACTTTCAGAGATATAGCCGATTACCTCCTTAAGTGGAACACCCGGTACATCTCTCAATTATTCCTCAAAATGTGAAGTAAAATCATAATAACTACTGCTTAAACAACGATGGTTGAAAAAATTAGGATGAACTAAATTTCCATGACATTTTTAATTACCAATTCTTGCTTCTCCGACTAGCCGGAATTCCAAAACAAATTGCAAGGCATTTCCAACCCATTTAACTTTACAATAATTTTGCGAAAACCCCTTAAAGCCGAATGCTGGAAAGATGTAGTTGTCCTGTTACATACTTCTGCCATTAACTCGAACTCGGGCTCGGAACGGTCTGTCTCCATTGCAGGAACAATATAGCATCGCAGTAAGCCGGGCACTTGCCGTTTACTGCGTTATTCCATTTGGCAATTTTCATGTTAAGTTTGATCTACCTACGGGTTAAATTGAGGTCTTCAGGGGGTTTTGACGACGGTACAGCGGTAAAAGACGGGAATTAAGGTATAAAATGGCTTCAAAAGTCTAAATTTTGGACTTCACTGGATTTTCAATTATTGGCGTAGGCCAATATATGCGTTTTAAGGGTTGCCAATAAATATAAAACTAAGAATTAATTATAAAATATTTAAAAAAATAATACAGTGAATCATTATAGTCCAGGCAAATTGTAATTTTTCTGGTAACTAAAAGCGAGCAAGCTGCAATTTTGCTTGAAGATGTAGGGTACCACCAGTGGCGTGCATACAGTGAACGCACAAATGCATTGCCTACCCTGAGGTTTTGATGTTTTTTTTATTTTCCAATTTAATTTTAATTCCGATAACACGAATTATAATTCGATTAAAAAGCATAATGAAAATTTAGAAAGTTTGTTTTAAGCGCCAATTAAAATATTAATTATATCGTAGAAAAACATCACAGTCTAACACTCATATAACGCTATGTATATTAAACGTAATAATATCCACCGCCCTGGCCACCTGCGACCGCAATCCGCCTATATTAAAAAGCATCCCATAACACATCAAAGGCATGCATTTAGACCGTCCATACTGAACTTATATGCAAGCGAAAAGCAGTGCTTAAAGAAAGAGAGCTAAAGAAAACGATACATAAAAAGAAAAGAGACGAGCCAGAAGCCATGCGACGACTTACGACTCCCACCGACGCCGAAGGAACGATGAGTGAATTTGATTGGATTCACCGTTGCCAAAATGTACTTTCATTAATTAATATTCCGATAGACATCGTTTTTAACCTTTGGTAATTGGTTAGAAAGCGTTTATCTCTAAATTAAGTTACAGTACATCGGGCATCCCTAAATTTATTAATATTTGGGCATAAATAATTTAATAATGCGATGCAATTTTGTAATAAACTGAACCCCGATAAGACAATGCCGGCATCGCACCGGCCCGCTATTAGTTACCAATAATTTCAGTTTTACGATAAATTTCTGTGCCCTCCTTTTGTGTGAGATCAGGATTTCACGCGCCGCACTTTTAATTTTTTTTTTATGATAAGGCACAGCACTGCAGGATAAATCCTTTATGGCGCTCTGGGAGCGGTGCGTGTGCGTAGGAAACGATTCACGTTGGTCTTGAATCTATGAAGGTTATAGTCGTTGGGGAACACGATCTCAGGGAGGTCGTTCCAGAGTGATGACGTTCTCCAGATGAAAGAATTTTGAAACAGTGTCGTTCGAGGGACACTAAGCTGAACCACGTACTGGTGGGCTGCAGTGGCTCGTCGTGTATTTCTACCATGCACCGCTCTGTCGAATCGAGTGTCCCGCCATAACAATATCCGGTTCTTCAACATTAACTTTTTTAAAAAACAACTGCCGACTGGGTCTTTTTAGCGTTAAATTCTACTTGGTTACGGTGACCCCAAAACAGAATTTCTTCCAGGTCTTTGTTGAGATGTGAGACCTCTTGCTGCCTATAGAGATGTGCATTCGCAGCCGATGTCCGGGCATCCAAAGTTAAAGATGAAACAAGTGTGCTGTCATCAGCGAAGCTATATATAGGAATTTTAGTTTTTTCCAAAAGATCGTTAATGTAGAGTAAGAAAAGGGTGGACGACAATATAGAACCTTGAGAAACTCCGGCGTTGATGTTAAATGTGTCTGAAAGAAATCCGTCCATCGCCACTCGCAGAGAACGGTCTTTAAGAAAGTTCGACAGCCATGAACAAAATTGAACCGGCATTCCGTATGCTCTCACTTTAGTTAGGAGCCCCTCATGCCATACTCGGCCAAAAGCCTTGGAAATGTCCAGTGCTACCGCTTAGGACTCTCCATGATGTTCTATTGCGTTGTTCCAAACATGAGTAACATAAGCGAGAAGGTCTCCTGTTGATCTAGACTTATAGAATCCATACTGGCAGTTTCGGAAATAAAATGTAGAGAATTTGCTGCTCTACAAGGTTTGTTTAGGAAATTTTCCAATCAGAGTAACAGGAAATTAGAAATAGCGAAAAAACTGATTTCATTATGCTTAATTTGTTTAAATAATGGAAATTCTAGTGTGAACAAATGAGTTAATGAATTTTTCAGAGGCAAGGTTTTGTAGGTATTATTTTCCATTACAAAAAGCCTTTTTTCTAGTACAAAACTAATAGAAGTTGCAAGCGAAAGACCGATTTAACCCTTTCATTCAAGATGGCGCTGAAGTTAAGGGGGTAAAAACCGTGCAAATTCAGAGTTAAGCTTTCCTAGTGATACCCTACAGCCATGCAAAATTGCACCTTGCTCGCTATTAGTTCCCAGAGAAGCATTGTGAAAAGTACAGTTTTCCTGGACTATTACAAATTTATAGAGTGAGGCAAACGTAAAGGTTGGAATAAATTCATTTAAAATTCATGTGTTTTTTTTTCGAAAAAATGCTCGGACTCGTCAATTTTTTATTTTTGTTGTGCATTTTTTGAAGGTTGTCCCAAAAATAAGTTATGACAGTTTACTCTATTTTTTAAAATGGATTCCCCTTTTTCATAATATTTTTTTTTAATTCTGCATAAAATTCTAAACATATTTCATAAAATATGTCGTATACTTAAATCCAGCCGATTGTTTGAAATGACGTCCACCAACAGACTGGCAGCACTGAAGAAAGTTATTAATGACGTAAGGTTCTATTAATTTTATCTCGCCTCTTAATCTGTTCTTTAATTCTTCAATATTGTTTCGTCGATTAACATAGACTTAAAATAACTGCACAAAAAAAAATCTAATGGGGTTAAATCTGGAGACCTGGCCGGTCATTCAATTGGACCTCGTCGGCCAATCCGTCGTTCGGGAAAAACTATATTAAGGTACTCACGCACACGACCGAAGCTCCGCCTTGCTCATAACACAGAAAATTGTTCGGTGCATGTGGATCTTCTGGATTGGGGTATAATGTGACAAGGCAAGATACTAGATCATTTTCCAAAAATTCTGAATATGTTTCACCTGTCAAATTTCCGTTCCAAAATTCTATTGTTAACAATGCCGGCCCAAACATTAACTTTTTGAGGGTTTTGTGTGTGACATTCCATAATTCAGCGTGGATTTTGTGTAGCCCAATACCGACAGTTTTGTTTGTTTATACTTCTATTCAAACAAAACGTTGCCTCATCCGAGAATACAATTCGTTTAAAAAACTGTGGATGATTATTGCACATATTCATCATTATCTCCTAAAATTGGACTCTCCTGTCTGGATCATCTTCATTGAGTTCATGAAATAATTGGACTTTGTAAGGATGGAATTTATTTTTGTCTAAATACTTTAGGATGGATGTTTTGCAGACATGATTTTCCAAAGAAATAGTACTACTCGCCTTGCGGTGGTCTACCTTAACCTGCAGTAACACATTTAATTGTGTATCTTCTAATACCGCAGGTCGACCTTTCGTATAATTGTCTCTAACGTGACCTAAATCTATGTTTTTTTCTATTTTACTGATAGTAGATCGGGATATCGGTTCTTTGCGAGAATACTTGTTATTGAAGAGTTCGCAAACTTACATTTGTGTACGCATTCTATCTCCTTAACTTATTATTATTAAAATTAATATTCGCTTAAGCGTACCATTTTTTAAAATTACAATATTATTAAAATAGCTTTTGCCAGACACTTTGCCTTGAGGCAAAACTACTCAAGTCAGGGGACAACCGTCACTGCCAGTGTGACAACGTCGTAATAACCAGAGGCTTTATTTACAACAGTATTCGTGATTTACGTAATAATAAAAAAAAATCACGTGTTAAAATCGATTTTGTCGCAAACGGCTGAATTTAAATATACGACGTATTTTATGAAATATGTTAAGAATTTTATGCAAAATCGAAACAAATATTATTATTATATATTATAAGGGGTACAACCTGTAGGTATACATGAAAGAATCTACAAAAATAAAACAACAAAAATAAAAAATTGACTGGTTTGAGCATTTTTTCGAAAAAAAACAAATGCATTTTAAACGAATTTGTTCCAACCTTTACGTTCTCACTGTATAGTTATTAGAATATACACGACAAAAATTTTATATTGTATTATTATATAGGGCTGCCCAGAAGTCCGGAATAAAATTAATATTTAACCTGTAACTTTTGGGGAAAATGCTCGCAATTTAGTTTTATATATGCTCACATTTTGACGTTATTCGTTTGTTTTTCTATAGACATTTGTCAAAGATATGGCAACATCGATCTTTTTTTCAAATGGAAACATACAGCTCATGATACATTATTTGAAAGCTAATATCTCGTACAGTATGCTCATACATTTTGGCGCGACTCTGACAAGCCATTTCAAAATGGCGACTGTTAAAATTAAAAAAAGAATCCCTGTTTAAATAATCGGAAATTCAGATAATTCAGATAACATTCAGACATGTTTTTTTTTACCTTTCTAGGTAAGACATCTTCATTGTTTCACGTTCTGACATTTTGTGACACTGTGAACTTGTGAACTTCCGAAGTATTATTTTACAATTTTCTAAACAAAAATGGTTTTGTCGGAAAGGCAGCGTATCGAAGTCTTGATTTTGTTAGAATGTGGAGACAAAATAAGAAGTAAAAGTGAAGTGTGCACTTTATTTAATGCTAAATATCCGGAAAATCAAATTTAACAGGGCACTGTTAGTAGAATATTCCACAAATTTGATGAACATGGCACAGAAAAGGACTTGCCTAGGAATGGACGACCACGTGTTTTATGCGACGATGAAAATTTGGATATTGCAGTATCTTTGCAGAATAATCCGCATGTTTAAACAGTTTCATTGGCTTAAAATCATGATACATCCAGAGGTACTATTGGAAGATTTTTGAAAGCAGAGAAATACCACCCTTATAAAGTATGTCTTGTCCAAGAGCTTTTAGAAGATGACTATGATAGACGTTTGCAATTTTGCGAAGAAATGATGAGACGGTGTGACAAGAATAATAGATTTCCACAGATGAAGCTACTTTGTATTTAAAGGTGGTGGTTAACAGACATTCAGACCTATGATCAAACTCACAAGTTAACGCGAGCCGTTAATTTCAAAATTAAAGTAAGTGGGTTAAAATCCAATGCTATTTTCCATTTTGGTATGATGCAACAACAGTTAACGGTCGTGTTAACTCTCGATTTCGTCATCCTAAACAGGAGTGACGAAATCCTTAAAGTAAGTACTTTACCATATTTGAGCCAATCAGGGATGAGTTCGGTTACCAATCGCGGAAATTTTAAAGGTTGTTTGGAAATGTCAAGCGGTCAATGAACTTTTGCAAGCGGTTGACGGCCACAGCTGGGTTTTATTCACATATTTGTTGATTTTGGGCGATTTTTGCTTCAAAAATTAGTAATCGAAGAGTTTTTGGTGAAAAATCCAACGTTTGTTAGATGTATTAGCTCGTTTTTTATTAAGAAATGGAAATATATTTATAACGGTGAGTTAAAAACACAATTTTAAGTACATTGTTGGTATAGATTTTTACAAAGGATTTTACTTTCAGATTATTTTACTTTAAAAATCTTCAAATTACTGAACAAAGTTGATTTGATTTGTTTTACAACTCCCTTATAGTGCCTTTTATACCTTTTAGATCATAACAAAACATGAGAGGGGAGAATTTCGAGGAGATTTACCTAAATCCGTACCAGATACTGAATTACACGTAGAAGTGAATAAAATAATAAGAATTATACCATTTTCTAATATTTATTGAAGCCTTCAAATAGTTTCCTATAATTTACAAGCTGAAAAATACATGATGTTACAGTTTAATTCAGCTTTGACAACAATTTATACCTACCTAATAGAGGTAAGTTTTTAAACTAGGTAGCTAGATACTAGATAATTATTAAAACCTGGATCAACAAAGTATTGTTTAGTTCAAATTACACAACTTGTGTTGTATTTATAGATCTTTTAGTAATGTTTATAAAAAAATGAACCACTAGGGTCACAATTCAAAAGCCCAGGTAGGGATACAAAAGTGAGAGTAAGGGCTTTGGTCCTTGGTATTCGTTCGGCTTTGATCAATTTTTCTAAAATATTTACAACAGTTTTAAAGTTAGAAATAGAATAGAGAGTAGATATTTTTGTTGTTTATTTACCTAAGTGCTTGTAAAAATATCTTATAAGGTAAGGATTCAGGTTAGTTATCCTATCTATTTCATGCAGAGCATTCCTTTGTTTATTTTTAATAAAAATATCAACATTCTATCTTATTAAACCTTTTTTTTACCATTTTATTAATAATTTGATTAGATCGAGATTATGTCTACTAGTATTAAAAAAACATTCTGTCCTATTTTTATACCTACCAATATTCTAACAAAGAACATATGCACCTGTAAAATTCAGAAACTAAAATATTACTACCGAGGAATGGTAGCCTAGAGCAAAGTTAATACTAAAAATATTTAAATAAGTTCGAATGTTATTTTACTATTTTTTGTACGTAGGCAAATGAGGCAGAAGCAGCTGGATGCAATACGAAGAACTAGTATAGAATGGGCAAGATTAGAAATTGAGATGTAGAATGAAAGAATGCCAATGAAGTTGAATTTACAAATGCCTGAAATATTCTGAGGTGCAAAAATTATTTAAGCAATCAGTGTCAGAAACATGGACAATGAAATAATACCAATAGATAAACTTTAGACAGTAAAGTCGCGACAGGAACAGGGTACAGCCATATTTATAATAAAAATATTAAACTATAGAAATTACTTTTAGATAAATTTAGGTATACTAAAATTCTAAAAGAATCGCTTAACATAACAGCATTGTTTAAAAACATGACTCTTTTTATATTTTCTGTGTGAAGGTATTTCTGAGACTTCCTTAAAATTTTATTGCAAAAACAGTAGGTATAGTATCTTTCGGTTTAGAAAGAAGTTAGTTGAGGTTACATTTTTATGACATGTATCACATTCTACTTACTTTTATTTTAGGTGGAGATGTATGTTGATTCAGGACCGGATTTAATATATATTTTTTTATATTAATTAAAATGCGGCGAGGTCAGTAACGAACAAGGTCAACTCTAAATTATTAAAAACATGTTAAGGGGGTTTAAAATATTAATTGGTTAAATTACCACGTTTTTCCGGAGGTACAGGGAACAGTACTTATGATTTCCTGATCGAAAATTTTCTAGTTTTCACACTAACTTTAATATTACACAAAGAAACTGTCTCAAAACATCACCAAAAGGATTAAACAATCAAGGTTACAGTTTTATAATAAATAACAAATAATAAATAAAATACGCACGAATACGATTTTGTTTTTAACAAGTTTCTTTTGAGTTTTGGGTTACATACTTTTTTTAGTAAGAAGAAAGTGACACATGTAAAATTCTAACGTTAACTAACTTCTTTTTAAACTGAAATATATTATATTTTAATCGTAGCGGCCTTTACTTGGTGAAAATGCATTTTAAAAAACTTGAAATAAAACACGTATGTGTTGTAATTTCACAATATATTTGTCAACATGACATATGTTTCGCCAGCACAGTGGCTTTTTTTGAAATATATTATAGCTTTGTCGTGAAACCAAAATACAAAAAAAAATTTAGCAAGTTCTTGATACGATATTATTTTAGTCTTGACAATCGTGTTGAATATTATTAGCAGTACGTACCAGATTTTGTAAAAATTGTAAATGTGATTTTGCTCGCTAATAAATAAATAACAACAAAAGTAGTTTATATAATGGTTTTATTAAATTAATATCTAAAATTACAGTAGTAACTTAATTGTTAAACCAAATTTACATTTTATAACGTAAATTTACAACTGAAAGCAGCAAACTAGTGTCATGTCTCATGGCTTTGTGTTTCATGTGGTGGGGTTTTCTCTATCTACTGCAACTAGATATTCCAAAAACCTAAAATTGTTAACAGCTTTTTACAAATAAATTTTTTACCTAGATACAGGGCATCCTGAAATGTCACTCCTGAAGTTTTCCATTTGACAAACCTACTTTTATGATTGCTCAAAAAAGGTTTGTTGAATGAGAATTTTGGAATGAAATTCAAAAATAAATCAAGTTTATTTTAACATATTTTTAAATTGTATAGTAATTATCCCCATGGCAGAAAGCAAAAACTAAAATTTCTACACATTACTAACGTCGAATAATATACTATGTAGTTTATAGTAGATGAAAGCGAGACCTTTTATGAAGGGTTGACTACAGCCAATTAATGATAAGACTTAGCACTTTTTTTTTATAAATTTTAAGTTTACACTTGCAAGCGATTAGGTCAGGTTAGTCAACCGTAACGTTGTGTTCAAATCAAAATAAAACGAATAAGGATTCGACAAATTTCGACCTTTGTCATTTCATATTTACAATAATCTTCAAGATTTTACCTATTTCTAAATGACTGCAAAATAATATTGTCAAATGCTGCCTGCTAAAGGACACGAATAGACATCCAAATACGAACAGTTTAAAACGTAGTGTTCAAAAATTCTACATACAGTTTAAAATGTAAAGTTAAAAACTCTTTCACACTATTATAGAGCGTTATAGATGAGCAGCGAGGTGGCACTATTTTTAACCCATAAAGTGGTAGTTGTTTTATATTATTAGGCAACTTGTTAAAAATTTGGATGACAGTAGAATCTGGTCCTCTTTGACACTTCCTCAGTCAGCAATATGTTGGAACCAAAGCATCTCTGCTCCTGGTTTCATACTCATGCACGTCTCTATGTCTTGTAAGAGATTGTTCATTCTTTTTGACATGTAACAGGCACTTTAATATGTACAGAGATAGAAAAGTGGAAATTTTTAGCTGTATGAATGCCTATCTGCAGTTTTTTCTCCAGCCTAGTCCTAGAGTTATTCAAACTACTATCCTCTGCAGACCAAAAACTTGCCCTGACTGGCTTGCACAGCCTCATGTCAGGACTGCATAGGACATCTCTGAGTGGAAGATGGCAAATATATACCATCCTCATTGTAACCTCTGACACAAACATATAGAGACTGCAAAACAAATACTCCCCCGAAGCCTGCCAACTACGTCGTCTACATGGTGGTCCCATTTAAACTTGCAGTCCAGTTGGACACCCAGGAAATGGATCTTTTTCAAGTTGCCCCTAACATTGATATCGTCCCGAAGTGAGAAGATTATTTTAATTGAAGAATAAATAATCTTTGAAGTTCTGAGTAGTTTGTCCTCAGTAAAGCACAAGAAGAGTTAAGTGACTGTAGGCCAAAGAATAATATATATTTAACAATTGTTTGGGGTTCATAAAGGTTTTTAGGTTGACAAAGGCATAATAAGCAGATTAGTTTTGCAGCAACATTGTCTACATGGGCTGTTTACTTTAATTGTGGGTCTAGGTGAAGACCCAGAAACTTGCATTGTTCTACTCTTGTAATAGAATTATTATTTAATTTTAAGTATAAATCAGGAACCTGTCGCTTTTTATAGAATGCCATGTAATGGGTTTTATTTGTGTTAACGTGACGATTTATTTGGAACCAAACAGAAAATCTAAGCAGAATTATATAAGTTATTTCAAGTAGTTGATTAAGTGTAGAAGCAGGTATGACTACTATTGCATCATTTTTTCAAATCGTTTATAAATAATGCAAGAAGCAAGGGAGAGATTACGCCTCCTTAGGGAACGCCCTATCTGATATTTAGTTTCTCCGAATAGGAGCCCTAAAGTTTTACTCTTATTTGGCGATTAGAGGAAAATGATTCCAGCCAGTCAGAAATATTACCACGTATTCCCATAGCATGCAACTTCCTGAGCAAGATGGCAGTGTCGACGCAGTCAAACGCTCGAGTTAAAATAGAGCTATAGTATTAGTAATTAGAATCTATTGTTTTATAAATATATTCCAAGAGATCGTAAGCAGCTGTGCTAGTAGAGAAGTTTGAGCAATACTAATAAAAAATTAGGTAGGTACTATATTTTAAGACAGGACCTACCTTCACATTATTAGATAATGATTCTTTTATAGTGAATAAAATTGAATCGAGTTTAATCACATTGGAATCTTCTTGAGTGCTGATATGTGCTGGTAATTTTAGGTTGGTCATATCCTATAACATCACATTATATCACTGAGAAAAAGGCTAAAATAAAACAAAAAACTAAAATTATACAATACATAGGTACTTTGTTTTCACTGCGAATAATCTCTTGAGTTATCTGTCTAGTTGAACAGCATCTCATACCATAATCTCTTTTTTTCTAAGTGAGTTTTCTGACACAAGTTGTTCTCAATTTCTGTTAAGCAGATAAATTATTGAGTAATTCAATTTTCATGCAGCAATCACATTCTACTGATGTTAATACATAAGTGTAAGCCGGACTACAAATACAAATACTAATAATCTTTATTCCCACTAGGAGCCCTTAAGTAATTAAAAGTATATTTAATATGAAGTAGTAGGTAAATACCCCGGTAAATACATATAATTGTTTAATAACTAACCACCAGGTATCAAATATTTTCTTTTACCATTTCCTTGGTGAAAACTTGTCACAGTTACCAATTGAAATAAACTTTGTTTCGTGTATGTGTTCTTTACTGGTTAATACTTTGATTCCAATCCATATTCTAAAAAAAAACGGCTGTAAATATGTAAACAAGCATTCAATTGAAATATAGAAATAGGTACTTACGACATAAAATAATGTATCTCGAACGCACATTAAAACTTATACTGTTAACCCATAGGAGATTAAAAAAGCACAGAGCTTTAAAAACTTATAAAAGTAGTAATAGCCCGGGACCACCTTTCAAAATATACGGATCTCTAAAATGTATAATATTTTTAGGTTAAGAATTCTGACACTTGATTGTGACAATCACATCCGATAACTTAACGGCTCAGCTGTTTCTCAACGACAGTGAAAAATCAACAAGTAGGCTGTTTTCGGTTATTGTCATGGAAACACTCACGTTAAAAGTTAAAGTGAGCATTTGATCATAGGGCTGATAATTATCGTTTCTGGAGTCAAGAAAATCCACGATGGATATTTGAAGCGAATACTCAGCGGCCCCAGAAAGTAAATGTATGGGCAGGTATCATTAATATCCGAATTTTAGGGCCAGTCTTTTTGGAAGGAAACCTCACAGGTGAACGGTACCTGGATTTCTTAACCTTTGAGTTGAGGCCTGCTCTAGCTGTAATTTTTCTCAACGAAGTAGATCCAGATATACCTAATGAAACAATTTTGTTTCATCAAGATGATGCTCTCCCGCATTTTGGTGTCAATGTGAGAAGATATTTAGATCAGATATTTCCAGGTCGCTGGATTGGACGACGTGGTACAATTGAATGGCCACCGAGGTCCCCAGACTTAACGCCTCTAGACTACTTTCTTTGGGGATATTTAAAATAAAAAGTTTACCAAAATAGGCCAAATAATATTGAAGATTTGAAAAGTAGAGGGTGGATTACATTTCCAGCATTTGCCACGTTAAACCACCTTTTTTTTGTGTTTTGTTTTGCTTCGTTACATTTTTGTTTTTTTTTGACAAAATAAATAACAAATAAACCATAACTATTGTTAAGTCACAATGTCACAAAATGTCAGAACGTGAAACAATGACGATTTTTTACCTTGAAAGGTAAAAAAAACATCAATGATTTATCATTTCCGCTTATTTAAATAGGGATTTTTTAAAACTTTTAACAGTCGCCATTTTGAAATAGCTTGACAGAATCGCGTCAAAATTTATGAGCTACTGTATGAGATATTACCTTTCAAATGATGTATCTATCACAAGCTGTATGTTTCCATTTAAAAAAAAGATCGATGTCGTCATATCTTTGACAAATGTCTATAAAATAACAAACGAATAACGTCAAAGTGTGAGCATATATAAAACTAAATTGACGTGTCCGACCATTTCCCCCAAAAGTTACAGGTAAGGGTATATTAATTTTATTCCGGACTTTTGGGAGCCCTGTATTTTTACTCCCTTAACACTTTCCGATTTATGTTCTGAGATTATGCTTATTACCCTAATAGTATGAGTAATATTTAAATCTAATCCACTTTTTTGATTATAACAAGGCCATTTTTTTTTGTATTTATCTCTTTTACTACTTTATAATTAACCAAAAAAAAACGCAAATTCGAAAGATCTTATTTGACACCAGACGCGACAGACCCGAAATTCTAGACAATCAGCTGCTCGAATCTTCCCATTTATATTATCGAACGGCTAGTAAGAAGGGAAAGCGACGACGCCACTTCTATTTTACCATGTGGCACTGTCTAGATCGTGGCTATTTTGAAAATGAATTGACTTAGGTAAAGTGACAATTTTTTAAAATTCATAATAAACAATATTTATTCGATTATACTAAACTATTTTTATCAGGTGTCTATACGTTTTCTAATGGCCAAAGCTTTTTTGATTGCAAAAGCAATAATGATGGTTTAATCGACTTTGGATCTTTTAACAATCGTTCTAACAAGTCAGCAGTTTTTCCCTGTTTGGCGGAAACGCTGAGCATGACACAAAAAACGCGTTCCTGCTGAATTGATAAATTGATATAAACTATCATTATTTATACGACTTTTAATTACTTGCACTTACAATAACTTATAGAATTTACAGTAGAGATTATTTAAAAAGACCGAAACCCCAATAAAACGTGCAACAAAGAACCCTACAGGGTATTCTTTATTTTCATACAAATCAAAAGCAAGAATAAATTAAAGGGAATATCCAGTTGAAGCCGTTCAAAGAGAGTAAAATAATAAATCACATAAGTCTTGGTGTTTTATCTGTTACCAGGTACCCAAGCGTCTACCTGAGGAAGAGACACATAATATAATATGAGGGTGTATTTTGTATCCTTTTATAAACTGATTAATATCTGTGGTGAATGCTGGTGGGATATTGGGTTAGATCCGGAATGTATTATTTCAGGAAAGTTAAGTGAAAATTAAAAATGAAACCAGTATTATTGAAATTATGTTTTATTTTACAACTAATGTTGCCCGCTTGATTCCACCCAGAGCGGTGCATGGTAAAAATACACGACGAGCCACTGCAGCCCACCCGTACATGGTTCAGCTTAGTCTCCCTTGAACAACACTGTTTAAAAACTCTTTCATCTGGAGAACGTCATCACTCTGAAACGACCTTTCTGAGGCCGTGTCCTCCAAAGATTAAAAACCAACGTGAATCGCTTCCTGCGTAAACGCACCGCTCGCAGAGCGCCATAAAGGATTAATCCTACAGTGCTGTGCCTTATCATAAAAAAAAATTGGAAACGGCGAAGCTATATGTCGTTGTATGTTGTATGGAAGGCAAAATGACTCCAACAATGCCTACATCTACAATTTTGATTCATGGTGCAACCATTATTGAAAATGCTTTATTGCCCTTAGGGCAGTTATCAGAAGCCTTAAACCAACATTTTCGGGCGAACCGCCAAAATTGCACAAAAGCTTTCGAGGGAAGAGTACAACCTAGATATAGTCGAATGTCGAATAAAGAGGGCGTAAATCCAACCTCGGAGTAGAAAATACTGCTTTAATCAAAATTACTTCAAGTGAACCTATTTATATTGAATTTTTTTGCAAGCTACTGAAAATATGAAAACTTTTTTGTATTTACGTTTTTCTCTACCTTGTCAAATAAAGGGTGGGGTACTGAGAGTCTCGCTTATTTTACTTTTCTTGTTAAGTATTAGGTTATTAAGTTTAAATATATTTTTAAATATATCTATAAGGAATAAACATATCGGACCGCGGTTTTCACCAGTAACTGTAATTTTTCATGCTCTTTCTTCCTAGCGAAAAATAGAAATACCATTACATTTTCAATTTTCGAGAAAATCATAAAAATCTGCGACCTTGTCATACACATACCGACATAAAAAATAACTGAACTCAAAATGTTATTATTCCAGTAGAAGCGCTCATAAAAGCGCTCTAAAATTAAAAAAAGTTATTTGATATCGGTTATTCCAAAAAAATTTATTGACTTTCTTCAAACCAACGTTTACCCCTTCCCCCACCCAGTATTTGACAAAGCAGGGAAAAAACGTAAATACAAAAAAGTTTTCATATTTTCAGTAGGTTACAAAAATAAAGTTTCAATATACTCGTAGGTTCACTTGAAGTGATTTTGATTAAAACAGTATTTTCTACTCCGAAGTTGGACTTACGCCCTCTAGCGGTGGACTTAGAAACTTACAAATCATTTACAGCTTTTTCTTTTTGCCGATTTACCCATAAATTTTTTTTTCTCAGGGTCGTCCGATTAACGGATCCTGAGATATAGCCGGCGTCCCTTATTAATGGGCCACCCTGTACTATTAGCATTTATATTATCACCTCTAAGCGATAATATGTCCAAAAATAGAAACTGAAAGATTTTCGCAACCAATTACATTTTTATGGCTCTTCGAGGTTACCAGAACGCATGACATCCAAAAAAAACTGCTGATCCTGAGAGCTTAAATACTTGGCACCAGTGCAAACATTAAGAAAATCTTTTCAATGAATAGCACACATTATTGGTAATAGTCCGAAAACGAATAAAAATGTTGAATCTTAAAAAAAAGGGAGTTGGGTCCAAGGGCCACAATAATATAATTGCAAAATACTTTCAGGATAATGAGCGGGATATCTCACTGAGATGGCGAAAGGTCCTCACATTCGTTTAAATTTGCAATTTCAGAAAAAAAAGCAAGAAAAGTGACAAGAAAATTGGGAGATTTCTAAAAAGCCGACGTGTGTTTGGAGAAAAAGTAAGTGAAAATAATGAATCTTTTGTCAAAGTAAAAAACCGAGATGCGACAAATTGTTTTAATCGTTGAGGATCTGATTCACATGTTCTATTTCTTGAAAAGGGTTGAGGTTAATTATACTCAATGTAATTATCTCTTACCTTGAAGATAGAACATTCATGGTATCATCAGAGAACACAATATCTGGGAAAACTCAGATCAGGGCTGGTGTCCCACAAGGTTCACCATTGGCTGCTATTTTGTGTAACATACAGAGTGGCAAAAAAGTCGCGCATAATGCCTGTAACTTTTGAATTGCCTCGTATACGAAAAAATTACCTTTATGAAAGTTGTTCAGTAAATTGTTCCTCAAATTGCTACCTGCATGAATTTTTTCTGTCATTTCTGGTTTGGTTGCCATAGAGACCTACTTACTTTTTTTAAATAGAACACCCTGCATATGATTGCATATTTGGATTCTACTGGCAAAACTATGAATTTTTTGTATTTCAAATTTTTATTTATTTAAAATTGTAACAAACTTTATAATAATAAAATAAATCACCTAGAAAATTAAACAACTTAACAGCGGAATAATTAACAAGTGAAGCCTTCTTAGTGGATCGCGTGTTCAAAATGACCACCATTTTCTGCTAAGCAGAGCGCCAGTCGATCCCTGAACTAACCTAGAACGTTTAAAAGGAAGTCCTCTGGAATGGCCCGAATTTTGGCACTAAATCTGACTTTTAAGGATTCTAAGTCATTTGAACGGTCAATGTAGACTTTGTTCTTTAAGTATCCCCACAAGAAGAAGTCGAGCGGGGTTAAGTCCGGGGATCGCGCTGGCCAGTCAATAGCACCTCTTCTGCCTATCCCACGTCCTAAAAATTGTTCGCTTATGTATTGTCTAATATTTGCCGTAAAAGGCCGCATCTTGCTGGAACCATACCTGTTTGTTTATGCCGTTATTTACACCCGGTAAAACCATTCTGCTAGAAGGAATTATGTGATTCCTGAGGAGGTTCAGATATGTTTCGCCATTCAAATTACCATCTATGAAAAAAGGTCCTACTATGTCTACCAACTATGCCCGCCCAAACATTAATTTTTCGGGCCTCTGAGTATGACCTTCCTGGAACCAGCGAGTATTCTCAGCAGACCGATAACGATAAGTGTGTCTATTAACAATGCTACCTAAATGGAAAGTAGCTTCATCCGAGAAAATTATATTTGTTGCGAAGTTATTATCGTTATTGCATCTTTCCATCATCAGCACACAAAATTCAGCTCTTCTATCAAAATCGTCCTCGTTTAACTCGTGCACCCACTTTATCTTGTAGGGATGCAATGCTTCTCCTGCTTAAACCAATTTTTCACTGACTGAGGCACATTAAAATCCATTGCCATTGGTCTCGATGATTATCTTGGATTTTCATATATTGAGAGCATGATATCCAAAGCTTTGTCTCCCCCGGTTGCTGTTTTAGGTCGACCTGATCTAGCGGCTCCCTAACACTGCCTGTTTCTTGAAATTTCTTCACCACTCGAGACACCGTTGACTGATTTATTGGAGGCCTATTTGGATATAATTCATTGAAAAGTTGACAAACCTGATCTTGCGTTCTTTTCATATTTCCGTAACCGCTCATTATTAAAATTTCAACTCGTTGTTTCTCATTCAGATGAACCATAGTGTAAACAAATTAGAAATTAGACACCAGAAAAGTAAACAGAAACTCAAAATTGACACCTCTTAGGTCGCTGTCATGAAAACACCTTGACTCAACTGGTGGGTATTAGGTAGGAATAATTATAATTAGGAAGTTTTTCATTTTTGAGCTGTCATTATCTCGGAAACGCTTGCAGATAGGTGAAAATTTAAAATACAAAAAATTCAGAGTTTTTTCAGTGGGATCCAGTTGATCTCTATGGTGACCAAACCAGAAATGTAAAGTATTAAAGTACAACTAATATTATGCTATGAGTTGTACTCATTAATTTGAGACAACGGACATTTCTACTAAACTCGATGCTAGTATCCCCTGATGGTGAGTACTTAGGCACTTGAAACTTGTAGGGAGCTTTTCATTTACCTTAGTCATCTGTGGAGGAAGGCTGCACTGAGGGTGGCCAGGACCGTATTCATAGAAGCAATACGCGAAGTAGGAGAAATGCCACCAATAAAGTACAGCAGAGACTGATGAAATTAATGTTTTAGCTTCAATTGAAACAAATCCAACTAGTTCTTGCAGAACGGGTGATGGTTCGGTCGGAGTAGTTACATCAAGAGTTCAAACAATCCAATAAAACACAATTTTAAGCCATATACATTCCACCCAGTACCAAACTTACATCCGGGTGATGCACAGCGCTGTATAAAGTTCTGTAATTAGTATTTTTACAAAATATCAACATGGAAAATAGTTTTGAAAGAACCGTTATATGGTCCGATGAGGCTCATTTTACCAGTGCTGGTATATTTAATCGGCACAATACGAAGTTTTGGTCTCAGGATAATCAGCATGTAATATTTCCACTTGAATAGCAAGGTAGGTTTGGCTTTAACGTTTCATGTTTTATACTAGGAAGCAAAATAATTTACAATATATTTGAAGGCAGCCCTAATGCAAATAAATATTTTGAAATTCTGGAAAACGTTGTGCCGGAAATAATAGATGACAAGTCTCAATAACTTGCCTAATACAATAGTACTCATTGGCAAACTAATACGTCACCCAGATTCTAGATAATATACTAACAGACTGGAGAAGACCAATGACAGTCGTATATGCTGTGAGGCAGCAAAATTGTACTATATCTGCCCCAGGTAATAGTTGTCTCTCTACTTCAGAGCAGGTAGATGTGGGTAACTATGGATTAATTCATAAATAGGCAAACAAACATACCTGGGTACTAACAGTGGTGGGCTCAATGCAGTGAATAGCAATATTTGTAAATTTTTGTTCAAGTTTTAAAATAATATCGATTTACACAATACAGGAACGTATTCAAAGGATCTTAAGCTTTATCGAAAGAATATCGGCACAAGAAGTGGTCGACGACTTTGCTGCTTTTAATCCTAACTCTCCAGTACCGTTCAAAACAACAGCAGAACGGTTTCATAAAAAATTTTGAGACCACTTAATGAATAGTGAGTTCTCATGCAAAGAGACGAAAAACCCAATAGTAGTAAACGAAAAATTTTAAATGGATGTGTGCTTCGCCTTTGAACAAAGTCTAACAATTATAGTCTTAAGGTGAGAATAGACTAAGCAAACATTGTTGAATAACAGTTGAGCAACAGTTGGTCTGCTGTTGGCCAACCTAAACATACTGGAAGTTGAGAAATTGTAGTAAAACATCGACATGCCTTACAAGCGTAAAATGCGCTTTTGTCAAAAAAAATTCGCACCACACCTTAGTGTACCGCACAAAGCTGTGGTGGTGGTAAAAAAGTATACTTGCTAACGGAAACGATAATTTTTAACCGAATTAAGGGTGGAGGACTAGATTGGTTTGAGAACTGTCCTATATTATTAAATACGTCAGTACGTTTGTTTTTCTTTTCCAGATATTTGGATTATCTCTTATGGGCTCGATAAGATTTATAATTTGCTCTTCTGTTGAGCCGTGAGACATTTTTAAATAATACCGACTGCCAATTTTATTGTACCGATATACTGTGTTCTCCCAGAATGATAGAATTAAACTAAACTTAAATTATAATTCTCCACCGACGATGCTGTGGGCACACTGTTTACCAACATTTCCTTTGATGTACCGCCTCGCCAGCTAACACCGCACACAGTTCGTCCACAATGAAGCAACTGTTGAGCGACACGTACATATTGTGCAAACTCGTGTGGTGTCCAACTGTTGGCAAACTAATATTTGCTTAGTCAGCCTTTACGCAGCCTGCAGAAGTTTCCAAAAAATCCAAAACATTAGTGCCGTGAATATTTTTGATTAAATATAATCGGTAATACAATGATCCAATTAATTTAGAACTCAAAGCTTTTACTCTAAAACCTGTTACAAAATAAAGAAACATTTCTACAATATTTCTTTTCACAGGGGTTAAGTTACCGCCTCTATAGAGTTAAAAATGCTTTATTGGAGCGATCTGGCTTCAGTTACATTACTCTTATAGGGTATAAGATAACACATAATATGTTGTCTAAAAGCTTTTAAGTATATAGCTCTGCAATATAATATAATGTAAGGAACGTCGATCGTCAGTAAGCAGCTGTATCATATTTTATTATCCCTTAAACCCTTATGTTTTGTAACGTTCACTAAAAGCTTTTTAAAATGTGAAAGGTATAAATGATACAAACTTTTACTTCGTAGTCGGCATTAAAGTTATTACTAATTACTACAGGTTTCATCTTTTTAAATATGATTTACCGCACTAGAGCGCTCAAAGTGTCACCACAGGCACTTATTTAACTTAAAGTTAAAAAAATTTTGAAGAAGAGTTTGCGGTAGTATAGGTGTTTTTGGGTCCAGATCAGATAACAGTTGTGAAGTACCGTGCAGAGGGTGCCACCAGCAGCACTTTGCCTACCTATCATTGTATACATTTTATCCAGGCTCAGGACTGGTCCAATCTAGTCTGGTGGGTTGTGTCATGGCGTGGCCATTATAGTGAAGGAAGTGTGGAAATAGGCTAAAATGACTTCATATACTACAAGGAGTTTGCCACTCCAGATAGAGTTTTCAACTCCGTTCCATAAGCGCAGGAGAAGGGGG
Organism: Polydrusus tereticollis; assembly: GCA_963920685.1. Lineage (NCBI taxonomy): Eukaryota > Metazoa > Arthropoda > Insecta > Coleoptera > Curculionidae > Polydrusus > Polydrusus tereticollis. The sequence goes on from OY987331.1 coordinate 37,220,848, forward strand.
GGGGGTTAAAATAATAAGAATTTGACGCAAATAATAAGTCAAAAATTATAAAACACATTTTCTTTTGGGAAACGAAACTATTTGAACTTCAATAAGTTATTATACATATGTACTTTAATTATTTATTATACAAAGTGTTTTATTATTCGAACATTTTTGTTAAAAAGAAGCAATAGGATAGGAAAAAATAGCGATTAAACAAAAGTTGCATTAATTACATTTTTAAATAGGTATCTTTTATAACTTCAAAACATTACCGCATAGAGCATAATTGCATATTACGTGTATTTTTGGTTTACAAAAAGTCAGTGTCGTAGATAAAATATAATATTATATATAGGTAAAAAGAAGAAATGGGATAGGAACAAGTAGTGATTAAGCAAAAATTGTAATAAACACTTTAAATACCTTCTAAAATTCTAAAATTTCAAAACATTATCGCATAGAATATAACTGAATATCACGTGTATTTTTTTGATTACAAAAAACCAGTGTAGTTGTTAAAAAAGTATGTATAGACACATATTATTAAATAAAGACCATCGAAGCCATGATAGAAAAATTAAACTGTAATTAATTATGTGATGTCGTCAGCTTCTTGAAGAGCTTCATTATTTATACAATTTTCTCCCTCGCAGGAGCACAACTCTGTGCAGATAACTTTATTCGCACAGCACTTGCATGGAGGTATACACCGTATTTTGCAGGAACATTTGGTTATATTAAAAATTTCCTCAGGTACGTTTAACTGGCCATCAATTGGAAGTGGTGAATATCTAAAAAAAAAGCAAAGAGCTTAAATCGACCACACACTTTTTTAAATAATATATTTACCTGCCATTCATTAAAGTCCATCCATAGGGCAGTTCATCCAATATCATTCGTTTTAAAGTTTTTCTACCTGGCATACTATTTTGAGATACACCAAACTTGTTTGCAATATCATGGTAGTGTCTTTCTATCTCTACCATGTTCGATACTTTTCCAGCACAAAGAAAGTTCTCCAATTCAAAAAAAAATTCAGCGTTTGTCGCAGAAATTGCAGTGGTATTAACTGGAACCTTCCGCTCATTCCTTAACACGTTTATGACAAACTTAGACCAACAGTTTTTGTGATATGAAACATCCTGGGCAAATAAATCTAAAGTATTTGAACAGCTGCTCAATTTAATATTTATTTCTTCTTTGTTTAATATTTTTGACGCATCCAGTAGATTTTGAGCTGGAAGGGAAAATTAATCGTGGGTTGTAGAAGTTACGTTTTAACGACTGCTTTTTTGGTACTGCTCGTATGAAACTGTCAACTAGTTACAAGTTGTTACATACAGCGTATTGGAAAAGGTATGGTCAATAATTTGGGATCGAGAATATTGGTTAAAAATATGGTCAGAACTTCCTATAGTTACAAGTCCTGTGTTCACTTGCTACCGAGCTGCAGTCCCCTAAATGGAGGACCTAGAAGATGGTGTTTGCTAATTATTTTCGAAACCATAAAAGTCAAAAATTTGAAATTTCAATATTTTCGTATGTTGTACGCTGAATAGAACTGTTACCCCACTGTCCCTTATTTCTTGCGACATTTTCTAAATATTGAAATTTTTAAAGCCACGGTTTTATTCAGCGCACAACGTTTATTAAAATGTCTAAAATTCAAATTTTATGGTTTCGAAAATATTGAGCAAAAACCATCTTATTTTGGGTGAACATGGGACAAAATTTTATAGGTAAGGAGGTTATGACCTTATTTTTAATCAATCTCGGATTATTGACAATACCTTTAAGGAGGATAATTTCGAAAATCGCATTTTAAAATATTAAAAACATTTTTTACTTTTAATTTAAAAAAAAGAAACATATTAACTTAAAGCTAATCTCCATAATATGAAAGTACCTACCTGCAGGTTCTGTAGCCACCCGATGTAAAACACCTTCTTTGTCACAAAAAACACATTTAGTTTTGCTAAATGTAGTCATTTTGGTTCTAGTAGTTTTTGATATGCTTGAAGTGGATGGACCATCGCCGTCGGCGTCGTTGCAATTCTTTAGACCTTCTTTGCTCTCTTCAGGCTTTTTACTTTTTAGACTTTTTACATAGGTTTGAATACTTGTTAGCGAATAACAACTTTTATGATTATTGGCACAATTTTCTTTTAAAATATCTAGGTTTAGTTTTGAAGTGCGTTTATAGACGTCATTAAAACAAATTTCGCCAAGCTGCGCTCTCTCTTCTATACAGTTCAATAATTTCTCATAAGACGCTCACAATTTTGGGGAGATTAACTTTTCCTTTGAGTACTTCTGACAAACTATACAAAATTTGAAATCAGTCTCATATACCCTTTTAAATGAGGGAGGAGGCTGAAATGTAGCAATACTTTTCATTTTTGATGCAAATTTAAATTTTCACGGAGCGATCTCACGCGGTCAAATAATTAATATAATTTCCGTGTCAAAACTCGTCCGATTACCCTTAACCAATAGCGGCGCTTCTCCCCCGCCATCACCACCCATACATACATATGGCGCTGGGTACCGCGACCTCGACGCATTATCGGTAATAGGCGTGCATCTTGAATGTGCAAAAAGATTTTTAATGCAAATATTTGCATAAAATAAAATCGTTTTATGCCATATATAGTCGAGCATTATTTTAAAAATACTTTAACTACCAGATATTAACTAAACCTTTTAATTTTAATTTTTATGCTATTTATAATTTAAATTAAAAGGAAAAACGCTATAGCACGCCTATGGTTCGGATTTGGGAGGTCTATCTGGACATGTATAATTTACAATACCTTACTAACAATTTAAGATATAAATCTCACTTCCATCACCAAAATGGCCACGCGACCGAATTTTTAAACACAAGCCACCAGACTAATCTCTCTAATTTTTTTGTATGAATATGAAAAGTACCTCGCAATATTAGGTGTCAACTTTTCTGTTGCAATTTAAAAATGTAGTTCAAGGATGGATAAAGATTCATATTTATTTATTTATTTATTAATTTATTTGAGTATAGACCCTACAGAATTTACAAATTCCAAATGGTCCTTAAGCTATACTAACTAATATAAATTAATATAAATTAAAAATTTGATTAACATCTACATTAAAATTAGAATAAAAAAGGAAAAGGATGAACAATACATGGTGATTGCACCGCTGTTATCTATGCCGCTCCAAACTCCAGCGTCCGCTTCAGAGCTCCCAGAGAAATGTGAAAGACATCTATAGAGGCGAAATGTCTGTTATAGTTGTATAGCAGGCGGTCGGTGAAGACACTCCATCCATAATTTGTTCTATGTCGCCTCTCGTAAAATAGACGGTGATGTCTTGTTCTTCTAACCGGAACAGCTATGTCAACCTCCGCCAGCAGACTGCTGCAAATGATCTCGCCATGAATTAATTTGAAGAGAAACAGCAGCTGGGCATCCCTTCTTCGCTGCTCCAAGGATTTTAGGCCGCAGAGGAGTAGTCTGGTGTCGTGTGAGATGTCCTTGTATGGAAAGCGCAGTTTTAGTAACAAGTATTTGGCGAATTTGTTCTGAACTCTCTCAATGCGCATTTTATGGCAGGCGTAGTATGGTGACCACACAGCTGAGCAGTATTCGAGTATGGACCTTACAAGGCTGTTGTATAGAATCACGAGCGTTTTTGTGTCGTATATGTGGTTTGTATTTCTCTTAATGAATCCCAGCATTCTAAAGCTTCGTTGTACAATTTTCTCTATGTGGGAAGTAAATGATAAGCTCTCGGCGAAGGTGACACCTAGATCGTTATAGGAAGTTACATGCTCCAGTTCAGAGTTATTGATTCTGTAGGTGGTTTTGATAGGGTTGGAGCATTTATGAAAGCTCATAGTTTTACATTTGTTTACATTGAGTTTCAGAAGGTTAGCATCGCACCAATTGGAAAAAGCGTCGAGGTCGTCTTGTAATGTTGTAAGGCCAGGTGTGACAACAGAGAAAATTTTTAGATCGTCAGCGTAGAGCAAATAATTCGAAGATCTGAGACATGAAGCTATGTCGTTGATGAAGAGAATAAATAAAACAGGGCCAATGTGCGAACCCTGCGGAACGCCGGATGTGACATGCACCTCTCTAGACAAAGTTCCTTTGATTGAAACACGCTGTCTCCGGTCTGTTAGGTAGGAGATAATCCACTCGAGATAGGAGCCAGTGATTCCAATCTCGAAAAGTTTCCTGAATAATAAAAAGTGACAGACACTGTCGAAGGCTTTTGATAGATCAGTATATATAACGTCTACTTGCTGACCTGCCTCAACTGAGGAAACCAGATGGGCCTGATAGATTGCCAAGTTTGTAGTTGTGGAGCGCCCTCGACAGAAACCATGTTGCTCTGGGATAATGTAGTTTCTATAGGTGTTAAATATCTCATCAGTGAGGATGCCTTCAAGAATCTTCGGAATAGTGAATAGGATGGAAATACCTCTGTAATTTTGTACATCCGTTTTGTCGCCGGACTTGAAAATCGGAATAAGGTTTGAGAATTTCCAGATGGACGGGAAGCAGCCGCTGCTGAAGGATCTTTGAAATAAAATGAGAAGTGGAGTAGAAAGAGATGTGGAGCAATTTTTTAACAGAACTGGAGGGACACCGTCTGGTATATGTAATAGAAAAAGAGTAATCACAGTAGACAAAACAAACAATTCAGACAATTTCAATGACTACTTTAAGTCGGTTTCTGAAAATATAATTAAACACATTCCGCTATCTCCCACAAAAGCAAATAATCTTTTAAAGTACAATTACCTAGTCCAAGCTGGCGTAATATATGAGAATTTTGCTGGTTGCGTACAAACCAGAAAAAGAACGCATTTGGAGGATAAGAGAGGCATGATTGCGCGGTGTAGGTGCGTCGTGGATAGTACGGTCCAACTATATCGTTCTTCACTCTATGAAAGTCTCGATAAATATGAGAAACTGTGTGTCTAGCCACGGCGCATCGAATAGGAGGCACATATTAGATAGTCTCATATATATTGGACGAGTTGTGTACATCAACAGTCAAACATAACTTTTTTCTTTGTCCAGTCGATGTGGAAGAAGTAAAATTATCAATTAAAAATCTTAAGTGCTCCTCAATGCTGGATGCTTATAATCCAAATGACCGACTGCTTAAGGAGGCCATGCACGACTTGATTGAACAATTCGTTGCATTAATAAATACAGCTTTTTGACTGGTGTTTTTCCATATGTTTTTAAAATAGCCAAAATTACTCCCATATTAAAAAAAAAGGTGACTATGTACCGATAGCTAGAGTAGTAATATTTTCCAAAGTCTTTGAATCCCTATTTAAGCGAAGGTTTTGTAACTATTTTAAAGATAATCACTTCTTTCATAACTTCCAATCTGGTTTTAGAGCTAATAGTTCTAGTCTGGGTGCTGTATTGGAGGTTGTGAGTGACTTAGTCGAGGGTGGTTTGGGGTTTGGGAAACACTCAATAACTACGTGAGATCTAACAAAGGCTTTCGACGGTATCTCTTGCAATCTTCTGCTTGAAACACTAGAATACCCTTAACGCTTGTTGCGTCTTACTTGACCGATCGATGGCAGTTCGTGGAGCTCGAGGAGGTTAGATCTGAATAAGGGCGTGACAACTATGGAGTCCAACAGGGATCCGTTCTTGAGTCACTTCTATTTATTATTTATATAAACTACCATATGACACAACACTAAAAACTTACCCTATATGAAGACGATACCACCGTTATCACTGCGATTTCTAATGTGAAGGGTTAGTTTCCAACAAAATGCTAAATAATAACAAGGAAAAGAGTTGGATCTCTCCATTGACAGCTCATTATTCCGGACTCCTAACATATATAAAGTTGGGCATAAACTGTTTCTCTTTTTTTTTTCTTCTTACGGACCTGCGTAGATTTCTGACTTTTGATATTCTACAATCACTCTATTTAGGACTTTATCAATCACATGGTGCCGTACTGTAGAGAAACACATCAAATGCTATACAGACATTGCAAAAAAGGGCAATAAAACCCTTGGCAAATGCAGTACATAAGGACCTCGATGAGATCAAATTCAGGAACTATATTAAGCGATACTTGATAGATAATAGTTTTTATTCCGTGGATGAGTATATGGATATTAAGGTTGTTAATTAAATGTTGAAAATGTCCCCCTCCCACAGTTTGACAATAGGCTAGGTTATAATAAAATTTGTCGATGACGTTTTGTAACATTTCTTGGTTAATAGGTTTACATTCTTCAATAATTTTTCTTCTCAATTCGTTCAGATCTGCAGGTTTTGTCACATACACTTTATTTTTCAGTTGTCTACAGAGAAAATAATCAAGGGGCGTTAAGTCTGGCGGCCTAGCGGGCCATTCTATGGGGCCCCTTCGCCCTATCCAGCAGTTAGGGAAAGTATTATTTAAGTAAACTTTTACAGCTCGCCCAAAATGAGGAGGTGCTCCGTCTAAAACCACGCATGTCGTGATAGTGGTCCTACTCTATGGGTTATTGCTGGCACACTTTAATTTTGCAGCATGTGGAGATAATATTCTGCATTCAAATTCCCCTATAAAGAAAGGTCCCACTAATCTATTACCAATAATACCGGCCCACACATTTACTTTCTGGGGGTGTTGAGTGTGTGCTTATCTCATTCAATGTGGGTTCTGATCATCCCAGTAACGACAATTATGTCGATTGACATTCCCATTTAAGATGAATGTTGCCTCATTCAAAAAAACTATTTGATTAAAAAAATTGTTATTTTCTTCCTGTTTTTCCTTCATTACTTCGTAAAATTTTATTCTTCGTTCGAAATCGTCTTCTGATAATTTCTGGACTAAAGCTATTTTATAGTGGTAAAAATTACTGTTTTTTTAAATAATTTCAACTGATTTAATACATACATCAACTTGGGTAGCAGCTTTTCTCAACGACAAATATGGATCCTGAACAAAATGAAAGTAATGCCTCTAATTACTTTTCATCACTAGTTGGCGATTTTGGTCTTCCGGAACGAACTTTATCTCTGCAACACCCGGTTTCCTCGAATTTAAAAGAGGTTATTCCATGTAAATAAACCAAAGTTTTGTTGACCATGACTGTTTGAGGCACCCTGTATAATTACAGGTGTCCTAGTTTCATAGATTTTTTTAAGGCCTACAACTTTTATACCGGAAGTTTTTTATATTGTGCGCCATTTTCTAAATAATTGACCGGTCCGGGACTTTTTACACACTGTGTATATTATGTTTTTTGACTTGCTACAAATCATTGTGTATAAGTAGTGAATAAATACTTTACCGAATTAAAGTTTAAAAAACAATAACTTTGACACACTGTATTTCGGAAGCAATCTTCTTTGAGACTAAAGTAAGTTTGGCTAGAAAGTCTTATTTTAGCCTTAAGATGATGTGTTAGCATTTTGTACATGTCTTCTAGAGACACCCTGTATATTTGCTGTTTCATATACTTATTCCTGGTTTGATATCCTGTTGCGTTCTCCAATCATATAAATTTCAGAAAATCCCTTCTCTTCTGGTATCTAAATCATACAGGATAGACTTAATACTCTAGGTCAATTGTTTTTTTTCAGATTGTAAGAAATAATATTTTATCAATGTAATATTGATAGTGCCATCTGCAGCTTTTTTCCTAAGAATGATATTTTTCTTCATTGAGTCAATACCGCCTTTTAGAAACACCAGCGACCGTTAATCAATTTTCTAAGGGTTTTCCTCAGATTTGTGCATTAATTTCAGATGTGACCCAAGGATGGCGCCAGTAGTTTTAGGTGCTCAATTTTAAAACCACTATTTTTAACAAGAATTTTTAAAATCTAGAGAAAGTTCATAAAATATTTATAAATTTAAAATTAAATCCTCTTGGTTATTAACAGAATAAATATTTTTTAGGCACGTCATGAACAATTCAATTCAAAAAGTCTTTATTAGGGCTGCTAGCTGCTAACTAAATAATATAAAGTGATTGCTATTAGTTTACCAAATAATTAAATGTGATATTAGAAATAACCAAAATCTGCCTAAACTATCATTATCTTCTATATTAACGAGTGATGATACATTTTTGTAATAATTCTTAAGCCGATTTTAAAATTCATCCTAATAATTCTTCTTCTTCTACATGTACCCTGCCCGGTTCCCCGGACGTTGGCGATCACTGTGGAGAGTGCATCTCTGCAGTCTAAGAAGCTCGCCAGCCTCAGAAATACATGTCCACTGTCTGATGTTTCTCAGCCATGACATCTGTCTTCTACCGACTTCTCGCTTGCTTTCTATTTTCCCTTTTAAAGTGAGTTGTGTTGTAAGGGACGACATTTTTCTCCACGTAACACGTGTCCTAGGTAGGCAATCTTGCGACATTTGATTATTGTTATCAGTTGCCGTTCTGTTCTGGGTCGACGCAGGACTTCCTCATTAGTCAACATATCAGTCCGGGAAACTCGCAGCATCCTTCGATAAATCCACATCTCTTATGCCTCCAGTCTATTTAGCAAGGCTGCTTTCAGGGTCCAGCCTTCCACCCCATAGAGAAAAACGGACCAAACGTAGCATTTGACCCTACGTTGTCGCAATTTGAGATTTAGATCGTTATTACAGAATAGAGATCTCGATCATTATTTTAAACGTTGTTCTTGCCATCTCAATACGGGATTTGATTTCAGTATCGGGCTCCAAACTATTCGTGATTACGCTACCCAAGTACTTAAACTGATTTACTCGCTCAATCCCCGAACCGTTGAGACCGAGCTGAGTGTTTAAGTGTCGTTCTCTGCTGAATACAAAGACCTATCTATGGCTGAATACCATGACTTTCGTCTTGTTGATTTTTATGTTCAGTCCCAGTTCCACTCCGGTTCTGCTTATTCTATTAATCAAGTGCTGGAGACCTTCCATACTATCGCAGATAATCAGGGTGTCATCGGCGTATCTAATTATTGTATTCAGATTAAAAATTTTAATAATTAATTTCTTTTAAATAGTTTGGTAAGATATTAAATAAAAAACCAAAATAAGAGGAAAAAGATCATCTGAAAGCAGAGGTAGAATGTGGTGGTATATGAAGTAATATCGGCACCCTTCTCGATCTAACAATAAACAAGCAACCACATTGCAAATATGATCTCCTCGTTCGATAGAAGCAGCAAACCTTATGTATGCGTTCTGCATGACCTGTAGCCTGTGTCGGTCTTGGGCCTGCAGGCAGACTGAGACCTTCAACTACATTACAAAGGTCACAAAGAGATAACATAATCGATAAATTATATAATTTTACGTTCATTTTTTTTTATTTCTATGCACAACGGTAGGTTTAGGAAAATGTAAATCACATACTCTTTACTCATGATAATGATCTTATGTCGCATCACATTTTTTTGGTCATAGCCCACATGACCTCCTTCCCCACTGGGTTCGCGCTTGGTGCGTTCTATTAATTTTATTTCTTTAGATATCATAACTTATGTGATTTATCACAGATTTTTTTATCAGATGTTTTTTCAGTTTTGTTTTCTCTTAAGTACTTTACCAATTATTACTGTGACGACGACTGTCAGTTGCTGGTTAAGTCGATTATGTAAAAATAAGTTTTAACGTGCTTTAGACAGGAAAATCCTCGTTCATTTGGCACAGGTGACAATCGAGTCAACTCAAATAGGTAAATATTTTATTTGTCAATAAAATCGCTATCTTGATGAAAAAATTAAAACTCTTTCACTTTTCTGATAGTATGGTGTCGTGGTTCGACAGCTTCCTTTCTGATAGATCTCAACAGGTGTGTATTGGTGCAGCCAGTTCACGGTGTTTCAGTGCGCCCTCTGGCGTGCCTCATGGGGGTCATTGTTCACCTTTACTATTCAATATTTTCATTAATGACGACATTCTACATGTTTCAGTAACAGAAAATTTTTGTTATTCGCAGACGATTTAAAGCTTTATAGGATAATTGGTTCTGTAGAGGATGTGATTCTATTACAGGATGACTTGAATAGGCTGAGTGAGTGGTGTGTTAATAATGGTTTATCTCTGAATGTTGGTAAATGTAACTACATTAGCTTCTATAAAAAATATAACAAGCTGGAGTCATTTTACTGTCTACAGAGCACTGACCTTACATATACTGATGTTATAAAGAATTTAATTTTCCAAAGTCCTCGGTTTTGTTTTGCGTAATTGTAGGGAACTGGCTGTGGTAACCTGTAAAAGGTTGTATATGTCTCTTGTTGTCTCTTTGCTGGAGTATGAACCAATAATCTGGTCTCCCTATTATATGAACAATTGCTTAGCTCTGGAAAGGGTACATAATTAATTTATTCGTTTTTGTGTTTTCAAACTTGTTACGCGTATTTCTGAGGGCCATATATACAGGGTCGTTATATGTATGGAAACGGTCGATTATTTCTTAAAGTATAACAGTTAGCAAAAAATATTTTAGATAAAAGTTTTAGGGTTTTTTAAGGTGTATTCGAACTTTAAAAAAATAAGTATACAGGATGAGTCAGAAAACCGTAGGGAAGCAAAGTTACCTTTTTTTAAATCGAACACCCTATACCTTCGAATATTTTTGGATTTAATATGAAATGGCAATTATTTTTTAATAAGTGCATTATAAGTCTAAACTTAATAGTTTTCGAGATATCGACTTTTGAAAAATTACATTTTTCAACTTTGACAGCTTCTAGCTTTCTAACGGTACGCTTTAGAGTAAAACGGCTTACATGTCCCTATCTTACTTTTTTATGGTCTTTCCAAAAACATCAACTTCCGGTTAAACCGGAAGTACTGTATTTCCGGCTTTTGAGTTACATCCGGTTTAACCGGAAGTTGATGTTTTTGGGAAGATAATAAAAAAGTCAGATAGGGACATGTAAGCCGTTTTATTCTAAAAGGTACCGTTAGAAAGCTAGAAGCTGTCAAAGTTCAAAAATGTCATATTTCAAAAGTCGATATCTCGGAAACTATTAAGTTTATACTTATAATGCACGTACTGAAAAATAATTGTTATTTTATGTAAAATTCAAAAATATTCGAAGATATAGGGTGTTCCATTTAAAAAAAAGTAACTTTGTTTCTCTACGGCTTTCTAACTCAACCTGTATACTTTTTTTTTTTAATTCTTATACACCTTAAAAAACCATAAAACTTTTATCTAAAATATTTTTTGCTGACTGTTTTACTTTAAGAAATAATCGACCGTTTCCATACATACCAACGACCCTGTATAATGATGCATTAAATATGATGAGTTTACGTAAGAGGCGTATTTTTAATGATCTGCTGTTTGTATTTAAGCTTTTGAATGGCCAGGTGATTTGTCGTGAACTCATTAATAAAATCTCATTCAATGTTCCATTACGTAATCTAAGAGTGAACCGGTTGTTTTCTTTACCTCATCATATCACCAACTATGCTATGCACTCGCCTGTTCAAAGAATATTGAGACTGATTAATTCTGAGAGTATCGAAATTTTGGGCATTTCCTTATCTCACTTTAGGAGTCATATCGGGGGAGTTCTTTGATCTATTGTATGAGTATGGGATTGTTTAGAATAGATGTTCCACTTGAAATTTTGATTGTGAAAATTTCATTTATTGACTTAAATTTGGACATTGAGTTAGATCTTTATCTTTTACTCCTCTTTTTTATAGTACTTCTGTTCAGAACAACTTCTAGGGTGGGTTTGGGTGCTGGCAATTTTATCGTTTTGGCTGCTTTGTTAATTGTATGCTAATATGGTAATGCTTTTCCTATTTTCCTAATGATATTTTTATAATTTTCTAGTGCAGATATGTATTCATAATTAAGGAATTTTTTGGCTATTACGCTAGGTAAACATTACCTAATTATTGCCTAAAAAAGTCCTGATAATTTACTGACCATGTAGTTTTAGAAACAAGTAATATTTTGGATAATTTTGACATATAAATTGTTTCCAAAGTTATAGACCTTTTGTAGTTAAAAATTGACCTACTTCATAACTTTCTGATTAACCTCAAAGGCTAACATTGCTTGTACAGTTAATAATAAAGGGAAAAATAACTTTTAGCTTAAAAATATAAAAACGGCCATATTTAACAATTATTAGTTTTCCTGTTTATCGACAACTATAAAAAAACAATAATTAAAAATTTAAGAATTACATAAGGTGAGTGAAAAATCCATTAGACTACGATATCTTTCGTCAACGAAAGTTTTTTTAAAACTTTAGGTACATATAATGTTTATAATGAAGACACTCTGTTTTTAGGTTAATGGTAAAAATATTTAAAATTATCGTAATAATACATAGAAAAATGCATATATTAAGGGTGCGTTTTGTTTTTTGAAGTATCATCACCATAATTCACAAACACATTTCTTTCGCATCCAAATTTCGGTCCAGAAAAATGATAAAACTTAATTAAATCACTTTATTGTTGAAGTTATAGGAAGCGGCCATTCCAAATATCTACTTAAGTCGAACTCCATTTTATAACTTATTTGTCCTGTTGGAAGTGTTGGCATAAGTTGTTGTCTTTTCCTTCTAACGCCAGATATAATATGTTTTCTCTGTATTTTTGTCTAGTGTCTTATTGCTCCTATTTAAGTTATATTTAGATCAAAAGGTTGGTCTCACTTTCCACATTTAGACGTAAAATAGGTCTATATTTATTTTACTTCGTTTTAACTTATTGGACAGAAAAACCCTATCAACCCATTTTCGACCTTCAAGTTACTTTAGTTTCTTTTCCCACATTGGGCATATATAGGTAAATTGTATATAAATGGTCATGCAAAATATTTGACCCGTTTAGAGGTCGAATAAAGGTAAATTTAACTTAAAATGTTTGTTGGGGAAGTTTTATTCCCTTACAATAACCCGCAAGAGTTGAAACACGTGTCAGGAAACTGAAATAAATTGTGAAATATAACAAGTACTACTTTAATTTCCTAAATAATGGATTTGTCTTGGTTTGAAATCAGAAATTATAACCTTTAATCAGCTTGCAGTTTAAATGGCACAATTAGTAACTTTGGCAACTTACTTTGTCACTAAATGGCTGTTAATTTTGTGCATTTTATCTGTTTATTATTAACCACTCCAGAAAATATGACATATGAACTTTCGCAGTACAACCGGTCCACCATACGTATATTTTCTAGGTATCACACTCTAAATTTGAAGATATTCCTATTGTAATGCATTGTTGTATACTTTTATCAATTGTTATATTGATAAAACTAAGGATTTTTTTTGTGAATATTTATGAGATGGCTACTATAAAATGGAAACAAATTTAATTTATTTTTTAGTTATTTATCGGCAATTGATAATCGATGTATTAGTGATAATAATATAATTAAAAAATATTTAAATTTTTAAATATTCATGTTTTGCTATTGTTAGTATTTACATTAGGAAAAAGCATCACAATATGTCAGAGAAACAGCGAAATAGTCATCAACTCGAAGGTGATGTTGAACCCCAATTACTAAATGGAATTCATTACACCGGAAATAAAGGTATGTTAAAATTTCTGCTTTCATATATAAAGAAACTTCTTATTTAAAAAAAAAGACCCGTTTTCATTTTTTCCCGATCTTTACAAACTAATTCATATTATTTTTTTAACTCTTCAAATTTCAAAATTAGGCATTTAATAAGTCTTCTTTTATTCATTATTCATTATACCATATAAAAAATTTTCTGGTATCATTTTCCGATACCTAATTCAAAAAATATACTTTACCTACACAGTGCCACCTGTGCCAATATAATTTATTTGCCAAATAAGCCGCGCAAATTTAAACTCGTGAGGACATCAGGCAGGTCGCGCTTGAGGAAGACAAAAAACTTCTAAATGCACAATAGGCGCCCGGGTTTGACCGAACAAAAAACATAGCATTAAAGATTTTTCCAGGAAAAATAGTTGCGTCATCGAAATGTGTCGACCCCTTAAAAAGAACCCAAGGAAGCATTGATACCAAACGGCACAGAGGACTTAACGCTGGCAGCTAGTTATAGATCCATAAGTCTATGATCCAGTTTAGGCAAGATTGTTCAAATGTTAATAATTTATCGGATTAACGATTTTGTATTGAACAACAATATTCTACCACCGAATCAGTTTAGTTTTTGGTCTACACATTGCACGGCGCGCCAAACGACAAGGCTAACAGCAACCCCTAAAGGGTTTTAATAACCGCTTTTTAACGAAAGCGGCTTTCTTCGATGTATTGAAGCGTTCGATAAGGTCTGACATAAAGATTTACAGCAAATTTGATAAGATAACGGATATATCAAATTACTTGATCAAAATCGTAGTTTTATTTTTCGGGGACAGGTTGTTCGCGGCGTCATCAGAAAATACAGTGATCAGTATTACGGTTGTTAGGGCCTGGGTTCTGCAGTGGTTTCCCCCTTGTACCTGCCCTATACAATATAAATACTAGCCATAGGAAAATCAAGGTCCCATACCTCGGACTCGTGTTTAACAAAAGGATGATCTGGAACGACAATGTTGACCACCACGAACTCATCTGTGTGCAATGTACGCTTTGATTAAATAAAATAGCAAAATAGATAATAGGACCAAGTCAAATATTTACTAGATAATATTTAAACCAGTACTGACCTAGGGTATACCGACCTAGTGTACCGTAAACAAGACAAAATACAGTAAGGTTACAGTTTTTCAAAACAGAATTTCACGAATAATAACAGACGCACCAATATATACACCTACAAGAGTACTGCACAATGACATGCACATGAACATATTAAATCAGTTTTATATTGGGAAATATACTATTAATACAATCACATACAAGCGCGCATCACCTGACAACATATAGAAACTTTTAAAAATCAAAATTTAAAACTACTCTGCAAGCTAAAGCATACCATGAAATTACCAAAGCCGAATAACAAAGATATCTTAAGATATATATACAAAAAAGAAGAACGATAAAGAAAAGGAGTAAAGAACATTGCCTAACTTGAAGAGTAAATATGTCATCATGAACTTGGACGTTTTTTGTCTGTTACACCTTTGCGTTGTCTTTTTGGATTTACCGTGGACTTTGTGGTTTTAAATCCTTACCTGATACAAAAGTTCATATGGTCCTTTATGAATATATCTAAATATGTCCAATGTAGACCGCAAGTGTCATTATTAATATCTTATTTTTGTACTATGGCAGTCCTAAAGTCCTTAATATTCTCGTAAACTCATAACCAATTTCCTATGGTGTAAGGAAATATTTTTCGAAAATTAAATAAATTCCCCTCAAGCCCATTATTCGTTTCAAGTTTGAGTCAAAGGTCAAAAAGCACTTCACTATAATAATTATACTATACAATATGTGTTGACTAGACAGAATGGACTTTACTATTATACCTAAATATACTGGGTCCGCCAGCGAAGCGGGGACAAAGGATTACATCCTTATAGAAGAACTTATCCAAAATACGAAAACAGCATGAGGTCTGGAATTAAAAAAGGCATATTTAAAAAATATTTTAGATTATGCAGGGTGGCTCAAAAAATTGAGGCGAACAAAACGTATTTTTTTAAATGGAACATCTTATATCTGACAATATTTTTGAATTCTACATAAAATAGCAATTATTTTTTGATAAATGCACTATGAGTCTAAACATAATAATTTGCGAAATATCGACTCTTGAAAAATGGCACTTTTAAACTTTGTAACGGTATGTCTGTAATTATTCTTTTAAAATTCGTTTATCGATACGAATATTAAGAAAAGGTAACATGAGAAATACATAAACACAGCCGTCTGTAGATATTATTTTGTCAGCGTTTTCGATCCGTTTCTTGGATGTTTATATTAACATTGAAGGGCATTGATTTATGATTATTACCAACACATGGATTTTTTTCTTGGGGACATATATTACGCAGAATTAATAAGAGGCATTTAGTTGTTGAAAGTGTTTTAAAGTTGTGGTACAGTACAGTTCAGTAAATACGAATATTTCGAGACTTACAAAATTATTGTGTATTGTGGGTGTTACAAGTGACAAGCTATTCAGGTGAGCTTTATCACTGAGTGTTTAACTTTTAGTATTTTAGGTGTTTACATAAATGCCATAATTAATTGCTGCTATTTTAATTGCTGATTTCATTATAAAGTTAATTGATATTGAACTATATTAATAATTATCCGAAAGCACATAAAAATGATCTCTGGAGCGGACAATCGCGCGTTTAATCCCCTTTGTCCATTGCACTACTCAGAATGCGGCATACAGGGTCAAGCTCTAGTAGGTGGAGCGAGTATGTCGCGAGTCTTAATCCCTTCATACTCATTGCACAACTCAGTACTAGTAGAATTGTGAGACGTATTGCGTGTTATATCCCCTTACGTCAAAGGGTGGTATCTAAGTAGGGGTCACGTCGCGTGTTATATCCCCTCGTGTCCTAGATACTGGGCCTTGAAATAGACAAATTAGTAATAAATGCATTGCGTGTTATATCCCCTTGTATTTGGTGATAATAAATGCATTGCGTGTTGTATTCCTTTGCATTTGGTGATTCTCGGATAATTGTTGAATTAACAAGTAAATACTAAAAGATCACGGACACTCACGAATATTTTTCGTTATAGGTAAACCGGATTATGCGCTTTGAACGACAGTACCTCGACCATCAATCAATCGATCCTGACACTTGTTATTTGTTTTGGTAACTACTTATAAATATTAAATTTGTATATAAAATAATGATTATCTATATTATAATTTTACTTCTATCAGTTTATTGTCTCTTTTTTCAAAAAAAACAACTCTTACATGTCTTAGAGCAAAACAACTCACATGTCCCTATCTTACTTATTTATTGTCTTTCTAAAAATACGAGTTTCCGAATAAACCGAAAGTAAGTACCATATTTCCGGCTTTCGAGTTATGTCCGGTTTAACAAAAGTTTACATTTTTGGGGAGATAATTAAAAGGTAAGTTAGATATATGTAAGTCGTTTTGCTCTAAGACGTACCGTTAAAAGCTGGAAGCTGTCAAAGTTCAAAAATTTAATTTTTCAAAAGTCGATATCTCGAAAACTATTAAGCTTAGACTTATATTGCACTTATTAAAAAGTAACTGTTATTTCATGTCGAATCCAAAAATAGTGTAAGATATAGTTCAAGGATAGAATATTTCGTCCCCGCGTCGTTGGCGAACCCGGTATTTTTAAAATTATTTTTACTTCTTCGAATAAAGTCAAGTCATTCTACATACCTCAAGCGGTTGCAAGAAAATAAAATAAGAACTAGTCTCTGGACGAGACATTTAAATACCTACATCCATATTACCTTTTCTTCATCTTTCTATATGTAGAATATCCCCTTGGAATATATGAACGGAGTTCTCGAACCCCCTGTATATGTAGGTTTACGTTGAGGTTCTCGATACACTACTAAAAGTTTTAGCATGTAGTTAATAGTATTCGTGAATACATTGTATTTATAAAGTTTCAGTTTTTACGCAGTTTATTTTTTACAAGTGGATGGTGTCGCATTATGACTCTTTATAATACCACTTATTAAACAATTGAAACAATAGATTGTTGTTTCCGTAAGTTTCGAAAAGTTATAAATAAATTGATAATACAGCTTTGTAAATAAATTATTGATTGTATTACGTGAAATGGCTTGTTCTTGAACATCATTATGGTCAATATTAACATGATATAATAATATGTTGTTTAATAAGTGTTTAAATTCAATTAATAAGATTTGCTGGCCATCATTGTACATTTCATATGATATTATTGTTATTTATCACATTGTATGTGTTGTTTGAATAGTTATAATTAATTAAATAAATAAATAATTTATACCGGCTTAATTCTATGTTGAGGATATGCTGATGTCGGCATGTTATTTAGAAGAATTATACGCAAAATATCGTTAAGCCCCTCGTGCTATACTCGATCATAGGAATGGAATTGGAAATGTCCAGTGCTACCGCCCGGAACTGCCAAAATACTGTGCTGTCATTGGTTGCTTGCAGTGATTTACATGATCTTACGTGCGTCATTAACAATAATATTTGGTTTTGAGAAGGTGTAGATAGATTATATGCCTTGAACTTTACTTTCTTATCCTAACATTTCAATATCTATTCAATGGTACTTACAGATGACATTGTTAAAATTATCACAATTATTATCATAGATTATTACGACCGAAAAATCGACAAACCTAACTAGTTTACTGAATTTTTAATAACAATAATCCAAATGACACATTTCAACGTAACAAATGCTCAAGCTGTTGTTAACTTCCTGGCAATGTCCTAACCGATCGATGAACTCTTTTTGAACGTTTCGAATGAATGAAGGTTAGATTTAACGAATTTCGTCTCTTATACGATTCAACGCATCGACATTAGGAGGTATGTTGAAATAAACTTTCGTTTTTAAATATCCCCACAGAAAATAATCTAGGGTAGTCAAATCCGGAGACCTGGCCGGCCACTCGACGGGGCCACGATTTTCTATCCACCTTTTAGGAAATATCACATTGAGATATTGCTGAACAAGCGCGTAGTGAAATGGTGCTCCATCTTGTTGGAACCACATAGTTGAAGTTGTCACTAACAAATACCTGTGAGCAACCACACTAAGATGCGCTGGTGCACCATCGTGCATTAACACATTGCATTTCTTGATGCCAATAGTACATCCTCCAGAAACTGAGTTAGCGCTTGTTCAAAAAGTTGCGACATACCTCGTCGGTAAGTTTTCTTGGTAGAAATACCGAGCCAATTAACCAGTCACCCACAATTACAACCCAAGCGTTCAATGAGAATTGATGTTAAAACCGATATTCAAGTATGTCATGTGGATTTTTTTTCAGCCCACTCATGATTGTTGTGAAAATTCCTTATTGCATTTTTTGAGAAATTCGATGCATCGATAATAAGAATCGGCGTCAGTACTTGAAGGATTTGAACCAATAATTTTAAACACATTGACAGAATGCAATCCGTGGAGGAAAATCAGCAGGAAGAAGTGCCTGAACGCGTTGTATGTGGTATGGGTACAACAAATAGTCACTAAGGATTTTCCAAACAGTCCCATTACTTACATTCAAAGTATTCGCAGTTTTTCGAGTAGATGTACCTGGATCTTCCTCTATCATGTACAGCACGTTCTCTTCCACTTCTACCGTTGTTACTGTCATTGGTCTTCCTACTTCCCCACTTTCTTTCAATATGCCTGTTTTATAAAGACGTTGATGAATACTCTGGAATGTTTCTCTATCAGGAACATCATGGTCAGAAAATTGTTCAATGTACAACCGCCTAGCTTGTAATGAATTGCCATTAGCAAGTCCGTAAATGCAATGCATGTCAATCATCTCATCGTTCGTATAGCGATTCGTGAGGGGACTTCACTAACAGAAGCTTATCTATTAAAGTCAGAAAATACACATTAAACAACAAAACGTCAATGAGTCTCAACAAATTCGACACATACAAAATAATCAGTTACAAGACGGATTTAAATGAAATCCACGTTTAAACTGTTTGCTTAAAAGCCAACAACGCAATAGTTAGAGACTGTGCTGATGCTCTCTCAAAACCATTATCATATGTTTTTAATCAATCTGTTAAAAGTAGCGTATTTCCAGATAAATGGAAGGAGGCAAGAGTAACCCCAGTTTTTAAAAAAGGTGATGTAAGTGATATATCCAACTATAGACCTGTTTCAATATTATCTCCATTTGCAAAGGTTTTTGAGATGTCACTATACGAATGCATCTTTAACCAAGCAAAACAATATATTTCGCTTCAACAGCACTGTTTCTACACCAATCGCAGTACAATAAGCAACCTAGCATGCTTCACTCAATACGTTGGACACGCCATAGATAATCGAAATCAAGTCGACACAGTATACACAGACTTCTCTAAAGCCTTCGATCAGGTAGATCACTCGATCTTACTGCGGAAATTAGATCGGCTGGGGTTTAGTGGACCACTATTAACGTTCTTCAATTCTTATCTAAACGTCACACATCTGCTATTTTTAAAGCTACAAGTGGGGCCCCACAAGGTAGTAATTTCGCTCCCCTCTTATTCTCTATATTTATTAACGACATAACTACTGATATTTCTAGCAATGTTCTTCCTTTCGCAGACGACCTAAAACTATTCAAAGTGATCCATTATCTAGCGGACTGCGTTTCCCTTCAAAACGATCTAAATAGGTTGCAGTACTGGTGCACTAATAATATTTTACCCTTAAGTGTTAACAAGTGCTTAACCATGACTTTTACAAATAAAGCGGATTCTATTCGATTTGGATATAGCATTGACAAGCTCTCCTTCGCCTCTCACATAAACCTTACCTGCAGAAGTGCCATGAAAATTTTTGGGTATATTGTACGCAATTCAAATGAATTTCTAAATGTGCAGACGCTCAAGACGCTTTATTTTAGTTTTGTTCGTTCCAAGCTTGAATATGGAGCAGTTTTATAGAACCTAATGTTCGATAAATACATAAATCAGCTAGAAAGAGTTGAAAGAAAGTTTCTGAAATATCTCATGTGGAAGGAGAGAGGAGTGTTCCCGCCCAGAGGTGTCGACCAAGGCATTTTATTATCAAAATTTCAAATACCATCTCTGGGCGATCGCAGGAATTACTTACTGGTACAGTTTTTGTTTAAAGTATGTCGATCATACATTGATTGTCCTTCATTACTGTCAAAAATTAACTTTCATGTTCCATACCGCAATGTGAGAAATCCCTATGTATTCCATTTACCCGCTCCCTCCACAAACTTTTTAATCAAAACACCACTGTTTCAATCAATGCTCATGACGTTGATGTGTACGGCCTATCTGAAGCGCAGTTTAAAACTACTGTAAAAACCAAATATCTGCTGCTACACTCAGCGCAAGATAATGTAGCTGTTAATTGAACTCGCTTGGTCAGATTATTCATTGTTTTACATTGTTTTATTAACACATTATTATTACTATTATATTATTAATCATTTATTATTACGATTATCACAGCTCAACAAAAAAAAAATTTGTCTTGTTATCGAAGAAAAAACAACTGATTTTAGTAACTTTGAATGCGGTGAATCCAAAAACCGTTAGCTTTTCTTCGTATCAGCTCTAGTTTTTGAGATAGAGCCTACTCATAATAAATTGTAATTTTAATAAATTTGACAGTTATAAAAGCCATACATTTGATGAATCAAGAACTTCACTAACTCCAAGACTAATGCCTTTTTAATTATACCTATATGTTCATAAATCACTGGGAATACCTAATCTTATATTGGCAAAAGGCCATATAACTATTACAGATAAGAAATCATTTTTCCTTAAAATTTTTTGCACCTGCAGATTTCTTATTTTCGTATTTGCAATTAGCACGAAATATACAACAAAAGGCAATAAAAGTGAATGAAATTGTATACCGTAAGCATCATCAATTAATTCGTTAACTTGGCTTGGGTCCCAGTGTATTAGTACCCAGTATATAATCCCCACAGTATGGGGATTATATACTGCCCTTTATCTTCAGAAGATAAAAATAACAATCGTCAAAGTGGCTTTTTTGTTCCCTGCATACCATCGGAACACCAAACTTTAAACACTTTCCTTGTCCTTTTGTCCATTGTCGCAGGTGTTCGACACAGGTTTTGCACACAATATGCGGAGCCCAGGGTTTATTTTGGTCTCCTAAGTGAACACCACAATGGGCCAAATAAGCTTTTTCACAAAGTCACAAATCACTCTTCTACTTTCTTTTAAAATGTACTCGCCACATATGTAGCAAAAAATGTCCGGATGGTTTACGCAACTACGCCTACTTGTAGAAGCCATGTTTGAATACGATTTTTCAAAAAACACTCTCGCAATGAAGCTCAAGTTTCAACTAAATGCATGCAGGCAATATTCCGCATAATATAATCCACGGTTTAAAGTTTGGTGTTCCGATGGTATGCAGGGAACAAACAGCCACTTTGGCGATTGTTATTTTTATCTTCTGAAGATAAAGGGCATTAATAGGAGGATAATATGGTTTTTTGTAATGATATTAAAGGTCTGTTGGAGAAAATGGGTATAACAGAGTACACACCAGACCATTGGCGTCTCTTTATCGACAGTTTCAAACGAAGTTTAAAGTGTGTCCTTTTACATAACGGTAACATATACCGGGTGTTGCATCGTCGAGCGGGACATAGGAAATCCCATGTAATTTTAAATGGGGTCAATTATTGGCTTCCCTAATTATTTTGGAGAAAAATTCTATTTAGGTTTATTAAAGAGCACTAAAACCCACATTGAAAAGAATAACTTTAGATATTTTTGATGAGCCCGTTTACGGGTTATCGCAACAATGTCGTTACTGCTTAAAAAAATTAAATATGACGAACATCAGTGGGTAATCTGTGTTGACTTAAAAATGGTGAACTTTCTTCTGGGACAAGGTTATACAAAATATCCTTGTTTCCTGTGTCTTTGGGACAGCAGGGCTAAGGATCAACACCGGATTAAAAGAGAGTGGCCTTGTAGAGATGCTTTAGTACAAGGAGAAGCTAAAGTAATTATTGAAGCGTTGGTTGAACGAGAAAAAATAATATTCCCTCCCTTGCATATTGAACCAGGACTAATGAAACAATTTGTAAAAGCCGTAGACCAGAACGGTGCGTGTTTTGAATACTTGTCCAGTAAATTTCCTGCACTCAGCAAGGAGAAATTGAAAGCCGGAATATTTGCTGGACCTCAGATCAGAGAGCTGATAAAAGATTCACATTTTACAGAATCGATGACTGAAACTGACTTTAATACATAGTGCTCTTTTGTTAAAGTTGTGCAAAGTTTTCTCGGAAACAAGAAATCGGAAAATTACCGAGAGATAGGGGAAGATATGCTCAACAACTTTAACCAACACAAGTGTAATATGAGCATTATTAAGATCCATTATCTCCACAGCCACTTGGAACGATTCCCAGAAAATCTTGGCGACCTTAGTGAAGAACAGGGGGAAAGATTCCACCAGGACATAAAAACTATGGAAGAGATGTATCAGGGTAGATGGGACATTCACATGATGGCCGATTACTGCTGGAGTCTTCAACGAGACTGTCCTTTTCAATCCCATGCGAGAAAATCTTATAAAAGGAAATTTTTGGGTGATGCGGATTAGCTCATTTTTATTTATTAGTTTAGGTTGATTTAAATTAATAACTTAAGTTAATATTGCTAATGTTTTGACACATGACTTTTGTATTTTTTGTGGGGTACAATAAACATTTTTCTTCCAGTCCTGAGTTGTTTTTTTGGTGGTAGTAGTGATACATATATAATTATGCGATATAAAATACCATTAATCTCAAAAATATAGCTTACGGCCCCAGTTTTTGAAAACGATCTGATGGAGTAAATCTGAGGTTATTTTTAGGTTTAGCAGACCAAAATTACCTAGAAACAGTAAAAAAATTGCCGGCACCAAATTATGTGTTGACCAGTATTAATCATTTATATCTTATATTAAGTCACATTGTCCCATAATTGAAATTTCTTTCTGTTAGACAATAAAAGATTATTACTATCATTATTATTATATTATAATACTATTTGTATTATTGTTCCCGAGATTGTTGCTAAAAGTAGGAAATAAAATTAAACTTTTGCAGTCCGCATATCGAAAACCAACATTTTAGGACAGCTATGTTTAGGTAAAAGAACTTTTCGACTTAAAATTGGTATAAAATTCATCAATTAAAATAATTACATGACATTAAGTAAGTGTTTTCTAAAATATTTAAACGACCTATTCCTCAGGTATTTCTTATCAAAAGAAACTTATTATTTACATGTTGTATCCAATAATGCCTATTTTTTAATATACTAGGTTATGAAAATTGTTTTCGTTCTTCTCAATCCTCTCTAATTTAGGAGGCATACATTTCTTTCAAACAAAAGACCTGAAATGTTTAATAATAAAATATTATTATAAAAATAATAAGATTACAACAACAACCTTTATGGAATTTTTAGGACCATGGTTCGGTACAAGACACACCATAATTATTATAATGGCTGTTGGTATCAGTATATCAGTTTCTACAAAAACTGTATTTTCAGTAATCATAGTTGCCATGACCAGCAGCAACACATCATCTAACGCAAATATACCGGTAAGTGTAGTAAAAGACCGAGAAAAATTAGGAGCCTTAAAGATATCTTGTGTAAACGCACATTACTATTTGAATAACTGTCATCAGTTTTTAAAGATTGCTTGAAAAATGACGAAAGAATCGGAAAATTTGCTGTGAATCGGCAGGAAGAAATCGACCTTTTTATTATTTGAGAAGTAATAAGAGAATACTTTAGAAGGCTGGCTGTTATTATTGATTGTCAGTCAATAGTGCCCTTGTCATTATCAGAGATTTCAAATATAATATCGCGAATGTCCGGTCTTGTGCAGTATAGGTCAGCTCGATTTTAACAACTTTTGAAATTTTAATAGAGAGCTTAGAGCGTACATAATAGATTAAAAGAAGACAATCGTTGGACAAACAAATTTCGGAAATAGCAGTAGTTTTTGAACTATTAAAACGCAAAAACTCTCTTAGGGCCAATTGTATATGTTGGGATTAACTCAAAAGTGGAGGTTAATCCAGCAGTTAGTAGTAAAATGCATTGTATAACGAGAGGTTAACTCCGACCCTAGGATTAACCCTTAACTCGTGGATTGGGTATGAGTTAACTCGCAATCTTGAGATAAAAAGGATAACAATTGCGTATTTTTAACATATGTTTGTTTTTGAAACTATTTTACCATTTGTACTTATTGATTCTCGACTGCTGAGTAATTATATAGTACACTGACAAAAATGGATTTACCGAAGTCGTGGGTTGCAGAATTAGAGCTATTTTAATGCAAGTTTCTATGTTGTTCAAACTGAGCCTACGAATTATCACAAATTATTTAAAAGCGCTACAATAACTCAGGTTCTTTTGGTTCGTCTCAACACAGAAAGAGATTTTTTTATCGACATTTTAAACACATTTGGGATGACCACAATCCCTCATTTTGTAACCATTTTATGAGTTACCTGAACTTGGATTGGTAAAACTTACTAATTGATTTTAAAGTGCCGTTTTGACCCGAACGTGCATTATTTCAACTCACTACCATGTGTAAATTATTTTGAGTTGGAATAAGTCATAAAGAGTGCAAAGAAACCCCATCTCGAGGAAAATCACCGACCGAAAGGTCACGGAAAGCTCCGAATTCGCGCTCGTGCCGATTTGGCGCGGTAACTTCATCGCATCCCATTGTTATTAGTACCTCATGCACGTCGCGTCGTCTTGGATCATATAACTGGACTTGCCATCCGCGCATCGTTGATCGGTGGGATGTTTTTTCTTTGTTCAGAGTTCGTTCTTCTCATACAGATGCGTGAAAATGATGATACTCCAACCTTAGGATAAATTAAATCTATAGTCGTTAAGTTACTCATCATAAGCTAGAACAACTGAAAGGTCAAGTTTTGATACCTCGAATCATGAATTAATCTAGCCCGAGTAGTAACGCATCACAATTTCCATAGTGGTCTTTGGCAGCTTAAGCAATGAATTGCTGCAGCCCACGTCGCATGTGTTCTTCAAACCCAGTTACGATTAGCTACGGTAGCCTTAGCTTACCAAAAATTTAAGTCGGGTCCAGTACATAAAATAATCCATCTTCAGGGCTATGATAACTTAAGAACAGTGATTTGATGCAATTTCTTCGATTTAGTTGCAGTAATTCACAGGTCTGAGCTGTCCCCTATTAGCAACACGCGTCGATCTAGAACAACTCATATTTGAGTTAAGTATATCAACTCGATATTTCGCTTAGTGTAACCCTGTGTCTAATGTCTTTGGGACAGCAGGGCTAAGGATCAACACCGGATTAAAAGAGAGTGGCCTTGTAGAGATGCTTTAGTACAAGGAGAAGCTAAAGTAATTATTGAAGCGTTGGTTGAACGAGAAAAAATAATATTCCCTCCCTTGCATATTGAACCAGGACTAATGAAACAATTTGTAAAAGCCGTAGACCAGAACGGTGCGTGTTTTGAATACTTGTCCAGTAAATTTCCTGCACTCAGCAAGGAGAAATTGAAAGCCGGAATATTTGCTGGACCTCAGATCAGAGAGCTGATAAAAGATTCACATTTTACAGAATCGATGACTGAAACTGACTTTAATACATAGTGCTCTTTTGTTAAAGTTGTGCAAAGTTTTCTCGGAAACAAGAAATCGGAAAATTACCGAGAGATAGGGGAAGATATGCTCAACAACTTTAACCAACACAAGTGTAATATGAGCATTATTAAGATCCATTATCTCCACAGCCACTTGGAACGATTCCCAGAAAATCTTGGCGACCTTAGTGAAGAACAGGGGGAAAGATTCCACCAGGACATAAAAACTATGGAAGAGATGTATCAGGGTAGATGGGACATTCACATGATGGCCGATTACTGCTGGAGTCTTCAACGAGACTGTCCTTTTCAATCCCATGCGAGAAAATCTTATAAAAGGAAATTTTTGGGTGATGCGGATTAGCTCATTTTTATTTATTAGTTTAGGTTGATTTAAATTAATAACTTAAGTTAATATTGCTAATGTTTTGACACATGACTTTTGTATTTTTTGTGGGGTACAATAAACATTTTTCTTCCAGTCCTGAGTTGTTTTTTTGGTGGTAGTAGTGATACATATATAATTATGCGATATAAAATACCATTAATCTCAAAAATATAGCTTACGGCCCCAGTTTTTGAAAACGATCTGATGGAGTAAATCTGAGGTTATTTTTAGGTTTAGCAGACCAAAATTACCTAGAAACAGTAAAAAAATTGCCGGCACCAAATTATGTGTTGACCAGTATTAATCATTTATATCTTATATTAAGTCACATTGTCCCATAATTGAAATTTCTTTCTGTTAGACAATAAAAGATTATTACTATCATTATTATTATATTATAATACTATTTGTATTATTGTTCCCGAGATTGTTGCTAAAAGTAGGAAATAAAATTAAACTTTTGCAGTCCGCATATCGAAAACCAACATTTTAGGACAGCTATGTTTAGGTAAAAGAACTTTTCGACTTAAAATTGGTATAAAATTCATCAATTAAAATAATTACATGACATTAAGTAAGTGTTTTCTAAAATATTTAAACGACCTATTCCTCAGGTATTTCTTATCAAAAGAAACTTATTATTTACATGTTGTATCCAATAATGCCTATTTTTTAATATACTAGGTTATGAAAATTGTTTTCGTTCTTCTCAATCCTCTCTAATTTAGGAGGCATACATTTCTTTCAAACAAAAGACCTGAAATGTTTAATAATAAAATATTATTATAAAAATAATAAGATTACAACAACAACCTTTATGGAATTTTTAGGACCATGGTTCGGTACAAGACACACCATAATTATTATAATGGCTGTTGGTATCAGTATATCAGTTTCTACAAAAACTGTATTTTCAGTAATCATAGTTGCCATGACCAGCAGCAACACATCATCTAACGCAAATATACCGGTAAGTGTAGTAAAAGACCGAGAAAAATTAGGAGCCTTAAAGATATCTTGTGTAAACGCACATTACTATTTGAATAACTGTCATCAGTTTTTAAAGATTGCTTGAAAAATGACGAAAGAATCGGAAAATTTGCTGTGAATCGGCAGGAAGAAATCGACCTTTTTATTATTTGAGAAGTAATAAGAGAATACTTTAGAAGGCTGGCTGTTATTATTGATTGTCAGTCAATAGTGCCCTTGTCATTATCAGAGATTTCAAATATAATATCGCGAATGTCCGGTCTTGTGCAGTATAGGTCAGCTCGATTTTAACAACTTTTGAAATTTTAATAGAGAGCTTAGAGCGTACATAATAGATTAAAAGAAGACAATCGTTGGACAAACAAATTTCGGAAATAGCAGTAGTTTTTGAACTATTAAAACGCAAAAACTCTCTTAGGGCCAATTGTATATGTTGGGATTAACTCAAAAGTGGAGGTTAATCCAGCAGTTAGTAGTAAAATGCATTGTATAACGAGAGGTTAACTCCGACCCTAGGATTAACCCTTAACTCGTGGATTGGGTATGAGTTAACTCGCAATCTTGAGATAAAAAGGATAACAATTGCGTATTTTTAACATATGTTTGTTTTTGAAACTATTTTACCATTTGTACTTATTGATTCTCGACTGCTGAGTAATTATATAGTACACTGACAAAAATGGATTTACCGAAGTCGTGGGTTGCAGAATTAGAGCTATTTTAATGCAAGTTTCTATGTTGTTCAAACTGAGCCTACGAATTATCACAAATTATTTAAAAGCGCTACAATAACTCAGGTTCTTTTGGTTCGTCTCAACACAGAAAGAGATTTTTTTATCGACATTTTAAACACATTTGGGATGACCACAATCCCTCATTTTGTAACCATTTTATGAGTTACCTGAACTTGGATTGGTAAAACTTACTAATTGATTTTAAAGTGCCGTTTTGACCCGAACGTGCATTATTTCAACTCACTACCATGTGTAAATTATTTTGAGTTGGAATAAGTCATAAAGAGTGCAAAGAAACCCCATCTCGAGGAAAATCACCGACCGAAAGGTCACGGAAAGCTCCGAATTCGCGCTCGTGCCGATTTGGCGCGGTAACTTCATCGCATCCCATTGTTATTAGTACCTCATGCACGTCGCGTCGTCTTGGATCATATAACTGGACTTGCCATCCGCGCATCGTTGATCGGTGGGATGTTTTTTCTTTGTTCAGAGTTCGTTCTTCTCATACAGATGCGTGAAAATGATGATACTCCAACCTTAGGATAAATTAAATCTATAGTCGTTAAGTTACTCATCATAAGCTAGAACAACTGAAAGGTCAAGTTTTGATACCTCGAATCATGAATTAATCTAGCCCGAGTAGTAACGCATCACAATTTCCATAGTGGTCTTTGGCAGCTTAAGCAATGAATTGCTGCAGCCCACGTCGCATGTGTTCTTCAAACCCAGTTACGATTAGCTACGGTAGCCTTAGCTTACCAAAAATTTAAGTCGGGTCCAGTACATAAAATAATCCATCTTCAGGGCTATGATAACTTAAGAACAGTGATTTGATGCAATTTCTTCGATTTAGTTGCAGTAATTCACAGGTCTGAGCTGTCCCCTATTAGCAACACGCGTCGATCTAGAACAACTCATATTTGAGTTAAGTATATCAACTCGATATTTCGCTTAGTGTAACCCTGTGTCTAATGTCTTTGGGACAGCAGGGCTAAGGATCAACACCGGATTAAAAGAGAGTGGCCTTGTAGAGATGCTTTAGTACAAGGAGAAGCTAAAGTAATTATTGAAGCGTTGGTTGAACGAGAAAAAATAATATTCCCTCCCTTGCATATTGAACCAGGACTAATGAAACAATTTGTAAAAGCCGTAGACCAGAACGGTGCGTGTTTTGAATACTTGTCCAGTAAATTTCCTGCACTCAGCAAGGAGAAATTGAAAGCCGGAATATTTGCTGGACCTCAGATCAGAGAGCTGATAAAAGATTCACATTTTACAGAATCGATGACTGAAACTGACTTTAATACATAGTGCTCTTTTGTTAAAGTTGTGCAAAGTTTTCTCGGAAACAAGAAATCGGAAAATTACCGAGAGATAGGGGAAGATATGCTCAACAACTTTAACCAACACAAGTGTAATATGAGCATTATTAAGATCCATTATCTCCACAGCCACTTGGAACGATTCCCAGAAAATCTTGGCGACCTTAGTGAAGAACAGGGGGAAAGATTCCACCAGGACATAAAAACTATGGAAGAGATGTATCAGGGTAGATGGGACATTCACATGATGGCCGATTACTGCTGGAGTCTTCAACGAGACTGTCCTTTTCAATCCCATGCGAGAAAATCTTATAAAAGGAAATTTTTGGGTGATGCGGATTAGCTCATTTTTATTTATTAGTTTAGGTTGATTTAAATTAATAACTTAAGTTAATATTGCTAATGTTTTGACACATGACTTTTGTATTTTTTGTGGGGTACAATAAACATTTTTCTTCCAGTCCTGAGTTGTTTTTTTGGTGGTAGTAGTGATACATATATAATTATGCGATATAAAATACCATTAATCTCAAAAATATAGCTTACGGCCCCAGTTTTTGAAAACGATCTGATGGAGTAAATCTGAGGTTATTTTTAGGTTTAGCAGACCAAAATTACCTAGAAACAGTAAAAAAATTGCCGGCACCAAATTATGTGTTGACCAGTATTAATCATTTATATCTTATATTAAGTCACATTGTCCCATAATTGAAATTTCTTTCTGTTAGACAATAAAAGATTATTACTATCATTATTATTATATTATAATACTATTTGTATTATTGTTCCCGAGATTGTTGCTAAAAGTAGGAAATAAAATTAAACTTTTGCAGTCCGCATATCGAAAACCAACATTTTAGGACAGCTATGTTTAGGTAAAAGAACTTTTCGACTTAAAATTGGTATAAAATTCATCAATTAAAATAATTACATGACATTAAGTAAGTGTTTTCTAAAATATTTAAACGACCTATTCCTCAGGTATTTCTTATCAAAAGAAACTTATTATTTACATGTTGTATCCAATAATGCCTATTTTTTAATATACTAGGTTATGAAAATTGTTTTCGTTCTTCTCAATCCTCTCTAATTTAGGAGGCATACATTTCTTTCAAACAAAAGACCTGAAATGTTTAATAATAAAATATTATTATAAAAATAATAAGATTACAACAACAACCTTTATGGAATTTTTAGGACCATGGTTCGGTACAAGACACACCATAATTATTATAATGGCTGTTGGTATCAGTATATCAGTTTCTACAAAAACTGTATTTTCAGTAATCATAGTTGCCATGACCAGCAGCAACACATCATCTAACGCAAATATACCGGTAAGTGTAGTAAAAGACCGAGAAAAATTAGGAGCCTTAAAGATATCTTGTGTAAACGCACATTACTATTTGAATAACTGTCATCAGTTTTTAAAGATTGCTTGAAAAATGACGAAAGAATCGGAAAATTTGCTGTGAATCGGCAGGAAGAAATCGACCTTTTTATTATTTGAGAAGTAATAAGAGAATACTTTAGAAGGCTGGCTGTTATTATTGATTGTCAGTCAATAGTGCCCTTGTCATTATCAGAGATTTCAAATATAATATCGCGAATGTCCGGTCTTGTGCAGTATAGGTCAGCTCGATTTTAACAACTTTTGAAATTTTAATAGAGAGCTTAGAGCGTACATAATAGATTAAAAGAAGACAATCGTTGGACAAACAAATTTCGGAAATAGCAGTAGTTTTTGAACTATTAAAACGCAAAAACTCTCTTAGGGCCAATTGTATATGTTGGGATTAACTCAAAAGTGGAGGTTAATCCAGCAGTTAGTAGTAAAATGCATTGTATAACGAGAGGTTAACTCCGACCCTAGGATTAACCCTTAACTCGTGGATTGGGTATGAGTTAACTCGCAATCTTGAGATAAAAAGGATAACAATTGCGTATTTTTAACATATGTTTGTTTTTGAAACTATTTTACCATTTGTACTTATTGATTCTCGACTGCTGAGTAATTATATAGTACACTGACAAAAATGGATTTACCGAAGTCGTGGGTTGCAGAATTAGAGCTATTTTAATGCAAGTTTCTATGTTGTTCAAACTGAGCCTACGAATTATCACAAATTATTTAAAAGCGCTACAATAACTCAGGTTCTTTTGGTTCGTCTCAACACAGAAAGAGATTTTTTTATCGACATTTTAAACACATTTGGGATGACCACAATCCCTCATTTTGTAACCATTTTATGAGTTACCTGAACTTGGATTGGTAAAACTTACTAATTGATTTTAAAGTGCCGTTTTGACCCGAACGTGCATTATTTCAACTCACTACCATGTGTAAATTATTTTGAGTTGGAATAAGTCATAAAGAGTGCAAAGAAACCCCATCTCGAGGAAAATCACCGACCGAAAGGTCACGGAAAGCTCCGAATTCGCGCTCGTGCCGATTTGGCGCGGTAACTTCATCGCATCCCATTGTTATTAGTACCTCATGCACGTCGCGTCGTCTTGGATCATATAACTGGACTTGCCATCCGCGCATCGTTGATCGGTGGGATGTTTTTTCTTTGTTCAGAGTTCGTTCTTCTCATACAGATGCGTGAAAATGATGATACTCCAACCTTAGGATAAATTAAATCTATAGTCGTTAAGTTACTCATCATAAGCTAGAACAACTGAAAGGTCAAGTTTTGATACCTCGAATCATGAATTAATCTAGCCCGAGTAGTAACGCATCACAATTTCCATAGTGGTCTTTGGCAGCTTAAGCAATGAATTGCTGCAGCCCACGTCGCATGTGTTCTTCAAACCCAGTTACGATTAGCTACGGTAGCCTTAGCTTACCAAAAATTTAAGTCGGGTCCAGTACATAAAATAATCCATCTTCAGGGCTATGATAACTTAAGAACAGTGATTTGATGCAATTTCTTCGATTTAGTTGCAGTAATTCACAGGTCTGAGCTGTCCCCTATTAGCAACACGCGTCGATCTAGAACAACTCATATTTGAGTTAAGTATATCAACTCGATATTTCGCTTAGTGTAACCCTGTGTGGATGTTTCTCATCATAAAGAATCGGATCTCACAGGGATCTAAACTTGGCCCTATCCTGTTCCTACTTTATGTAAATGACCTAGCAGCACTAAATATATAGGGACAATTTACAGTATACGCAGGTGACACTACAATTTTATGGTCCCACACCCTACAGGATATTCTGTTAAACATTGTCGCTGATAATCTGGGGAAGGTCAGAGAATGGTGTGATGCAAACAGTCTATGTTTAAATGTTAGGAAAACAAGTGTACTTAGTTTCAGATTTCAATGTGACAATCTTACTCTCAATGGCTTAGAAATAGAGAGTAAACCATTTAATAAGTTCCTTGGTATTGTGATCGACAATAAGTTAAAGTTTCATAAACATGTGGAAGCTCTAAATAAGAAACTAATAAGGGGATGTTATGCGGTTAGGATCGTGCCCAATGAGTTGGGAAGGTCAATCTCCAAATCAGTTTATTTCTCGCTTGTAGAAAACCATTTAAGATATGGAATTGCTTTCTGGGGATGCTGTAGCCAATATTTGTTTAATTCAGCATTTGTCTTGCAAAAAGAGGAATAAGGTATATATGCAGGGCAAAATCTCGAGATTCTTACAGGCTACTGTTTAAGCAGCAGGGAATTTTAACGCTACCTTGCTTGTTTATACTTGAGACTGTTTGCCTCATATTTAAAAAATATAACAATGTTACCAGCATTGCTTCTCGTAATCCCTATAATACGAGACAAAATAATCTTCCAGTACCGATTCCCAAAGGCACACTCACCAAGAACTCTCTAATTTATAAAAGTATTAAAATATTTAATCACCTTCCTGAAGGTATATAACAGTCTCCAACACAGATACAATTCAAAAGATCTGCAGCGCCTCTTCTTAAGGAGAAAGCCTATTATGGTTTAACAGAGTATTATTTAGATTACTGGTCCTGATGTATTGCCCTGTGAGACTGGATGGACAGTTTTTGTTTTTTTGTTTTTGTTTTGGTTTCTATATGAGCATGTTGCTTGGCAGGGTTTGGCTTTTTTTTTGATTTTTAATCTATCTTACTCTTTTTTGTAACAATAACTATTGGACCCATTAAATATTTTATGTTTTTTTTTTATTATTGTGTGTATTACTACATTATTGTCTCTGTAGGTGTAATTAATTGCTTTATTTTGTTTTTTGTTTTATGTTCTATGATTTATATTTCTTTATATTCCGAATAGATCCAGAAATCATTTTAAATTTAGAATATCAAAACCTTCTGTAGGAATGCCAATCAAAGTGATTGGGCAACATCTGCAAAGGGAAATGTGGTACCAGATCACCAAAGCCATTTAATGTCTTTGCAATTTACCAATCAAAAAATATTAAATTAAAAGAAAGTTTTAAAGTTATATTACTTTTAAATGACATAAACATGACAATTGACAACTGAAATGTGAAAACAGAAAGCAATTTTTATATTCCTATCCCTTTTAAATTATCAGTTTTATGGATTAACCCCATCCTATACAATTGCATCAAAAACCTACCTTAGATTGACTATAGATAATTTCAATCTATACAATTGGGCCCTAAAACCTTTATAAAATTAAAAGTAATTTACTGTGTTACCAATCGTGACTGGGTTTCTTAAGGTTTATATTATGTCAATCCAAAATTCGCGCACATGTGCGAAAGAAATAGTTTCAATGCTTCTGCATTTCTACACAAGACTAACATGGGTTCAAAGCGCGCAATAATATCGCTGCAGGCAAACTAGTGATGGGAAGAATCGGATATTTTCAAGAATCGAGTACTGAGGGATCGAGTACTTCGTGGAATCGGATATTTTATTGAATACCGAGTACTGAGTACTTAGCGATTTGTTTTCATGGTTTAAGCGAGTGGGATTTTTACGAGAATATTTTAGAATCACATTTATTTTTCCCGCAAAAAATCGCTGTAAATAAAAAAAAGATTATTTTTTGAATTTTTTTATAAGAATTACATGTTTAAATTACGGGTTTTTAAACGGCGAAACCTCAGGTTTAACTATATTTTTTTAAATAAAATAAAACATTCTAAAATAAATAAATAACAAAAATAAATAAAAGCTTTTCTCTTTTAACATATTATTATTTTGGAAAAATAAAATAAAAACCTTACAAACTAAAACATTTTAAAAAAATTGTTAATATAAACTTTAAAAACTACTTATTTAAAAAAATTATTTGGTGAAGGTTCTTTTGCAATAAGCGATTTCGACGTATATTTATTAATGGTCCTCCTTTAGAAAATACTCGTTCTGAAGTGAACTCCGGTTAAATGTCTTAAACCCACCTTATTTTATTATAAAGAATAATAGCACGCAACATAACACTTACTTTAAATTTCTAACTAAAAGGGAAATAACTTTTAAAATAAGCATAGAATTAGAAAGCCTAACCTAATAAAACACGTATTTCTTCAATCGCATCACCCGAGTAAAACGACGAGCACCGATACCGAACACCGATCCAATATTTCCAGCGTCTCGGTCTCGAACATCGAACTTCGAACCTCGCTCGAACCCGGCCCGATTCCGTCTCAGCATAATATTAAGAATCGGAATCGATCCCGGCGCTTGTGGTCAGTATTCGAATACTACCGATTCCTTTAAGAATCAAGTATTACTCGATTCCTGTACTCGAGTACTCCCATCACTAAGTCAAACATGGCAACAGCGCAATCAGCCATGAACGTTTGTCTCTTTGGCCGTCAGTTGATATAGTCGGACAATCTAAATTTCTTTATTCTTATAAGTTTCTTTTTGTTTCCTTTAACAAATAAGTGTATAATATGACCTATACAAATGATATTATAGTGAAAATGGCAAACTTTTAAGGATACATGCCAAAATATCGTAGATACCTGTAAGTGAAAAAATTTTGATATTTTCTTTCCTCAAAAACTACTAAATCCCGGAGAAGAAACTTCGAATTCGGGATCAACGATTTCAAATTAGGCTTTAATAAAAAAAAATAGCGAGAAATTCGCTGCAGGCACCCGGTTTTTCAAATAATTACCAAAAATAATTGAGGACTTAACCTGAAGTAACTAAATTTTTTTGGAAAAAGAATCATCCAACGATCCTTTGGCTTTAATATTTTCTATTTAAGGTAAGCTATTCAAGAAATCCAAAAAAGTCTCGAAATTTGAGCTGACTTACAAGGCACAAGAACCCCTAATATTTGTATAAAGTACCTACAGGTCGTGCATTCTAGCCTCAGCTTCGAGATGCGAATATAATATAGAAAAGGAAAGCCAGTGTACGACAAATATACGTCAGTGTACGACAGAGATACCTATTATAATTTCTGCTGCGCACTCAAATCACAGCTCATGCTCCATTGATTGACCTGTTCTAGTTAAACCACAATCAATAGTTTGAACCAGAAATTAGGACAATTTGGCCGAATTATTGGATGGGAATGGATTTTTTGAACGATATTCGAGTTCTTGTGCCTTCTAAGTCAGCTGGAATTTCGAACTTTTTTGCAGAGCTGACATATAGTGCACAAGACCCCATCTTAGGGTTAAATTTGGATTTAGGCAGTTTGGTGGTAACCAGAAGTGATCAAACAGACGTGTTCTGGACTAATCCATGGTGAATAAATAACTACACCTTGAAATAGTCGCAATAAGAAAAAAAATTAAGCAGACGAGAGTTGCAGCACCTGGCTACATTTCGTGGCAACCATACGCATCAACCCAACCAGGACAGCGATAATCCAAATAGGTCAAAAAGCTGGCAAGGCGTCCCATCGCGGTTAAGCTACGTTGGGTGTGCTGGAAGCCAATGTGTCGGTTTAGCAACCGAAAGCTAGATATTAAAAAACAACAAACTTAAAATAAGTTTGTGTACAGAGTTGTCCCTTATCCTTCCGTCAGACCCAATCCTTGGACGCGTTTCGCCGTCTACGACTCATCGGCAAGACTCCGGGTCTGACGAAAATGTAAGGGACCTCAAAGTGCTTTTGACACAGAAATGCAATTAAACAGATGAGAGTTGCAGCACGTAGCTACATTTCGTAGCCACGTGCTTCAACTCTCGTCTGTTTATTTTAGTAGCACTACTGCTTATTCACAAATGTTAGTATTCAAAATTGTGAATTCAAATTATACTTTTATTATATAGACGTATGACTGGGATAACAAAGGCCTTATACTTTCATCAGTAATGTGGTTGGGCATACCCATTCAATTGATAGCTGGTCATCTGGGCAGAAAGTACGGACCCAAATGGTTCATTATGGTATCCACCATAGTAAACGCAGTTTTCTTCATGCTAATTCCAGCCTTTGCTAGTTTCGGTGGTTCGACTGGCGTTCTTTTTTGTCGTCTCATTGAAGGCGCAGCAACTGGGTTTGCATCTCCGATAATAGTCGGTATTAACGCACAATGGGTACCTGCTGAAGAGCGGGCAAAAATGGGAATGATAGCAATTGCAAGTAAGTTTAAGCAATTATATGAAAATACCCAGTAACAGATATACTGAATGCTGGAGTTTACGGAATATTACTTTTGGTAGTATATTTTTTTGATATCTGTAAATTCAGGTTGCATATTCTACTTCGTAGTATATATGGAATACTTAACATAATAGCTGTTTTATGGTGTAATGCATGAAGTTGACTCATTTTACATTCTAGTTGCGTTCCTATGGATTATTGGTACTTCGATTGGGGTCGGACAAATTGTTGAATCATCCTGGGGATATCCTGCATGTTGCTACATTATCGGTATTATAAGCTTTCTATGGTGTGTCGTCTGGTATTTTTTTGGGCATGTCACTCCTGCAATCCATCCGGGTATTACACCAGAAGAGAAAAAGTATATCCAAACATCTTTAAGTACACGTAAGGAAGAAGTAAGCAATTTGTTTCCATCATATTTTTTTATTTTTATTGTTATGAGGCATATTATACCGTTTTTTAGCACAAAATACCCACACCTTGGTTAAAGCTTCTGACTTCGGTACATTTCTGGGCACCTGTGATAGGTTCAATTGGTATTAACTGGATTGATACCATGATGTCAACAGTTAATACTTTGTACGCAACCAAAGCCTGGAAAATGGATATTGCAAAGGTATAGCACACCTCAAAAATTATTCCAACACCCAAACTAACTTAAATGTATTATATGTTTATAGAGCACAAGCACCACAGCAATTGCTCCTATAATTGGAATGGCCGTGGGAATTTTCTTAGCTCCATTGTCAGATCTCCTCATTAAAAAAAATTATCTTCGGGTAGTCAATTCCAGAAGGATATTCCAAACTGTTGGTAAGTTTTTATTGGTTTATGTTATTGGACAGTCCCTTACTATAAACAAAATTTCAAATTTATTTCCAGGAATTATCGGCAATTCCATAACCTTACTATGGATGACGTGGATACCGGGAACATCGATGGCATTAATACTTACCAATCTATGCATTGGAAATATATTCACGGTCGTGTTTAATATCGGTGGTGCTTCATTAAATATTCTAGATATATCACCAACTTTTTCCGGTATAATCAGCGGGTTCGCTAGTACACTCGGACAGAGTTTTGCACTCTTCGCACCCATGACCATTGATTGGTTCCTTGAAGATGAGGTAAGTATTGTACAGCTTGTGGAGGGGGCCAAATTAAATATTTTGTCCGTTACAACAATATTTAATCGGATTTAACCATTAGGGTGGGCCGAAAATGTTTTTTTTTTAAACGCTATTGTGCGGAAAACTTGCCTCTAGGGTAGAATGCAAAAAAAAAAAGAAATTTTGCGGTAGCGCATCACTCTTGAATATTTGAAATTTGTTGAAAAAATAGAGTTTTTATTCGTTTGTTTTAGAGTGACAAAGGAATATGATAAAAACTGCTGATAGCCAAAGAAATACGCATTTAAAAATCCCTAATTTAACGCATTTAAGACGTACCCGAGCAGCGAACTCGCGCGACGCCCCTTGTTGCGTGTTGGAGTACGTCAATTCCTGTTGCCCCCCCCCCCTCACATCGCTTTTTTATTCTGTGCCAATAGACTGTCCCCACAATGTAATGCGTGTTTAACCAGACAATGACTTGGGCGGTTTGTTGTTTCTTAGAGTTAAATATAGTGTTTGTTTAAAACGGATTAGTAATTCAATTATATTAGTATGGCTGTTCCTAAGAAATTTACTCGCAGCGAGTTTAATTGCCCGGTATTTGGTCACCCAAAAGAGTTACCTGTTAGTAAACTTCCAACTTACGAAGACATTCAAAAGTTTTTTTTTTCATTGAACATTATATCTTAGCTTTGAAAACAAACAACAGGTCTGTTAGTTTTTCTCAAGTTGCGATTATTGTGGCACAACAAGTTAAATATGTGTTTGATAAAGCTTTAATTCCAACAGTAACAAATTACAGAATTGTTCAGTTAATAAACGCATATCATGACAGTTATCTTTTTTTTTTTCTTTTTTTTTTTTTATGATTGTATCGTAATCTTATGAAGTCCTTTAAGCGTGATAAAAAAAGGAAAAGTTTAAAAAGAAAGTTGAAGATTTAGAAAAAATCTTTGTTACTGTTTGATGTCTCTGCATGAGGGTACAAAATAACATTAGACTGCAATTGCCAAAAGCTCACTGAGATTTGCGAGTGCCCTGCGTCTATTATTTGTAACTGTGAAAAAGCAAAAAAGATACCCATCATTGAACTAAAATTCTTGTACTTGGCAAAGAAACCATGGCATAGGCAAAATTAGAAATGTGAACGTAAAGGAAACAATAGAAATTGCCCAAAGACATGACAGGAAGTTGGTTGAACATAAAAGAAGTCAGTCCACTACTAATATATTATCACAGCCCCCTTGCTTAAAAAAGGCAGATATTAGATATAAAAATTCTCCTACCAAATGAGTTGAAATCTGATTCGTGCAAATAAATTGAAGTTGCCAGCGATGAAGATTTCGAAGAACTGCTGCCTGAAATTAAATCACCGTGGCAAATGCGCATTAAATGGAAAAATACTGCGCTGACTAGAGATCGCTGTGTGTTATCAGATAGAGTAGCTGCAGCTATCGCTTCAAGTGTATTGCAAGATCTTGGTATTGTAAGTGATGATGACCACACCCATGTTGTTTACAAAAATAAACTTAGAACGGAAAAATATGTTAATCGCTCAGAACTTCAAAATCAGAACAAAAACAAACATAACCCAATTCAAGGACTATATTTTGATGAGGGCAAGGATAACACTTTCGTGATTGAGAAAGTAAACTCAAAGCAGTTTCGAAGAACCATAAAAGAGGAACATTACTCAATTTTACAATAAGCCAGGTTCTGTGTACGTTGGTCATGTTTTACCCTCTTCTGGGTCTGCTCGAAACGTTGCCAATAGCAACCTTTCTTATTTAACTGAAGCTGAAATTTCTGTTCATGAACTGGACGTAATTGGATTTTATAGCACGGTTACTAATACGGGATGGAAAAAGGGTATTATTCGCACAATTGAAGAAGAAGTTAAAAGACCACTACACTACGAAAAATAATTATGTAATTTTCAGTAACATTACGTTGGTCACACAGAGGCCAACGTAATGTTCCGTAAAATTACATAAAACTTTTCTTGACGTTATTCAGTTTAAGATTCCGTAAAATTTCTTAATAAATTAATAGGTAAAATTTGATATCTTTAAGTTATATCCTACGTAAAATTATATGAAATCGTTGACATTCTTCCGTTATATATTAAGTAAATTTCATAAACAAATTAGGTAAACTTTTACACCATATATACAGTTATTCTTATTTTTCCCTTAAAAGTATAGGAATTTCCCGTATTTAATAACTGTAAATTTAGTTATATAATCATGAATTTTAATTAGATTTCCTATGAGAATTACTAATATATACTGGATTTTTTATGTAATTTATTACTTAATTTTATTCCGTACTATTCAGTAATAAGCAATGTAAATTTACAGTAGTTATTCAATTTTGTGAAAAAAATGAAACCTTCCTATAAAGCAAAGAGCTACAATCACAAGTTAAATCTATATCATTATTAGTAAGCGACATAAATTTAAATTGTGATTACATAGTTGTTGTCTTTGAGCTTTATAGACTTTAGTTTAATAATTATGCAAACTAAATCTACAACTACTGTCAGTTTAACTATGAAAAGTAGGGTCTATATTATAGGTATAATAATAAAAACAAAATTTGTAACGAACCTTCAGTCGGTCACACATTTGACGAAATATTACATTACCGCAAAAGAATTTACGCATTCGTCAGATGTTTGATCAAATTAAGGATATTTATTTAAAGAAATATTATTTCGGTTATAGATACTTAGATGGATAGATTCATATAAAATAAAGTAAGATGAATAAAAAGTTAGCCACAGCTTCAACTATACTTTTTATTCACACCATCAACATTAATAATATGTGAATAACAAAAAAAGATAAACTTAAAAAAATAACACACACACCTTTGATATACATATTATGTATATAATACCCTAATTAAACATAATATTAAAAATAACAAAATGTTACACAAACACTAAACAACTACCTTACAGTATATAAAAGCTACTTTACTTTATTCAGTAACAAAAAAATCTTTTACATTTACATATTTTTCTTAAGGGACATTTTGATTCCAACCCATTATTTATATGTTCGTAAATATCCCAACAAACATATTAGGTAATGTAGACCAGAACGGAAGGAAAATAATCCTAAATTGGCAAATATTTGCTTATTTTTGCCTTAAATGTTTTCTTAAAAGTCACAAAAGATTCGAACTCTAAAATCTAAGTCAAGATTTGGATATCTAGAACTTAAATAATTTGTTATAGGGAAGTCTACTTGTAGTTTAATTTGCCTAGTTAAAAATTACAAATAAATTACCTCTCTTAGACATTAAAAATATTTAATCCTAATAAGGAATATGATTAAGTAATAATTTACTTAATTGTTTCTTAATATGTGTTCAAAATGAAGGAATTTTTTCGCTATTACGCTAGGTAAATATTACCTAATTGTTGCCTACAAAAAGTCCAAATAATTTACTGACCATGTAGTTTTAGAAACAAGTAATATTTTGGATAATTTTGCCATATAAATTGTTCCCAAAGTTATAGACCTTTTGTGGTTAAAAATTGAGCTACTTCATAACTTTCTGATTAACCTCAAAGGCTAACATTGCTTGTACAGTTAATAATAAAGAAAAAAATAACTTTAAGGTTAAAAATATAAAGACGGCCATATTTATTAATTATTAGTTTTCCTGTTTATCGACAACTATAAAAAAACAATAATTAAAATTTTAAGAATTACATAAGGTGAGTGGAAAATCCATTAGACTACGATATCTTTCGTCAACGAAAGTTTTTTTAAAACTTTAGGTACATATAATGTTTATAATGAAGACACTCTGTTTTTAGGTTAATGGTAAAAATATTTTAAATTATCGTAATAATATATAAAAAAATGCATATTTTAAGGGCGCGTTTAGTTTTTCGAAGTATCATCACCATAATTCACAAACACATTTCTTTCGCATCCAAATTTCGGTCCAGAAAAATGATAAAACTTAATTATAATTATATCACTTTATTGTTGAAGTTATAATAAGCGGCCATTCAAAATATCTACTTAAGTCGAACTCCATTTTATAATTTATTTTGTCCTGTTGAAAGTGTTGGCATAAGTTGTTGTCTTTTCTTTCTAACGCCAGATATAATATGTTTTCTCTGTAT
Source organism: Polydrusus tereticollis (assembly GCA_963920685.1). NCBI lineage: Eukaryota > Metazoa > Arthropoda > Insecta > Coleoptera > Curculionidae > Polydrusus > Polydrusus tereticollis. Next base: position 37,263,340 of record OY987331.1, read on the forward strand.
TTTTGTCTAGTGTCTTATTGCTCCTATTTAGGTTATATTTAGGTCAAAAGGTTGGTCTCACTTTCCACATTTAGACGTAAAATAGGTCTATATTGATTTCACTTCGTTTCAACTTATTGGACAGAAAAATTCTATCAACCTTTTTTCGACCTTCAAATTACTTTAGTTTCTTTCCCCACATTGGGCAATAGGAAAACAAATGTAGGTAAATTATCCCTATATATAATTGGTCGTGCAAAATATTTGACCCGTTTAGAGGTTGAATAAAGGTAAATTTAACTTAAAATGTTTGTTGGGATGCGAAAAGAATTGTTTTTTCTCTGCACCCTTTACTTTTGCTTTACAGTGTAAATGACTTACATGTTGTTTAAAGCCCTTATAAGTTTTAAACTGTAATGTGCAATCGGTGCTTTTGAAGAAAAATGAGAATTCCGATGTAAATATTGATGTTTATTATAAATATCAATGGAACCTAAACTAACAGCACACAATTCACATTTTATCATAGTATATTAGTAAGGTGTAGGTACTTATTTCATACTCCGAGTACTACAATAAATATTTTAGTCAACCACTGTAAATCAATTAAAACCACCCTAAAACAACGAGAAAAGCCTATCTCCTACTGGAATGCCGAAAGATAGATGCCGAATTATTATAGTCACAGTGCGCCGTCGCGGCTTTCATGCATCAATGGTAATATTGGCGAAAATAGAACATTTTAATTTTTGAGTTCTGTGATTTTCAGTAATATGTTATGCGATTTTGTCAAACTTGTTAAGACTTTTACCGAATATGTACCGTAAAGTATTATTCAGTTATAATAAAATGGGTTTTAAATTGTAATTTTCTCATTTTCAGCAAAAGGTTATGCAACTTTGTCAAATGTATTTTGACATGAAGCGGCTTTGACGCATTTACATAATATATACTTTAAAAATTTTTGTTATTTATGTAAATTATTTATTTTGGTATTTTCATAGGAATTTTAAAGTGTAATTCTGTTTTACCTAGTAAATTTTAGTAATATATTAAGAATTTTTAGTTACATCTGAAAAATCCCAAATATATTATTTAAAAATGAAAACACACGTTTTATTTCGGAAATTTAACAAGTGTTACGGAAAAAAAATGTAATTTTACACTACTTTTTTGCAGTGTACATTGGGGGTTATGTCTTTTACATTTCAATGAATTGCCTTTTCGGCATTTGTTTCAAACTTTTTTTGCAGTGTACATTGGGGGTTATGTCTTTTACATTTCAATGAATTGCGTTTTCGGCATTTGTTTCAAACTTTAAATGGTGAAACGACTGGGCCAGAATCATTTAGTGGTCCGAATAGCGCTAAACTCCCAGTGATAAATTTTGACAGTGTTAAGTGTGAGATTCCAGAAATTGACCGAAAAATTTTAAGCAAATATCAACAGTACCTGCTGGACATAAGTTACGCTATAAAATCAGGCAGCTGTCCTGAAGATTTATCTGTTCATGAACCTGGCCCACTTTGCCACGCAAGATGATTAACAGCGGCGAATAGAGCCCTTCGATTGTATTTCAGTATTGAAACCCCAATAGATGAACACAAGATATTAATTTCGTTTATCCAGTCCAGAACATGTTTTTATAGTTATAAAACTGTGAAGATTTCTGCCAGAAATATTTCTAAAAGTCATTGACCCAGTAATTTAGTGAAACGAATTTTTTGCCCATCCAGAAAACTTGCTTTAGACTACGGCAGTAGATAAAAGGAATCATATAACAGAGTTGGGTTTCAGAAGAATTCTAAAAGCTAGAAACTTATCTCCTAAAAGACAGTCAATCAGGAACTTTCAACCACCCAAAATTAATTTCCTGGCTACAGACTACATAGAAATCAATGACTGGAACACCACTACCTTCACTGCGAAGAATAATGGATGCAGAGATTGGATCAAAAGTCAAATCAGATGAAACGGCGGCTAAGTGGAACTTTGATAAATTCCCGTGCCAAACTCAATCAGTTAATCGATGCGTAAAGCTGGTAACCGAGGCGTCACAAAAAGTCGTTGGCTTTAATTTCAGAGATGGTTATACACTATCAGCAAAGTAAAACTTTGCAGGCCAATTTTAATGCAATAGAATAGTATGGTTATAAAATGCCTAAGATTAAAAAGAGAACGACAGCGATTTCCCCTATTCCCCTTCCAATACGACGAGAACAAACGAGAGTATTCCTTTCGCGCGGCCTCGGAACTGCTGGATTTTGCGACGTTGTCACGTAGACTTTTCGAACCTAAGTTTTTAATATTTTATTGGGGAAGACAACATAAATAATTTCATTTTTACTGGTTGATCGAAACCCTGCCCTTTGCTTTCGCGGGTGGCGGTACTATGCAAGACTTGTAAGGACTGGTGGGGGCGGCTACGGCAAGGCTCATATTCACAGAGTCTTTTGCATAGAAAGGAGTAAATTAATATTTAAAAAAAAATGTATTCGCGTGAACAGAAAATTAATATAGTTTTATGGTATTCCAAAGCTGAAAGTGCCGAAGGTGTTGTTGGGCAATTTGCATTTGCGTACTCTGATCAACAGGTTCCTTCCCGCCAAACGATTATTAATATTTATAATCGTTTTAAAACATCCGGGTGCATTAACCAATGTGGTAAATGCTATCACGAGGATCAACAAGCCCGTCCTATTCCTGAAGAAAGAGTCGAGAGGGACGAAAATGTATGCGCTTTTGTGGAAGCAAGTGAGCCATGTTCCAGCACCCATATTTCTCAAGAAATTGGCATTCCAGACCGCACAGTTAGACATGTTTTAAAAAGCATGGGTATAAATCCTATAAAATTAAAACTACCCAAGAAATTTTTCCAGATGATTTTATGAGGCGAATGGAGTTTTGTGAGACCATGAGAAGGCAAATTGATGAAAATGAAGATTTTTTAATAAATATTCTGTTTACGGATGAATGGTTATCATAATCCTGCAGTCGCCAGATATTGGTCACGGGAAAATAAACATTTAAGTGCGCCTTTGCGGACACAATATCCCCAAAAGTTAAACTGTTGGGCGACAATATTGTAGGACCTTTTGTCATTGACGGCAACTTAAATGGGGAAAAATATTTGCAGATGCTGCAAGAGGAAATAATACCAGCTGTGCGTGCCTTGAATGTTAATTTCGAAGAAATTTGGTTTCAGCAGGATGGTTGCCCTGCTCACAATGCAAGGCGAGTTCAGGAGTTTTTGAGTATGACATTTCCTAAACGGCTTATTTGTGGCAGAGGTACCATACCATGGCCGGCAAGGTCACCGGATTTGACTCCCCTCGACTTTTTTTTGTGGGGCCACTTAACTCAACTAATTTACAGGTATCCACATGAGAGGGCTGTAAATTTAGTTGACTTAAGAGCAAAAATATTCGACATTACTAATTCCATAACACCGGAGGTATTGTCGAATGTTAGGACGGAGTTTTATGATCGGCTCGGGTATTGCGAAGCCCAGCAAGGCAATGTCTTCGAGCATTTATTAAAATGACTTTTTTAGTTTTATACCATTTTAAGAATACTTATTGTTTAAAGTTATTTTTTAATTACAATTACCATTAATTTTATTTCTTTTTAAGAATGTTCATGAGTTTATTTTTTTTTAGAGTAACAGGTTTTATTTTACTTTTATGCTTAAGGCCGATAAAAATTTAAACACCTTAAAATTACTGTTAGTTGTATGTATTAATAGAACTACCAGTGATAAACATGACCGCAAAAAAACGACGTCGTAAAACATCGCACAAAATGCGATTGACAATCACTACAGCTCCAATATCTGGCTGATACGATACTGCCGTCGCCCGTCGCCCACCTACCGTGCCAGCTAGTATTCCCCTCTACCATAAAAGCGTATTGGTTGGTGGAAGGGGAATCGGCTAGAGCATGATTTTGTCTCTCTTTATTTCTCTCGAGCCTTTGCCTATACCGTTTTATCACACTGAAAACCTCCGCATGTAAGATAAATGCTTGCCAATAGTGTATAAGAACTACACTTACATACTAAAATTTTACACAATCAGAATTTTTTTTTTGTTTCAATGAAAATTTGTCAAATTTTTTGAAAAATGTATGTTTTTTTTTAAACGTTAAGCGTTAATAATAATTTGTAAAATGTATCCTTTTTTGCTTTATTTATTTTCCCATACTTTATTCAACCAAAACATGCCTATAACTCCTAGTTATAGAAGTTAATTGATTTTTCTCTATTTATTAGAAAAATTTCGTATATTTTCTCAAAGTTTTGGGGTCGATGCGCTACCGCCAGTTTTGAAAGTATATTTTTATTTTTTTTGCATTTTACTACCCCAGAGGCAAGTTTTCCGCACTATAGCGTTTAAAAAAAACATAAAAAAAAAATTTCAGCCCACCCTATTAACCATTTGTAACGACTCGGAGTAAAATTTGTTTATGTTTTTAGAGTGATCCTGCACAATGGAGGATAATTTTCTATATCACAGGCGTGATTACTACAGCAACTGCTATTTTCTTTGATATTTTCGCTACCGATAAACGACAGTGGGATAATATAGAAGAAGAAAATGAGAAAAAATAAATAATATAGCGTTAAGACTTAAAATTATTTAAAAAAATAAATGTACTACGTATTGGCTAAGTTACCTAGAGTATTTTATAAATTATATTAATTTGTAATAAATCTCCAGTAATTATTTATTATGATCTCAAAACAAAGTAAATAAAAGAAATTCATAATAGTACGTTAAATCATTTTTATTTTTTGTAATTAAACAGTGAGGTTGGAAGGAGGAAAGACGCAGGAACGCATGAATCTAAATGTGTTATACTAAATTATTAGTAAAATTATTTTGTACCATATAAGGCAGCCCATAAAAGTAAGTCAAAAATCAACAATATCATAGGCGTCTCACTTGGATCGATGGAATATTTTTGCCGGCAAGAGGGTATTGCATATTATAGATGGAGATGTGCTCGCCTACATGAAATATCGGAAAGGATTAGTTGATCTTTGAAAACATAATTTGGAAAAAAAAACATTAAAAATTAAAACCATTGACCATTTTACAACAAATCATTAAGTAATGTCTACCATACACTACGCATTACCTAAATAAGGAGGTATTACATTTTAATTAATATTTAATATTTGTCATTATTCTTCAAATATAATAAAATAGTGGTCATATCGGCAACATGAGGCTTCAAATCTGGCGGTGTGCTGCTAATAAGGATATTCGCATATTATATATAGAGAGAGAGGGAGAGAGAGAGAGAGTATGATTATATGTTTGGTTGCTCATTAAACTAGCTTTTTCGATCGGCTAGCCGCAATGAATAAACTGGGGCCTGAGGCCTACTAATATGACTTTCGGCCGTTTTTATGGTCTAATATGGAGATGACCGACCGGTGCAAGGGTAAATACGTTTACAAATAATAATAACTAATAGAAGCAAACTGTTTTTAACATTGAAAATGTTTATATTATCGCACGGGCACGTAAGTATGGGTACCGAATTCGAAATTCTTGTGTTGCATTTGTCCCTGACGTCACACCACATTAAAATGATCGGGATCAGACCAAGTCGGGAGTAATCGTATGGTTTCGCTGGAGCAGTCAGCGGGTGCGTTTGGCGTTCGCGATCGAGCGTAGAAATTGGCCGTCGTCGCAGGGTGGTTTGGCTGGCGTAGCTGGAGCAGCGCGCTTCAGATCATATTCGTATTTCGTAGTGCAAGCGCTTATGTATGATTTATAATGAACGCCGATAACATTAGTTGCATGCTGTTGTTGGAGGAAGAAGATGAAGAGGAGATGTTAGCCCAAATTCCTCCATTTCGACAAGCGTCATATTAACACTTGAATTTATACTATACCATATTTAAATAAGAGCTGCAGCATACCAAGTAAACAAATCAATTTGGATAAAACGTCAAAGTATCAAAACATTTTAAAATTGTATCATTAGTTGGTATATCCGGAAAAAATATCAAAATTAGAAAAAAGTCAGTGGCGTACATTTTTTGTCAATAATATCTGTTGAAGTGTTTCCCGGGACGCCACTGGACTTAATAAATTTAATCTAGTTAGGGCTAATTAAGCCTCTTATCATTATGAATGACGGTACCAAATTGCAATAAAATCGGGAAAAGGATATTTACAAAAATAATAAAAAAAACGATTTTTTTAAAAATCTTACGCACCCTGTACATCAAAAACGGGGCAACTCCGGACACATGTTCAGATTAGTTCAGGTTAGTACTTCTGAAACACCCTGTATACATTCAAATACATGGTCAAAGACACAAATATTTATATAAAAATATTGACAATAAACAATAACACCAAACGATACAATGCAATAATGCGAAAATCAACGGTAAACTAATTACAACCCTGTCGCCCAGGGCCTTTTAGTTTTATTGCCGATTGACCAATCGAAATAGAGTTACGGTTGTCATTAAGTACTGATCAATGTGTCCTTCGTATGCATAATGTTGGATTTGAATATGGTATAGGGTAGACTGGGCAAGTGTAAAACTGGGGTAAGTGGAAAATCAGAGCGCCAATCAGGCAATATTGAAAGTTTACTTGTCTGTGTGGTCCGAGGCAACTAACTATACATTAGCACTGTTGAATTATCCACTCCCGGCGAGTTACCAGGTGTTTTTTTCTTTCTGAGTAGTCATTTGTAACATAATCTCCGAATCGGTTTGTTGAATAGTGTGTGATATCTCCATAAAAAATTGGTCAAATGTAAAAACTTATAATATACTTTTAGTTTTATTGCATTTTCTTGTGTTTAGTCAATTGTTGTAGCTTTAAAATCCTATATACCGACCAAATCTAAAAGCGGGTTTTACTCACGAACAGGTTTGCACTTCCCCCATAAAAAACATAATGTGGGGCATGTGTGAAAATTGTAATGAGGTAAGTGTAAAGGTTAGTTTACACTTGCCCCATTTTCCTGGGAATGCTGAAGTTCGTTGGCACTGACACCTAAAGCTTTTATTCTTTACAGAGAGTTGGCGTCATGGTACGAAATTATAAAAGAAAGTCCGATAGGGCTGCCTATGGGGAGGAGCAATTAAATGCTGCAGTAAATGTCGATGGCTAGTACCGAATTCAGAATCCCATACATTACAATCTACTGTAGAGTAACTGGCCGCCGTGGCGAAAAAAGCAAGACACAGGGCCGACCTCCAATACTTTCTTGGCAAGATGACTTTGTAACTTTAAATAATATTTCCAATCCTTTTAAGAACAATATGCCAGTATTTTTGAGTATGAAAAAAACCACAAAGCTTAGAGTACTGCAGAAAGAAATCTACGGACCCATTCATAATAGACCAATATTTTGTTTTATTGGAAAAGGCTATATTGGAGTTGGGTCTTCAGGATCGTCCTGAATGGATTTACAATTTAGATGAGACTTCACTGTGTAGAGATCCTTCTCGTCTTAAAATTTTTGACGCGAAAGGCAAACCCTCTTCAAGAATTATTGCTGAATCGGGCAGAGAATATATAACCGTCCTGGCAGGAGCAAGTGCTAGTGGTAGGAAATTGCCACCATTGATAATATTTAAAGGCAATAATGTATGGAGTTCCTGAAATTCAGAAAGAAATGAAGACCTCTTCAAAGACACCGTATATGCAGCCAGTGCCAATGGATGGATGACCTCCGAAATATTTAGAAATTACTTTCTAAAGACTTTTATTCCTTTGGTTCATGATCAGGCACCAATTATTGTTATATATGATGGGCATGTCTCGCATGTGGATTGCTTATTAATTCAAGCCGCAAGAAAAGAAAATATTCATATACTTAAACTGCCAGTCCATACAAGTCATTTACTTCAACCTCTCGATTTGAGTGTGTTTAGATCCTTTAAGGCAATATGGGAGAGGGAAGTAATAACATGGCAAAGACGTCATCAGGGACAACGACTACCAAAAAGGGAATTCGCCACATTGCTGATGAAAACCTGGGTTGAAGTAGATTCCAGAATCATAAAAACAGGATTCAGAAAGGGTGGTATTGTTCCATTTAATAGACATGTTATTCCTAAAGAGAAGTATGACATCGATGCCCTAAAAAGATGGGAGGAACACTTGAAAAATCAAGGATCTGTAACAGATTTATAACCGAGGCCAGGACCCATTGATATTGAAAGAAATGCTGTAGCACCGAATGTAACAGAAAAAACCGCTACTTTCAAACAGTCAATGTTAAAAACAGTAAAGCCTTCTACATCTGGCGCCTCACTTAAAAGGAAACTAGCATCTAATGCAGAATTACTTACAGCTCCTTCATCAGCATCTAATAGTGCCACCAATCTCAAAGTAATTGTCAGCTCTGATCAAAATGAACAAAGTATACTCAATAATCATCAGGATCCTATAACTGAAGCTGTATTACCAGCTACAACCGAAAATCGGCAAGAAAAAAAGACAAGTTTTAATGATCTACTACTTGATTCGCTCCGACAGACTCCTTCTTCTAATCCAAGGAAACGAAAGCGCTTAATTCAAGGTGGCCAAACCATTGCAGGTACTATCGCAAGTAGTCAGTAAAAACTCTCTACAAGTTCATCTACTATATCTAAACCAGCTATGAAAATTGACCGAAAGAGTAAACAAAGTCGGCCAAGTCCATATCAACTTGAATCCAGCTCCAGTGAATCAGATAATGAAAGTGTACCTTTTATGGAATCGGATCAAAGTTTCACTTTAGAATCGCATTGCGAAGATCAGATTCCTGAAATAAACAAAGACAATATTTCCATTGGAGACTGGGTACTGGTTAAATACACATTACCAAAAGCAAACAAACATTTCATTGGCCAGGTAAATACTGTTGACAACGGCTTTGAAATCAAGTTTACTAGAAAATTAAAAGATACTTTTTTATGGCCACTCACCAATGATGTCAATGTCGTACAGCTAGACGATATAGTGACTCGTTTACCTGAACCGGTAGTAACACGCCGAGGAGGTTTTCATTTTAATGTGAAATTTGCGGGATACAATATTTAACAAGTTCCATAAAATTATTCGAATTTTTAAACTTTAAGTTTCTTTTCTGTTTTAGTTTCTCCTTGGGAATAATTCCTACTGTTTTAGAGATTAAAGCCAAACATTGAGTTTTGAACGGATAAATACGTTTATAAAAATATTATTTTTGTTATTAGGACTTTTTTGAGTGTTATTTTGGATTATTTTTCAGAATAAATAATCAAAAAAAAAATAATCATTCAAATATCAAGATCTCAAAAATAATTCATGTGTGCCCTATGCAGTATGAAAAGTAAACATATTAAACTATTACTTTCTTACAAAGACATTTTTATAAATATTGTATATTTAAAGTAGGAAGGAAATAAACTTGAACTATTAAAAAGGGCTTCGCACTTGCCCCAGTCTACCCTAATTATATACTTTGTAATGTAATGCTGAAAAATAAACAAAATGGTTTTGTACACTTTACCATTCTTCCCTACACTTGCTGACACTTTTTTTCATGCATTTTCTTTCATTACAACATTTTTGTAATTTTCGTTCTCATAGTTGTATAAAGGGGACTACTTTTGCACCTCCTCTATCAAACACTCGTCAGCAATTGCCGAGAACGGTGGCATTCTGCTGAACGATCGGCGCTGGACTGGTCTCTCTAGCAGTCCGAACGCAGCCGCTACAATTGACGGCGAACGCTGTGTCGCTGAGCTGCGGCAGTAAAACCGTGTACATACAAATCGCATTAAACCAGTAACGAGCTACCAATCGCGAACGCCAGCCGCGGCCGCTGACTGCTCCAGCGAAACCATACCTTAGAGGCGCGTTCCAGTTTATAACCTTTATTTTACTATTTTTTATATTATGAATCAATAAAACTTATATCAACTACCTAAATATTACATTCAAATCTATGAGTTTTCGCAGACCTCAAATCTCACAATAGTCACAAGCGTTGCACTCTGCTTCGGCATTTTCAATGTCTTCCCCGGTTGCATCTTTGTAAAGGACTGTAAATTTTGTTAAATTTAAAAGAACATTCGCTTTAAAAAATCGTTAAAATTAAAAATATAGACATTTTTAGTATTGAATGAGAGATTTCAGATTTATTACTGTTCTATTCTCCTATTTTGTTGGGTCGGCACTGCCAACCCTGCCGCCCCTGGCGAGCCGCCACTAATCATAGGCGTGTCACTTGGATCGATGAAATATTTTTGCCGGCAAGGGGTATTACATATTATAGATGGAGATGTGCTCGCCTACAAGAAATATCGGAAAGGATTAAAAAAATTTGTTGTGGTGGGAAAGTGTAATAAAGGAAAATGGGCTTGATTTGTTTTCATTGGCTAGGCCTTAATGTATCTCATAATAATAGTAGCTTGGTCTACAGTTTGATTAAAATAAATTAATTTACATTAAGTGCGACTAAAATTATAGTAACATATAGTTTAATGAAATAACATAATGTATAGTCTATATGAAGTCAATTCGAACAGCTAAAAAAAATGATCATGTACCGGGTCTGCTAAGTTTACCAATAAATTTTAAATAAAAATGACCTAATTTTATGATGATTAGACTGCGTTTGAATTTTTTTTCGCCCCGACGGCCGGTTCTAGTTGATGAAATAATTTTGGTGGAGAAGAAAATAAAATGATGCCTAAAAAATGTCTGTTCCGCTGGATTTTTTTTTTTTTTCCTATTCGCCCCGACAGTGGTGTAGTTTAATTATTGAAATAGGGGGAAGTAAACTCAGTTTATTCTTTTATTCGTTATTAGAAATTTTAGAAAGTATTTTAAGAGTATGCCCGAGTGTAGTGTTTCCTAAGTTATTTTGTTGTTGTTGCCTTTGCTGCTGTTACTGTTCTTGCTGATATTGCTGTTATTTAAATATTTAATCAAGATGGCGTTGTGAAGACCTTTTGATGTTTCTGATAATGAAATGAACAATGTGGAAGCCGATTCCATGGCGGAGCCGTTGGAATTTTGTAATAAAGATTTACATGTTCAAACTCAGAGACCTATTTTAAATATTTACACCATGATGGATTATTTGTAGTTTTAGTTACGGTTTAATTAAGTTTATTTTGTGTTATGCATATCTCAAGCCTTCTTGCAACCTGTTGTCAGTTGTTGGAGCTTTTCCAGACATCTCTGGATAGCGTTGTTGATAACTATCCCGATCGTGCTATCTTAATATCTGCGTGCTGTGTCTGCGGTTCCAGAAGAATTGCTTGAAAATACTAATTTGTACCTGAGTTCGGTAAGTAATATAAATAATATAAATATTGATAAAATTCTAACTCCAAAGGGTCGTATGCTTTTGAACTTTATGGAGGACAACAACTTCTCATTAATTAACGGTCGCGTTCCAAAAAATAGACCATCCAACTACACTTTTTGTAATGCCAACGGCAGTAGCATGGTTGATCTAACATTTTGCTACAATGCCAATCTTGCAGTGATTTTTGATTTTAGAGTCTTGCAGGACATATTACTTAGCGAACACTTTCCTACTTGCACTTGGCTGGATTTACTTATTACCTGTACTCACCCTTAGTTAAATGAAGAGCAACCCAATAAAAATACTCTTATTATTATAAATGGGCCGACAACAAAATGAATTTATATCGTAATAATATTAAATATTGTCATAGTGTAGGAACACAATTATCAGACCCAAACCTTCTATATAAAACGCTTCATGAAACTATTTTGACCTCTGCGGAAGAATTAGGGTTAATCCATACAAAAAAGTCATGTGCACAATCACCTCCAAACAAACTGTGGTATGACCCTGAGTGTTATTTCGCAAAAAAACAACTTAAAACTCTCCTTGGGGTGTGTAAGCACAATAATTTTTTAGAACCTTTCAAATCCAATTTTTTAACTGCAAAAAAACATTACAAAAATTTAATAATAAAAAGAAACGCGACTACGACAAAGAAATATTAAACACGTTGGCTTGCGTAGGAAGCCCTGCTGTTTTCTGGTCAACGTTAAAAAAGTTTATGTATAAAGAAAATTACTGCCCTATTACCAAAGAACAATGGGAAGAGTTCTATGATCACAAAGTAACACAAAAATCTCTGTGTAACTTACAATTTTTTGACGCAGGAAGCTTTATCGTTGATTCGCCTATTACTCTAGATGAAGTAAATTCTTGTCTTGCCAAGTGCAAGAAGGGAAATTCTCCAGGCAAGGATGGAATTACTTATGATTTTTTTAAATATCTTCCTCAGAATTGGTGTTTATGTCTATGCAGCCTGTTTAAGAGAATTCTCGAAACTGAAAAAACGCCTACAAGCTGGTCGGAAGTAATACTAACAATGTTGCATAAAAATGGCCCAAAACAAAATCAAGAAAATTATAGGGGAATTGCCCTAATAAATTGCTGTGCAAACTCTTTACATTAATTTTACTTGAACGTATCACTTCGTTCGTAGAAACCAACAATGTTTTTCTAGAGTGCCAATCGGGATTTCGTCAAAGGCGTGGTTGTCTTAATAATATTTTTGTTTTAAATTCCTTGATACAGATCCATCTGAGATTAAAGGGCCGAAAAGTGTATGTCGCGTTTATTGACTTTAAGCAGGCCTTCGATTGCATTAACCATGGCTTGATGTGGGAAAAACTTTATAAAACAGGCATCAGTGCAAAAATAATTCGAATAATAAAGTACATGTACGATAATGCCACAATGTCTATAAAAACAGGCAACTCTCACACCAGGTTATACGATATAGTTGAAGGAGTCTTACAGGGTGAATCCCTTAGTCCTTTGCTCTTTTCAATTTTTTTAAATGACATAGAGGAATTCTTCTATTCTAAGGGGCTACAAGGGTTAAATATTGACAATATGGTTAGCATTATTTTGTTGGCATTCGCGGATGATTTAATATTGGTAAGCGACTCACAGCAAGATTTAAATAAAAAAACTTCAGATTTTGCAAGAATATGCAGACAAAAACTGTCTGCAAATTAACACCAAAAAAAACAAAAGTAATGATTTTTAGTAAGGGCGGTCATTTTCAGAATTCTTTCAGTCATAACTTCTATTATAATAACCAACAATTAGAAATTGTTAATAGCTATACTTATTTGGTGGTTGAATTTTCGGCATCTGCTGTTTTTCGCAAAATGTCTAACAAAACGGTGACGAAATGCAAACAGGGCTTCGCGACGGTCACGAGAGTAATGGCAAGAACTAAAGTGAACTGTTGCCATTCTAGAAGATGATTGTATGACAGCGTTATTCTGCCTTCCTTAACGTATAGCATTGGACTTTGGGGTTTGAAATACGATAGCATAGTTGAAAGGGTTCAGGTTGGGTTCTTTAAGCGACTTCTCTGCTTGCCAAGGAGTACGCCCGATTATTTGATACGTCTTAAAATGGATTCAGTTAAATTATCTTTACTAATTTTTAAAGCGGCACTGTCTTGGCTGTTTAAATTAATCTCAATGCCTGACGATAGGCTCCCAAAAATTGTCATTTTACGATTAAAGGCCTTAACTCACAATAGCTGCGAAAAATATAACTGTATTCTTCAACTAAAAAACTATTTTGAACAGTTGCATATATATTTTTGAAAACTGTCTTAATGGGACAGCACATCCTAAAAAAACCATAAGTGAGTTGACAGAGAGGTACAAAACCTTCCTCATTCAGAGGGACGCAGACATTTTATCTCGCTCATCTTTCCTGTTGTTTGCTCCATACTTATCTTACATAAATCTACCAAACTATTTGTCTGTGAGAGCTCCAATACACTTGACAAGAGTAGTTGCGCAGATTAGAACATGCTACAAAAATTACCTAAACGTTACTTGCCAAAAAAACACTAACATAATTCAAACTGATCATATTTGCTCCATCTGCAAGCTACTGCGCAATGAAGATGTTTATCATTTATTTTTTGAGTGCCCCTTTTATTATCATTAACGTGAAACTTTTCTAGAATTTTATTGTTGGCGCAATGAGGGTGCGATCATTTCTTCGAAATGAATAGGTAGCCTCTGTTTTCTTTCTAATTTGATGTGAATTTAGGTGATTTATACAATTAAGGTTAGTTTTTCATGAAACGTCAAACTAAGCCAACGAACGAGCTGGCGTCACCGCACCGTTTACAGTTGTGTTGCCAATTATCGCCAATAAAATTCAAATTATATTAATTTTTGCAAGCTTAAATATACAAACTATTTGCTATAAGTGGGTTCGTATCAAAGTAGAATACTTTAAGTTTGTAGTAAATTTAGTATCGCATAAAGTTTTAATACATTTTGTCCAAATTTAATTTCCCCGTGTTTTCTTACGGACTTACAATTATCAGATGATTGATGACGTGACGGTTTTTGTTAGCTTAGGCACCGTCCAAATATAAGAAGTCCGCTCACTTGCTCTTGCCGCTGTAAATTTCTCCCCTGCCGACGCCCTACCCCGCGCCCAGCGAGTCAACGCTCAAGCGGTGTTCGGCTGGGGATTAGTTTTTGCAAGTGCATACTTTAATCCACAGCGCTCTCGGCGAAGAGTTTTCGTATGCTGCCACGTTATAATTAGTATAATATTAGCTTACTTATGATGGAGGCGAATCACCTTGAGAGTTTTTCTTATTGTTGTGCTGATAATTGTTTTTCGTTATTTCGGTGCCCTAAAGATCCAATAATTTAAGGTAAGTAAAAAGGATTGTTTACTTCCTTTGAGTAAGATGCAAAGTAGATTTAGTGGGACATATTACACACCATGCCGACGTTTCGTTAATTTATTTTAACTATGAATTTTCATGTATGTATTGATTATGCTGTCAAACAGGTATATTTAAATAATAGTAATTTACGTAACAAAGTTCCGAAAGTAATATTTTACGGGATGAGTAGGAACTCCAGGGCGAGCCGTAGGCGAGTCCTGAAATCCTGCGAGTTCACTTTTGGATCGTGTTACGTACAATATTTTTTCTGTAGTTGTTTTGTTTGTTAAAAAAAATATATAATACGTGACAAGCGCTCTCATAATATAGTGCAATGTTCATGTTATTGTCAAAGCCGTTTACATAGAAACCCAAAATCGTCCCGAAAGTAACAATAGTAGACCCGAAAGTAAACAAATCGTATCAAAAATGAAAAAAATCGTTCCTAAAGTAGCTACTTTCGGTACGATTTGTGTTAAGTATTTATTACCACAACTCCCTCGTATAAAAATATTCAAGCGGCGAAGCCACCGTTCCTACTGAATGACTCCCGTATCTCCCTCGTAGGCGGTTCTCCGTGCGATTCGAGGTCACCGCCGGCGTTTTCAATACTTCAAAGAAGTGATCGGACTTCTTATATTTGGACGGTGGCTTAGGTAATATGTTGTTTAAAAATAGTAAATGAAAATTTCTCGATGATCTATAATCCCTAATTTAGGACACACTGTATCAGTATTTTTAAAGTGAAAAAGATAACACCTTAGATTATCAATACCCGTGTCCGAGCATTTTTCCGAAAAAGAAACAAAAAGCATGCTAGACTTACTGAATTTATTCCAAGCTACAAATTTGCACTGTATAAAAAAATGTATGCAAATAAAGCTATACTATACTATACAAAAGTAAAAGCGTAAAGGGATTACCTATCTCACTACCATAAAAGTGCAGATATCTCAAAAATTAGAAGAATTACCTAAGCCAAAAATAAATTGTTTGACATTTACTTAGAATTTCCAGAAAATCCAAGAATAAAATAAATATTAGCATATTGTATTTAGAAAAAATAAAAGTGACAGTTTATTTTGGTATAACCGAGAGTAACAAAAATATATCTATTTAGAAGAAGAGCAGAATTTAAAACAGTTCTTTCATGTTGTTGCCAAAGCGCCCAATTTGGCGGAAGTAGAAAAACTTTATTCAAACGACACCATAACTAACCAAGAATCTTACTGTAATAGAATTTTGGTAGACTTTGGACCAGCAACTGATCACATAGATACTTTCCCAACAAACATTTTAAGTTAAATTTACCTTTATTCGACCTCTAAACGGGTCAAATATTTTGCATGACCAATTATATATAGGGATAATTTACCTACATTTGTTTTCCTATTGCCCAATGTGGGGAAAGAAACTAAAGTAAATTGAAGGTCGAAAATAGGTTGAGAGGGTTTTTCTGTCCAATAAGTTGAAACGAAGTGAAATAAATATAGACCTATTTTACGTCTAAATGTGGAAAGTGAGACCAACCTTTTGACCTAAATATAACCTAAATAGGAGCAATAAGACACTAGACAAAAATACAGAGAAAACATATTATATCTGGTGTTAGAAAGAAAAGACAACAACTTATGCCAACACTTCCAACAGGACAAAATAAATTATAAAATGGAGTTCGACTTAAGTAGATATTTGGAATGGCCGCATATTATAACTTCAACAATATGATATAATTAAGTTTTATCATTTTTCTGGATCGAAATTTGGATGCGAAAGAAATGTGTTTGTGAATTATGGTGATGATACTTCGAAAAACTAAACGCGCCCTTAAAATATGCATTTTTTTTATGTATTATTACGATAATTTAAAATATTTTTACCATTATAACCTAAAAACAGAGTGCCTTCATTATAAACATTATATGTACCTAAAGTTTTAAAAAAACTTTCGTTGACGAAAGATATCGTAGTCTAATGGATTTTCCACTCACCTTATGTAATTCTTAAAATTTTAATTATTGTTTTTTTATAGTTGTCGATAAACAGGAAAACTAATAATTATTAAATATGGCCGCCTTTATATTTTTAACCTTAAAGTTATTTTTTTCTTTATTATTAACTGTACAAGCAATGTTAGCCTTTGAGGTTAATCAGAAAGTTATGGAGTAGCTCAATTTTTAACCACAAAAGATCTATAACTTTGGGAACAATTTATAGGGCAAAATTATCCAAAATATTACTTGTTTCTAAAACTACATGGTCAGTAAATTATTTGGACTTTTTGTAGGCAATAATTGGGTAATATTTACCTAGCGTAATAGCCAAAAAATTCCTTAATTTTGAACACATATATTAAGTAACAATTAAGTAAATTATTACTTAATCATATTCCTTATTAGGATTAAATATTTTTAATGTCTAAGAGAGGTAATTTATTTGTAATTTTTAACTAGGTAAATTAAACTACAAGTAGACTTCCCTATAACAAATTATTTAAGTTCTAGATATCCAAGTTTTGACTTAGATTTTAGAGTTCGAATCTTTTGTGACTTTTAAGAAAACATTTAGGGCAAAAATAAGCAAATATTTGCCAATTTAGGATTATTTTCCTTCCGTTCTGGTCTACATTACTTAATATGTTTGTTGGGTTAGATTATGTGGAAGAACCCGAAGAAGAAGCAGCAGAAGCATTTACCATATGGCAACAATTGAAAGAATGGGCCCTTAAGCGCAGAATAACCCATTGTGCCCTTAATCATTTATTAAAAGTGTTAAACAATCATAATCAAGACATAGTCCAATAAACGGAACGCTTAAAAAGGAATTTTGGTTAGAAAGCTGCTTTTTTGGTGGAAGGTACATTTTAGTGTTTCAAAAGACACTTCGGTATTATTTTGTATTCAACCCTTGCATAAGGGATGGAAAATTACTTTAAAATGTTTTTTTGACCCGTGGCTTTAAAACAAAAAACACTAGAAAAAAAGGTTTTAGACAAAAGTTGTAGAGCATTTAAATCTGAATAAAAACGTTTATGATCATTTTTACGATATCTCTAATAGTTGTGGCCTTAGAATCATGTGAACTTTCAGGGTTGGTCGGCGTCTTCGAAATTTCACAAACGCATTAAATTTTCAACTTGGCAACACTGCCCATCGTCTGGCTCAGCCTCTATACGGGTGTCTGAAAAAAAAAGAGTTTTTTGGTATAGGTACGCTAATTTATTAGAGTATGTTATTTTTGTACTCTTTTGAGGTTTTTATGAGTGAAACATTTTTGTGAAATATTGTTTGAATAACCCTGTGGAA
Organism: Polydrusus tereticollis; assembly: GCA_963920685.1. Taxonomy (NCBI): domain Eukaryota; kingdom Metazoa; phylum Arthropoda; class Insecta; order Coleoptera; family Curculionidae; genus Polydrusus; species Polydrusus tereticollis. Next base: position 37,281,349 of record OY987331.1, read on the forward strand.
GGTATGTATGAAACTAAGCCAAAAATTTTGAATGGTTTATAATTATTTTATATAATATGATATTTTTATTGAGGGTGTATCTTGAATAATAATATTGCCCATTGCCAATCAACTGTGAAGATGTTAAGGTTAAACGATTTTTGTAGGTTAAAAGAGTAAAGGAAAAAATCAGTTTTAAACAGTTTTTTTAGAGCAACTTTTTGGGTGCCAATAATTGATGGTGTGCCAATTTAATATACACTCCTATAATGGGTATCACCTATATGAAAAATAGTATGAAGTACTTAATAACTGTGCAGTGAAATTTATCACTTCCCACATAGCAAAAAAAGTATATTCACATCCTGAGAATATACTATCGACAGCCCACAACTCACATTCGTTTAGATACATCCATAGCATATCCATGTCATATCTAGAAATTGGTATAAAAATCATAAGTCAAAAAAGTGAAATTAAAAATAGTATTAAAAAGATTTTCCTACTTTTAGTATTTTTAAAATAATATAATTTAGGGCAATGCGATTGCTCAGGTTGGTATTTAAAATCTCCAACTTTTGGCAGTCCTGCGCCCGCACTTCGCGCAGGGCAGATACAACACTTCGCGCTTGGGATGACATTACATAACCTCAGTTTGTGTCATTTTCTCTGCTCGTGTTGTGTAAGTTCTTTTGATGGCTTGTTTTTCATTTTCTTACAGTTCAGTAAGTATGTTCATTGTTTATTAAAGTGTTTTTGGTGTGTGAATTTGTAAACAATAAGTGAACAATATATATATATAAGTCTAATTTTATAACGTACCTAATCATCTTGCTTTCAACAGCCGAAATTTTACTCTCTTAAATAAGTCTTCAAGCAGAAAAAGTTAGATGTCATTTCGTAGGCCTATATCCAGAAAAACATAATGATTTGCTGTCATTAGAAGTATTAGAGCCATTCACCCGAAGGTGTAATAGCAGATGATATTTCATTAGCAGAAAATGTCTTAGTTTAAAGGTGTTTACTAAAAATTCAATTAAAAAAAAGTTTTGAAGTACCTATTTAAAATCGTCCAGAAATTTTCGGTATTCATTATTAAAATAATTTATAATTTACTAAAAAATATAGATTAACAAATTCCTGAAATGTTAAGATACTGTAATAATAAGTTCTGTAATTCTTTAGATGCTGTGCTTCAAAATAACAGGACAATGAACGCATGTGAGGACGAAGTCATAGTAGATACACATTCAAAAATGGCTTGTCAAAGCGAAGGAAATGCTTAACAATAAAAAGAAAAACAACCTTGACAAGTAAGAATTCCTTATTAATTTTTTAAAAACTGCAAGAACATAATAATATAATAGAAACGTGTTTTTAAAGTGCTCAGACATTACTCTACATTTTTTTAATGTAAATATATTTTCTCAACCATTCATTTATGTTTTTCTTTTCAGGGAAAACGAAACTGACGTTATAAAGCAGTAACTCCTTAATTTAAAAAACTAATAATTATGCCTGTAATTGTTTTCTAAGAGTTTGATTGTGGTCTAATAAAGCCTGTTTTTAATATTTTATGTTTACTTGATTTGATTTAAACAAATATGAGACTGACACTTCAATATTAAGTATTTGAAACGTCGATTGACCCAACATTTCGAGATACGGCGGCCATAGTGGCCATGTCGGCAAAATACTCTGGATTCTTAAATTTAGTAGGGATAGTTAGCCGCAATAAAATCCTTGACACAAAAAATTATTATTTGCCAGCTTCCCAAAGGCTCTACTGAATGATGTTTGCATTGGAATGGTATATAGTATAGCCTATTTACATTTACAATATTTTCGATGAAAATTCCAAGCAAGAATGGGCATCATACCATACCTGCCTACAAGCAGAAACTGTAAAATAATCATTTAATTTTAGATACGCGAATTTGTGGCATTCGGATGAAGAATGAAAAGTAGATGTACTACTAACCCTACAACCGAGTGTCGTCGGTTCGAGTCTGGCTCATAGATTTCTACTTTTATTTATTTTATTTTTATTTTATCTTTATTTTCATTCTTGGTCTAAATACCAGAAATTTAAAAGTAAAAATCGGGTCATTCCTATTTTGGGCAAAACGAATATACTGTGCATGTCATTGGCATACACATACGAATCTTCTATGAATGTGCGGAGAATATGCTAAATGTCCGGAAACGCATTTTCTCAGCATGTCCGACTTGTGGCCAAACGCATGTCGTATGCATATACGTAGTACATATATGTATGTTCTATGAATCTGCGGAGGATGTGCCACTCAATATCCATATCCGAAAGAGAATATATTTCATATATCCACAGGATATCTTTTTGCTAAGTGGGTTACTCAGATTTTGATCTCTTCTCTTACGTTGTCTTTCTAAAGTAAAGTAATATTTTTTGTTTTTAAAGTTTTCGAAATGAAAACTACCCTATGTGCTGTTCCGAGGTATTGGCTATCTACTAACCAAATTTTACATACACCTAAAATATAGATATAAATGTTATTTGCGCACCCTGTATCCGCAAAAAATCATTCGGCATCTAAAAACCCGATAAATACTGCACTAGACGCTGCAACTCTTTTCCAAAGATGACAGTGATGCCATATCGATATTTAGGTCCCATTTATTAAAGACCTGACCAAAAATTGTTTTTGAAATTTGCGAACCTCTTATGCCTTTTAGATTTATAGATTAGAAAAAAGTAGTAATAACCTTTTTTGTGTAAATTTTAATGCTCTACAACATTTGGGAAAAACTCTTTTTCATATTATTTTTCATTTAAAAGTTATAACCCAAAAATATATTTTCAACCCCAATTGAAGGGCTTTTTAGCTCTCGTGCAAGGACTGGACACAAAATAACACTGTTTTTTCAAACATTAAAATGTACCTTCAATCGAAAAAGCAGCTTTCTAACTAAAATTCCTTTTTAAGCGTTCCGTTTATTGGACTAACAATCAATAGAGAAATAGCGAGTAGAGTAGCCTAACTAATAATTTTATTGTTGCTTGTTGGGATTATTATTTGAGGTTAGGGTTAGAGAAACATCTGATGCATAGTTCCACTTTAGTTGACTTTAGTGGTAGGCGCTACTTTATCATGCAAGTCGGGGAAATAGTTTCACGCGTGCGCCTAAGGTTTGTCCCTAGTAACTTATCGAACCACATTGTGTAATGAGTAGTTATGCTAACTACAAATGCCACTTACTAAAAGTAACGCCGTAGTATTAAAAACTTTACAGTTGCAATCGCTTGGTTTCGAAAGTGGTTTTAAGATCGCAAATACTTTAAATAAGAAAATCTAGTTCAAAGAATCCGTCCATGGTTCACAAAGAGACCTGAATTCAGTAATGTAGAGTAACTCAAAAAAACACAAAGTCACGGTCTCAAGTTCTACCCCCAATTAACCCAAGAATTGAAGCCAGCAGATCATGGGTTGCTCTGTGTTAATTGGATTCTGGAAAACAAGGCAAATGACGGAGAATTTTCGAAGAAAATCCTGTTTAGTGATGAGGCACATTATCAATTAAATGGGTATGTCAATAAGCAGAATTGTCAAATTTGGGGCGAAGAGAATCCTCGTGTTATTCACGAAAAACCAATGCATCCTCTACGAGTCACCGTTTGGTGCGGTTTTTGGTTCGGCGGAATAATTGGGCCATACTTCTTTGAAGACGAGGCTGGAACTGCACTAACAGTGAATGGCGCGAACGTTATCGCGCAATGTTAGAAGAGTTTCTGTGGGCTGAATTAGACCGAATTAATGTGGAAAACTTATGGTTTCAACAGAACTTGAGACCGTGACTTTGTGTTTTTTTGAGTTACTCTACATTAAGAAAATCTAGAGTAAGAGTTACTAAGATATAGGAAAAAATACTTTCTGGTGGCAAGACTACCTTTCATGGTAACATTTTTTTAATCCGCCATATTTTTTACATGAAATAGTCGATGCCATTTTATTGACCATGTAAAGTTAACGGATTGGTAAAGTTTACTTTTAAATTGACCTGTAATATAAGTATATTTCTGTTTAAAAAGGTTTTAAAATTAAAGCTGGCGTTATCAGAATATCAAAACATATATTTTTTAAAATTAGTATTTGATTTGGGAATATTATGTCTTAAAAAAAAATGATGATTTTGCTGGGGCGTTAATTTTCCCGAAATATTTTCCATATTTTAATCGGTAAAGTCGAATGCGTTTGATAATTTACCCCGGCAAAATCTTTAAACACGCTATTATAAAATTACAATATCAGGTACTGTAAAGTATTAACTGGAACTTGAGCGTTTATAAATACGTCGCCATAATTGTTAAACAAAAATGTCAAATCATTGATTTTTAGAAAAATAATGACTTATATGGATGTAACAATTACTATACTGCGACTACGCCGTATAGAAACTACCACTACTTTCTAACGTCAGATATAGTGGCATGTATGTTCCAAAACATAATCTAGGAACTGCATGGCTACCTAAAATCATTCCCCACTTTAGTGATTACGACGCTGCAGGTTGGTAATGGGGTAGTGCCAGTCATTGGTCGCCAAACACTTTGTTGTCACTATGTTAGTTGCGATTACGTCTCTGCGACAAAAAATGTTAGTTGTGGTGCGCGTATGCCATATCAAGTGAATGTAATGTAATACGCGCGGCCACGGTCGCGCGGCCATGGTCGCCTAGTGCGCGCACGCACTTAGACTTAAAATATATTAAATAAAAGTACCTTTTATCTCAGTTTCAACTTGCTTTTCCATGTCATTACGTGCATTTCCCTCAATTTTTCGGAATGTTCAAAGAGGATATTGTATTTAAGTTTTAAAATACTTACCTGTTTTTTAACAGATATCACTTACTCTCACTTATTTTACACTAATTTAGGTATTTTCTTTCAAGAATAGTCACAAAAACTTCAAACACAACAGATCAATATCACAGGTTACAGAAAACAACATATTTTCTGACGATCGAGTATTAGACATAACCATAACCTCACTTTAGATTTAGCGGCAGCGACATGTGTAAGTTTGGTTGCCTATCTTCAAGCCTAAATTTCTTAAGTCTTCACTACTGATATTCTTACGACCAGGCAGGCATGGGTTAATTGAAAAGTAAAACAATTTGTTTTACATCTGCTGTAGTTATGTGTGAGTAAATCCACTGTAACGTCCGGGTTACAAGGGCGATTTAAAAAGTGAAGCGGTTATTCGCTGGCAGTACGAGATGTAGATAAAAATACTATAATATACGGTCTGTTCGGTTTATGACACTCGGTCTTCTGCCGACCCTGAGATGGCGTCACTGAGTAATCCCAATGTTTTACAAACATTTTTAAAAATAATTGGAGCTCCGTCCAACAAAATGGAATCATTTGTCTCAGATTGTAGAGTAGGACTAGAAGCTAAATCGATTAAGGTACAAAACTTATTTTTTAACAATTATTATGGATTTGACTTGGTTTGAAATCAGAAATTAGATCCTTTAATCAGTTTGCAGTTTTAACGGCACAAGTAGTAACTTTGACATCTTATTTTGTTACTAAATGGCTGTTAATTTTGTTCATTATATCTCTTCATTATTAAACACTCCAATAAATATGACACATAAATTTTCGCAGTACAACCGGTCCATCATACGTATATTTTCTAGGTATCCCACTCTAAATTTGAAGATATTTCTATTCTTAGGCATTGTTTTATCCTTTTATCAACAATATTGATAAAATTAGGGATTTATTTTTGTGAATATTTATGAGATGGCTACTATAAAACGAAAAAAAATTTGATTTATTTTTTAATTATTTATCGGCAATTGATAATCGATGTATTAGTGATAATAATAAAACTGAATGTTATCTGATTCACATTTTTAAATATTCATGCTTTGCTATTGTTAGTATTTACATTTGAAAAAGCATCACAATATGTCAGAAGAACAGCGAAATAGTCATCAACTCGAAGGTGATGTTGAACCCCAATTATTAAATGGAATTCATTACACCGGAAATAAAGGTATGTTAAAATTTTTGCTTTCATGTATAAAGAAACTTCTTGTAATTTAAAAAAAGACCCCTTTTAATTTTTTCTGCTATTTACAAATTACTTAATTGATATTATTTTTTTACTCTCCGAATTTGAAAATTCGGCATTTAAGTCTTCCTTTATTCATTTTTGATTATACTATATAAATAATTTACTCGTGTCATTTTTTGATACCTTCTTCAAAAAATATACTTTACCTACACAGTTCCACCTGTGCCAATATAATTTATTTACCAAATAAGCCGCGCAAATTTAAACTCGTGAGGGCATCTGGCAGGTCACGCTTGAGCAAGATAAAAAGCTTCTAAATGCACACTTGGCGCCCGGGTTTGATGGAACGAAAAACAAAGCATTAAAGAGTTTTTCAGGAAAAATAGTTGTGACCTTGGTAAATATAACCCAGGCAGTCATCAGAAGGGGCCGACCTCTTGGAAAAAACCACAGGTAGCATTGATACCAAAGACTATTCAGGACTTTACGCTGGCAGCTACTTGTAGACCCATAAGTCTATTGTCCGGTTTAGGCAAGATTGTTCAAAAGTTCCCCTAAAGGGATTTAATAACCGCTTTTTGACGAAGCAGCCTTCTTCGACGTGTTGAAGCGTTGAATAAGGTCTGGCATAACGGACTTATAGCAAATTTGATAAGATAACAGGTATACCAAATTAATTGATCAAAATCGTAGTTTCATTTTTCGGTGACAGGTTGTTCGCGGTGTCATCAGACAGAAAACGCAATGACCAGTGTTAGGGTTGTCAGGGCCTGGGTTCTACAGGGTTCCCCCCTTGCGCCTGCCCTGTACAATTTAAATACTAGCGATAGAAAAATCAAAGTCCCATACCTCGGACTCGTGTTTGACAAAAGGATGATCTGGAACGACAATGTTGACCACCACAAACTCATCTGTGTGCAATGTACGCTTTGATTAATTAAAACAGCAGAATAGATAAGAGGACCAAGACAAATATTTTTACACTGAGAGAAGAAAAAATAACTATAATAAGAAAATCACATATTGGGTATACAGAAGTTATATACCATTGGTGGCAGATAAACTGTTTTTTGTGGTTATACAACTCGCTTTTCTAAAACTACACGAAGTTTACATTTACCACTAAATTACCATTGTATATCGGTAAGAACTAGTTATACAAAGGCTTACTTTAGCGGATTCTCGCAAGAGTACCTTTTTCGTTTCAAAATGATCAACAAATTAGTTCCTTAACAAAAAAGGGAAAAAACTACACTGATAAAAAGTTATGGCCATTTCAAACCATAAGATGTGCATTGTGAAGCGCCCTCTTATGGCCACAGTGAAAAGGTGTCCGTATTCAGCTTTCGCGTCTCAGAAAACCCCCAGGTACCAAGTTTTAAAGTAATACGTTAAAAAATGTTCACTAATTTTAAAAAATTCGATTTTTATTTTTTAACTTTATCTCGGAAACGGAAAAATTTCGGACTAAGGTAAGATGCTTTAAGTCGCCTTATTTTGGCTTCAGGAATATGTGCTCAGATTTTGTACAGACCTTTTAGAGACACCCTGTATATATTATAAGATACTTTGCCAGCATCGTCGAGCATTGACAGTCGGCCAACATCACCATCTGTTGACATTCTACCACCATAACAATATACTCACGCTTCGCCAACATCAGCAAGCGCTCACATTCTGCCAGCATCAGCAAACACTTCAAAAACTACATCTTCATGCAGTGACGCTAGTCCAAGCACCTCAAAGGCTGTATTTTCGCCAGGAATTGTCAAGCCATTACCGAAAGCACTTTCTCGAAAAACATCAGGTGGTGAACGAAAAACTAGGAAGTCTGCAATAATACACTGCCACTCCCGAGAAAAATGCTATTCAAGCGGAATATGAAACTAAAAAGATAACGCAAGTTAAGAGGAAACTTACGGAGGGAAAGAAACCTAAAGCAGTTAGACAGTCTACGAAAATCAAACAACGCCAGAACACTCAAGAACAAAGTGACAGCGACGAAGATGATTCTTATTGTCTAGTTTGCCTGGAATCGTACGGTAGTAGCCGCTCTGGAGAGAAATGAGTGCAGTGCACTGAATATCGTCAATGGTTCCACGAGGAATGCACCCGACAAGAAGACCTTCATATCTGTCACAATTGCTTGTCAGAATAACTATATTTTACTGTTTGTTTTTAGGGTATGGTTTTGTTATTAATATGTTTACATTTCATTAGAATAAATAATAGTCCTTTAATCTAACCATAGTGTTTTAATTGTCCCTGGTATACGGCACGGGGACGATTGAAACAGTTTGCAAGGCTCAAGTTTTTTTAAGATATCCTAGTTATATATTCCTATAGATCAATGGAATGCTTTAAATAGAACCCCAATTGAATATGACCCAATATGACCCATTCACAACTCGGAATTTTGCGACAGCCACGGAGAAAGAAAATCAAGAAGCAAAAATGTTTCAATTGTTCCCGGTCAACCCCACGGTAGTCAGCCTATGAGTGCTTTATATTATTAGCCAACAATAATAAAGCGTTAGGAACAAAACCTTTATAACTGCCTGAGTGTAGTATGACTAGTATGATAACTCGTTTACCGCAAGAACAAGGTCCATTTAGTGTGTACTTATTACCATCATACACTAAATCATATACACTATCTCTCTTTTTAATTGGCGATATACCTTAATTTCACGTAAATATTCTTGCCGCCATGCTACGATACAAGACGATTCCATTATACCATTATTTTGTTCACTTTTTTGTACTTGAAGCCACAAATAAGCAAAATACTACGTAAGGTGTCCAGATATTTATATTTATAATCAGTATACTCCCGTAACTTATTCCGAATTATTTCTAATATCGGGACTTTGTTTTCCTCGTCAAATTGATGTACAACTCGGAGTATAAGTTCTTTGTCACAATTATCAACTTTTTTAAAGCTTCCGATTAGCTCTTTTTTGCTTTACGGAATGGTCGATGATAACTCCTGCTCGAATCACTGTGTAAGTTGTAGCTCGAGCAAGTTTAGTCAGCTCACAAATCCTTTCTAATATTTCGTTTTAGGAGGCCCTAGGACTTTCACTTTTTAAGCAAATGTAAATATTTAAAATAAGTCTCTGGGTTTGAACATGTTAGTCTTCATTACAAAATTCCGACAGCCCCGCCGTGGATTCGGCTTCCACGTTGTTCGTTTCATTATCAGAAACATTAAAAGGTCTCCACAACGCCATATGGACGCATATATATGAAAAACACGACACTCAATAACAACAGTAGCAACAGTAACGGCAACAACAACAAAATAACTTAGAAAACACTACACTCGGGTATACTCTTAAGATACTTTCTAAAATTTCCCATAACGAATAAAAGAATAAACGAAATTTACTTCCCCCTATATTAATAATTAAACTACACCACTATCAGGCAACAGGTAAAAAAACGCAGTGGAATATTTTAGGCATTATTTTATTTTTTTCTCCATCAAAGTTATTTAATCGGCTCATATCGAGTTGCATCCCGAAAAAGGTATTCTTACCTCGGTCGAAAAGGTCACAACCGAGTTGCATCCCTTGTAGATAAAGCTCTACATGTGTTTGATAGCCAGTTATGGATGGAGAATTGAAGCAACGTTGCCAAGTTTATAAAATAATGGTTTATTGGAATAATAATTCGTCAATCACAAATCATATTATAAAAGAATTATGATCAATTAAATACAATAATCTGGCAATAAACAGAACAATAAAATAATCATTATATGTAAAATAAGTATCTTAAAATAATTGTAGTCAAACACGGCATCTAATCCACCTTTTTGGGTCCAATTCGCCTTTTTCAAGTTCACCGGGGAATATTATTATTAATTGTTTGCCCCTTTTATAGACTTATATTGGTTAAACAGCGCTAACACGGCATCTAATCCACCTTTTTGGTTCAATTCGCATTACCTGCAAATTATCAATTTTAATTTAATCCTCTGATTCTTTTTAATCCTCTACTTCTTTTTAATCCTTAAAGCTCGGCAACACTGCAAGAATAATTTCAATTTTATCTTAAAAAACAAGTTTAGCTCGGGGATGCAATTCGGTTGTGGCCGGGATGCAACTCGATTGTCAAATTCTCTACCTACCTTCTGCGGGATGCAACTCGATTTGGCCGATTTAATCAACTAGAAGCGGCCCCCTAGGAACGCGTGGCTGAGAAAAAATTCATACTAAAATTAGATTATTTTTATTTAAAATTTATTGATAAACATAGCAGACCCGGTACTTGACTGTTTTTTTTAGCTGTTCGAATTGACTTCGTATAGACTATACATGACAAATTGTAACATTTTATTCGACATTAAATTATAATTAACGTTAATTATATTTATATCACATGTAAAAGAATTGATGCAGAAAGGCCTTTTTCGATTCTCTAAAAACTCTAAAAAGGGGGCATTCCGATACGGGAGACCGCGACAAGCGACCGAGACCGAGAGACCGCGACGTGCGACCGCGACGTACCGCTTTAATGGATTTGTATGTGGTGCTTTCCGATGCAAGCGACAGCGACGCGAGACAGTAGGCGTGGCCGTCCTGCGACCAACGGTCACGCGACCACACTGCTCTGGAAGCAGTGATACGCTGCGACCTGCATAGTTTATTTTAATTATTTTATACCTAGAGGGTTATATGGCGACGTTTTCTACTCAGGAAGATGAATTGTTCATCGATTTAGTGTCTAATCACCCACCATTATATGACAGCACTCTCCAGGCTTATAAGGATAGTATTTTATTTAATTTTTTGTCTTTTTTCTTGCGGTAAAGCCAACGCAATTATATTTTCGTCCTCGTGTTCCAATAAACCTTTTAGTGAATGTTTTCTTACTTTTAGATTGTTAGGCATGGTTTTCTGAAACGTACACAATTACTAAATTAAACAAAATGAACCTAGCCAAAGTCGCCACGTCGCGCGTCGCGTCGTCTGTATTTGTATGCTACTGGTCGCCGCAGCGACATGCAACCTTTGGTCGCTTGTCGCTCGGTCTCGGTCGCTTGTCGCGGTCTCCCGTATCGGAATGCCCCCTTTACATGTATGTAACTTGTCGTGCACACTGTATTTATACTGTTTTAGTTTTTACGCAGCTAGTTTTTTTACAAGTGGTTGTTGACGCATTATGACATTTTAGGATGCCACTTAATAAACAATCGAAACAATAGATTGTTGTTTCCTCAAGTGACAAAAACTTATAAATAAATTGATAATGCAGCTGCGTAAATAAATGATTGATTGCATTACATGAAATGGTTTGCTCTTTAACACAGCATGATCGTTAGGGTTGACATAAAATGATGAATGTAGTTTAATATAAATTTAAATTCGTCTAATAAAATTTATTAGTCATCATTGTACATCGTATATGATGTTATTCCTATTTATCTCATACCCACTATTTTTGATATACCTTTACTCCGGTACCAAAATAATTGGCAGTGACTCATTTTTACCGGGGTGTGCAAGACGTAAGGAGAACGCCAATTCCAGAGGCGTATCATTTTAAACAATAATAATTCAAAAAATATAAAAAGTTTTTGTTTACTATTGTAATATATTTACATTTACTATAATAAATATAATATTATAAATTAAACTGAAAAATAAATTAAGCTTTTATATTTGGTGATCTAATGAAGTAATTGGAGAAACTAAATTATGCAGGTATAAAATCTAAAAAGGATAATAAAGCAACGGTATATGTCATTTTCATAATGTTTTTATTATACTACATAATAATAAAAACATATAATAGTGGATTAAGGGCAAAACCTAAACCCAAATTATAAATGTTTATAAATTTCCTAACCATTGTTACCTAATAAACACTAATTGATAATAATTTGACAAATTATATTCCACGACGACACTAAAAAGTGTTATAATGACAATATGTTACAATTTTAAATTAATTATTACCATCACAGCGATTATTCACTATCTGACGATGAAAACATTTCATTACTGTCGCTACTGCTGTCATCTGCAGGATTTATAATAATAGGTTCTACCATATATGACTTGAACGCGTACATCTAAGTCACACATTTTTTTTTCTATGTCCTCGAATACGCACTTATGTCAATATGCTGCTTGTACATTCGCTATTGCCGTTTTTAACAGTTCTTTAACATCTTTGCCCCTATAAGTTCGATTGAATTTAGTTCACAATGGTAAGGCGGTGAACGTAATATTGTAACACCTGTTCACGAGCCATTTCATCCACTACATATTTCGGCTGTATATGGTGCATAATCCATCACGATTACCGACCCACGTTCAATACGCGGTAAGATGGATTTAAACCAATCTTCAAACACTCCCGAGTTCATATCCTAATCATAATTACCGGGTTTACGAGATTCAAACACGTTTAACCCACCTTCAAGAAAACCAGAATCCCTCCCGATGTGGGTTATAATTAACCGACGACCTTTTCCTGAAGGAGCTTTCAATCCAGTGGACAGTCCACTAACTAACCTAAACTAACCCAAGCGTTCAATGAGAATTGATGTTGAAATTGATGTTCAAGTATGTCATGTGGACATTTTTTAGCCCACTCATGATTGTTGTGAAAATTCTTTATTGCATTTTTTGAGAAATTCGATTCATCGGTAAAAAAAATCAGCGTCAGTAGTTGAAGGATTTGAAACAATGTTTTTGTACACATTGACAGAATGCAATCCGTGAAGGAAAATCAGCAGGAAGAAATACCTGAACGCGTTGTATGTGGTATGCGTACAACAAGTAGTCACTAAAGATTTCTCAAACAGTCCTATTACTTACATTCAAAGTATTTGCAGTTTTTCGAGTAGAAGTACCTAAATCTTTCTCTATCATGTACCAGGTGATCTGTTATATTTTGACCACCCACCTAACTCACTCATTTTAAGAGATATCGAAAAAACTTTAAGCACTAAAGTTAGACAAATTTAGACAAATCATATTGGAAAGTCTTTAAAACTTTAAAAAAATACAACATACATACATCCATAGAAATTCCAGAAAAAATTTACATTTTTGGGCTGATGTTAATCTATACAAAATCCTTAAAACAAAAAGATCTGGAAGGCGTTCCTTACATGTATGGTGCGGTATATTATGTGACAAGATTATTGGTCTAATATTTTTTGAGAACAATCTGACAGGAGCAAGATGTATAGAACTTCTAAATGCACCTCCGCATAACGTTGCCCAGGTTACTGAACGGTTAAATGCTATTTTCGAAGTTTGGATGGATTGGAAGACATGGTGTTATATCCTGGCCGCCTAACAGTCCCGATTTTACACCACACACGTTCCTTTGGGAATCTTTGAAAAATAAAACATATTTTAAAAACAGCGATAATATATTAGAAATTCAAGCACGAGTGATCGACGAAATTAATAATATTAATACTAACCATCCCGATTGGATAACTGCAGCAATTAATAAATTAAAAACGGGGTATCAAAAATGTATTGATGCAAACGGGTATCATTTCTAGCATTTAATATAAATGGATTGTTATTTTGTTGCTTTTATTAGGTAATACATTGTTTTATACGAAAAAACTTTAAATATGTGTTTATCATCCACTAGTAGTATCTGCAAGAATTTGTTTGTCTAATGGGGATATAAGTAAAGTTTGTCGGTTTTTGTCTTTTGTTGATATTCATATTAAATTTCATTAATTTAATATGAATATAAAATTATGTCATATTAATTGACTTTCTAAGTTTCACAAGTGTTTAAAAAATGGAATGATTTCCATATGGAACGATAGTGGTTCACTAGGATATTTGAAACGAGCATTTTTTTTCCAACAATTTGATACCATACACTTCTATGCTATTTTAAAACTTACGTAGGTGTTAAGAAATTGATCTAGGCAACTAGATTAATTAAAACTAAACTAATAGAACTAAATAGTTAACTAATTTATTCTCAACAAACAACTAATAGTAGATAGTAATTGCTTATCATTATTAATAAATCAATCTAGGACTTTAATTATAATACCAATTATCATCGCTCTAAATGTTCGAAATGTCCTCCTTGTTGATAAAAACAATTTTCCACTATTTGGACAGTTGCCCTCATTACATTTCTCAACTGGTTTACATCCATTTCTTGAATTGCTGCTCTTACTTTATTTTCAAGTTCTGCACGGGTGACTGGTGGAACGTTGTGGACTTTGTTTTTGAGGGTTCCCCATGGAAAAAAGTCAAACGGAGTTAGGTCGGGGGATCTAATTTAGAAAACAAAAATATTAAAGGATGAAAGACATACCTACCAAAAAGCTTTATACCTTGCTGGCCATCTTATCGCTCCATTAGTGCCAATCCAAATTTCCCCATACGTGTTATGAAGGTACTCCCTAACAGCACGAGAATTATGTGGTGGAGCCCCGTCTTGTTGAAAAATAATAGCCATTTGTTCAACTACAGGCAAATTTTCAAGAAATTGTTCTGTTTCTACTTGCAAGAAACCTAAATATCTTTCGCCGGTAAGGTGACCATCAAAAATAATTGGTCCCATAATTCTATCTCCAATGATACCTAACCAGCAATTGAATCCAAATCGCTCTTGAAAATTGCCTTCTTCCATTAAATGCAGGTTATCTTGTGACCAATAACGCTTGTTGTTTCTATTAAAAATGCCCAAATTTGTGAATCGACTCTCATCCGAATAAAGAATTTTCGACGGAAATGTTGGATCTTGTTGATGTCTTTTTAAAAACCAGTTACAGTATTCAAGCCTTCTGGCATAGTCATTTTGATAGAAATGAGTCTGGTGTTTGTATGCATGATATTTGTATTTATGTAAGATCCTCCATACTGACGAGCTACTTATATCACATTGAACAGAAATTTCTCTGACTGAGGCAGTAATATTTATGTTAACTTGATAAAACAACAATTTCTTTCTCTTCACTTACAACATAGTTATTGACCGCATCCTCATTGGGTTCTGAACGCATTTTTTGTTCCAGTTTTGAAAAATAATACCGGATTGAAAGTCGACGACCCGGAAATCTCTCTGCATACAATCTTGCGGCCTCAGAAGAATTTATTCTGGTCTCTCCAAAAATTAAGAGCATATCAATTTGTTCATTTCTAGTAAAACTAACCATTTTATCTGATTTACAATCTAAGTTTTATAAACGAATGATATTTGAACAACTTTTAATTAGAGCCATATTGGTTTTGATATTCAATTCAATTGTTTTTCAAAGCCGCCTTTATCTTTCTTTCCTTTAGAAAGGACAGGGCGGCAATAATAATACATAACGCTTTTAAATATGTGATTGGGATTTAAGGCAAATTTTTTCGTGTTAATCTTAAAATAGCATAGGAGTGTATGGTATTAAATTGTTGGGAAAAAAATGCTCGTTTCAAATATCATAGTGAACCACTATCGTTCCATTTGGAAAAATGGAGTAAACGTCATTCCATTTTGTGTGCTAACAAATCAAAAAGTATGCCAATGAATGCAGACTCATCTCTTTTGCACAATTTCAAAATTTCATTTTAATATCTATAAATACAAAAAAGTTATAGGGGTGAGCGGCTTTTAAGAAACATCCGGTATAGGGTGTTCCATTTAAGAAAACATGAAATGGTAAAATATTTGCCATTTCTGATGTTCGTTTGTTTCTTCTTATATTATTTCCTAAAAATTCATGACAGGCCCTACAACTTCAGTTCTTAAATTTCTTTGATATTTCCTTAAATAAATGAGATAGGTGGGTGGTCAAAATATAACAGATCACCCGGTACAGCACGTTCTCTTTTAGTTCTACCATTCTTACTGTCAATGACCTCCCTGGTCCATACTTCGCTTCATTGCCTTGATTCATGAAGACGCCGATGAATACTCTGGAAGGTTTTTCTATCAGAAACATCATGGTCAAAAATCGTTCAATGTACAACCGCCTAGCTTGTAATGAATTGCCATTAGCAAGTCTGTAAATGAGATGCATGTCAGTCGAGTAGCGATTCGTGACGGGACTTCACTAACAGAAGTTTATCTATTAAAGACAAAAAATACACATCAAACAACAAAACGTCAATCAGTCTCAACAAATTCGACACATACAAAATAATCAGTTACAAGACGTACTCAAATGAAATCAACGTATAAGCTGTTTGCTTAAAAGCCAACAACGCATTCTTAAAAAAATGTATACTTGTTAAACCCAGTGTAGTACGCCATACTTTTATTTCGACTACATTAATAATTTGGAAAATATCAAAATTGGTTTGTCCAAAATTTTTCTCGCCCTGTATCTTGTAAACAAAGCGGCTTTTCAAACATCATCAGAGGACAAAATATTCTTATAATAGTCCATGCAATAATCCCTCCAATTTTTGTCGTATGTGTAATAAACACCCTGTATATTAAGAGTAACATGTTTGTTTTGGCATCACTTTTAGTTGAAATTATATCAGGACATAGAAAATTATTTTCTACGTATTTTTATATAAGCCTGTTCAGCCAGTAAACCTGCAAGATGGCCGACATGTCATATGACAACAGTCATATTTCAGCTATTTAATTTTTAGTAAGAATAATATTGGCAGCAATACAATGGCGAGCAGCTGTTTATGGTCAGAACCGGACTTAAAAATTTTAATATAATATGTTAATTTCCATAATAATGAAAACAATTTTTTTAAATATACAGGGTACCTATTCCTTAATGACCTAGTAATATTTCGAGGCTACTTCTCATGATATTTTTAGGAGAAAAGTTTATCTGAACGTATGCCCGCAACGGCCACATTTTTTTGCTACTAGGTGTTTTTATTTTATACTATCTCTGAAAGTACTTAAGATTATTTTCAATTTTGGTATGTGTTAATAGGATATAAAACCACATACTTTATTTAGAAAAGTTAGGAGTGCTCCACCAAGTGGCTTGCAAACATGTCTTCTGATACTTAATTTTTAATAAAACAAGTGCTGACATTTTTTCGTATGCGTATTTTTTCTGTCATTAGGTGAAATAGCACTTTGAGTCAACATTTTTTTTCAGTTTATTTATTTGTTTATTGTTACACAGATTTACAAAGTAAATATTAACATTGTCAAACTATTATTAAAATTTTAAAACTTTAAAATTAATAGCTCTGAAAAGAACTGTTTTTAGTATTAAATAAAGTTTCAAGGCACACAAATGGATAAAAACGAATTAAAATGACAAATCAAAACACCAAAACAATGTCAACTAAAACCTGAAACAATAACACTTAAATATTACTTTATAATTATATCTCTGTCTAGCACGTTTAATTCCATTCAAGACGTATTGCGACGCACGCAAACGGTCTATACGGAGTAATTAATAGTACGGGAAAATAAAACAAAACAATTTGCAGAACTTAATTATTGCTTTTATATTTCACATGTCCTGTAATATAACTAAAAAATGTTTTGAGTGCGTGTGTGTGTATGTGTATATGACTTTTTTGGCACTGGTTTAAACCAACTGGCCAGGTTTGATAAATGTTTTTGGAGGAAGGAAATGCAATAAAAAAATCGAAAGCTCATAAAAATATAAATATGGAGAAAGAGTTGTTTTGACTTGCATTATCTTAGCGAACAGTCATAAACATGGAGGTCAGTATTAGCGTTTTTAAAAACAAAGTTTTTCGTAGTAGGTGAGCGTTTACCCTGAAAGTAAATTAAAATTTGCAAAGATTTTTAACCATTTTTTAACATAAGTAAACGAGTTTAGCCAAAACAATGGTGAAATATGAATGTAACAGTCTGATCTCATAGTTTATGACATATGCATCACAACATTGTTTGCAAATATAGATTCATTATAAACAAAGTGAAAAAAAGATTTTTGCAATTTTAACTCCTAGCTGATTTACCGTAAAGAGCTAAAATTTTGTCGTTTGGATTCAGCTCTTAACACTCTTCAATAAACCTTTTTTTTTTTTTAATAAACACGGGATAAGTCAATATTTTAGCCACCTTCAAATTTGCATGGGGATTTCGCATGTTGCGTGGATCGATGCACCACCCGGTATAAAGAACCATTTTATTTTTTGGTTAACATAAGCAACACTTTAAATAAAGGTATTCTCACCAGATTTCGTTCAAAGACATAAGCATTAAATTTGTGGGGTACCAAGTAAGATCGCGCTCTTTTTACCGCGGTGTGTGTCAGAAATTTAGGGTCTAAAGTGTTCTGCTTGACCACCAGTGTCCCTATTTTGTGTACTTGTTTGGCGCAAGAATGCAATAGATACTGCCAATTAAAAGGTTAAGCGAATCAAAAAATTTACATACGGCACCACACGCAAAATTATAAAAAGCATTTAATAACAATGCCGCGAAATCCACATGACTACATGCAATCCTTTTTTAATTGATTTGCCCGTACTATTACAACTATAGCAGGGAAGAAGCAAAGCCTGACCTGGCCTGTGATCGTATAATGGTTCGTCGTAGTTAGCACCGGTGTGTGTCTCTTTCTAGCATGTATTTAACTCAACACGAGGAAACATGATAGATATACGATCTAGGTACCTAATAAAAGTTGCTTTTGTTTATGTTTGGAATTTAATTTTAATAATTTCTGGTGTGAAATCCTAGTAACTTTTTGTTCTCGTTTATACGTGATTGGAGAGCGCTGACATGATTTGCCCGCCGCCATCTTGCAGGTTTACTCGCTGAAACTTCCTTATCTTACTGCGGAAACTTTTGAAATGCTTCACATCATGAGTGGTAGTAATTTGTTGAGCATGGGTGACTTCAACGTATTAGATTTGAACAACAACGATATAGATGACTCAAAAACGAAAATAATAATCAAAAATTTTATTCAATTTTTTGCTTTAGAGCAGCACAACAAGGTCAGAAATTCGTATAATAATATATTAGATTTAGTCATCTCCAGCGTCAGTTGCAATATTTTCAGAGAGCCCTTGCCCCTCGTAAGTGAAGATAGACACCATCCTTCCCTGAACGTTATCCTGTCAATTCCTAAAAATAACAAAAAATCAAGATTCCCAGCAAATGTACATCAGCCGAGATATAACTTTAGGAAAGCCAATCTCCCATTACTATACGACATGATCTTGAGCGCGGATTGGTCTAATTAATATGGAATACAAGATGTTAATACAGCATGCCAAGACTTTTACAGGCAATTGTACCGAATATTCGATGCATGTGTCCCAAAGTCTATTGTTCGTCAAATAACCTTTCCAGTATGGTATACATCAGAACTAACTAGTCACTTAGCACATAAACACAGGATATTCATAAAGGCAAAAAAGTCCAATTCCCAGTTGCAGTGGCAATAATATAGGGGATTGTGCGTGGAAGTTAAGAGAATGATTGATGTCGCTTATAGGAACTACGCTATTAAAGCAGAATATTCCATTGTTAATGATCCTTTTGGTCTTTTATAAACTTCTATAAACGGATCAACTTCTCTACCTCAGGTCTTTGTTAACGCATTCACTGCCTTTTCTAGCTAGGCATACTCCACGCCATTTAATCAAGCGTATCAGCAAACCATTGCGAGTTGTAGTTCACAGGTCACCCTGAACTATTTACCGGAAAATACTATCAGAAAAGCATAAAAAAAATCGAAAAACAAACCTACATATGGACTAGATAGGGTGCCTTGTTTTATAGTTAGAGACTGTGCTGATGCTCTCTCAAAACCATTATCATATACTTTTAATCAATCTTTTAAAAGTAGCGTATTTCCAGATAAATGGAGGGAGGCAAGAGTAACCCCAGTTTTTAACAAAGGTGATGTAAGTGATATATTCAACTATAGACCTGTTTCAATATTATCTCCATTTGCAAAGGTTTTTGAGATGTCACCATACGAATGCATCTTTAACCAAGTAAAACAATTTATTTCGCTTAAACATCACGGTTTCTACACCAATTGCAGTCCAATAAGCAACCTAGCATGCTTCACTTAATACGTTGATCACGCCCTAGATAATCGAAGTCAAGTCGACACAGTATACACAGACTTCTCTAAAGCCCTCGATCACTCGATCTTACTGCAGAAACTAGGTCGGCTGGGGTTTAGTGGACCACTTTTAACGTTCTTCAATTCTTATCTAAAGGATCGTCGGTAATACGTTGAACTCCGAGGTCACAAATCTGTTATTTTTAAAGCTACAAGTGGGGCCCCACAGGGTAGTAACCTCGCTCCCCTCTTATTCTCTATATTTATTAACGACATAACTACTGATATTTCTAGCAATGTTCTTCTTTCGTTCGCAGATGATCTAAAACTATTTAATGTGATCCATCATCTAGCGGATTCTGTTCGATTTGGATATACCATAGACAAGCTCTACTTCGCCTCTCACATAAACGTTACCTGCAAAAGTGCCATGAAAATGTTGGGGTATATTGTACGCAATTCAAATAAATATCTAAATGTGCAGACGCTCAAGACGCTTTATTTTAGTTTTGTTCGTTCCAAGCTTGAATATGAAGCAGTTTTATGGAGCCTTATGTTCGATAGATACATAAATTAGCTAGAAAGAGTTCAAAGAAAGTTTCTGAAATGTCTCATGTAGAAGGAGAATGGAGTGTTCCCACTCAGAGATGTCGACCGGCATTTTATTATCAAAATTTAAAAACCTTCTCTGGGCGATCGCAGGAATTATTACCGGTACAGTTTTTGTTTAAAGTATGTCGATCATACATTGATTTTACTACATTACTGTCAAAAATTAACTTTAATGTTCCATACCGCATGTTAGAAATCCCCCCTCTCCTGTATTTCATTTACCCGCTTCCTCCACAAACTTTTTAATCAAAACACCACTCTTTCAATCAATGCTCAATAGCACGTGCCATGACGTTGATGTGTACGGCCTATCTGACGCAGAGTTTAAAACTACTCTAAAAAACAAATATCTGCTGCTACACTTAGCTCAAGATAATGTAGCTGTTGCTTGAACTCGTTTGGTCATATTGTACATTGTTTTACATTGTTTTATTAATATATTATTATTGCTATTATATTATTAATCATTTATTATTACTATTATCACAGCCCAATAAAAAAAAAATTTTGTCTTGGTGCCGAAGAAAAATCAACTGATTTTAGTTATTTTGAATGCGGTGATTCCAAAAACACTTGGCTTTTCTTCGTATCAGCTCTAGTTTTTGAGATAGAGCCTACTCATAATAAATTGTAACATTAATAAATTTGACAATTATAATGGTCATATATTTAATCAGGAACTTCACTAATTCCAAGACTAATGCCTTTTTAATTATACCTATTTGTTCATAATCACATAAATCACTGGGAATACCTAATCTTATATTAGCAAAAGGCCATATAATTATTACAGATAAGAAATAACTTTTCCTGGAAATTTTTTGCACCTGGAGATTTCTTATTTTCGTATTTGCAATTAGCACGAAATATACAATAAAAGGCAATAAAAGTGAATGAAATTGTATACCGTAAGCCTCATAAATTAATTCGTTAACTTGACTTCTGTCCTAGGGCATAAGTACCTATATATATATATATATAATCCCCATAGTATGGGGCTTATATTATGCGGAATATTGCGTGCATGCATTTAGTTGAAACTTGAGCTTCATTGCAAGAGTGTGTTTTTTAAAAAATCGTATTCACACATGGCTTTTACAAGTAGGCGTAGTTGCTTAAACCATCCGGACGTTTTTTGCTACATATGTGGCGAGTACATTTTAAAAGAAAGCCACTTTAACGATTGTTATTTTTGTCTTGTGAAGATAAAGGGCATTAATAGGAGGATAATATGATTTTTTGTAATGATATTAAAGGTCCGTTAGAGAAAATGGGTATAACAGAGTACACACCAGACCATTGGCGTCTCTTTATCGACAGTTCCAAAGTTTATAGTGTGTCCTTCTACATAACGGTAACATATATAGAAGTATTCCAATTGGGCATTCTACAAAAGTAAAAGAAGAATATAAAACAATATCGTTACTGTTAAAAAAAATTAAATATGACGAATATCAGTGGGTAATCTGTGTTGACTTAAAAATGGTGAACTTTCTTCTGGGACAGCAAGGTGGTTATACAAAATATCCTTGTTTTCTGTGTCTTTGGGACAGCAGGGCTAAAGATCAACACTCCATTAAAAGAGAGTGGCCTTGTAGAGATGCTTTAGTACAAGGCGAAGCTAAAGTAATTAATGAAGCATTGGTTGAACGGGAAAATATCATATTCCCTCCCTTGCATATTGAACTAGGACTAATGAAACAATTTGTAAAGGCCTTAGACTAGAATGGTGCGTGTTTTGAATACTTGTCCAGTAAATTTCCTGCACTCAGCAAGAAGAAATTAAAAGCCGGAATATTTGCTGAACCTCAGATCAGAGAGCTGATAGAAGATTCACATTTTACAGAATCGATGACCGAAACTGACTTTAGTACATAGTGCTCTTTTGTTAAAGTTGTGCAAAGTTTTCTCGGAAACAAGAAATCGAAAAATTACCGAGAGATAGTGGAAGATATGTTCAACAACTTTAACCAACACGAGTGTAATATGAGCATTAAGATTCATTATCTCCACAGCCACTTGGAACGATTCCCAGAAAATCTTGGCGACCTTAGTGAAGAACTGGGGGAACGATTCCACCAGGATATAAAAACTATGGAAGAGAGGTATCAGGGTAGATGGGACATTCACATGATGGCCGATTACTGCTGGAGCCTTCAACGAGACTGTCCTTCTTAATCTCATGCGAGAAAATCTTATAAAAGGAAGTTTTTGGGTGATGCAGATCAGCTCATTTTTATTTATTAGTTTAGGTTAATTTAAATTAATAACTTAAGTTAATATTGTTAATGTTATTGACGGATAATTTCTTGTATTTTTTGTGGGGTACAATAAACATTTTCTCCCATTCCTGAGTTGTTTTTTTGGTGGTAGTAGTAATACATATATAATTAACCGATATAAAATACCCTTAATCTCGAAAATATAGCTTATAGCCCCAGTTTTTGAAAACGATCTGATGGAGCAAATCTGAGGTTATTTTTAGGTTTAGCAGACCCAAATTACCTAGAAACAGTAAAAAAAATTGCCGGCACCAAATTATGTGTTGACCAGTATTAATCATTTATATCTTATATTAAGTCACATTGTCTCATAATTAAAATTTCTTTCTGTTAGACAATAAAAGATTATTATTATTATTATTATTATTATTATTATTATATTATAATACCATTTGTGTTACTGCTCCCAAAATTGTTGCTAAAAGTAGGAAATAAAATTAAACTTTGGTAGTCCGCATAATGAAACCCAACATTTTAGGACAGCTATGTTTAGGTAAAAGAACTTTTTGACTTAAAACAGGTGTAAAAGTCATCAATTAAAATAATTACATGACATTAAGTAACATCATGTATTCTAAAATATTTAAATGAGCTATTCCTCAGGTAATTCTTATCAAAAGAAACTTATTATTTACATGTTGTATCTAAAAATGCCTATTTTTTAAAATACAAGGTGTTGAAAATTGTTTTCGTTCTTCTCAATCCTCTCTAATTCAGAAGACATACATTTTTTTCAAACATAAGACCTGAAATAAATAATAAAATATTATTATAAAAAATAATAAGATTACAACAACAACTTTTATGGAATATTTAGGACCATGGTTCGGTAAAAGACACACTATGATTATTATATTGGCTGTTGGTATCAGTATATCAGTTTCTACAAAAACTGTATTTTCAGTAATCCTAGTTGCCATGACCAGCAGCAACACATCATCTAACGCAGATATACCGGTAAGTATAGTAGTAGACCGAGAAAAATTAGGAGTCTTAAAGATATCTTGTGTAAACGCACATTACCATGAAAATTACTGTCATCAGTTTTTAAAGATTGCTTGAAAAATGACGAGAGAATCAGAAAGTTTGCTGTGAATCGGCAGGAAGAAATCGACCTTCTTATTTGAGAAGTAATAAGAGAATACTTTAGAAGGCTGGCTGTTATAATTAATTGTCAGTCAATAGTGCCCTTGTCATTATCAGAGATTTCAAATATAATATTGCGAATGTCGGGTCTTGTGCAGTATAGGTCTGCTCGATTTTAACAACTTTTGAAATTTTAATAGAGAGCTTAGAGCGTACATATTAGATTAAAAGAAGACAATCGTTAGACAGAGCACTTTATTCGACAAAAGTTGAAAGACAAATTTCGGAAATAGCAGTAGCTTTTGAACTATTTAAACGCGAAAACTCTCTTAGGGCCAATTGTATAGGTTGGGATTAACTCAAAAGTTGAGGTTAATCCAGCAGTTAGTAGTAAAATGCATTGAATAAGGAAAGGTTACCTCCGACCCTAGGATTAACCCTTAACTCGTGGATTGGGTATGAGTTAACTCGCAATCTTGGGATAAAAAAGATAAAAGTTGCGTATTTTTAACATATCGATCATTCGGAAGAAAAGGGTGTTAACTGAAAAAAACGTGTTTTTACAGGAGAAGCAGTTTAAGAATTGTTTAGTAAATAAAAATGGTATTTATGTATTTGTAAATAAAATTAATTATTGATTTTTTTTAAGTAGTAGCATTAAAGTTGTCTTAATTAAGGGTGTATCTTGTTTTTTTTTTAAGTTGTTCAATTTTTTTTAATAACAAAACATATAACTCTTTTCAACTAAAAGTAAAGGTTTGTTTAAAAATTGTTACAGTGTCAATATTATAGCTATTAACTCTTTAACAAACGACTGTGTTATTTCTGTTAGGTTTTTTAAAGTTTATTTTTCTAATTTGATTAGAATATATTTTATAAACTAATTTAAAAAATACAGACATGCTCAAAAAAACAGATGTAACCTTTTTGATCTAAAAGTATAAGTAGATTTTAAAAATAAAACACAGTATTTTTTATTTTTGAATAAGAACATAAATTGAAATTATCGTTGTTAGTACTGGTTTATTATAATAGTCACTGATTCCAAAAACATAAGCATTTCTAATAAAACCCTAAGTTTTAAGTTTCGTACAAACTAGAACCTAAGTATTAAACAAAAGACATAAACATTTTATTTTAAACAAACGTTTCTAATAAAACCGTTAGCTTTAACAGGAATAAACTCAACCTAAAAGTGTTGTACAAACTACAACTTAAGTGTTAAATAAAAGACATAAACGTTGCAATTTAAACCCCGTCGCACCTTTAGAAGGGACAAACTAAAAAAAAAATTATGTCAAAACTGGGGGTGGAAAATTATAAATTGTTGTAAAAATCTAAATAGTACATTGAAACGCACTTTTTCTTTTCAACTAAAGAAAGCAAGCCTTTCTTTTCTACCTTTGTTTTTCCTGGTTTCTTAACATAGGCATTTTTTAAGTCAATTTGGTGAAAGTCAATATTTGTTTTGAACTTACGATTTCCGCCTGGTAAAATTCTGGTTGTTTGGATAATTTTTCTCTACTTTTACTACCCTTATTTCAGAAAATTAACCATTCTTAGGAATATTGAGGAACACATCTGACGTTAACTTTTTTAAATCGAAAATATCTTTAAAACAAACTTCGTTTACTTTATATGGGGATCCTGTTTTCTTTGCTGATCTGATGATACTTGCATAATGATCAGGAATGTAAATTGAATTTGATCTTTTGTACTTCTTTACTGCTTTTTCAATAGTCGCATGGACACTGTTGCCTTCATTTTGATTTCCATTTCTTTTTTCACCTTTTTTCTGTGTGTAAGACTTATCTATAACCTTTCTTTTTTTCGCCTTTTCTTTTTTTTCGCTTCATGGTTCCTCATCCGATGATGACTCCTGATAGGACGGATCCTTAACGCTGTCATCGGAGCCAAAAGGTTCATTTTAAGAGGATGATGAAGATGATGCGCACCTTAATAAACAGCTGGATCTACTGCACGTCCTTATTGAGGAAGAGGAATCGCTACTAGATAAAGATGTTAAACGTTTTCTACTTCTTTGGGATAATTTGAGATCATTGAGATTATTTCCTGCATTATTGTCTAAGAAAAAACAATTATTTAAAAGAATTAAAGGAAAAAATAAAGCCCAACTTTACCCATCAATTTAGTTTCTTCCGCAACCGGGAGCTCATCACAATGTGAAGCATTTCGTTCTTTTATTTCTGTTGAACCTGCAGCACCGTTTAGGTTTTTTGGTTTATCATCTATTTTTTGAAAGTTTCTACCTACAGTTATTGATTCTGGCATGGGACTGTTCACATTAGGTTGAGACGGGCTTAGATCTTTAATCTGTTCATTATTTGCTAAAATGTGCGTTTGTTCATTCAATATAACTGGAGTCCCTTTAAAGCATTTAATATTAATATTTGGCGTTCTTTGAAGATATTCATCAACAGTTTTTAATGTTTCTGAAACGCATTCAGTCATAATAACATTGTCTGTGTTTGTTTGAACCTGGTTAAGATCTTTATCTTGTTCTTCACTGCTCGCTAAACTTTTAGGCATAATGTGTGTACTTGTGTTGTATTCACCTAAGTTAGTCTGAGCATGTAGATTAGCAAAAAATTTTTGCGTTAGCTTTTTGTAAGACATATTCAGGGATGGGCACTTTTAGTTATATCGAGCTAAAAAAAATTAAAAACTGTACAAGTTCTAAAACCCAAATTGTAGAATTATTGTATAAGGAAACCGTTATAAATAATAGTAATACCCTAAAAGTATTAAGAAAATACCATAAAAAGAACACATTTCAAAATATAACAGACCGTAATAAACTCGCTTAAAAATTTAGTTCAAAAGGTTACAAAATGAAATGTTAGGTTATTTTTTTAAAAGATAAAAACAATTCGTATTTTATTTTAAAAGAAAAATGTTATGAAGACACTCATCAACAGTTTTTAATGTTTCTAAAACGAATTCAGTCATAATAATATTGTCTGTGTTTGTTTGAACCTGGTTAAGATCTTTATCTTGTTCTTCACTGCTCGCTTAACTTTTAGGCATAATGTGTGTACTTGTGTTGTATTCACCTAAGTTAGTTTGAGCATGTAGATTAGCAAAAAATTTTTGCGTTCGCTTTTTGTAAGACATATTCAGGGATGGGCACTTTTAGTTATATCGAGCTAAAAAAAATTAAAAACTGTACAAGTTTTAAAACCCAAATTGTAGAATTATTGTATAAGGAAACCGTTATAAATAATAATAATACCCTAAAAGTATTAAGAAAATACCATAAAAAGAACACATTTCAAAATATAACAGACCGTAATAAACTCGCTTAAAAATTTAGTTCACAAGGGTTACAAAATGAAATGTTAGGTTATTTTTTTAAAAGATAAAAACAATTCGTATTTTATTTTAAAAGAAAAATATTATATTTTACCTTTAGATAAAAAATACACTAAACTAAAATGTAACATTTTTAAAACAAACTCTTAATACGAACTACAAAACAGTTCACGATAAACTAAAATGTAACAGTATTCTTGAAAATTCACCGACAATGTTATAAAAAACCCCGTGTTACATCCTGCCATCTTTTGGCCCCTGATTGAATTTTACATAAACTTTTATTTTTAACAGAAAGTAGGCATCTACTTTAGTGCTAATTTAAAGAAAACTGAAAAATAGGTTTTTTGGAGATGTAACCCTTTTGCTCCGAACGATCGATATGTTTGTTTTTGAACCTATTTTACCATTTGTACTTATTGATTCTCGACAGCTGAGTAATTATATAGTACACTGACAAAAGTGGTTTACCGATGTCGTGGGTTGCCGAATTAGAGCTACTTTTACGCAAGTTTCTATGTTGTTCAAACTAAGCCTACGAATTATCACAAATTATTTAAAAGCGCTATAATAACTCAGGTTCTTTTGGTTCGCCTCAACACAGAAAGAGATTTTTTATCGACATTTTAAACACATTTGGGATGACCACAATCCTTCATTTTGTAACCATTTTATGAGTTACCTGAACTTAGTTTTTGGATTGGTAAAACTTTCTAATTGATTTTAAAGTGCCGTTTTGACCCGAACGTGCATTATTTTAACTCAATACCATGTGTAAATTGTTTTGAGTTAGAATAAGTCATAAAGAGTGCAAAAACCCCATCTCGAGGGAAATCACGGAAAGTTCCAAATTCGCACTCGTGTCGATTTGGCGCGGTAACTTCATCGCATCCCATTGTTATTAGTACCTCATGCACGTCGCGTCGTCTTGGATCACATAACTGGACTTGCTATCCGCGCAATCGTTGATCGGCATGATGTTTTATCCTTGTTCAGAGTTTGTTCTTATCATACAGGTGCGTGAAAATGATGATACTCCAACTTTAGGATAGATTAAATCTATAGCCGTTAAGATACTCATCGTAAGCTAGAACAACTGAAAGGTCAAGTTTTGATACCTCGAATCATGAATTAATCTAGCCCGAGTAGGAACGCATCACAATTCCCATATTGGCCTTTGGTTGCTGCAGCCCATGTCGCATGTGTTTGTCAAACCCAGTTACGATTAGCTATTATAACTTATGAACAGTGATTTGATGCAATTTCTTCGATTTAGTTGCCGTAATTCACAGGTCTGAGCTGTCCCCTATTAGCAACACGCGTCGATCTAGAACAACCCATATTTGAGTTATATCAACTCGATATTTCGCTCAGTGTAACCCTATGTGGATATTTTCGATTTTGTAAATTATCTTCTCTCAGATGAGGAAGAAGATTTGGTGATAATTAACGTAGTTAAGAATGTGCGAAGACCTCGGGTTTTTAGGCCTCGTATTGAGAATATGGACTATCGAATAGATCCAGAAATAATTGCAAGGTTTATAACATCAAAACCTTCTGTAAAAGTGCTAATCCAAGCAATTGGGCAACGCCTGCAAAGAGAAATGTGGTACCAGATCACCAAAGACATTTAATGGCATTGCAACTTACAAATCAAAAAATATTAAATTAAAAGAAAGTTTTAAAGTTATATTACTTTTAAATGACATAAACATGACAATTGACAAATGAAATGTGAAAACAGAAAGCAATTTTTATATTTCTATCCCTTTCAAATTAGCAGTTTTATGGATTAACCCCATCCTATACAATTGCATCAAGAACCTACCTTAGATTAACTATAGTTAATCTCAATCTATACAATTGGGCCTTAAAACGTTTATAAAATTAAAAGAAACCTACAGTGTTGCCAATCGTGACTGGTTTTCTTAAGGTTTATATTATGTAAATCCACAATTTGCGCACATACGCGAAAGAAATAGTTTCAATGCTTCTGTATTTCTACACTAGACTAACATGGGTTCAAAGCGCGCAATTATATCGCTGCAGGCAAACATGGCAACATCGCAAGAATCAGCCATAAGCGCTCGTCTCTTCGGCCGTCAGTTGATATACTCGGACAATCTAAATTTCTTTTATCTTACAAGTTTCTTTTTGTTTCTTTCAACAAATAAGTGTATAATATGACCCAGTGGCGTGTTTAGGATTGTGACACGGGGGGTCCACTTACCTACTTACAAAAATGCGCCGCAGGCAAAATTTTTTTAGGTGCCACGCCCTTTTTTGGACTGTCTAAACTTACAAATTTTACGCTTTGATAGCCCGGCTCGAAAAAAACGTAGAAATAAAGCAATTTTTAAATATAAACGGCAATATTTGCATTTGAAATATTAGTTTTTGAAGGTATGTATAACGGTATACTATTTTACTCACCTGAATTAGAAAACACGGAACGAAAAATAAAATTCAACAATTATTAAACAACTAAAAGACTGTGGAAATCCCCAAACATCTGGAAAATTTGAAATAATGTTTCATGTTATTTATTGCAAATAAATGAATGTGAATTTCAGTTTTCTTTACTACTGAGTCAACGGGGGGGGGGGGGTCCAGACCCCCCGGACCCCCCCCAAATACGCCACTGATATGACCTATACAAATGATATTTTAGTGGAAATGGCAAACTTTCAAGGATACATGCCAAAATATCGTAGATACCTGTACTAAGTGAAAAAATTTTAATATTTTCTTTTCTCAAAAACTGCTAAATCCCGGAGAAGAAACTTCGAATTCGTAATCAATGACCTCAAATTAGGCTTTAATAAAAAAAGCGAGAAATTCGCTGCAGGTACCTGGCTTTTCAAATAACTACCAAAAATAATTGAGGACTTAACCTGAACCGGCTTAATTTTTTTGGAAAATAGCGAATCATCCAACGATCCTTTGGCTTTAATATTTTCCATTTAAGGTAAGCTCTTCAAGAAATCGAAAAGGTTTCGAAATTCGAGCTGACTTATAAGGCACAAGAACCCCTAATATTTGTATAGCGTCGTGCATTCTAGCCTCAGCTTCGAGACGCGAATATAATAGAAAAGGAAAGTCAGTGTACGAGAGAGGTACCTAACATAATTTCTACCGCGCACCCGAAGGTCACAGCTCATACTCTAATGATTGACCTGTACTAGTTACACCACAATCAATAGTTTGAACTAGAAGTTAGGACAATTTGGCCGAATTATTGGATGGGAGTGGATTTTTTGAACGACATTCGAGTTCTTGTGCCTTTTAAGTCAGCTGAAATTTCGACCTTCTTTCAGAGCTGACCTATAGCGCACAAGACCACATCTTAGGGTTAAACTTGGGTTTAGGCAGTTTGGTGGTAACCAGAGGTGAACAAACAGATGTATTCTGGAATAATCCATGGTTTATAGTTAACTTCACATTGAAACAGCCGCAATAAGAAAAAAAAATTAAGCAGACGAGAGTTGCAGCACCTGGCTACATTTCGTGGCAACCATACGCATCAACACAACCAGGACATCGATCATCCAAATAGGTTGAAACACTGGCAAGGCGTCCCATCGCGGGCAAACTACGTTGGGTGGTGCTGGAAGCCAATGTGTCGGTTTAGCAACCGAATGCTAGATATTAAAAAACAACGAACTTAAAAATAAGGTCGTGTACAGAATTGTCCCTTATCCTTCCGTCAGTCCCAATCCTTGGACGCGTTTCGCCGTCTATGGCTCATCGGCAAGGCTCCGGGTCTGACGAAAACGTAAGGGACCTTAAAGTACTTTTGACACAGAAATGCAATTAAACAGATGAGAGTTGCAGCACGTGGCTACATCTCGTACCCACGTGCTTAAACTTTCGTCTGTTTAGTCGCAATAAACACTACTGCTTATTCACAAATGTGATTCAAGATCATCGTGGAATTCAAATTATATTTTTATTCTACAGACGTATGACTGGGAT
This sequence comes from Polydrusus tereticollis, assembly GCA_963920685.1. NCBI lineage: Eukaryota > Metazoa > Arthropoda > Insecta > Coleoptera > Curculionidae > Polydrusus > Polydrusus tereticollis. The sequence continues at coordinate 37,312,662 of OY987331.1, forward strand.
AACAAAGGCCTTATACTTTCATCAGGAATGTGGTTGGGCATACCCATTCAATTGATAGCTGGTCATCTGGGCAGAAAATACGGACCCAAATGGTTCATTATGGTATCCACCATAGTAAACGCAGTTTGCTTTATGCTAATTCCAGCCTTTGCTAGTTTCGGTGGTTCGACTGGCGTTCTTTTTTGTCGTCTCATTGAAGGCGCAGCAACGGGGTTTATATCTCCGATAACAACCGGTATTACCGCACAATGGATGCCTGCTGAAGAGCGGGCCAAAATGGGAATGATACCAATGGCAAGTAAGTTTAAGAAATTATATGAAAATACCCAGCAACCGATATACTGAATGCTGGGGTTTACGGAATATTACTTTTGATAGTACATTTTTTTGATATCTGTAAACTCGGGTTGCAGTGTTCTACTTCATAATCTATATGGTATAATTAACATAATAGCTCCTTTATGCTGTAATGCATAAAGTTCACTCATTTTACATTTTAGTTCTGTTTTTATGGATTATTGGTACTTCAATTGGGGTCGGACAAATTGTTAAATCACCCTGGGGATATCCTGCATGTTGCTACATTGTCGGTATTATAAGCTTACTATGGTGTGTCGTATGGTATTTTTTTGGGCATGCCACTCCTGAAATCCATCCAGGTATTACACCAGATGAGAAAAAGTATATTCAAACGTCTTTAAGTACACGTAAGGAAGGGGTAAGCAATTTGTTTCCATCATATCCTTTCATTTTTATTGTTATGAGTGATATTATACCGTTTTTTAGCACAAAATATCCACACCTTGGTTAAAACTTCTGACTTCGACACATTTCTGGGCACCTGTGATAGGTTCAATTGGTACTAATTGGATTGGAACCATGATGTCAACAGTTAATACTTTGTACGCAACCAAAGCCTGGAAAATGGATATTGCAAAGGTATGGCACACCTCAAAAATGATTCCAACACACAAACTAACCTAAATGTATTTTATGTTTATAGAGCACAAGCATCACAGCACTTGCTCCGGTAATTGGAATGGTAGTGGGAATTTTCTTAGCTCCATTATCAGATTTCCTTATTAAAAGAAATTATCTTCGGGTAGTCAATTCCAGAAGGATATTCCACACTGTTGGTAAGTTTTTAATGAATCATGTTATCGAACAGTCCCTTACCATAAACAAAATTTCAAATTTATTTCCAGGAATTATCGGCAATTCCATAACCTTACTATGGATGACGTGGGTTCCGGGAACATCAATGGCATTAATACTTATCAACCTATGCATTGGAAATATATTCACTATCGTGTATAATATCGGTGGTGTTCAATTAAATATTCTGGATATATCACCACATTTTTCCGGTATAATCAGCGGGTTCGCTAGTACACTTGGACAGAGTTTTTCACTCTTCGCACCCATGACCATTGATTGGTTCGTTAAAGATGAAGTAAGTATTGTACAGCTCGTGGAGGTGGCTAAATTAAATATTTTGTCCGTTACAACAATATTTAATCGGATTTAACCATTAGGGTGGGCCGAACATTTTTTTTAGTTTTTTTAAAGTTTTAAAAGAAATCCAAAGAAATACGTTCGAATACGAAAACAACCAAAATTTACTAATTTAAAAATCCTTAATTCAACTCATTTAAGACGTTCCCGAGCAGCGGATCCTCGCGACGCTCTTTGTTGCGTGTTGGAGTCCGTCAATTCCTGTTGACTCCCCTACACCGCTTTTTCTATTCTGTGTCAATGGACTGTCCCCACAATGTAATGCGTGTTTAATCAGACAATGACTTGGGCGGTTTGTTGTTTCTTAGAGTTAAATATAGTGTTTGTTTAAAACGGATTAGTAATTTGATTATATTAACCACTTTGCCATGGCTGTTCGCAGCGAGTTTAATTGCCCGATATTTGGTCAATCAAAAGAAATACCTGTTAGGAAACTTCCAACTTACGAAGACGTTCTAAAGTGTTTTTCAATGAACGGTTTATCTTAGCTTTGAAAACAAACAAAAGGTCTGTTAGTTTTTCTCAAGTTTCGATGATTGTAGCACAACAAGTTAAATCTGTGTTTGATGAAGCTTCTATTCCAACAGTAACGAATTACAGACTTGTTCAGTTAATAAACGCATATCATGGCAGTTATCGTAATCTCATGAAGTCCTTTAAGCGCGATAAAGAAAAGGAAAAGTTTAAAACGAAAGTTGAAGATTTAGAGATAATCTTTGTTACTGTTTGATGTCTCTGCATGTAAGTGCAAAATAACATTAGACTGCAATTGCCAAAAGGTCACTGACGTTTGCGAGTGTCCTGCGTCTATTATTTGTTAAGCAAAAAAGATACCCATCACTGAACTAAAATTCTTGTACTTGGCAAAGAAACCATTTCATAGGTAAAATTAGAACTGTGAACGTAAAGGAAACAATAGAAATTGCCTAAAGACATGACAGGAAGTTGGTTAAACATAGAAGAAGTCAGTCCACTACTAATATATTATCACAGCCGCCTTGCTTAAAAAAGGCAGATATATAAACTCTTCTACCAAATGAGTTGAAATCTGATTCGTGTAAATAAATTGAAGTTGCCAGAGATGAAGATTTCGAAGAACTGCTTCCTGAAATTAAATCACCGTGGAAAATGCACATTAAATGGAGAAATACTGCGCCGACTAGCGATCGCTGTGGTTTATCAGATAGAGTAGCTGTAGCTATCGCTTCAAGTGTATTGCAAGATCTTGGTATTGTAAGTGATGATGACCACCCCCATGTTGTTAACAAAAATAAACTTTGAACGGAAAAGCATGTTAATCGCTCAGAACTTCAAAATCAGAACAAAAACAAACATAACCCAATTCAAGGACTATATTTTGATGGGGGCAAGGATAACACTTTCGTGATTGTGAGAGTAAACTCAAAGCAGTTTCGAAGAACCATAAAAGAGGAACATTACTCAATTTTGCAAGAGCGAGGTTTTGTGTATGTTGGTCATGTTTCACCCTCTTCTGGGTCTGCTCGAAACATTGCCAAGAGCATTATTTCTTAATTAACTAAAGCTGGAATTTCTGTTCATGAACTGGACGTAATTGGATGTGATAGCACGGTTACTAATATGGGATGAAAAATGGGTATTATTCGCGCAACTGAAGAAGAAGTTAAAAGACCACTATAGTGGGGGTTATGTCCCAGTGATACATTTTGACAGTATTAAGGGTGAGATTCCAGAAATTGACCGAAAAATTTTAAGCAAAAATCAACAGTACCTGCTGGACATAAGTTACGCTATAAAATCAGGCAACTGTCCTGAAGATTTATCTGTTCATGAACCTGACACCTGACCCACTTCGCCACGCAGGATGGTTAACAACGGCGAATAGAGCCCTTCGATTGTATTTAAGTATTGAAACCCCAATAGATGAACACAAGATATTAATTTCGTTTATCCTAAAGTCATATATGCCTGTGCGGTTTCATATCGAGAAAAGTAAGTACGTCACAAATGGTCCAGAACATGTTTGTGAAGCTATAAAAACGTCAAAATTTCGGCCAGAAATATTTCTCAAAGTCATTGACCCAGTAATTTAGAGAAACGAATTTTTTGCCCATTCAGAAAACTTGCTTTTGACTACGACAGTAAATAAAAGGGATCATATAAGTCTTCTAAAAGACAGTCAATCAGGAATTTTCAACCACCCCAAAATTAATTTCCTGGCTACAAGCTACACTGAACAGCAATATTAACGCACCACTAAAAATTTCCAACAATTCTTTCTTCTAAACCTATTGTCCGATTTAAATTATTTTTTTTGCACATGATAGGTTTATCCTTTAGGAATATTACTGTACTCGCAATTTTTGTTAGGAAGTTAATTTTCATGGTATACCGGGTGTAACAAACATGTTGTGTTTTTTTCCCAAAATTTGAAGCACCCTGTGGAATATTCTAGGATTCGTACAATATTGCATAGTAATTCTAACGTGAGCTACGTGTTTTCTCAACGTTTCGTTTTTTGGTTCAATAAGTTGTGTTTAATATAAATGAAGATAGACACTTTTTAAATCAGCTTGTTTTTTAATCATAAATCACACTTTTATGGATACCTTGATTAACAAACATAAGTAGGCTATGTGAACAAATGTCAAAATAATTGTCAGCAGGGTTTGTATTTTGAAAATTATTTCAATTTGATTTAAGTATTGTTTGAAATCCAGTAAGTTAATAAATTTTGATTTTTCGCTGTTGGGTAAAAATAGAGCGCGTTACAAAAAATTTGACCCGCGACGAGTGTGTTCAAGCAGTGACTTACATGGCGAAGGAATGAGCTACCATGCCATTAGTTTGAGGTTGAAAGTTACCCATACTACAATATCCCGTGTTGTTAACCGCTTCAGAGAAACCAATGACTACCATAGACGTCCTGGGCAAGGCAGGCCTCGAGTCACTACAGTGGCTCAAGATCGTTTCATTAGATTACGTGCTTTAAGAAAACGATTTTCCACGTCGAGAAATATTTTAATCGAACTTAGTGCTGTTCATAACATCCAACCGAGCATTGATACTGTGAGGAGACGTCTTACCGAGCACAACTTGCATATTAGAGTACCTGCGACAGGCCCCGCAGTAAACGTAGATCACCGTAGAGCTAGATTACAATTCGCTACGCAGCATGTAAACTGGACTATTGAGGACTGGGGGCATGTTTTGTTTACGGAGGAATCTAGGTTTTGCCTGTATATCTCCGATCGACGTCTAAGAGTGATTCGACGACCAAACGAGCGGTATGCCCAATGCAACATACGTGAAACAACTTTACTTAATGGAGGCTCCGTAATGGTTGGGGGAGGAATTTCCTTAACAGCGCGGACAGATCTTGTTCCTCTGCGTGGAGGTTCGTTAAACAGCGAAAGGTATATTTCTGGTATTTTATCTGAGCACGTTGTACCCTTTGCTCCTTATATCGGCAATAACTTTTTGTTAATGCACGACAATGCGAGACCACACGTAGCGCGTATTATAACTGAATATTTGCAAGAGGTAAATATTCAGATTCTTCATTGGCCAGCGTGTAGTCCAGATCTTAACCCAATCGAGCATATGCGGGACGTTATTGGCAGAAAATTAAGACGTCGTCAGCCTCCCCCATCAACCTTGCAAGACATAGAAAGGATAGTTGTTGAAATTTGGAATGAAATTGAACAAAATCAAATTGAAAACCTAATTATGAGTATGCCACGCCGATGTGCAGCCGTTATTAGAAGTAGAAGCGGAAACACACGCTACTAATTAATCTTTATTTTTATAACATAATTATTAATTTGTTTATTTGTTATTTTCTGTTAGTGCCATTTTTTTACAGTTACTTATTAAGATTTTCTAATAGACATGTATACTGGAATATAAAATCGTCTATCTTCATTAATATTGAACACAACTAATTGAACCAAGAAACAAAAAGTTGAGAAAACTAGAATTACTATACAATATTGTACGAAACCTAGAATATTCCACAGGGTGCTTCAAATTTTGGGAAAAAAAAACACAACATGTTTGTTACACCTGGTATATCATAAAAATTAAGTTCCTAACAAAAATTGCGGGTACAGTAATATTCCTAAAGAATAAACCTATCATGTGCAAAAAAAATCTTTTAAATCGAACTATACGTTTAGAAGATATTATAACATCAAAATGGTAGGAAATTTTTTGTGTTGCGTTAATATTGCTGTACAGTGTACATAGAAATAATTGACTGGAACACCACTACACTTTCACCACCACCTTTACTGCGAAGAGTAACGGATGCAGAGATTGAATCAATAGTCAATTCAGGTGAAACAGCAGCTGAGTGGAACTTTGATAAATTCCCATGTCAAACTCAATCAGTTAAATGATGCGTGAAGCTGGTAACCGAGGCGTTACAAAAAGTCGTTGGCTTTAATTCCAGAGATGGTTTTATAAGAACTACACTTCTTTCAAGATCTGAAGTGCGAAGTTTTCAAGCAAATCTTATTTCAGCCTTCCAAAAGAAAGTAAAGATAAGTAAAGGACTAAATTTCATTACATACTGAAAGTTTACACAATCACAATTTTTTTTGTTTCAAGGGAAATTTGTCAAATTTTGTGAAAACTGTATGTTTTTTCTAAACGTAAAACGTCAATAATAATTTGTAAAATGTATTCTTTTTACTTTATTTATCTTTCCCATACTTTCTTCAACCAAAATATGCATATAGCTCTTTGTTATAGAAGTTAATTGATTATTCTCCATTCGTTAGAAAAATAATTAAAATCGTATATTTTCTTAAAGTTTTGGGGTCGATACGTTTCCGCCAGATTTGAAAGATTATTTTTATCTTTTTGCATTTTACTAAGCTACCCTAAAGGCAAGTTTTTCGCAATATAACGTTAAAAAAATTTTTTAAAAAAATTTCAGCCCAACCTATTAACCATTTTTAATGACTAAGTGTAAAATTTGTTTATATTTTTAGAGTGATCCTGCACAATGGAGGATACTTTTCTATATCACATGCGTGATTACTACAGCAACTACTATTTTCTTTGATATTTTCGCTACCGATAAACGACATTGGGATAATATAGAAGAAAACAATGAGAAAAAATAAATAATATAGTGTTAAGACTTAAAATTATTTAAAAAAATAAATGTACGTATTGACTAAGTTACCTAGAGTATATAATAAATCATATTAATTTGTTATAAATCTCCAGTAATTGTTTATTATGATCTCAAAACAACTAAATAAAAGAAATTCATAATAGTACGGTAAATTATTTTTATTTTTCGTAATTATACATTGAGGTCGGAAGGAGGAAAGACGCAGGAACACATCAATTTAAACGTGTTGTATTAATATAGGAGTAAAATTATTTTGTACCATATAAGGCAGCACAAGAAAGTAGGTCATAAATCAACAATATCATAAGCCAATCCTAACTTTTTTTTTATTTTACTTTTTTTTTTTACTATTTTTACGGTTTGTCGGCGTATCTGAGGCCATCTTGAACCGGTCATCGACCGTACGGTTTTTAATCGTGCGATCTACCGACTGGGGTATCCGATCTCATCCGGCCTGTCCGGCGTGAATAGGATGGCTTTGATGTCGATTCATTTTACACTCTTCCCTAAGACAAGAGCACGCGGTGTTTCCCAAGCGGTCACTAATCCAAGTACTAACCGCGTTCGACACCGCTTAACTTCGGTGATCTGACGGGAACCGGTACTTTATGTGTCGCTAGGCCCTTGCCCCAATCCTAACTTATTCAATGAAATGTGATGGCAAAATTACGAAATTTTCATAGTTTGGGTAATACAGCAAACACCAGCAAATTATTGTTTGTCATTGACAAAACGAAAAGTAGCATCAGTGACAACATTTTTATTGGAGGCACTTTAATTATTGCTAAATATGAGCTATTCAAGCTAATGATCTCTATGACGCTATTGTCAAAAATTGACGTAAAGCTGTATATAAAGAATAAAGATTATTTCGCATTAAAAACACATTTTCAGTTCACCAATCCTGCAATCCAAATTAAAGACAACATTATGTTTCATTTATTAAGCCTTTAATTTAACATAATATACCTAAGAGTACAGATTTTCACAGAAATATTAATTAATTAAATGTTCAAACAACCCTCCATTCACAGCTAAACGATATCCTAATCGATTATAAAATGTATTTGTAACATTGATATTGAGAAATTCTGTTATATTCTAACAGTCTTTGAGCTGGTCTAGATTTTCAAGTTTTACATCATCATAAATAAAAATTTTTAAGTGACCCCACAGAAAGAAGTCGTTTGGCGAAAGGTAAGAAGACCTGGCTGGCCAAAGAATTAGATGCCGTGGGACAATAATATTTCCGTTAAAGTTATTCTGCAAGTATTCCCTACCATGAGAGAATTAGGGGCAGGACAATCATCCATTTGATACCAGATCTCCTGATTTTCGCGTATAACTTCTTCTAGTGTGGGTTCAATTTAATTTTGTGCTTGTGCCTTCCATAAAAAATGGTCCAATAATGTGATGTCCTACAATTCCCGCGCAAACATTTATTTTTTGTGGATATTGCGTCCGAGTATGAACAAGACTATGTTCATTTTTTTGGCTCCAATACCGGCAATATTGAATATTTGGTTCGTTGTTGAGGGTAAATGTACATCGGTAAACAAATATTTATCAAAAAATCCCTATTATTATTTGCTCTTTTCATTACCTCAAAACAGAGTACCATTCTTTGTTCTTCATCACCTTGCCGTAGCTCTTGGTGCTTTTTATACTTGTTAGGAAAATATTTATGTTATTCTAAAGTGCGCAGCACTGTGGTTTGATGTTTTCCTACGGCTTTCCTACGTGCTAATCCCTTTTTTCAGCTCTATTGACATTCTGAGTTGAGCATTTACAGTTAACTATTTTAGTGCCCTTGAACTCAAATTTACTAATGATAAATTTAATTAATGAAATGGAAGGAGTATGCTTATCAGGTAATTGAACTGAAAACATTTCAGACACTGCTCTTAACCCGTTTCCCGGACAGTACCACTTAATCATAGTTACTTTCCTTAATGAAATAACTCATATTTTGCTATAATTAAAGCGCCTTCAATGAAAATGTTTTCACTGACGCTACTTTT